>OX382332.1:6187283-7442783 GCA_947507615.1 Hemithea aestivaria | reverse complement strand
CATTTTTCTGGTGCATACTCCAGCACGGGACTTTTGTTTAGGCATCTAAAACGGCTCTTTAAAACTCCAAAGCACCGTTCAACTGAGTTGCAAGCCTGAAAGCAAAGTACTAATTTAATGTTAACTAATAAAACAAAAAAAATATAATCGTACGTATAGCCTTAATATCGGCTAACGTCTCTTGCGTGCTCGAGCCTCCGGGTCTGAGTAGATCCGACAGTAAGAGGCCGAAGGGGCTGACTCTAGTACCTTGGAAGAACGGGAAGTGCTTAGTGTGGGGCGCTACTTGTGCCTGCACTGTCGCCGCCAGCCACTTGAAGTAACATCCACTCACCGTCAGCAGCCGCGGAAGATGCCAGTTTGAAGAAGAGGAGTACGCCATGGCATTATCATTTCGTCCACGTTGCCGTAGAGACCATGGGCAGTTGGGGCAGTGAAGCGCGCGGTTTCGTCTGAGGATCTCAGAAAAGAGCGGTGACTCCCTCTCCGGCTCACTGATCTTTATTTCCATTTTACTGTTAAATTCGGGTATTGAAGTAGATAAAATTCATATTTACGTTTATTTATATAAACGTAAATATGAAAGCAAGAATGACAGGATTTCGGTATCGAATCAAGTGAATCTATCAAAATGACTCTTCCGAAACGAAAAGGCACCGATCGTAACGTCAAATGCAATTCACAAAACCGATTGGTAAGGATCATCGGCAATCTTCGGGTCCTACCGAGTAAGGCACCACTTACACGGCATTTCGGCAGTAAAATTGTGATATAAAGAGGTAATATTATTATAATGACATATCAGTGCCATTGATTGTCAGTACGAATAATAAATGTCGGTTTCAGCCAATTTTATTGGGATTTTGAGAATGTACAATTTATTAAAGAAATTTAGATTTTTAAAGAGAAAAAGAGCAGTAGAGTAATAATTGAATTGGAACATCGTAATCTTGCAAGGGGCCGGGGTTTTGGACGCTAACATGACGTGTAAAAGAAAGTTGGACGACTAGTAGAGAAATAAAATACGTCTTGTTAATATTTTGATTCCTTGGAGTGTTGATGTGAGATGCTGCCTGTGTTAAAACATACAAGCGTCCGCTCATTTACCAAAAGCATCAAAGGTGACTGGAACAGCCGCAGAGGACGAGGAAATGATTCTAGCAGAAGACGAGTGTGATACACAACAAATTTCTTCCGTTCCCTATAGGGACCATTTGACTCTTGGGAATGGGCGCATTTATTTTATTAAGGCTGTTATCCAAGCTCAAAAAACTACGGTCCGGTGTCCTAAACGCTGGCTTTTCTCTTACCTTCGCCGAAGTACAATTCAAAAATCCTACATCAAGATCCGTTGCAGAATTTTTAAAATTTATGCATTCATAAGGACAAACAGACAAGTGACAACACAAACAACTTTGTTTTATACCTACTGTGTATGTGTTATGTTAATGTATCCAACTTTATAGCCCCTTTAATAACTGCAAGTTTTTTACTTTAAATTATTTAATTAGGTAAACCTACTTATTTATAATGTATCCCTTTAATTTAATTAAAAATAATATTATGATAATTAACACTCTTTATTTGCTGTTGTTATTTATTGTTGTCCTTCATTTGTACTTATAGTACGTAGGTACTGTTAACTGTTACAATTATCTTACTAATATTATTATAAATGTGAAAGTTTGTAAAAATGTAAGGTTGTATAGATGTGTGTTTGTTACACTTTCACGCCTAAACGGCTGGAACAATTGAGCTAAAATTTGTTACAGCGTAGACCCTGGAATAACACATAGGCTACTGTATATAAATAAATAAATAAATAAAGTAAAGCGAGCAAAACCTCTGGGCGCAGCTAGTGTGTTTATGTATATGTAATACGCATTTTGCGGCTGGCCAGACGGCAGATTGTCCGGCTGTCCGTGGGACTTGGGACACGGTTGTAAAATTGCGGCTAGCCGGTCGCGTAGGTACTGTGTAGGATAATCGCAGCATCCGTCCGCACTACCGTGCGTACAAAGACTGCAGTTTTTTACATTGGTCCGCACTGCGGTCAACTGCAAAGTGCGTATGTAATTTTACACGACATGTAAAAGTTGAATATGCTTTTAACTCATTATAATAGTAATTGAAGTAAAGTACGATATTTTTAATTTATCACACGTATTAAAACCGCATTAAATAAGCGAGAATAGCATCAAAATATGTATTTTTTAAGTATAAAACTTTGATTCGAAAGCATTCCGCGGATCAATTTGTGCCGGAAAAAAATCTTCCATTGCACCGATTTTTACGTCATAAATCCTCGACTCGGTTTCAAATACGGATAAGTGAATAGCCATCATATCGATAGATACGTCATTTCATTTCGACGTTTTAAAATGGCACGGCGCGGACCGCGAATCGGTTCCCAAATGGATACTTTTTATTCGGGAGCCAATAAGCGTCGGAAGAAAGTCTGTCATTGTACTGATTTAATCATTGTCAAAAACCATCGACTCGGTATAAAATTCGCATAAGTGAATAGCCATCGTACCGATTTGTACGTCACTTCATACATTTATAGCGTTTCAAATCGGTTCGGTCTCGGTTCGGTTCCCTGACGGATACTTGAATAGCTCAAAATCGGTAGCCGTTGTTAAGTTCCTTAACCATCGGTTCGGTTCCCAAATACGGATAAGTGAATAACCCTGCTGATCAGTATTCCGCGCAGACTCGGTTAGTTTGGTTAGGCAGCCCTCAAGAGTCTCAGGCGATTCCCTAAACAGGTTACCCGACCACATTTATATCGTCAGAACACAAATATTAGCATAATTAACTCGTCTCTTCGCCTCGTACGTTCTTACAATATAAACCAGTCTTATCGATACATTTAATGATTGCTTAGTACCTACTAATATATATATTTTTTTCATCTTTGGGTTTCTGATGCGTAGTTTGTACAGTTAAAAAATCTTCATAATTCAAGTTCAAGTTCTTTATTTCCATATAGGCATACGAAATGCACTTATGTGCGTCAGTTACATTGATATAATATTACAATTGTAATTTCAGCCAATAGGCTTTGTCAGCAATAAAATCTTGCATACAATAGTAAGCTTTTTCCATAAGTATTTTTTTCACTTTGAGTTTGAAATATTTAACATTAAGATTTAAAATACAATCAGGCAACACATTATAGAATCTTATACTGTTAATTACAAAAGATTTATTATTTTTTGCTAATCTATGAGCTGGTATTACTAATTTAAATTTAGATCTAGTTTCAATTTTATTGTTATGACACTTGAATTTTATGTTTATTTTTCCGTACTTACATGATATTCAAAAATATATAAAGACATGGCATAGCCAAAATACCCACTGATTTAAAACGTTCTCTTAATGACTCTCTTGGACCCAAACCATATATGGATCTCACTGCTCTTTTTTGTAAGATGAAAATGCTGTTTGCATTGACTGCATTGCCCCATAAGAGGATTCCATAGGACATTAATGAATGGAAGTAACTAAAATAGATAATTCTGGCTGTTTTAACGTCTGTTAACTCTCTTATTTTTAATATATCGACGTTGTAAGTGCGTAGACTATAATATAAAGAATACTGCGAATTCTCAATACTCAATAGTTTATTTGCCTTCTTAGAATATTATGTAAGTGAATTAAGCTATCACAGTCTCTATTTTAGTGTATTTTGAAAATCCTAAGACTAGTAGGTATAATTATTAGTTATTAATTAATATTTTGTGTTAATTCCGCTCTAAAAGAGACCTCTGAGGTCTTTTAGAGCGGAATTTACACTAAATATTGATTTATAACTAACAATTATTATGGATTTCCGCAAAGTAACGCCTAATTCCATTAATTACTAGTAGGTATGATTTAAGGGTTTTCTATTACACCGCAGTGACATCACCACCATCACCACGGGTGTTGCAGATATCCATAGGCGATGGTAACCGCTCACCATCAAGGTCTGGCTTAGAATAAAAACTTCTTTGGATTTACTACTGTTAGAATTGTGAAGACTTTATTAAACGTATATGAGGACATAAAGAATAATTTGAATTTTATAGCTTATTTTTATTAAATAATTGTAAAAGTGAATTAAAAATATAGTCCCTGTGAAATATTTGCCGATAAGCCGCTCATTGTTCTTATATCTGAAATATATATCTGAAATGAAAATCTCGTAAAATTAATGTTTACAAAATAGTAAGCTTTATACTAAAATTAATTAAACTATCGTTAAAAACAAAGAACTCAATTTAAGAGCACTTCAATTCACTTTGATTGGTGCTTAACTAAAATACCTATCACATTTGATACGAAATTTTGGGAGCTATGCATCGATATACGAGTACTAACTAAAGAGTGCAATCAGATTATATTATTTTTGTTAAAATGTAAAAAAAAAATGTAGGACTAGACGTCAATGTCAAGTAAAAGAATGTAATGTCTTTTTTTTACGATGATACTTGTACCAGCTACCTATGTTTATATACTAATAGTAGCTGTTGCTCTTATTTTTTTCAATAATGACAGTTATATAACACGCGAATTAAATAAAAAATTTAAAAAACCCCAACGCAATATGTAATTCACCATTTTTTGGTGGCGGCCATCTTGGATTTTATATTTATTATAGTGCGTTGTATTCTACTAGTTAAGTCCTATCATTTCATATCCATATTAAGGGGGTTGTGGAGAAAAAAAGGAATCCGCCATTTTATAGCGGCGGCCATCTTGAACCGATTTCCACCAAACACTCTCGACTAACTCGACTTTCAAACAAAAAAAAAAACTAAATCAAAATCCGTTCATCCGTTCGGAAGCTACGATGCCACAGACAGACAGACACACACGACCACACACACAATAACACACAGACAGACACGTCAAACTTATAACACGCCGTCGTTTTTGCGTCGGTGGTTAAAAAGGTGTTACTATGAAAACATTACGTGGTAAAGAGAGTTATCATTCTGTCTCATTCGAGATAAGTGATTACCTACCTCTGCGACATAGATTTATGACTGTATGTCATCCCCGAGATCAATGTATCTACGCTACCTTTACAATAGAGCCTCCAATTTCATTACAAGTGCTTTGTTTTGTTTAATGTAAAAGCATCAATTTGATTGATTAAGAATACGAACGATTCAGGTCTATTGAATTATTTTTCTAAATGAAAAATGTAGATACGAGTATTTCGTCGGCGTTACTACTCGATGATGTTTGAAATGATCAACATTTTTATTCCTAAGTGTTTTATACTAGGCCTAGTAGTCTCCTCGCTTATTGAAGCTTTAACATAATATATTTTTGATTGAATGTGGGAATTAATAATAAAATTTTAGAATTTACAGAAAGTTAATTTTATGAATTTATATTGCTAAATGTTTTAAAAATAGTGCGAGCGAGAGAGCGTTCAGCTGTTTAAGGCCTTCTAACACTACATGAGACCCATGATGATTCATATTATTATGAGTGTGGTCACAAAACATGTGGGTGAGTTTTTTTCATCATAAATGTTGTAATGTGTTTCCGCATATGTTCACGAGATCAACCGTTTTAAAAATGTGTTACCGATTTACAAGGGTGACAAATTCAGTGTTTTAAAACGTGAATGAAAAGTGAGTGTAAATTGTATAGCAATGTACGATGGCCGATGGCGTTGCGTTGCATCGCGATAGGGTAGCACAAACTACTAGTATAGTGAGAGAGGCTACCACCGCTTTAAAAGGAAAAACTGACGCCGTGTTCTAAAGAATATGTTTTCCCATCAGTGAGATCATATTTAGTGAGTGGGCCGTACGTTTAAATAAGTAATAATAATGTTTTTGTGTTAGGTACTAAGAGTGGCAAAATAATATTCTTCGACTATTCAGTCGCGTCCTTGCCCTCGACAATACTCTTCATACGAACAACTTCTTTTTACAAGCTTTATTTGACTTTCACCTGTCTGTTGTCTGTCTGTCTGTAATCAAATCTTACAAGTTTAATTTGACCCACTTCCCGGTTTCCAATTGAGCTGAAAATTTGCATGCGTGTGTAAATCGGATGACAATGCAATATTTTTATGACATCGAGCTGATCTGATGATGGAGCTGGAAGGTGGCCAAAGGAACTCTGTCATAAAACAACGCAACCCCATCGAGTTTGGGCTCATTTGATTCGTCTTGACGAGTACTTTATGATGCAAGATGATAACAATAATTAAAGCTTGTTTTTAAAAAGTATTTTTCAAATTTCACTTGTTACTTCTTCTTTTTCTCTCTTTATACGTATTGTCTTTCGAGGAAAAATCTAAAAAAAGGCCTTTTCGACCATGTTTTTTATAGAATATATAGAATATCTTTTTTTTAGAACATCCTGCAAATTAACAATAGTTTTTATAAAATGAACTACTCGTATTTTTCTACACTTGTCAAAAAGTAGTTGTGGTGGTGGCGTAGTGACCACACGTACGACCTAATCTACAATCAGAAAAAATAATTCGTATTTATATTATAAAGCTCGGTATATATGATTATTTCTATAATTTGTAGATGCAACATGGCACGCTAATGAGCAGTCTGTTCAGATAAAAGCTAATATATAGGTATCCGCGGACGATGATATTGTTATGGTGGAATATATGGCTATTATAGCCGTTTATGGACACACGCGCGCCACCAATGGCTTCGATCGTTTTTAGATCCATGGTTGCATTCTAAAGAGTGAACATACACGCACCTATATAATTTTGTACGCTATTCTTGTGATTTCGGAATAAAAATATTATTTTCATAAATTTAAATGGCACTTGCTGTTAATGGAATATTGGTATCAAGTTACTTTTTGTCGTCACGCACACATTCATCTGTCCCTTTCATAAAGTATCGTTATATTATTAAAAATTTAATTAACCAAAGTTAATGAAATATTGAAATTCATTAATTTTAAGTCGAAAACCTAAAGTTTGACCTTTAGCTGACGTGACTGAAGAGAAAAAACATCATTAATCAACTTCATTATAAGAGATGAAAGAAAATGTAGCAAATGAAATATTTCAGTGGCTATTGGAGCCTGCCTACGTCTAGTGAAAATAGGAAAAATCTTAGTTAATTCTAAAAAATCTCAGAGTAAAGCTTACTCAGTGAAAAAAGGTTGAAGAAAAGTAAATTCTGAAACTGCTAGCTCGTTGAGATTCCCTCGTGATTTTTGTTTTCAATTAAGAGCATTAACAAAGTTGCCGCTCAAAGTAATGATCGATGAAACAGAGCGAAAATCAGGACTCTGCACAGATAAATAACAGCACTAAGTGCGTCAATTTTAATAGAATCTTAAAATAAATTCTTTCCTGAGACGATTTCTTTTCTTAGTCTTATACCTCTACTTACCTATAATCTCATCAAAAAGTTTTTTCATCTTTGTAAATAAACGGCATAAACTATCTTGTATTTACTTCAGCTGAAGATGAATCTCACGAATCGTTTAGTGTAAAAAAATGTTTTTATTTTACTTTGTGTCTATTTTCCATATAGAGGTAATTAATGATTAATGTCATGATCCAACACATCAGCTTCACTTCACTTCAGCTAAAATGTTTACGTGAAAGAGCAACAAAAATGCACACACGTAAACATACAATCTTTATAATATTAGCAGCATTATCATGAGACTTTAAAAATTGTCGTCACAAAGTATATGCCGTATTAATTTAGAATGGCTCCAACTTTGGACATGTACAAGGTAAACTTGCGACACGACTCAATATATATTACCAGTGGCACTCTCCAAACATCGATTAGATCCGTACCAACACATTATTCATATAGGGCACTGTATAGTGGTTTCCGTTAGTTATTACTTATCTGTTCCTCTCACGCGACTGAAGTTATAATGCTTAAAACCCTAGCGACTCGTTCATTGTTGAGAAATTTCGTAGTAAACGTACCATAAATTTTGTACTCTAGGCAAAGTTAGTGAATAATTTTCCGTGTTTCTGTTTATTATGAGCTGGTGAAGTTGGCCGTGCTCGTCATTACTAATGAACTTGCGTGTATGTCGTGGTTCTATCAGTGTCACTGAATTAACTACATATTACATATGCCTGCAACGCAAAAGGTTGCGGGTTCGATTCCCGCATGGGACAAATGTTTGTGTGATCCACAGGTATTTGTTTCTGGTCTGGGTGGTTTTCAATATCTATTATAAGTATGTATTTACAAAAGAAAAGTATATAAGTATTATATCCGTTATCCTAACCACCATAATAACAAGCATTAAGTCGCTTAGTTTGGGGTTAGGTGGCGTTGTGTGAAACGTCCTGAAATATTTAGTATTATTATTATTTATTTATATACGAGTAATATATGAGTTGCAGGTTCACATCCTTTTTAACCGATTCTTTAACGCAAAAAGGGGACTCGAAGACTCGTGAACCGAATTGGGGAATGTTTTTGTTTTAAAGGCCTGTGGCCCCGTTAAAAAAATATCGAAATAAGACAGATTGCTTTATACGATAACACCGCCGGATTGCTTACTTCTAGTTTTAAGTTCGTTTTGTATTTCTAACAACTAACTATTTCTTAAAACTTTGTGCAATAAAGAGTTATTCTATTCTAAATAAGTCGTGCGGTTTTAAGTAGTGAATTAAAACGTGCATCTCGCCCTCGTTAGTTAAAAGCGAGGTTGAAGTCACATTTTAAAATTCAGTTGTAAAATGTGGTCGTGGATATTTTCGTGAATTTTATACTATTTTTTATGTTTAGAATGTCTGTTAAATACTAGAGGTATAAAATGTTATGGCAATTGTGGTTAAATATCAGTCAAGGAGTTTTTCTCAAAATATTATTTTCTTGCCAAAAACTTAATTACTATAGTATTCTTTTATCTGTGATACGCGTATAACTTGCACATAGTACTTTATAGCTACATCCCCGTCTCATAAAGTAAGTATAATATAATTACACTCATAAAAGAAGAAAGTTAAAGCGAGGAAACTCTTCAGAAAGAATAAATAAAGTAGGTACACATGCAATAAAGATAACTTTCTTGGGCTGGTAATTGAGACGGCTCTCAAATCCTTTGCCGACAGCTCTGCTTAACTGAGTTTCAAACCAGCTGCCGCAAGTTTTTATATCGTTTTTTTCTTTGTATTTATTTTTTATGATTGCTATAATTTTGCGGTGAAGTGTGAATTGGACGAAGGACGAAGGACGGCCGGGCCTTTGTCGGTCCAGTTATCGGATTTCGGGATAAAACTACTCACTTTGTGTTATTTCGAAGCTTTCTCGACAGAATGACAGATTAACGTCCCAAAAAAGCTGTTTCGTGAATCGTACAGATTCCGACAATTACCTATCTATTGCGATATAGGGACGCTAGGAAAGGATGTGCGCGCACTGCTAGTCGAACACTGGCAATTTCTAGCTTGCATTCATTTCGGGTTTAAGCACCAATCTACTTAGCACAGCAGCGCAGTTGCAGCAGCGCAGCGCAGTTACAGCTTGGAAAAAAATCTTAAAATAGAACAAATTCAATTTATTTAAAAATCATTCAAATAGTTATATTGGTGCACGGAAATGTACACGAAACTATAGTTTATTTCCTTATAAGGACTATACTTATAATGACAAATGAAAAATAGGAACATTAATTATATATTTATAAAAATTTTAATTTCAATGCAGTGGCGCCCACATTGTTTTCTACTACGTTTTGTCAAGTTATATCTACCCATTCATAGTTGTCCCACGCAGCTGACTAAGGGTCAACGCTCACTACACCCACCCGGGACCCACTCAGCACCGCCTCGCCTCGCGCGGTTAGTATTCTTTATATGGATTTGTATGAGCTAACGCTCACTACATCAACTCCGGAACGCCGCCGCATCGCCTCGGCCGCGAGGCGTCCGCGCGCGGACGGCGGGTGGGCCACCCGTTGACAACTCGCGGCTCGCATGCTTGCCTTGCGTCGGTCCCGAGTTGATGAGCAGGGTCGGATTGAGAGCATCACAAAATTATTGTCTTGGAAATGAAAATTATACAATTTTTCCAATATTATACTACGATTTCTTTTTTTTGCATTTTTTTGAATAGAAAAAAATGCGTGGAATATTTCTATGATTTTATTAAATTATACGTACAAAAACAAGCCTACGAAACAAAACACAACAAAATGTTTTTTTTTGCCATGGGAAAAAGCAGGATAAAGGTAAACTAAATTATAATTTACTTCATCTTACTAATATTATAAAAGCGAAAGTTTGTGTGTATGTGTGTGAGTGTGTGTGAGTGTGTGTGTGTGTGTGTGTGTGTGTGTGTGTGTGTGTGTGTGTGTGTGTGTGTGTGTGTGTGTGTGTGTGTGTGTGTGTTGTTACTTTATCACGCTTAAACGAATGAACCGATTGACTTAAAATTTGGTATGAAGATAGCTGAGACTCTGGAATAACACATAGGCTACTTTTTATCCTGATAAATGAAACAGTTTCTGTAAAAAATCAAATTTTTATTTAAAAAATGAAGGTTCTGAAATTTGACAATTAATTGTCATTTTGACATTTGCGATTTTCCATTATTCTATACTTTATTTTTGTGGCTTGTGAAAGTGGTCCATTGTTTATGAAAAAATTGACAATTAATTGTCATTTTGACGTATTCGATTGTCTTTTGTTTTTTGAGAAATTTGACATATTCGTTTTTCAATATTTTTTTGAGAAATTTGACATTTGAGATTTTTAATTTTTTTTCGCGAAATTTGACATATTCGATTTAAATTTTTTTTTTTTGAGAAATTCGACATTAGATTTTTAGGGTTCCGTAGTCAACAAGGAACCCTTATAGTTTCGCTTTGTCCGTCCGTCCGTCCGTCCGTCTGTCTGTCCGCGGCATTGCGGAGAAACTATAAGTCCTAGAAAAGTGTAATTTTGTATACAGGTAAGTAATAATAAGGGTAAGAGAACTGTGACAAAAAATAATTTTTAATTAATTAATTTAGGCTACCTCCCGTACACGTAAGATAGGGATGATTTTTTTTTTCTGGCTGATACCATCGTGTGGGATATCGTTGAATAGGTATTTTAAAATGAAGGACGGTTTGCTAAGAAACTTTTTCGATTTCATGTTCTGTTTGAAAGATATTCAAGTTTAAAAAAAAAAATTGAGCGTCCCCCCCCTCTAAAATCTGAACTACTAGCTTTAAAATTCTAAAAAAAATCAGAGGTATGCTTTCAACCATGAACTTTCCAGGAAAACTATAGCGGTTAAGATAAAATTATTAGTTTCGGTAAAATCAGCAAAATAAGAATACCTAAAGCTAACCTAGCCTATAGTTTATTAATGCATAACTAGATGGCGCTAGTAGTAAAATTAGATCGCGCAAGCGAATTGTTTATGGTTGTATTGTTTACGAGTTATAGCTATCACAAATAAATCACCATATTACAGTGTTACTTAGCTCATAATTTCTAACTTAAGTTTTTTTATTATAATTTGATATAGCATGGTCAAGGGTACTTGTGTGAATGATCCGGATATATTTTTTTTAATTTGCGGAGAATATTATGCTCAAAGAATTCCGTTTGAATGTGACAACGTTCATAATTTAGGCTTACAAAAATTACTTTGGATACTCCCTGGAAATTAACGACAAGCCTTGGATTCCCCAAAAGTAATGCAAAACGTGTGTTGAGTATCTACGTTTGTGGACAAATTAGAAAATAAATAGATTTTGGTACGAAACCGCTATAATGTGGAAAGGACTCGAGAACCATCACGATGACTTATTTTTGCTTAGTGTAAACATAAAACTATTGTTTTGATTTTATTAAAAATTAAGTATGCGGAACATAACTGGCTCATAATGTGTTCATTTAATTTTTTTTTTGTAAAGTAAGAATTATTTGGACTTTTCTCAACACGTCCAAAAACTAATGCGTCACTTTCAAAGGTTCGAATGTGACATAACCATCAAGTTACACTCTCTCCACGACCACCTAGACTATATTCATGACAATCTTGGGGTACTAAGTGAAGAATTGGGCAAGCAATTCCACCCGAACTTTTGTTCGATGAAGTAACGCTATCAAGGCTTCTGGAACGCACATATGATGGCTGAATATTGTTAGAGCATTTAGAATAGCCCTTAGAATAAGAATAGCATTTAGAATAGCTCTGCCTTCAGTTTCAGCAAGAAAATCAAATAACATAAAGAGTTTTTCAACTTAAACTTAAATTAATTAGGATCATATCTACATTGACCACCCACAAGGTGGACAGACGACCTTATAAAGGTCGCCGGAAGACGCTGGATGCAGGTCGTTTCCAACCGGTACATATGGAAGTCCAAAGGGGAGGCCTATGTTCAGCAGTGGACGTCTTACGGCTGAGATGATGATGATGATGATCTCTACATTTATAACGTTTTATTACGAAAACAACATAATATGTGTCATATCTTTTTAACTAGAGCTGGTACAGAAATTTCAGTCACAAATTTGAAATCGTCGTCAAAAATCATCCAAAATGCTGTTGTGCAGTGTATTCAATCTACTAGAACTACGGAACCCTACATTGTGCGTGGCCCGACTCGCGCTTGGCCTATTTATTAATTTTTATTAGAGAAATTTGACATATTCGATTTTTAATTTTAGTAAAATGCTGGAAATTTTAATGATAGTTTATGGTAGATTTTTTTTAATGAGTGCTTCATTTATAGTTTATCAAATGGGCTTACTATGGGTGCTTCATTTGTGGTTTATCCAATAGGCTTACTATGAGTGCTTCAATTGCGGATTATAAAATGGGCTTACTATGGATGCTTTATTTGAAAACTAAATGGGCTCACTATGAGTGCTTCATTTGTAGTTTAGCAAATGGGCTTACTAAGGGTGTTTTATTTATGGTTTATCAAATGGGCTTACTATGGGTGCTTCATTTGAAAACTAAATGGGCTTACTATGAGTGCTTCATTTGTGGTTTATCAAATGGGCTTACTATGGGTGCTTCATTTAAAAACTAAATGGGCTTACTATGAGTGCTTAATTTGTGGTTTATCAAATGGGCTTACTATGGGTCCTTCATTTGAAAACTGAATGGGCTTACTATGAGTGCTTCATTTGTGGTTTCTCGAATGGGCTTACTATGGGTGCTTCATTTGTGGTTTATCAAATGGGCTTACTATGGGTGCTTCATTTGAATACTAAATGGGCTTACTATGAGTGCTTCATTTGTGGTTTATCGAATGGGTTAACTATGGGTGCTTCATTTAAAAAACTTAATAGGCTTACTATGAGTGCTTCATTTGTGGTTTCTCAAATGGGCTTACTATGAGTGCTTTATTTGTTGTTTATCAAATGGGCTAACTATGGGTGCTTCGTTTAAAAAACTAAATGGGCTTACTATGAGTGCTTCATTTGTGGTTTCTCAAATGGGCTAACTATGGGTGCTTCATTTAAAAAACTAAATGGGCTTACTATAAGTGCTTCATTTGTGGTTTCTCAAATGGGCTTACTATCGGTGCTTCATTTGAATACTAAATGGGCTTACTATGAGTGCTTCATTTGTGGTTTATCAAATGGGCTTACTATGAGTGATTCATTTGTGGTTTATCAAATGGGCTTACTATGAGTGATTCATTTGTGGTTTATCAAAAGGGCTTACTATGAGTGCTTCATTTGTGGTTAATAAAATGGGCTTACTATGGGTGCTTCTATTGAAAACTAAATGGGCTTACTATGGGTGCTTCATTTGAAAACTAAATGGGCTTACTATGAGTGCTTTATTTGTGGTTTATCAAATGGGCTTACTATGAGTGCATTATTTGAAAACTAAATGGGCTTATTATGAGTGCTTTATTTGTGGTTTATCAAATGTGCTTACTATGAGTGCATTATTTGAAAACTAAATGGGCTTACTATGAGTGCTTCATTTGTATTTTATCAAATGGGCTTACTATGGGTGCTTCATTTGTGGTTTATCAAAAAGGGCTTACTATGGGTGCTTCTTTTGAAAACTAAATGTGCTTACTTTGGGTGCTTCTTTTGAAAACTAAATGGGCTTACTATGGGTGCTTCATTTAAACACTATATGGGCTTACTATGAGTGATTCATTTGTGTTTTATCAAATGGGCTTACTATGGGTGCTTCATTTGAATACTAAATGGGCTTACTATGAGTGCTTCATTTGTGGTTTATCGAATGGGTTAACTATGGGTGCTTCATTTAAAAAACTTAATAGGCTTACTATGAGTGCTTCATTTGTGGTTTCTCAAATGGGCTTACTATGAGTGCTTTATTTGTTGTTTATCAAATGGGCTAACTATGGGTGCTTCGTTTAAAAAACTAAATGGGCTTACTATGAGTGCTTCATTTGTGGTTTCTCAAATGGGCTAACTATGGGTGCTTCATTTAAAAAACTAAATGGGCTTACTATAAGTGCTTCATTTGTGGTTTCTCAAATGGGCTTACTATCGGTGCTTCATTTGAATACTAAATGGGCTTACTATGAGTGCTTCATTTGTGGTTTATCAAATGGGCTTACTATGAGTGATTCATTTGTGGTTTATCAAATGGGCTTACTATGAGTGATTCATTTGTGGTTTATCAAAAGGGCTTACTATGAGTGCTTCATTTGTGGTTAATAAAATGGGCTTACTATGGGTGCTTCTATTGAAAACTAAATGGGCTTACTATGGGTGCTTCATTTGAAAACTAAATGGGCTTACTATGAGTGCTTTATTTGTGGTTTATCAAATGGGCTTACTATGAGTGCATTATTTGAAAACTAAATGGGCTTATTATGAGTGCTTTATTTGTGGTTTATCAAATGTGCTTACTATGAGTGCATTATTTGAAAACTAAATGGGCTTACTATGAGTGCTTCATTTGTATTTTATCAAATGGGCTTACTATGGGTGCTTCATTTGTGGTTTATCAAAAAGGGCTTACTATGGGTGCTTCTTTTGAAAACTAAATGTGCTTACTTTGGGTGCTTCTTTTGAAAACTAAATGGGCTTACTATGGGTGCTTCATTTAAACACTATATGGGCTTACTATGAGTGATTCATTTGTGTTTTATCAAATGGGCTTACTATGGGTGCTTCATTTGAATACTAAATGGGCTTACTATGAGTGCTTCATTTGTGGTTTATCGAATGGGTTAACTATGGGTGCTTCATTTAAAAAACTTAATAGGCTTACTATGAGTGCTTCATTTGTGGTTTATCAAATGGGCTTACTATGAGTACTTCGTTTGTGGTTTATAAAATGGGCTTACTGTGTGTGCATTATTTGAAAACTAAATAAGCCCATTTGATAAAACACTCATTGTAAGCTCATTTATTTTTCAAATGAAGCACCCATAGTAAGCCCATTTAATTTTCAAAGGAAGCATCCATAGTAAGCCCATTTGATAAACCACAAATGAAGCACTCATAGTAAGCCCAATTAGTTTTCAAATAATGCACACACAGTAAGCCCATTTGATAAACCACAAATAAAGCACTCATAGTAAGCCCATTTGATAAACCACAAATGAAGCACTCATAGTAAGCCCATATAGTTTTTTAAATGAAGCACCCATAGTTAGCCCATTTGATAAACCACAAATAAAGCACTCATAGTAAGCCCATTTAGTTTTCAAAAGAAGCACCCATAGTAAGCCCATTTAGTTTTCAAAAGAAACACCAAAGTAAGCACATTTAGTTTTCAAAAGAAGCACCCATAGTAAGCCATTTTGATAAACCACAAATGAAGTACCCATAGTAAGCCCATTTGATAAAATACAAATGAAGCACTCATAGTAAGCCCATTTAGTTTTCAAATAATGCACTCATAGTAAGCCCATTTGATAAACCACAAATAAAGCACTCATAGTAAGCCCATTTGATAAACCACAAATGAAGCACTCATAGTAAGCCCATTTAGTTTTAAATAAAGCACCCATAGTAAGCCCATTTGATAAACTACAAATGAAACACTCATTGTAAGCCCATTTATTTTTCAAATGAAGCACCCAAAGTAAGCCCATTTGATAAACCACAAATTAAGCACTCATAGTAAGCCCATTTGATAAACCACAAATGAAGCACTCATAGTAAGCCCATTTAGTTTTAAATAAAGCACCCATAGTAAGCCCATTTGATAAACTACAAATGAAGCACTCATAGTAAGCCCATTTAGTTTTTAAATGAAGCACCCATAGTAAGCCCATTTGATAAACCACAAATGAAGCACTCATAATAAGCCCATTTAGTTTTCAAATGAAGCACCCATAGTAAGCCCATTTGATAAACTACAAATGAAGCACTCATAGTGAGCCCATTTAGTTTTCAAATAAAGCACCCTTTCTATGGAGAAAGCCCATTTGATAATCCACAATTGAAGCACTCATAGTAAGCCCATTGGATAAACCACAAATGAAGCACTCATAAAAAAATCTACCATAAACTATCATTAAAATTTCCAGCATTTTTCTAAAATTAAAAATCGAATATGTCAAATTTCTCTAAAAATAATTAAAAATCTCATGTCGAATTTCTCAAAAAAAAAAAAATGAAAATCGAATATGTCAAATTTCTCTAAAAAAATTAAAAATCTCATGTCGAATTTCTCAAAAAAAAAAAATTGACAATCGAATACGTCAAAATGACAATTAATTGTCAATTTTTTCAAAAACAATGGAAAATCGCAAATGTCAAAATGACAATCAATTGTCAAATTTCAGAACTGTCATTTTTTTAATATATATTTGATTTTTACAGAAACTGTTTCATTTATCAGGATAAAATTTAGCCTATGTGTTATTCCAGAGTCTCAGCTATCTTCATACCAAATTTTTAGTCAATCGGTTCATCCGTTTAAGCGTGAAAAAGTAACAAACATACACACACACACACACACACACTCACACACATACACACAAACTTTCGTTTTTATAATATTAGTAAGATTATTTACTTAGTAATAGTTTTTTATTAGGCGTTAATTTCTCACTTACGAAATATTAAATTTAATAACGATTTTTTTCTTATAAATAAATAAAATAAATAAATTATTATTTACTTCATGTCTGATATTATTTTCAATAGTTAGATTAAGTTAATATTAAAAATTAAGTTAATTATAAATTCAACTATTTATTAAACATTTAAAAGGTTTTATTGTGGAATTAAATTCGTGGATAAGTGGCGTCCACTCGTTGGTCACGCGGCGTTCACGGGTTGACCGCGCGGCGTTCGTGGGTTATAACGCGGCGTCCACCCGGCGTCAACGCGGCGTCCACCCGTGGACGCCGCGTTGACGCCGGGTGGACGCCGAGGCGAGGCGGTGCTGAGTGGGTCCCGGGTGGGTGTAGTGAGCGTTGACCCTAAATGGACAATAATATAATTCCACCTAGTGGAATCTCCTCACACACGGTTGAACTCAAAGCGCATTGATGCGTGCTTTGCCCCATGTGATACCGGCAGACCATTGCACATATATTATTTTGGACTAAATTGTACAATGTTAATTAATTTTTTTAAACCAAATTTAAAGAATGCTGTTAAAAATTCTGCATAAATATTATGTTCTAGCGCATAGGCGGATCCAGGATTTGGTTCTGGGGGGGGGGGGGGGGGGGGGGCAAGGTGCAGGCGGGCAAAAATATTATAATATTTACTACGAAAAGTGTATGTTTAGCTCGCTTTGAGCAGTTAGAAAGTTTAAACATCCATCCTTAATGATAAGTGCGCGAGCAGCTTGCTGCGAGCGCCGAGAAAAAAAATTATGATCTTTACCATGAAATATGTGCAAAATTCGTAACTCTAGAATGCTTCTGGGGGGGGCCTTGGCCCCCTGCCCCCCCCCCCTAAATCCGCCTATGTTCTAGCGTATGCTCGCGGCTTTGCCCGCTTGGCAAAATCCTTTCTTAGCGGAGGGCTACATCATAAAATCTATCGGTATTCCAAATTTTAAATCCGTCCAGTGGTTTAGGCTGTGCGTTGATCAGTCAGTCAGTCAATCAGTCACTCTTTCCTTTTATATATTTAGATGTATGTAAATATTGGAACTGCTAGAAGTTTACATGAGCCAATCCTTTCATTCTTCTAAACCAATATACTATTTTTCAGAAAAATATGTGACATATACAATACTCTAAATGTGTACATACCTATTTGAAAAGAGTATACAAAGAAAAATGTAAAATTATTATATATCGGTAAAAACCATTTTATTTTCATTACAGTGGCAATCATTATTTTGTGCGAGTAAGCAAATAAACTCAAATTTCTTTTAAGTTATATTTTTAGTAGATTTAATTTTTCGTTGTCCAAAACTATAGCCCTATTGTATGCGGTAGTGTGTGGAGTGCTACCATGCATACAGAAGCCAAATGACACCCTGGTCAGGAAACAAAGTTTTGGAACTATTTTTTCCATTTATGAATATTTCGAAGCTGGTACCCAAATGAAGGCAAACTAGTCCTTTGTTTACCAAATTGACTACCATGCGATCACACATACATAGTATATTAGCTTATATCGGTAAATATTTGTGTGTGTGTGTGTATCATTAATCATTACGTATGTTTGTTATGAACCACTCAACAGATTTATGTAAATTTTGGTTATTTACAGGCACTTTATGGCAGGTAAGACCAATAGCAATTACTAGTATATTATATGATTTTTAGCGAAATTTTATAAAAACACAACATTGCGGAAAAGTTTAAAGTTTCTTGTTTAAAATTTCGATTATTGAGATGTCACATTATTGTAAATAGACGGTATATAGGTACTGTTTAAAATATTGGTATATACATAGTTATTGAACTATAAACTAGATTCATGGCTGAGTGATGTCCACAACGATTATTAGGGATAAACGTCTAAACCGAGTTAGCTACGTTAATAATTCACAAGCTGTATCCAAGCTTTTGTCCCTAGAGATCATTGCCAATTGGGAGTGACAGGTGGACGAAATCGTTCTACTAATTGAAACTGTAGGGTTAGCTATAAATAGTTATTGGTTATATCTAATGCAAGAGTAACGAGACTATTTGTATGTCGTAAAATTGTATTTTTATATTGTATTTTGTGATATTTAACCGACGAAACAAAACGGAGGAGCAACGGAACGGAACGGTTTTAGAATTCGACGCTTATATTTTTTTTATATATGACCACGCATAACTTTTTACAGATTGGTTCGATTTTGAAAACTATTTTTACTCACTGATGTAATGCTCGACTCTGTAACGTTACATTACAGGCGTACATTACAACAGCGCAACATTATAACGAATCTGCCCTACCTGGCGCGTTGCCGGCTGCTGCCACGGCACGATTTACCGTTGCATTCAATTTGTTCACAAGTCGATTAACATTTTTCTTTTGGGCGTATTTTGTAATATTCGTTTTCAGGCAATTGTCAAACGTAGAATTATATGATTCACCTGTGTCATATATACACTAATAACATTTTGAGCTATTGCATGTCTGGCCAGTACTCACCTCGCAGTAATTATATAAATTTACATATATCAATTTACATGTTCATATTAATAAAAGTTCCGCATGACAGAACTCTCAATAGAGGGAACACCTAATAGGTAGACTGAAATTTATTATTCACTCGGCACACACGCTGCGTGTCAAACGGAAAAATCCAATTAACTTCATACGAAGAGCTCCATCCAACAAAACTTGACGCTTTCCATTCACGAGAAAACATCTGGACTGAGATTGTGAAAGTAGGGATTGAAGCACCCACTACCTCGTATATCACGCACGTACTCTTACTGTCTTACATACCAATATTATAAAGGTGAAAGTTTTGTATGTGTGTTTTGTCTGACCAGCTCAACATTAATTTGGAGGTAACAAAACCTACATCTAGGTGCGCTGGACGCAACTATTAAATAAAAAATCTATTTATATATTTAAAAAATGGTATAAAAATTACGTTTTTAATTTAAAAACCCGCTTTGATCCTACTCCTTAATCATTGTATGCAAAAATATTCTACAGCTAGTATACTGATCATTCATATGAATAAAAGTCTGAGCGAGCTTACTACAGGTGATTCATTTGTTTGAATTAAAGTTATTCTAGTACCAATAATGTTGGTGTTCTTTAACGCTCTCCAACACAGGGAAACCGCGTCGCGCACCCACTCACACTAACGACTATTTTTCAATAACATTAATGGAATAACCTCTATCTCATTGCCCCTTCGCTGCGGTTATATTACATCCCAAAGAACGAAGGCCCCTTACACGTTTATTGTGCGATAATCAAACGGTTACATTACTGTTGAATATTATATTTAAAGTTAATGAAATATCAGAGTTAGAGTTTTTCCTAAGTTTATATTGTTTACGTATTGTTGCATTAACAAAAACAAAACTCGATCACATAAAAAATGCTACGTCTTTTGAACATTGATAAGATTAGTGACAAAGACAGTTATCGACTAGTTTTAAAAAGCACTTCTATGTATGTACTTTTAACTGTGTTCATTATATTTTACATAAATCGATAAAGATTTAACAAAATACCTAAAAGTTAGTTAAGTATACGTAGGATCCATCGATTCTACTTTAAAAACAAAAAGGTCATTCTAATAATTCTAAAGAAAATATTATGAAAATATAATAATTTATGAAAATACTACGGAATAAGTGGATATGTTTTTATAGCAACATTGTTATATCTCTAGGTATGTTTAAAAGTGCGACTTTTAAGTTCAGTGCAGCCAGTTAAAGTTTGTATAGTGTGCACAAAAGACATTTTAAAAACAAATAAGAACGGATTGTGCTAGAAAAGAGTTCACTTGGGACTCGCACTGGCTGCGAATAGAAACAATGCTATATAATACAACTCATGGAACCAGAGGGTCATAAGTCTTTGCCACTTAGCTAGGTATTCACTTTTTTGCAAGAAGATGAGCAGATAAGAAGAATCTCATGCCATTACATTATTATCATTAATAATGTAATAGCATGAGATTCTTCCTAGGTTTTTTAAAGCCATGAAGTCTTATGTAACACTGCACTGCTCTCGTCATACAGAGACACACGATTTAGTAAGTCTTCATAGGCCATTCATATCCCTAGGCACACTAATCATCCAACCGGAGCGAATCGAGGTAAAATACTAGGTAAGACCGTGATATCTAACCCAGACGAGATCTCCCATTGACCTTTCGCAAATTAATGTACACTGACAATTCACTGAGTGTATTCTTTGTAATTACATTTTTGTGTTCACTCATTACTGATGTCTCCCTCTACAACATTTTGCCAGACTTTGCAAACAAAATCAACTTCATGTCTCATCTGTTGGGTAGTAAATCTATGCCTAAAGCTCATGTTTTCATAATAACCTCTTCGCACGAAATCGACTGTTAGATAAAACTAGGACTTAGATAACACTAGTTTAGAAACTTGGCGTTGAAAGTTTTAGTTTCTTTTTTGCTATAACAGTGAAATTGTTAACCAGATTCCATGATGATTTTTGACGTTAGAGACAAATACATGATGGTGAACGGTTACCATCGCTTTTATACATGTCGCAACAGCAGTTGTCGACGCAGTGTAAATTAAGTTAGCGAGGTAAATTCCTCACTGCCTTAACTGAACATTGTTGTGAAAGACGGCATAAAGAGCGATTGATGCAACGGTTTTTTATTCTGTTTTCAATAGTTTCGGATATTAACTGTGTGTTAGTGCTTGTTCACGCTATAACACGCGGGCGCGGGCGCGACAGACTTTGCTCACACCGCACGTGCGTTGTACGTGAACACCTTCATAGCACGTCATATATTTGATATTTCGCGCCCGCGCCCGCGCTCGCGACCGCGCCCGCGGGTACACGTGAACAAGCCCTTAAGGTCGCCGGAAGACGCTGGATGCAGGTCGCTTCCAACCGGTACATATGGAAGTCCAAAGTGGAGGCCTATGTTCAGCAGTGGACTTCTTACGGCTGAGATGATGATTAACTGTGAGATAAATGATGATGTAGAGGTATAGGTATAATATTATTATGATTTACAATACACGTAAAGAGATCAATTAATTTAGATATTAATGCAGTCAAACATTCTGTTTGTACACAGATACAAACATTACCACTTTATAACTAGTATATTAATGATATTAGTTCAGTAAAGTAATATGTAATCAGTATTAGCAGGATTAGTGTACATAGCATAATGCAGGGTAATAATTAATTAGTATGCATTTGCACCTATCTATCTAATGCTCACGTTACACCCTTCTCTGGCCACCCCTTGTGGAATACTCGTGTAACGTACTATTATTACCTACCTACCATTAATCTCGCTCTGAGCGATAAGACCGCCAATTAGTACTGTGGGCTTATACCTACCACATTATACAAACTACATATATATTTATCATTAAAATAAAGTATATATTCATATTTTAGATATTATCTACGTATATATTAATAACATGTACAAATAAATAAATACATTGTAACTTATAACAATAAAATAAATAAACATCATAAAATAATATGTATATAAATATATAAACAGTATAACAATAATATTTAATATTCATTTAACATCATTCATACAGTCACAAAAACAAACACTCATTCCACATGATAATATTTTATACACCTCAACGCACCCAGCGCCAACCGGCCGCGTCTCTGTGGAAACTAGTTTTGAGGCGAGCGCTACTCGCATAACTTTGTATATGTTGCACCGGCGGCCGGCCGCCGCGCTGCGCCTGCGCTCGCCCGCCAGTGCGAAAATCACCTCGGGACTGAACGCATGTCGCTCGCATATCCACCGCGCTATTGTTTTCGTACGTCGTATGCATTGTATGCTATCGCCACTATACTTCCGCTATTTATTGTTTATTCTGTACCGTGCTTTCTTCCGTCTAACTTAACTCCTTCGTGTACGTACTGTTGTAACTTTCCTGTGCTGTGCAATAAACCGCTGCTATCATAATCGTGCCTTCAATTTACTTAATGGAGCATCAACCCATATTCACTCCATAGTACTATAGCTTTGAGTGTAGTGATTGTTAAATTAACTTTTTATGTGGTATCGACAAAGAATATTACTTAAAAATTAAATTAAATTAAAATTTCTTTATTAAGACAACATAGGTCCACTGGTTAGTACTTAAAATAAAAACTTAAAGACTAGGGTTAGTAACTGATATCTTAAATTTAACTAAAAAATACTGTTTTAAAGGTATCTTTGAAGAATAAATTGAATAAAGTTTTAATCATTAAAAAGAAAATAAATGGAAACATGTTAGAATGGGAAACGTCAAAATATCTAAACAATGAATGTGATTGATTATAAAGCCCATTTCACACGTCGCTATATAGCGCTATATAGCTTCACATAGCGCGGCATAGCTTCAGTACAAATCGGCATCCGTCACACACGTAGCTATAAATGACATATAGCGCTATATCGCGCTATAATTTACAGTTGATGCGTAGAATCCGCCATTTTTCATTTTGACTAGGTGATAAAATGACTAAGCCGTTTTGTATTACGGAGACAAAAGAAAACAAACTCATATTACCTACGCGATATATTAAACTAAATAGTAGCAAATGCTTAACCGCTGTGTAACAAATTAGAAAAAAATGTTTTTTATTTTTATTAAATATTTTGTTGTGTTTACAGTTCTTTGTGTTAGTATTTCGAAATAAATTAATTTAATTTGTATTTTAAATTTCACCTCCTATTTACTTGTAATAGATGCTCATATTATTCATAATGATTATTTGTCCGAATAACTGAAAGCTTTGAATACCTTGCAGTAGACTTTCGCTTAACCGGCTAAGTCATGCTACAAAATGGCTACGCATTTTTTTTATCTAGTTCAAATGGAATTTGCCAAATTGTATGGTTTTACAGCAACATGGCAGTTGACAATGTCAATTTTGAGTCTTATACAGGACGTGTGAAAAAATTCATGATTTTTTTTCACATTTTTAAAAAGTACGTACCAGGAGTTTGCCATGGTTTTTTTTTACAAAAGTGATTGTCAGTTAAAACTGTAATAATGCAAACACATTGTTTCAAGGGTTTTGTAGGTACCTCTAAAGAAAAAAAAAAAAACAAATCATTATTTTTAGTTTTTTTCGACATTTATGCTCGGAAATGGATCGTTTGGAGTTCTTCTCCTTGTCCTTGTCATATTCTCTATTACTGGGAGTCATGACCCCTCCTTTGTAGGATTCGATTTCTGATGATGGAGTGCTATCTGGGTTGGTTGGATGCGATTTTCATGGCCAGGAGCCACGAGACAACAGGACAACAGCAACAGCGTCATCTTAGTCGAACACGGGGCAGGCTGAAAATCAGCGCTGTGCAGGACCTCCCTGCCCAGCATTATGCTGAGCCTATTCCATTTATCAGTGTAGGTACCTATTGTTTATGTTGTTTTATTATCTTCTGTTCGTATCTCATACTAACATGTCACTATATTTATGTGTATAATTTTTCATGTATGTACTTTTTGGAACTGATAATAAATATATTTTTATCTTATCTTAACAGGAACTTCGAGGGTGGTGCGGATCTGATGTGACCAGCACATCGGACCGCCTTGGGACCGCTTTCCTTTGATTTTGCCCGAAACAATGACCATCTCTAGATTTCCATCCATGCCATTTGGCCAAAGTACTCGAGAATTCTCTGATAAAGTCAGTCAAATCTAACTCAAATCGATCTTATTCGATGAACTCTCATACTTTTAGTAAACGATGATAATTTCGAATAAAGTTTTCTGGATTTCTTGATACGTCAAGAAATCCAGAATCCGTTGAATCGTCATTTTTTTTAAATTATACCAGGAGCAGACTGGAACGAAACCAAAATCAAGGAAAAAAGAAACATCCTTTATGTAGAAAAAATTGTCAAATTCATTTGTTTAAGTAGTGTTGGGGAATCATAGGAAAAAAAAAACTGTTGTGCCCTTTTTGAAGACTGAACCACGTTAATATTAAGAGCGAAGAGAGATAGAGAAGAGCAGCGGTTACAGATTTCCAATTTAAACGCCGTATTTTTCCCCTTAAGGGCAGATTTCTGGAATAATAATATTTTATACGTAATTTTATACGCAACATGTTGATAACATTTTTTCATACAAGTATGTGGCAAGTCCAACTTGCACTTGTTTGTTTTTATTTTGAAATAATATAAATTTTCTTTATTTTTGTATTAATAAACCTATTCTAAATGCACTCAAAGCATTCATTGACAAGTTATTCCAAATATTTGAGTGCGTTTGTAAAGAGGAAAAAAGTAGTCATTAATATCACTTGATTTGTGAAAAAAGGAATGTTAATGTCACTTGATTTTATTTCAAAGATCGACTCAAGATTCAATCACAAAGAATGAACTATTAAAAAATATAGTTCCGATCAGTAACCCGGCCATCACTTAAAATAATATAGCACGGCATAGCGAGGTATAGCAAGGCCTTGCGATACGATACTATATTGTACCAGGAGTCATATAGCAAGATATAGTATAGCGCCGTGTGGGCTTAATGGGCTTAAAGCCTAAAATTTAAAGAAATCAAATTTCCAATCGTAAGAAAGTTTATGTTTTCATAGTTTCATACCATTTGTTGATAACTTCAACAATTCCCAAAGCACCTAATACTATTAGTAAGGTACCAATAAACCTTTGAACTAATGTAATATTATTATGTAAACCTCAATGAGAAAGCAGTTCCGAGTCGGGCCAATATGAAAATAGATTTAGATTCTATTTACCCCTATCTAAATGTTACAGTATGAATATACTCGTATAGTATCAGCATACAATCAACACGTCCCAAGATATTTGCTTGTAATTTAGTTACTGATATAGAGACAATGCTCTATTAAGGCCGCGATAGTCGTCCTATCTAATACATGAGATGTAATTTGACGACATGTTTTAAACATTACCCAGGGATTAGTGATTATGACTCAACGGAGCTGTTAACAAGGCAATCTGTTATCGCCAATTAATTTTCAATGGGTCTTTCATAGCGCGGAACACCTTTGCCCTTATTCGAATGCAATTATTGATCGGATCAAGAGCTGCGGGCGCCCAGCCTAGCATTCAGCCGACGATGGGGTCACGCGACCTGTCATTTGCAAAGAGATTTGCACCCCTTTAGCTTCACCCGTCAAATTTATTGCGAACGACCCTCCGCATTCAGAGTTAACAAATGAATGTTAGCTTTTCTACCTCGTTCGGCTACTCGTACCTTCACCAATATATCTGGTCCAATTTCTTGTTCAATAACGTCCGGCCATAAAAAGGGCGATACAAATAAAATCACAAATAGAATCTGAGCTTGAGAAATGAGACAATATTCTCCTAAGGCCATAAGCATTGTAGCAGATATCATTGATTTTCCTATTCGGAACAAATCGCGGGGAAATAAGATGAAGTGGCAGATGAATATTTGCGTCGATAGCTCTGGACTTATCTAGCATTTCCGGTCATTGACGCGGAGGGCGATGGTAAAGGGCAACAAAATATACAGCGGCCCTTTTATAATAGTCATTTGGCTTCCTCGTCTTTCTTCACTCCAAGTTAATGAACTAGCGTCTACGAGTATAACCACTGATGTACATATTTTGTAGATTACAATAATATAAAAATATGAGCGGTTTAAAATACAGGTACCTATTACAGTACCTATGAATTTTTAACATGATAATTGCCAAACTCGCTTCCCGCGCTGCATGATTGTGACAAAATAGCCGTAATCATGAATTTATGACACAAAAGGGGTCCCAGCGTTTTGAGCGATTAGCGAACGTGTGCGCTCTGCAGGAAAACAGAGCGTAGAGCAGTGAGAGCCAGTTATCTCTCCCGCCCAGCGCCAGCCAGCACAAATGTTATCACTTTCCCAAATTAAATCAGAAATCGACGCCTTTTGAACGAGCGATCATCCCATTACTGCGGCTCAGACGAGCGGCGCAAATGATTCCCTCTCTGTATTTCGACGTAGATACTTAATACGTGCCTACGTCGGTTGGGGCTTGTTAGATTCTGAACAAACACACTGAATAGGTGAGCGCTATTGAATTTTGTCTATGCCAGCTTCACTACACAAACTGAATATCAAATACCTATTTGTTTGAAAAGCTAAATTTTCATTTAGCCATTTTTATATAGTACAAGCTTTTTTTCCCTCTGTTGAAAACAATTATGGTTTCAAAGTGAAAGCGTTAGAAAACAAGCTTAGTCTACTTTTAAATCTAATAAACTGGTAGAATAATAGAATTAGATACGAATAGAGCTTTTAGAGCCACTTTCGTTCACTTTATTGTTATTCAGTAGGTTATTTTCATTAAAACAAACTACCTATTTAGTTCCCAGTGGATAATGAAAATAAAATAGTCTCACGACGTCGTGGGTATTTCTTAATACACTTGGCTGCCAAAGAAAGAATCCCGTGAACCATTTCAAGCATTATTGCGTTTCCTCGTCCCGCCCCTAGCGGCTCACTGCCTCTTGTTATAACTAACACTTTTAATACTCAACTTGCTCAACCGTTTCACCGTTTTTTGCACTGTTAACAAAAAATAGACGCTCGCACTTTTATTCCTAAAGGGTTTCATAAAGTCCTACTGGAAAAGTTTGCATTAATGAGAACGGTGACCGAATTCATGCGGGTTTTTGAAGATAGAATTTTGTTAACGCTAAAATTCATTTTAGCATTTTAATAATACACACCGACCCATTTAAAGTTAACTAGTAGTCAACAAGTAGATAAAGTACGTGATATTCTTAAATATTTTTCTCTGCGAAATGAAAAATAGAAAATGATTTTCATTTACTTATTAAATTTTGCAACTTTAAGTAAAAGTCCAACAAAATGTATTTTCAACGAAACGTTTCAAACCTCAACATTTACAGAGTGCCGAGAAAAACTTTTCAGGCGTAACGAGTGGAAATTATTAAAATTATTTTCACAATGCAACGAATTCGTTATCTTGTTTTATTGTCATCTTGAAGTAGCCAACATCGAGGCTCGGAGATCTACTACCTGGAGACTTTAATAAAAACAGAATGAGGAAGAAAAAAGATTTTAAAACAGCTCGTAAAGATGTTATGAGATAAGCGAAGATCGACAATAAAACAAGGGATGTATGAATCTACAAGTCGTAAAAAACATCGTAAACGACACTTGCCTCGGTCTTGTGACTCTGCTCAATAAAAACATATCTCTAACGAAATTTTATTAAATCATCTGAGTTTATAACAAACTAATTAGTATTGGAGCTGGTTCACGAAAGTTGTTCAACTTTAACTATAAAAACCAACAACGGTCCGAATGAAAAGGCGGCCTCGGGTTGTTAGGCAGCCGAAGAACAAAATTACCTAAACTAGATACCCAAACACAAAGTACAGATTTCAAGGTTCAGACATATTTTTGTTAGAATACCTACTCGTATTTTCCTTAGAACGCTTCCTTAGAAACATTTCTTCACATAATTTATTTTCATATTTGCCAGCAGTAGAATGAATTGATTAATGAATATATTACAGCTCCTAGCGTATCGCTCTTTTAGCTGAAGTGATGTTAAGCATAGGTAAGTACTTTTTCATGTCACATCTAGGTAAAAATCACTATCTTTCGATTATTCGAGTAGTTATTAATTCATATCCTAAAACTTAATGGTCAATGCTTTTATAAAATGAGATCACTGACTGATTAGCCGCACTGAAATAAAAATAACTGTAATGTACCTTACAGACTAGAAATTTGGAAAGTAGGTACTAAATTAAAGCTCCCTAGTTCTAAATAAAGCGTGATGAATGAGAGAATGCAAATTAAAACAAATT
The DNA here is from genome assembly GCA_947507615.1 of Hemithea aestivaria. Classification (NCBI taxonomy): domain Eukaryota; kingdom Metazoa; phylum Arthropoda; class Insecta; order Lepidoptera; family Geometridae; genus Hemithea; species Hemithea aestivaria. The sequence goes on along the minus strand of OX382332.1, from coordinate 7,413,951 downwards.
CAAATAAAACTCAAGCGGCATTCCTGGATTGCCACTAAGAGAAACATTGTCCCCGTAAATATTGGAGAAAAGAGCGACTCTACCTCGAATTCCAGCATTCGGTTTGCATGCAATTAAAACTTGCACAATTAAACACAGTGAAGAAGGAAAACACGAGAAAATTGAGATAAGATTAATTTTCTGACTAGTTCCCCCGAGAAGTTTGCAAGCTAACTTCCAAGATAGCCGCGCGGAGGGTCTCTGTGTGCTCACCAAGAATTTGATACTTGTTTTAATTGAATAATGCAAAGTTGTATGTGCTCTACAAAATACAAAATTAACTTAAAACCTACGTGGAAAAACATTTTCTGCTTGAAAAATACGAGCGCAGAAAAACATTTGAATTAAACAGCGATCCCTCGTTAATTCATGCCTCACCATCGAAAATGTTTCAGCGTCGCTTTCACTTTTACCTAGTAGGTACAGGTACTAAGTCTGCGGGTAAATACTGGATAATTAAGAATTAGAATCACGTTCACGTCGTGTGTAATTGCAGGGACAGGTCGCGAGCGAAATAATTAGAGCTACCGTCGAATGCCTCGTTAGTCTTCTTAGGAATGAGGTCAAGGTGTGGTGTGGCAGAAGATACGAGCGGAAAGCGACAAACACATATCTTCACTACGCCCACAACACGCTTAAGACACCTGAATTTTGCAGAAAACCTTTCAGGAATGTCATTCGTGTACTTGTGTAAATTAATTATAATTTTGGAAATTTGTAACTAGTGTTGTTAAATTTAGAAGCTTTCAGCCTTTGAATAAATAGTTAAAAGCCGGCTAATTGGAGGGTCAACAAATATATGCACCGGTTAATAAAGTGTGTGACAACGGATCAGGGAAGCTCGCCGGCAGTGGGCGGGCGCGGCGCGGCGCGGTGCCCGCAGGCGGCCGGCGTCAACCTACTTGTTTATTTATTACTTTATTACCCCACTCAACGTGGAGTGGCGGGAAGAGCCACAATGCGACCTCGCACTGATTGAATATTAAACATCCTACGCCTGCCATTAAAACTTGAACATTTTCTTTTAAAGCGACGTCTGTTCTAGTTTGCGGCGAAGTTTGTAGAGCTCGTCCTAACCACGACCCGTTGAGAAATAAGTCGAGTGAACTTCACAGACAGCGTATCTTGGCTTTGCTTTTCCTTTTTTTTTGAGAGTAGATGAATGATATGAGCCCTAATAATGTTATTCGGTTACGCCTATCTTTTACAGTCGCAGTCGCAGTTACCTACGAATTCAAAAGGAACGAAGTCCTACGCAACACTGCGTTGTGCTTGACATCTAGAGATAACCAGTAAAGTCTCTTGAGTCCAGTAATAAACTTACCCTAACTAGGGTAAGTTACCAACCGAAGCGAATCGCGGTAAAATATTGTATAAGGTCGTGGTAACTAGCCCACACGGGAACTCGCATTAAGAAGTTTTTCAACATTACTTTAGTGTTTAAGGTTCTTCGTTTTGTTCATATTATTCCCTTTGCTTTTTTTTGTTTTGTTCCATATCCCTTTACTGACAGCCATGGTCTCAAATAAAAAAACCAACCAAAATATACATAGGTATACCTATGGGATCATATTCGTATAGGTTCACAATTAAAAGTTTCCTACAAACTGATTTGGCAAAATCTATCCGAAAACATCTAATTAAAATCGTCTTTAAAGTCTGCTAAAGGATCAGTAAAATCTCTTTTAACGAGCGGAGAATAATAAAGTGATAGCCTCCGTCGGGGCCGGTAAAATAACGACTCTAACAACCAAACAAAATTTGCCCAAAATTTAATCTGGATTTATCTAGGATTTATAATAAGACTGCGGTTTAGATACCAGTCAGAGATATTTTAGGAGGATTTCAGGAGAGATTTTAGGTTGGTACCTTTGGTTGATACACTCTTAGTGTGGTCTACTAATGACCACCTCTAAGAGCTGGTCATTATACGCCACATTAAAAATGCCTTCAAAATGCCCAATATTTATTTTTTTAAATAAATTTTGTAACAAAGTCTGTTGGTTTTCTTCATCTAAGTGATATTATGTTTATTTTAGTTTGAGCAGTAAAATTTGTTCGCTTCCTTGCTATTTGATACAAGTTGCGATTTAAAGTTCTACGTTTTAAAATGAAATTGATTTACCTATAATTTTATTGTTTTTTTTTATATATATATTACTTTCATTGGTTTGAGCTTTAATGTTTTTTTTTTATTTTTTTTTTTTTACTAATATTACTTTAGTATTTTATAGATTAGTTACTTGTTGTTTATGTTAGTTTATTATTTATTTATTGTATTCTTTGAGATTATTGACAACCATAGTTACTAAGTGCAAAAAAGATTGAATTGCCGTATTTTCCCTTAGAAATGCCCAATATTGTACGGGTCGTAAAAGGAAACTCATGTCAAACCGTGGCTGTATTTATATTTTTGTCAGATATTGAAAATTTTGACGCCATGGTCAGTGGTTATCTCTTTTGTCCAATCTTTTTGTAGAGGTACATAAGTTTCACATTGGATGGAAGTCTTGAAAAAGAATTTCAGTAAAAATAATCAGCGTTAAGAACAAACAAGAGTGAAATTTAGTCATAGAGTAGAATACATATAGAGGTACAATGTAGATTGATGCTCACAAGCACTCAAGATTCTTAATACATTTCAGCGGCTCTAGCACGAGTGCCAATAATTGACATACGAATAAGATTCCCATTCCACTGTCAAGAATATTTGACGTTTGTTAAGAGTACAATGACATTGGGAGTAGCCAAATTCTCTTATTTATGATAGGAGTCTATGGTTATTTTTTTTAAATGTCTTTACTTGCTATACACGGTGCGACTGACAGAAATGACGATATTGGTTGTGCAAAGACCAAGTGTAAAACTAGCTTAACAATAATAAAAGCAGCCAAGTGCGACTACGACTCGTCCATGAAGGGTTCCGTAGCAGCAAATAACATTATATAAAAGTTCTTGCAGTTTAGGTTGCAGGTAACTTAAATTGCGGTTTACGATTTACTAAATAGTAGATCCGCGCATACACTAACAAACAGTGAACACTAAAACAGTGAACAAATAATACCTATACATTTAGTCTTACTGAATTTGTTTGTTAAATTCCGCACTCGTTGGTAATTTAGCTGCATTTTAAATCTGTGAAATCTTTGAAAGTATTTATTCAAATTACACACTGTAAAGGGCCATATTGTTCTATATTTAATGCACAATATATGTATTTACTTAGAGTCCTTTTCACGAAAAGAGTCCCTGCAGCGGGGCGCCACAATCGCGCGTTTAAAATTTAAAGAAAATATAACATTCTGATTTCTCATATTTAATTTCTTAATTTAATTAATTTTTTTCTTTTTTATGAAATAAAAAATTATTTACGATATGAAGTACAGTAATAATTATCCATTCAATTAAATAATTTAGTTCCGCTAATAGCTATACCTATATAGCTTAAAATCCCTTCGTTAATAGCGTGCTCATTTCTCGTAAAAAATATGGGATAAAAAATAGTTATTAAGGATTATTCTTAAGGACAGACAAAAGAAGAAGAGAAGTCATATGGACAGAGAGACGCGGAATGCGACTTTGTTTTATACTAAGGGTTCCGTTTTTTTTTTATTTGGCTACGGAACCCTAGAACCATAGCTAGTGCTTTATCAAAATTTATTAGCAGGAACCATAGACCAAAGAGTGTTCAATGCGCGCGCAACTTCGTCAGCCGCGATCCAAAGTCAGTTGATGTGCAGGTTACAATATCGAACCAAAATGAAAATTATCGATAAAATCGAACAAAAATATTACAGAGAAGTGTTTGAATAAAAAGCAAAAATTAAAATACATTCTGTGATTTATTATGCCATTGTGATGATACCAAATCAGAGAGATATAAATTACGATAGTTAATATTATTATAATAACATTGTCTAAATAACTAAAAGGACAGAGTGACTGACTGATCTATCAACGCCCTACAGCCTAAATCGCTGGACGGATTGGGTTGAAATTTGGAAAACAGGTAGGTTTTATGACGTAGACCTCCGCTGAGAAAGGGTTTTGCCATGTGGACAAAACCGCGAGCATAAGCTAGTATGACTATGTATGTATAATGTGTACCAATGCTGTTTTACTTATATGGAAGTGCAATGTTAAGTAGGTAAACAATAATAAAACAAGAAATGAAACAAATATAATATTTAATACATTTATAGAAAGTTTTGTGGTTGAGTCAGCCAATTAGGGCTGAGCAGAAGTGTTCCTTGAATATTTTATTGGTGGCGCTAGTGCGCAAGTTTACCTTATTCCCTCATCTGTTGTTTAAGCTCCAGGAGCTTGCTGTCAAAAAGCACGCATCTGTTGACCAAAAAGTTGTCCTGAAGTTCGATGCAATTTTTTTGGATTTGCATGCATCTTTGTTTATTTTATCGTTTTTTGCCCTAATTTGTATAAAATACAAAGAAAATAACAAGAATGCCAATAGTCATGGACAAATTTATACATATGACTTTTAATAATTTCATCACCCATAAATTGTGATAGCGTCACAAAATTCGCAACACAAACACATAATTTATTAACAACATGATACTTATTATTTAAATATATATAAGGATAGACTGAGTGACTGACTGACTGGTCTATCAACGCACAGCTCTAACCGCTGGACGGATTGAGTTGAAATTTGGCATACAGGTAATAAGGCGTAGACATCCGCTAAGAAAGATTTTTAAAAATTCAACTGAACGTGCAAGAAAGGGGCCCAAAGTCAAGTAACATACTTCAATAATGACAACGTTATCATGCAAGCTAAGATATCTTTTAAAGCAATTAATTAAAACCATAGTTACCGTAATGGAAGACAATGTCACTTCGTTTTTACGTAACTATACAATACTAAGGCCTAAATGAGAAGTCAGCAAAGTGCATGGAACTCATAACACAGTAATGGTCGTTTTAAATTTTCTTTTATACTTTCACACTTTAGGGTAGTTATGTGATATATTATAATAACTTAGATGATTTTATTAACATGATATGAAATACCTACCTGATAAAACATGATTATCGAATAAACACGGACTCTCAATATGTCACATCACTATTCAATTTGTAAACAAACATTACAGACTACAACTACTGAATTAAACTAAGAAAAATACATTATCTAGAAATGAAAGCCGTACGATTATAATATTATGCTGAATAAGGATTATTTAACATGAACTACATACACAAAATCAATCTACTAACAGAAAAGCGATGCTTACTAACCTATGAAAAGTCAATGATTGGGTACTTACGGATTATTTAGCTCTGCGTTGTTTTATACTGTGTGCAATATTTTTTTTCATTATCAGTTAAATCATGGTAAAGAGATACATAATATATAGGTCACGATTTCCATTAAATAACTATTTTTTTTACTGAAAATATGTCACTGACGATTCAAATACTATCAATTTGTAAACAAACGAAACATAATTTGATTATGGTTCATCCACAATGTGTGACGAATTACTCGTCGAGCAATAGGTAGGTACGCTGAGTTGTTCGTCGGAGTTGGCTGACGCACACAGATTATTTACAGGGTTATTGGTTATTCAGTACATTATGCTATATGGTGTCATAGACAGTACATAGTACATAGCTATGGTGTATAGGGCCTTATTGGAGAAGCCATTGGCCATGTTTTGAGCGCAATATAATATGTTCCGTGAAATTTTATGTTTTCAAGTTTTTTAAAATTCATTATAGGTTAGCTTTTGACCACGATCTCGCTTGATATTAAGCGACGATGCGGCCGTAGATGGTAGCAGTCTAAATCTAGTAGGCGGGATAAATCTGCCCTGGCTTCACTGAACATCATACCGGAACATGGTCAAGGATAATTTTTTAAATTCATAAAAACAACCCCATAATTATTTATTTTTTAGTATCTTAGTACTCGGCCAAAATATCAGAATAGTATTTGAATGATTATAAATAATAATTTTTAATCAAATTAAATCTAATTTATCACAATAAAAGATGCTTTATTCAAAAAAATGAATAGAATAATACTTGTCGGCTTTTCTACCATATAAAAATAATCTATGCTCCTCCGATGAACGACTCGGCAAGTCATTCGTCGCATAGTATGGATGAACCTTAGCCTCTTCATAGAGGGTAACTCCTTGGCGGGAACCTATTAGATAATATTATATATTCTATGGAAATCAATGTGATTAATAATATAAATGACATTTGTCGTTGACTGTCAGTGTTGTAATGACAGTGGGAGTAGCGACGAGTCATAGACAAGCAGCTTGCTACTCTTATGAAACGTCAACGCTACTCTTAGAATAGCGATGATTTCGACACTGGCAAAGTGCATAAGCCGTTGCTATATTAATAAAAAAAAAAAAAAAAAAAAAAAAAAAAAAAATAGCGATGACAGTGGAATGGGAGTCTTATTCGTATGTCAGTTTGCTTGTATGCTAGAGCCGCTGTAGACCAAAAACACAGTCTGTGGGTATTTGTTCTTGATTACTCTGCATTCTCAGAATGAAGGTTTCTAATGATAATGTAAAAGCGTTCGTATAATTAATGGTGATAAGAATTTATTACTCATGCTTACATGATAAAATACTAAATGGAATAATAATTGAGATTACTCGTACAATTTAATGAATTCTCTTTCAGTAGATCTTCCATTACGAGTATTCGCACCCAAAATATATTTCACAACGCTCTTTATTTTTCTATTATACATTCATGATTCAGGTAGCCAGTCTTGTTAAGTTTTTACAAGTTCCTAAATAAAATAGTACGGTTACCCAATTTTCTTTCTCACGTAGGATATTAACCTACTTACCACTTTTTACCAGTGCTTGAGAAATATTTAATAGACCACGTTGCAAAGAAATAAAATTCCGGCCAAGTAAACTGAATCATTGAAAGAAATCCTTGAGATAGTTTTGTTTACAAATAAACAATGTTCATGCTATTTCAGACTTTAGAAACATTGTATTTATGTACTTTGATAGCTAAATAGAGGTATTTATTAGTTATGTATGTACCTACTTTCTGGATGTAAAAAGGTGAAATAAAAATTTAATCGTTTATTTAATCTGTTCAATCTTTTCCGAACTATGTATTGAACGGATTTTATTAAGTCGCCGTCTTGAGTTTATTCGGAAGTTTTTCAAAAGGAAAAGTTAGCAAGTTACAAAGGCAGTGAGAATGGTTTTCGCGTCGGAGCGGATTAGAAAGGCTGGAGAGACGCCATGGAGGAATAATGGAAATGAAAGTTCTAACGGGCTCGGCTTACTTAGATTGTGCGGCTTCCAGGAATCTCACTTTGGATTAAACCAGACACGTTCGAACCACAACATAAATTTCCTCTTTACACCCTATGTTTTGTATGTTCCAAACGTAAGGCAGCAAACACATAAAGCGCTCGTTAAATTATTGAGAATGGCTCTCTCGAGAGGCCGTTTAGACGCTTCTTTTTAACCTGAATGCAAAGAGTATATTGTGCTCGAACCTCCTGTCGATACGTTGTCGTCGCACACACACATGGAAATTCAAATAAGACTCGTATTTAAAGCCAAATAAGTCAGCCAGCTAAATAGTTTCACTCCCTCCAGCTAGAGAATAAGTTTGAAAGTAAAAAGCAAACCGTAACTACGCTCAAATGAGTGGCTGCGCTTTTAAAAGTAGCAGTTGGTGTCTGTTTCTGAACAAATTGTGCATTCAGAGCTGTACTAATGAGATCGAGCGAGGAGGGTGAGACGGCAAAGACTTAAGGATAGAAGGAAGCGGGAGGTGTCTCCGAGGACCATATTTTACGTTTAATTGACGCACAGCTGTCAGCTAATGAGTCGTGGACCGTGGATTTTTATAAAATACCGTAAATAGATTCCCGTCGGAAAAGTTCTTTACTAATTAAAATGTGCAAGTTTTTGCTATTAATTATAGTGCTGCAGCTACAGTATTTAATTTTCTATTTTGTGAAGGCTTAAGTTTCACAAGTTGGTTAATTAAAGAAATAAATATGTTCATCATACGAGTAATAATATATAATCAATATGACAGAGAAGTGTAGTGTTAGTTCATGAGTGTGTCATTATTTCGCCTCTAATTACTTCTGTTTAAAGCTTTAGTTGCAATTTCCACGAGCGATTTTATCTCGTAACACAAAATGCAATAACGTGAAAATACGAGCTAATCTTCTCAGGATAATGTCATCGCCGTGACACCTCGTAACGCTGCTACGGATACTGAGCGCTCGTAGAGATTGGGCCTTAGAGACACACGTGGGGAGGTGGCCTTATTTATATGTAGATTGTGGAGGTATAGACTCATACATAACGTAGTATTTTTAAACTACGAGCAATTTTGATTAAGGCACATACTATTTTTGCTTTAAGGCAAAAGTAAAGCCAAATTCAATACATATTATGACTGTTTAGAAAAACTTACCGGTAAAGTTAATGGAATTTTATTGTTTCAATCATTTCGTTCATCTGCTTGTCTTAAATATGATGACATCAAAACTAGCAACGCATAATATTATATAACCTAAAGAGACATACGTACGTTCCAAAAAATATATCAAAATAAGTTTGATCGTGAAAATACGATTTAGCGCAAACTGCACAGCATCACTTTTATCATTAAGAGCGTGAAGTCTGTCTTCATTTTCATAATGTGACTTTAACATGCAGTGGCAGAAAGACTTTTATTAGATAGTGTTAGCTGCGCCAGTGTTGTGTAAGTAAGCATTATTAAGCATACAAGTCGGGGACGTAAGTTTTATTTTTGCTTTGTAGTATTCGTTATAATATTATTCAAAGAGGAAGTCTGAGGAGGTTGCCAAGCAATTTGGCAGGCGCGCGGCGTCGGTACTTGGTAGATAGGGCGTTATTTACAGCGGCCATTCGGTCGGGGGCACTCGTAACTTCTGCTTAAATACCTTGTTACAACCACGCTGGCCCTATCCACACATTCCGTTTCCGCCGCTGATACGCACAAAAACCCTAAACCAAGTCTTTGCATATGAATTTGAGTGGAGATGTGATTCCTCGGAACAGTTTTGGACTAGTTCCCATAGCTACCTTATTCCGCTTACCCACATTATTTTATGTGTTTAGCTATTTTTATGTCATAAAGAAAGATTGCACATTGTTACAATTTTAAATATTATGTTTTTAAAATATTTGTACTGATTTAACATGACTTAAATTGAAATTAAACGCTACGAATGTGAAATTCATATATTTTTTTTTTTTTATACAACGAAGAAACAAGACGAGCAAGACGCTCTCCTGATGGTAAGAGATAACGCTGCCCATTATTAGTACAGTGCTACTCAGTATTTTACAAAGGTACAATTCTGGGTGCACTGCGCCAACGCTTCTTACTTGAGAGTCATAAGATGTTAAGACTCCTCAGCCCAGTAATTTCACTAGCTACAGTGCCCTTCTACCGAAGCACAGTAATGTTTGCACACCACTGCTCAGGCGGTAGAATAACTGGCACTGTTGGGGTACCCACCTAGTCGACCTCCTGCAAGGGAAGTCTACCCCCGGTAAATATATGCAGGTAATATGTGTATTTCGCTACCCACCGATAGGTACATGCCTCTTGAGGATCACTTCTTCCGATCCTGTGCGAGTATCATTCATATTTCGTCAGACCATCTGGTTGGTGATACGCCTAGATATTTCTGTCATTGTCCTGTACTAAAGGAATTCAAATGTTCATAAGTAATTTTTAAGTGTTTAGGTTCAAATTGAACACAAACCTAACAAGGACTGTTCTGAAATAGAAATATTCTATCAATAAAATAAAGCGATAAATACTGAATGATAGATCAGATAAAGGATGTTATTTATAAGATACGCTGGTAAATAGAAACCCGTATAATTTGTCGTCACAAAAGGCCCCCTACGTATTTCGCGTTCATATTTTATTCACTTCGACATTCAATCCTATACGTCTATTGTTGTTTACTATTGTCTGTGCTGGTATTAACTATTGACATACATTCTCAAGTAGTTTTGTTAGGGTTTTTTTATGTGAAGAAGTAAGAAGACAAGTAAGACGCTCTCCTGATATTAAAAGATAACGCTGCCCATAATCAGCAAAGTGCTACCTAGGATTTCACAATGATGTAAAATTCTAGTTGCACTGCACCAACGCTTCTTCCTCAAGAGACATAAGATGTTAAGACTATTTAGCCCAGTAATTTCACTAGTTACAGTGCCCTCCTACCGAAGCACAGTAATGTTTGCACATTACTGCTCAGGCGGTAGAATAACTGGCACTGTTGGGGTACCCACCTAGACGACCTCCGCAAAGGAACTCTTTCCCCCGGTAAAATATAGGTTATATTACTAAACTGATAGAATCGATATATCATGAAGTGGAGAACTATAAAACTACATTATAAAGCTGGTTTCTTAGCACAAATGTTCACGCAGTGTCAAATTCTTATCCAAAACACACATTTTGATATTTTGTTTTGTTTAAGAACTTCACGCGAATATTTACGCGAAGTATGCCTGGACTATAAGGCAAAATAGAAATGATGATAGTAAAGTTTATGTTGAATGCTATCAGTCTAATGTCAACATTTAACCAAAATATTGTTCATTACATAGTTTTGTTAACAAATCATTAACAACTCACTCTCTACAAAATGTTGCATCATAACATCAGGATCTTTAAGAAATAAAATTCAATCAAGTATTTCCTACTCTGAACTGTATATATGTGTAGCTTAGGTCTATGCTCAATGCTCAACATCAGAATAATATTATTCTTTGTAAGAAACAAAAACAAATAAATAACAAACGATGTTGTGGCATCCCATTAAATACCAAAATAATGAAACGCTATCAACTTTCCACAATACAAGTTAATTGCCATAGAAAACAATAAGCTTCTCAGAGTTAATTTAATTGGATTTGCGCGTGTTCAGGTTTACGGGCGATCACTTTAACAGCAGGAAAGTTACAGAAGGGAAAGTACAAGTGTGCCCCGTAGAGCCACAGTGTGCTTGAGTCAGTAGAGAGTACACAAATAGATTTGTAGTTCAAGCAGAACAAATGAGTGCTTATACTCGTATATAATGCTTATACTTGAAGCTATGCCTGCGTGGATGAATAATTTCTTAGCAAAAGTCTACGGTTGAAAATGTGGCCCAATCTGTTTAGCAGTTTAAGCTATTCGTTAAAATATCACTCAATCAATCAGTAGTGCTTACTATTTATATATTTGGAAGAGTTGTATGATAAACGCAGCCAGTGAACATATTTATTTTATTGTTATATGATCTTGAAAATTATTTATTAAAGCTAAAAAGTTTATAAATACAAGAACACACATACATAAGAACATAATACATAACAAAATCCTTTGTTTAAATAGAGAATTGTATTATAAATCTCGCCAGTGGGCTTGGTCCAGCTAGGTAACATACTGCCTCGTTCCTGACTAAACAAAATCCATTTGTTGTCTCTAATTTATTTCTCTACCTAACTTGGCACAGGTGGCATCGAGTCAAAATTTGACATAGGAAAGGGACTTCAGCTCAACTAGAGGTCCTTTCCCATTCTGTTTAAGATACGCTATGTATAATATACCCTCTAGGGACAGTGTTACAGTTTATGTTTGAGCCAGCAGTGGCGATATAATATTTGTGTAGCTAATAAACGTCGCATATGCGGACTAATGTCTCGTTACGTATTCATAACACAGGCATTGTCGAGTAGCACAATGTTGATTCTATTAGGTTGCGGAAAGGAAAGCTTGTCTGACAAGCGGTGTTCCCAACAAACAATTTCTGGTCGAGACTACGTTTTAGTCTCAACTTTAGGTTGAATAAGATAAATCGTAAAAACGTTATGATAACGTTTATAAAACGCGAAAAGGGCCCATTTTATACGACGCCAATTCGTGTTGCAGTTATGTTGCAGTCATATAAAAACCATTTTGGTCGAGTAATCATCGCATAAAAGTCGTTGATTTGACCACAAGTTGCATTGTTGTACCTGTTAAAACGTGTATTCGACGTTACAGTCTTCATTGGGACTTTTATACGGCGTATTAGTTGAATTACAGTCGCATTTTAGTTATTCAATAAATAATATTCAATGAACAACTTGTCTTTTACACAGCAGTTCAATTTATACTTGTCAGTGACTTAAAGGTTAAGTTATATCACCATATTTACAAAAATCTTCTTTGAAAACGTTATACTTATTCTCAAGTTAAAAGCAATTTCAACTTCAAATTTTTGTGGGAAGTTCTGTTCATCGACGGAAATTGGGTTATTTATGGGTAATTATTAATGCGCCTATTAGAATCTTCAATTTATTTATATTTTTGCATTTTTAATTTACTAAAATATCAAGACTTTTCTCTATACGACGAAATGTTGTAAATGTTCCAATTACACGACGTCTATATAACTTCCGAACAAGAATTGGCCGCCATTTGTATCGAATTAAGGGTTCTCTAAGATATTAGTTTGGAGCCTTCTTCATTCACGCTTTTCATTTAACCCACAACAAATTCATTAAACATATTTTTTTATTACGCAGGTTTATAAGTATTTAGTTTAAAGCATATATGTAGAAGGTATATAGGCAAATATTTACTTATTTTATTTATAATGAAATAAAACATGATATTTTTTTTTTGTTTTAGTGTGGTGGGTGGTGTGATATTTGTGGAATACAATAAGTTTATAATAATTATAATGATTGAAGCTTACATGGACGTCGATAAAAATAAAAATACATTGAAAAATTCTTTCATCGCGTGCGCTGTAGATACTATTGTTTTTTTTAAATAACATATTTATTAAATAATATATAATTTAAAAAAATATATGTTCAGCTCTCTGATATGAATAACAATGGCATTTTATTAATTCATTTTGATTTTTTTAATAATGTTTGATATTAAGTTAGAACTTTTTTTTAATAATAAATATTTCAAGACATTTCACACAGCGCCACCTAACACCATACTAAGCAACTTAATGCTTGTATTATGGTGGTTAGGGTAACGAATATAATACTTATATACTTTTCTTTGTTAATATATAATTTAATTGTCAATTTAATATTGATTAAATAAACACTTAATTCAAAATTAAAGTCTTCATTTAATTCTATTAATTTGTTTACATCCATAACAATTGATGCAATATTAGTTAAGAACACATAATTTCAACTTAGCAATGAATGTATATTTTGTTACTTTTTTAGTTTTTATAATTGTTTCCTACGTTCTTAAGAGCCTTATTGCTGAGGTATTTTGTGATTAGTTGGTATTTATAACTGTAAAATTAGCTATAAGTATGTCACGTTACTAAATTAAGGCAATTTTTGTTTGATTTTAGACATTTATATTTAAATTTTATCTTTTGTCTTTGAGTCTTGTCACTTGCACTCTGTTTATATTAAATACTAAAACCTTAGTCGACAGCGAGACGATGGCGATTCTTTTAGATAATCGACTGCAAGGCCTTATAGGCCATCTTTATAATGCTTCAAAAATAAAATGTTCTTAGATATACATTGAACTAGTACGTATTATTATAATAGGTAGAAAAAGTATTATTGTAATTTAAAAAAAAAAATATTTACTTAAAAAACTATTCCTTAAAAGATGTTAAATAAAACCAAAGTACTTTTACAATATTATCAGAAATTTTATTTTAAATTATTTATCTTTCCTATTAAGTTACCCCTTAATCACTGACGTACGTACGTGGTACTTCACCCAAATCGTTTTCTGTTATAAACTTCTGTTTCCGCAGGAATTTTTGAGCGTCCTTTTTAGTAGTTTCGTAGTCACCTGTGATGAGTATCTGGGGATGGATAGCGGCCATCTGCCATTTTTCTATTTTGGTGAATTTGACTTCCCGACGTATGTGGTACGTACGTCAGTGTTAGTGTAACTTTTTTGAATATATTTCATTATATTTGGCGACTAATAAAATTAACCAAAAGTTTTTTACTTAGTTCCCTCAAAGTTACTTGTGGAACATTAAAATCTATAGCCCATTTTTTCAAATGCTGTCAAAAGTCATTATTTTCAACTTCTATGTCTGAACTTTCGGAAGATGAATTACAATTAATCGGAATTTCTTGAATATTACCGGTAACTGAATTATTTTCTTCATTTTCATGAGCTAATGAATCATCTTTCTCACTAACACACAAGCAACCATTGTTGAGTAAATTGTCCATATTACAATCTGATACGGAACCCTCGAAGTTTTTTGGCTGACTGTCTTGAAGGCTCACATTATAATAGGACAATTAGGCAAAATTGGTCATATTGTAGTGGTTAAATATAGTCAAGACGTGTAATCGTCGTATGCACAATACTTTCGCTATCAATACTACATTTTTAACTTAGCCGACTGCAATATAACCATACTACGTTGTAGAGTCGTATTAAAGAGAATTATATGACAATTTTGCTATAGTTATCACCTTTATACAACTTTAAGGCTTATACGATTAAAAGTTTTTTAAAAACAGTTGTATAGAGGAGTTCTTCGACACCATTATATGATTGTCGTATACAACCGCGATATAAACGTTTAAATGACAACTTTATACGACCATTTCAGATTATTTATATTATTATAATAGGACAATTGGTCATATTGTAGTGGTTAAATATAGTCAAGACGTGTAATCGTCGTATGCACAATACTTTCGCTATCAATACTACATTTTTGAATTAGCCGACTGCAATATAACCATATTCCGTTATAGAGTCGTATAAAAGAGAATTATATGACAATTTTGCTATAGTTATCACCTTTATACAACTTTAAGGCTTATACGACTAAAAGTTTTATAATTACCGTTGTATAGAAGTGTTCCTCGATACCATTATATGATTGCCGTATAAAACCGCAGTATAAACGTTTAAACGACTACTTTATACGACCATCTGCCTATATAACTAAGTAGACATATAATGCACCAATATATGATCAAAGTAAGATATAAAAACCTTAATATGACTTCTAAAAGACAAAAAGCCTTTATAAAGTCTCGTTATATGACTAATTTGTTTGTTGGGTTGTTTTATGCCGCTGCGGGATGAACCGCGAATACATTATTGTCTGCTACAGTTACAGTTCATGCGATGTGTTGTGTGTCGACTGCCAAGCGTGTCTCTATACAATGTATTATAAAAAGCTGTTGTTATACTTCTACCGATCAACTCGATTTACACGTACTTATACCTGATGTCAATGTGTGACTATTAACAGAGAGAATTGTTTCGTTGTATGTAACTACTAATTTCTGAAATCAATAAGTACTAAATACAAATCATAATATGTGTTGTTAACCATGGTAAATGTACCTACCTGGTCCTGTGATACATATATACTGTTTTATGAAAATTGTGGGTTTTCAATAAACAGCTACCTATCAAAATGGCTAACCCAAAACATAAATGTGAAATTATCTTTTAAAAAGCTAAGACTGCGATCAAATTATTTACACTGAAAGTAGCTATCTTGAAATTCCTTCGATTTAATTTTTTAATGTGATGGATAAATATATCCCTTTCAAATACTATCCCACCTTTTGGCAACATATTGTATCTACAGACAATCGTTTTTACATTTACATGTACTGGTTTTATGTACTCGTACAGAGCAGCCTTGATGTAAGCATATGAAAGTACACACTCGTGTGTTCTCGACTCGTGACATGTTATATTGATGCCGTTTTTATTGACTACGATTTGAGTAAACTGAAACACCTACATCGAGATTGGTTTCTGAATAAAATCTACATACATATGTCTTTCGAGATTTGTATTTATGTGGAATATAATATTGACTTTGTGCTCTATCATTGGTCAGATATTGATAAAGTTTATAAACAAAATTTAGTCCTACTGTAAAGGTTTGAAAAAGCTTGCAATTAAGTTAAATATTTACACAGCATATTGACCTTTTGTATAGTTTTAATATAACTGTATAGTAAGGCATTGCCTATACGCTAAGAAGGATTAATAAAATTGGAAAATAGTTACGACTAAATAAGTTTAATAAATATTTTTGCCTCTAAGTACCGACACAGCTCCGATAAAAGCCACGCTTTTTTCACTATTACAGAGCCGTTAAAACACTAAGATAATAATTTCTTTTTCATTTCCATGTACATCGTACGTACATAGACGCACGTGGCGCATAACGTTATACATTATTTATGATTTATTAATAGATACTTTATTGTAACACCACATGAAAATTAAAAATTGAACATTCAAAAAGCTTCCGATTAATGTTTTACAGTATACATATAGGTATGTATAAGTATTAAAGTAGCTCACGTAAAATTAAATTTTACATTGATCAAAGAGCGGAATAAAATCTCTCTTCGTACGCCCGCGTCCGAAGGATTCGAGCGCCAAAGCGTACGCATGTCTGCAAATCTCATTACATTTGGAGGATAAAGTAAATTCAATATCCATCGTTCTTTGTCTGTCTATACCCTTGCAAATTTTATTTAGACCCTGTTTAAATTTTGTATCGAAAGCTACTCTATTTTCTTACGTGGATTGAAGATAACTAGAAATTTATTTCAACACTTATTTACCCTCTTTGTGTTACAAGCCGAGTTCATTTTTTTTAAAGAGTTCATTGAAAGTTTATCGTCAGACATCTGTCTGATAAATTGTTAAAAATCAATTCCCTAGACAGTCTAAACTCTTAACAGAGCAATTCATTTTCAAGCAATTTCCGTTATTAAGCGTGTCTTTCAGTCCCTGTTATTGTTTAGGGCTCGATGTAAATTACTCGGTGGGCGGGCTTCCTAAGGAAATTCTGTTAATTATTCCATTACAGACATTTGGTGTCCTAGCTCTTCAAACACAATTTAGTTTAGAAGTAAATAGAAATCTAAAGCTCATTATTGTAAGCTACTACCATCGGCTACAACATAATTTAGATTTCTGTATATATTTAAATTTATTATAAGATTTTGTGAAACAATTTTGTCCTCTTGTGAAGGTAATGCAGTAAGAAGCTTTCAATTTTGTTAAATACAGCTTGTTTACCTTACAGAACAAAGTTTTATAGTAAAGTAGATTAAACAATAAAGTGCAACTAAGTATGAATACATAAGTAGGTTGAATACACCAACTACTTAGTGTAGCAACTTTGGGCGTGTTTAAACTTATTATATGTCGCGCGTATTATAAGATTGTTCATAGTGTTAAAGGACCACAAACATCCAAAGCGTAACATCAATTTTCTAATATATGAAAATCTCGTGCGTCATTGTGTTTTCATCGAATTCTCTGAAACGGCTTAACCGATTTTTATGAATTTGTTTGTGTATGTTTGATAAGTCTGAGAATAGGTCGTAAAGTCTCTTATTTTTCAACAGACGCACACAAAGTTACACGAGTCAGCTAGTATAAGTATGATATAGGCTGTTATTCCCTATTACCACTCGTTTGTTTTGCCCTCGCTTCAGCGATATGACGATCGCAGACGAGCTCCAATTTAGATCGTATCGATACTTCCTAAACGATTGTTTAATCTATGGTGAAAAAAGATTCATAGGTGATAAAATGGTATAAACCAAATATTTTAATACTGTTTGTACTTGAATGCTACAATAACAGCAAAATAATGATATTTTTTATTTATACAAGTAAGCCAACAAAACAGTGTAAACAACTCTGACAGTGTAGTAATGGTGACCCATTACTACACTGTCAGAGTCAAATTAAAATTAAAGATTATATGGACAAGCTATTTGGTGCAGTTTCAAGTCCCTAAACTACAAGGACTTCAATATGAACAAAAGCTTGCCTTTTACATATCTTGTAGCAAAGGGGGACCCCCGGTTTTACGTACTTTCCTTTCGAAAGCAGTAAATAATAACCCTTCTCGAGGTTTCACTGAATTGTAGTGTAGTAGGTACTCCCGTAGATCATTCTCCCCATAAATAAAGCAGTTCGAACATAAACCATCTCCAGGCTCCAACCGAATGCGAACCTCGTAATATATTAGTGCACAAACTACGCCCCTAAAAACCGACTGGATGATGTGTTTCAGCTGAGTTGCCTCGAGCAATGCATGCATTAATTAGACCTATTATATCCCGCTTGCACCGCGTTTAATGGGTGCCATGTTTTGCACTGAATTAGTTCCGATTATATCCTTCATAACCGAATGCAAACTCTTAATTTATTGTAGCTCCGTCCAGCAGTTTTATCAGCTATACGTATCTATGTGTAGCCTTTACGTTATTCCAGGTTTAAGCTATCTCTCTATACCAAATTTCTGCTCAATCGGTCAACCCATTTAGGCGTGATAGAGTAACAAACATACATCCACACATTGTTAAAAACTTTCGCCGTTTTCATATTAGTAAGATTCTAGATAACGCAATTTATTTAGGAAAATATGTACTCACACGTTAGAGTATTTGTCATATTCATCATTTAGGCTTATAATTATTTGAAGAAACATTAGTCATGAATTTTTAAATGATTATTAACGGTGAAAGGATTTCTTACGAGACAAAGCCTTTTGGGTGAGTTACATGTCTTTGTCCAATATTCACTTCAATCCGTTTCGATAGGTTGGGCAGAGTGGCGATAAATTACTGGTCATTTGAGGTTAACAACACATGTGTCAGGGTGACAAGTACATTGTAGTACTCTGTTCAACTTTGTATTCATGTCCAAGGAATCGATTTAATGTATGTAACACTTAAATCGCAATTTCTCAGCATACGCCTTAACATCAATCAAGTTGTGTTTGTTGTGATCACATATACAAGGAGATACAAAGAACCCCATTTAAAATTGCCCCAACCAGCCTAACAAAATACGTCTGAGGTCTAGAAAAACCTTTAATTTAATTGTGAACAAAGTTTTTTCCCTGACTGTGTTACTTTATTTACGTATGAACTTCTCTAGCTCATGATTATTTGCTTGATTGTACATTTTAATAATTTAATATTCGAATAGAAAAGTATAGCCTCGCCAAAATAATTATTTCTCGTTATATAAACTTTCTTAATATAGGTGCTTCTTAAACACATTGTATTCAATAGAGAAAGTTTAAACGACTGCTATTGAAGAAAAGTCAGCATGGAATGAAGTCTTGCGTGTATCAGAAACGCGAGTATCCATCAAAAGAAAGTTCTTACAACAAATTTTATTTGCCATTCTTTTAGGACATCATAAATTGGAAAGAGCTTTATTGTAAAGGGATAGAGTTTAAATTAGAAGGAATGGAATAGTTTGAGGTAGATTGATAAGTTTGTAAGAGACATGATCTTAGAAGAAAGTTTTATTTGGAAGATCGCGTCGAAGGCAGCGTCTGGTATCAGGTGGCTATCAAGCGCCGTTCCCGTTTGTAAAGTATCGTCCCTATTATACTGTTTGAAACCTGTAGGACCTCACTACTATTATAAACACGAAAGTTTAGATGTTTCTATTTTAGCGCTTATATTGGATCTACAAATAAGATTTGTAAATTTAGCCTCGTATAGATAATAAATTAACAGGCTATTCCATTATATTTATTTGAAAGTCACACACTCACACACACACGCACACACACGCACGCACATACACGCACGCATATACATCTAAATATTTACCTCTACATATGTTTATAATTTTTAATTAATTAAGCAATGGTTGTATATTAGCCCCGCAATGACTTAACTCTCGCAATAACACCAGTGTCGAGCACAGGGGCAGACTGAAAACCAGCAGTCAGGTTAGACGAAGGCCTAGCTTGACGACACGCTGAGTCTGTTCCTATTGACTGATACTCTTATACATAATATTATATTTATTACATATTGTTTGGATAAGTAAGTAAAGTTTGTACCATATTATAATATTATTAGTATCTGTCAATAAATTCATTTCATTTAATTTTTTTTTCATTTCAAAGTGAGTGAGAAGCAGCACAAGAACGAAATAACTAAGTGGATCGATCATGGTGTCACAAGTGCGAATAAAGCAGTCAAACTGGCATTTCTTCAGCGATTTCTCGACGTTTTATAGTCATTATAGTCCTTCTTTAAAGATAAACAAGTGAAATTTTAAAAATACTTTTTAAAAACAAGCTTTAATTATCATTACCATCTTGCATCATATAGTACTCGTCAAGACGAATCAAATGAGCCCAAACTCGATGGGATTGCGTTGTTTAATGACAGAGTTCCTATAGCCACCTTCCAGCTCCATCATCAGATCAGCTCCATGTCAAAATAATATTGCATTGTCATCCGATTTACACACGCATGCAAATTTTCAGCTCAATTGGAAACCGGGAAGTGGGTCAAATCAAACTTGCAAGATTTGATTACAGACAGACCGACAGACAGACAGACAGACAGACAGACAGACTGACAGACAACAGACAGGTGAAAGTAATATAAAGCTTGTAAAAATCAAATTAGAAGCATTTTTACCTATCACAAAGCTACTTTTTTATTTTGGTAATAGGGCCTATCTCTAACATGTTGCTTTATATAACCAAAGTCTATGGTAGCATATCGAAAATCGAGGTTGTAAGACAGGGCGTGAACGGTAATGGCAGAAAGGAAATAGAGTTAGGTCCGCCCGCTGCCCATGACTTGCCTGTATCGAAATTGCTGGACAAGATGAAACCTTAACAGGATTTAAATCCATCATGCGAAACTACGGCCGAGCAGGGTGAGCTCTTTCAAGACAACGATATAAATAACTTCATGACAGAATCGCTAGTCTGACTTTTTAATATAACCAATTCACGTACAAATTAAAAAGTTTTGACAAACATCGTTATTGATTGGCTCACAATACTCAACAATTATCTCAATACTTGGTCAGTATATCATATTTAGAAAAGCAAGTGAGGGATTTATCTTACCTTCCGGTTTAGTCTACTATATCAACTTTAACTGCATCATTGCATAAGATCAAGCGAGATCGCGGGCAAAACCTAATCTATAAATCATTACAAAAAGAACTATAAAATAAGTTACATCACACCCCGAAAAGCATTCTCTTGTTTGGTCATCAGCTGATCCTCTTAAGGGACATCTATTACCTATACATTTACAATACCTCAGTAACTATATTATATTATAAACAAAATTCACCCACGTGGTGACGAGTTCACTTCACAATATTGAAAGTCGTTTAAGCACTAACCATAATAACCCATTTGAAGAATATATATATATTTTTTCAATTTCAAAATATCTTCATTCATAAACTTATAATAATACAAACGTACAATGACTAGTGTTATTTGATTACTGTGTAACTATTAACCACCGCCGCAATTATTAGAATTAAGTTAAAATTAAAGCCAATCTTGATAACTTTCGTATAATCAAATATAATAGTGAACGACAGCAAGAATCGTCACGGCTTATTAATTTAATTAGACATACAATAATCGAGTTGGCAGTTGTCTGTCCCCCGACGGCGTCACGCGTGGGCACGTCGGAGCTCAATCCAGTTATCTTCGGTGATTGGGGCACAACGCCGCGCAATGAGATTACACTGGGATCAATATCGAACTAACGGATACGTAAAGTCAACTGAGAGTTCCATGGGAGGACGACGAATCAGTGACAGTCTGTATCTAGTAAGCCTTATGACGCCGTGTATACCTTACCTATACCACGGTAAAGAGATATACAGTAATGTGACTCCTTAGAAGCGGTTGAACTCAAGTCGCGCGAGTTTGCAACGATTTGGGTAGGATTCAGTAGGCAGTGAGGTGCCGAATAGACGTTTCACACACGGAGTCACATTACTGTATTCTTTTTACCGTGCCTATACTCTATACTTAAGAATGTAGTTGGAATTGAGATATAACATATAACATATACATCGTCACATCCCTCAGGGATGTGACGAGTGTGTGTGTGTGTTGATGATATCTCATCAGTAATGTTATACTGTATCCAATACTAAATGTCGTTCATATCTGCTCTACTCATTATTGGTGACAGTTTGCTTACATTTCTGAGAGCCTGCAATAAATTTAGTTGAAGCGTCATCTTTCAATTCCTATATTAGCCCACAGTCGGCAATTAGTCTGGGATGTGCACCGCATTTAATATTTGAATAAATTTACTTCATTACAAACACGACGGTAGTTACCAAAATCGTAGATTTACTTCTTCGTGATTTGCGACGAACGAACTGGACCAGCGATCGAGTCAAAATTGCACTGCTGCTGCACAGGACACGTAGAAACCTCATGAATAAGTGTTTTAAGTTCGACTGATGGACTCTTCAATAAACAAGACCACAAGAAGAAACTGTCCTGGTACCTACTCTGATGCATATGCCTTTTTTCGAGCACATTCTGTAGCTAAACCACAGTTTTTAAAAAGTATACTTAATATCTCACTTTATTTGTCACTTAGAGTACATTTTATTTCTAGTGCTCAACATGGAAGAGCGTGGTTTTCTAAAGTCTACAAAATACACTTTAAACCTGAGGAAAAACACAAAATTTGTTTGAATCATTACGTCTTTTTGGATATTGTCGACGGTATTCCATAACAATAAATTTTGGGTACAGTTGGATACGATAGGTAACCTATTTACTTTTACACATGAGCGAGTTTATAGTGAGGTTACAATGGAACACTGGCGGAAGGTTCCTGGAGCTAATGCTATGAAAGGAATAGTTTCAACGATGAAATTCTAAGCGACAGAGAGGTACAGCCATAGTGACGACAATATACCAGTCTATAAACTTGCACCTCTATACAAAACTCATGATAAATTCTACATTTGCAAAAAAAATTAACAAAATAATTCAACAGTTGTCAATAGCTAGCAAAAGTTTTTTTTAATAGTTAGCGAGTGACCGACGTTAACGAAATATTTGTGTATATTTGTGCTATTTCGGGACTTAAGCTATCAAGAAACCAAAATCCATATTAATCTGTTTAGGTGTGAAGTTAGCTCTTCAAACACACCTATACCTATACTTTTATGATGATAAAAGATCTTTTCGCGATTCGAGATTTTTCTTTGTTGAGGATGATTCTAAGCAGCTACGAAAACAGGGACGGTTAAAATTTTTGTAATTAATATTACAATTTTCTCTTAATTTTTCTAACAAAAATTAAGGTTATTTTCGGGACCGAAATCACAAACCGTTGAGAATTAAAAAAAATACTCACAAAATAAAAGTAACTCATACCTTTTATAATGAACGTCGTATTAGGTAGGCAGCGGAGTCACGTCGGTGGCAATTAGAGCGGCGTGCGACGGAGCCTCACGCGTGGTTACACTCTACTGACAATTTGTGCCGCATTGTACTCGCAAATGTACCGTGTACTGTGCCCTTACACTGATCATGGTATATTGACACTAAGGCGGAACGGACTTTACATTGGAACTTGATTATATATTTATTTAAATAATTAACTTGCCTCTTGACGTCCCATGTCAGAGCCCAACGGCCAACGGAAATAATTTAAATTAAGTATTCAAAGACCGTTGCATCGAGCTTTAACTAACTTCTTTTGTCTTTTGGCAGTTTGACTGATCAAACCTAGGTTTGCCAGCACATCGGGGTTTGACTATAAAATCTATATAGGTAGTAGAAATAAAAATTAACATTTAAAAAGAGGAAAGCCTTAAACCCTACGTCTTAAGTGCATATGATTAAAATCAGTAAAAAACCAAATAATCATAACATTCTCTATTATCTACTATATAAAAATAAGTCAGGTTTTCCTCCCTGACGCTATAACTCCAGAACGCACGAACCGATTTCCACGGTTTTGCATTCGTTGGAAAGGTCTCGGGCTCCGCGAGGTTTATAGCAAAGAAAATTCAGGAAAAATTTCAAAAGAAATGAAAAAAAAGTAAAAAAAATAAGTTATTCAATTGGAAACCACGCGCGTATTGGGCAAATGTCAACAGCAGGCATTTGTCTTTAAGGTGGTAATGGCCGTGTCGGCGCGGAGGATATTGATAAGTTTTATTGCAACCTTATTTCGAATTAATACTGGCAACGTAGTAGCCAATGGCTCTCCTTGGATGAATACAAAAAAAAAGCGTGTTCTTGGGCAAATTTTTATTAAATTTCAACAGCAGGCATTTGTCTTTAAGGTGGTAAGTTGAACTGTGTAAATTATGTGGATCGTGAATTTGAGGAATAGGGATGTTGACACATGTTACGAATTGATATAAAGTTATGTTTTTCACATAAAAGACAGTATTTAAAAACCTAAAATCACATTTTAAGGATCTATTTACAAGCCAAAATTGAATAAAATCAATTTTAATTTCAAAAAAATTTAATTATTATTACGCGAATGCGAACGCCAATCAGAGCGCGTGACGTCACACCATTGGCTGGACCTTACGCTTCCTATGAAATGTTCCTGATTTCGACACATTTTAATGATTCATAACATAAAAACCACTGAACCGATTTTGATGCAACTTATACTGTGCCCTTAGTTGGTCCATGCTTAAACCAAAAATAAAGTCAATAACTAAAATGTCTCTCTGAAAATATAAGATTCATTTTGGTTATTGACTTTATTTTTGGTTTAAGTATGCTGCAACTAAGGGCACAGCATAAGTTGCATCAAAATCGGTTTAGTGGTTTTTAAGTTATGAATAATTAAAATTTGTCGAAATCAGGAACATTTCATAGGAAGCGTAAGGACCAGCCAGTGGTATGACGTCACGCGCTGTCAGATGACAGTTCGAAACGTTTTAGGCAGTATTTAAAAAATCATTTTTATTTACGTATTTTTATATTGAAATTTCATATATTTTTGCATAAAAATATGATATACGTTTATGAAATGGGTCTATTCTACTATATAAAAATAAGTCGGGTTTTCCTCCCTGACGCTATAACTCCAGAACGCACGAACCGATTTCCACGGTTTTGCATTCGTTGGAAAGGTCTCGGGCTCCGTGAGGTTTATAGCAAAGAAAATTCAGGAATTTTTCAGGAAACCATCTGGTGGCGAAACGGAGTTCGTCGGGTTTGCTAGTCTACTATATAAAAATAAGTCGGGTTTTCCTCCCTGACGCTATAACTCCAGAACGCACGAACCGATTTCCACGGTTTTGCATTCGTTGGAAAGGTCCCGGGCTCCGCGAGGTTTATAGCAAAGAAAATTCAGAAAAAATTTCAAAAGAAATGAAAAAAAATAAGTTATTCAATTGCAAACGACGCACGTATTGGGCAAATGTCAACAGCAGGCATTTGTCTTTAAGGTGGTAATGGCCGTGTCGGCGCGGAGGATATTGATAAGTTTTATTGCAACCTTATTTCGAATTAATACTGACAACGTAGTAGCCAATGGCTCTCCTTGGATGAATACAAAAAAAAAGCGTGTTCTTTTCTTGGGCAAATTTTTATTAAATTTTAACAGCAGGCATTTGTCTTTAAGGTGGTAAGTTGAACTGTGTAAATTATGTGGATCGTGAATTTGAGGTTAAATAGGGATGTTGACACATGTTACGAATTGATATAAAGTTATGTTTTTCACTTAAATGACAGTATTTAAAAACCTAAAATCACATTTTAAGGATCTATTTACAAGCCAAAATTGAATAAAATCAATTTTAATTTCAAAAAAATTTACTTATTATTACGCGAATGCGAACGCCAATCAGAGCGCGTGACGTCACACCATTGGCTGGACCTTACGCTTCCTATGAACTGTTCCTGATTTCGACACATTTTAATTATTCATAACATAAAAACCACAGAACCAATTTTGATGAAACTTATAATGTGCCCTTAGTTGGTCCATACTTAAACCAAAAATAAAGTCAATAACTAAAATGTCTCTCTGAAAATATAAGATTCATTTTGGTTATTGACTTTATTTTTGGTTTAAGTATGCTCTAACTAAGGGCACAGCATAAGTTGCATCAAAATCGGTTTAGTGGTTTTTAAGTTATGAATAATTAAAATTTGTCGAAATCAGGAACATTTCATAGGAAGCGTATGGACCAGCCAGTGGTATGACGTCACGCGCTGTCAGATGACAGTTCGAAACGTTTTAGGCAGTATTTAAAAAATCATTTTTATTTACGTATTTTTATATTGAAATTTCATATATTTTTGCATAAAAATATGATATTCGTTTATGAAATGGGTCTATCTACTATATAAAAATAAGTCGGGTTTTCCTCCCTGACGCTATAACTCCAGAACGCACGAACCGATTTCCAAGGTTTTGCATTCGTTGGAAAGGTCTCGGGCTCCGTGAGGTTTATAGCAAAGAAAATTCAGGAATTTTTCAGGAAACCATCTGGTGGCGAAACGGAGTTCGCCGGGTTTGCTAGTCATAACATAATATTCTATATCAAAGCAATTGACTTGTGAAAATCGTAGCACACACGTAGCACGCAGCTACGCCGTAGACGTCTACGAACGATTGGAATATCATTTTAGTATGAAAAATATTTCAAGTGGAGTACCCATAATACAGTGTCGTAATACTTATTGAATCGTATAATAGTACTTTATCACTCTAAGCCGACATAAAAAGAAAATTATGAGCTAACTTCCGATAGATAGAATACAGTAAAATGTAAAGTATGATTGATAGCGCAGTAAAGATGATTGAGCTGGTTCACTTCCGCCATCGGATATTACTATTGGAGATACAATGATATTTTTATACAACGAAGTAAGAATACGAACAAGACGCTCTCCTGATGGAAAGAAATAACGCTGCCCATAAGTAGTACAGTGCTACCCAGTATTTTACAAAGGTAAAATTCTGGGTGCACTGCGCCAACGCATCTTACTTGAGACTTGAGAGTCATAAGATATTAAGACTCTTCAGCCCAGTAATTTCCCTAGCTATAGTGCCCTTCTACCGAAGCACAGTAATGTTTGCACATCACTGCTCAGGCAATACAATGATAATATTACTTATTTTTAATTTTTAAAGGTTTTTATAAGTTTGGGAAACTTGTTTGTGGGTTTTTTGCTCAAGGGTTTTTTTTTTAAATATTTATCTAGTAACTAGCCACGGTTGAAGCTTTCCACCAGAACATTTATTGTAAAAAAAATTGATTCAATTTCCTTTCGTATTTTTTAATTTGAATTTTTTATGATCAGACTAGGTCAAAAGTGGGAATCCGTACGGAGTACTGTAGACACTCTAGAACTCCATTCACCCTTGTTTGTCTGTCAACACAAATATTGAAAATCCATTAGCAACCGCCGCCCGAGCGGAAAAAAGTCGATATTAAAAATAACAAAGAAATCGGAACGCAAACTTTCCGAAGAGGGGAAGTTCCAGATATTTGAGTGCACGGGAATTAAAACGTGGCGAATTAATTTGTGTACAGTATACAGCCTGGAGATTATTGAAAATGTTGCTTTTCAAAAGAAATATTATTCAAGAAATGTAGGTACTGATTTTTAAAAATGAAACCGCGCACTAATACATTGTCCAGAAATGGGCAAAGTCGCAGCGAATTTATTTGCGCTTAAGTTGAGATATATACTTTTTTTTAAAAAAAGATAGCGTAGCGGTGTGTTGCAATAACAAACTTTCAAAAGTCAGAGGTCATGCTTTAGAAGATTAAAATCTCGAGGCATTCGCACGAATCAATTCGCGGAGATTCTCTGGAAAAGGTCTAATAAAAAATATGATAGATTTGTTAGGAAGCACCACTGTAAACTTACTCCATTTTGAAAATACGTGTACGCACACAAACACAACGTGGTAGTATATTGTTTGTGTGTGCGTAAATGTTAATGTACCTATCCATGAATGGAATATGCCTCTTAAATAATGCTAATATTATATCGTAAATCTTTATTTCTAAAACCATGATATTTTTTTTTCTTTATATTCTACAATCGCGGTGCGGTTTCACTAAATTATAATGAACTAGCAAACCCGGCGAACTCCGTTTCGCCACCAGATGGTTTCCTGAAAAATTCCTGAATTTTCTTTGCTATAAACCTCACGGAGCCCGAGACCTTTCCAACGAATGCAAAACCTTGGAAATCGGTTCGTGCGTTCTGGAGTTATAGCGTCAGGGAGGAAAACCCGACTTATTTTTATATAGTAGATAGACCCATTTCATAAACGAATATCATATTTTTATGCAAAAATATATGAAATTTCAATATAAAAATACGTAAATAAAAATGATTTTTTAAATACTGCCTAAAACGTTTCGAACTGTCATCTGACAGCGCGTGACGTCATACCACTGGCTGGTCCATACGCTTCCTATGAAATGTTCCTGATTTCGACAAATTTTAATTATTCATAACTTAAAAACCACTAAACCGATTTTGATGCAACTTATGCTGTGCCCTTAGTTAGAGCATACTTAAACCAAAAATAAAGTCAATAACCAAAATGAATCTTATATTTTCAGAGAGACATTTTAGTTATTGACTTTATTTTTGGTTTAAGTATGGACCAACTAAGGGCACATTATAAGTTTCATCAAAATTGGTTCTGTGGTTTTTATGTTATGAATAATTAAAATGTGTCGAAATCAGGAACAGTTCATAGGAAGCGTAAGGTCCAGCCAATGGTGTGACGTCACGCGCTCTGATTGGCGTTCGCATTCGCGTAATAATAAGTAAATTTTTTTGAAATTAAAATTGATTTTATTCAATTTTGGCTTGTAAATAGATCCTTAAAATGTGATTTTAGGTTTTTAAATACTGTCATTTAAGTGAAAAACATAACTTTATATCAATTCGTAACATGTGTCAACATCCCTATTTAACCTCAAATTCACGATCCACATAATTTACACAGTTCAACTTACCACCTTAAAGACAAATGCCTGCTGTTAAAATTTAATAAAAATTTGCCCAAGAAAAGAACACGCTTTTTTTTTGTATTCATCCAAGGAGAGCCATTGGCTACTACGTTGTCAGTATTAATTCGAAATAAGGTTGCAATAAAACTTATCAATATCCTCCGCGCCGACACGGCCATTACCACCTTAAAGACAAATGCCTGCTGTTGACATTTGCCCAATACGTGCGTCGTTTGCAATTGAATAACTTATTTTTTTTCATTTCTTTTGAAATTTTTTCTGAATTTTCTTTGCTATAAACCTCGCGGAGCCCGGGACCTTTCCAACGAATGCAAAACCGTGGAAATCGGTTCGTGCGTTCTGGAGTTATAGCGTCAGGGAGGAAAACCCGACTTATTTTTATATAGTAGATAATGAAATTAAATTTCGCTTTCTTTTTGTGTTCTGTCTTCAACATAATTAAGATTTCAATTACCGAGACAAAAATAGAACGGCGAAACTTGTGGGATCGCGCATTTGGTAATGAAAATTAATATTATTATAGTTACATTAAATGTATATGAATCCTAATACTTATCTAGTGCACTAGCAAAATATGTATGCTTTTAAACGATAGATATAGACCGCCAGGAAATTTTACATTCCAGTTCATAAAAAAAAATTTAAATACCAAAGATGCCAATGAATATCTTTTTCTTTTGAAGTTAATCCGTTGTGGCCTGAAGGCCAATTTTTTTGCATTTCAATCCAAAGAAAAATTGGGTATAGAAATTACATATCACGACATCTTTCTTAACACATCTGTGGTCGCCACCGTTATTGTACATTTAGTAAACCAAATGTTCAGCGGGGAATAGCCAACGATAATAAATTCCGATTGCTATGAAATATTTATGTGGTGCCACCTTATAGCGGGCAGTGGCCTCTTACATCAGGAGCCGCAACTCACGGCCATCAAACTCTATTACCATAAATAGACATCGCGGCCACTTCGCCCTCAGCCCTTAATCTCGAGCTAGGCGAGTTATGACTTCGCTACAATTTTCTTATGTTAGGTAGGTACCGGAGATATATATGTTTTACGTTAGTTCAAGAATAGGCATGTTGACTAAAATAGTCTTTGTACATTTTGTAGATAATTATAAAATATTGGACTCGTATTTTTTTATTCGTAAATTTGATAAAAAGCGCATGAGATATACCGCACTAAAGTTGATTAAAACAGCTTCTAGGAAATGTGTCCAAATGATATTACTCATTTTATATAATTCGTGTTTACCATGTTCATTCCGAGAAATTAAAAATTAAATGGATTCTGACGAAATTGTTTGAATTCGGATTAAATATCACATTTTCCCACCAATTTTTTTTCTACTTACTGGAAACACATAAAATGTCAAAAACATTTCCATCAACGCACCGAAATACAACGCAGTTTATTTATCGCTCTCGCGTTTATTACAAAAATATTCCTATAAAAGGTGAATTAAGAAGCGCGCCGAGAAAGTTTAGGGCGGCGAATAAATAATGAAATACTTTTGAATCAATTTGCTGTGACGCCGGCGTCCTCATCAAGTAAAGCCTATTCAAATAGGCTACTGTAGCTGTTTATTAAGTCACCTCATTTATTTTACTTTAATAATGTAGACTTAATAACGTGGACAGTAGAATTAAGACTTGTGTAAGACTATAAATCTTCTTGTCTATTTATTCAGGTCTAATTATTTTCACGTCAAAACGAGTTTTCCGAGACTCCGAAGAGAGCCTTACGGTTTTTCGCTGATTATATTATTATTATTTTAGTGTATTTATTACGAATATTTTTCTATATGTACCTATTTATATAGGTACATAATAAACAAATTTAAGCTCAATCGGCTTGGCTATTTCGGCTTGAAGAGGTAACAAATATAATATTATTACTAGGAAGTCAGATTTATATAGGTGATGAACTTAATAAATAATAAAAAACATATTCGTTTTAAAACCTTATCACGACTTACTTTGTCCTGCAATTTTATTTACATAGCTTAGATCCCGCAATAACATATTAGACTGCTTTTTCAGTTTATAATATCGCTGGACACAGCAAGAAAATTATATATTGCACAGTGAAATCACGGCCTGATTAACGATCCATTATTTCACCATTGGATCGATTGTCAATCGTGGTAAATTAAATGTTATTTCTGAATTTAATGAGTGATGAGGTGCGGTTGCGGTAGAATCAGTGCAGAACTGATTTGCGACGCGGCGTAAAGGTAAACATACATACATCACTTTATAGGTACGAACAATTATATAATGGGTATGGTATAATATATAATAATCAAAGGAAGCCCATGCCTAGCAGTGGGCAATTGAAGGCTGATATTTTATTGGCTGAAATTTGGCTTTGACTCTAGAATAACAAATACTTTCAGTGAGCGCTGACGCAGCTTGTTATAAATACGAAAGTTACAACATTCTATGTATATTGGTATATCTACAATCAACATCTACTTAATCGAACTTCTTAGGGGTAAAGACTGGTAAAATAAGTTCACAGTTGGATAATTTTATTAACTTGCCATTAAAACAGTACATCCGCATAGATACCCAACTATGTAATGACCTGAGCCTCCGTCAAACGTTTGTGGCTAAATCTAAAATAATGTACATATGCAATTTTATTTTTTCCATAACGACTGTCATCCCTGTATTCTTTGGCATTAGCTTCAGGCGTTTGGCACTTGGATACATCATTGAAAGTTGGGCAAGTGCTGAGGAAAGTAAAATGCGTTAACATCAACTAGCACCTAGACACTCAAACAACGTCAGTGTGGCCACAACTTCCACCAAACAGTTTCGCCGGCGCAAATATGCCAACTACGGAAGCGGTTACATATTTTAGCCGTTTGGGGTCGACTTTGTGTCCTTGAAGGTTAAAAGCTCACCGTACTTTCACAAACTTATCGCTAGATTGATGCGACGCGTTGGCGACGCATGACAAAATGCTGGTAATAGAAAGTGGCTTAGAACACTTGCATTTTACTTATTTTATTATGTATGCGAAAGTCTGGAAATGTCGCCATTAGACCTTTTCACGTTTAAATTTCAAAATCTTTGTGTTACGAGCAAATTATTGTATTACCCTCTAAAAAGATAATATTTATTGATAAATTCTTTATTTCATATATCCACATACTAATGGCCACCTTCCAGCTCCATCATCAGATCAGCTCCATGTCATACGCATATTGCATTGCTACAATATTACACACATTACAATATTTACTCAATTAAATTTATAAAAGCAATTTAATTTCCTTGGAAACTCTGCCACGTGCGGAAAGTACATCTGAGATACTGGCGTAAAACACAATAAGAGAGACACCACATGTAAGTTTAGTAAATACCTAGTTCAGTTGCTGAGATTTACGACTGTTCAATTGTTCCCCTATAGTGTTTACACGAGTACTCAGTTGGCTGTCTCATCTATGCACGAGTAAAAGTCTAGTCTGATGCATGCTTGTTTGAGTGACGCGCGGTTACGGTACGACACGCCTTATAACCTCATGATTGTTATTCGGTTGCTGTGAGCTTATCTATCAAGCTTCACATTATAATATCGAATTATTGAAGTACAGTTATTGTTGCGCTAGAGCCACATTGTTGAGAGTCGAGAAACGTCAGAGTCGTATAGGTTTAATACATTTAGTATGGCTAGAAAAACTTTATTGTGTTTTGACTCAACACACTGTTATGATAAAATTTCACACCACAGTAGGCACAAAAATTGAAAGGCATTACTTTCCATAGGCTACACAATGGCGCACTTTCGCAAACGGGAGTGGCTCTAAGTTTAACATTAAGCATTTTTGTAACATAGTATGCGCCATGTGTAATACCTGTGTCATTTGGTGAGATCTACAAACGTTATGTCATCATCATATGCCTGGCCGCACACAGGCAATAATATCGCCAATATTTTTTTCACCATAATAATTATCCACAATACAGCCGAACTGATTGTGTGAGCAATCAGTATTATTGTCAATATGTACTACATTGACAATATTATTGCCTGTGTGCGGTTGGCCTTTAGCACATGAAGAATAGACTAGACTACTGCATCGCTAGTTTGCGAGTAACGCGCGGTTGCGGTGCGAGATGTCGCGTCGTGTAACCTCGTGATTGTTATTCGGGTGCCGCTTAATCTGTCTGCCGCTTTACATTATAATATCGATTTAGTGTAGTGCAGGCTTATTACAGACAACCTTTCTATACGATAGTATGAGATGAGTAAGTTGTCCATAGCAATCGCAGTATTGCCTAGGTCCTATGTATTCAAGAAATATTAAGTCCTATGCAAGACTGCGCTATACTCACAAGACATAATATGTAAAGTCTATTTGACCCAGCAATTTCCCCGGTCACATTACTCTTTCAACAGGATGGAATCACGGTAGAATATTTGCTAAGGACTTAGTAACTAACCCAGATAGGTACTTGATATACTCGTAGCGTAGATGAATGTCCCGTTCAGTTTTATACAGGAGCTTGTCATAGCAATCGTAATACATAGCCATCCCACATGTTGCTTAGTAAGTGAATAATAACAAAAGGCAACTGAGAACCGCTTTGTTCTACGGCGACGATAAAATTTACATGGGTTTGAGAGACCGGAGCGCCCTTATTTCTCTCGAGGAAGTGAAATTCGATTGAAATGTTTTCATACGGTATCTGTACGAAATATGGATAGCTTTAGCTAGAATTGAAGCTGTCTCCATGGTCGAATCAGACGCGAATCGATCATCAACATCGTAATCATCAGCTGTATATGTATTTACTTCAGAACCTTAATCAGACCCCATTCACATGAACCACAAACGCACCACACCAACGTTACAAAAGTCAGTCAAGCTGTGGTGTGAGTAGTGTCGTTCAGACTTCTTGCATTGTGGAGGTAACTATAAAATCGGTCGCTGTAATGTTGTCGTTTGTGGTTGCAATTTGGTTGCAGTGTGGCTACATTGTGGTCGGTCGGTAGGTAACAAATTCAAGAAATATTTTTAAAATAGGATTATTTTTAAAACACCAGCAACCTCGCTGGACCAGGCAGCTAACATCATAAACAACAACATACGATATGTGACTGTTGATAATTTGTCACTATCACATAATATTGTTGTTTATCATAGAAAAATGTTTATTGATATTGGCTGCTTGCTCCTGTGAGGTTGCCGGTGTTTCAAAAATAACCCTTTATAATAAAATTTGCGCCCAACCACGTGTTGTGATTAGTGTGGTAATGGTTCGTGTGAATGGAAGCACAGGGCCGACTTACTTTTTCACTTTTAAATCTTCTAGTACCCTGTTAATGAAGAAAGTTTTAGTATCAGGAGCTCACATTAATGTCTATTAGGTCTTATAATTCCAGGTAAGCTTCTTATTTCCTACTCCAGCTATAGGTAATTGAAGTCCATTTTCCTAAAGAGCAAACAAACTTTTAATGAAGTCTTCGGTGATGTTTAAGTTTGCGAATACAATGGAGAACAAATTCAACGAAAAGGTTGTTTCGTTATTCGTTTAATATTAAAGGTAAGTAAAGTGCGATCCCTTTTTTGAAGCGCTAACAATAAAACATTCAGAATCCTGATATAGAAGGAAGAAGTGCTATTTAATATGGCCTTGGGTATTCTGTTTTATATTATGGAAATTATATTGAATTCGAGAGTCATAATTTCATTTTTTTTGTTGAAGATGTAGGCAATAAAATGTATAAAGAAACAGGTAGAGTTCGACCATTTATAAATTGCACCTAACAGACCAAGAAAGTTACTAGATATTTACAAAATAGAGTAGGTATAAAATTAAATATTGTAGTCGTAAAGTGTAGTCGTACCTATGCATATAATATGTGAGCAATTTCACACAATATTTCTATAGTTCAGAAAAATGTTTGCCTCAAACAAAATGGATTCTCATAATATGAAAAACCCCTATTCAGTGAACGACTTGAGCTCCCAATGTGGACGGCCGCTAACTCCTCAAACATGGAATATCCATTAGGCTATAGACGCTCACTGAATTAATTAACTCGCAGGTCATCTAATTATAACTACGAGTAAATAGATTATACACTATTTAATTATTCGTCGTGATTGACACATTATCTTACAAATAATATGAAAAACGTTACATACGTCTTGATTTATAAAACTTAAATTGGTGTTTAGATTTTTGTGGCAAATGTAATTTTTTCGGAAAAGGGTACTTTATACCTCTATATAACGTCATAGAATATAAGGGGACATGAGTTTGGCCGTATTCGATGACAATACAAATACATTGTACACATGTATGTAAAAGCCCCACTGAAAAGTTAACTCCAAACTACTTATTACGATTCCCTAGAGTATGAACAAGGTAAATTGAAGGAATGTAGTTCTACAAAATATAAAAGGCACAGGAGGGCGTCTCTATAAGATTCGCTTTTATAAGTGCCTAGTCCCTAGGGTTAACGCTGCACATCGATGCTCGGCTGAAAACATGTAAATTTATATTTCTTTATTCAAATTCTTATTGGAATAAAGCTACCTGATTGTGATTTACAGTGAGATTTGCTGTGAGAAGTGATTTCGGACGACGTGTGGTCCAAATTCTGTGTATTATATGACTACCTAGTGGTTTGGTGAGATTTACTGTAAAGGTGTGCATTCAAAGAAGCATAATACATAATAATATAGGCACCATGTATTTGACCTTCTGTATTTCTTTTTTTGTGGAAGTTTAGAAGGGACAAAAAAGAAAAAACCTGCAGTGCGGCTCCTGCGAGAACAATTTTTCAAACAACATCGTTTTGTCGGTTTACTCCTTAGGTCTGTGATTTACCTACACAACAAACGGAACTTCGCAACTTACCTACAAACCGAAATACGCTTCGAGGAAACTTTAACGAAGTTGTTTTCTTTTTTCTGAAAAGGCTGCCTTGCCAAATAACATGCTCGTATTTTAAAAAGACAATAACCTATTGTAGTTGTGACCGAAAACCGTAGTCCTTGTACATAATACTTCTATATTTTATTTTTATGTAGCCTGTATATCTGAATGAGCGATATGCCATCTCAGCAAAGAAACCTTAATATCTTCTTGTATACGATATTTTAACGAATGCGGATCTTTGAATATAAAGTAGAACAACATGGATTTAAAGCAATCAGTGCAATACCTCGGATAAGGAATCAAGGCGCGGATTCGATGATTAGTTCCCGGTGGCTCGCAAGCAACCTGATCCGCTCAGGGGATCATCTCTGGCTATAAAAGTAAATTGAATTGTTCTCCCGGCTGCTGTTCCATGCTGGGCCAACGGCTCTCTGCTATGTACGTTTTTAACTTTACGACCTTGTTGCAACTTGCCGGTTATTCGCCCCATGTGGTAAAAGAAAATTAATCAATTACTTTTAGTACGACAATACTACTCGGAAACTTTCATGTTGAGGAAAACGTGTCGGATATTGTTACACTGATCCCATACAATTTTAATAGAAAAAGTGAGCAAACATTTGGCACTCGAACAAAGTCCATGAATTATTTAGTGCAAACTTATTATCCTGGTTGTTTCCTATTCCCGAATGAGTTCATTGTTTTCATAGGTCTGCACATGTGGGGCAGAATGTTTGGCACGTCTCGTTATCGGGCGATAACTGCAAGAGAGCGTATCCGAGGCTCGCTCACGTAAGCAAACGCCCGCTTATCTACATCCTCATCAGTTCACGGAGAGCTCGTAGAGTCAGTATCTGTAATGTTATTCAAAGCTCTGGTATCAGTTCTTTGCCTTCAATATTGCTATTAGGGTGGCTACAATAAAACTTGGACAATTAAATGTAAGTCAACGTCGTCGGAAGCGCCGAGATAAGACCTAGCGGCGCCCCCTGGCGAAGTGGGTACTTTCGCTATTAACAGGGTGGCCGCGCACCCCTAGTTTTGGGAACTGTCTTCTCAATGGGATTAGGAATGCCTATTAAATTCAAACGTTAACTCCACTTGTGTATTTGTTGCAGAATTTTCTACGGATTTTGATGGCTTCGGGCTTCGGGGATTATAAAGATTTTTCCCGAAATAGGGATCGAAACGATAAAAGTTTTAACTATGCCAAGACGACCGAAATCCAAAAGGGAAATTGGTTGATGCCTATTTTATTTAAATTCTGGTTAAACCGGAACAGTTTTGATAGACACACGCATAAATTGTAAAATTTATCTATTAAAAAGGCTTGCTTTACATTCCTTATAACTATGTCCTCACTAATGTAGCCAGCTTGGTTACCACATCTATAATTGGCACAAGTTTAGCTAGTCCAGAGCGACGGCGACGGCTGTGGGCCGGTAGCCAACTTTTACTTATTCCCCTATAATTACTTTTATTGCTTTCCGACAACCATTACAATCTTTTTTGCGGAAAACTTTGCAAACCGTACCACTTGAAAATCATTAAAGTCGACATAGATGGGGTTTTAACCAATTTATATCAATTTTTATGACTTCGTTTGTTCAAATGGAGAAAATATTTCACAGAACCGTCTAGTTCACTCGTGGAGCCGAGTTTACTGCCGCACCATATTACTTACATATTACGCTGTATAGATTCTAACACATAACAAAGGCCGTTGGTAAAAAGTCTCACATATAAATCACGCGAACGTCGATAGCTTTTTTACCATAATTACAGATTAGGTTAGTATCATCAACGAGATTGTCGTGGAAAGATTGATGATTCCCGTGTCTCCATTTTATTTCCCCGCGGATAATCTCGTTGTCTCCGGCTTAAGGGCATGTGAGCCGGAAATACGACAGCAATTTTCCTCCAACTATAGAAAAATGAGCAGCGTTTAACGTCGTGCATGGGCACCCATGAGTGGAGTCGCAGGATAAATAATAGTTGTTTAGTACGCAGTAAGTAGAAGACCACCGCTGCTACTTGCAACCCCTGCGAACGTGAGCCAACGAACCGTATTCATATAAAATATCCTTTTCATGGGTAGACAATGCTGTTTTTTCGTGTTTTTTACGTTTGTTTATTTTTAATTATTTCTGCACAATCAACAAACATAGTAGTACCCTCCTAAGATAAATATAAGTATCTAGGGTAAAAGAATGACCTACATAAAAATAAGTATATTATTATTGCTGCCACCAACATTTGCAACTACAAGTCGTGACGATGGGACATGTAATCACTCTTAAGAGGTTACAAAAAGAGTATCAATCTGTCAAATTTAAAATGTAATCAGTCACGGCAGCCGATTACGGTTTTCAGTGAGCGATGTACGAGTGGAGTCCACTTGACGAATCTCATGATTATATCCTTGTGAAAGGCGAGCGCGCCTGACGAATGACCACTCCTTTTATTGCCAACATATTCGACCATAAATATAAGCCCTATTACATCTTGACAAAACAACCGGATATATGTTACGATACCGAACAGTTTTTCTCTGCCATCAAATCATTGAAGGCTTTTGATAAAGCTTAAATCAAAATTGCCTTCGCCGCGCCGTTCTCTTTAATTTATGTTCACCATAAACGGCGAATGGGCAATTTAATCAATAAGATGTGACATAAACTTTAAGGACGCATTTCTTACCGTAAAAAGATAGAAAGAAAAGTTGAGTAATAAATTAGATAACGTAACCACATATAGATAGAATTTATAAAACTAATTATAAGTATAAGCGAATATCAAGCTTAGATAGCAGAGTTACTAGCATGGTGTCACCGAGCACAGCTTCCAGATTAGGTAAAATAATGTTCAATGGAAACCATGTGACACAAAAAATGTTTGAAACTACAAAAAATAGGTGTCCTAAACTTTAATACGAGTAGGTACATGTATATTCTGACATTCTCTTTTTGTGCTATAAATTTATGGGGCAGGCTGGCAGCCATATTAATAGAAATTCAGGGTCAAACTATAGAAAAACTAATGGACTAAATCAATACTGTAACATTGAAGGATTCTAAATCAATCGAAGGATCTTGCAAGTCTTCCAATAAACACCGAGGATATTGAGACATTGAGGATATTTCACATGACAAAGAGGTTCACTTTTTACTGGTCAAACTCTCTCTTAATAAGGTAGATTTATTGATTTGATTGTAAGCTAAAAAGGGTATCATCAACATCTTGTAGAACACAATATCCGTTAATAAATCAGAAGGCATTGTCCAGTTCCCCACACGAGCACAATACAAATACCTGTTTCCCCTTCCGTTACATTATTTCATTCTCAAACAGATTACTGCCAATAGGGTATTTTAATGAATAATAAATCTCCTTCAAACAATTTCAAATTACATTATAATAGGTGGGTCGGTAGCCGGGGTGGCTTCAGCGAGTAATAAATGATAGAACCGCTTCGGGTACAGTTTCATTATGCTGCGCTCATTGTGGCCGCTCCCTGAAGACAAAAGTGTATAAACAGGGGGTCAGAGTTCAGTGTTCAGTGTCGAAAGTCGAAGTAAAGGTTGAATTCTTATCACGCACACTGAAACGCGTGTACCTACTGCATCTGGGGAGAGATAAACGCGATGTAATTTTACTTTTAAATGTTAATGATTCGTGTAATTATTTTGATTCGAACATCATCAGAATGTTCTTTGCTTATTGCTTACCTATTCATGGTTATGAATATTTTTCTTGTACTTTTCTTTTACCAAATGATGTATTACGGTACCTTATCTTATTTAGGGGACAGTTATCTAAACAGTTTAGATTACTACAGTTACTGAATCTTGGCCTCTGACTTCCAATACTGAGCTTTAAGCGCTCCCAGGGCTTTTTTACTATTACGTAATATTTATATCTATGTACCTACTTAGGTATACTCATACTTATCCACACTAATAACTTTTATAGGAAGGCGCTATCTAAGGTACTGAATACAGAGCATTACCGTGACTCGTAACCAAGAGAACAGAGATATCCCGGAGCCATCCCTCGGTTGGGTACGTAAACGTTAAACCCTTTATATTTCTGACAAAAAGTCCTGCCACTGCAAAAAGTACCATAATAGGGGTGAAAAATGGTGAACGAATGGATTTTGTTCAACTTGATAGCGGATTCAGGGAGCATAATTGGGGTTCTTCCCCCCTTTACTCCCTTTTTTTCTCTATCGAATCTAGATCAATAGCTGATAATGTTTATAATCGTGCTGTATCAAAAATTACCTACTTATACTTATGTTGCGTCGGCAAAAATATTCTTTTAATATTTGTAATTTATTGCATTTTGCCCACACGACTTTAGGAAGTCGGAAAATATTTAGATTTTGCTTTGTTTGTTACCTGTTTACACAGTAGGTATGTTTCTGGCTTTTGTCAATATAATTCTTTTTTCTTTGGCTCTTGCCCGTTGATGTCCATTTTATTAAAGTAATAATATTTTAAAACAATTATTTGTAACATTTTTTATAAAGCTCTTACTAAAAGGAAATTTGATATAAAAAACAAAGAATTCCTTCAAAGCGGAGGTATTTATTTTTTATTCGCAAAGCGTAACGCCTACGTGCCCAATGGGCAGTCGCCTATGTAAACAGCTCCTATTTTATATTCAGGAAATTAACTTGAAACAAAATATCAATTAAAAGGATCAAAGACCACTTAGGTAGGTACTTATTTGCATAGCGGCCAAAGGGTGAAATATTTACACTGGAAAAATTCGAGGGATAGATAAAAA
This sequence comes from Hemithea aestivaria, assembly GCA_947507615.1. Lineage (NCBI taxonomy): Eukaryota > Metazoa > Arthropoda > Insecta > Lepidoptera > Geometridae > Hemithea > Hemithea aestivaria. The sequence goes on along the minus strand of OX382332.1, from coordinate 7,373,388 downwards.
AATTCAACAGTTTTTCTTTGGCGACCACAAGTTAATTGGGGGCTATACCTACTCACTTTAAAGAAGACTTTCTTAGAAAAGTTAAAATAAGTACTCATAAAGTTTAACCAGAGGCGATATTGGCTAACTAGGGATGGTGAAAATCACAACTAAAATAAAATTATATTAGGGTCATATAGAATGGTAAAAAGCATTTCCGTTAGGTACCTCAAGCGTTTAGGTAATTATTTCACGACTGATCTAAGAAACGCCTAGATAGTCACTTTTTTGACTCAAGATAAATGAGTTACCTACGTATCGTCACTTGCCATTCGTCATCCTACAATACGCGCGGTATGTAAAACTCCCCCACTGAAGAATTAAACACACGGAGGTGTTTTTAGTTGACGGAAAGACCCCTCTTCGACGGGCGAAGAGTATTTTCTTGCCTTAAAGTACCTAAATAGGTCCTACCGCCTACCGCCTACCTAGATATAGGTAGGTAGTTAAGTTATCTACACAATCTCTGGGACCTTTTTCATAAATTTCACTCTCACTGCCCTTAAATCGCGCACTTATTCATTAGATCTCCCCTCAGTCACTAGAATAAACAAACTTCTAAAACAAAGCGTTTCGACGCGAGAAAAGAAAGCCTCCGCAAACTTGCGAAAGTACAACCCACCTACTTGGCAGCGTTAACAAAAGAATTTTTAATGGGTCAACTGGGTATCTGCCTTAGCCACACAATAAAATATTATTAAACGAACTATGTGACTATGCATCATCTAGTTCAGTCAGCTTTTGTATAGTCATTATATTTTTACCAAATATATAATTAATAAATACTTTTGCTACATCAAAAATAATAATCACAGCTACGAATCGGAATAACATGTGTGGCAAGGTGGATAGGTTTTTAGAGTTCTTTTGTATCTACCTATCAGACGCATTCAATGTTATTTAAATGTTTTAAACTTTTACTATTAGCTAATACAAAATCATGCGAATCATTTCTCTTCTACGTAAGGTTTAAAAAAAATCTAATGTCAATGTCAAATTCTTGTCTGTCGACTGTCAAACGTCGAAATTTCGCGCGCGGTTTTCGTTCAGTTTTTGTGTTTAAAATAGTTTAATATTTTTCAATAAAGACAAACGATTCTAAAATGCATTATTATTAGTATGTGAAAGTGTCGTAAATAACTCGTTGTTTAAAACTATAATCTAACGTGTATTCATCATGACTTCACTGTTATCCGCCGAACTTTCGGCAACTTGTAATGCATTGGGAACTTTTAACAAAAAGACTGGTAAATACTTGATAGATGAGTTTACACTTAATACAGTGAAAGATTTGATTAGATATCTTCGCCGTGATGGAGAGGAACATGAGATACGGAGGCATTTCGGGCAGACGAAAGTGTTACAAACTGACTTATTGCCGATGTTGATAGATCACTGGGAGAATGCAGAACTCTTTGATGTTACTCTCAGGTAAGTCTAATAAGCATCATAATATACTTACTCCTCATTAAGTTCCATATAATAATTCATAATATAAGTTTATACCTACATGGTTTTATGTGTAGGCTCTTAGTTAACCTCACAAATCCGGCGTTACTGCTCTATCGAGAAGAGGTCCCCGTGGAACGCACCGCTCGCCACAACTACTTACAAATATTATCACATTTGCAAAATTATAAGGAGGAGGCATTTACTAAAGTAGAAACATGGAATGTTTTTGCAAAGAAATTGGCTAAGATACTGGAAATTGTAAGTATTATCTGCTAAATTTGATAATAACTGTTTGAGAATGTGCGTAAAAGTATACAACAAAATACCAAATGAATTCAAGTGTTTACCTTGTAATAGATTTAAAACGAAGCTCTTTTTATGGTTAAATGACAAGAATCTTTATGACATGAATGAATTTTTTTATTATAAAGGAACTATGTAACATTTAGATATTTCTCTATATTCATTTACATTCTTAAATTACATTTTTTACAATATTTCTATAAATAAAAGATATATACAAAACATAAAAACATTGTAAAAAACCTAACCTAGAAAACCCGCCGTCAGCGGGGCCAGAGCCCAAGCTGCCGGTGGTCAGGGCCGCAGGGTGAGGAATCTCCGGACAATGCGTGCCGTGTCGAGGATTACCGCCTTCTGTATACATTTAGATATTTATTATTATTATGACATGTTTTATTATTGAGCTAATTTGTTAATGAATTAATTATATTATCTAATTGTATCACTTTATGGCGGAAAATGAATTTGCATGCTATAATATTATAATGGTTTAACATGTTGTTCGCATACTATTTTACTTGTACATCTTTTATACCATGTTAAAGGCAAATAAATGATTATGATTACACTTTTATCCGTTTAGAATAAAGATAGGAACATAAATATTATAAACTAACATACCTAGTTGAGTAGGTACCTAGTGTTTTACATCCCATTTGTATTCTAAAACACCAAAACTGATAATAATTATAAATGTGAGAGTTTTATATAGATTATAGGTACTACGTCTCACCTAAATGGCTGGTCCGATTGGGATTAAATTTGGTATGTAGTTACAGTACAATAGCACACTTTCAGCGGGTAAAGCTGCTACTTGAGTTTACCTAGTTATTACCTATTATGTATAATATATGGTATATGCCTTTAAATTTGTGTTCATTGATTGTGCCGATGTTAGGTACTTAAATAAATCATAGAAAAAAAGTGTATTAAACTTTCTCCAATGTGTCGTACAGGATTGGTCAGAAAGAGATGAAGACACGGGACTGATCATTGAAAGGATACTCATCCTTATAAGAAATGTCTTACATGTGCCAGCTGACTTAGACAAGGAGAGGAGACCTGAAAATGATGCTAGTGTGCATGACCAGGTTACACTTTTGATTTGTTTACATTACAATAATATTATTAGTCTTGAAAGGTAGGCTACAACTATCTTTAATGGGGGCTGGCAAATAAACCAGCAACATGTTGACCCATAGGGATCTATTATATTTTACCCTACCGTACCGTTTCCTACTCATGGAAGAAGTGGGTTATTAAGGAGGCTACATACCAGCAGTACCCCTGGTATTGCAGGTATCCTTATGGGTGACGGTACCCACTCACAATCAGGATCAGGTGAGAATTTGGGTCTGAACAACAAGTTTTAATTATGTGCCGCCTTACTTTCATGACTGTTATAATTTTAATCTTAATAAAACAGCTTTTTCCATTCTTGTCAAAATTCCAGATTCAATATTTAATGCTTGATATTTTTATAAGTTTACTATCCAGCAAGCAACAATATTTAGATAACAAATTTCAGTAATTTTTGTAGGTACTCTGGGGTCTTAATCAATCAGGAATACTAGATATAATCCTATACATGTCATCGGAGAATGAGAAGCAATATTTCATGCACATACTAGAGATAATCTCCCATTTACTGAGGGAACAGAATCCAAGCAGTTTAGCTGACGCCGCTTTACAAAGGAGTGCCGATGAAAAACTTAAAGACGAAAATGAACTGTTAAGAATAAGAATGTCTGAAAATAAGGAACGGATTAATAAGATTAAACAGTATTCTGCAGCAAGGTATAACTTTATTACCTTTCATTAATTAATAATTATTGATTGTACTACCATTACTGTATTTTTAGCCAAAAAAATGCAAATACAAATCATTTATTTTGCACACATGGGTATATACAGGTTTACAGATGTTATCGACCGAGCGAAGCGAGGTCTTAGAGTCGAGAGCCGCGAAAAGCCTGCGTTTCGACCAGTTTAACGGTTGACCTCTGGTGATTGAGTTTGATCGACATTTACTCAAAAACGGTTAATCCAAATTTAATGAAACTTTACACACAAGTTAAGTAGGTTAATTGGATAATTTTAGTAAAAAAAAAATAGGCAAATAGGCTCCAGGGTTGCAGAGTATAGGTGACTTAAAGTCTTTACGATAGGTCTGACGATAATTAAAAAACTGGTGCGCTGATAATTTTTTTTCTAATATATAGACATTTTTTATGACCGACATAAATATATTATCAAAAGTGTATGTTTGTATGTATGTTTGTTACGCGATAACTTGAAAAGGGAAAGTCCAATCTTTATGAAACTTAGCAAACTCGTAGTATGAAACAATAGAATTTTTAAGTTCGAACATGAGCCAAATCGGTCGAAGGGTTCTAGAGTTATAGAGATTGCTTGATTACAACGTTACCGTTAATTCAATCTTGATAAAACTTTGCAAACAAGTAGTACAAACTAAAATAATCGTCAAGTCCAAATATGAGCCAAATTGGTACAAGGGTTGTAGAGCTATAGAGATTATTAAATTACGATGTTTATCGATTACGCATGAGAACTGACATACTCATAATATGAATTTAAATGACCGCAAGGTGCAGGATAGGTTCATAGATATTATTTATTTGAAACGTTAAGTTTGATTAATAGATTCTACCGGTGGAAGTATGCACTTAATTTACCTATTTTCAAGTTCATAATAATAGCAATAGTAATATTCAAGCAACCGAGAGTTTCATATTATTTGCCTTTAATTTTGTGTTAATTTTGGTATGCTTTATAGTTCTTTCCATATACAATATTTACCTTTATGATAAGTAATAATATACTTCATTAAATCTCACTCAATTTTTTTTATTCAAGGTTACATTGCTCCACTTTTAGTAGTAAATTTTACAATTATTTAGATCTATTTTAAGACGCTACCGCTCGTTTTTTTTTTGCTTTTATTTTATGCTCCAAAAACGTACATTGTGACTCTCAGAATAAATCGAAATTCATAGGGTAGTTGCCGTTTATGAAGTTTGGCAGATTTAAATACATATACTTATTTTAAGTTCAGGACAAAATCTGAAGACTAATCGTTATGTTATTAATTCACATGTTCAAAAAATGCCTTTATGTAAAGTACGTAATCATCGAAGTGAAGTAATGTTATGCGCGTACATATTTGGATGGGTGACCTCAACTTTTTGCTAACTTTTTTTGAACGAAAAAAGGCGGCAAGTTCAACTTGCGCTTGTTAGGTTTTATTTTAAATATGAATTATAAATTAAATGAAATAATTGTTCGTTTGAATGGCATATCATTAGAGATCACAGATTAGATCAAAGTTACTACGCAAAGCTACGACAAAAATGTTGGAATTTGCTACAATATTATATCAATAAGAGGTAGGTATAGTCGTTAAGTCGCGTTATTGGTTTGTTGTAAAACATCGGTAAAACTAGATATTTTTTTCAGGGTGATGTTATGTTACGAGTAGTTATTATTAGTGATATCAATCTTATGGTTATATTTTCCTCATTAAAAACGTAAAAAAAATCTGCTAGAAGCCATTTCGATTCTTCTAATTCAGTGGTTGGCAACTTTTTCCTATACAAGAGCTAAAATCTATGAGGATGTTGGTGCGGACCTCAGCCACATTTCATTCGTCTGTCTGCACTAGATACTAAATTACTTACGAATATTAAAGTTATAGTTTCCATAAATGTATACACTTCGTAGGTACATTATATTTTTACCTTTAGGTATAGGTACCTACCTAAAAATCTAAGGTTTCAACATTTTCAATGAAATTAGGTCTGCGAGGTCCCAGTTCGAGGCGAACTACTAGTTATTTAGAAATTATAAGTACTCCGTCAGGCATGCAAAAATTTATTAATGTACAATTTTATATTTGCATGCACATATTTATTTTAAAATAAACTTTTTTATGATCGTGTTTTTTCAAGGGGCAAAAGCAAACATGAAAAAAGCATTACCTCCATAGCCTTTTTATAATTATTTCACTACAATAAAATCACAATGGTAAATTGCGAAAAAAATGCTTGCTATGTGCTGTTGCAAAAATTACTGTTATTTGATTGTGCTCTTACACAACTATACCTTTGTTATGCTCATAGTGATTTTAATTTACAATTTTGACCAAATATATTCTACAATTCCTAGACATTCCCGGTTTGGAGGCACATACGTAGTACAAAACATGAAATCGCTGTCCGATAATGATATTGTCTGCCTCAAGCCTCTAAACAAGATATCTAATCTGGACTTCAACGGGGCACAAACATCTAAACTAGTAAAACCTAAGAATAGGAGGCCTGTGGAGAGTGGAATGTTGGAGAGGAGATCTGCTTTTGCTATCAGGTAAGTGTAATTATTTTTTTTTATATGGGTTTTTTTTTCTATGGTATCCCCATGGATATTATATATTTTTTTATTATAAACTTATTGTGGCTTTACATATAACTGTGGCCATAGTTGACCTATTGTGACAAATATAAAATCTCTGTGGATATGGTCTTTTATGATTGCCATTTGTTGTGATGAGAAAACCCCTAGGCGCGACCTTTTCGGCTACTAGCAATTGCAGGATTTTCTTTGGAGTGATCTCTGTTAGCACATCTGGGATGCCCATAATATGCTGATCTGGAACAGTGCTGCTTTTTCCTCAGATCTAAACTGCCCTAACACCCTACTTTTTTTTTGACCCCGGAAAAATGCGTTACGCATCATCACCCCACGCCGGCGGGCGCGGGGTGGTATGTGGGACTCCCCCGCCAAAGATGGAAGCGGCGGGGATACCCACTAAAAAACCTGGGGGTGTTCCTGCGGGACGCCATAATGCCGGGGCAACGGGTACGCCGAAGCACTCATCCGCGGCCCCTAACACCCTACTGCCCTAACTGCCTATAGGGAGTTGTTTCCTCCGCCTCCCTGCAAATTTTGCGGAGTCGTGGGTAAAATAGTCCTAATTTGAATGTGTGCTTGTGATTACGATCATTGAAAATATTAGCCAATACAGACTGGTCTGCATCAGGGATGTTGCGGATATTCGCATCCGCATCCGTAATTGCGGAACTTCCGCATCATTTTGGAAATCCGCATCCGCATTCGCATCCGCATCAAATCAATGCGGATTTTAATGCGGATGCGGATTAGGCACATGTCGCAACAAGAAAAAAAGTCATGGCCCGTGATTAGCGCTCGCCATTGTACACGTGCGCATTGACCAATAGCAGCGCAGATTTAGTTCGATGTTCCGATGCGTTTGTTATTGTTTTGAGTTTAGTTGCAATTTTCGTGAAAACTCGTGAACATCTCAGTATTTAATATTATTTTTATATCTTTAATAGTTAAATAACACACTATATCATAATATAAAATGATCTATGTTTATTTTATTACATTGTTTATTTTGTGTTATGTGATATTTCTGTAAATTATTAGAAGTGAAGTGAATTTACCTACAATGGTACCACCAACGTAGAGCAATATTTGGCAATACTTTACACCGAATAAAGACCCAGAGAAGGCTGATTGCAAATTATGTAAAAAGACATATTCTCGTAAGAGTCGCACGACGACTTCCCTAAAAAATCATTTAAAATCGGCGCATAGAGTAGAATTCAACATCTTAGAAAATTTAACCAAAGAAACAAATAACAACAAAAGCAAATAACTGACACAGGTATGTTTTATTATAAAATTTAAAATATATCATAATTATTATGAAGACTTGTGTCGAATCGCGCAACCCTCTCGTTTGCACGATATAACAATATATGAAAAATATGGAATATAAATTCATAGAATTTATTTTTGAAGTTTTTTTTATCTGGTGGGAAATTTGTGTAATAAATGTGTGTTTAAAGTAAAATATATTTATTTAATTAATTATTAATTAAATAAATATATGTTAAAATATATTTAATTATTTTATTTCTCCACCCAATAGCTGTTTAGTCATCACATATTTACTTTTCAAAACAAATATTTACTTGTTTGTCTGAAAGTACATCACTCACGCTACTTCGATCATTGAGTTAAAACCTTTAGATACAATTGTTACCCTAGAAAATCAGTTTATTTAATTAAATTTCTTGAGATCCGCATCCGCATCCGCATCCGCGGATGTGAGCCCTAAAATATCCGCATCCGCATCCGCATCCGCGGATGTGAAAAAATACGCATCCGCAACATCCCTGGTCTGCATTCCTCAATTGTTTTAGGTTGTTCCTCAAAGAGTTCTGCATAGAGTTCCTGAATAGCTCGTACAATCCTCTCATGCACTATGTAAAAGATGTACTAGTGAGAGCAAAAGCACAACAGAACGACGAGTCTTATTACCTGTGGGCTGTGAAGTTTTTCATGGAATTCAATAGAGGACATAACTTTCAAGTTGGATTAGTAAGGTATGTACTCGTACATCAAATTCTGAAAACTTAATTTTATTATCACCATTTAAGAGCAGTATATAGGATGACAATTGCATCACTCTATAATATTACGAAATTTGAAATACGAAATATAGAATTTTTACTATTCAAAAATTAAAAAAAAAAATCTAACGAATATTAAGTTATTTTTTAATGATTTTTAAACGTAACCCCTAATGTCCAGTAAAGATCGGAAAAATACCATTATATAATACCTAAATATCTAACTTCTCGATACAAGCATTTTCCAGGATCTTTTTATTAGGAACAACAATTTTTGAAAAGTTCATCTGTTGTAAGTACACATTTCAGCCAATCAAAACGCATACAGTAAAAAAAAACGAGAAAATTTAAAATAGCTGTTTGTCTCTAGTTTTTTGTATAATGTCTAGTACCTCTATATTATAATAGGTATGCTAAAAACAATTTCTTCTCGTATTGTTAGTGTTTGCGAAAGCTCCAGACGCGACGTAGTGTAGTTCCATCGTTAACACAAGAGCCATAAATCTGCATAACTGAACTAGGTAATCACTTAGCTCGAATTTTGCTATATTCATCGATTACTCAGAGACTGGACGGCTAAACTAATTGGGAAACAAAATTGTAGGTCATCATAAAAACTACGTAGTTTTTATTGAAATTTGTCGAGCGGTTTTCAAGATGTGTGTGTGACGTACCTCTCGCTTAATAATATTCATTAAATTCTATTTCTTTTATAAAAAAAAATATATCGTAACATCTTTCCGATAGTAAATCTGTGATCGCTGACTACGAAAAATATGACACAGGTCCGAAATATCTAGCTAGACCCATGTTATTGATATTGACTGTTATGAAACGCCCACTGACACACAATCTTTAGGGACCTACATCTTGAGACGTGAGCCGGCATTCGTCTGCTACATTCGGTATTATTTATTATTTGTATCAGAGTAGTATATGTACCTACATACAGACTAGCCGCCCCCAGCGGTTTTACCCGCTGTACTGTGTGTTATTCCAGGGTCTAAGCTGTCTCTATACCAAATTTCAGCTCATTCGGTCCACCCGTTTAGGCGTGAAAGAGTAACAAACATACATCCTTATTATATTCTTACGTACTCACAAATTTTATTCATCGTAAAAGACTCAAATGAATTTTCGGTCACATGAATTTTTTTTTTAGTGAAACGATGTCAGTGCCTATGTTCCATTACGTCCAACAGCAAATGGAGAAATATTTCGATATGATAAAACTGGAGAAAAAGAAATTCGGTGTATGGGTGAGAAGGTTGAATTTGGCCCTTAGAGCTTATAAGGAACTTCTCAACACTTTACTGGCTATGGATAAAAGCACTGATCCCACCGTGAAAGACTCGGCGAAGGTCCTGAAAAGTAATATTTTCTACGTATTGGAGTATAGGGAATTCATTTTGAGTACTTTTCTCAATTATGATGATACGAAAATGCCGAGGTAAGTTGATGGTAATTTATGTCATAGTTCATGTTATAAAATCCTTTCGTGTGACTCACTCGATATGACATATTTCGAAATATGAATTCGCAGAACTTATACTTATTGAAAATTTACAAGGTAAGGCTCTAGATAATAATATATTTTTTTTAAAGTATTTTTTGTTATATTCGAAATATACATCAGTAGGCATTTTGAAAAATCCCATTGCCATTTTAAAACAGGATATATGTATTATATTTTTATCAATAGCCGTAAGTAAATTCTACGAATTTATTATTTCAAAATTCGATATACATATCGTGTGAGCCACAAAGTCGTAAGCAAAGTAGGTCCTCGAAATAAATTTTTCAAACAAATAAAGCTACAATTTCAGGTCATATCTGATAGATTTGGTTGAAACAGTACACCTTTTCCTCAAAATGTTGGAGCACTATTGTAAGAAGACAGGGCTGGTAGTACAAAAGAAAGTTCGCAAGAAGACCAAATCTAAGAGTAAGTTTGTTCACTTATTTTATTATCTCGATGCCTCTGGCCTAGATAAGAGGCTCTCGGGACCAATAAATTACTCGACATTCGTTTTTGATTGCGTGAATCTCTTTTATTATCTATTCGATGTAGGCAAAGATTTTTTATCTTTACTAGTCTGGTGTCATTGTAATGCAAGCAAGGCAGAAAATGGAGGGGAGGATGCCAAAAGAAAAATAAGATGAAGTTTTAAGCCCGCTCCACACTATAGCCGCGAAGGCCCAAAAAAATTTAAACTGAGCGTGCGCCCCTTATTCTTAAAGGCGTTCCACAATGACTCTTCACGTAGTTAAGCGGTTAATAGTCGCTGAACCTCTGTCTCGCTCGCACGATATAACAAATTGTAAAATAACAATTGATAAAATTTACTTTTTGGAAATGTGTTAAATTGAAAATTTAGCTCATATTTTTATACAATTTTTTAAAGTATAACCAGTTTGATACTTTATAAAATGGTCGAGGCATGTTTAAAGATAGATATTTTTCATATAATTGAGAATGCTATTGTTGTTATTTAAGGTAGCAAACTGGGAATTCTTTTAAAAATAGTATATAAATATGAGCAAAATTTTCAATTTAACACATTTTCAAAAAAGTAAATTTTATCAATTGTTATTTGACAATAAGTTATATCGTGCGAGCGAGACAGAGGCTTATTAGCGACTATTAACCCCTTAACGCCTAGACTTCTTGGCAAGCGTGCGCAGCCATAGTGTGGAGCGAGTTTTATACATATTCGTACATAAAACAGCAAAATATTCATATCTTAAATCGTAATAACTTTTTATCTAAAACTTGGCATCGCTTTTTATGGTTCGATTGAGAGGTACCAATTTAAATGACTTGGCTTTTATATATTTCAAGAATTCTTTTACTGTTTTGATGCTTACGAATTACCATGGTGTTATCTGTTATGATATCTAGACACGCGGCAGCGAGTCAAGCCAAGTTCAAGCAAAGGAACTGGCGACCGCGCCGTGTGTTATATTACATGAACCATCCAAAGCGCGTTTTGACGACTTTTTACACCCTCGTTATACAAAAACTATTACACATAGACAAGTCAAATTTGGCACATATACTTAAATATACGAACTATATCTCTGTTCCAAATTCCAATAACACAGCTCAAACGGTTATTTAGATATGAACATCCAGTAATCGGTGAAGTTAATACATACTGAGGGATAGATCAAAAGTAATATCCCAGTTCCAGATGACCTAGAAAGCTGAAATTTGGCATCCCGATAGGTAATGTCGTAGTAACAAAGGGAAAAATCAGAAACTAGTATTTTTTTATCATTTTAAATTATTAGTATTTTTTTAAAAATGTATGATATTAAAGTTTGGGACGCCTAGGAACACATAAAGCAATACATGTTGCATGTTGCTATAACTTTTGTCACGGCTTTTTATGATGATACTACGAAGTGCGCGCGAGTCCATTATTCCTACTAATATAATTATAAATATAAATACAAACTTTATACCTACTGTACGTATGGATATTATGTTTTTTACTTTTTCACGCCTAAACGGGTGGGCCGATTGACTTTAAATTTGGTATTATCAAAAATATAGCTTAGACCCCTGGAATAACATAATATACACTACTGTACCAAACTGTATAGCGGGTAAAACAGCTAGGCACAGCTAGTCACTAATAAAAATAGGTTCCTGGTACCTACGTAACAATTGTATACCTATCCTATGTAAATACCTATCAATATATCGACTCACCAGCACAAGGCGGCTCAGTAACATAGAGGTAATAATATTAACATTGTTTACAATAAAAATAATGTATGTATATCGCCTTAGGTGCTAGTTGGTGTAAACATTTTAGATACCTACGTACCTGTAACGTATAGTCATAATATTATAGGTATGTGGCGGTATCTGGGGGCTCGGCAGTGCCCCCGCCAAGTCGTCGTCATTACAAATCTTGTCGACCTAGGTTTCTTTTGATCGAAATTCTAATACAGTTCCAGATGATCTAAAAAGTTAAATTTCCAACCAAGTAGGCGGTCGGCGGTAGGTATATAAGATAGCTGGGTGAATATAGATAAATTTATCAGTATTAACTAGTATTGTTTAAAAATCAATTGATTAGGTACAATATTCAAAACAATAGTGCACATAAATGCTATATATAAATAAGTACTAAATTAATTATAGGTATAGGTATATCGAAGCACGGCGAGGCTCACGGGCCGCGGTGCGACGGCCGTGCCATGGAGCAGTGGGGTGGGGGGAGGTGCAATAAAATAATCATTTGGTATTAATCTTATTATGACTGGGTGTCTTAAACCTATTACATACTAAAAAGTACTGTACAAAAAGCAATGATATCCCATCAAAAACATAAATGTGAAAAGAGAGCCAAGTTCAATATTACGATGTATGTACTCATAGTTACCTATGATTTGGTAGTTGACTTCAACGACAAAAGAAGTGAGATCTAAATGGGTGCCAAGTTCAATGGTCAGTCCTGAAAAATATTTACAACAACATAAAATATTTTATTACAACTTAAAAGACTATTTCTTCTTATCACTTAGAATTAATATTATTTTGAAGCCCAAAGTTTGACTTGGCTAGTTCTCATTGGTACCATACGACGAAGTATCATTAAGATAAGACAATAGATACTTTATTGTACACCACATAATGTTACAGAAAATACATAAGTACATAATTAAAATTAAAAATTACAATGTACAAGTTGCGGTCTTATCGTTAAAGAGCGATTTCTTCCAGACAACCAATGGATGGAGGGGACTAATTTACACGATAAAAGACTGTGGCGCACTAATTAGCATTAAGTGCGTTTAATAGTGATCAAGCTAAAGTTAAGAGAGTATCTACCTAGTATATTATGAGAACTGGCCAAGTCAGTCTTTAGGCTTCAAAATAATATTAATTCTAAGTGATAAGAAGAAATAGTCTTTTAAGTTGTAATAAAATATTTTATGTTGTTGTAAATATTTTTCAGGACTGACCATTGAACTTGGCACCCATTTAGATCTCACTTCTTTTGTCGTTGAAGTCAACTACCAAATCATAGGTAACTATGAGTACATACATCGTAATATTGAACTTGGCTCTCTTTTCACATTTATGTTTTTGATGGGATTATTTTTAATGTCTATGTTTCTGTTCTAATAAGTGAACAAAACAAGCAAATCATGTCGTGTGTGATGTCATCATAATTTTCAAAAAAAAAAAAAAACTTTGCCCATATCATGCATATTGCACTGCACCTGTTACCCTGAGATATTAGTTGTCAAATCTTTACACGCCCAGTAATTCGCTTGAAATAATACCCTTTAATACAGAGCACAGTAATGCCTGTACATTACTGCTTGGCGGAAGAATAACTCGCAAAGGTGTAGTACTTCCACAGGCGGCCTTTGCAATAGAGACATATATTATGCACATACATACACACAAATGGTCGCCTTATAATCCACACACAGTACACACAGTGACAGTGTACTGTGTACACAGTGTCTGTCTGTCCCTATGAATGCTTAGACGTTTAAAACTACACAACGGATTTTGATGCGTTTTTAATTGGTACAGTCAACTACAAAGAGATTTATCCATGTTAGGCTTACAAAATGAAGTAAATTTTCATTTGCCACAATGAACTACCCTTGGTTCGTGACATTTCTAGTAGAAATCAAACTTTATATTATTATCATCGACTCGTTTAATATGCAACAATGATGTATCCCACTACTTTTCCTTAGGTGATACATAATAATAGCATTTAAAATGAATCGAATATAGTATAAGATTTGGTGGATACTGAAAATGTCACGAAGGGTAAATAAAATAATTTTTGCATACTAAAAGTTCCTTCATTTTGTAAGACTAACATGGATACATCTCTTTGTAGTTGACTGTACAGTGATTTAAGAGGAAGGTTTATGTGCAAGAGGATGGATAATAATTTTCTATTAGGCGCTACGAAGTGCGCGCGGGTCCGCTGGTAGATTAAGAAAACGAACTTTCGAGCGCACATAAAGTTGTCTCAACATATTATAATCTAATTCCCTAAAGTTTGGCATGATTCATGATCGTAAACTTTAAGGTCACGTTAATAATACCTCTTGTACTTTACCACAAAATTTGAAACTTACTACTCTGAACTTGTCCTTTAGTTTAGGTGTAATTAAGCTGTCCTTCCATTGGAAGTTCTAAAGAAAATTTCAAGTATTGGAAAATATATTCCGAACCATAAAGTTTACTATCCTTTTTACACTAAACGAACTCTGTCTCTCTATCTCTCTTTATTATTACTATCTTTCTTTCTAATATCCAACGTCTTACGATACTACTTTCTACTATACTGCCTCCCACTATTCCTCTTCCTGCTATCCTACCTCCTACGATCCTACTTACTTACTGCATACCACAAATTCACACATAAATTCACCTGGCCTAGCGAAAAATATCCTACTATACTACCTCCTTCTATCCTACAATTCTACTTCCTATTATCCTACCTCCTGCTATCCTACTTCCTACTATCGTACCGCTTATCGTAAATCCTACTATTAAACTTGCTACTATCCTACCATCTAATATAGGTTTTACCTCCTACTATCCTACTATCTTATACAAATTATACAACGAAGTAAGAAGTCGAGCAAGACGCTTTCCTGATGGTAAGAGATAACGCTGCCCATAATTAGTACAGTGCTACCCAGTGCACTGCGCCAATACGCTTCTTACTTGATGGTCATAAGATGTTCAGACTCACCCCAGTAATTTCACTAGCTACAGTGCCCTCCTACCGAAGCACAGCAATGTTTGCACATCACTGCACTGCTCCTGCTGCTAAACAAATGCAAAATTCAGGGTATAAGCACGCCAAAACGACTAAACAGTTATGTTGAACGGACTGTAACTGATTTTTTTCTCTCTCTTCGTCATATAGAATCAAAGCGTCCAGCTCCAAAGCCGAAACGTATAGAAGCAGAAGTCCCGCCATGGGAAGACATCGGGTCCCAAGTGGCGGCGGTACTAGCCTCCGGTGTGGACGAACACCCACCGCCTTTCGACGCCGCCTCCGATGTGCCTATTGATATGCAGAAGTAAGTTATTTTTGATTACAATGGGGATGTTGACATTTTTTTTTATTGTCCATCAAGTTTTAAAAAATATTGGACACGTATTTTTTTATTTGTGTAACGCGCTAAAATTCCTCGATCATGACGTCACTCCACTCAGTCCACATTTTCGATCGAGTGACGTTAGGCATCCCAACACAAAACTTATAATCGTTATATTTCAGCTATTTTTAATTTTATTAAAAAACCAAATATGTAGGTATCTAATATTGTTTTTATTATTTCTATTACAGAGTTATTATTATAATACTCGTATTTAAAAATTTTTGGTCATGTCAACATCCCTATTATTATAACTTGTGACTGTTTTGCAGCATCTTGCGTGCAACATCTCTCGGTTAACAAAATACGCCAAATAGCTTCGCACACGAAACTACGTAGAATTTTAAGGTACTTCTAGGTTTTCCCAAAAGACTAAATATCTTTTCTAAATTAGATTATTCATTGTTTTTTTTTTTTATGTGGAGAAGTAAGTAGACGAGCAAGACGCTCTCCTGATGTTAAGAGATAACGCTGCCCATAATCAGAACAGTGCTACCCAGAATTTCACAATTATGCGCAATTCTAGGTGCACTGCACCAACGCTTCTTACTCAAGAGTCATAAGATGTTAAGACTCTTTAGCCCAGTAATTTCACTAGCTACAGTGCCCTCCTACCGAAGCACAGTAATGTTTGCACATTACTGCTCAGGCGGTAGAATAACTGGCACTGTTGGGGTACCCACCTAGACGACCTCCTGCAAAGGAAGTCTACCCCCGGTACATTGATTTTAAATTAAAATATTGTTATCGTCGATTCTGATGAAATCCATACAACGACTAGACAAAGCTCACTAGGCCATATGAAAATTCCTGCAAAATATTGCTCCCAAAATATGCGGCAGTAAAAATTGTACCCGCTATATTGAAAGTGCGACTCTCTTCGTGAAATATTGAACTCATCGCTCTCAGACGCGATAAAAATAAAAGAATATTCTCGAAGTGAAAGTAAATTTCGTATATTGTCTGATTTGTTTTTCTCCGTTCGATTTATGTAAATGGGAATATACTGAGCTTTGACATACGAGTACGGGCAATACGTATAAAGATCTCGCACAACTAACTCTATAGGTACTAAAGTTGTCTGCCTCCGATGCTGAAATACTTCGGCTATCGATCGTTCGTTTCGTGGATTCATGGCAGGCGCTCATAATAAATAGATAGACTTCTAATACGTTTTGTCTTTCTCTTGTTTGTAACTGACTTCAAAATGGAGCTTTTCAATTCGATTCGTATTATGAAATTTGATTGTAATGCGATATATTTACACGGGACAATCATTTAAGGCTTTCTAAACTGACATACTACTGCGTGCGATCCATCGTCGACCGCATTTGCAGTTTCCATCACCTGATGGGATGTGGTCAAACGTAGGCCTATTTTGAATAAAAAAAAAAGAAAAATATACTATATTTCAAAAGTGTATCTATGTTCTCGAATGTCTCCGAATATTCAGATAATATATCTTTATTTTGACTGTATTAGCCATAATAAGTTATATCAATCCACGGACTTCCTTCCCCATACAGTTCTTGGATATTTCTTGCCAATTTTCAAAAAGGTCCATAACTCATTCCTCGTTCTATCGGTGCCAACGCCGTTAGACGACACCCGAGTGTCCACTTAGTGGTGCGTTTATTACCACAACTCATCCTACATGCGGTAAATTGACCTACACTATGTTTTGGTCCATTTTGTAGCTTTCTACTTCAAACAAATATTGTATACCTACTAGTGTGCTCGCAGCTTTGCCCGCATGGCAAAATTTCTTAGCGGAGGTCTACGGCTTTTATGGGGGGCGAACTCTCGTTGGCAACCATGGTAAGAGCCATGGTTGCAAGCGAGGAGGCGTGGCAGGCCGCGGTTTCGTTCTGCGAGAATGTCATCTCGCAGAAGGAGATCGCGGAACGCGAACGGGAGGTCACCACCGACCTCCCGATGCGTGCCCGGAGAAGGGGGCGTCGGAGGCGTATCTTCCACGCCCTTCTCCAGCCCCCATAACCTGGGTCTAGGCGGCGAGTACGGGGGTAATCGTCAAAAAAAAAAAAAAAAGGTCTACGTCATAAAACTTATCTATGTTCCAAATTTCAACCCAATCCGTCCAGCGGTTTAGGCTGTGCGTTGATAGATCAGTCAGTCAATCAGTCACTCTTTTTATATATTTAGACTAGAGTGTGCTCGCGGCTTTGCCCGCGTGGTAAAATCCTTTCTTAGCGGAAGTCTTCATCATAATATCTATCTATTATAATCTATATTCCAAATTTCAAGCGAATCCGTCCTGTGGTTTGAACTGAGCGTTGATAAATCAGGCAATCAGCCACACTTTCCTTTTTATATATTTAGATGTACTACCTGCGTTGTACAGTGAGTAGCCTATACTATGTTATTCCAGGGTCTATGCTATCTCTACGAAATTTCATCTCAATCAGTCCACTCGTTCAGACGTGAAAAAGTAACAAACATATAGGTACAGTCAACTACAAAGAGATGTATCCATGTTAGTCTTACAAAATGAGGGAACTTTTAGTATGCAAAAATTATATACCCTTATTTCGTGACATTTTCAGTATCCACCAAATCTTATACTATATAAGATTCATTTAAAATGCCATTATTATGTATCACCTAAGGAAAAGTAGTGGGATACATCATTGTTGCATACTAAACGAGTCGATGATAATATAAAGTTTGATTGCTACTAGAAATGTCACGAACCAAGGGTAGTTCATTGTGGCAAATGAAAATTTACTTCATTTTGTAAGCCTAACATGGATACATCTCTTTGTAGTTGACTGTACACTGTACACTCACAAACTTTCGCCTTTATAATATTAGTCTGATTTCATATATCTTCCTCATTTATCACTCTATTGATGAAAGCTGCTAGAACAAGTCAAATATTTTAAGTTAATCATGGTTGTCTGGAAGAAGTCGCTTTTAGCGAAAAGATCGCTACACAATTCTTATACTTTTTATATTGTCGCGTTTTAATGAAGATTTATCATCGATCTTTCGAACGGACGAGAACAAACAGACGTTATTGATGTTGACATAAATTTAAATGAATCTTAAATAAATAGGTATCGCTTCAATAACCTTAAATTGGAAAATTAATGAAGACATTCTACAGAAGCTTTATTAAAATATAGGTCCAAACATAATTCAGAACCTGTAGTTCATTAATCTATAAATTGATTACGTAAAGGATTTAAATAGGGCTTTCCACGAATCTCCGAATATTGGCAACAACCCTTATTATTCTAAACAAGCTTGTACCGGTATTAGGTACGCCTACGATATTTCAGAAATCAACAAAAGACAACATTATAGGTATTAAATTTAACTCTGCAAGTAGGTGGTAGATTTTTATTAGTTTTTATTGAGATATTCTCATTCCGGACAATAACGAAGACTTAATTATTGGCCAGACACACTTGCGTTGCACTTCGTTGCAGTAGCAAATTTTCAAACAAAACAAAATATCAAAGCTTTTAAAAATCTAAATTTCGCTTGCTCTAACATTTGTGCAAAGTGAAGTGCCGGCTCAAGAAGAATATGACACTCAACACATAATTTGGCGTCATATAGCTAAACACTCAACTTATCGTTACGCATCTTATGCGAAGACTAAGCAAAAGGAATAAGCTAAAAATGTTACTCAGCGTTTACAAATATGTTGTGCGAAGTTAATTTACTTTAATATCGTAAATAGACGCACGACGCACATAATATACTTGATAATACTCGTACTAGCACATTCAAAGAGTAATTTCGCCTCATCTATACAACACGAGTCAAATTATAAGAAATCCGTTAATACACATTGCTAATAGGAGAGTTCACGTGGTAAGATTGCGGGCTTTCATCAAAATACCAAAATAAACCTTCGTATATAATCAGTAAACGTCTAGACGAAACCTTACTCGATATAATTGACTTACATCATTAATTTGTAGTCCATAAAGCTCTATAAATTAAACTTTGGGAGCTCGTCAATTATAACTTTGCTAGGTATTTGTTGCTTATTTTTAATAACTTTTATTCATGGTTCACCGCTCGAGAAAACTCGTTACGTGATCAACTTTTTTGATAGAAATTGTTGACCTTTCACTATTTAATAGACTTTCTTAATAAAGCTTACCTTTCGCATTAAAACTACAAAGTAACTCTAATATAAACTGCTTTAAAGTTGATTTAAGGAGTGTTCACATCTGCTGACATTACGCGTGTTTGATACGGACCGTCTCGTCATCAAACATAACAACATGGCGAACAATAATAATGGCATACAAACTATGCCTGTTATTTATCACAAAATCCCTCTCTAGTCCAATTATTTTGACAAATTCAATCGAGAAGAATACGTAGGTACCTTACCTGGGTACCTATGCCATATTTTGAACAGATCAATCTGAAGATCGATACTACGACGATTTTAAATTCATCCTATGGTTACAGCTTACATTATGATCTGAAAAAATTGAACAAAATGTTTTATAATGGTAAGTTAAAAAGTTCTTACCATTATAGGTAAGAAGTAATAAAAAGACAAGCAATATGCTCATTTTAGAGATAACGCTGCCCATATAAGCCCGTACAGTGCCAGTACCCAGGATTTCACACTTGTGAAATTCTAGGTGCACTGCTTACTCAAGATCTAGGTCCAAAAATACCAATATTTTTACGTAAAAAGTCAGCAGATGTGATAACTCCTTAGCATTTTCATTAACTCGCAATTTTAAATCGTAAAATGTTTACACAGGGAGAGTTGCATGAAGAATATTCAAATATTGATGCGGGAGCACAAGTTCGAAGACGCCGTGGGAATGTTTAGAGCTGCGAGGTTTGTTACGTTTTATAAGTGTTATGAACTCGACTAAACTTTATTATTAACGTTGCTGCGTTAGGATATGACGAGACCGAGTTATTTGAGTGGATTCTTTGAATATCTGTGTGGAGGGATTCTGTATGGAGTGCGAGGGTGTGTTAATACGGGGCATTCTTTGCTTAATTTGTATATTGATTCACAATGTATTTTTTATATAGATGTAGAGTTATGATATATTAAGAGCGCATGGACGGTCTCTCGCTCGCACTATTTGATACATTTGGCTATAGATGTACACAAATTCGTAGAATTAACTTTTTGAAAATTCCTCAAGAGTGACCCTGCACAATATTATTGCACACATTTTAAAAGTGTTTTCAGTATGATATATTAAAAAATGGCTTGTGGAGTAATATTAAAAACAATTACAGAACTCATCATGAGAGCTTCCAACTGTATAAGCGCTCCTGAGAGTAGGTATTACCACTAATACAAAAAAACCTACTCTCTTGTGCGTTCTTTGAAGTAGTTGCCGCCAATGATGTGGCAGGCTTACATGTTTATCTAAAGCCGCGTGTCTAGCGCCTGTTTTGCTTGAAACATTCAACATGAGCATGACAACATTTAAAAAAAAAACTCGGCGATTTTGACTTCTTGTTTGCTCCAACAATATTTTTTGCTTTCCATATCCGATGGAAAGCACGTTCAACAAAACATAACATCAATATTCATCAAATCGCCGAGATTTTTTAATGTTATCATGCTCATGTTGAATGTTTTAACCAAAACAGGTGCTGGAGACGCGGCTTAATTTGATCAATGTATGACTTTATTTGATCAATTTGGCTTAATTTGATCAATGTAATTTGATCGATGTTTTCTTTAGAGAAGTGTGGCCAGAAGATGGCATATTCGGTGTCAGTGGTATTCCCGTGGAAGAAGAACTATCTATGCTGGAGACTGTTTACAACACTGACCTCGGGGTTCAAACTACAGGTATCTTGATTTTTCTCTAAGTAGAAGAAGACAAATGGTAGAAAATGCTACTTTAGCATTAAGTTTTAGGACTAACGTTGTGCTGAATAATTAAAAAATAAATAAGTACTATATGCTTCTAGCGGTTTTACACGCTCTGACGTAGCACCTGTTTAGGCGTTTAAGGGTAACAAATATCCCTAAATCAATTATGGATAGTAATATAGTTCAGTGTTTAGAAAAACTATGATATAAATATGTAATTGTTCCATTGTGCCTACATCTTTTAAAAGAAACAAACTTTTTTTCATTTCAATTCATACAGACATTCACGTTAATAAAGATGAAAGGGTGACTGATTGATTTTCAGACTGATATATCAATGCAGAGCTAAACCTACGGTATTTATTTAAATATTGGTACAAAAACAGATATTATTGGAACACAGATACCCGCAAAAATTTGGAAGTAAACTACTCATAGTATATTGACGTTTAGAGCTCATTCGTCGGTAGGTATGAACACTGCTTTAATTGCCAGAAATTAATCATATCGAATGTTTCACAGAAGTTGTGAACGAGGAAGATGAAACGCAAGAAAACTCGGAATATGACGAGGAAGGTATGTTAAATATTAATTAAAATCCTTCTCTAAGCTTTCTTAATAATTTAACTTAAAACTGCTTTGTGAAATTACATTCTATGAAATATAATATTTCATTTTATAAAAGGAACACGCTTTACTTTGACTTTACTGACTGACTAATCAACGCAAAGCTCAAACGATTTTACCACGCGGGGTTTTTTAATAATAATAATTAATAAATAAAATCAATTTCAGATGAGGAAGAAGAAGAAGAAAAAACAACGACAATAGTTGAATCTGACTTTGATTTCCAAGATTTCGTGCAAAGGTAAACGAATTTACAGTCTCTTTAATGTTTAGATAGAATTTATTAAATAAAGGTAGCTGTACATATTACTGCGTATTTTTGTGCTACTATAGTCACAAATGAGATGCGATCGAGGTTATGGTGGCCCAGACAGTAGCCTTTTAAAAGTTTTTATTTACTTTCACCTGTCTGTTCTCTGTCTGTGATCAAATCTTGCAAGCTTAATTTGACCCGCTTCCCGGTATCCGATTGAGCTGAAATTTTGGATGTGCAAATCGGCAAAAATGCAATATTATAATGATGATGAAGCTGGAAGGTGGTCATAGAAAATCCGTAATAAAACGACGCAACCCTGTCGAGTTTGAGCTCGTTTGATTCGTCTTGCTAGTACTTTGGTGCTGGATGGTAATAATAATAAGAGCTTGTTTGTAAAAAGATTTTTTTTAAATGTTGCTTGTTTAGTTAATTATAGCAATAATGTGTTTTTTTCAACTACCATCAAATTTTCCATAGGTTTTGCAATCCACGCATAGTAAGCGCCTGCGCATATCTACTAGAGAGATACGACCAGAACCTGCCTCACACAAACCACTGCATAGCGAAGATGTTGCATAGAATAGCGTGGGACTGCAAACGGCCCGCCATGATGTTCCAGGCTTCATTATTTATTGTGTTCCAACGGTTATTGAACAACTCCCTGCCGCAAAATAAGGTACATATTAATACTATATTATACTACCTGCATAGCGAAGATGTTGCATAGAATAGCGTGGGACTGCAAGCGGCCCGCCATGATGTTCCAGGCTTCATTATTTATTGTGTTCCAACGGTTATTGAACAACTCCTTGCCGCAATATAAGGTACATATTAATACTATATTATACTACCAGCATAGCGAAGATGTTGCATAGAATAGCGTGGGACTGCAAGCGGCCCGCCATGATGTTCCAGGCTTCATTATTTATTGTGTTCCAACGGTTATTGAACAACTCCCTGCCGCAATATAAGGTCAATATTCAATATATATAAAAAAAAAACATATAAAAAACATAAAAAACGTCTAATCTAATTAAATCTGTGTAGGTTGCGGGTTCAGATCCCGCCTGGGACTATTTTGGTATCATCTACAGATATTTCTTTCTGTCTTGAGTATATACAGGTATCTATTATAATAATTATGTGTGCTTAGCAGACGAATAAATAGAATGAATGAATGAAATGAATGACATCTCAGTCTGACATCAGGACATCTGTGTGGCATAAACTTTTCGCCAGGACGCTACCGGGTTTTGGAAGGCGTAAAACTGTGGGTCTTGGGTGTTTCCTATAAGATATGTAGGAGGCAGTCGTTAGGTCATGTTGCAGGCCCTGTAGTAATCTCGGCGAAACTGCAATATAGAGGTTTAGCCACACAACCTATAAATTGTGATTTGACTCTCACAGTGCAAGTAGAGTAACCTGTTCTATTGGAGTATAAACCCCAATTCATTTATTTAGCCTTTTGCAAAAGAGGCACTACAAGTTTATTAATATTATTTTCTGTATAATCATACAACCACTTTAGAAACCTTAACGGTTTCATAAACTAGCATAAAATCTTTAGTTGTCAAACGAAAGGTCAGTTCAGTGTCAAAATGGAGAAAGCCAATTACGCTTCCGATGCTAAGCTTCGTGCTGAAGCTTAACTCGATTCAGTATTTCGATCACGCGGTATCTGCTCGGGTGTACTCGTGAAGAAGGAACCAATGGAGGCTGCGCGGTGAACACCAAACTGAAGCAAGAACAAGTGAAATTTTAAAAAAAAACTTTTAAAAAACAGCTTTTATTATTATTACCATAGAGTACTCGTCAAGACGAATCAAATGAGCCCAAACTCGATGGGGTTGCGTCATATAATTACCGAGTTCCTATTGCCACCTTCCTGCTCCATCATCAGATCAGCTCCATGTCATAATAATATTGCATTGTCATCCGATTTATACAGGCATGCAAAATTTCAGCTTAATCGGACACCGGGAAGTGGGTCAAATTTAACTTGCAAGATTTGATTACTGACAGACAGACAACAGACAAGTGAAAGTAAATAAAAGCTTGTAAAAAGTTGTGCGTGTATATGTCACGGTAAATGTGATTAATTGAAAATTATTAATAATTTTACAAAATTATTAATAATAACCACATGTTTTGGTAAATGTGAATAAACGATCGAAATTTATTACTTTTACTAGTAATTATTAATAATTCCCGACACATATTGGTAAAAGTTATAAAATAAATGAAAACCTAATGTTTTTTGACCAGCAGGTATTTAAAAATTACTTCTTTTTAGTACAGAATTATGGGCAAACCGAAATCAGTTGGTTAGGTTAGGTTTGAACTGTGACCACAATACGCGAGCCGAGCGAGCGAAGCGAGCGTGCCGCGGCAGCGGCCGGCGAAGCGCCAGATACGAGTTGTTTTTGATACCTGAATAATTTCTATCTGTATATTCGCAGTATCGACCGTAGTTGGAACGACCGTAGGTATGATGATACGTTACTTTTATTACATTTATCACTACTAGGGTTAAATTATTAATAATAACCGACAAATGTGATTAATTTATCACTTTAACCACGACTTTCGGTAATTATTAATAATAACAGATAATTATTAATAATCTTCAATTATCTGGGGGCACGGTAGTGCCCCCGCCAAGTCGAGCGCGAAGCAAGCACTGCCGTACCATCTTTACAGGAACCATTTCGTCGCATTTTCAGGCCCCTATTTGAGAACCTCTGGATAAGACCAGAACACAGAAATTTTCGTCATCCAGTAAGCTATAATTACATACTTAAAATCCAAAATTTCAAGTCTGTAGGTCATTAAGTTCCGAAGTTAAGCGAAAGCAAAGTTTCGCATTTTCGACACTCACTCATGATCATCAAAATAGAACTAGTACTTCCCATAAACTCAGAGAGCTGAAATTTGGTACATACTTAGAATTTATTGTATAAGCCATAGGAAAACTAAAAAAACTTGCAATTTCGGTCTCGTTTTCGAGATAATTCATCTGCATAAATAACTTTGTAATCTCATATAAATGTATAGGATTACAAAGTTACATTTGCAGTCAATGGTTAAAATTGTGTAATATCCAACTTATTAATTCAAAATATATTTAAGGCATAGTATATGTATATGTGAGTGTGTATATCTATGTGTCGTAAATCGTCAGTTATGATCAGGCGATATCTAGCGTGGCCAACTAAAATAAGAGCCCAACCAAACTATTAGAAGAGATCGACATACCGCCTTTACTACAAGCTTTTATTTACTTCACCCGTCGGTCTGTCTGTCTGTAATTAAATCGTGCAAGTTTAATTAGGCCCACTTCCCGGTATAATATTATGATGCATTGGACTAAGAGTGAACGCACACGTATCTAGATGGCGCTGACTGTATTTTAAACGCGCTTACGGTTTGTGTTTCTGATAACCTTATAATATAGCGTTTCTACAAAAATAAGTGAAATCCCACCAAAAACATTCTGTAAAAAACTAGCCAAGTCTCGATGGAGCTGCTTGTTTATCTCTAAAAAGTAAAAAGTAATGAAATCTAGACAAAGTCGTGCCAAGTATAAGGTTCCTTACTGCGATTTCTTTATTATTATAGTTAATGTTGTGTGACTTGGCCGTTGAAGGGTACACAAGGGTATTATACCAGGTGCTCCATGACACTATTGCACCAATCTGTCCGCTACCCATTCACGATAGAAAATTTCCACTTGGAAAACGTTGATTGGATAACCAGTCAATTGTAGGCTTGATAAAGCTGCGTATTTCAATAATACTTATGTTTAGGCGATCCAAGTGTCATGGAGCATCTGGTTTTGTACCCTTGTGTACCCTTCAACGGCCAAGTCACACAACATTAACTATAATAATAAAGAAATCGCAGTAAGGAACCTTATACTTGGCACGACTTTGTCTAGATTTCATTACTTTTTACTTTTTAGAGATAAACAAGCAGCTCCATCGAGACTTGGCTAGTTTTTTACAGAATGTTTTTGGTGGGATTCACTCTTACCGTAACATATACATAAACCTCCTGTTTTTACCTCCGCGTTGACTTGTACGCCTCCGTTTTGTTTCGTCGGTTAAAAAATGGCATCACGGTTGTTTGCCATTTCACTTACACTGAATACGTAGGTTGACGATAGTATTTTGTTTTTAATTTGTATGAGGTAAGTGAGATGGCAAACAACCCTGACGTCATTTTTCTAGCTTCAGTTTGGTGTTCACGCTGCAGGATCCATTTGACTAAGATTCTTGGGTATACTCGTATTTTAGTTTATGGAAGAAAAGGAAACTTAATTTACAGTAAAAGTTGATTTATCCACCTATAACCGAGCGTTCCTCCGAACGTATCATTTTTCATTCCAGTAAACTCTGATATAGAGATAGTTACGTAAATTCAGTAAGTTCTCATAACGCCTTTTCCCTATATCACGACACGTGTCACCGAAACGTACGTTTTTTATATCCTGCTTTTATATAGTTCGTTTACATAAGCCATACATGCGGAAGACTCGTGATTATTACTGTAGTTATACATATGTAATTATTGATTAGTATGTATTTTTTTGTTCTTATAAAGGCTTTCCCCTAACATAAGTACTGATATTATTAGTGTTTTGTGATTATATTTATATGACGCGATTTGACCCACATCTTCGTAATAAGTATGGCGATTCGATCCAAGAGACGCTTAACTGTGCACTGAAATTAGTTCTACCTAAGAAATATTTTGCTTTATAACCCCAGTAAATAAGATAATGTTTACTGTATTTGGTGCTAAAATACCCACTATTTACACACTAAACAACCTACATACTCGTATGTTCCCCAGTTAGCGGAAAAAACGGGGTAGATGTTATCAGCTCGCGACGTTTGGGGGTGTTTTAGATGCCTCCGAATGTATCGGGAATCTAAACTAACCTTGCGCAAAATTTGATTTCTATCTGTACGTAATAGAAATGTTTTTTTCCTCGGCGTAAGGCGATTTTCACACTGCCCCGCATGATGCAGCGTAGCGCGTGGATGCGTGTTCTTCCGTTGCTTGTAAGTATCTCCGTTTGTATGGAAAACACGCACAGTCTAACACACTGAAAATGCATCCACGCGCGTTCATGCGGATCACGCGCATACACGCGGAGAAACATGCACCCCCGCGCGTAGGTGCGGGGCGAGACGCAAGGTATGGCACACCGATTCCCAGCCAAATCCAGTTTTGATTGAAGAAATGAGAGCCGCCGTGCGTGAATCTACAAAACGCACCTACGCGCGTGAGTGCGCAAAAAACCCGCACGATGATGCAGATCTGCACTCCCGCAGGAACGCGCGTAGGTGCGTCGACACGCAATATGCAGCATGATGCGGGGCAGTGTGAAAATCGCCTTAGTACGCGAGCGCGCCGTTTCCTAGATTACAGATAGGTATCGAATCGTTTCACTCGCTCCCAATTTGTATTTAAAACATCGACGCGAAAAACTTCCTCCTAATTCAAGGTCTTGTTATCAAAACAGACGTTTTAAGCACCCATTCAAAGTATTAATTTTCTTCTATAGGAGCTGGAGAAATTTGCGATATTCGTATTTAGGAAATTCGCTGAAATTGCGTCGAAAAATCCGAAGGTTTTCATCGAGCTGTTGTTTTGGACCAACTCGAAGGACGCTATCGATGTTGAATGCGGATATGATCTCTACTCGGATAACCGGTGAGTTTAGTTCTATTTTATGTCTCTGCGCTTCGATTATAACAGGTTAACGTTCACTTTTATGCTTCACTTTCCTTTTCTTCAAGGAGAAATATTTTAATTGAACATGTAAATTTTATCAGTCCAAGATCTTTTCCTCACAGTTTTATATGTATCATACCTAATGTATGCGAAGAAAGTTCCTACGAACAACCCAAAGAGTTGTTATTTCTGTTTTATTCTAGCTTATGCTCGTGGCTTTGCCCAAGTATTCTGTTCTACGTCATAAAGCTTTAATGTGTTCCAGATTTTAACCCAATCCGCTGGGTAGTTTGAGATGTGCATTGATATATCAATCATACTGCCAATCAGTCATGCTTTCCCTTTATATATTTAAATCAATCATCTATTTCTTTTCATTTTAAACAATTTCTTACTTCAAATGTTTTATTCATAGGGAAAAACCTGGTAAAGGGACATGGAGCGAAGAACAAGAGGATGAGCTTCGCAACTTGTACATGGAAAATCAAACTAATCCTCAAACTGATCAAGGTGAATATAAAATTGAACCAAAAAATAACAAAAAAAAAGACTTAAAACTTAACTATATAAAGGTCTAATGGGCGGCCTTATCGCTTAGGGCGATCTCTTTCAACTTTACCAGCTTTTCTTATAATAATGTTTAGAGAGCGTTTATTTATGTTCCGAACTCGAGTTTTAAGGTTGAATAATCCAATTTTTTGGTTTCACTTAGGTGTGGACACTCTATAGGTGTCTGTTACGAATTTCAGTTTAAGGGTGTATTAAACCTCAACTTGTACTCTCGCGCCTTGAATCCTTTTCTGTCCAGCGCGCACCCCAATGCTTAGCTCAAAGTAAAAAAAAAAAATTATATAACATGGAATTTACCGGGGGTAGACTTCCTTTGCAGGAGGTCGTCTAGGTGGGTACCCCAACAGTGCCAGTTATTCTACCGCCTGAGCAGTGATGTGCAAACATTACTGTGCTCCGGTAGGAGGGCACTGTAGCTAGTGAAATTACTGGGCTAAAGAGTCTTAACATCTTATGACTCTTGAGTAAGAAGCGTTGGTGCAGTGCTCTTAGAATTTCACATAATTGTGAAATCCTAAGTAGCACTGTACTGATTATGGGCAGCCGTTATCTCTTAACATCAGGAGAGCGTCTTGCTCGTCTTCTACTTCACGACATAAAAAAAAAAAAAAAAAATCATGTTAAACAATTTGTCATACTATGTCATGGGCATCATTTTAAGAGCCATTTTAAGGCAGCACAAATAAAAAACTACGCCTTAATTTTTAACGTAATTTGATCCTAGTCATCAACATGTGACCCTTAACAACCTCAAATAAGTTCAATTTGGAATAAAATGAAGATTTTATATCTCTAACTCGACGTAAGTTATTGTCATTAGATTATGTTCGTGTTCAAATTGCATTGAAATTGTCTGAGTCTACAGACATTGCTTGTCAGCGTACCGCCTGCGTACATTCAACATGCTTCTAGAATTTCAACGGGATCATCTGCATAATAATGTGTATTAGAGGTGGAACACACTTACACTGACGTAAATCGACGTAGCCAAGCAATTTTCAATAGTTTTGCAAAACGGATGTTTAACTTTTTCAAAGCAATAAAATTATATTGGTGCTTGGAAATGTTGCACGGGTTGGACCATATAGATAAATAAAAAACATTATTTTACATTTTTTATTACTGTGTAGGGCCCTAATTTTAAACAAGTGATATTATAAAAAATCTTTTTAAAAACAAGCTTTTATTATTATTACCATCCAGCACCAAAGCACTCGTCAAGACAAATCAAATGAGCCCAAACTGGATGGGGTTGCGTCGTTTAATTACGGAGTTCCTATGGCCACCTTCCAGCTCCATCATCAAATCAGCTTAATGTCATAATAATATTGCATTGTCATCCGATTTTTACATGCATACAAAATTTCAGCTCAATCGAATACCGGAAAGTGAGTCAATTTTAACTTGCAAGATTTGTCATTGTAAATTAACGGAATAAACTCACTTGTATTTACTTCGGCCTCGATTGCAAGACGGCTCGATTGCGGCTTTGTTGCAAGATTTGATTACAGACAGACAGACAACAGACAGTTGAAAGTAAATAAAAGCTTGTAATATTCAAGAAAAACTTGCACATATGCGCATATACTCCTGTAGTCCTGTTCTTGCAAAATGAAACACAATATATGGACAAACATATTGTAGATTAGGGCGGAATAGAGAATTATAGAAAACCGAGCTGAGTGGTATATCATAGGATAGTTATTTATCCAGCGTTAACGAACATATTATATGACTTCATAATCTTATTTTTTTTATTAATTATTATTTTATCTTCCTGGGCCTATGTTTTTTGTTTTTTTATAGCAGACCAAACAAGCGTTTGACCGCAATCTCACCTGTTGGTAAGTGACGATGCAGTCGAAGTTGTAGCACGCTTGTTCAGTAAGAACCTATTCACTCTTGATTTGAACAAACCCACGTTATAGCATTCGGGAAACACTGAGAGTGGTAGCTGAGGTGGTTTGAAATTGTCTTTAAACTTGATCCTTTAGTTAAACTCTAAAATATTTAGAACTGATTTACTATATAAGATTTTAGTGTGTTAGCGCCTTTAACTTAGCCACATAACTTAATTTACCACATGCAGTTAAATTTACTACGCAAGATATTAAACTTGTGCAAAGTTACTAAACTTAAGTCAAATTTATGTAAAATAAACATAGTGTACACGTTTGTATTACACTAAGTAAAGCTCTTTGTAGAACTCAAAATCTCTATAAATATAACGAAATGGCAAAATAATGTTAAAGCTGCGCCCAACGGTTTTATCCGCTGTACCTATGTGTTATTCCAGGGTCTAAAATAAATAAATAAATATTTCAGGACATTACACACAGCGCCACCTAACCCCAAGCTAAGATAAACATAGTGTAACATACTATGTATTACACTTAGTAAAGCTTTTGTGGCACTCAAAATCTCTATTAATATAACAATATGGCAAATATAATATTTTAATATCATCCGAACCTCATAATTATTATAATTTTATCAAAATATTAAGATATCCTACTCAACCTTGATTAAAAATTCTTGAAGCAAAAAATATCTCAATCCTAATTATTCATGATCCCGAATAATAATTATTTGAGTAAATAATTAAGGAACTTCATTCCTCGATCTTCTGCCTTCTGACCTTAATTGTCGTTAATAGAGATGTACCATTTACTGATTTGGCCGGATATAATTATGCCGGCTACAATATATAACATGAATTAAATGAAATATGAAATTCCTACGAAATTATTTTTCAACGTATCTATATGCTAAATTCGCAGACAAATTTGAAATAAGAAAAACAAATACCTATTAATACTCCAACGTGATGCTTAATCAAAAATCGTAACGTTAAATCTTTGAATTATAATATTATCATTTCATAACCGTAATAAATTAATATTTAAAGTAACCGCAATTTAAAGAGAAAAATAACGTTTTGTATGTAAAATAAAACATAGACTTTAGGAATACTCTCTCTGACTAATATAAATCATACGGGTCGCAAAGTAGTCTATAAATATATTACATTAACATGTATTCATTAAGAACTGTTGGCAGAACAGTTAAGGACAAGACCAATTCGTTTTTAGCCGGAAAAAGTGTCCGGTACACCACAACACAATCCCTACGAGTAATTATTATTGAAACGTAACACTCATCTTTTCTCACCAAAAAGTTGATGGCTCTCGGGATTTCAACTCCGCAATTATAACCAAGCTAAAAGAAAAGCTCGCTTTTCCAATAATGACGTGTCAATTTGGATGACACTTTCACGGTACGAATCGTTTCTACATTTTTCCTTTAGAACTTTTCAACCGCTAGTTTACGGCTAGATCGAATGAGTTTGCGTATAAAACGGAATAGTTCAAAGTCCACATTTGCGACGGAGCATAACTTTGTCATTGCTTTAAAACTCTTGAGCATGAGATCGACTTTACATTTTTATTGATGTTCGAGTCAATGACATTATAACTCTGGAATCAGAGACTCATGATACTCTCTGGATTAATGATACTCGTCCAGTGTACAGACACTGTGCTTTAAATTATAATAGGGATGTTAACAAGCTTAAAATATAAATAAAAATTGCGCAGATATAACACTTCTAGGTTTTTGGGTATAATATATAATTTTTAATAATTTACTTGACATTGTATTTTTGTCAACATCCATATTAAAAATATTTATTTTACCTACATTGTGCATTTTATGCACACAACATATAGCAGTTTACTTAAAAGTTATTGTCCTCACAGTAGACGCGAGGCTATGTCGTGTTAAAATACATATGTGTACTGGTAAAAAAATGACGGTTATACTAATCCGATGGCAATAAAATAGGCTAGGGTTTATATACTTTTTACACCTATTTTAGTTTTGACGTTTCGAATGCTTACGTGATATCCAAAGTTTTCTTAACCATTGACGTACATACATACAACGAAAATGATAGCACACATGTCTCATATTGCACGAGATACAGATATCTCAAACTTATTACAACGTTTTATCTCCGAAGACACTCCGAAAACTCGTCATAAAAATGCAAATCCGTTCCCAACAGATGTTATAGACTGGATACTGGAGAATCTAATAGATCAGACGCGCACCCGGCGCTCTGTTATAAAGAAACTTAAAGAACTGGGACTCATATTCCGTGCCCCCACTAAAAAAAGCAACAGAGAACGGACTGCGATGAAGATGCCTAAAGAATTTACCGAAGAGGAAGACCAAATGTTAAGAGACTTGTGGGAGCAGTTTGGAGACAAAAACGGTAAGTGGTTTCTCGTATTTGATTGTTAGTGTTATTGTTTTTTGTATTTATTACGTTCCAGTGGTCCGCCGTGATTTTATACGTACACCATTTTTATGTGCCTAACAAATTGTTTTAAAAAATATATAGCCAAACAAAAGTTTAATAGAAGCAGACGAACGACACAAGCTCAATGCCTAATGTTAAGGATTTTTTTAAACTCTCATATAACTTTCTTTTATGAGTAATTGAATGCTCCATATTTTAATATATTAACAACTTATAAATTAAACGCCCAACCAAGCAAAAGTTTCAAAGACTTAACTTGCTTAACTCAGCTTATTTGCGGATCATAGTTTAAGCAGCTTGTAACTTTTATTTAACCGACCTATAACAACAAAAGCAATGTATCAAACATAATGCAAAGGGCGAATATCAATATAGATAGAAACCACGACCACTCTTAAATTGCGTGCTGTTCTTCCACACGTCGATAACATTTTGATTGCCTTACAACTGCATTATAAAACTGGTTCATGTATACCTGTCTGGGGGAGAATAGCTCGTAAACCACAGACAAAATATTGATGTGACACTCAAAAATTTCGCTGAAATATTATGTACTGGAGTTTGGGCAAAAATGAAGATTTTTTGGCTTTGCACTAAATTATTATTATTTTTTTCAATTTAAATCAAACCTTCACTGTACCCTTTGGGTACTTATATACACAAAGGTGACCAAATTCAATAATGGAGAAATTCTAGGAAAAAATTTTATTAAACATATTGTGTATTAAAATTGTGTACATAATATATTAGTTCGGCAGCCTTGTCCTATGTAGAGGTGGGTCGAAGTGTATTATATAATATTACATGATATCAAATTTATGACGTCATTTTAAAGCTAAACAATTTTACGAAAACAATATAAAAATCGGTCTAAGAACAATCTTAATTCATATACGACTCTCCTTTTTCGCGCAGTCTCTACAGTTCATTCCACTGAAGATACTTTTACTTTCGCTTTTGTCATCCAAGTAATAAATGAAGCTGTGAAACAAACACCAAAAGTAACAATATTTTTCAAAGTTTTCACGACCTCCGTAATAAAAGGTAACCCAAATAAATTGCGCGAATTTAAGAGAATATTTGCCGCTGATAGCAGTCATTAAAGGCGAGGGCCTCTAATCATTATTTTTAATTAACACCAGAATAGCGAGTTAAGGCGATACAGGATTTCCGCTTACTGTGCAGGGGATACAACGCTCAGTGTAAGTATATTTGCAGGCCATTATTTGGTTATAAATGTGCTATTGGGGGATTTTACGGCATTTTAATGACCTCAAATATTGGTTTTATAGAGAGCGGGTTTATTATTCTGTTTGATATCATACCGCGATTCGATGAATATCATATTCGCAATCTCTAAAACGTTATCGCATGTAAATGTTTGTGAACGCAAACATTATCGGTTGTAGAATATTAATCAATGCCATGCTTGCACAGATGGAATTATATATTACGTGGAAATTGAAATTTATTGAAAATTTTAGGGTTTATTTTCGCTGATATTGAAAGCTTAACAAAAGGCGTAGGTTGATCGACATTCTAAACACAATCATTTAAATTGACTTAGTTAATGGTGGAGAAATGTTTACTATTTTTTTTATATAAATTGTCTTACATTATCCCAGCTTAATTAAATTAATTATTTTAGTGTTCTGTTATGTTGTAGGTCTGTATTATTCATACGTCTACAAAAACAGGTTTCGGTTAAACAATGCTGCTTAAATTAAAATCTGTTATAATATACCTACTAGTACATTATAATTAACAATTTATTAATCTTATAACTGGGTTAACTTAGAACCTGTTAGAATGTGGACTGCCAGTAACCACACCTTGACGTAAAGGAAGGACACATGACACAATATTATATTCAGCAGCGTCGTCCGCAGCAACCGTATTTAGGAGGTTAATGGTGGTTTATACATAAAGAACAAAATACACCTTATTCGAGGTTTTTAGTAAAGCCGTTTAATATTATTCAAACAAATGTTACAAATTTTTATAATCGTATATTAAACCTAATTTCAAATAAGCTCTAAAGCTTGTGTTTTATGATAAAAACACACCATAAGTTCGATAAAACAAAAGGAACAATACCAAAGAAAGAACATTACTCTGTAATGTAGCACAAATGGAATTGTACACAATCACCAAATGTGTTTGAGATCGCGCAATCGCTGAATGTCTCAGGAGTGTAACATAAAAGATTACTCTTAAAATAAATACGACTAGCCACAGAGATCAAATACTTATTGACAGAGATGACAAAGCTATACTTAGTGTAACTAACATTGTTAGGTCAACTGCTACGAGTTCTTTAATAGTTTTTTGGTTTATAAGGTCAATATCGAAACAATAAACTGTGTTAAACATATTTTTTGAACTGTACTTGTCTATAATGCAAATATTGGTGTCTTAATTTTTAGCTTGTATTAGGAATCCAAAAAATCAGTTGAGTATAGACAATATCGAATCAATGCGCTATGTTTTTGTTAAACATTTCATATCGCACATACTGGCAATTCAACAAGATTCTTATAAGTAGATATATAACAATAATGATATTGACTTCACACAAAAACCACAATAACCAGCTAGTCCAGTAAAAGAAGAAATGTGGATCGAAAAGTCGAAAGCAGAAAAACTAACTTAGTAACTTTGTTTGGACTAGTTAGGAGATAAACATACTAAAAGTCCCCACCCCTCCGAGGTGAGCCCGAGGGGGGGGAGGCCGAAGAAGGTCCCATTTTTAGGTTTTTTGCTTATATGTCAAAAACTGTGCATTGTACGATATTTTGTTGTACTACATTATTAAACCTCATAAAATTTTCTACAACTTTGGCCTTGACACTTTTTATGTATCTCCAATCGTTGTACAGCTATGAGCTTCCAAACATGGTCTATTTTGAAGACGCTTAAATTAGTTTTCCATACAAAGTCGGTAAAAAAATCTTACAAATAAAATTTGACCAACTTCTGGTTGTCGTATCATAATGAAACTTTGCAAATGTCTAGAAATCTGATGACAGTTCAATAATCTGGTACCACTGATGTGATCTGATGATGGAGCTAGGAGGTGTCTACTGAAACTCATCAATGGCTTTTAGTAAACACTAGCTGACCCGCGCGCACTTCGTTGCGCGTGAGAGTCAATTAATAAAGCGAATTTGGTGCTGCTATGTTCACTATGATAGTATTTCCATCCCCGTGACTTTGTAAGCGTAAAATAAGGCATGGCTATATATTATTTGCTCCCGCTGTGGGTAGCGAAGAATATCGGGTTGGGTATTTCTATGCAGTTTTGTTCGCTACCGTAGAAACCAATCCTATGTCCTTTCCCAGAGGTCAAATTATCTCAGTTGAGCGGTAGTTTATCGCCTTCATAAATTTTCACGCCTCTTTTCAGGAATTAAAACTATTTGTGGTCCTTTCCCGGTAACTCTTTAACTTATCTCTACTGTAATGTACCTCAGCTAAATTATTATTCGTTACTAATTTCTCACACCATCCTTCCCGCGACTCAAATCAATTCCATGGTTCCTGAATTCCCATTAAATCTCTGATCCTCCTTCCCCCTCCTTTAATACTTAGTCTCCTTAAAGTTAATTTCTGACATAAAAAAAACTATTCATTAACAGAACTTAACAAAATATCAGCTCATTTTCGGTTCAGCGGTTACTAATTTCCATGCAAACGTTTTTGTGAAAAAATTCCTGTTCTGGTTAGAATTTCACAAAATCCCTTCTTATCGGTCGCCTACGTTACATAAAGAATACGTTGTCCAAATTTTAGCTAAAACGAAGAAGCGGTTACCTTTCCTACACAAACTGGATCCCTCTTTCCTCCCCTCAAAGGTTGATTTCTGGGATAAAAAGTATCCCATATCTTTTTTTAAGACTTAATCTACCTTTGTATCAAATTTAAGCGCAATAGGGTCAGCGGTTCTAAATTTTCCATTAATTTCTGTCAAAATAAATATTTAATGTTCCTAAACACAACTCAAACCATGATTTTACAAAATTTCGATTCAATCGGTTTAGTTGTTACGGATTTGCATACAATTGTTTTTTGTAAATAAATCCCGTTCCAGTGGGAATTTAGCAAAAGCCCTTCTCGTGAGTCGCCAAAACCACCTAAAAACACGCTATCCAAATTTCAGCTCAAATAAAGAAGCGGTTAACGATTTCTTACGCAAACTTGCACCCCCCCCCCCCCCCCTCCCTTTCCTCCTCTTTAATGTAGATTTCTGGGATAAAAAGTATCCCATTTTTTAGGACTCAATCAACCTCTGCACTAAATTAATTTAAGCTGAATAGGGTCAGCGCAGCGGTTCTAAATTTCCCATACAAACTTTGACCCCCCCTTATAAGTTAATTTCTGATATAAAAACTATTAAAAATTTCCTTAACAAAACTCAAACCATCATTTTACAAAATTTCAGCTTAATTGGTTTAGCGGTTACGGATTTGCACACAAAAGTTTTTTGGGAATAATTTCCGTTCCTGTAAGAATTTCACAAAATCCCTTTTTATCGGTCGTCTTAGTTTATGTAACTTAGAACACGCTGTCCAAATTTCAGCAAAAACAAAGAAGCGGCTAACGATTTTTTACACAAACTTGCACCCCCCTTTTTTCCCTTAAAAGTTGATTTCTGGGAAAAAAGTATTGCATATCATTTTTTAGGATTAGATCTACCGCTGTACCAAATTTAAGCTCAATAGGGTCAGCGGTTCTAAATTTCCCATACAAACTTTGACCCCCCCTTTACCCCCCTTAAAAGTTAATTTCTGACATAAAAACTATTCAATGTTCCTAAACACACTTCAGACAATCGTTTTACAAAATATCAGCTCAATCAGTTCAGCGGTTACAGATTTGGATACAAACGTTTTTTAGAATTAATTCCCGTTCCCGTGGAAATTTTGCAAAATCCCTTTTTATCGGTCATCTACGTTACATAAAAAATACGCTGTTCAAATTTGAGCTTTAAAAGATGGCCGGTTACTGATTTTCTACTCAAACTTCTACCCCCCCCCCCCCTCTTCCCCCTTCAAGGTTGATTTCTGGGATAAAAAGTATCCCATATCATTTTTTAGGACTCAATCTCCCACTGTACCAAATTTCAGCTCAATGGGGTCAGCGGTTTTAAATTTTCCATACAAATTTCGACCCCCCTTTACCCCCCCTTAAAAGTTAATTTTCGTCAAAAAAAAATTAATGTTCCTAAACACGATCTAAACAAACGTTTTACAAAATTTCAGCTCAATCGGTTCAGCGGTTACGGATTTGCATACAAACATTTTTCGGGAATAATTCCCGTTCCCGGAGGAATTTTGCAAAAATCCCTTTTTATAGGTCGCCTTCGTTACCTAAAGAACACGCTGGTTTAAATTTCAGCTTAAACAAAGAAGCGGTTACCGATTTCCTATTCTAACTTTGACCTCCTTTATCCCGCCTTAGAGGTTGATTTTTGGAATAAAAAGTATACCATACAATTTTTTAGGACTCAATCTACCTCTGTACCAAATTTCAGCTCAATAGGGTCAGCGGTTTTAAATTTTCCATACAAATTTCGACCCCCCCTTTACCCCCCCTTAAATGTTAATTTTCGTCAAAAAAAAAAAATTAATGTTCCTAAACACAATCTAAACAATCGTTTTACAAAATTTCAGCTTAATCGGTTCAGCGGTTACGGATTTGCATACAAACGTTTTTCGGGAATAATTCCCGTTCCCGGAAGAATTTTGCAAAAATCCCTTTTTATACGTCGCCTTCGTTACCTAAAGAACACGCTGGTTTAAATTTCAGCTTAAACAAAGAAGCGGTTACCGATTTCCTATTCTAACTATGACCTCCTTTATCCCGCCTTAGAGGTTGATTTTTGGAATAAAAAGTATACCATTCAATTTTTTAGGACTCAATCTATCTCTGTACCAAATTTCAGCTCAATAGGGTCAGCGGTTCTAAATTTTCCATACAAACTTCGACCCCCCTTTACCCCCCTTAAAAGTAAATTTCTGACAAAAAAACTATTTGATGTTTCTAATCACAATCCCAACTATCGTTTTACAAAATTTCGGCTTAATCGATTCAGCGGTTACGGATTTGCATACATTCGTTTTTCGGGAATAATTCCTGTTCCTGAGGGAATTTTAAAAAATCGCTTCTTATTGCACGATGAAATCTTCTTACGAATACGCTGTCCAAATTTCAGCTCAATCCGTCCAGCCGTTTGGGCTGTGCGTTGATAGAACAAAAGTGTACGAACGATTTTATATAATAGATAAGTAAATCTTTAGATAGATATAACTCTTTTATTTAAAAACCGATTTAAATAAAACCAATACTATTTACAAATTAGAGAAATTTGCAACGTTTTAGCGAAAACTGCATACAATTCGGTTGTGCCGTTTTATCACACATAAGTAACAACCTTTTTACAAATTAAGCCTAATAAAACTACTCTGGTAAATTTTCGTTTATGGCCACATCGATAGATGGCGTATTTTTAGTTTGTCGCACTTTTTGCTTTTTGATTTTTTTGAATTGAATTTAGTTTATATTCTATTACTTTTACTTCGAAATTTTGATGTAAATTAGGGGCCATGTGTCCGATATAAATGATTATTATTTATTTTATTATTTTATTTTACGTTTCCCTAGGAAAAATTGACAAAATGTTTTACGATCTAGATCGCGCAAGCGACTTTTTCGCGTCGTTTTGTTCATATGCGTATTTTCACAGTTCACCTTAGTAAAGGATCACAATGAATGGGGAGAAATTTCCATTCTTATTATATGTATGGATATGGATGTCGAGTTTGGGCACATTATATTCTAATCGATGAGATTTTTTTAATAACACTTGCTGTCGAGGGTCTGATAATGGACCAGGAGGTGCCTACGTCTCATCAATCCGAATGTAATGAGCCTAAACTCGCCGGTTTTACTAATAGCCATTGAAGAGTTTCAGTAGACACCTCCTGGCTCCATCATCAGATCAGCTCAGTGGTACCAGATTATTAAACTGTCATCAGATTTCTAGACATTAGCAAAGTTTCATTATGATACGACAATCAGAAGTTGGTCAAATTTTATTTGTAAGATTTTTTTACGGATTTTGTATGGAAAACTAATTTAAGCGTCTTCAAAATAGACCATGTTTGGAAGCTCATAGCTGTACAACGATTGGAGATACATAAAAAGTGTCAAGGCCAAAGTTGTAGAAAATTTTATGAGGTTTAATAATGTAGTACAACAAAATATCGTACAATGCACAGTTTTTGACATATAAGCAAAAAACCTAAAAATAGGACCTTCTTCGGCCTCCCCCCCCTCGGGCTCACCTCGGAGGGGTGGGGACTTTTAGTATGTTTATCGCCCATCTAGTCCAAACAAAGTTCTTAAGTTGGTTTTTCTGCTTTCGACTTTTCGATCCACATACCCTTTTTGGGCACTCATTGACTGGGCTAAGCATTTTACTAACAATACAAAATACGAAATTTTCAAGCCTGTGGATGGGCACATAAAAATCAAGAAACAAAGGCAAGAGTCGATTATGCCGACACTCAAACTCAGTGTGTTTCAGATCCGATGGGCGCAATAATGTCTCGGATGCCTCACAAACGTCACAAGCGGAGCTACATCGACAGATTGCTCGAGTTAAACATCATTGCCGACAAAAAGCAATGCCGTAAAAAGAGACAAAAGAAGTCGAACGCTAAAAGCACCGGCACGGATGACGATAAATCGAACGGTAAGTTGCTAAACAACTTCGCTTAGCTTTATTCTCAGTGACGCATATCATTCCCCCTATATTATAGTTTGACTAAGTTGAGACGGTGTAGATATTTCTAACCTAATTAATAACACCTAATTAATTATAGTCCTACCTACAGTCCTAATTAATTTGTAAATCTTGTTAAAATTACTAAGGAATTGCATTGGTGGCATGACAGACTAGACCTAATCAGAAGAGATAAGTAGTTTGTGTT
The DNA here is from genome assembly GCA_947507615.1 of Hemithea aestivaria. NCBI lineage: Eukaryota > Metazoa > Arthropoda > Insecta > Lepidoptera > Geometridae > Hemithea > Hemithea aestivaria. Next base: position 7,332,617 of record OX382332.1, on the reverse strand, counting down.
TTTGCCTTCGCTCAAGTTGAGAAGCATGCCAAGTTAGTTAATTTTAAACCATTCAGCGGTTTGAACTACGCATTAATTGATTAGAGAGTCATGCTTTTTGTACAGGATTATTGGAGTCAACCAATGATGATGAGTCAAAACAACCGTAATTTTTTGGGTGACATGAAGTATACGGTAAAAAGCTCAAATCACAGCTCACCAACTCGTACTTGATCCGTATAGTACTGAATCACCAGTAACCCTGTTTATATAGGTACAAATAAACAAGTAACATATCAACGTAGTCAAACTATCTGCCCCGCATTCCCCATGTCATTAGACGAGGCGAGTTAACTTTTTCTTAGGTCTTCCAATAACTTCAAATAGGCTATTGGTAAGACAAATTCTGCGTAAAATTTGTTCCGGAGCTTTTCTGCCGCATTGATGTTATGAAGGGGAATGAGAACAAGATCTTTATTTACGTTACTTATTAAACCTGAGTACTGTTACTGGGTACTTTACCTCTAGTTTGTTTTTGTCTAGTCTAGACTCTGGGCCAACAACTATACTGTCTAATATATAAATACGCTTGAGATACAGCGTTAGCTTCTGTGTACAAAGATGTTTTGGCTGTAATATTTCTTTGAAAAATTAGTTCTGAATTTGGCCACATTCTTTATGATCCAAGACAACAATTTATTTCTTGTTTTCTAGCCAAATGTCTTTGCTTACTTATACGTATTAACGTGTGTTTATTACAAGGTTTTGTTCTGAATTTATTTCTTCGCCATCTACAATAATACATTAACGCATTGGAAATTGGTTTGCCTCTGCTAGCTGTCTCTATACAAAATTTATTAGATAGTGTTTCAGGACCGCGATAAACTATGATACAATTTCGCTGCTAGAATACTAAGCATTGCTATAAAGATAGTTGGTCAAATTGCAACACGCGACATCTATACTAAACTAGAATGTCGTTATATACAATGTACATATAAACTAGAATATGTGTGGCTATATTCAAAATTATTAGACTAATATTTTAAATGCAAGTTTGTAAAAAAAAATTTCATGTCTGTTTATTTTTTAATTTATACAAATTTAATCTAAGACTGAAAAAAAACTATATTAAAGTGATGACTATTAACTTCGGACGTAAATTTTAAACCAAATTCATTTTGAGAAAAGTTCTGAAGTGACGATTTTCTCGTTGATATGATGATGACCTTCTATGACCCTTTTTAGCTGTTGAAAACGTTAGCGCTCATATTTTAATATAAAATAAAAATAATATAAAACTATTTAGCTTTAATTTTTAGGAATACAATAATTCATAGCATAGACAGGTCTTATAAAAAAGTCATACCAAAAACGATACTTGGCTGTAAAATGAAACACAAGCTCAGTAATAATTTCATCTCGTAACTATATTATGTGTGCTTTATAATAAGGCCGTAGATAATATCCGGAGCATATAACGTACATAAATGGTGAATATTTACGCGGGAGCCGTATGAAATATGTTTCCAAACATTACCGCAAGAACCACTCACTTTGTTAAACTCCATTCGAGCTTCTATGAAATTAAAATGTATCTATAATATGTACGTACATTGTACATATAGGTTCGTATCGTTGCGCCATGCGGTTTCATTCACTGAAAAGTACCCACAAATTTTAACACAATCAGTTAAAAAATTCAAACTCAAAGGTCTGCTTTTTCTTTTTTTTAAAACTAGCAAAAAATATCGTAAAGTACTACCTACTAATATTGGCGGCGCGATTTTAGTGGACTGTAATTTTGCGGGTTGAGAAATGACCTGGGCACGGCGTAAATGTACAGGAATGGTATGGGAGGCAAAACGTACGCCTACCTGGTGCTCCTGGCGGTGCAGCATCCAGCGTCCAACGTCCAGGGGTCCCGGGTCCCGGGTCACTTCACTTGGATAATCCAATAGGTGCGGTTCGCGGTGGTGAAGATTGTGGTTGCGGAAACCAGGAACAATATATGGGATATGTTCCCGGCGCGGGCGTCGCGAGTATTCCAAGCGCGGCGGAGTGGAATATCAATATATTATATCAAAAAGATGTCGCGGAAGAACACGTTGCGGCCATGTCCTCGGACCTCAGTTTTTGAATGCACTGCCGCGTAGCGGCGGTGTGTCGCAACTCGTATGTGTGAGAGCGCGACGGAGCGATGTAAGCGTACGTGTGGGAAAGAGTTGGAAAAAGGAATTGCCGTGCCAGGCATTTTATGTTATTTGTCTATGAGTAGACGCGAGCGCGAAAATATGAATATAAATTAAAAAGCGCGGAACCATACCCCCGACCTTAAAGGGTTGCCTTTAAGCAAGATATATGGTAATGTATAATAATATAGAATAGCGTGAGTCAATTAAATATATAAAATGTGCGTGAAAATAGTATGTATAATGCGGTATAAAGTATGATGCGGTAGAGAATAAAGATTTATTGAAATTATTGATTAGGGAGCGGGCATAGCCGAACAACTGGACGGACATAGCTTCCCTTCGCGGTTCGAACTGTAACTACCCTAGTTACGCCATCCTTAGAAGAAGGATGCACCTTTTCCACAACACCTAAAGGCCAAGCCAAAGGTGGAGCGTTGTCTGTTTTAATAACTACGACTGTGCCTTCCTGTATAGGAACAGTGGGTACATTCCACTTAGCTCGCGATTGTAGTTGATGGAGGTACTCTCCACGCCAGCGTCGCCAAAAGGATTGGACGATGCTGTCTTGCAGAGCATGCCGTTGGACAAGGTTAGTCGGAGAGACTTCAGGCGCGGGTAGAGACAGAAGCGGGACAGTATTTAAGAAATGAGCCGGCGTGAGAGCCGTAGGCTCAGCGGGATCACTGCTGAGCGCGGTGAGCGGTCGCGAATTAATTACAGCCTCTATTTGAGAGAGGACTGTAAGGAGTTCCTCATAGGAGAGAACTTGTTGGCCTATTGCCTTGAACAAGTGAGATTTAACGATCTTCACTATGCTCTCCCACACGCCTCCAAAATGTGGAGATGCGGGTGGAATGAATTTCCAATCGACGCGATTTTCTGCAAGTTCGGTTTCTAATTGCGGTCGTAATTCATCTAAGAATTTGTATAAATCCCGGAGGTAAGAACGAGTGCCTACGAAGCATGTCCCGTTGTCGGAATACATGCACTTAACTGGACCACGGCGAGAAAGAAAGCGTTTGAACGCGTTGAGGAAACTCACGGTACTTAAATCGGTCGCGATTTCGATATGCGTCGCACGCGTGGTCATACAAGTAAATATGACGAGCCAGGCCTTGCGGGATTTGACCCCCCGACCACGAGTGGGCGTGTAAGGTAGAGGTCCTGCATAATCGCAGCCACATAAGCTAAACGCTTTCTCTACCTGGTTGACTCTAAAGCTAGGCAAATCTGCCATGAGCGGGGACGATGAGCGAGGTTTCGCTTTGAAACACGTGTTGCATTTGTGTACGTGTGCGCGTATAATACTACGAGCAGCTAAGATCCAATATCTCTGCCGGATTAGAGACATGAGCAATTCAGGACCGGCATGTAAGTACTTCAGGTGGTAATAACGAATTATCAGATCGACCACATGGTCGCGACGCGGTAATATATAAGGGTGCTTATGAGCATAACCTTCAGCGGAGTTTGACAAACGACCACCGACACGGATGAGGCCGTCATCGTCGATGAATGGTCTGAGTTTTGTCAACACGGTGGAGCAAGTATTTTTGCTCGCTAAATTTATTTTTTCTTGCGAAAAGTGTACGTTTTGTACAACGCACAGAATTTTTGTTTCAGCAAAAGCTAAGTTAGCTGCTGAAACGGAAGTGCCACGAGGCAACTTCTTAAGGAAGCGGTATATGTAGACAACGACGCGTAGTAATTTAGTAAAGGACGACATACGTTGCGTGAGCGCGTAAAGAACGGAATCGGTATGGTTTGATGTGAGAGCGTGTGCAACAGATTTTTGCTCAGGCACATCAACGTGAATGTCGTTACTGACGGTGCGCCATGGCCATTCTTCTGGGTCTCTAGAGGCCCAGGATGGTCCACTGAACCAAAGCGGATGACTGGCTATGAGATCCCATAATCGGGCTATCACCGACAACATAGTGCGTTTAGTGCACTTATTGTCGGGCGCGGTAACGACGAAGCGAAAGGAATCACTAGACTCGTCTAGACAGAGACCCAGGATCCCATGAGGTACCGATTCGTCGAACACTACATCGTGCGAACCCTTGTGAGTGTCCGGAATGTGAGCGAGAACTTCATCGGAGTTACTCGTCCACTTAACAAGGTCGAACTGACCTGCTTTGAAAAGCTGGATGAGCTCATGACTAAGCTCGATGGCTTGCGGTTTGGACATAATTGACAGGGCAATATCGTCCATGTATAAGCATGAGGAAGCTGCGGCAGCTGCGGCCGGAAACTTATCACCCTCATCTTCAATCAGCTGGCGAATCACGCGCAGCGCGTGAAACGGACTCGATTTCAAACCGAAACAGACGCGGTTGAACTGAAATACCGTTATCGAATCAGTAGTTTTGAAGCGGTACAATATTCTTTGAAACCTACGATCAGATTCCCTAGTTTCAATTTGTAAAAACATTTGACGGCAATCTGACGTCAGCGTGAATTCAAAGAGGCGGAAATTTATTAGGATACTAAACAAGTCGCCTTGTAGATTAGCACCTGCGTATAATAAGTCGTTGAGAGAACGACCGGAAGAAGTCTTACAACTAGCGTCTAAAACTACGCGCAGTTTAGTGGTAGACTTATCTTCTCTTACTACACCGTGATGCGGAATGTAGTAAGCGGGACGCGGATCAGTATCATAATTTATGTCGACTGGACTGAGATAGCCCTTATCGATATAGTCGCGGATGACGTCATTGTACGCGGAACGAGTCTCGGACGAAGCCTCTAACTTACGTTCGAGACATGAAAGACGTCGAAGTGCGGCGGCATGCGAGTCGCCTAGCGAATAAACATCGTCACGAAAAGGTAACGCGACGGTGTACCTACCACTATCGTCGCGAGTAGTGGTGGCGCGGAAAATATCCTCGCACTCTGTGTCATCGGGACTCAGAAGTGGTGGCGCGGATATGTCCTCAAGTTCAAAGAATCGCTTGAGGAGACCGTCCATAGCTATAGACTCAACGGCTACGGAACAACAAGAAGTCGTAATATTGTTAACGGGTGTCAAAGTAGGTACGGAACCCATAATAACGAACCCTAAAACGGTTTGAATCGCGGGCGGAATACCGCTGCGCGTGCTATGTACCACGCCTGGTAACAGCATGTGAACAAACAATGAGGCGCCTATCAACAAGTCTATAGGGCCCGGTGCAGCGAGCGCGTCATCAGCGAGCGGTAGTGACTGCAGGTGAGTCAGCGCGGAGACGTCGATCGGTGCGGATGGTAAATTATCAGTTATCCGATCGACAACAAGCGACGAAACTTCAAAGCAAATGTTCGAATTAAATCGCGAATAAATTTTAAAATCTACAGAACCCATTACGGTTTTTTCCGACCCGCCTATGCCCCTAATCCTAACGGAAGAAGGTTTTAAGTCATTTAATAATCCAACTCGCTTGCAAATATCTAATGTAGCGAAATTAGACTGGGCCGCGCTATCCAGAAGGCAACGTACTAGATGCGGTTTATTATTTGCGTCGAAGATTATAACCTGAGCGGTCGCGAGTATAACGGTAGTATCCCGTGACGCGGTAGTACTACATTGTTGGTTATCTGCCGCGCGCTGCATAGAATGCGCGGGCATAGCGGCAACGGACGTGGTACACAACGACAAGCCAGGCGCGGGCGGCAGCGGCGCCGGCGCCGCGCGACGCGCTTCGAATTCGGGCCTTATCTGCGGTTGTGATAAAGCGGGGGAAGCCCGTAGGGCATTCGATTCCTTATTAGGGAAGTGCAGTAAAGTATGATGCCTTTGACTGCATTTTTTGCACGTTAATTTAGATGTGCAGTTAGCGGATTTATGTAATGAACTTAGGCAGTTCACACATGCGTTATTAGTTTTAATTACTTTAAAACGTTCCGAAGGTGAAAGTTTTTCAAATGCAGCACATTTATAGAAATGGTCATGTGAGTTATTATCACACAATGAACAGCTGCGCGTAGTCGAGCTCGCAACATATGATTGCACGTTAGGCGCGCGAGACACTGTGCTAGACTTAGCGTTCGATTTATTGGTTTGACTAAACTTAACCTGCGGGTTCGCTTGCGTGTTTTGATAAATGCGACACTGATCTCTGATGAAAGTATTAAAATCGTCAAGTTTAGGTAACTTAGAAGTACGAAACCTTTCAAATGTGCGTACAGTTTCAGTGTCAAATTTCTTCTGCGCTAAATGCAACAGAACGAAATCGAGTAAATCTTCGATGTTGAGAGTTTTAAGAGAATTTACAGCGGTGACGAAAACGTCAATAAATTTTTGGAAGTACGCGACTGACGGTTGTCCGTCTAGCTTGAGGCTTAGGGCCTGTTCGAGATAAGTAGAACCTAAAACTCTTACGTCCTGGTATTTGTCTAGTAACGATTGGTATATTACCTTATAGTTCTCTGCGCATGGGATAATACCAGCGACAGCAATTTTCGCCTTGTCTGTCAGCTTACCTAACAAGTAGTATAGCTTATCAGAATCGGTTAGATCGCTATTTTCGTGAACCATGGCATTGAAACTAGAATAGAACAATGACCAGTTATTTATGTTCCCATCAAACGAGACAAGCTCTAACTTAGGCAGTTTTGCCCTGGCTAATTTAGGTGCCGCGGTTGTAGCCTCAGAAGACGCGGTGGGAGATAGCCACTGCGTTCTCACTTCCTTGATATAACAATATAAATCTTCGAACGCGACGTAACTCTGATAGTTAGGTTCAGCTTCGGGATTACTAGTTAATAATTCTTGGTTGTATTCGTCAAGAATCTCGTGAAATTTAGCGTGAATATTATCTATTGTCATGCATGACGTAAGAAAAGCAGCCTTATTCTCAGACGAAACATGAGCTACTTTCGCTTGTTCGTATATTTTATTTATGCGTTCAAAATACATATTGCGTTTAGCAACTAATAAAGTCAAACGCACATTTACAGGGCTAGAAGAGTCCTGTGACTTTGTGTCAGACTTTGGCGGTGCCATTTTTTACAACCAAACAATAACAAGTGCTAAATACGTAAAGAAATGTCAATAAATCTTTCCGTGTATTTAAATGTGTATGCGATTGTAACATATAATGTTTGTCGGGGTGCGGGTGAGATTGCAGTGAAACAAATTACAACGAACTAGCAACATTTTACACGTGTCGGAGTACCTAAGGATTGCAGTGCCACACATCTTCGGAGCTGGAGTCTGGAGCAGCAGTAAGGGAGTACGAAGATTTAAAACACATGAGACCTGCAGAGAGTAACAACAACAGACTCGAGTGCTACTTACCTCATCACTCCGTTGTAAGAGAAGCGTCCGAGTCAACAAAGCTAAGAGTGGTGTTCAACGCATCAGCTCCAACATCATCCAAGTGGAGCCTAAATGATATTATGCACAAAGGCCCCAATCTTCAAAAAAACTTACAATCGTTGTTAATCCAATGGAGGCAATTCCCTTATGCGTATACAGCTGACATTGAGAAGATGTATAGAGCCATCCTCACCAACATCGAGGACCAGCAACTGCAAAAGATTGTATGGCGAGAGTCGCCAGAGCAGTCCATACAATCTTACCAACTAACAACAGTAACATATGGTACCAAAGCCGCGCCGTTTTTAGCCATCATGACACTGAAGCGGTTGGCAGCGGACGAGCGGACTAGGTACCCGGAAGCTGCAGCGGTGCTAGAAGGATCGTATTATGTAGATGACCTTCTTCATGGCTCATACACTGTGGAACAGGGCAAACAGATGATAAGTGATCTGATAAATCTTCTAAGATCTGGAGGATTTAATTTGAGAAAATGGTCTTCGAACAATAAGGAACTGCTGGAAAAAACACAAGAATGCACAGAAGATACTGTATTCACATTTAAAACAGAAGATACATCAAAAACATTAGGCCTCTGCTGGAACTCAAAAGAAGATCAATTTACATTCAAATGCAACTTTTCAAAATTAACAACGAAACTAACAAAACGGCGTCTACTATCTGAAATCTCAAAGCTCTTCGACCCACTCGGCTGGTTAACACCCCTATCAACAAAACTTAAATTACTATTTCAAAAACTGTGGAAAGACGAATTGCAATGGGACGACGAAGTATCAGATAACATACGGAACGAGTGGTCAAACATATTAATAGATATAGATAACATAAACAAGTGTAACATACCTAGATGGTCATATTGTAAACAGGGTGACGTCATCGAACTTCACGGATTTTGTGACGCATCGATAAACGCTTACGCGTGCGTTGTGTATGCGAGATCCAAAACACAACAAAAAACAGTTATTGTGGCTGCCAAATCCAAGCTGGTTCCTCATAAAAAGGCGCTAACATTACCCCAAACAGAATTGTGCGGAGCTCAGCTATTGGCAAAACTAATCGAAAAAATCAAACAGAGTCTTAACAACCCAACAGAAGTGTACGGATGGTGTGACTCTATGGTGGTTTTAGGATGGCTTCACGGCGAATCCACTCGCTGGAAACCATTTGTAGCGAACAGAGTGAACACGATTAAACAGATTATGCCGGCTGAAACATGGCGATATGTAAAATCTGAGGAGAATGCCGCGGACCCCGCAAGTCGCGGACTTACAGCCACACAACTATTGAACAACCACTTGTGGTGGCGCGGGCCCTCATGGCTCCCTAATTTTGAGACAATGAAACAAAACACTACCTACAAAACAGACGAAGACGCTAAAAACATAAAAAATGTACACACTGTCCAGGCTGATAACAATAACATAATAGAAGAGTTGCTACAGTCGCATAATTCATTCACAAAGGTAACACGAGTAGTAGCATGGATACGCCGAGCTGTGACACCTGTAGCAAAGCGTCAATTAATGCCTAACTACCTAACAGTACCGGAGTTAAGGAATGCAAGATTAACAATCATTAAACATGTACAACAAACAGAATTTGCTTCCGAAATTGCAAGATTAAACAAAGGTACCGAGTTAAAAACTAACAGCAAACTATTAAACTTAAATCCGTTTGTCGATAGAGAAGGAATTCTGAGAGTTGGAGGAAGGTTAAGAAAGGCTAACATCAGCGAAGAAATGAAACATCCAAAAATCATTCCAAACAAAAGCAGATTAACAGAATTATTGATTGACGAAGCACATCAATTAACATTCCACGGCGGACCTCGGCTCACCTTATCCACACTCCGACAACGGTATTGGATTACAAGTGGATATAGCACAACCAAACAGCTGTTGCGAAATTGCATAACATGCAGGAAACATGAAACGCGGAAGAACTATCAGCTGATGGGTGACCTTCCCGCCGCTCGTATAAACCAAGCTGCTCCATTCTTTCATACAGGAGTGGACTACACCGGTTTTGTCGAAACTAAAATCAACAAAGGGAGAGGAGTAAGAACAACGAAGGGTTACGTGGCCGTATTTGTTTGCATGGTCACCAAGGCCGTTCATTTAGAACTGGTGTCAGACCTTACCAGCTCTGCCTTTCTAGCAGCTTTAAAGAGAATGGCCGCCAGAAAAGGAACACCTCGGCATTTATATAGTGATCAAGGCACTAACTTTGTCGGAGCTAACAGATTGTTGCAAGAGGAATATGAACAGCTTCAGGCCATCCAAAATAGCGTTCTCAGTGATGTAGCTCAGATGAACATTGAGTGGCATTTCAATGCTCCCTCTTGGCCCAGTGCCGGAGGACTGTGGGAAAGAGCAGTGCAGAGCTTGAAATACCATCTACGTAGAGTCGTTGGTGAACAAAAACTTACATACGAGGAGTTCTCAACAGTCTTAGCAGAACTTGAGGCCTGTCTAAATTCAAGGCCATTGTGCTCTCTAACAGAAGACATCGAAGATTTGGATTACCTCTCACCAGCACACTTTTTAACGGGAAGATCAGGGCTAACAGTAATAGAAACAAGAGAGGATGCACGAACAAGGTGGCACATGATGAACGCCATGTTCCAACAAATTTGGAAGAAGTGGAAGGAAGAATACCTCAGCCAACTAACAGCTAGAGAAAAATGGATCAAACCTCAAAGAAACATACAAGTAGGTGACTTGGTGATGATTCATGAAGATAACATACCGGCTGGAAAGTGGGCTCTGGGAAGAGTCTTAGAACTGTTTCCAGGATCCGATGGGTTAGTTAGGGTGGTGTCTGTAAAAACAAAACACGGAATTATGAAACGACCAGTAGTGAAACTATCAACATTACCGGTGAAACCAGCAGAACAGCAACAGACGTAAACATAAACTGTACCGACTACCTCCATACGACCTCACATCTCGATCCCAAGTCCACATCATAGTTAACCACAACAAGCAGGCGAGAAGATGCGCGCTGGTGCGTGGCTGGGAGCGGCTCGTGGCATCGCCACCCCCTCAGACACCGAACGTCGACTACGTTTTGTGTTAGTGTTGTTCGATCTAGTGCCGATAAAAGTGCGTATTCCCAAACAAAGCTGACCGATAGCCCAGTGCTCCCCAAACAGTGTCTTTAACGAACACAAAAACATATCCCCTCTCTCACCCAAACGAACAATTTAGAGACTCTAACAAGTGACTAGTGTTTAGGAACATTATTTTGCATTTTATATACAAACTAGAATTAATTTACTAACACTTAAATTTAAAAACAATTTTGTAATTCATCTTGTGAACATTTCATCTCATTTATTTCATACAATTAACACTTTTGTACCATTTCAGCATCACTATTCTGGTGCCCCGGAATATGTCCGGTGCATCACCGAACATTTCGCATAGATTGCACTCGTGTGACCCACTTCCATCAGTCCGGCAATTTTATTGTCAGTGCATTACCGATCGCCGCGTCATTCGGGTGCATTCTATGCGAAATGTTCGGTGATGCACCGGACAATGTTGTTATGTATAGTTATAAACACGGCGCGGCGAAATAATATTAGATAATAAATGAATGTCAGTGAATATTTTTTGAGATGTTCGAGAAATATGTAGGTAGGTAAGTTATATCGTACCGACCGGCGCGGCGCGGGCCGCGGGCGACAGTTATTGAATAATCTAAGAATATTCACTGAATGTGAGCTTATAATTACAGGTTTGTAAGTTAAGCGATAAACATAAGAAGTTATACATACATATACATAAATACATATAACGCGGGGAAATAAATATGGACTTATAATGTGCTATAGGGCGCGGTGATATAATAAAATATGAGAAATACCTATAGACAACACTTATAAGTGCGGTGCGGTTATGATGTCCTATATTATAGCAGAGAATAAGTACTATTACTACGTATAGGAACACCAAAATAAGTATTTACTTGGAATAAACTCGCGAGTTATAGGTTATGTTACAACGTGAAATGAATAATCCGGCTCGAAGGACCAAAATAATGGCGGCGCGATTTTAGTGGACTGTAATTTTGCGGGTTGAGAAATGACCTGGGCACGGCGTAAATGTACAGGAATGGTATGGGAGGCAAAACGTACGCCTACCTGGTGCTCCTGGCGGTGCAGCATCCAGCGTCCAACGTCCAGGGGTCCCGGGTCCCGGGTCACTTCACTTGGATAATCCAATAGGTGCGGTTCGCGGTGGTGAAGATTGTGGTTGCGGAAACCAGGAACAATATATGGGATATGTTCCCGGCGCGGGCGTCGCGAGTATTCCAAGCGCGGCGGAGTGGAATATCAATATATTATATCAAAAAGATGTCGCGGAAGAACACGTTGCGGCCATGTCCTCGGACCTCAGTTTTTGAATGCACTGCTGCGTAGCGGCGGTGTGTCGCAACTCGTATGTGTGAGAGCGCGACGGAGCGATGTAAGCGTACGTGTGGGAAAGAGTTGGAAAAAGGAATTGCCGTGCCAGGCATTTTATGTTATTTGTCTATGAGTAGACGCGAGCGCGAAAATATGAATATAAATTAAAAAGCGCGGAACCAAATATTGTATGTCAACTTTTTCAAAATACTCGTACATCTGTCACCCAAACACCCTCCCACCGGGGTATGGAAAGAAAGAAAGAAAGAAAAAAAAGCACATTTTTTTGTGAAACACACTACATACATAGAGGAAAAAAAAGAGAGAACAAATTAATTAAAACAGAATAGGTACATAATATATTTTTATAGTAGGTATAATGTGTACGTGAGTAATGCATTGCACAAAACGGTCCCAACTCAGCAAAAATGCTGGCTGCGAATAGCCAACGCTGGTCTTCTTTTCTTGGTATGGGAGAGTTATGTGGGACTCCCCGTGCAGGTCGACTGTACGTGTATACCCACTAAAACAACTCGGCGGCACTCCCGCATCGTCTTTGTGATAGAGGATTGGGAATCGGCTTAGCCTTGGCATCCAGTCCCCAAACTTCGTTGTATGTATATTGTTTGGTAGCTGTTTAGTATGTAGCAAGTTTGATAATCAAAAACATTTAGTTGGGGTGGCATGCATTTGGAAAAAGTTTACCTCTACATAAATAAATTAGTAGTAACCATTTACATGCATCAGTGATTTGAATCTTAAAACTGATTTGGTTTCGTGCTACATTTACATAATCTGCCCGTAAGATTCTCAAACGCAAACTGACGTAGCACTTATCGAATAAAAGCTTATCGAGGGACGAAAACTAAATCAGAAAATGTGTTTGCATTTTAACTAAAATGGATATCTTGAATTGTATGAACATTTACAAATATTGATCGGCTTGACCAGAGGGGCTATTATTTACTTAGAAATTAATAATTTTAGTCATTCATTGTTTTTTTTTTTGTTAATGAAGATTTTATATGTAAAAGTAAAAATCATTTATATCAATATGTTTTTAACCGTTCTCTTACCCTCATTTGTGCAAAATTACAGCTATCTAGGACTTTCCGTAAAGCCGTGGACGAACAGACAGACATTTAGACAAAACGAAACATGGGTTCCTTATCGACACTAATAATAAAAATATGTAAATTATGCATATTTAATTTTTTTGTTTCTTTTATGCAGAACAAAACAATTCGTTAAGTATTATTTAGTCATACAAAAAAAGTCAGGTGAATATAAAAATCAAGATCACAATCAATAACACCTTAATATGACTTTACAACACCTAAATCCAACAGATAAACTGCCTAGGCTAATCGTAACACTTATTTCAACCACACTTTCTTTTCCACAGATAGCGCATCGGATTCCGAATCAAATTCGGATTCAGGCAATAACAGCTCCCGATCGGCGTCGCCTATTAGAATTAAACCTAAGAAGGTGAAACCTAAAGTAAATAAAGCTAAGAGGCCGGAGCGCGTGGAACTTAGCGCCAATGAAATAGCCAAGTTATTGGTTAACGCTGTTGATAACGGTGAGTACGCTTGGATATGTGCGAGAAGAGAAGAATTGTGACACTCACAGGAGCCTTTATTAGTTGCCTAAGACACCAGCCACACGTTGCTAGCACATTGCCAGCGTCCGTACCCCAGTGGTCACACGTCCGGCTTTTAATCCGGAGACCCTGGGTTCAAATCTCAGTATGTGGCAAAAAGTTCGCCTGGACGCTACCGTGTTTCGGAAGGCACGTAAAACTGTGGGTCCCGGCTGTTTCCTATATGATATGTAGGAGGCAGTGGTTAGGTCATGTTGCAGGCCTTGTAGTAATCTCGGCTACCTGAAACTGCAACATATAGGTTAGCCACACAACCTATAAATTGTGATTTCACTCTGACAGTGTAAGTAGGGTAACCTGTTCTGTTGGAATATAAACCCCAATTATTATTATTTTATTAATAATCCGTCAGGTTTTTTTAAACAGCTTAACAAGCTCTACGTTCTATTTGATGTTAAGCGAATATGCCTGTTGGTTCAGTTATTGCAGATTAAGTAGGAATATTTTGCAAGAATGTTAATGTGTCTTAGTGAGCTCAGAGTACATAGGCATATTTATTTATAGGGAATTTTACTAATAGTACTTAAAAAACTATAGAAACCTTGATGTCGTCTAAATAGTTTTTTTCTCATCATGTACCTACCTATATCATTTAAAAAATATTGGATGTGAATTTTGGCATTGCAATAATTTATATATACATACATATTTAGATAATATATACTCATTCAATTTATTCGATGAGGACTTTAGGACTTTTGACGTCATTCACAAGTTCATGTGTGCGACACCAAAAATGGCTTTAAATCGAAGCCAGTTTTGATCACAAACCAAAATATGAATATTTGCTTTTTTACTTTTTCGTACCGACAAAATAAAATTTAATTTTTAAACCCTGTCAACAGCCATACGACTCTTCCATTTTCGCACAGACAGATTTTATTCGATTGCGCAACATTTGTTAACGATTTTATTACAGCACAGTCCACTAAAGTTTAATCTGAAAGCCTTTACGTGTAGCCTCACTATATTTTCTCTTGTAAAATTTACTTTCGTTAAAAATCACCCGTCAATCACTTCACTCAACTTCTCAGTTCAGCTTTATACTTTGACTTGCTAAAATGTTTTACAAAGTTTTTTTTATAAAAATCAGTAGCGAGTGGCTACTTTCATCTGGCAGTTTCGTTAAAAAGCTTCTTGTTTTACTTAAGTTTTTATATAAGAGTTAAGCATTAAGTTTAATAGAAATTATTTTGGTGAAATGTTTTCATCAAATTCAGATTAAATGCGGCCAACCATTGAGTTAATTGCTTACAGCTGCTTGTTTTGTTTAAAGTTTAGTAAGATAAGTTGAATCAATATATGTTGAGATAATAATAATACGAATTTATTTACATACATTGAGAATTCTCTATTTTCGCCCTATACTCCCAGTATTAGTCGTGTTCATGTCTTAGGGCCCTGACCCTCTTTATCCCTGACCTTCATTCTTACGAAGGTGTACTATCTCCGGATGCCCGGAGAGCACCTTAGACGGTAAAGACGATTGCCTACAAATCTGCCCCACTAACCAAGCGCCAAACCTTTGTGGCTAACGCAAAATGTACCTACAGGTATCATCCTCCAGGTCACCTACAGGTGTCGTTCGTTTTTCCGCAAAGATTTTCATCTCAGTACATTTTTAACGGTTGACCAAAAGACCGGATCAGTGCATTAGGTTGGTGCTACACGAGGTATTGTCGCTTCCACTTAGCCAGTGCCTATTTATTTTTGAGCTTGTATCCGTCTTTCCTGGTCTTTTCATGCAAGCCAAATAGAACATCTTGGTAATCAATTATAAAAAAAAAATTTAGTACATTTTCCAAAGCATATTTTGTGTAGAATAGGTTTCATGAACATTTTGCGAATGATCTAATTTTTAACAGATTTGTCGGAACCTCTAAAATGGTTAGCAGAGAATTTGGAAGAGGTAGCGTTAGATCAAGAGGCGGAAGGTTTCGACCCGACCGCTGAAGGCACACCTCTTGTTACGATATCCACTGAGTCAGTGCAGGCGATGGAAAGCAAACTCTTCCAGAAGATTCTAGAGGGAGTCGGTGTTGTACCACCTTTTGATGAACAGGTATTTTAAATGATAAGACACCCGTACCTACAGAATTTTTAGATTTTTTTTTCTTTATGCTTTCATAAGAAATGTCGTTAATAAATTTATGTGATAATTACACTCTCTTTGTTGATAGCATAGACAACTCACGCAAAACACATATATGTCATAGACTATGTATTAGCACATAGGTCACAAACATACTATATTCCTACACTTTTCTTAAAATAAGTATTCTCAATAAAAAACAGTTGTGAAATTCCGCTTCTTTCAGTTTTTCCATATATTTGCTTTCTACTTAGGGGCTAAAGTTTTTTTTCTATTGAAGATTCCTTCTCAATACATAATGCTCAGATATATGTTGAAATGAGTTCTAGAGACAAGCAATATTATTTTAAATTCAATTTTTTTTAAAGTTAAAATCCATATTTCATGATGCCAATATCCATAAAAGGTTACCTAGTCAAGAGAATAGAAAACTCTTTATTAAAACACTACAAATATGCAGAAAAACTGAAATAAAAATGTAAAAAAATGAATGAATGAATATACGCTTTAGCTATTATTTTTCTTGAAACTGAATTTATGTACAATTTTAGGAGAAATACTGGCGTATACCGAGCAGCTTACATTTCGAGACGATCCGAAAACGTCGCGAAATCATTCTGAAAGCTGTGAACAAAGAGCTCATTATCGCGAACGAACCAGACGTTCCAATTACACATAATAAGGCCAATTCTAACACAGATAGAGATTCTAGCGACGAAGATGATAATTTGTTCGACAACTTGAGAAAATTACGAACAGAAAATTCTAATAATTCCCATAATAATGCAGAAAATTCTCAAGATTCGGAGCGTAATACAGAAAAAACTAACTCCAACAAAAGTTCTTTCAAAAGTTCGCGCGGCCATAAAAGAGCTCGCAGTGTAGATACAAATGATAGTAACAGTAGAGAGAAAATGCAGAAAATTGATGAAACGGAGGAAAATGATGATGATGATGATGATATCTTGTCATTTGCTAAGAAGACGCTACAGCAAGATGATTTGCCTGATACTGAGGATATTCTAAGCAATATTCCCAATGATGACAGCGGTAAGTTAATGTTTTAATTAATTCTAAAGCGTTATTAAAGTCTAAGTGTTAGGTTATGGTCCAATAGTCAATTGCTATAAATACTTCCCATGGAGTTTGCAGTTTGCATATTAAACTTCGAGTAATGTGAAAAGGCTATGGAGTGCAAGCAGTATCAAATATACTGGCTTTTTTTTTCTTCAAAACCAGTCAATCCGTTTCGTCGAAGCATAATAACAATGACTGTGACTACAGATTTTTTAAATAAATATTTATGCATATTAGAGAGAGAGAGATAAATAAGATTTTCAACGAGTAAAACCGTGTCACTTTACTTTTATATTATGACCTTTATAAATTTTATTATTGTTTTTTTTAGTAATTATTTATTTCCACTAAACGCTAACATTACAGGTTTAATCTAATTCGATAGCATTCTTACAATTTTCTTATTACTATTAACAATAATAATATGTAGGCATGTCTCATATAATCTAATTATCATAATAATGTACATACATAATATATGTTATAAGCTACTTCACAGACTTTTCTCATTGTAGAAGAAAAAAATTATATAATTCCATTTGATCAAACCATTTCAGTTAAATGAATCATAAGCACAGATTCACAGATAAGATAAACATAAAACATCATCGCAAATTAATATTCTCGAACGATCAAAGCGAAATTGATTTTGATCAATAGTCTTTATTAATTGGTGTTTGGTTTGAAACAGACCGCTTACATAGACGATTTACCGTTTAGAATGGACACACGACAGATTTCGTATACGACTATTTGAATCCGACTGTCTGATCAGAAGTTCTGATCTATTGGCTAATTCCCACCCACTACGATTGATGACAACTTCAATTTACAGTCAACTACAAAGAGATGTATCCAAGTTAGTCTTACAAAATGAAGGAACTTTTAGTATGCAAAAATTATTTACCCTTACTTCGTGACATTTTCAGTATCCACCAAATCTTATACTATATTCAATTCATTTTAGATGCTATCATTATGTATCACCTAAGGAAAAGTAGTGGGATACATCATTGTTGCATACTAAACGAGTCGATGATAATATAAAGTTTGATTGCTACTAGAAATGTCACGAACCAAGGGTAGTTCATTGTGGCAAATGAAAATTTACTTCATTTTGTAAGCCTAACATGGATACATCTCTTTGTAGTTGACTGTACATTGCTGCGTTTGTTATTTTACTCATATTAATGAGGAGGTTTAAGCAAGTAATGTACGCAATATTGTCTAGATGCTAGTGTTTTACATGTCGTTTGGCGATAGCCAATAGGCCCCCAGACCTGGGTCGATTTTATTTTTTTTGTATCCTACTAATAGGTATTATAAGCGCGAAAATTTTGAAGAGTGTATGGATGTTTGTTACTCTTTCAAGCTTTATTGGGTGAACAGATTGAGCTAAAATTTGGTATAGAGATAGCTTAGACCCTGCAATAACAAATAGGCTACTGTTGTACAGCGGGTAAAACAGCTGGGCGCAGCTAGTTTTATATAAACGCGCGGAAAGACTTCTTATGTATAATTATGGACAGCGTTATCTTTTAACATCAGAAGAAGATCTCTGAAGATCGTCTTCGAAATACGAGTACTTACTTCATTTTATAAAGAAAAAAACAGAACAGTGTATCTTAAATGCATAGATAAAAAAAATAGGAAGATGCGGTACTGACGTTTCTGACATGGTCCGTTCTTTAATTAGGCCCATTGACCTAAGAAGAAGCAGAATATTGTGCCCTAGAACAATTTTATTTCGGCGCGAGTCGGCGACCGACACTTCGATTCAACAGGCCCAACTTTGGCACAGCAACGATAGCACTATGGCGCATCTTCCCATTTTTACAAGCTTTTGTTTACTTTCACTTGTCTGTTGTCTGTCTGTAATTAAATCTTGCAAGTTAAATTTGACCCACTTCCCTGTTTCCGATTGAGCTGAAATTTTGCATGCATGCATAAATCGGATGTCAATGCAATACTATGATGACATGGAGCTGATCTGATGTGGAACGGGAAGGTATTTGGTTCGTCTTGACGAATACTTTATGGTGCTTAATGGTAATAATAATAAAAGCTTGTTTTTAAAAAGTTTTTTAAAATTTCACTTGTTTAATCTAAGCTTAAATGTTACGACAAATCGCACACATTCTACAGTTTATAATATTCATTTATCTAGCATGTGTGTTGAGCCTTAAGTTCTATTGAAATGTAGGTCGCGACACGAACTGCCTACGAAATAATTTCACCAAGTGTTCCAGCAAATATTTGTTTGCAGAGAACAGCGATGGCGAACAAATACTCGCCTCGAGAAAACGTGACGCCAGAAAACGCAGAGTCGTTATCGAAGATGACTCCGATTCGGAATAGTTTCCCTTGTTTTGTCTCTTACTTGGTAAGTATTTTGGAAAATAGAAAAGAAATGTTTCAATATTCATATATGGTACAGTCAACTACAAAGAAATGTATCCATGTTAGGCTTACAAAATGAAGTAAATTTTCATTTGCCACAATGAACTACCCTTGGTTCGTGACATTTCTAGGAGCAATCAAATTTTATATTATCATCCTCGTTTAATATGCAACAATGATGTATCCCACTACTTTTCCTTAGGTGATACATAATAATAGCATTTAAAATGAATCGAATATAGTATAAGATTTGGTGGATAATGAAAATGTCATGAAGGGTAAATAATTTTTGCATACCAAAAGTTCCTTCATTTTGTAAGACTAACATGGATACACTCACTGTAGTTGACTGTACATGTATAAATTAAGTGCACTTATGTATGAATATTAATTATTTTAGGTTAATATTTATAATTTAATATTCGTTACATTACATTACCTTAAGTGATTAATTATATTATGTTAATCACATAATGTAGTGTGAAAGGTTCATATAAATGCTGAAAATCCAATTTAAAATGATACCTTGCGCTAGCCACGTTTTGACAAAATAAAAATACCAATTTTAAATTAATCACAAGCCGATCTGTGGTTAATAAAAGTGTTCTTTACTAGTACTTTGTAGTAGCTGTAGTATTGTTAGTTTGTTTTTCTCAATAAAGGCATTTGCCACGAAAAAAAAATTAATCACATAAGTTAGTGTGAAAGGTTTGTTAAAAATACTAAAAATATATTTGAAATGATAACGTGCGCTAGCCTTTTTGACCAAATATGATACTAAAAAACAACTTAAACCTGTTGTATATTGTAATCCATAAACAAGTTTCTGTAGTAAGTTGAAAATACCTTTACTGAGTGAAAACAAGGAAACAAAGATAATAATGTCCCAGCTCTATTCTCTATAAAAAAAAAAAATGTGTGAAAGTAAAAAAATGTGATGATACTGACTAATTTATTTCGTAATTTAAATTGTCTTTAACTTGATAACACCATGTAAAACATATATTTTGTACAGATTCAGTAATAAAAATTGTTAATAAAACTTGCGCTTTTTATTTTTTAACCAATCTAGAAAATCCTTCGTTTTCATAAGATTAATCTTAGTAATCTGATTTTAATTTTCCAATCTTATTAATACAACGCAGTGCTGGATTATTGAAAATTGAAACGTCTTAGGATCAATACAGAAATATGTTTTATTTTGGAATAATACTTATTACTAGCTGACCCGGCAAACGTTGTTTTGCCATATAAATAAATAAATAAATTATAAATAAATAATAATAAATAAAAAACATAAATAAATAATAATTTAATAATAAATAAGTAATTAAATGACGATTGATCAGTTTTCGACCGGAGAGGAAAAATAATTAAATTACTAAAATGGCTATTAAAAAATAAGGGTTGATCGTATAACGGTGAAAATTGAGGATTGTATGTATTTTTGTATGTTGTATCATAAAAAAAAATAGAAATTAAAAATTTTGTCTAAAAAAAAAATTTAGGGATGGACTGGACTACCCCTAACATTTAAGGTGATGAAAAATAAATGTTGGCCGATTCTCATAGATTTTAATAATAAATAACTAATTAAATGACGATTGATCAGTTTTCGACCGGAGAGGAAAAATTATTTAATTACTAAAATGGCTATTAAAAAATAAGGGTTGATCGTATAACGGTGAAAATTGAGGATTGTATGTATTTTTGTATGTTGTATAAAAAAAAATAGAAATTAAAAATTTTGTTTAAAAAAAAAAATTTAGGGTTGGACTACCCCTAACATTTAAGTTGATGAAAAATAGATGTTGGCCGATTCTCATAGATTTCATAATAAATAACTAATTAAATGACGATTGATCAGTTTTCGACCGGAGAGGAAAAATGATTAAATTACTAAAATGGCTATTAAAAAATAAGGGTTGATCGTTTAAGGGTGAAAATTGAGGATTGTATGTATTTTTGTATGTTGTATCATAAAAAAATAGAAATTAAAAATTTTGTCTAAAAAATTAAAAAAAAAAATTAGGGGTGGACTACCCCTAACATTTAGGGGGATGAAAAATAGATGTTGGTCGATTCTCATAGATACCGGATAAGCACAAAAAATTTCATCAAAATCGGTCAAGCCGTTTCGGAGGAGTATGGCAACGAAAACTGTGACACGAGAATTTTATATATTAGATTTATTAGAGACATGAGATTACTAGCACCGAGCACCTACCGTCACCTTTAGACGTCTGCTACGAATAAGGAATGGACGTCTGCAACAGCAGTGGTATTGAAAAAGTTGTTCGGTTGGTAAAGAAAAATAGTTGGTCAGTTTCAGTTGGTCGGTTTAATTGGTTGGAATGGAAGTCCCGGTTGACATGGTGTCATTATTGCGTTGACGGTGAGTGGGCTGTATAAATCCTCCCTGTTTATACTGAACATCATACTGTTTTACTATCTATACTGGGAATCACTAATTTTAATCGATTAAGCCAGATAAAATTAGAAGTTTTTTATTACATTTTTTTTGTTGAGATATTCTCTAGAATATTAGACGTGAGTTGTGCTGTTTTGTTACGGAGAACACTCGCGTTAGTTTTAAAAATCGTAGTAGATAAAATACAATTACGTCCATTCATTTTGCAATAATCCGATACGCCACAATAATAGGATTTCACGTAAACCCTATTCATCACTCCTTATAATCCTAAACCCGATTCATCAGTTCTAAGTCCTACGACATATGTAGTGTACCATAGGCGGATTTAGGTGGGGGGGGGGGGGGGGCAAGGGGCCAAGCCGTCGCCGTCCCCCCCCCCCCCCCCCCAGAATCATTGTAGAGTTACGAATTTTGCACACAGTTCATAGTCAAGATTATAATTTTTTCTCGGCGTTCGCAGCAAGCTGCTCGTGCACCTATTATTAAGGATACTTGAACTTTCTAACTGTTCAGAGCGAGCAAACACTCACTTTTCGTAATAAAAATTAATATATTTTTGCTTTTCTGCACCTTGGCCCCCAGAACCAAATCCTGGATCCGCCAATGCAGTGTACCAATATGGGTCAGGGCTCCAGTTGCAAATAAAAGCCACAAACGTGAAAAAGCTCTTTCATGTATGAGTTTACAAGCTCTTATTTCACTAGCCTTGTATGAATGCTCTGTGACAATGTTTGTCCGGCGTTCCAGTTGCTTTCGCACTGTTTATTTGTTTTTCATTTCGAAATACGAGTACCTACTACATAATAACCAAAAACGTGTTCAAAGGAACTATTTTCAAGCGCTTTACTTTCTCACTAAAAATAGTCTCTGGGGCATTTGAAGATTATAACTTTATGATCTACGGGGTGCGTGCTATACAGAAGATTTTGAAAATTCATGTGAGCGTTTTCCATTTAAGCTATGAAAAATACCGACTAAACTTACAGATATAAAAATGCGACCAAAGATCGTGATGCTGCTACTAGCTAGTGAATGTGAATCGTAACATAATATTCTCTTTATATGTCATTTTCAATTTTTTTGTGTTAGACATTACCCATAAAATTATAATATGTATAATGTAAGGACCGTCGACTTATCGATGGGGGCTGCCAGAATATCAGCGCTGTGTGTTTCCTTGTACTTACACAGCACAACGCTGAGACAGGTCCCATTCGGTGGCTTAGTGGATGCTCATGTGCATTGATAGGTAATATTGTAATTGTATTGTTTTTTTATGTTGTTTTCCCTAGCCGTCGAATAAATTATTTTTCTTTCTTTTAGTGAGTTTAGCCGGTTTTTTTTCTAACTTTAAAACTTTATTGGATGATACAAGTTTGTGGAATTTACTTATACTATATATTTTTTGTGTTGATCAAACAGTTGATTTGAGCTTAACAACTAACAAGTTGGTTGGCCTGGCGGAATTTTTATTCAACATCCACGAACATTCTGTTCTGTCGACCGTTAGTGCTAATCAAAGTTGCCTAAAAACACGTAATCCAGTGGATCTCGGCACTCGTCCAGCGCTAACCGCCTTTAGTGTTTAGACAGTTTTAGATATCTATATATATAAAAGAAAAACTTTGAATAATTATAATCTATCAATCAAGGAATCAAGGTGGCTCAAACTATCTACTGAAAGAATTGAGATAAAATTCAGCACACAGGAATTGTTAGGTATACATCCGGACGGAAGACCGAGTTGAGTGGCGTGCCATGTGGGAGGCCTATGTACAGTTGTGGACGAACGTAGGCTGATGATGAGGTATACATCCGGTCAGAATGGATTTTTCAATACAGGTAAAGCCGCAAGCATCAGATAAACTTAGTAAACGAGTTTAGCCTACAATACCTAGTACTCTTTGCAGAACCATCGCCGATAATAACAAACTTTGTTTCACATTACCAGATGTGTGAGCAAATATTTGTGGACGTTTCACTTATCGTATCGTTGTATAAACAAGTTGTTTAGATCGTATGTTTATTATCCCACACAGGAATTCCAATATTGAAGATATCGGGTAGCAATACACTCTTAGCATCGCACTCGGGTATTTTCTTCCCATTGCATTGCATCAGCGAACGATATTGCAAATATCAAAGAGTATTCTTGTAAGCGCAGTTTTTGTAAACGGTTGTGAATTGTTGCTTTTAAATATGTTAGGTTATTGGTATATCTGCATTTGCCTCTATACGGGTTCCATAATAGCGAAAACATTCTACCACCTTTAAGGATATACTGAGGATACCGCGTGTCGTGACTCACCTGTCTCCGAAGTCCTAATGGGTATGGTTTAATATTCGCTGTAACAGGTTTCTTTACAACAAGCAACACTGGCCTTGTATTAAAAAAAAAATTACGAAGAAACAACACTTCTACAAACCAAATTTCATAATAGCTTTCGTGATTTACGCTCATGTTCTCCAGAACTTTCGTTATTACTGAAAGAGTCCATTTCGATGCAATACATCGCATGCGGCCGACCGGACCCCTTGTCGATGCGGGCCCCTTTATGGTTTCGAGGCGGGGTAAAGCTGACACAGCAGGATTCGTGTAGCGTTTATGATTCTGTGCGGTTCCGAGATCTTGGTCTTTTATAAATTCTTTTAAAATTCATTGTAGTACTCTTACTACTATTATAAATGCCAAATATGAATGTGTGGGTTTTTGTTACCTTTGTACGCCAAACTACTAAACCGATAGAGTTGAAATTTGGTGCAGCCTAATAATATTACTAGTAGTTCGCCTCAAACTGGGACCTCGCGGCCCAATTTCCGTTAAACCTTAGACTTTAGACCTTAGACTTTTTTTAAAATATCCTAATACAAGAACTTTAACTTAAAGTCGAAAAAATGCACCCGTTTATCCTTCAAAAAATGTTTTGACCCTCTGAATAAATCAATATTCATAGAGAACTTGCCGTTACCCTATGTTTATGAAATTTGGCATACCTTAACATATATTTTAAATAAGGGAAAAAATCTGAAAACTTTTAATCTACTATATAAAAATAAGTCGGGTTTTCCTTCCTGACGCTATAACTCCAGAACGCACGAACCGATTTCCACGGTTTTGCATTCTTTTCTCGGGTCCGTCGTAGTCTCGGGCTCCGTGAGGTTTATAGCAAAGAAAATTCAGGAAAAATTTCAACAGAAATTTAAAACGAAGCCATCTGGTGGCGAAACAGAGTTCGCCGGGATTGCTAGTTTTTAATAAAATTAAATCATTTAAAAATAGCGCTATTTAAAGAACGTAATCATCGAAGTTAAGCAATGTTATGCGTGTACGTATTTGGATGGGCGCGTACGTAGTGATCTCAACTTTTTGCTGACTTTTTTGGAGAGAGCCACCAGTGGTCTGCGCTGCACTACGGTGTGCTCGTGCACCTTTATTGTTGAATGTGCCGGCACAAACTATTCTAAGTTTTAAAAAGTTTTGCAGATAGGCTACACAAATAATAATATATCTTACTGCCAGCGAAAAAGCTAATATGCCCAAGATGAAATTGTGTATTTAATAATTAAAAAGGCTGCAGCCTTATTAAATGGTCTTATAATGGTCTTTTAAAAATACTGAACCATTTTAAAATTGCGACTTTCAACCTAACAAAATGTTACTGTCTTTTATGGGAGTGAATCGCAAATCTATAATGATCATCTCTAAATTATGAACCATTTTGAAATTGCGTCTATCAACCTAACAAAATGTTACTGTCTTTTATGGGAGTGAATCGCAAATCTATAATGATCATCTCTAAATTATGAACCATTTTGAAATTGTGTCTATCAACCTAACAAAATGTAAGTGTTTTTATAGAAATGAATCGCAAAACTATAACGGTCAACCCTAATTTCTGTACCAATTTGAAATTGCGATTATCTACCTTACATAATGTTTTTATCTTCTAAGAAAATGAATCGCAAATCTATAATGGTCAACTCTAATATCTGTACTAATTTGAAATTGCGTTTATCAACCTACCGAAATGCCCCATCTTCAACGACAGTGAATCGCAATTACATAACGGTCCGTACTATTCGAACTAATTTCAAACTGCGTTTATCTACCTACCAAAATGTTCCCATCTCCTAAGACAGTGAATCGCAATTATATCCCGGTTACATTATTAATAAAAGATTTAACTGCAACTCTTGGGCCGATTTGGCTCATTTCTGAACATGAGAATTCTTTGCGTTTGTACTACCCGTTCGCAAAGTTCCGTCAAGATTGGAACTTCGGTAACGTGGTAATCAAGGAATCTCTTTAACTCTAGAACCCTTCGACCGATTTGGCTCATGTTCGAACTTAAAAATTCTATGGATATGTACTACGCGTTTGCAAAGTTTCATCAAGATTGGACCATCGGTTTTCAAGTTATCGCGTAACAAACATACATACAAACATACACTTTTGATAAAATATTTAGGTAGGTTATAAAAAATGTTAATAGCTCAGAAAAAAAATTATCGGCGTACCAGTTTTGAAATTATCGTCAGACCTATCTTAAAGACTTTAAGTCACTTATATCTCTGCAATACTGAAGCCTATTTGGCTTTTTTTTTTACTATAAGTATTCTATTAACCTATTTAACTGGTGTGCAAAATTTCATTTAATTTGGATTTACCGTTTTTGAGTAAATGTCGATCAAAGTTAGGCACCAGAGGTCAACCGTTAAACTGGTCGAAACGCAGGCTTTTCGCGGCTCTCGACTCTAAGACCTCGCTTCGCTCGGTCGATAAACGTGAAAGTGTGGATGTGTGTCTGTGACTTATTTACGCCTAAACGGGCGAACCGATGGAGTTTTTAATTTTGAGAGAATTTTGTATAATATAGATATGTAGATAACTTGGACCTCTAATATTATCGTACCTTCATCAGCGGGTAAAACCGCTGAGAAGTTAGTAATTTATGAAATGAAATTCGATGTTACATTTGATAATTATACCTACATGTTCGGCCTTTTGTAATTCATAATGAGGGTAGTTTGAAAAATTGCCTACCTACATCTTAAATACTACGTCTTGCCAAAAGCGCAGTCAGTGCGTCAGCATAACGGATGCACGTTGTTTTCGCTCCTAAT
Source organism: Hemithea aestivaria (assembly GCA_947507615.1). NCBI lineage: Eukaryota > Metazoa > Arthropoda > Insecta > Lepidoptera > Geometridae > Hemithea > Hemithea aestivaria. Next base: position 7,305,919 of record OX382332.1, on the reverse strand, counting down.
TTTTTCGAACACCCTCAACTCGGAGCCCATAGTGATTCTGTGCCGTGTATTATTAAAAATCTGCCGATTTCTACGGCGGCCTCCCTGTGCGCGTGTGATATTCTTTGGAACATCTCTTGTCCACGAGTGCAGTGGTTGGCCAACCTGCAGGACTGCCGTGCTGGACTGCGTCTGCTACTGCTCAAGGCGACGTGGATTTAATGGTTAGTGCTGCCCTTCAAATCTATTCTTTCAGAGAGTGTTTTGCAAAAGCGAATGTCGCTCCTCACCTAATTCACACGTACACATCTACAGTCCACTTATATATCTTTGTGTAGATCGCACAACAGAAATACACATACCTAAATTTAAGTCACTTTTCAGCGAATAAAACCGCAAAGTGCTATAAACATTCACGTGATTTTCAAGACAATTATCCCAAGTGTTTCAAAACTAACACTTGCACTAATTTGTAATAGGTTTAATCAAGACAAGTGCACAATTAGATGCAGCTCATAATTTCATGTGAACAATACATTTACTGAGCATGTTCTTAGTGAATATCTGCCAGCTGCGGTCGCTACTGTGATCGTATTTCATTTACACGATTAAGTCTTCCAGTCTCGTCTCATGAATACTCATTATTCCTGAGTGAAAAATTACTCTAGTTGAAAATTTCAAAACAAAGAGACGAAAGAACCCAAGAACTTTTATTTTAATATAGCTGGGGCGTAATCAAATGTTGAAAGATTTTTTTTGCTGAGACGGTAATTTCCGCTTGTCCACGGATCCTTAATCGATTTCTAATGAAATGGTCGTGGCTTGTTGTCTTTTTATCATTGCAGGGAAGTTCTTATCGTTTGTCGGCTTTATGACTTCCAAAAAAGAATTTTATTATTATTTTAATAGTCGTCGTTGAGTTTATTTATTATTGCGATTTAAAAACACCCAAAATTCTTCATTACAAATGAGAAAACATTTGAGATTTCAAATTTTCCATTTTTCTTAAAATGTTTTTATATTTACTCTAAAAAAAAATAATTAGCATACCCAGGTGTACTCCTAGGCCCGACACAAGTACAAAAGAAAACAAAACCTCTAACAGCAGTGCGCTACGTTTTCTTTTTAACAACTTGAGCTTAACATTTATTAAGAACTTAATTTAACGGTAAACATAAAAACAGTGGCTTTTTATTTTCGTAACATAAAAACAGATTAAACAAAATTTAATTAACTTTTAGCATAAAATATATTTCGGTCGGAAACCATTTGTACCGTTGTTATTCAGGAGAGATTACAAATGTACTTAACTATAGGCAACCCTCAAGATTAATATCGTGGGGTGAGCACTAAATCTTTTCACTCAGCATCAGATTAGCGCCCTCGACCCGCCCCCGCCCCCAACGTATCGTTGTTTTTCTAACATTATCTTAACATTGTGAACAAGCAACCCTCGCCCGCGTGCCACAAACGCTACCTGAAACAACATTCAAATTTACGTATACACGAGCCCTTTACTTTGTCTACAATAATATATTAATTCATACAACCGACCTACCGCCTGTTTACTGATTCGACGCCAGCCTAAACGGCTTTGAACAATATCTAACTTTACATTGCATTGGTGTCGTTAATTTCACTAATAGGGTAAATTACCTATGTGGTTCTCTATTCTCATGTAGCTTTAATGTTGAATAACAATTCTAATTCGTATTGTGTTTATATTCCGAAAGCTACGATTTTTTCTTCGACGTCAATAAAATTTGGCTTAGATAAATAAAATATCTCGACTACTCTGATATCCAAATGCTTATTTAAATATCACAGGGCTCTCGGCTCTGAAAATATAGAATATTCGGCAAAATCGCACAAAATACAAACGATCGTTGGATCGCGTAATCCCGCGGGCGATCAAGTGCGAGTATTTCTTATTCAAATGTTCAGCGAGCTATTTTAATGTTTCAACATAGCACGCCATCAATCTTTGCCGAACGTGGCCATTACTGCCGCCCCTTGCAATTATCCACTCGAATAAAAACGGTTTAAGTGTTAAATTAACGATATCTTGAGAAGAGAGCTTGTCTCACTAAGTGATTAATTTGAAGCCGGAACAGTGGATAGTGATAGTGCCAGCGTCTGCAGCGGACGGTAGGGACTTGGGAGAGCTTTACAGATGCTCTTGGATATGCAGATCTTTAAACCGATTACATTCCTTCCAACACGCTAATAGAGAAAGCTAATCCTTTAGTCGCTCGACCTTTATTTTTAATTAAGTTAATGCACAATATTATATTAAGTATATCTACACTAGGTAATATGTTTTGTATCTAAGGTACAACAAGGTTTAGGTACGTTTATGTCAGTGTAAGAATAAATATTCAAAAGTTCCAAATTGCTGAAGATAAGTTTCAAACAGCGAAGTACAAATCTCGTTGGTGGGAATGCTTCTTATTTCTGCCCCAGTCACTTAGCTGTGAAAATATAAACAACCGTCATTCTTCTTCTTTACGCGCCTCGGGCGGAGAGAAAAGAATGACAAACGAGTTAAAGAATAATGGAAAGTAAATGAAAACAGCAAAATCGCTTTTGTGAACTGTTTTTCTTTCGACATTTGGAGGAATGCTAAAGGACGCTTTAAATAATACACACAGACGGAGCTACGGCACGTTACGTATTCAGAAGATGAATTTATAACGGCCATTTTTAAGGTCGCTCACAAAGGAAAAGGGCTGTGCATATTTCCTCGATATTACGACGTTTTGCTGAGATCATATTTTTGGCGACATCCGTATCTATTCATTCCATAACGAGTAAGACGTTAGATATTTGAATAAAATGTAGGGTTTAGAATGTTGCAGGTTCAGGCAAATAAAGCTACGCCATAAAAATGTTCTTTTTTAAGGTGTAAAAATTGTCAAGGAGTGAAGAGATTTTTGATACCGAAGTGACCATTTCAATGTCTTATTTGAAGACCAACATTTAGTGACGCCTATAAGTGGAGTAAATTATACCATCAGATTTAGATTAGGTAGGTGCTTTTATCACTTTTATTATTAAAAAATCAGATTTAAGTACTATTATTATTATAAATTCGACGACAACATTGAAAATTGTATCGTTTTGCCTACTCATACCTATGGGATAAAAACGAAACATAGGAAACAGCTACACTGTACTTCACGAACCTTGACGGTACTAAAACGCATGTTCAATATGCTACTCTGACTATCTGTCGAACGTTTAGGCAAAAGCATCGAGCGTACATCGTATGTCGAGTGCAGATCGTTTCTCACGACGTGTGACGGACGCCAACGAAGCGCAGCTGCGGCGGCTAGTAATGTGTGGTTAGAAGCTGTTGCGAGGAACTAAGCTATTGCTGCAGTTACCCTTTACTGCCGACGTGATTTATTGAGCTTTGAACACTGGTTAATATCCCGCCATTAACTCTGCACGTTTAAAAATAGTTCACTGTGAATTGTTAAACGTTTTATATCTTGTCAAGTAAGTATATATAACTAAGTACTTGATGACTTCATATGAGGTGTTTTCAGTATAAGTTGTCAGAAAATAAGCCTCTTTTTAAAACAACACGACACGTGGTCCCAAACAATTTGCATCCAACGCAAGCTGGGGGCTTTGCGGTCTTAAATACATGGCAAAGGGAGGTCGACATACACCTACGTCACGTCTTACGCTTTGTGGTCTTCATTCGCGACCCTTTGTACCCCTTGAGTAGAAGGTAGGCTGTAGGACCGATAGTTATAGCTATCTGTTCTGCAATAGTCAACAACACGACGATTACCTACATTTTAGCAATTGAAGCAGAATTTAAGTTTCGTGGTTTAAAAAATTTCAATGATTTCTAATTTATGCGATACCTATTATTGGTTTCTTTTTCTGTCATATAGTTCAATAAGTAGTACAGTCAACTACAAAGAGATGTATCCATGTTAGGCTTACAAAATGAAGTAAATTTTCATTTACCACAATGAACTACCCTTGGTTCGTGACATTTCTAGTAGCAATCAAACTTTATATTATCATCGACTCGTTTAATATGCAACAATGATGTATCCCACTACTTTTCCTTAGGTGATACATAATAATAGCATTTAAAATGAATCGAATATAGTATAAGATTTGGTGGATACTGAAAATGTCACGAAGTAAGGGTAAATAATTTTTGCATACTAAAAGTTCCTTCATTTTGTAAGACTAACATGGATACATCTCTTTGTAGTTGACTGTACCTAGCGACTAAATGTACCAAATCTGTTAAGCTGTATTAAAAATACAAGTAAACTAAACCCAACTACTAGAAACGCTTATTGAATTTGAAAGCATTCCGCCGCCTGAGGTGGTAAAACTTATAATTTGCAGTAAAATATCGTGTTATGTTTTCTTTCGAGGAATCCTACAACATTAAAGCGAGTATGCGAGGGTTCTCACGAACCACCCTCAGGTAAAAACCAAATTGAATTTTCTCTCGGCCAAATAGAACGGTATCGCGTAAATAAATCTCGAATCTACCTCATCCCGTATCTACGGAAAACAAAGTTTAATAGAAAAGTAAATAGAAAGAAGTGAAAACCCTGTTAGAACTTTAATTTCAGCCAGACATAATCTTCTAATCGAATTCCAAGTCTTTGGGAACTAGTCAATTTATCTGTCGAATTAGGTGGAGCTTTGATATTTTTCAGCTTCGTTGTGCTTGCTTTTGCTTTAAAATCACAATGAAGTCTTTAGACCTAAATGACTCGGACTGACAAACAATTCTCAAAGCGCGTTTCGTGGAATTTTAAAATTCGAAGAACGAATATTCACAGGAATCTTAGATTATGTAGGTCGGTTGGTGTGGGTACTATTTATTATTGCGACACGAATTCTAGATGTTCTCCTACGAAAAAATTGAAGTACTATTACGATTAATATCAAATCGTTACTAACCCAATATTGTTAATGAGACACGATAAAATAACAGGAGCTACTCATTTTTGATTACCTATGTAAACAAAATTTCATAAATTTTAAAGGAAAGTAGATACAAAAAGGTATCCTGATGCTGACAAAAAAATATAAACATCACCCAATTTAATACACAGCAGAGCATTTGCGGAAGACATTTACCGATATCAGGGCTAATGAGGTCACGTCCGCGGCTTTATGCCGTAGAATAATTATCTCTATATGGGCCGTTTTAATCGACTGTACTTAACCGCGCTTTGCGGCATTATGAAGCCAATGTTATTTTATGACCACCTAAGAAGCCTTAGTTTAAATTAAACGTGGGAACATTACGACTTTCATCCGACTTTTGATGAATTTACACCACTTTTACCTTAAAATAAAGACCGACTGACAAAACGTTTATCGTCGACCTAAAGTAGTCTTAACTAATTATTTATAGCCTGTTGTGCCCCATTACCAATTGCATGGCAAATTCCTCCCTCTCCTCATTCCATTATTTTCTATCTTGGTCCATAAGACCAATCCTTATGGTAACTTGGTAGTTGGTAGGTGTTAGGTATAAAGTTAAATTCTAATGTATACCCATAAGCCCAAAAACCCATGTTAACGTTATCGTATGCTATATGAATATAGATTTTTGTAAATGCGACTTATTTCACCTGCTAAAATTATAATATTCTATGTACCTGCTAATTATGTGAAGTCTCATAAAACACACACATTTGTGAAGCAAAGACCACAGTTTGATTATATAATTAAAGGTTTACTCAGTGCACTGGGTAGCACTACACTAATTATGGGCAGCGTTATCTTTTACCATCAGGAGAGCGTCGTGCTCATCATTTTACTTCTTTGTATAAATTGCAAGTGAAGACGCAGGGCACACTAAGCCAACCTATAATTTTAATAATAAAAATGTATTTCCTCAGTTTCCCCTATCGGTCAAAAGCTCAAAAGCGATCAAATATCTAGCTAGTTGTTCCATATCTGTGGAGCCTTTCAAACAAGCCAAGAAACAGGGTGGTACTCAGTGCTATAGATGTCAAGGATTTGGCCATGCTTCTCGCAATTGTAACCGGCCGCCAAGGTGTGTTAAATGTGCGCAAAACCATCTTACCGTGGAATGTGCCAAAAAAGATCGTGAGGCACCAGCGACCTGCTGCAATTGCCAAGAACCTCATCCCGCCAATTTCTCTCAATGCAAAGAACGCCTTAAATACATCGAACGTATTGCAACTAGGAGAGAACTGCTTCGCAGGAACCTATCCTCAGATGTCGGGAAAGAAAAACTTACCCCCGCTCAAAGCACTCAAACCTGGGCTCAAATCGCCGTAAACCCAAGAGCATTCGCTGAAGAACAAGGTTTAAGGCAGAGTCGCTTTCAGCCAAGAGACTCACCTGTAACAGCGGTTCCAGAAGTCTTAACAAGGAGCCATCCAGTTGTTAACACACAAGTTCAGCCATCTTCTAGCGCTGGAGCAATTACTTACAACCCACCTCGGGATCTCGAAACCAAGGAAATGCTGGACATTCTCACTACCTTACAGACCATCAAGCAAGAATTTACTAAATGCAAGTCGTTTATGGAGAAAGTCATATTAGTACTTACCCACCTCGGTCATTATGTCTAGTTGTAACGAGTTACGCGTATTATATTGGAACGCAGATGGCGTTCACAGAAAGCAACAGGAGCTCGCTGATCTTGCGGTAAGTAGATTGCAAGCCGACATCATAGCAGTCTCTGAAACTAGAGTCACAAGTAGGCTTATTCTAAACATCTCGGGCTATGACTGCTACCGTGCGGACAAGCACCGCGGTAATGTTGGCCAGGGTGTCGCTTTGTTTGTTCGGTCAGATATTACACACAATGTTGTTCCTTGCCCCAATACTCAAAACATCGAAGCCATCGGGATCTCTTTAAATTTTAATGGCAGTCAAACCTCTATATTCTCCGTATATCAGTCTCCTAATCTCCCACTAATCTGCGATGATATAGACAAAATCATGTCTGCCAGCCCTAAAGTCTTAGCAATGGGTGACATGAACGCTAAACACCCTCTTTGGTCTCCAGGTGTTAGCAACATGCATGGTAAAAAGTTGTATGATCATATGATTTCTCGTGAATATGTTGTGTGTGCGCCTGAGAATAGTACCCTTGTGCACTATACTGCACATCATGCCCCGTCCATACCTGATATAGTTCTATGTAAAAACATCAATCCCCCGATAGACACTGTCACGTTGCCTCAACTCTCCTCTAACCATTTTCCTGTTTTCTTCACACTCCACGGAATCTTTGATAGAAGCCCAATTCTTAAGTACAACTACAGTAAAGCCGATTGGAAACTATATCGTCGCCTCTTAAATGACAATATATCTCTCTCAGTCAAAACCTATTGCTCCCCTTTAGAAATTGAAAATGAGGTCGAGAAATTCCAGCGTACAATTTTAGAATGTAGAGATGCAACTATTCCTATTACAAGTCTTAAACCATGGAATACGTCCTCTTTACCACGAAAAATTAAAAGACTTATTACTAAGAAAAATAAACTACGTAGATTTTTGCTAAAGGAAACCAGTCTTGCTGTTAGAAAAATACTGATTAATCGCATCAATAACCTTAAACATCTAATAAAGCAAGCCTTAACAGAATTTAATGATCGTGAATGGAACAAAAAACTTAAAAGGGTAGATAATCCCAGGAATGATATCTGGCGTTTAGTTAAGAGTCTGCGATCCACTAAAAACCCCACCATGCCCCCACTTAAGAAACACGATGGCACACTATCTACTACACCTCAAGATCAATGTGACACTCTCGCCGATGCATTTTTGGGTAATATGTTGCTTACGCACAGTTGGCCCAGTGAAGCTGCTCTTTGCCCTAACCAACCTGAGCCGTTAGCAGGTGATATAATACAAGGTCCTGACCTCGGAATCAAATTAGCGAGACCTTTTGAGGTCAAAAAATACATAACAAACTTAAAACCGCGCAAGGCACCTGGGCCTGACCATATTACTAACCTGCTTATTAAAAACTTGCCCCAAAAATGCATTGTCATGCTCACAAAGATTTACAATGCTTGCCTTCAACTAAATTATTTCCCATCTGCATGGAAGTTAGCTAAGGTTATCCCTGTCTACAAAACTGGGAAAGCCTCAGCCGACCCTACATCCTATCGTCCGATTAGTTTACTTCCCGGGTTTGGCAAACTCTTTGAAAAAATCATTTATAAACGCTTAAGTGCCGAGACTAATAAACATCTTATCAATGAGCAGTTCGGCTTCCGTGAGGGTCACTCGACTGTTCAACAGCTTGCCAGAGTAGCAGAAACTGTGGCACATAACCTCAACCTCAAACAGGCCACAGGAATGTTTCTGTTAGACTTAGAAAAAGCCTTCGATTCAGTCTGGCATAGTGCTCTCATATTTAAACTACAGCAATTAGGGACTCCACCTCATCTTGTGAATATTATAAAATCATACTTAAATAATCGCAGTTTTCGCGTCCATGTCCATAACTTACATTCTTCGCCAAGAACTGTACCTGCTGGCGTGCCCCAAGGTTCAATACTTGGCCCATATCTGTTCCTGGTGTATCTGAATGACATTCCTGTTCAGCCACGCACCAATATAGCTTGTTTTGCTGATGACACAGCTTCACTTACCTCCTCTCACGATATCGACTTAGTAATAAGTCGCCTCCAACTATCGATAGATCTTCTCCTTTCTTACTTCAAAAAATGGAAACTAAAAATCAACGCTTCTAAAACTGAAGCTATCATGTTTTCCCGGAGAAGATCGCTTCCCTCGAAAACACTACAAATCGAAGGTTACGCCATCCCATGGAGCAGATCAGTTAAATATCTGGGCATATTCCTGGATACTAAACTTAATTGGTCGGAAAATACGGCTAAATTAGAGTGTAAAGGTATTAAGGCTTTTAATGCGCTATACCCGATAATAAATAAAAAATCTTGTCTCAGCAGCGCAACTAAGCTCAGAACATATTGCACCCTGGTCCGACCTTGTATTACGTATGCTTGTCCGGTATGGAGCAGTACCTGCAAATCAAATATATATAAACTCCAAAAAATCCAGAATAAGGCTATCAGACACGCATTTAATACTCCACTACGTACAAATCTTCATAAACTGCACACAGTCATCGGCTTACCAAAAATCGATGTATATATTTATAAATTGTCCGAGAAATTTTATCTCTTTAATAACCCACATAATCAAAATAAATAAATTAAAAACTTGTGCAAATCTCGTAAAAATAATCTATCTTTTATCGATAATTATAATAGATACAAGTTGCCCCATCACTTATTCTTAGACTGCTATGAACAATAGGCTACGTCACTCGGGCGAGCTCCACGGCCGGTGTGCGTGTGCGGCGCGCGCGCCACTATGACTCGTATTACCGCGAGTATCGGGTGGTAGTGGCCTGCGCGCGGTGTGCGCCGGTGTGTGCGCGCGTGCGTGTGCGTGACCAGATCATGACGTCGGCTCCTCCTGTTGCTCGCTGTGGACGATGCGGCACGGCTCGCTCACTAAATATTTTTACTAAATACCCCTAGTTAACTTCATCAATAAACAATTTTATAAACATAGAGTTAAGTTCTAAAACCTATGTACTCATAAAACTATTTCAATTTTGAATTACTTATCTTAGCAATAATTAAGCATAATTTCCACCTTTATAAATTTTGAAAGGCCTAAGAGCTTATAAAATAGTTGAATATTATTATATGATTATGTGTACCACTAGGATTAGATTTACACTAGTGATTGTACGATTGTATTATTATAAGTTTATGAATAAAGATCTTTTGAAATTGAATTGATTGGTCAAAAGCTCAGTGTGGCGGACTGCGACTCAGCGGTTCATTGCTAATCGTGCGAGAAACTTCCGTTTAAGACCCCACACATCCTACCCGCTACCCGCCTTTGTGTTCACGCTCATTGAAACCGATTAAAAACATTATTCACTCGACGTTTAATAGTTACGCTCTCGCTGAGTACATAAGTACGCTGTTTTGTTTGTATTTGCTTCTTCCTCACGCTTGACAAAGTGAGCTGATTAATCCATATGCTATACCTACTTAACTAACAACGATCTACTCGAATTCTTAGTTGTAAGTTTATAAAAGCCCCTAGACAATTGCAATGTTTAGAAGTCCCCGACAGTTCATCTCCATAAGGACTTCAAAGCAATTAATAGTCGTATAGTGGTACTTAATGCCTGTCTACGAACTTAATAAATAAAAATGAACGTAATCATTAATTATCATCAGATTGATATTTTGCTGTATAAATGGTAGGTTACGACTTACGACCCAAAAAACGAAATTATTTGTTTACAATATTATGAATAACACGTGTAATTAGCGCGCGTCTGTTTGTTCGAGTTAAGGCGTAAGGATCCTCGCCTCTGGTGACATATTTGGGCCATTGTCGCAGCAAATAATTAAAAGTTTAGATTCATTTCAGCTGTGTCAGAAGGTCGAAGCGCTCCGGCGACCGCGCCTGTCACGAACTTGTGCATTAACTTTTCATTTGCAAGTTTGGAACGAAGCTCGAGCCATCGTAACTTTGCCATTCCTACTTACGATATGTAGAATGAAACGGGTGCCATCGCGTGTGTTAGTTTAGTGCCTCGACTCGAGCCGAGCGCTGCAGGTTTAATCTTCCCCAGCTTTATGGCTCGCCTTATGAGCCCTATTACATTAGCTTGAGCCCGTTATACGAGTTAAAGAATTACGATCCTGTAATTCGCTAAGAATATGAAACATTAAACTACAATTATTTGCTATCATCAAGGACATCTTCCCGCGGTAATAACTTCATTTAACTTTGCAAAATTAATTTTCATTTGATCATTTCATCGGGGATGAGTTATAATTGAAGGAGCGCGTCGCAATCGCTCGGGATCCACAAACGGAATAATGTCAAATCAATTAAAAGTTGAATTCGGCGGGCAGAGCGCCAGAGCTCCGCAAAGTTGATTCATTAGTATTGGGTGGCAACGCAGACTCGGCGACCGGTCCTGAGCTCGCCGCCTCCAGTACTCCACAATATTCAGTTATCTGCGCCACCCAGCCTCACTGATTCGCGTACGTTCAGATATTCACTGACAAACACTATACTTTATGTCTTCCATCGCTACTTTTGTAGCTTTACGACAAACATATTTTGTATACTTCCGTTTTTATATTTGCTATTTACGTAAAATCGGTTTCGAGCTATAAAAATCCTCATGGATATTGTTCCACACCCTATGTTTATTCTACGTTAACATCGATGTGAACTGTGAACACAAAAATAGACGTTTTCTTTTGTAAAAAAAACATAATAGGAAAATTGAGCTATTTTTATATCTCTTGTATAAACATGTTCCCTGAAGATTCATGGAAAAATTGTTCTCAAATAAGTAAAGCTATGTCGTCGGTATCTCCGCAAAGACGACAAATATTTATCTAGTCAAAGACCCTGTCTCGTGTCGTGTGATCTCAGCGGTGCATTCATGCTTTCAACGCGTTTTTGCTTTCTCTTATCCAGTCTGGGGAATTGACTGAACTCAAATATTGGACACTTAGGATAATGATCTAGAATACTTTATGAAACCTTGGGGGCAGAATTAACTTCGAACAAAAGCTGTGGAGCGTGAAGTGAATTTAATTTGGCTGAAGCCGGTTGAATGTCATGAGACTGGTATACCATATATTTGAGAGAAATGCCTGCTAATATGAGCAGATTTTTCTGGTAAAAAGGGCTTCGATTGCCTAGTCTTATTTACTTGACGTAGCCAAAGATGAAGCACGCAACCCATTAAAACCTATTAACTTTCGACTTGGAGACACCCGAGTCATATTTACATACATACTCACGGTACACTGAGAAACTGAGAACTAAACCGCTTCGTGCTAACCAATGAAAAATATCCAATATCCACCGTCCTCTATGTAGCGATAGCAATGTAAAGTACCTGTAGGTGACCAAAATAGAGACGATGGAATCAGTTCGTGAAGCTCTTGGGCTCACTCATTAGGACATAGATAAATATGTATATAATGTAAATATTATGTCAAAAAGCGTAAGGTACACATGCATAAATTTATGCTTCACTCTCTTTAGTACAGAATCCCTCTAGTCATTATTATGAGGCTTTGGTGTCCCACTGCAGAGCAAAGGCCTCCTTCCCCTCTTTCCACTTTTCTGTCTTGAGCTATAAGATACCATTCCTTCAGGTGTTTGTTAAGGTCATCTCGCCAGCTTTTTTGGGTACTCCCTCTAGTCAAAAATAAAATCTTCTCAGACGCAATTAGTACAAGATCACCTTAAGTGAAAATCTTAGAACAGAATTTCCAATGTTTAATAATAAACCGAGGGGCAATTTGCCTAATGGCTTTCGAAATATAAAATGAGAGAGTCTGTCACCTTTCAAGCAAACAATGTCGATCAAATCGATTTCGTTTCATCCCTCGTCAATTAACAGACGAGTGTATTTGTTTGCGTCAACGTAGGATAAACAGTATTAATTATAATTGATTAATCATCAGAGAACATCATGACCACAGTGACTAACTATTGGGTTTTAGGTAATCTTAGCACAATTTATCCCTTTTTTTTACCTATATCTAAAATCTAACAATACATTGAATGCACGCCGTTGCATTTTATATTAAGAACGTTTGATATGACGAGGAGAAGTATTCGGGAGGGCCGGTTTTAATAAAAATGTTGTGCAAATATAAATTACAGTTACAAAAGCACTCAGTCCAATAATATATGCCATTATTTTCACGATTAGGAGCTTCTGCTTTCTTTTAAAAATGATAGATACGAAGTCATACGCAACACTGCGCTGCGCTCGTCTTTCAGAAACAAAAGACGTTAGTCTCTTTAACACGTTTATTTCCCTTATCATTCCACCCGGGGCTAATCAGAATATTAGGTAAGGTAAATAACCCATTTTCTTGTGAAAACCTCGTATTATTAAAAGAGATGTTAGACTAATATAAACCGATGCTATTACAATTACAATTTACAGCACCAGAAACAAAATCGTTAGTAGGCCTTGACTCGACTTTTTTTGTAAAAAGATACTGGCTGTCGCGTCTATATTATGGTCGATATTTAAGTAAAACCGCATTCCTACCTAAAAGGGGGCATGTAAAGTAGATGTATCTGTTTACGAAATTGGTTGCGTACAGCAAGTCAGTGGAGATGTTCCCTTATCGCAATAACATTTGCATAGGTCCCGTCAACTGCTGGCGTACTCATAAAAGTAATACGAAAGGGATCACACTTGCGCTCCGTAATAGTGGAACTTTTCCCGGCCTGGAAAGTAATTCCCCACACTGAGTTTGCTAAACAGGGGTTATTTACAATAGCACTTACGTTAGCGATGAGTGGAGCACCTGGTCTTGCTGACGTCATTATTTTTTATGAACTGATTTGCAGGGCTATTCACTTATCCGTCAGGGAACGGAACCATTTTTTTTTTTATGTGTAGAAGTAGAAGACGAGCAAGACGCTCTCCTGATGTTAAGAGATAACGGCTGCCCATAATCAGTACAGTGTTACCTAGGATTTCACAATTATGTGAAATTTTAGGAGCACTGCACCAACGCTTCTTACTCAAGAGTCATAGGATGTTAAGACTCTTTAGCCCAGTAATTTCACTAGCTACAGTGCCCTCCTACCGGAGCACAGCAATGTTTGCACATTACTGCTCAGGCGGTAGATTAACTGGCACTGTTGGGGTACCCACCTAGAAGACCTCCTGCAAAGGAAGTCTACCCCCGGTCAAAGACGGAATTGTAAAAAAATATGTGAAATGGTGTATTAAGTCGTCCCTGACGAATAAGTGAGTAGCCCTGCTGTAAAGACCGATTATTATTATTTCACGGATATAATAATAATATCTTGTTGGGTTGTTTAAGTGTGGTGTGCTAACTACTCAGGTTTAGATAGAGAACTAAAAGAAAATTTAAGAATCTATTTTAAAAAAATCTTAATAGGTTTGAAAGATCCAACATCAATAATTAATTATATTGGTCATGTCAAATAAAAAATATTTTTATATTTGGTTTTACATTACCAGCTCGTTCAAAAAACCAAAATATAATCGGCAGGAAAAATGAATATAATACAAGTTAAAGGCTTATCCGCTGCGGGCGATTTATTCAAACGACCAATAAATATTCAAGAGTAATTAACCGCCGCGCTGCCTCCATACAGACCTGCACCCCTATTCTGTACCGTTGCGTTAGCAATAACGTAGCAACACGACACCAAAGTGAACTGTGGGAAAGAAATAGTAGTGTCGCCATAGCATATTTGCTCAAACTTACTTCAAGGAGGACACTCAATTTGTATCTATTTTAAACTTGTAAAAACTTTAAATTATAATTTAATTAGTGATAATGATGGGATATTAGGTACGTGATAAAAGTGTTCTTTGACATGTATTTATACATGTCAAAGAACACTTTTATTTTAGAGTTAATTGGAGTTGCTGTAATTATGATTTTTTTGTCAAAACTTTCACGAGATTTCCAAGACACAGCCTGCCCCACACACGCTTATGTTTTTCAAGTAGATTATTGCGACACAGAGCGCATCGCCTTGCTCTCGCGTTGCTTCAAAGTTTGAGAATTAGACCCCAGAATATTTTTCGCTGCCGTCGATTCCACGTTAATCCCCGCAAAGGTAGATTACGAAGTGTTGCCAACTTCGTAAAAACTCGCCGAAATATACATATTTCACCCAAAATGAAGGCAACGAGATTCCAAATTAATTACTTTCTTTTTCCAGTCGTTGCTGTGTTACAAATTAACTACGCATATTTTTAAATTTTAATATTTATTGAATATCATATTTAAGAAATTAAATTTATTATTAAAACTAATATACAAATTTGTTTATAGTTGTGTGTGTTTGTTACTTCGTCACGCTATAATTAGATGAAATTTGGCATAGTAACACAGAGGCTAATTTTAGCACACCCAGATATACATTATATTTATGTAGGTATGTAAGTACATTTGCAAGTAAAAAAAAAATTTAACGTAAACTCGTTTTCTATAAGAAGAAAAGTATCATTCAACGTATTCGTATTAAAATTAGAAGGTTTTTAAAACTACAAAGCAGTGTGAACTAAACTTCGCGTGTTCCATATGACGAGAGCTCAAAAGATTCGAGTCAACGTTCCCGGCGCTCGGTTACTTTGCAACTCTATTGTCCGTAGACATTACCCGTCTTCGTAGCACTCGTAGCGTCTCGTAGCGAATGCTACGATTGCTCTACGATATGCTACGAGAAATGTTATTATTGTGGTACCTTGCATTTCTTTTCTTTTATTATCTTTAAAATATCATATTTTATCAGATGAACGAGTTGAGCCCACGTGTCCTTTGATTCTTTCGATTTACAATCGCGAGTTTTGGGTTTGACTGCGTTTCAACCAAATTTCGATATACTCGTAATTGCTTCCAAACCAATATATATCTACTAAATTTCAGAAAGTTTTTTCACGCATTTCTCCTAAGGATTTTCATTATTCTTTTTATTAGCTTCAGAATATATCGGTTTGAATTTTAAGATTATAATACTACAAAAACTTACGTCTCGTCCTCACATTTTGATAAAGTAAACCGCACTCACGCGCTTCGTGCTCGGTTTCAGACTCGGGAAGTTTCTTTACTTTTTTAAATTTCACGTGTGTGTTACACTCTAAATTATTTATCGTCGACGAAACAGTTTTACCAGAACCATTCCCAGACAATTCTACCGTAACAGTATTTCTCTTTTATCGTTTAACAGCTTAAAAATAAAACGCGATTTTTCCGGGGGTAGACTTCCTTTGCAGGAGGTCGTCTAGGTGGGTACCCCAACAGTGCCAGTTATTCTACCGCCTGAGCAGTGATGTGCAAACATCACTGTGCTCCGGTAGGAGGGCACTGTAGCTAGTGAAATTACTGGGCTAAAGAGTCTTAACATCTCATGACTCTTGAGTAAGAAGTGTTGGTGCAGTGCTCCTAGAATTTCACATAATTGTGAAATCCTAGGTAACACTGTACTGATTATGGGCAGCCGTTATCTCTTAACATCAGGAGAGCGTCTTGCTCGTCTTCTACTTCAACAAATAAAAAAAAAAAAAAAAAAGAAAAAAAAAGTCATACAAAACATGGAGTATACATTTCCATGCCAACTCCCCGGGGGCGGTTATACGGGAATCACGAAAAACATTTCACTATTTCCGATGCCTCTATTGTTTGCCAATTCCAAACTATTAAAACGAACCGTTTTAACTGCGATAAGCGTCCTGCACTGTTTCGCCCGCGGTCATTACTCTTAAATACCTCAATGTATATCGCTTTTTTCAACGTTCAAAAACACATTTTGTGAGTACTTGGTGCATAATGTATTCATGCTTTTTATTGCTTTTATAGTTGAAACAGATGTTTATTTTTAATTAAATTTTGAATGTTTTTTTTAATCGCGCAAATGCACAGGTGTTACACGGGTCGATTTCATTTGCGCAGCTTATAAAATTGTGTAGTCTTTAAGTGTATTAAAATTTCATTACAACATGGTAATAAATACACCTACACGTTTTTAAAATTCATTATCATTCAAATATGCAAAAGCTAACTGAACGATTGACTGATTTATCAACGCACAGCCTTCTTGGGCTTTAAATTTGACGACACAGGTACATATTTAAGGAATTCTGCCCAAAGGTGAAACCTCAAATAGATGATAGTATTTTTTCGTGTAACATAATATTTTATAAATGCAATATACTGCTTTGCAATAAAATATCATATTATTTCACTGCAAATGACGTTCCTTTGTTTTCGATCTAAGTTTTAGGGTGTGGAGCTTTTTGTAGCTGTACATTGATTTTCTCATCTATGGACGTATAATATACGCACATTACTTATTAAGATTAGATCGGGTTGTAAAAGATGTGTGTGTTAGAACCGGACGCCAATTCAGACAGATACACACAACGAGTGATTGAGACGGCGCTTACATAGTATGAGCATGTAGAATATGGTTTCATCGCAGAAAATAATGAAATAACAAGTGAAATTTTAAAAATACTTTTTAAAAACAAGCTTTAATTATTCTTACCATCTTGCATCATAAAGTACTCGTCAAGACGAATCAAATGAGCCCAAAATCGATGGGGTTGCGTTGTTTTATGACGGAGTTCCTATGACCACCTTCCAGCTCCATCATCAGATCAGTTCAATGTCATAAAAATATTGCATTGTCATCCGATTTACACACGCATGCAAATTTTCAGCTCATTTGGAAACCGGGAAGTGGGTCAAATTAAACTTGCAAGATTTGATTACAGACAGACAGACAGACAGACAGACAGACAACAGACAGGTGAAAGTAATATAAAGCTTGTAATTAGGAACATAGATAGCTCAAACTAGGAAATTATTAATTTGGACAAAGACGTGAACATAAGTTAGTAATAACATAATTTATTCTCTAAAGAATAGTATTACCCTATTTATACTGCTAGACCTGATCACCATAATTAGCTGCCTAGCCAAACTAAATTTTTGTTCAGGTTACTAAGATTTCAAGTTGTATAAGTCATATAAGTCGTCTTGTAGTCTTTAATTAATTATGTGCGGTTTTTCCACTCGCTATACCGCTATATACCAATGGTAGGCTTTGGCCGTGGCTAGTTACCACTTACCACCCACTGAACAAAATAGTGTCCGCCAAGCGGTCATATGACCGTGTTCCGGCTTGATGTTCAGTGAAGCCAGGGAGGGATTTATCCCGCTTTCTAGGTTTAGTCTGCTACCATCTACAGCCGCACCGTCTTTTAAGATCAGGCGATATTGTGGTCAAAGGCGATCCAATGATGAATAAAAAAATATATACACTAAACGATTCGTGAGTATTTAGATTCATCTTTGTAAATAAACGGCATAAACTCACTTGTATTTACTTCGGCTTCGTGCCGACCGTTTCAATCCTGTGCGAGGATCTTCTTCAGGGAGTAGCTGCGGTTACGCGCCGGCGTCTGCACCCCGCTTAGCACGCTTAAGTGCTAAGTTTATTTACAAAGAAAAAAAAATATCCTATAGTTCTATAATCATCATGACCGTTCCTATTCCCTATGAAAGCAGTGGTGCCACAGGTTGGGTATATATTTAGTTCAAAGCCGTTACCTCGAGGGGTTTAGTCTTCCCCCGGCTTATTTTGCAATCAAAACGTCCCCAGAGATTGTCACCGGAATAAATTCTGAACTCCTTCATTTACCCGCTTTAATATATTATTTATCGGGACTTTTGAATAGAATTTGTCACAACGCCTTCAATTAGGCCTTTAATTCCCTTTGTGGAAAACAATTGTGTTTAAATATGTAAAGTGATGCCAAGTAGGAATTTCCACTTTTTCGATTTTTGTCAAGTACATGTTACTGCCATAATTAATAAAAATATGATTATAATCAAATGAAATATTATATACAACTTACTTATTAGATAGCTTTTTCCCTTAATTTTGTAGCTTTAATAATATTTTAATTTGCACGATAGAACCACGGCTAGACAAACGAAATTGACACAAAACTAAAATAATTTAAAAAGAAAATATCTTTCCAATTTTTTTTAAAAAGTTACAAAGTAAGGTTTATTGAATTTAGATTTAAATTTATTCCAAAAGAATCCATATTGTCAATATTATGTAGGTAGGTACTTATAATACTTTATAGACTAGATGAACCCTTTCACCTTCACTCGCTTGCGGATTATGTTCTTTAATAATATTAATAATTGTTATGCTCCCAGTGGTCTGAAGCTACCCGATTACCATACATAATTATTAATTTAATCCCCTTTCGGCATAAATCTATAAGTATAATAGAGAAATCTAACCCAGTTTAGAGTGTGGGCGGGTAAAGAAAGACCCTAATAAGTCCCGGTGAGATTCAATGGCACGGAAAATTGGGATATTAGGTTAACTACTTACAACTTTTGTAGACAATTTGGACCGTTATATCCTCCCTCAAATATTTCAACCTCTCAAACTCCATTTTATATTTTTATTCCAATTTACTTTCATCAAATTTGTACAAAACGTTAAAATAATTTTCACCGCGGTCAAAGGATTTCGTTTCAATAAAAATACTATTTACTAAAAATCAAATACGAAATCTAAAAGTTAGCCGTCTGAAAATATCAAAAATTCGTTTCGAATTTAATTTGTCAACACCGAAAGCACACTTTTGTAAATAAAATGTTACGTTTAACCGAAAAGCGGAGTGCGTGAGAGATTTATATTTTTCGCGAAATTTGTGGAGCTACAGTTCACAGGATACCTATCTATAGCAATCAGGTTAATAGTAACTGTAGGTAACAGGCGGGAGTGGGTTGGATCGGTCTCTATTCATAATGCCAGTTTTATTTGTGCGTCCGACCGACACTAATGGACAAGCCTAATTAAATGGACGTCAAAGGGTCGCCTACAATACTGTTGGTACGAGAGCCTCTGTTCTCTTTTAAATAACGTCGACACGCTCAGTTTTTGTACATCCTTTTATTTTTAGCCTTTTATTGTTGAAACGAGTATATTTATAAAGGACGTTTTTAAAATAGGTTTAACCTTTTGGATATTTACGCGTTTTTGTACACGTTTTGGGTTCATATGCTTTTTGCTCGCAAGATGTTAATTTATTTTGGCAAATTATTAAAAAGATTAAAATTTATTCGGAGTTTACTTTTAAACAAAACGGGTAATCTCAATCATACTGATAGAGTCAATCAAAACATTAAATTTGTCGGATGATAAGAATCGCAGAGGACCAAAAATGATTCGTAAAAAATCGCTCAGCTCGTCAAGGCTGTGCTGAGAGCTGTGCAGAAAGAATTATAATAAATATAGAAAAGTCTGTTGACAAAATGATACACAGCTCCCACACTACGGGCACAGTGTTTACATATTCATCGGTTGGCCATCGAGTCCTGATTAACATCTGCGCATTGACACCGAATTAATTGACACACGCTCCCCCTGTGCCCTGTGGAAACGGGACTATTCAATAAACTCAATCATACGGCAGGACGTAAATAGAATCTGGAATTCGAATTTATCTTGGAAAATCAATTTCTAGTGTTTTCGTCGAAGAATGTTGTATGAGACAAGTCATATGATATTGATAAAGCAAAATGCCAATCTTCAAGAAATTGCACATGATATCGAATTTCTCCATTGAAAACGTATATTTTCAAAATAACAAAGAGCTTTTTTACAAAGCCGAATTGGTTCTTTTGCAACAGTTCGTCATTCGCCCCAGTTCCATGGAATTCCGAGCAACTGTATTCGCTGACGATCACTCAACGGAGAAATCTATGCACCACTCGCTGTTCTCTTTGAAAAGGTTTTTATTGCTTTCGCACCTATTTGGCCTTTACTTTGCGCTTAAAGTGCGCTTACTTTTTACCTGAAGTGAAGTGAAATTTGCTTTTTCATTTTCTTAAGACTTGCTTACAAGTTCGTGGCATTTTATTAAATGTAATCTGAAACCAAAGAAAATCTGAAACCAAAATTATTCAATCAGCTGGATGTAATATTAGCGTTATATAACATTCAATTATTAATTATTATCCATCTTATTTGTTTTTATTTAAAAATATTACAAAAACCGATTTGATCGACATACATTATCGAACACTTTTCCTCCGTTTTCGAAGATGGATAAAGATTACATTGAGCGACCATCACCATCTAGATCTAGGTCTATTTATATGTAGTGTCCTTTTAAAGAAATGACTAGTAGTTGTATTATACACCGTCTCAAGATCCTTTTATCCAAGTTTTCGTGTACATTATGTAACAACATATAAGATTTAGACCGTAGAAGTAGTAAACAGTAGGTGTTTCTAACCGTCCGGAGGTCGCTCTAGAGATCCTTCATGCGAAGACGTGACGCGAGTGCCTGACGCGTAGTGCTGCGCCTTCAATCTCAACCGAGGATGTTTTATATTAGAGTAGAATTGTTACATCGACCGCGTCTATGTTAAAACTCAGCTAAGGTCAACCGAAGAAGCAACTCATTAATTTGTAGTGTTTTTTTCATTAGCTTAGGTATAAAAACGGAAAATGTGTTATGTAATGTGTGTGTTTGTCTAGCCATAACCATTGAGAACCAATTAAGTAATAACTTAATTGGTTCTCAATGGTTATGGCTAGAAAAACTTGATTAACATTTATTAGTCTACAAATACATAAGTTTGCGCCTATTCCATCCACGTGAGGAACATTTTATTTAGCTGACAGGTGCATCTAGTGAGCCTAGCACGGAGTGCTCTGGGTCTTGTCGTGGTGTCAAGTGAAATTGTCGACCTATAGGTACACGGTACATTCTCAAAAGTAGAATGTTTGAGATGACGGTTCAATTTGAAAATTAAAAAGACAAGACTCCGCACACTCCATGCTGGCTAGGTAAAAATTGTACAAGTGATACTCTACGTGTCGACACAACATCCTTAGATAAGATCAATGATTAGAACCATCGATCACGTATAAAACAGACGCCAACGTAATCCCGGTAAGAGCTAGCTTTACTGCGTATCTTCAGCGAACAATTTGTTCAAGTAAACGTTATGGGCTGACGGATTGTTTACCAACTCTATTCGATACATGTAGGATGTAAAAAAATGGTCATAGCGTGGCCTTAAATCACGATAAAAATGGAAATTTCTCGAATGTACGGTTTCCCAATTCCCGCGTCTATATGATCACACTAATATTATAAAGGCGAAAGTTTGTGAGTATGTATGTTTGTTACTACTACTCGCTTTAACGGGTGGACCGATTGTGCTGAAATTTTGTATAGAGATAGCTTAGACCCTGGATAACACATAGGCTGTACAGTACAGCGGGTAAAACCGCTGGGCGCACTATCACCTACTTTCATATACTCAGATACTTGGGATGGAAAAATTGATATCTTATTCAGAAGTATTCTTTGAGAAAATCTCCCACTGTTGAAATTTATTTTCTAGTAAAACATTTTTTTAAACTTCATCCAAACTTTCCAGATTCTTCTTGTAAGAATTTATTATTACAACATTAGGAACAGCTTTTCTACAATATTTACTTGTACGAATACTTAACGTTTTTCAATAGGTCGGCCCTTATCCTTACCCATATACAAAAACTTACGACTGTACGAATATCTACTAGTTATATTAAAACAGCCTGTCGATCAGAAAATAACACAAATGGTTCGCAACAATACTAAAAGTAGAAGAGATGAACGATTAAACTCCGAGTAGTTTCTCAATAGATCCACCATTAAAATGATTTCCATGTCTTCAATGAATCGCGCTGGGAGCAATGAACGGAGCACAACACTAGACCAGCTCGACTGAAGCGAAGCACCAAATGGATTTTTATTCCGTTGAAGTTACGCCAGCCAATTAGTTTTGTGCAAGTGCATCGAGAATGCTCAAAACCTCATTACTCTGCTCTTTAGTAAAAACCTCAACTGCTCTATTTAAAAGAACAACCCATGGGAAATAAACTTGTTAAGCCTTTACCGATACTTCTCGTAAATTAATAAAAACAGTTTCGTTGCTCATGTGCTGGATTCTGACATTATTTTCAAAATATTTTTTTTTAATCAAAAAGGTACAGTGGTGCCTTTGTAATGTTGCTTTGTTTGGTATCTTTGTCCTCTATGTATATGCTTTTTTCTTTTAGTGTGTGTCTTCTATATATCGTCTCATATGGAAAAGCTTATATAGTAGTTCATTATGGTCGTAAACCTCTAATATACTCAATAGTTTGATAGAGGCTATGGTGACCACCATAGTCTCCAAAGTGACCGCAAAAACTGCCTTAAACTTTTGTAGCGTAAATTATAGGTGTCTATAATATCCGATAGGATATTTGAACCGTACCCCGTACATTCTAAAACACGTTAAATATTATGGTAGATAAAATATTCCCGACGTCAAATATTTATAAAGTCGGTATAGTCGCGTCGGTTAGTTACTTGGTAGCTAAATCGTTTTATCTACATGCTCTTAAAATTCTAGCATCGCGTGTTTTTGTTTGTGCTCCATGAAGGGCGTGTTTGCGGATAAATTGTGTTAGTCACAAAATATATACTTAGACAAGGGTTACCGTGATGAAAATAGGTGCCTCTCAGCCTCATAACTGTTTTTGTAAGTCTCGTATAGTTTCGATTTTGCAAAGTGTATTTGTCTTACAATATAACTAGATACGTCCACGAATGAAAAGAATATTAGTTGTCTCACTAGTAGGTAGTTTAGATGAGTTTGGTACCTATGCTTTTTGGCTCATCAAAAAAGCTATTGCTTTGGACTCTCAAACGTAATTGCGTCCTAAACTTACGAGTAAGAAAAACCACCAAAAAAAAACTATGTTTAATTAATACGATGCTAGTACCTAGTTGCTAAGAGAAAACAAAATGATTTTGTGGAATAGGTATAGCTGCTCCAGTAGATTCTTAGATTCGGCTCGCCTTGAACAAGTCAGCTCGTTTGCGGCTCTCGTTTGCGCCTCCTACGTGACAGGAAATAGGCCGTTCCCTCACTACACACCATCCTCAAACAATACACGTCCCCTCACTGACTTATAGCGCATTATAAAAACATTCCAATATTTACCCATCTCGAATCAAACGGTTTTGTAATATTAAATCCCTACATATACGGACTCCCTTATTTCCACGTTGTTAGCCTCGGATCAACACGAAAAGCCAACTCCTATAGCATTTTTGTTTACCTGTTCGCTTGATCTCCCAATCCCACGCGTGAGGGATTGATTTGTTCCTCAGGATTACGCGCTCGTCTCGCGGTTGCAAGACGAACTTATCTGTCGACTTAGCCCTGGCTACCTGAGGGGTGAATTTTTATCCTTCCCTCTTAGTATTCAGGGGCTGTAGGCTTATAATTCGCCGGAGGGTAGAGGCACGAGGGACGACGGACGACGCGCCCACACGTCCTGAAGGGCTTCCAACGCGAGCCCTGTCATTCCTTGTAAAATACTCAAGACGGGTTTAACAAAACACCGCTCCCGACCTATATACCAGTATTAAATCAGCAGATATAAGCAGAATAACCTATTGTACGACCGCGCGGATTTATCATTGGGACAGTTTGCTTTATTGCTTCAATTTCGTAAAGTACCTGCCTATTTTCTCGGAAGATATCTATCGGAACGAATTTCATATAACTTTTCATTTTTATTGGCATCGGTAGCATGACGCTGAGTCATCTTCCGGAACTAGCGGTGGAGTTCCGATATAAATGTGTTACGAGATAAATTTAACTTGGTACATTAGCACCCTCTGCTTCGACACAACGATTACACAGCGCGTGCAATTTTTCACTGGTGCCCACCCCTGCTGGCACGCTACAATTTATGATGCGAGGAATGATTTTTCAACATCCATAAGTTAGATTTATATTTAACAGCCGAAAAGAACCAGAGCTAAATCACCAGTTGGGGGAAATTCTTACATAAAAAAGACGCTGAGTCACAAGTCTCCGCGCGCGCCAAGATTTTAGTCTTAGAATTGCGTGTGAAGGAAATGAATCAGTAAAGCTGCGAAGTATGTTTTACTCATCGATTTATTATGTTTTACGCGATAAGTAACTTCAACGACAACATTCGACACATCTGATAAAGTATCAGTATTTTTAACAGAATAATTAAGTCTCTTTTTGGAGAGGTGAATCGATGAAATGGCAATAGATATTGTTTAATATGGCCCACGGCCCGATATAGAGCTCTGCGTCCACACACGGCCAATTAATTGGAGCGGCGCGAGATAAATGCGCTGTAATTTATTACGATTCGCGCCAAACGGCCGCCCCATTACATTTAAAATATAGCACATTCACGCGTCTACAAAATTATTGTTGATTTTGTATGTTTATTTTCTTAAATAACATTCTGCCGAACGATAATAGAGTATGTTCGATGTTCTTCCGTAACCGGCTCAGCGAATCGTAATTTCATTTATTTAGGACGGCAAATTTATAGGATGAAAGTTTCTTTGTTACTACAAAAGGTTCTACCCTCAGTGTACAATCCCTGATGTGGATCACTCATAAAATATTTCACACACACGCGGTCTTCAATCGCATTACGTATGCGCGCTATCATACAATACATTCGGAATGCTCGACCTAAGTAAACTGTGTATTGTCTATTTAACATACGCCGACAACCATGGGATGGGACGCGTGCCCAAATTGAGGGCATGCATGAGACACTGAATATCCAGACCAGCGTTTAGCGTGATTTATGATGATATATCGCTAGATGATGGCCCAGAACTAGGGCGTACGTCGAATGATTAATGCGAAAATTTGTCCAAGGCCTATATGGCTTCAATAACTTTTAGGTTATAAGAAAATTCCTGCGGCCTGCGACGCGTGGCTGAAACGTACCTACCTACTTGACTAATTCAGAAAAAAATGGAATACCTTATTTACCTATCTACTTAAAAATATAGGTAAACCAATCTCACAGTCTCTCCAAAAACTCATTAGAAGAGCAAATAGAAAAAGTTGACCAGTTCAATTAGAATAAAAGTTAGCCCGAAGCCCGGCAGTAGCGGCGACGGGCAATAACAGTGGGAAGCGAGGCTACGTAGGTACAATATAATTTGCAGCGACAACACTAATTAGAGCCGTTGTTGGTGCCGTGCAGCTGTTTGAGGTCTGGAGTGCGTCGTTTAGCCACCACAGGAGGCTGTGGACGGAACGCACTGGTTGCATCCCGCTTATTCCAACATATTGAACATTCAGGGTAGGTATAATTACCAGATCGGTAATAATGTTATGTTTGGGTGAGGATTATAATGAAAAAGATCTTATGAATATGAATGTCACACACGCTACAAGAAAGGGCTAAGTACCTAATTGACTTTTGCAGTGCTACAAAGATATTTTAACACACGTTGGAGCATTGACCGAAAACCGAAATAAAAATGTCATGTTATAAGTATACAGCTCTACCTACTTAGAATAAGGTACCCTATAAATTTCTTTTCAGCAAATGTTTGAGGATTATAAAAACAAAACACTACCGCGAGGGTAGGGAATGGCCCAGGGGCCCAAGGATAAAGAGCCCTTTGTCTAGTAGTGGACAGTGGAACACACCTGGCTAAAAAATAATAAATATGACGCATCACTATTGTGAAGAAATCAAATTACATTTAAAATTTTTAAAATGATTTTGTGGGATAACACACTAATATTATAAATGCGAAAGTTTGTGATTGAGTGTGTATGTTTGTAACTTCTTCACGCCTAAACGGATGGATCGATTGAGCTGAAATTTGGTACATAGATAGCTTAGACCCTTTTTTTTTTTTTTACCCAGGAAAAATGCGTTACGCATCATCACCCCACGCCGGGGGGCGCGGGGCGGTTTGTGGGACTCCCCCGCCAAAGATGGTAGCGGCGGGGATACCCTCTAAAAAACCTGGGGGTGTTCCTGCGGGACGCCATAATGCCGGGGCAACGGGTACGCCGAAGCACTCATCCGCGGCAAGATAGCTTAGACCATGGAATAACACATAGGCTACAAGTACCTACAGCGGGTAAAACCGCTGGGCGCAGCTATAGTTAGCTGTAATATATATCTATAGCTGCAATAAACTTTGAATAATTGTTTTATAGATAGGTACTAAGGTTTAGAATAAGCCTGCTGTAGCAAGCCTGCCGGTATTGATTGGTGGCTGCACCGTGTGGTTATGTGGTAGGCTGAGCACACATCATTGCTTCTACGTCTGGCCTTTAATCATGATTATATCCTA
The DNA here is from genome assembly GCA_947507615.1 of Hemithea aestivaria. NCBI lineage: Eukaryota > Metazoa > Arthropoda > Insecta > Lepidoptera > Geometridae > Hemithea > Hemithea aestivaria. The sequence continues at coordinate 7,279,119 of OX382332.1, read as the reverse complement.
GCCAGCTGGCCGTAGCTTGAGACACACTCGTAAATAAGCTTATGAGCGTTTGCTATTCATTAATCACACCAATATGTATCTGCTATTATGAGGTGTTAGTAGTAGGTAAAGTGTTCATAATAAGTTAAGTCATAGGTAGAATTAAATGAAAAAAACCACTACTTATATTAAAAGGGATTGATCATTTTTAACATACACTGGCTACAAATCGTTAATCGACGAAAATTAATAGACGAAGACTTGCACTATTTACTCAACTTTATTTGTCTATTATATACTCGTACTTACTCAGCCCGCATGCACCCAGTTCTGGGCATAGGCCTCCTCGATGATCATGAGCACCTAGGGTCCAGTGCAAGATACATACACTTGACAATATTGTCTGTCCATTAAAGAACTTACCTAAGTTTAAATTTTCTACTTAAGTAGATATGTTATAATATTTATCTATTAATAGCTTTATATTTTATATCAATGGTTACGTCTACATTAATTTAACATTACTACCCGATAAACAAAATTAAAAATATCATAACGTACGACGTATAATATTCACAACTCAACTCGTAAAACCAAATAGAAAGGTGAGCCATGCCACGCGAAGTGGAAGCGGGAATCGTAAAATTTTGCATGTTTCACAGATCGCGTAGCCTCTTGAGTAGAAAATTTCACTCCTACGAGTCAGTACAGTACGCAACATTTACGACTTTTTCATGATCTTATCCAGACCAGCTGCTGAAACACATAAAGCAACCACACTGGAAGCTCTCTAAATTCTCAAATAGGCAACATTACGCTCAGAAAAGTTTGAAAGAGACGATATCGCGGGACATTTCCCACCGGTGGCATTAATTTTCCAGTAGCGTAACTGCCCAATACTCGTATCCTGTGTTGGATAACGGCATGTACGTATGTTTAACTAATAAATATATTACTTGTATTTTGCCAGTTCGTAAAGTTTAGATTTTCTGCCGTCTCTTACAATCGTGACGCGAAAAGAAAAATGAGACTGTCGTCCTTTTCGGAATGAAGGCGCGCGGCGCGTCGCTCGTCCGGGGCGGAGCGCTGGCGATAAATTTCAGAAACATCGACAGTCTGGAACTGGAACTCTTACTGCCGACGCACAAGCAGGCGCAACACCACATTAGGGGCCCGACTAATGTTCCTGATATAACAACCGACTCTGCGAGTAATGACGAGCACGAACATCATTTATAAACTTTATTTCATCGCAAGAAACGGTAATGTTTCAAGGCGAGGAAATGTATCGTAAACTCTGTGCCGACTTCCCGACTGTTTCAACGTTGTCAATGGCAGCGGAAACATTCTGCTCACTGAGTGTATAATAATTTAGGTAGCTAATGCGAATAGGAAGATATTTATAGGATATCTACTTACCTAACTTGGTAACTATGTAGGCTTCTACCCACCTCGAGGTAATCCTACTATGATTGTGAAAGTGAAAGTTTATATTATATAGCTCTGTATATAGGTATATCTACCTACGTGAGTGTGTACGTTTGTTACTTTTTCACGCAAAAAAACACTAAACCGATCGCGATGAAAACCGATCGGTAGATATGTAGGTAGATAGCTAGAAAATGTAAAGTACACACAAGCTACTTTTTATCGCGATTTTCTCGGGATCGGGAATCGGGACTTACGCTTTAGGTATCTATATTATGGTATTTGGGATATTGATTGCACTTAAATACATCAAATCAAAGAAATCTAATAAACCGAATTTAAAACAGCGGTATTTTACAAACGCGCCTATTCGTAGGTAACCTGCGTATTTATCTAACGGTATCTCAATACTTGCTTCAGGTAAGATCATTCAGAATTTACAGGTACCTATGGGTAATTGAGCCGACCATTTCGATATGGGTCGGTAGAGACGGCACTATCGATCGCCGCTCCACGACGCAACCCCATATTTTACAGTAAATAGTTGTCCTGTAAACGCTCGTTTGAGCATCGCCTCCATTTATCGTGGAATCGGTCTGCGGCAGCACTCCGTCCGCCATCCCTTACCGGCCTAACACACTGGATAACGTGACATGACAGCGCATTGGCAACCACTTCAAATGGACCCGACGCGGCCCCCACTCTCGTCCCCATCTTCCGCTATTGCCCCATTGAAGGATTGACTGTGTTCATGAAAGATAGATGAGTGATTAGGGAAATGGCGTATCCGAAACGTGTCCTTTTGAGTGGCAAGGGCTATTCGAATGCGTATGTGACATATAAGTACCTACCTATAGGTAACCTGCTACCCTTATCTATGTGCCTATAGCATGTTAATGGTGGAAGTAATAAACTTGTTGCAAGCAACGAGTTTATAGGCAATCCTAAATACATAATTTTCATTGCATACATTTACATAATAGATACACATTACCTACATTAGGAAAGTTCCATTAGGTGTTACATAAGGGGCGCTATGCAAGATTTGAAAATCCAGGATACCGAGGTACATAAGCACCTAGGTACTATTAGCCTACTAACTTTACAAACGAGAAAGTTGTACTTACCTATTTATATTATTATACCTGTGTCGTGTTTTTTACGTAAAAACCACTGAACGGATAGCGATGAAGCTTGATATTTAAACAGAGATAGATACCTGGAGACAACATAAGCTACCTACTTTTTATCCGGATTCAAGGTATCGGGAATAAATTCTGATACCAACCGATACCATGTCGACCGAAGGAGGTAAAACCGCGGAGCGCAGTTAGCAGATTATATACAAGTGAATTAAATTAAAAATTTTAAAAAACCCCCAACGCAATACGTAATTCACCATTTTTTGATGGCGGCCATCTTGGATTTTAAATTTTATATAGTGGGCTGTATTCTACTCGTTAAGCCCTTTCATTTGATACCCATATTGAGGGGGTCGTGGAAGAAAAAAGTAATCCGCCATTTTGTAGCGGCGGCCATCTTGAACAGATTTTCACCAAACATAGCTAAGAACACTCTCGACTAACTCTACTTTCAAACAAAAAAAACTAAATCAAAATCCGTTCATCCGTTTGGGCGCTACGATGCCACAGACAGACACATACACACACACACAGACAGACAGATAGACAGACAGACAGACAGACAGACACGTCAAACTTATAACACCCCGTCGTTTTTGCGTCGGGGGTTAAAAAGTAAAATCTTTCATGTTTTCCATTTAAAATGCGTGTCGACTGCTAACATGTTTTGCTTTATCAAACTCTCTCAAAAGCTTTCCCCGCATCACATCGTCCTTTTTAAAAGTTTGCTCTCTGAAATGTGATCATTAGCAGCTGCTAATTTATCCTACAAACAAGAACTTTGGAACTAGGTGCGCTTCGTTTGAACTGCAACCATTTACCCAATTAGATAAAGAAGAAAAAAGTTTCACAGTGGAAACTAGGACTAGTCCACAACTATTTTTGCAAGTTTGGGAATAAAATATCGGCATGTTATGTTTGGTCCATGTGTCTTCATTTCGTTACCCATTCGTTTTAGATCGGCACAGCCATGGACCCGTCCACTGCCCAAATTAATGGGGATTCGATTTTCTGCTTACAGGAAGACCTACATAATATATCACGCTGTTGACATTTTTCCCAGCTCCTTTTAGACGTAGAAAAATAATACTGTTGAGATAGGACGCGGCATCCAAATAGGATCTGCTAGGAGAAATAGTTTCCTCGAACACTTTTTGAGCGTCTTTTTTGCATTTTTTAGCGTCTAATCTGAATAAATTAGGAACCTTTTTACATTCTTGCTTCTAGTTTCTACCTAGTTTTCACAATTTATTCTAAGTAGATACTTGTCATACGTGCTTCTTAGTTAAGAAGGTGCTTTCTAAATATCAGCTTATGCTTCGACAAAGTCCTTATACTATTTTCATATGAGAAAATTTACGAATCAGCGTGTTTTTTCACGAATCCGAGAAAATTGCGAAAAACGCCAACGAATGTGTGCCTATTTGGCATCCCGAGGCAAACAAGCGCGATATTATTTTTTAATCCGAACATATTGCTGGCGACAAGTTTCCAGGACATCTCTGCTCTGGCACATGTGTTTGTTTGTTTATGGCTATGCCAAATGAATGAAACGCGCTAAACCGTGGTGTTGTGCTCTATGCCTCTGCAAACTTTTCAGGCACAAATGCTTTTTCGGTGTTGCGAAATGTCAAGAACTGAATATCACACTGACCACTACACCTACTTATATTCAATAGGTAGGTATTATATCTACCCACGGAATCCATTCAGTTTTTAAATGCACGCCATTTACTTATTCCATTGCGTTTGGAAAATTATGTTTTAGGTAGGTGTAATCATTTTATCTGTTTTTGTGAGGCCTATTTGTGATTTATGTACCTACCTATCTAACTTAGACACAGGTATTGTAAGTTATGATAAATATGAGTCCACGTAATTATCATCGTTATCAAGGCGCCCAATTAAACCTAACCTATTGCTTGCATACACTGCACAGAAGGCAAAGTAAATAGGTACTAGGTACCAGGTACCTAGTAAATTTAAAAATGTAGCTTATCAACAAAATAATTGGTGGTACCTACCTACTGTAAGTCAGCAGTCTCCCTTTTAAAGTTTTCTATCAAAGTTCAACAAACTGCATTTACTGGAAGTTTAGGTACCTACCTACCCGCTACCCACACTTGCCATTTTTTAACAAAATGTTGTTTCCTTTCGTAAATACGAAACGGAGAAACCAATACATTTTTAACAAACTGTTCAGTGCCAGCGAAACTTTCTGTGCGTCAATAAGTCGTGAAGGCAATAACTTCACGGACCATAGGGCACGCCGAACCAACGGCCAACGAAATGTTTAAACTTGTCAACCGGAATTTGTTTACTATAAGTATGACCATTCTTGTGAGATACCTCATCCACTTAAAATTTGATCTGTAAATAGAGATCTTGTTATATTGGTCCCTGGTTATTTATGTTCCTTCTCAAGTGTGCTATTACGAACGCCGGGACAGGCGGAAAAGCACTCTGCAGTGGAAGCAACAAAACAAGCACATTAGTCTCCTATAAATTGACTTTTAGAGAACTTGAACATACTTCCAAACCACTTCCTATATAGTTCCACTGGTATATAGTTTCCACTGGTTTTGACTGTTGTCTGATTTGTTTTTTCTATTGAGGGTAGATAGGATTTTCATAAAAACACTTTAGATAAAACAGGTACATTTTATTGAAAAAAATATGTACACAGCAAAACAAATAAATAATCTTATGTTGTATATTAGTCTATAAAACATAAATTTCATTGAAATAAAATACTATACATAACTACATTAAGATTATGTACATAATACCATCTCGCTGGGAGAGCTATCTGTCTATCTATATAACTATAACAATATCCATTTAACATTAAATACATACTATGTCGACATAATGTGTTGTCACAATTACTATTCAGGATAATTTAATTGAATAACTAAGGCTCCATTTCCGCGGGCGAGACAATCGTAAGTCACTAATTTATCTTCATGATCTCGCTAGCAAATCGTCGCGATTCTCGCCCGTAGAGATGATTCCTAAGGTAAAAATATGTACGATAATATAAAAACAGTAAGCTATTATAATACTCCCCATGATTACAATTCACCGGACATCCAAAGACCGAGGAAATTCTCACATCAATAAATCTAGCAACGATTGTCCATAACAAATTACCTATTATATTATTATGTACTCACGGAAGCCTACATACGACTTTAAAAAGAAAATTTATTATCATCTAACATTTATTTTAAGTATTCAGAGAAGCATTTTAGAAATGATTTTTTTAAATAATCTCCCGTTTACCACAAATTAAACACTTATCCGATAAGCGACACTTACAGTGAAAATATTATGTTATAAAAAATCACGAGAATGTTAGTTTAAATATCTAATTGTGATAATCCCAGTGATGGTTATTTCTTGACAAAATGTAATCTCGAATGCCGGCACCTATTTTATTAAAATGTTAAAATTGTAGGCATATGTTATCACTAATATAAAATTCTAAATTGACTCACTGACAGACAACGCTAGCCCTAACCGTTGATTAAAGATTTTAAATTCAAATGAACTTTCCCTTTTAATACTACATAGGAGTTCTACCACTTTAAAATTCCATCTGTTATCCATACACGATATTCCTGACATCTTAGGAAACTATGTGCAAATCAAAAATTGTCGACCTAGCTAAACGATTTTTCGAAATTTCTCCAAGAACGGAATAACGGACGGGCGAAGCCGTTGCGGTTACTATAGTCATGTATAAAGTTTGATATAGGTACTTTTGTATAATGTTAATGTAAGATATTCTATAAAAATCTGTAGAAAATGTATAAATATGTGTTTAGTAATCGTTCCTTAAATTGAATAGCTATTACTTACACTGAAAGTATATTAAGCGTCTGGAATGACGCCGTCGTCCTTGAATAACTATCATTTCATCTATCAATTATAATATATTAACAAAACTATAAAATTATGAACGCAAACAAGTACATAGCGCAATGTGTAAACTGATAATGTACTTATGAATAAAACAACATCGGCGAGGGACAGTGTCGGCCCCTCGTCGATCGCCAGGCCTGTGTTATTGTCAATTACATCATCTATAATATTATCTACAATTTAATATGCTCAATATTTTGACTAGAAATCATGTTATACTTATTAACTTTCTAAAAGAAATAAAACATTTACAAGATTTATATAGCATAATTTCTTATCAATTTACATTTAGTTTTATAATAATTGTACAATACGTCGATGACAAGGTATAGATTATATTTTTTTTGTTAATTTGATATTGAGAAAACTATGCTGACATAAATGTCCCTTACAACTAACACATACAACGACGGCGAAGATTCAGAATCTCGCGCGTCGCATATAATATCTACATCTCTACTATAACTCGCCGAATGCGACATAAATTGATAATTATAATTTTGTACAAAATATTTTAGGAACCACAGCGTCCAGAATTAATTTCGACCAAATAATGACACAACTCGAACACAATCAAAATTCATCACATAATATGTACAGTGACCCAAATTAGTATACGAGTATAATACGGAATGGTAAATAATCACTGACGGATATTTAATAAAATATGAGATGTTGAAATTAATATGCTGAATCTCATAATTGTTCTAACTACACACTTATTATATTGTCCAGTATTCTGTCAATAATTTCTAAACATACAGATTTATAAATAGTTAAGAAAGAATGTGATTTTATGATACAGTCTAATGATATAAAGTACTTGTGATGTTCCGCGCTTCACAGTCTCAAAATAGATGCGAGATTATCTTTAATATTATAGTTTATAACTACATCGACGAGGCGGATCGTAATCCTATATTATGTAAAGGTGACGTTGATCGCCATCTACCGACATCAATAAAGCATAATAATATGATGGCATCACATCGAGGACTCCGACGCTACCCCTACGCCATCTTGTCTGTCAAACCATCTCCGCTTCGCAAGCGCCATCTTGTATTTTTCAAACCAATGACGCTTCACTGGCGCCATCTTGCTTTAGTCTCGTCATCGTGAGCTACGTAATCTCGCACCATCTCCCGTTTTGTTCGGGTTGGGTGCTATTTTGACTGGCACTTTCTTGTGATGTTTGTCCTTAGTTTTTATTTTCTCGTGTTTCTTGCTCCGTTTAGGAGTGTCGAGGATGGCAGGCGGCGTTTCTGTGCTGGTGCCCTCCTCTGCAGGTTCACACTTATCGCTTTTCTTATCCAACTCCGCCATGGCCTCTTGAATCGCGTTCTCCAGAAGCGTATTCAGTTTTCTACTCCTGTTTCAACGAATAAAATATTATTTAGTAAAAATTATACAACATTAGTGTAAAAACACGCGAGGCATTGTGGTCACTTTCAGCTCTACACAATTTTGTTAAATGAGTTCGTGAGTTTACCTTTCGGTTGGGTTAATACGATTATGAACCAAAGAAATGTAAAATCAAACAACTATAATATTATATCAAAAATACATTGCATAAATTTCACACAATTTCCAGGAGAGTTAGACAGGAGTAAGAACTACACAGGAGAATATTACCTATTTAAAACAAAATACACGTATCTTTGACGCAAATCTTCGAGCATCAGTCTACACTCAAATACATAACATAGGGAGATAAACAGAAAACTAATTGTACTGTAATGTGTGCACGTATTACGCCAATTTCACAGGAAAAATGTATTTGAATTTCTGTCATCCTATTTGTATGGTATATTCCCATCCCCACACCAATTGCCTACAGGTAGCATTTGGGAATATATTCCGAGTTGTCGCAGGGTCATGAGGGGGTTTGGCGACCTACACAGCAGTATAAAGCAATTTAAAATTGGGAACAATAACTTCCGAGTCGCCATTCTGTGGTAATTGCCACCTGAGGGCCTATTAGCTATCGCCAAACGACATGTAAAACACTAAAATCCATAGACAAAATTGCGTACATTACTTGCTTAAACCTCTTCATTAATGTGAGTAAAATAACAAACGCAGCAATGTACATTGAAGTTGTCATCAATCGTAGTGGGTGAGAATTAGTCAATAGGCCCTCTGGTGTGATCGATCGATGTGAGGCGACTGGGAATATACCATCTGTATTCTGTGACATAGTCTATAAATTCGGTACATTTTCTGAGCGGTAAGAAAACATTCAGTGGCAACATCCTTGTTGTAAAACGCACATTACGACATCAACATAAGAAAACAAGTATCCAAATCACTGAAACGCAAAGATTTGTGTCCAAAGTGTGTTAATAGTTAATGTGGGTAATGTAATGAGGCCTGCGGTCCAGTGGACAGCGGAACTCACTTCCTGTGCTTGGTGCGAGCGGCGTGGTGCGCCTCGAGTCCGTCGGAGAGGGAGAGAAGGGAGCGCGCGTGCACTCGCGAGGGCGGCTTGTCCTTGTCGCCGCCGAACCAGCGCACGAGCCAGCGGCCGTCCTCGCAGCGCGCCTGCAAGCTGCCCGGCCAAGACGGATACCCCTTCAGCGGGCCCCACACCAAGTCTCCCGCCTCTAAACTCTTCGACTTTTCCCCCTCGGTGGCGCCACACTCGACGCCATCTACCGACCGACGCATCTGTTTAGCTCCGTTACGTCCCTCCACCGTTTCCGTCACCGTTTTCAACTTTTGCTTAATGTATGTGATTGTTTTGCAAGCCGATTTTACACAAGTTTTTTATTTCAACATTAGCCTAAATTCAAATTGTAAAATAGCAGACTGGGACAGGTACACTGAACAATAATCGCAGTATCGATCGAGTAGTTAACGTGTGAGTATATTGAATGTGCCTATCCCGAGTCTCAGAAGGGTTTACAAAAGTATAGTAAAATGAGTAAAGGTGCTTTACTTACAATGAACGGATGAAATGATGATGGCTTTACAGTGATGCGTTAGTAATGGTTTCCCAATTCGTGAGCCAATTCGTTTGTTACGTTCGAATGGTGCAATGGAAAGCGACAGAAAGCCGAGTGAGAACTTTTCAACTTCTTTTTATTCTGATTAGTTTCCACTACACCGTTATAAACAGCTGTATCTTGTATTAACCCAACCAAAAGAAAACCAATGACCAATATTATCGATTATGTTGAAGCTGAAATATACCACAATACATATCATTATGACTCATTGTCGAGTAAATAAATCAATTTAGAATAATTGTCGCCGGAAAGGTATACAATCCGGCAAAGCTTTAGTTATAAGCTAAGCAGAATATGGTTAACAGATATATATTTTTAAGACAATATGGAAAACATAATATTTTAAAAAGTTAGTGATTATTTGTAGCACTAGTGCATCTAAAAACAGCACGCGGCAATTTTGCTATTCGAATAAACTTTAAAATACAAAAATTGTAAAGGTTCACAATATCAAATTTTGCTTCCTGACCTGGCAGAAAACTTTACTAGCATATTTTTTCAAAAAGAGAGTATTTCTTGATAATTATAAACGGGGAAAATAAATAGGCCAGTCAAATAAGATATTTCAGCTTGATGCATAAGTTTACATTTACACTGACAATAGAAAACTGTTGAAAGGTTTACACAAAAACTAATCCTAGGAGAAAACGTTAATTTCTTCCAGAACTATTATTGCAATCCTACTTATGATCCTACTTAGATGGCATGTGCTGATTTTAGCGCTATATTTATTGTTATTTTTTATCAAGCAGTTGCATTTTTTATTTGAATAGTTTCCATTTTGCCTATACAACACATTGAGACAAGAAACATAGCGCATGTATACTTTTCCCGCGACACAATCTGTTCGTACGAGTAATTCGGACAAATATCAATACAAAACCAATACAAGACACAACATAATGATAAATTTGGAATTTTGTTAGATGTGACTGAAGCGTGAAATGGTTCTGGATTAGTACTGCGCTCGATAACACAGATCGGAGATTATGAGTTAGATCAAAGCTTTGTACATGGAAGATAGGACATCGAGATAGAAAGGGTCAATGTGCTTTTTAGAGAAGAATTTGTTTTTAATTGTGATATTCAGTGAAGGGGAAGTGATAGCAAACAATAAGCTTGACCTATACAAACATTATTTTTAATTTTTCGAATTATTTTACTATCTTTTATTATTCGACTCAGAACTTTCGCATACTTCATGGACGCAAGACGTAATTTACCAATGTGCTACTTATCAACTGTCTTTCTACTTAACAACTAAGGCTGCTTGTCAATTGATGACAAGTGAGCTGTAAAATCGGTGAGTGAGGTACAAATCCACCAATATAATCTTCGGAGCGAAGTTTATGTGCAATACTATTGGTGGAGTTTTACCTTGGTCACCATTTAGCCAGCTTGCTTTGTATAAATAGGCAGCCTAAGAATTAAAGGCACAGTATCAAAGTGGCAGTCGTATCAATCACGCTGACGCCATGAGTCGTATGCATATAATATGAAAAATAATAACATTTATTGATAAAACAAATATAAATCGTTGCTTAATCACGCTTAAAAATTGTTACAACTCAATTTATTAAAATCAATGATTTTTAATAAATTCCAATATTGATAAGAATTAATTTAAACAATAAAGCATAGTATAAAATGAAAAGCTACTTACCGTTACTTGAACCTAATTTATGTCTATCAAACACTTTGGGTATGACCCCTTCCCCACTTGATCCGGACGCTTGGTAATGCCTTTGCTGGTTCTTATCCGTTACCCCTAAATCATATTCATTATCTTTACCGTGGACCATATTATAGTTAGTCCTCATAATTTTGTCCGATCTGTAAGAAGATCCATCTCCAAAGTCGTTTTTCCTCTTGTACGTTTGTGTCCTTTCATAATAGTTGGTGGGTAGAGGCATTACATGTTGGCTTTGGTTTTGCGGTTGGTTCAGAGGTTGGTTGTAATGTATTTCTGTTGATTCTACCGGGTTGTGAGGACGACTTTGTCGGAGCATCGGCATGTTGTTTATTATATCTGGAAAGAGTATGAGTGCTTGTTAGAATAACCAATGCATATTTGTTCTTAAGCCGCTGTACATATTATAATAGCGAAAGCGTGCTCATCTTTAAGCGACAATTTTTTTTTTTTTTTTTTTTTATGTTATGAAGTAGAAGACGAGCAAGACGCTCTCCTGATGTTAAGAGATAACGGCTGCCCATAATCAGTACAGTGTTACCTAGGATTTCACAATTATGTGAAACTCTAGGAGCACTGCACCAACGCTTCTTACTCAAGAGTCATAAGATGTTAAGACTATTTAGCCCAGTAATTTCACTAGTTACAGTGCCCTCCTACCGGAGCACAGTGATGTTTGCACATCACTGCTCAGGCGGTAGAATAACTGGCACTGTTGGGGTACCCACCTAGACGACCTCCTGCAAAGGAAGTCTACCCCCGGTAAATTGGCCAATGCTTGGCGTTATGTGTAGCCGTTTCTATAAATTTAAATAATACAGAAAACTAGTTTTTTTCCCGCGACTATGAGTAGGTGCTTTAATGATGAATTGAACTTAGCAAGAGAGCACTAAAAAAACGTATGCTAACTACGAGAATTTTATGCGTTGACTCTACTACGAAGGTAACCTTTAAATAAAGTTAGTTCAGCTTAATAAAAACTTGAACTTAGTTTTTTGATTCAACAGTACATTTTTTTTTGACATCTGTGATAATAGATAGATAACCTTTTAGTACACCAATGTTATGAAACAAATAATATCTAACATTAATCATATTTTGTAACTATTCTATGTATACAGACTGCACACCATCGTCTATTATTGTAATATCAGTCCTGTTCCATTCCCAGGTTGTCTGTAAGGAATTTCCTAGTGCGATAAGACTGCCGATTGTTTACTTATAATTTAGATATTTTAGCTCAGTAAGTTTCTATGTAATTATTTGGTATGCAATAAATGTGTGCTTACTTTGTGGTTCATGTTCTATGTTGAAGTCGTTGTTGGCGGGCCACGAGTGGTCGCGGGACTCCGCCATGTCCGGCTCGCTACTCGACACACACTGCACCATGGCCTGGAGTATTCAACAATAATCATTAGTTTACTGATTTAAACTCATTCGTAGTGTGTCTCGTTCGTAGATTTATTTTATTATACCTTAGAAAATGTGTGCATATTGTGCAGGTTTCCTCTTGAAGAATTTTCGAAAAGTTAATTCTATGACATTATATTGCAAAATGTATCAAATAGTGCGAGCGAGAGAGCGTTAAATTGTATAAGCGCTCTTAAGACAAAATCGTATAGCCGAGCGATCAGGCATGATTTTCAGCGAAACTGAGACATTTATAGATTTTTCGACTCGGTTTAGTTAACTTCGACCAACAATACGGCTCACTAAACATCAGGTGAGAATGAAGTAAAATCTGAAGGATTTTATATTTTTTTCCTGATTAATGACTATTTGATTTTATCATTATCAAGCGGTCGTTATATTTCTTCGTCTAAGTATTCAACTATTAAATATTATCTTATAATACGGGTATAAACTTACGGAGGAGTTGGCATCGGAGGGCTCCGGCGACTCAGTGGTGGTATCGGCGTAGGTGAGGGGGTGCCGGCGCGGGCTGCCCCCCGCCTCCAGCGCGCCCAGCGGACTGTGTGTCGTGGTGTCCGGCGGAGACACGCGCGTGTTGGGAGACTTGCGCGACAGAGTCTGCGTCGACACCGAGTGACGGATCTCACTCTCGCTGTCACCGCTCTCCTCCACGTTGTACGCTCTCTTCTCGACCGTCGCCGGCGCGTTAGACACGAGCGTCGTCTGCTGCTGCACTATCGTAGTGTTCTGCACGAACGTCGAGTTCCTGTTACTCGGCAACACGCGCTTGGGCGACAGCGGCACCATCACCTGCCCCATCTGATTAGATATGAACTCCTGTTGCACGTTCCCGGGACGCACCTGCTGTCCGAATGTGACGTTCGTCGGACTCAGGTTCGCGAGCAAAGGACTCAGCTGCCCGTTGAAGTTGGGGCTGTTCATCATCACTTGACCGTTCGGGGACAAGAACTGTGCGCCGGGGCTGTGTTGGGATTGTATGATCTTTCCCTGTTGGTTCTGCGCGCGCAACACTACGCCGCCGTTACCGCCGGCGAACACGCCCTGGTTCTGCACCGGCGTCAGAACGTTTTGCCCGTTTACAGTCTGCAGTTGCAGTTGCATCGGCATCCCCGACGAGTTGTCCTGGATGATGGCCGTCCCGTCCGCCGTCATCACCATGCCGCCGAGGTTGGGCACTATGAACTGCTGGAAGGGGAAGTTCGACATGACCCCGCTGGCGTTGTTGATCAGATTCACCGGCTGCAGCAGATTGATCTGCTGCGAGGGCGACGTGTGGTTTGTGATGATCTGTTGAGACCCGAAGTTGCTCGTGTTGCTCTGCCCGTTCATAACTATGTGCGCCGGGGTGCCGGATTTCCCGGGAACGATCGTCAAGGCTTGCAACATCGGCGTCGGTGATATGTTATTGTTAGGAGACAGTTGGAATCCTCGCGGTGAGAACTGCGGGCTGGTGTTGTGTTGTGGCGATGAGTGAACCATTATGTTGCTCGGATTCTGCTGCGGCGCGGCTATTTGTAAAACATTCGTGATATTCGTCGCCTGACTCTTCTTTTTCTTGCTCTTCTTCTTTAGACTTTCGGGAGATAACATCGCCACTCCCTGGACGTAGCTTTGATGACTCTTGATGTCGATCTGTCTCGTTTCATTGGAAGCTTGTCCGGGAACGATGCCACCGACTATCTGAGGCATCACGGTGTTCTGTTGTACGACCTGTCCGTCGACTGCCATCATCGGAGGTTGGAGAACAAACGGAGCCGGCAGAGTGTTCACTACGACTGTCGGCTGATTGACCATGGACTGGACGCCACCCACGACTTGAGACACCGAGGAACTCGACGCCGGGACGCTCGATACAGAACTCTGTGGTCCCGCTACTGTGGTGATCGTCTTCGGCGGCGGCGGCGGCATTTGGTTACTAGATACTATAATTTGCCCCGTTGACGATATAAGTATTTGTCCAGGTGTAGTTCTCTTGCCCATTTGTGAATAAGACGAGGTCTGAGCCATGCTCATCTCTGGCTTTGAGGGTAAACTACCGATCACGTTCTGAACCATTTCAAGCGGCGACTTCGAAATCATATTTTGCGCCGTAGTACCAGCGATATGTAAAGGATAACTCGTCGGGAGGTTTACAGAATTTAAGAAAGGATCGGGCTGATTGTTCGGAATAGCATAAGCGGTAGCCAGGTTGACACTCGGAGGCGGCGGAGGCCTTATAAAGTTGGCTTGTGAGGCGTTGACAGATGTCGTGGCCGTATTTGCTTTCCCCGCTAAAACGGACGTGACCGTATCTCTCGTCACCGAAAATCCACTCGCCATCGTCGTCACGAAGGTCTGAATATAACAAGCTTGTATCAAGGAATGAGCCGGACCGCCACCCATATGTGGCGGGGGACAATAGCCCGGCATCGAATTTTCCACTCTTCTCCTTTGCTCCATCCTGTACATTTCTTGGGGTTTCAGGGCAGGTTTCACTCCCACCATTGATATGTTGTCGACCTCCATAAGATTTTTGTTTACGTTGTGGTTAGATATGAAATGCATCATTTGTGTTCCCGTTATAGATTGAGTGTTGGGTGGACCAGGTGCGTTGTAGAACATTTGATTGGTGCCGGGTGTAGGAGTATTGAAATAAGCCGGGCTCGGGTATGAGGTGTTGGGTTGTAGCTGGGAACTATTGCTCCCACTGCTGTGAGGAGTGTCAGTGTTTCTGGAGCTGTTGGACAGCGTGGGCGAGGGCTCCGGTGGCTGTAATGTCTCAGTGTGCGCCACATTACTAGTGCTCACGGTTCCCGCTTGGATCGGACTGCAGTTACCGTTCCCCCCTTGATTTCTTTCTATGAAAGTGGAAGACGTTACGGGGCTATCGTCGAAACCGTGTTTCGGACTGGACGTAGAGGAATTTCCGTCCATCTCCATTTTGTACATATTGTGCTTCATGTATTTGAGTCGCATTTGGTTGTCCACGTATTCTGGGCTGCTGCCCTTGGAAGATACGTTACAACCTTTGCAACATTGCGACATCGTATTTTCTAATCCTTTGTCTGAGAAAACACTGCTATCGGGGGTGGTGTTGGGCGACGGTGAGGTGTTCTGTACGTTATTTCTGTAAACGTTTGAAGCGTCACCGGGCTTAGACATCTGTCTTTGATGGTGTTGAACGTAATTAGGATTATTCGATCCGTCGAACTGACTGCCCTCATACGATGGGTTCATACCGACTTGTCGGGATATCGTATTATTTAGTAATACGGTTTGCTGCGCCAAATACCCACTAGGGTCATCCATAAATGACGGAACACTATTTGCAGTCATTCCATCAGAATTACTTCCTTTGGAATCCTGGCTCAGACGCATGCCGTTATTTCCAAAAGCCAGCGCTTTATTTTCTGTGGGACTATTTTTCTTTTTGCCACCTTTACTATTAGCTTTTCCTTTTTTCTTATTGGTTTCTACGGCAGGCCACTGTTGGGGCATCATATTGTTGTAATGTTGTGGTAGAGGGGGCACCCTAGAACACATGCCCTGGGTGAGTCCTTGCTCGTTGCTCGAGAACGAACTAAACGAACTGGAAGAATCTTCTGACATGGTCGCGTTTGATTCTTCATACTCGGCATTTTCTAGTTTTTGTAATTTTAAGTTGGGACTAATGATGGAGCTGGAACTGTTACTATCATTTCTTTTGACTTGCCACGGAGGAGTTTTGGCAGGATTAGTTTTGACGACAGCACCATTCTGTATTACCAACTGGCCTTGAGGCGCAAACTGACCTTGTCCTTGTGGTTTGCCCTGATGTGCATTTTCTGCCAACTGATTTTTATACCCTTTCATCGCCATCTCGATCTGTTTCTGATTTTGTTGGATAAATATTTGTTGTTGCTCGTTTATCTTCTGCATGACCTCAGGTGTCAGCGGTTGGTTCAAGCCGCAGAATATTTGAGATTCCTCGTCTTTGCTAAAATGTTGTTTGCCAGAATGAATGTTTTGGACGGGTAGATCTTTTCTTAGTTCTTTTTGTTCGGGTTCATGCACATTTTGCGGGATCATGTTAGGAACGTTTTTGTAGTTGTGTTTGTAGCCGGTGTTGACTCCGATGATTTGTCCATTGGTACCTAAGACAGGGATGCCAGGAGTGTGATGGGTACTCATGGGACTTTGATTTGGTTTTTGTCCTTCCGAGTTTTGTTGCGTTATCCAGCCGTTGTTGACGGTGAGGTAATGGGAACTCCTTTGGACGTGTGTTTCGTGTTTGGGGTCAGTGTCTTGTTGAATGGTGTTTAGCATATTGTGTGGAGTCCCTGCGAATGTGGGTAAAGGTTGACCAGTGGTCCGTTGTTGTCCCATTATAGCCGGAACATCACGAACTAAGTCCGCGTCCTGACCCTGAAACCGAAAAATACACTTTTAACATAATATATACAATTAAATGTAGTGAGAATAAAATTATTTTATCATCGCAGACATTGCTAACAAATGCGATAACCATTTTCATATTATTTGTATTTAAATGCGAAAATAAATATTAATGGTATGCATAATGACAGAAATTATTGCCTCTCAATGTAATGTTTTATTTGTATTGTGATATGAACATATAATTAAAAATAAATAATGTTTTATCAGCAAAGGTATGACGACCGTAATAAAACCAACAAAAGTAGTTCAACAGAAGCTGTTTGCTATTCGCAATCTGATTATTTTGTGGCATTGTCAATTGCCAGCTATTCATAGTAATAGGCAAATTGATTAATAGAACATCCAATGGCATTATTCCGTAAGCCAATTGCAAACCGATACATTGACGAGTGCCAAGCTCAGAATGCCGAACGTTGAAAAGGAGGCGCGGGCAGACCGCAGGCATCGCCGCTGGCAACGGTTCAGCTCTTATCACGGCTATGAATACTTAATAACACACACAAACGTACCTTGAACTCGGCGAGAGGTCGTTCCCTTTGCACCATCAGTTGGGACACGCTCACGTTTGCCGGAAAACCGGGTCGCTTCTTCATTTTTTTCTTTAATACTGCCACTTCAGTGCCAACAGCTGAAAAGGTACGTTACTTTGTTGAGTGCTTTTAACAGCATCGTAAACGGTCCATTAGCATAAGGGTGGGGTATTCAACCTATCAGGCATGGCTTCGCCAATAATGAATACAAAGTCGCTCGTTAACATCTTTGAGAGTTTACAATGACGTCTTAAAATTATAACATAGCTGGTAGAGCCCCAATTGGAATAAAACTAATGACTTTATTCAAATTACGCAAACAATATCTCAAACCTCAAAGTCAAATAGGATTACTTTAATCTACGTTGTTTATGAAGAGCACACGAGGTCTACTCGGCCAATTTAGGGGTCAATTCCCTAAAAGTAATTGAAGTGAGTGATACAATAAATAAATGTACGCAACGTCATTGAATGCGATGCTGGGAGACCGACCGGGTGACTTTGCACGCTCTCCAGACGACCTAATAATTTGAAAGAATATAAAGGTACGTAAGTACACACCTATTAAATCGCTGGATCTCGAAAAATGTTTACTTAGAACACTTTTTCTTTTTTTGAACGGTTACATATTTTATTGTTAGAAGGATAAATTGCTGTCATTACTCATTCAATCAAATAATACAATTTCAAACAAAGACTATACTAAAAGTGACGACACCTAAAATATACCGAAATGATTCCGATACGCCCCTATCAATAGCAAATTGGAAAGGAAATCTAGTGATCGACCGAGTTTGTGGGCGAGGGAAACGGAAAATAAGCGATTTCACTTCTAATGGGAACGGGAGAGAGCGAATCAACTTATTTGTATGTAAAGCGATCCTAAAGATTAAAATCACCGCTTTCGCTACCTACAAGAACCGTGCCCGTTCCGAATTAATTCCAATTGATTATAACTAACGGACGATAGATCTTTGCAACGTGCCCTAAAAATAATTAATCGCCGGTTTAACGTCTTAGCAATAAAAGTTTTATGGAGATTAAAAATTTATCCGTCGCTTCGTCGCTGATTCGATAGAGCTTCATAATTAGTTAGCGAGCCGAGTATAATACTGTTATCTATTTGCACATTATCTGGCAGATTTGCAATTAAAATACGGGTTGTATGGGTAGGCGCTTGCGGGGTAGCGGTGGCGGATGGGCCGCGGGTGGCGGGCGAGGCGGAGCGGGTGCCGGCGGGGCGCGGAGCCTCCCCGCGACGTCAGATCAATAGTCGTCGGGGCGCGCGCCCACGCCGCACCGGCCGCTCTGCACCACCGCCGATTGTTTCAAATTACACCCGCCTTTGTTCCCGCCACTGATCGACTCGCCTCAGTTTTTGTTTGCTCCGAACGGCCGACTTCCTTTACGGTACGGTAATTACGCAATTCTGTGGCTCGCCGTACACACTTCCCGATTTAACGCTCGCCCGTCCCGCTCCTGACTGTTAATCTTGTTTACGAGCGTTATCTCTCTATCTCAATGGATATCGGCGTATTTTTATTACGTCCACAATGAATATAATAGCCGCCTGTAACTCTTAATGGGTATGACTTTGTATGGCTTCCTGCACTTAATGTTACCTGCTGATGTCTTAATCGCTCCTAATTAACAACAACAATACGAAAAGAGATTAATAAATGCGTATGGGCGAGTCTTTTATGGAGCTAAGTGATGCCCAATCGGGGCACCACTCACAACATTAAATAATTTACCAACTTAATTAGCTTTCGTGCATGCAAGTATGCATCGTCAGCTCTGGTGCATTAAGAATGGAATTAGTTTGAACAAGAAAGATTGTTTGATACTAAACGATTAAACAAATGGGGCATACGGCATAAAACATGATCGGTTTGTTGTACAAACATTTAAGAGTCGGAGGAGCTCGGCTCGCAATCACAGCGAGGCGAGGATTGCAAGGGGTGTAATGCAGGTTGTTACTCCCGGACGGACGACTGACGAAGTGCAGTTACCCGCTATTCATGCTGCACTAAATGCGCCCCCTTACCCCACCACCTCTCGCGCTAGCTGCCACTTAACAACAAAGAGACCGCTCTACCCTCTTTGTTACAAGAAACAACTCAGTTCTACGAACAACCACTTTTCAGTGTTGCTTTACTCCTTCAGAAATAGATAGTGGCAAGTTATCTCGCTTTGAGCGTTTCCAGTTTCCAGCGGTATTTGTTTGGGGAGTTATTGTCTATTTTGCATGCGTCGCCTTGACATAATAGCCCAGTCATATTAGGGCTTTCACCTCGGAATGAAAGATAATAAGCTGCAAATTGGTATGAACCTTTGTTTTGTCATTCTAAATGTTGTCTCAAAAGTCACAATCGTTATCGTGTCCGCGTCTCAAGATATTCAAGGTCAAAGGTCACAAAAATCGTTTTTTCGCGAATATCTGGCTTCCTATCGGTTAAATGAGATTTGCATTTATTATAAAAGTTGTAGGCTATAAAATTCCCTACAACTTTTGTTTAAACTTTTTTTTCATACAACCAACCGTTTTGAAGGTAGAGCGCGAAGAGTGCACATCGTACAGTCATATACGGCCTAATGCAAGGTCAAGCGTGAGTTATGGTTATCAGTACGTTATAAAGTCAATTATTTACTTGGAAATTATAATTATTAAACAATGCCTATTATTTATGTACTAACTATTAATTATTTATATTTAATTAAAGTAAGTAACTTGATTATTTATATATAATTATTCATATTTAACTATTTAAGTATAAAATATTATTAATTCTGGATTATATATTTTAGTTTTATTTTAAGTTAAAATGATAGTAAGAATACTCTTACTATCATTTCATATACATATTATATCATTTTATATACATATTTTACACATATTTTTATTTATTATTAAATACGGCATAATATACATTTGTCAAAATGTGAGTTCAAATATCAAAAGTATCTTTGTTGATTTTAATTGTAATGAAATTGGAAATGGAAGCTAATTATCTTCTTCTTCTTCGTCGTCTTCTTCTTCTTGTCGCTCAAAAATGTTCGATTCATTGTCATCATCCTCATTATCTGTCATGTTCATCTCCAAACCTTCCAGAATATCGGGATCATATGTATTTTCTTCATCGGGATTACTTGGATACAGTGAAGCGTTGAGGCAAGCTTGTCCGTTGCACTGGCCGCAAGCTAAAGAACATTGTAGCCCTGATTTTCTGCATCCACAGCGGGAACCACAACCATTTTTGCAATTGCAAAATATTACGTTTAGTAGTTCGGCTGGTGCTGGAGGTAATAACGTTCGTATGGGCTCCAGGATTTCATTTTCAAGCATCCAGCCCCATTCTTGAGGTTCTAAGTCCTTCCCTAACCACGTTTGAATCTGGTAGTAGACACGTTTTATGTGTTGATGAGCTGCTACACTTGTTGGTGGAAGTGTTGACAGTTGTACAGGTTTATTTAGTTTTGTAAATTTGATGAATTGCGTGTAGCGGAAATGATCAATGTTGTCCTCAGATTTTGGAGCATTATATAATGCCAACAAGATGCTCCATTTTCTAATAATGTTTGTTTTGGGCAGTTTTCTTGTTGAAATACTTCCACCAGTTTATCTAAATCAGGAATTTTTTCCAATGCTCTAGTAACAGTTTTTTTTCCTTTTTTAAATAGCGCAGAAGTCGTGTCACAGCCAATAATAGTTAGTACATAAATAATAGGCATTGTTTAATAATTATAATTTCCAAGTAAATAATTGACTTTATAACGTACTGATAACCATAACTCACGCTTGACCTTGCATTAGGCCGTATATGACTGTACGATGTGCACTCTTCGCGCTCTACCTTCAAAACGGTTGGTTGTATGAAAAAAAAGTTTAAACAAAAGTTGTAGGGAATTTTATAGCCTACAACTTTTATAATAAATGCAAATCTCATTTAACCGATAGGAAGCCAGATATTCGCGAAAAAACGATTTTTGTGACCTTTGACCTTGAATATCTTGAGACGCGGACACGATAACGATTGTGACTTTTGAGACAACATTTAGAATGACAAAACAAAGGTTCATACCAATTTGCAGCTTATTATCTTTCATTCCGAGGTTGACCCCTTTTTTTACCTAATATGACTGGGCTATAAAGTATTTTACTGTTTTATGAGAAAGGATTTGCGATGAAACAAAGGACTACTAAATTATTGTTGAGTCAATATTGGACATAAGTGTGAGCTCTACAATTCGGCATTGTACTTAAAATACGTCGTTTGCATTCTGATCACTAACTGAAAAGAGTCAGTAGAAATCTAGTTAGTGTGAAGTCACGGGCCGGTAACATGCGGGCCCGCCGCTCCCCGGACTAATCCCGTTCGGTTCACACTCGTGTAATTGGATGAAGGAGGCCCAGGCGAGCGGCGAGATTGGGCCCGGAACGCCCGCGCCCGCTCGCTAATCGGATAATAATGCTCCCGATGAACCCGTTGTGAGAAGAACTCGTGCCATTTAACTCCTTCCTTAATGCATTTTAAACTCACTTTAACCCGTATACACATCAGTTTTCCTTTTAAGTTGCTAGTCTAGGAGTGTAATGGCGATTGATAGTACCTGTACCCATTGTATAGATCCACATAATAGTAAGTAACCCTTCCTTTTAAGACGTACATTCTTGTCATAGTGGTCGTAATTGTTGTAATGTCCGATCTTCGATTTAGATTCCTCTGATGGCGAAGATACGCCATTTTTGTGTAAGCTGGTACGTCGGATCCTCTGAAGAGATAGAACTTTCCCTCTAAATGGTAATAATTATCATAACTCAAAACACACAGAAACAGGTTCATAAATAAAAAAGTTATTAAAGCTACAGTACCTGTCAAGTGTCAAAGCAAAAGTAGTAAATAATAAAAACTGGAAGCACTGACCTGTGTCGTATTAATATTATACTAGTATAGTACACAACGGAGCTGAGCGGTCGCAATACGTTCATTATTTACGTAATGGTTATGGATCCACATTTTACGTCACAGACCGAGCTACGAACAAAAGGTAATAAACCTAATCCTATGTTCTAAACAACGTATAAATAATGGATGCGGAATGTAGAGAATTTAACTTATGTGGAAGTTACGTGTGGGAGTTTTCATTTAATATTGTTCTTAGTCAGCAATAATGAAATAAAATAGAATTTCAACAGTCCTAAATTACGAACCATTTTCATTTAAAAGGGTTTTTATGTAAGGTACATGTTATAATAATTATCAACTGTAATAATCATCAAAACAATTACCATTAACTTCACTCAATTATTATTTGAAATGAAAACTGTATCTTTATGTTTTATGTGCAGATCTGTTTGCATTTCAATTATCTCCCCCGTTTCTTATGACAAGAATAATTTTGTTATTTTTATCTCATTCTTGCTTGTTGACTCTTCCAAATGAAGATTGAGTTTCATCCAATAATTTATTTACCGTTCCAGCGATTCCATCAGGATTGTAGGAAATTGGAGGATCAATTTTGCGAGATTTACAATTCTAATAAAAGCAAAGTTCGAACATCGAACAATTCCAATTTATTTACAAGAAAAAAATCATGAAGTCTAAATTAAAGACTGATGATGAGTAGTGGACAGGTTATGTTTAGCTAGCAGTGATGTAATTAATTGATTCTAAGGTATTAATTGTGTAATTCCATAAGGGGATTTAAAACCATTAATTTTATATGAAAACATGGTATTCTTCTGTGACCAGGATTAGAAACTGTATACGAAGAATACAAATATTAATTTATTTACCTTTCTTCTGTTCCGTGTTTTGTGGAGGTGGTGTAGCCGGCGATTGACCCCGAGCCTGCAGCGTCGCCAGCAGTTTCCTCTTGTGATTGCAAAGCTTCGTCAACTCTGCGCCTGACGCCACTTGGTACGGCTTGCTTACCACCTGCACCAAGATAGAAAGAAAGAAAATTAAGACTAGAAAAAAGACAGGCTTGCGAAATTTAAAGGAGTTTGTAGTTCATAGTATGCATGGCCAATGGTTCTCAATCCAACTCTTCATCCCGTTCCACCATCTCTAATAACTTTGAGGTTGGCTTATAAACGTGCCCAGTAATAACCAGCATATCAAACTCGGATTATATTATCCATCTTATATGGCGTTTTAAGAAGTGGCTGATATGATTTTGGCACAGGCTCATTGACGCGCAGATATAATGTGACTAATAAGTGTATCTAGTCACCATTTTACAAACTATTTGTTTGTAAAATGGTCAGACAGGATGAGCCTCGCTAGGATACGTCGATAAATGATAAATGAAGCAATACACAACTGACTATAAATCAGGCAATAAAATCGCGTTGAACGTAATTTTTATTTTCATAATAACGAACCGTTCACGAGTATTTATCGATTTAAACTCGCGCTACTACAGCTATACTGGTTTAACCAATCATCAAGCGTTGCATTTCCTGATTTCACGCCAACAAACCACCGGTTACGATCTACTCTGATCACAGATCTAAAATGATTCATGGAACAGGTTGCCGGTTCAATTATAATGTACTTATGATTACATCAGTATGATTTTTATCCTTTCTCTATTCCTCATGAATTGGTGATAGGTCTATTCAGAATTACGGCAGATATCCAGTATACTGACTAACCTTTTAGTTCCCCCCAGCCCCCAACTTTAGTCCGACAAAATTACGTATTATATAATTTACGCTATGCCTATGGGTTTTGTGGCTAACTTATATCTAAAGATTTCCAAAGGCTCCCAACTCCTCAACGTGACCTGATGACAGCTTGCAATACTAATCTTATTAGACGCAACCTCTATAAATGAACCGAACATGTGCTTTTCAGATACGGTAGAATACCAGCCAATCATCAGTGGAACGGTCATCATCAATCATGTTAGTGCAGTACAGATATCGTTAGCACGTGAATTATGTATCGTAAATTGGTCCATTGTGCTCGCATTTGCAAATCACCTCCAGCCGTAGGTGGTACGATTAAGCTGAGTGCACATATTGGGAGTGTGCATCAGCTGGGCTAGGCTTGCTCGATTTGCGAACACGTTCGCCATTCATTACACGCGGACGCCCACTGAGCACCGCTGCACACGCAAATTGCAGTACGCTCGCCCGCTGACACAGCTTGTATAAAATATACAATGCAATCTGTCACAGAATACTAGTACAGGAATTGAACTGACAGGGAGCTACTGACTTCTGTTATATCAGTTATTAGACTTGACACGAGTTTATACGTATGAATATGAATGTATAAAATAGCATGATCAAATTAATGTTTTCGATGTGGTTCTTGATTAGTTTTCAATACTCTACTTAAAGTTAGGAAGCAATAAGTATATAATCACAAAGAAAATGCCGTATTCTCTAAATTATCACTGAACCAAATGGTTGTGCTACTCGTATTCGTTAAGGACCTCACTTTAAAGGAACTGGGATGCTCCTTTAAAAGTACGTAAACACAGCGGATGGTGTACACGATGTTTGTACAAAAGGAGGAAATTGCCGTTCCCATCGTCGTGTCATCTTCAGTAATGATGCGTTAGCACGTCGACTCTAACAGACGTAGAAAAATAAAACCTCGCGAAAGGGAATACATCTTAAACGAGTTCTCTTATAAAACATCTGTTAAGTAAAAATTATCGAGAACAAACACAGATATAGCAAAATAAAAGTGATTTATATGCTACTGCGTCCATTATACTAGTTTATATTTTTCACCGGCTATAAAATAGTATAATGACATCATAAAACATCTACATAAACCGTGATTTGTACAGAGTATGAACTATGCCTGTAATGGTAGCGCTTCCAACTCAATAATAAACATGGCAGAATTAAGTGCCTCCATGCGGCAAACAGAAGGTCGTGTCCGTCCTTGTGCCAGTTAGCGGACAATCACATTACTAAACGTCAAATTATGACTTAGAGGATAGGCATGATGAATGTATACTACTGTAGCTTGGTCATTAGTTTCGTTTCATACTAACAACCACCATACACCTTCTTTGGTACATCTATGTAGTAAATTAATTAGCATTTATTATATGTAAGGCTTTTAATTTTACAACTACACCAAAAGTAACTTGTACATTGTAGAGTTTATTGCTAGTTATATCAAACTTTACGCTGATATTAATAATGTGAAAGTTTGCATGTGTGTATGTTTATTACCTAATAGACGTAAAGAGAATGAAATGAACGAGGTAGTTTACGCCGGGAGAAACCGTGTAACTAGTTGATCCATACATTTTATGAGACAGTAAAATGCAAGGTGCAATGCAAAGTGTATAGAAAAGCTTGTTAAAATGTTCTCCTTTAAAAGCATAAAATTTTTAGTATTCTCTGGAATCACCTAAGATATTACGTTATGTTTGTTAGTATGTTCTGTCCCCCCAGCTGGGCAAAGATTTTCGAGTATCCTTTTATCTACTCCTTCCTTTTCTCTACCCAAAAATATGTGTATGTACCTACCTACTTACAAAAATGCAAATTCAATGAAACTTGATGGTATAAGAAACTTAGATTAAGGTGGAGTTACATCTCCCAAAAGCTTGAAGCTGTCTTGACAAACAGGGGTAGACTTCCTTTGCAGGAGGTCGACTAGGTGGGTACCCCAACAGTGCCAGTTATTCTACCGCTTGAGCAGTGATGTGCAAACATTACTGAGCTTCGGTAGGAGGGCACTGTAGCTAGTGAAATTACTGGGCTGAAGAGTCTTAACATTTTATGACTCTCAAGTAAGAAGCGTTGGCGCAGTGCACTGGGTAGCACTGTACCGATTATGGGCGGCGTTATCTCTTACCATCAGGAGAGCGTCTTGCTCGTCTTCTTACTTCGTTGTATAAAAAAAAAACAAGCGCGCAGAACAGAGAAGAACGTCAAGAATACGATGCTCTTGACTTAAATTTCAACTGAGGTTGAGCTGCAAAATTTTGTACTATATTTTGTCATATGGTCACAAAATACTTAATTATGACCACTAAAAAAGACTTATAAACCGATGTACTGATTTACCAACAACCATGTATACTCATTTCCATTTTTTTTTAGTAAGTCTATACTGTCCCTCTGCTGGGCAAAGACCTCCCCCAAATCCTTCCAACTTCCAAGTATCTATAGTGTTTTTATTAATTAGATTAACAGGCATTGCAGGGCTAGGCAACATAAACTAGCTGAACTAATAAATGTGACGTGAGCCTGAATGACGAATGCACCTTAACGATATTTCTGTCCGGCGAGATAAGCTCGTGTACAATGGGACAGGTCATTTCAATACGAATCCAATCAACGTGATGGACGCGGGCAGTCACACACACTGCAGGTACTACCATGGAGTAAATGATGAGAGGAACGGTCTCACTCCTATACGTCCTGGAAGTTTCCACAAAAAGTTTTTATTTTTATTCTTAAACAAGTTTTTTTTGTCCAGCAGTGAGACAAACCAGGCTGGAAAAAAGTTATTTTAGAGTATTTTGGGTTAATTTGAAAACGTGAATTAATGTTTTACAAGCTTTTATTAAGTTTGCAAAATTATTATGGTATGGAGCTGATCTGATGATAGAATCGGAAGGT
The DNA here is from genome assembly GCA_947507615.1 of Hemithea aestivaria. NCBI lineage: Eukaryota > Metazoa > Arthropoda > Insecta > Lepidoptera > Geometridae > Hemithea > Hemithea aestivaria. The sequence continues at coordinate 7,251,958 of OX382332.1, read as the reverse complement.
GGCCATAAGAACTTGGTACTTAAAAGACACAACACCATCGTGTTTGATCTCATTTGATCCGTCTTGACGAGTACTTTGGTGCTAAATGGTAATCAAGGCCATCAGGCCTTGATCTCCATCATCAGATGGAGCTGGAAGGTGGCCATAGGAATTCAGTAATTATTGTTCATTTGTTCTTTCTTACTCTTTCAAATAACAGTGAACCAGTAATACATTATGAGCGCGGTGCGGTCTTAGTTACTTGTTCAAAAGTATAAATAAATCTGCCTCTGACTTAGGTGTCGTCAAAATCCTATGAAGCCCGATCTAATTTCTTAAGTAATCTGTGGACCATCCATGTGACGCGTTGCACCATCACGGGATGTTGCCATGAATCTGTCGATTGCAGATTCTCGTTTTCTAGATTGTTTTCAAATGTTACTTATGCGAAGATTTAACGATTTATATATCCCACTAACATTATAAATACAAAATGTCCCATGTATGAAAATTGTTGTCCAATAACCAATGCTTATGGAATATCACATAGGCAAATTTCAGCGCGTAATGCCTCGGGATGGAGCTTGTTTTTTTATCAAGCCAGGCCATGTGGTAATAGTTGCATAATGTTACATACTATGTTATGTAATAGGTCTTATTGATTAATTGCTGATAATTTTATTTTTTTTATTTTATTTTAGCCATTGTCGTCCCACTGCAGGGCAAAGGCCTCCCTTCCCTCCTTCCATTCCTCACGTGCAAGGGCCATGGTTTGCCAATTGGGATAAAAGGAGTCCAGTTCGTCTCGCCATCTCCGCCTGGGTCTGCCGCGGCGTCGTTTAACGGTGCTGGGCATCCACTGAGTGGTACGCTTGGCCCATAGCTCGTCCGACATGCGGCAGATGTGACCTGCCCAGGTCCATTTCAAGCTGGCAGCTTTTTGACCGACATCAGCAATTTGATAATATTCCTCTTTATTTTATGCATACTTCTGCAATACTTATAGAAATTTAATATCACTGAAATTTTTAATTTAGTACATTTTGGTTTTGTAATGAGATTCGATTACTCACGACTCCTGACAGGAACAAACAGGGAAGCAATTTGGTCGTTTTATTTGCGTGCGACAGCTGAATGTCGAGTAATTTGTCGGCGTATCGTCGGAGCTCGCCACTAATTAACGGGGACATTTACGGCTGCCAAACTTGTATCCATCCTGACCCCTCCTCACTCCACTCCATGCCTCCCCATCGGAACAGTGCATTCTCTGCTAAACTTGCCGTGCAAGCGACACCGACGCTTTTTAATTATTACATTCCCAACCTTTTGCATTCATGTATTTTTAACTAGAAAAACTTCGTCTCTAAAGGAAGGAAATCCGCCAAATCCTTACAGCTCTAAACGAGTAATTATTATGTCGTTGCTCGCGAGTCAAGCGGGCGTGAAAGTAAATAGCGTTCCCCGTTCCCTATCCAGCTCTCAAGTTGAATCTAGAGCGCTCATGAAAACACTCTTTTATGCCGAGATAATAACGTTCCGTGTGACTTGCTAAGAGACATGAATAAGGCATATTTAGCTTTGTGTTGATACAATTACCACATACAACTCGTTATCCGCGGGTAGGGCGAGGGTCGTACGTCATTCTGGTGTATTATTGAATATCGATGGCCTTGACCTGTATAGCAAAGCCATGAAGGGGGATGACTAAAGGCCGCGCCGCGCCGCAGGGCCGCAGGCAAGCCCCGCGCTCGGCATTATAGGTAATATTATACTTTTGTGAGGTTTATTGCAGTGGTTTCCCGACCTTCATTAAAAAGTCATTCTAATATTACAAGGACAGGAGTTGATATAGCTAAATGTAAACCGTGAATTTAAGAGTTTTTAAACAATATTTCTGTTACTAAACTGGCAGTATCCACGCTGATATTTGAAATCAGGGTTTCGGGTCGGTTAGAACTGAGTACTATCGGCTAATAGATAACGCCTTCGCTAGTTTTAAATTGCATAATATTACCTATATCAGTTAATATCTAAAGCAAGAACAACGAGAGAGAACAAAACAACACACAGCAAAATAAATAAACACGTAAAACGGACAAGTCCTAAGCCTCCCAACTCCCAACACCTATAATCGCGTGTTGTATATTACGGTTCCATCGGGAGCCGATCTCGCAGCTCACAATGGTCAATAAACAAAGCTTGTAGATGGTAGACAAAGCCGGAGTCGGCGGCTAGCTGACCGTATCTCACCATCACCGGGGCGGCGGAGCGTGTCGCTTACGGCTGTCGGTAAACACATTTTATTGTGCCATATGCATACACGTTAACTTACGGCGTTCGTTATTAGTTGACCGGTATTATGACTGCCAACTGCGGTGTGCGCCAGGAATGTTCCACCCACTGATTATTTAATAAGACCTAATTGGCCATCATATAATATTAGTCCCAGAAACGACGTCGCCATTGCAAGTCGATAGAGCACAAAGTGTAAGCGTTTAAACTGTAGTTGCACCTCAGACGTGATCGGAAGTACTTGTTGTAGCTGTTCCTGTACCTTATTTGCTCCGTGTTTAGAGTGCTAGCGCTCTTCTCTTGCCCAACAATGTGGTGAAATGATATCTGGTTTAGGTTGCGCCTTTAGCGCATAACTCATTTTCATGTTACGCAAAAGTTTATGTTACACAATCGAATATCGTATAAGGAAGAATGGTATAGTGGCCGATAACATTACTTAACGCAATTTTATTGTTAGTTCTGCAATTGAATAATGATTCGACATTATTATAAAAAGGTATTATTATATTAAATTGCCTCGTAATCCGTAATATTGGAAATTAATTACTTCAAGTGTGCATCATTTAGGGCGCTAGTAGTAATTACTTCTAATGTCCTACCAATGCCTGCTCAACTCTACTATAAGAAGAAACCTTTTAACTTTTACCTATATTGACCTCAACTAAATACTTCACAAAGCATCAAGTGATTTCTATTTTCTATACCAAACAAGATCTCCCTATCGGTTTGAAATGTTACGTACTGCCCTGCGCAGTCGCTACTTTCACCTCACTCTGTGGGAAAGTTGCCAGCGTTTAGAAACCGACTCGTTTATTTAAACCATATTATTACACTCAACTATTGGCTGCAGATATATTCAGTTTATCATATTCAATAATCAGCAATTTAAATGTCAACTTACAGATTGATATCAACATTAATCCATCCGATGAGACGTTGAACGAAGAACAATATATATGAAGTGGCTCGTTCAATAAGTTGAAAGTTTGATTGAAATCTCCGCTGAGCAACACGAACATGAGGATCATGACCTCCATCGATCGTTTAAATGTCACTTGCCGAGTTGCCACGCGGAAGAACTACGTTCTCTTTGTTCTCCGAGAAAGACAACACAATGAGATTCCGCGGTAACAGCGAGAACTTTCCGATAAATTGAAATCGTTTAACTGACGCTCGAGGGATCGGAAGAATTTAAATGTCATGGCCCTCGACTTGTAACTTTCAGAACGATTAATGTACTACAGATACTTTAGCGGTTTCGCCCACCCATGGTTTTATTTCCGTGGTCGCCGTGGGAATTTCGTAAGATATATCAAAATTTAATGGTTTTCAGTATCATGTTGAGGTATTTGTGGCATTTTTTCCGATCTTCTTTAAACTTTGATACCTTAGTAAAGGGAACAGAATGTACATTTATTTTAAGTCTCTGCGTCAAGGTTTAGATCGCGTATTCTCAGTCAGTATGGGCCGAGCCTTTATTAATACAGATTTAAATATGAAATCATAACCGATCGTGAATTCTATACAAGACACAAAGGTGTTTCACCTTATTAAAGTTTGAACTGCTGCTATTTCGCTAATGCAAATGAAAAAGGGCCCCTTCCTGTTGTGACTAGCGTAATAATAGTAACAAGGCCTTTAATACCCCACGTGTGTGCTTCGATACTTAACCCTCCTTTAAGCACACTTACCGAAAGGGCCAATTATACGTTCAGAGGTTCCTTTTATGACTATAACCCCTTAAGCCCTTTAAGCGCGGCATACACTATTGAATATTACAAGGAGGTCGAGTTTTGTATCATTAGTAAAATAAGTAATTAAAATCATTAAGATTTTATCTCTAATGGTGTGGGCCACACCTGCCGTAAGATTGCCACCCTAATACCTTCTAACAGTTCTTGTTCTAAGAATGATAACATTAATAAGATAAAATACAAATTTACTTTTACCAAACCTGTCACAGAAATAATCAAACATACTAAGGAAGTTATGGAAGTCATGAATTCACTATTAAAACAAATCCGCGTAAATCGAAACCTCCCCGAGTCCTAGAGAACATTTAGTAAACAGCTCTCAATAAAACTCTAACATACGGTATTGAATTTCCAGACAAATCCACGCCGTTTCAGCTATTCTTATTTTATGGTGATAAATGAGTTTATGTCCAGTATCGTCTAGGCCATAAATAGTGGTGTAATGGTCTATAAACGTCCTGGCAACAGCTGAAGTGAAGTCGCGATGGTATCAGAGCCTGAGGGTGAGCCACTGCTGCACGATCACGACGAACGTCTAGCGTCAACTACAACTGCTTAAGGCAATATCTGTACTCTGTACTGAGTACTGAGGCAGGAGAATTCGCGATAAAATTTCTACAGCGAAAAGTTTTGGGAAAACCCTAAGGAATTCACCTAAGGACGTTTGAGTATTAGCTCAAAATTTGTACAATACTAGTAGGCACTGGTAGGTAGTTATTAATACTAGTAGGCACATATTCTCATTATAACGATGTAATTTGTTGCTTTTCAAAATATGTATAACCAGATAGCCACTATTACGAAAGAAATCCTTCAAATAAATTAAGTATAATATCTGCATCTGAATTCAATTTTATTGTAACGTTTTCAACAATATGAATATTTATATTTGTACAACGCAATAAAATTCTCGAATCTACTCTTGTCAAAAAAATGATCGCAACATATTATAAATAAACTATCAACAACACGTTTACTTCAAGGATATCCACGTACGCTCTACGTGTACCGCGGTGTACCTATCAAAAAAACTGACCTTGGAGTTACAAAAACTTGTTTTAATACTTCAAATAACAACTCTGTAAAGGAGGTTAGATTGAAATTTAATGATCATAAGCGTTTAAAAGGTGTAATAATCAAGCAAGATAAAGTAGTTAAACTAAAAGTTAAAATGCTCAGACGCATGTAGATTGACACATTAAACAATTTATGAAATGGAACGCACCATAGGGGCACACTTTCTTTTAACATTAACGGCCTTAGAGATACCAAGACATTTAAAAAGCACTTTGATTGGTCACTGGAAGTGAATAGATCAAGTTCGATAATGGCCAAATTTTGTGGCATGTTCCCATTAAAGTAGATGTTGTTAAATTATACAGCGGTTCAGAGTACGTTGGTTTTGAAACCAACGACGACGATGGTTAGAGGCGAACAAATGTGACTAATAGCTTTCATGTAAAATGTAAAGTGAACGCATTGGAAGTAGATTGCAACAAGATAATCTGAACGCGCTAGCTAACAATGCTCTGAGTGGGCGCAATCAAATGACAAAACTGGATCATACATTGGTAGTGGCAACATAATGCAACTAATGTTATTATGAGTAGAGATCATAACGCCTCACAAGTATAAATTATAATAAACCCTGTATCCATATGATTTACATTTCATACGAACTCTCGCCTTCCATTTGTATCGTTAGCTATAGTTTTTTTTTACATAGCACTCATTATCTTTGGTATTGTACTGTAATGTAAGCTACAAGAATGTATCTTGTCCGAATGTATTTTTATGATCCACCTCTCAATGTATTCGTATCTAAATGGTATAAAGATGTTCTATAGAATGTAGTAATAACAAGACCAGTCACAGCAATGTTCATAACAGTTTATTTACGGCGCAAGTAATGTTTGTTTATCCAGTCCCGAGTCCCAACAAAAACCAGCATTACAGCTTTGTAGTGATGAGTAACGATGACCATGTTAGTAACAATAAATTGTCTATATTTTAATCAAGATAAGGTAATTTTAGGTTTAAAGTCATTGTATGCGCTGGGAAAACCAACGATAGAAAAATTGTAGAGCGTATTTTCCTATCCTCAACTGTACGAAAATAACTTCCAGCTAGTGCCTCGTAGCAAATGCAAGGAAACAAAAATATTCGTTTAAAGTTTTCATTCAAAGTAACAAGCAATCCAGATAGAGTGCAACATCATAACAATGCTAGAGCTGTTACCGTCTCGGGGAATCTCATCCACCAATGACGAGAACGTAAAGATGCGAGTGGATCAATTCACCGTCTCGACTGAATGTGAAATCGAGATCTCGGCGAGCGGAGCGCATCTCAAGACGAATGCTCTGAACAAAGAGGAATCGATGAGATTGCCGGAGTGTGAGTACGGGAGACGAGTGCACCGACCTCTCCCACCCCCACGGAACGCGGTGCAATTTGTACATTTCAAGTGCACACAAAGGCAAGGCGAGGAGGTCGCAGCAAGCTTTGACAGAATTAACTTGTCCGTCGCACAACTGCAAAAGCTCACCTTTATTGGATCGTCCGACAGAAAACCATCACAAGCAACTCGGAATTTCAAATGCATATTATTCCGACTATATTGTTTGAGGAAAATGCTTTGAACGTTTGAAGCAAAATGAAAGTTTCGTTATTGCTTTGCTTTTGTTACGTGTATTTGTAATTTTTGAACTGAAAACACATCCTACAAAAAAGTAAAAAAAGGTATGAAACTACTGTTTGGGATTCGTTTAAATAAACACACAGAAGTCAGAAGTAACACAAACAAGCCAAATGGCATAGAGAGACCATTGTAAACAAGTGGGACAAACTCTAGTAAAATAACGAGTCACTTGTTAAGCAATGCTAGTGTGCTCTGAATAAATATAATGTCGCTCGACCCTGTTATAATGGTTTTCTTGTAGTTGACGCACGGCTCGAGGGCTTCATGTCTATGTCTAGTACAGTGCTCCACTCAGACATTCATTTTCATAGGAATCGTTGCTTTTTATGTACAATTCTGAGAAAAAATGATAAATAAGTTGTGTTGGTCCCAGTAGGGAATGTGTGACTGTACATTATGATAAAAAAAAAATTAAAAATAGTACTAGCTGTGCCTTGCTTACTTGTGTACCTGTACCTATGATGTCCCGGTCCCGTGAAAAAACTGGGATAAAAAATAGCATACGCCTTCTTTCAGGGTTTCAACTATTTACTTGCCAATTTTCAATGCAATGGGTTCAGTGGTTTTAGTGTGACAGAGCAACAAACATTAAACATACATACTTTAACCTTTATAATATTAGTAGGATATTTAATAGTCACGGACACGTGAGCCGCATGACGGAAGAACGGTGGGCCTGGGCTACCACTCAGTGGAGCCCACCAAACCGAAAACGACGCCGCGGCAGGCCCAGAATGCGATGGAGAGATGAGCTTGACTCATATTTACCGGATTGGACCCGAATTGCAATAGACAGGGATGAGTGGAGAGAGAGAAGGGAGGCCTTTGCCCTGCAGTGGGACAATATAGGCTAAATAATAATAATAATAATAATTTAATAGTCAAATTGACACGTGGTCAAGGTACCATTAAAGAGCCAATTTAAAAATTACTCAATCATGATCGAGATTGAATGGACTATAAGCTATATTAATCCCAGCGACCATTTTAAGTATAATTATTAAACTATCGTAAGTATTAATAGTTTCAACAAGATAATAGTAGAGTAAACGTTAATTAATGTCTCGACACACCTACTGTGCAATATCAAGCGGGCACGCTGCATCATTTTGCAACATTTATCATATTAAACCCAAGCAACTAAGACCTACTTCACAATCATGTTTAATGGCGCCACTTTTGACTGGCCTCAATGTTAAATTAATGATATAAAAACATTTTATTATGAAAACATTTCATTTCAAAACATAAACGATCATCAACGTTCTATTCTTCTAATAAAATCTTACATCGTCTTCGATGCAAATGAGCGTGAATAAATTTTATTATCCACCTAACTAGATAACATTATCGACACAATGGTTTCTCGTTTTGCTGGTGTGGCGTCATAAACATTCAGAGATGGATATAAATGACACATTTGCAATCGGAAAGAGCGTCAACAGGCAGTAAAAAGTTTAACGACGACTCTTTAACCGGCCACGATTGAATCTTTCCCAGCGCAGCGTAAGAAAAAGTAGAACGGCTCGACAAACATTCCATATGGCGATGAATTGTTTCATGGAATACGCCACCGAACTGCTCCCAGAAATACACAAGTATGTATTTGGCTTCTTTGGTTAATATCATTTTATTAATTTTCGTGATCTGAATCAACATTATTAAATGTAAAGACTTTTACTGTTGCCATTCATATCTACATCGGAATAATGAAGAAATTACTTTTAAATTTCTATAAGACTTTCTACCTACATATATTATAGACTCGAGATCAATTATAAAAATTTATTATTGAGCCGTTTAATAATAAAATTCTGTTAAACGATTTTTTTTATAAAAGTAGTAAAATTCTACTACAAATATTCATTTGTTACGTTGTTACGTTCCTAGCAGAGAAATAAAATATAGACAAGTGGATATTTGAAACTGACCTTAGAATCAAAATTAAACGCCGTTTCTGGTCTCAGAGGACAGGGGAGGCCACATTTACAAGTCCCCGCCGTCTGAAGATATTCTCGCAGCTGCGGTAGAGTGCTCAGCGCCGAGCCGCTTGGACTGAAACAAATAACAATTAATTTATTAACAAACTAATTATATTTTAAGCTCTATCAAGAACGATTGAAACGAACATCGAGAAACGAGACGCTTACACGCACATATGTTACAAATTAGGCAACTATATTAATAGTGCCGATGTTCCTATACAAGCAATTATGCAAATGTAATCAGGACCAGATGTTGAGTAAATCTAGAAATACATAGACTTTACGACTGGCAATTATTAATTTAATGTCGATGCATGAAATAGCAACGACGCAGCTACGACTAAAGGATATCAAAATGTTAATACTAAAGCGAACTTTGACATTAGAGTTCAGTGGGAAATAATTTTCAAATGAACTGGTGTTCGTTGGTGCAGCACAGGGGTGCAGGGCAGTGACTCGTGTAAACGATTGAGAGGATATTTGCTGAAAGCGACCGATGCAAAAGCCTCTAGTGTACCGTGCTGCCAGTTACACCAACTAATTAAGCGACTAACTGACTGCACACCGGTCAATCGATATTTAATTTCTGTTATATCACGCGCCGCTTCATCTCAATAGGATAACGACTGGATAGGCAATGTTAATAAGAATAATCTTCATATTAAATTCTATCAACTTCCTAACAATACAGACACTCAGTTAATATGTATACAAGTATAAAGAACGGAAGTCACTAATAACTAATTTGCATGTCTCAAGTCAAGCAAAGTTATAACTCACGTGGAGTATATCATTTAAAACCAGATACCATCCATGCAAAACACTCCGAAGGGCTATTAAGAATAATTTGCAAACAACGAAATCCGTTTACGACGACAGTGCGGGCATACCTTGGCTGCGTTATAACACCTCTATTCGCTATACAAACAGGCTCTTTCATAAACGCTCCACATGATAATTCATGGCGATTGTTCACGGTCTGGTACACTTGGTAAAGGTAAACCGCGACCGCAAAAAAAATTTTTGTTTACTCGCTTTTTTGTTCATATACGCGGGGTCTGCGGCTTTAGCCACTATGCAGGGTGTTCGCGGTCGGATAGCTAGTGAGCCTGGGGAAATTCACTGTTTGCAATCGCGTGTAACGTTTGGGGGAGCGCAGCGTTCACTTACGTAGACAGCTGCCGATAATAATTACTCAGCACGCAAACCCTTTCGCACCTTGCATGTACGCGCTAAATTTTGTGCTATTGAAACGGCGAAATACTGGTTATTTATTACCTTTATATTGACAAAGATTCCAAAGACTGGTTTCAATATGATCATTCAACTCGAAACCTGTTAGTAATGAGACTTTAGTTATGTTAAGCACATAGCAGTTTAAAATAATCATTGAGAAAACATGACTGATCTAGATAATAAAAGCATCTTTACTGTATTAATTTTATCTGTTTTTAACTCTGTTAAGATAAACTTAACCGGTTTGACTCGAGAACTCGTATAAAATAACATTGAAGATTGTAGAATAATAAATAATACAATAAAAATGGTCAAACCGTCATAAGTAATATCGTCTGGCGTTTGTTTGCTGATTAGTTAGACACAATATTCATTGCTGCGATTATTACTAAGCCAATTTAAGACGCTATGTGTCAGACTTCCAAGAAAATAAACGACACTGAAGACAATAATTTATGCAGATGCTCTATCGTCCGTATCCTTGAAATATTGCTTATGACTAATCGCCTTTGCTATGAATTTATCCTCATCGACTGACTTTTTTACGTTATAATTTATGTGTTTGTATTGGAACTAAATTAAGATAAATCTTTTTGAATTTGGATAGATTTTTGAAGGCTGAGAAATACCTAAAGAGGACCCATATAGTGTCGAACCATGTCTCGAAGTATTCATTGATATTGAGTCCATCAGTAGGATCACATTTGAAAACCATTTGAGGTGTTGGTACCTTGGTACCCGACATAAATAAAAAAAATCATTATTTTTTAAGTTCTTTAGGTAAATGTGAATGTGAAAATACAATTAGTACTCAGCCAAGGATATATTAACTAGAATAAAACCCGACCAACACTAGAACAAGTACTACAAGTCTAGTATAATATTCCACTTTAAAGGCAATCACTGCATACCTTTACACCAATTTCATATTCCATGTGATCGCCGGGATATCGAGTTATAGGCGAAATAATCTGGCTCTAAGCCAATGTATGTAGCTGGTAGCTGCAATAATATCACTACGACACGGGTCGTTCTATCGGGGAAAAATCCTACGGAAGTATTTCATGTAGGACGCCGCTCGCCCTAATTCCATTTATTAGGCAAACATTGGATCTTGTGGAATTAATTGCGTTTGTATTGCCTCCTTGTCTCAACATAACGAATTTATTACTTTGGAAATGGGTATTCAGTATTCATTTGCTACTAATATTATGTATTGGCCATTGGCTGTTTTTGTCTTAATTAATCCCACCAAAAACATTCTGTAAAAAACTAGCCAAGTCTCGATGGAGCTGCTTGTTTATCTCTAAAAAGTAATGAAATCTAGACAAAGTCGTGCCAAGTATAAGGTTCCTTACTGCGATTTCTTTATTATTATAGTTAATGTTGTGTGACTTGGCCGTTGAAGGGTACACAAGGGTACAAAACCAGATGCTCCATGACACTTGGATCGCCTAAACATAAGTATTATTGAAATACGCAGCTTTATCAAGCCTACAATTGACTGGTTATCCAATCAACGTTTTCCAAGTGGAAATTTTCTATCGTGAATGGGTAGCGGACAGATTGGTGCAATAGTGTCATGGAGCACCTGGTATAATACCCTTGTCTACCCTTCAACGGCCAAGTCACACAACATTAACTATAATAATAAAGAAATCGCAGTAAGGAACCTTATACTTGGCACGACTTTGTCTAGATTTCATTACTTTTTAGAGATAAACAAGCAGCTCCATCGAGACTTGGCTAGTTTTTTACAGAATGTTTTTGGTGGGATTTCACTTATTTTTGTAGAAACGCTATATTATAAGGTTATCAGAAATACAAACCGTAAGCGCGTTTTAAAATACAGTCAGCGCCATCTAGATACGTGTGCGTTCACTCTTAGTCCAATGCATCATAACATTATACCGGGAAGTGGGCCTAATTAAACTTGCAAGATTTAATTACAGACAGACAGACCGACAGGTGAAGGTAAATAAAAGCTTGTAGTAAAGGCGGTATGTCGATCTCTTCTAATAGTTTGGTTAGGCTCTTATTTTAGTTGGCCACGCTAGATATCGCCTGATCATAACTGACGATTTACGACACATATACACACTCATATATACATATACTATGCCTTAAATATATTTTGAATTAATAAGTTGGATATTACACAATTTTAACCATTGACTGCAAATGTAACTTTGTAATCCTATACATTTATATGAGATTACAAAGTTATTTATGCAGATGAATTATCTCGAAAACGAGACCGAAATTGCAAGTTTTTTTAGTTTTCCTATGGCTTATACAATAAATTCTAAGTATGTACCAAATTTCAGCTCTCTGAGTTTATGGGAAGTACTAGTTCTATTTTGATGATCATGAGTGAGTGAGTGTCGAAAATGCGAAACTTTGCTTTCGCTTAACTTCGGAACTTAATGACCTACAGACTTGAAATTTTGGATTTTAAGTATGTAATTATAGCTTACTGGATGACGAAAATTTCTGTGTTCTGGTCTTATCCAGAGGTTCTCAAATAGGGGCCTGAAAATGCGACGAAATGGTTCCTGTAAAGATGGTACGGCAGTGCTTGCTTCGCGCTCGACTTGGCGGGGGCACTACCGTGCCCCCAGATAACGCAGATGAGACCACTTTTAAATTGTAAATTGTAGGTAGGTACATGATTTCCTTAGACTTCGGGAACATTGTATTTATAGGTGCATATTAAGAGTGGTTACCTACACTCTACATAGGTACAAAATGATTTCAAAATGAATTAAGATTCTAAATGTTTTTTTATATTGATTTCTTTGGTAACATGCAATCTAGTGCGCAATTTAAAAAATATATAGTAAAACGATATAGATTGTATGTTAATTCCAATTACATCATAGCCTAAATCGTTTCACTCACGAAGAACCACATCAAAATTCTAATTGAGTAGTTTATCTATTTATGGAATGAGCGCAGTAAAGATTACACAAACGACTATTGCCTACTTAAAATAGGTTGATCTAAAAAAAGAGTTTACAACTCACACGTCCCTCTGTTGATTGTTGATGGGAGTGGGATATTCTCACAATGACCCGTACAAGACGATTGTAAATATTTATTTACGAACATCTTTAAAGCCCTTTTGTTTAAACTAATATTGACACGGTATCATTAACCCACATAAAACTGAAGGTGACTTTGAGAAGCAAACAAAATCTGTTAAAAAAGAAGGTAGAGCAAATAATAAAAAATGTCGTCAGGACATGCAAGATATGATTGTACATGCATTGGAAGTTAAAAATAAACGTGCAGTTATTGCAGTGCGTGACGCTGCGGTCGAGGCGAACAAACAGCAATTGTCGTCAACAACAACATTATCAATATCAACAGCGGGGTGAGACGATGCCCACGGCGCGATAACGTGACTCACGAAAGGGTTTCCCTCACTGACTCACTAAGTACTACCTTGCACTGCTCAACCGCAGTATACTGAAAGCGGTCAATGCGTGTAATTTGAAAGCCCTAAAGGAGCCCATTACGTTTTTATTAAGCATGTTATTACAGTTATTTAATCCTATCTTTATGTATTTCCTACTTCGTTTTATGAGCTTTAAACGCCATCCGTCATTCTGTTTTGTTTTCTTTATTGAATCAGTGCTTGAGTAAGAATTTTGTTATACATTGCGATGGAGGAAAAAGATAAAACGATCTTTAATTTATTCAGACTTTAGTAACAACCTCTTTATTATGACTCTCTCTTTAGACTGACTGACTGATTATGACTCTTCTTTCTCTTTAGTGGTCTCATCTGTGTTGACGACTATTGAAAATATGAAACATTTTATTGTGTACCTATAATATGTTAGTTACTTCTTCACGGCGTATTATCGAAACAATAGGCTCACAATTGGTACTTTCAACTTTCACAAGAAACTCTTTAAACTTAATACTTCTCAGTTACCTACAATTAGTCATAAAACACCAAAAGTATGAGTTCAGTGTTCTAAAACTAACAAAATGGTTTAACCTGGTTAGCGCGATGAATCAGATCGTTAACAAAACACTACATAGATACCACTTGATAAAATATATTAGAACTAATACACCTACTCAATTTCGAAGCGTGTAGACAAATGTACCCAATTGTGTACCCTAAACTAAGTTAGACAGCTCGCGTCAACATCGATCCCCTTCACAAAATGAGCTTGGTGGAGTAAACACAGTAATTGGATATTGCGCCAAACGCTTCCCCTGTGAAGTCGAGGGTCCCCTAATATGAATGAAACAAATACGCTTAGACCTGTTTCTGTGTCGACAGAACAAAGTGTAAGCTTGTTTTTAAAAACAGGTTAACCAACATTTAAGAAAATTATAATTTATCTAATAAATGAATGGAATTAATGAACGGTGCGAATTAGGCTATTAGAGCATAAGACTCAATTCCATCTGGAATTAGATGATATTTAAAGTGCCAAAGACAAATATTTGTTAGGTACACAAATCAATGACAACGTCACGAGTAAAAACAAACAGTTCCAGGAGTCAACAATTATGCGAGAGGGGAATTAAAGTCCAGAACATACCATTACTTAAAATAAGCACGTCACTTGACATTACTTATGGAATTCAGTTCAATAAAATACCTAATAAGGACAGTCTGTTTATTATGGAAGCAATTGTTTTAACATAACCTGTCGATAAAATTTAGAGATCTCTGGCTACACTACAATGTACTATTTAAATTCTGATGAAGAATTCAAATACAACGTCAACAACGGCAGTTCATTTTAAACCAGGAGCGTTTTATCGATGCGTCGGTTAAGCTAGCAAATTGAGCTTTTATTTATTCATGTTAGGGGAACGAGGTTGATATGGGTCGGGGTCGCTCAATAAAGGACACTCTAAGCTCACAACTCGCAAAAGGACTGCGACTCGCGACCCACGTCATTGTTTTACTGACACTTCAATCGACACACTTCACTTCATCTATTAGTGCAGGAAATCCCGGGTATTATTATTTCTATCATTAATCATTCTGTATCGATTGAACAGACTAGAACTTACGATATCACGTCACGTATCAATTTATTAATTGCCATTGCTATAAAAACGTTCACGGTCTGTAAATCTGAAAATTAGCACGAGCTAAGTTTTTTATGTTGATGTAGAGTTAGTTTGAATTCTACATTGTGCTTGCGGAAAAGTGATTGTTCGTATTCAAAAACACCGCTTGGTGGGAACTGGAAACGTCTAATTACAAAATTACAACGTTTACATAAACTTCTATTATATTAGGTATCTACTTACATAGTAAATTTAAATGTTCTCGTAGATTAGGCAGGTACTGAGGATGGAAATCAAGTTTGTTTTATTTGAATTAAAATCCTTGTAAATTAGATTTGCTAAAGTTTAGATTGAATCGTTGTCAAAAAAAAAAAAACATCTCCGTCTAAACTACTATGTACCTATTACTAAACTGATTAACTGGTAGATGAATCGTACATATTTTTGCTTGCGCTTCACTGCGTTTTATCCTAAGAAAAATGCTGATGCGGTCGAATTAGCAGCATGTTTGCCTATAGTCATGCCATGTTTGGAAAGGA
The DNA here is from genome assembly GCA_947507615.1 of Hemithea aestivaria. Taxonomy (NCBI): domain Eukaryota; kingdom Metazoa; phylum Arthropoda; class Insecta; order Lepidoptera; family Geometridae; genus Hemithea; species Hemithea aestivaria. The sequence goes on along the minus strand of OX382332.1, from coordinate 7,236,426 downwards.
AAATATTATGAAGATATATAATATTATTTCTTTAAGATTAATCATACTAATAATTATATTAGCGCTGTGTTCTCAGAGATTAGACAGGTTTCCCAAGCTCCCAGTAAATCCTGTCATATCCATGGTATAAAGCAGGTGAATGGCCGGCCGGAGTGGCTCTGGCACGCGAAGCATGCGTTACCTTCACCGATTTGCGGCTTACTGTTCGCTGATCTGAAGGCGTTCTCGATACAACAAATTATATCTATGACCTACATTATTTTATTACATTCATATCTCATATTAAATTACGTGAATTAATTACAAACGTAATAATTCTGATTGTCCCGCTGATAAATTGTATCACTTGCTAAAAGACAAATCAATAATCAAGATGAGATAAATGCGAAACTAGATAGCAGTTATTGAGAGAATAAAATGTTGTCCAGTCAGGTTCAAGTTTGCGAGTAACACCTGCCACATGCCAACTCGAGCCGAGCACATCGTATCGGAAAGCAAATAAATTCACTTTAATACTGCAAGACTTGTAACATCGCCTAGTTTTTGTAATGGATTTCAAAGGGTTTTTGTTATATTCTCAGGAAACCTTGACTCGATCCCCTCGACTGTGCTTCTGTGGGAACGACAGAGAGCACACGTTTCTTTTTGCCGTCTGGAGCCCATGTGAGCGAGCGCATCCGGCTGATTGTGCACGAGAGCCGCGCACTCAGCCACTAGAGCATCGTGTTTATTTATTACGTAGACATCATTTGTTATACCGTGATAAAACATTAATTACCAACTCGCACGACAAAACGCTCAGCACCTACACCGCGAATCAAAGGAAATCTAACATTATTTGCACGCCCGTCACAATACCCTCTAATGAAAATAATTAGTCATGCAAACTGCCAACACATTTTTTATTTCATTTTAATGGTGATGCGAATCTTTGAATAATTACCCACTTGTCACGTAGTTCAAACAGTCCGGATTTAACAACGCAATTAAGAGTAGGGCAGACTAATGGATGCATCATGGAAGTTGTTTCGTTTATTTGTTGTCGAGACGCGGTGCTATCCACCCAGTGAGGACGGTGTGCCTCATTTAATAGAGCAATAAAAAATGTTCGACTCGACTTACGTAATCCGTATTATTTCCGCGTCAAAGCTGCTGTGGATGTTAACGCGTATGATCTCGCATTTCGGTGCCATTGTGACTGTTATTTTCGAGACACTTCGCAAGGTCCACCATTGTTAACATTTCAAAAGCAGCGCTTGAACGACGCTAATCTATTCTCCTAATCAAATTCCGCGTGCAAAAGTTAAAAATAGGAATAACTCTGAGATAGGCAACAACTTCATTGCAAAGAGTGAGACAAATAAGTAATATGTTGAATGATTAATATTATCCTACTTGTCTATAATAATGGACATTAGATACACTTTTGCACACGTTTTTACACGTACCTATACAATAACATGATAATATACACCTACAAACAAAAAATCTACCCAATACATCATAATATTTAGTTTTATTTTTGTGATAGGTACTTAGTGCTTTTATAGGTTGCAAAATTATTTTATTTAAATAGTGCCTATGGCTTATAATTATAGAACACAACGCGCGTTTTCTAATTTGATGCTTTTTATCAAGGTCTCAATATAATATTGTATTTCACAATAGCCTTTCATCTCCAAATGGTGCCATAAATCTCAAATTAGGGACATTGTAAAGTTTTACTGACTCCTTGCGGTCGTAACTCGAGTTTATATATTTTCTTTTAGAATAGGACGATTCAAATGCATAATAAAAGGATTTTAAAACAATAACATTTACACGTCTACCTACAAATCTTCAAATGATTTGTAGCCGTGTTTTAGGTAGATTTAGATATTATCATATTTTTACATCGTCTGTGTGTGTATATGTAAAACGATTGTTAAAGTTTCTTAATTCTCCTCAAAAATATCGATATTTTTCCAGATTAGATATTTCTAATATCGTCTATGCTATAAGCATTTGTGAGACGCGATGGGTGGTAACTGGAAGAATTCTAACCCTGCCATAAACGCTTTTGTTAACAACTCATAGGAAAGTCGGAACGAATTGTAAATCGGATCACAGCGCCGGGTGACGCCCATCAAATCCGTCGAAACAATCGAAACGCACCGTATGGGCACTGAAGACCGCCGAGCGTTGTGCAACCCATCACAACACAAAGGAGGCCAGAGAAATCCCAAGTATTTATGTACAATACGACTTTCGAAAAACTCCAATGCTTTATCTCGTTCTTGCCGGCTTCGGCTCTGACGGTGGTCGTAAATCAGTTAAGCAACAGTTAGTCCTGCCGACGACAATAAACGGAAGAATGACCGAATTCTTTATTTCTCGGTCAGCTGGGCTGTACAAAGCTGGTACCTTTGAGGAATATTGTTCCTTGATCCATAATTTACGAGCTAAGAACATCTGTTTTGTATTGTCGACTTAAGATATTTTGCGAAACGATGACGAATGTGACAAATACCTATTGAGTAAAATCTTATGGGAAGTTACAAGACAACAGTTTGCGCCTAATTCTAATTTTATATTTTGCGCCCATTGGCTAATTCTCACCCACTACGATTGATGACAACTTCAATGTACATTGCTGCGTTTGTTAACCTCCTCATTAATATGAGTAAAACACATATTATTGAGGAGGTTTAGAGCAGTCTCCACGTGGAAGATTGGCGGGAAGTGGCGCAGGACAGACCGAGTTGGAGAGACTTGTTATCGGAGGCCAAACCCCACTTTGGGTTCTCACGCCAATCCAGTAAGCAATGAGGAGGTTTAAGCAAGTTGGTAATGTACGCAATTTTGTCTATGGATTCTAGTGTTTTACATGTCGTTTGGCGATAGCCAATAGGCCCTCAGATCTCTCAAAATATATCGCTAAATCACTAAGGCGATACGGCATTTAATCGATACTAGGAAATAGCGACTACAAAGTAATACGGAAGCTACATAAAACCAAGCTATTATTATTGCCCAAGGTGTGTTGTTAGAGTATTGTTCTCCTTCTTAAAGACTTAAAGGCATTGTGCTGCCAATGACAGATAAGAGCCGAGTAATGAGCACAAGCGTCCTACAATGGAATCTCTTGGGCTCAACGCCCACCCGTCACTTTCTTAGCATTCTTTTGAAAACAATTTATCAAATTGTAAATTATGCCGTCACTTCTTTTCACTGGCCCGGCAATTTTTTTTGCTATCTCGAATTTCATCTGCCCTGTCTCAAAAGCTTTGGAACGTGTATTGAATAATAATGTATTTTTATGACAAATATGATCAGTTAAAGAAATCCCATTGTTTTTATGGAATGCGGTTATATTATCATCATTGTACCTATATTTTATTGGATTATGGATTACATTGCATCTACTAGAGATCACAAATAGTAAAAGCTTCAGCAAAGTCATCTAGCTCCTAACACGTTAATTTTACACATGATATGCACAGATTATCTGCTTAAAGTTGAGCTGGGTTTATTTTCAAACTCTCGAGTACCTTAATATTTAATTTTTGTGAAATGTCACAGGCGTTTGATAATGTTATTCTAACTTGAACTATAAATATGTAGTAAGTTTCAGGATCTAAATACATAGGTAGTAAAGATATCAAGGTTTACACATTTTATTACTATTGAGAAAACAATATTACAGGTAAAATTATGAATGATTAAGAATATTAAGGTAGGTAGGTATTAGGGGGTATCTCAAGGATACAATACTTGGACCACTTTTTTTGTTTTCTACTTTTTTATAGTTTATAGGTACTAATTCGCAAGATTTTCCTCGTCAGTACGTGTTCATTTCTCGGAGATTTCAAAACGTCACATTTCAAGATACACTCAGGTCATCGAAGTATGTAAGCGACGTTTTCCTTGGATTTCAATTTAAGTCGTAAGAGTTAGCGATAGTTTAATGCTTTCTTATTACACCTATATAATTGGAATACGTTCGTAATTATATTATATCGTTGGTGAATTTTATATAAAATACGAAAATCAATATCCTCCTATCACAATGAATTATTTTAAAACTTTGTATGATTGATAAAATCTTGATTTTGTATAGTACGTTTTCTCCGCATGAATTTAAGGATGTGCTTAAGGGCAAAAAGCGTTGACAGAGTAAATTGTGACGAATATTTGAGAACGCGATCGTTTATAGTGTGGTTAAAATGCCGATGCTTTCTTCACTTGCACCGAAAGGTACGTCCGCACAGCTGCCGGACTGGTTTGTCCACTTGCAGCGCAGCGGATTGATTTAACGTGAACATACGATCCGCGCTCGCAGCGAGGCCTGCGATGCTTCATTACCGCTTAACTATCTTGCGCATTGATTGTACAAATATCGACTTTAGGTGTTAATAGTTTTACAATTACTTCTTCGGGTTATCTGGTTAAGAGACTAATTGGACTTGTGGGCTGTGGGTAGTTTGCTTGGTGTATTTTTATTAACATAAAACGTGGCAGCCGTATTTTTAACCCCCGACGCAAAAACGACGGGGTGTTATAAGTTTGACGTGTCTGTCTGTCTGTCTGTCTGTCTGTCTGTCTGTGTGTGTGTGTATGTGTCTGTCTGTGGCATCGTAGCGCCCAAACGGATGAACGGATTTTGATTTAGTTTTTTTTGTTTGAAAGTAGAGTTAGTCGAGAGTGTTCTTAGCCATGTTTGGTGAAAATCGGTCCAAGATGGCCGCCGCTACAAAATGGCGGTTTACTTTTTTCTTCCACGACCCTCTCAATATGGGTATCAAATGAAAGGGCTTAACGAGTAGAATACAACCCACTATATAAAATTTAAAATCCAAGATGGCCGCCATCAAAAAATGGTGAATTACGTATTGCGTTGGGGGTTTTTTTAAATTTTTAATTTAATTCACTTGTTATGGATATTTTTATATGTACGACTATTAGGCCCTAAAATACATGCGATCTCTTTTGTTGTGTTTAAATTGATGTCTAATTGATGAATATGTGTGATTAATGTCTGTGTGTGTGTGTGTGTGTTAATTGTAACACTTATTTCTGTGTAATCTTAGTTCTAAGCTATATTATTGTATTTGTGTGAACAATAAATTCCTTTCCCTGCTTGGTTGTCTGGAAGAGATCGCTATTAGCGATAAGACCGCCAATTGTAACACTTCTTTCTGTGTAATCTTAGTTCTAAGTTTATATTGTTGTATTTGTGTGAACAATAAAGAGTTTTCTTTTCTATTCTATTCTAATAAAGAGTTTTCTAATCTAATCTATTCTATTCTAACAATTTTCGACATAAATACATATTAGCTTTTTGTAGGGCTCTCCCCGAGCGCCCTACGCTCCGCCGTCCTTTCGTACACCCTGGTGTGCACCGTCGCCTAAAGTTTCCAGGGCGGGGTGCCGGCCAGGGCGCACGCCGCCATGAAACTTACCGTGCGGCACTGGCGGATCCAGGATTTGGTTCTGGGGGGGGCCAAGGTGCAGACGGGCAAAAATATTATAATTTTTACTACGAAAACTGTGTGTTTAGCTCGCTCTGAACAGTTAGAAAGTTCAAATATCCTTAATAATAAGTGCGCGAGCAGCTTGCTGCGAGCGCCGAGAATAAAATTATAAACTTGACCATGAAATATGTGCAAAATTCGTACCTCTACAATGCTTCTGGGGGGGGCCTTGGCCCCCTGCCCCCCCCCCCCCCCCCTTAATCCGCCTATGCCGTGCGGTAAGCTCTCACCATCCGCTGTGCTGCTCCTATAGTTCAGGAGGAGGCGTAAGAGGGCGCCCGCCTCATTGACCAGGCGCTTCGCCAGTTCCTTCAAATATGGGTGAAAACTCCAGAGTGTCATCAGATGTAGCAGATGACACTCGTTCCGGTCGTAGGGCTCCCCGCAAGAGCCAGTTAAAACCAAGGACCCGTGGTCCCTGTGGAGCACCGGTCTCCGAACTGTAGCGCCGCACGCGCACGCGCCCTGTCCTATCCGCGAGGAGTACTTCGCGGCTCTCCAGGTAGCTGGCCAGCAGCCGCCGCATGTATGGAGGCACTCCGTGAAACCGGAGGGCCTCCAGTGATAGGCCGCCTAGTGAAGTACCACATCTTTGCCAGTTATTCATCTGCCTAGCAGTAATGTACAGGCATTACCTACTGCATTCCAGACTGAAGGTAATGAATGTTACCAGTGAAATTACTAATCATGATGAGATTAAAGACTTCTGTGGCGCGATGGGCTAATACTCACAACGCAGAAGGTTGTGGTTTTGATTCCAAATTTTTGTGTGATCCACAGGTAGGTATTTGTTTCTGGTCTGGGTTGTTCAATAATCTTTTATTAGTATGTATACAAAATACAAAAGAAAAGTATTATATATCTATTATCCTAACCACCATAACACAAGCAATAAGTTGCTTAGCTTGAGGTTAGGTGGCGCTGTGTGAAATTTCTGAAATATTTATTTATAGAACTAATATCTTAGGGTGACAAGCGCATGTCAGTGTTAGGTAGAAATTAATATTTCAAAACACTGAAATGAAATTTATTGGGTGATACTGTGCCTGATATGGGCAAACATGATGCTTATTATCAGGCATCTAATTTGCTCATTTTGACACTCATCGTCAAAATAAAAAAAAAAAGTCATCCTGTTCTCCAGGAATCTGCCCTTTTGGGCATTGAGCGAGAGTTTGGTCATAGATGAAGATGTCTTGAATGGTATGAGCCCAGTGGCCCAACCAAAACTCATCAGATCGTTAAGGATGTCTTGAGGAGCTTTTTTCCTAATTCTCCAAAATGTCACCATATGAGGGTTCATGAGGACAGTGGTAAGTTTGTTTGGATGGCGGTGTATGCGATTAGCATACAATTTACCCACCCATATCAATAAGAATTGCTACTGAGCATTTATTTAATACAAAATCTGGGCCAACAACAATGATATTAATAAATCAACTTTCTAGACAATCTAAAATTTAGTAATCACAGTTGAACCACGGTAAAGAGAAATACTTTACCGTGGTTGAACACAGAGTCCTGAGGAGGATTAGGGATGTTAATTAGTTATCAACATTTATAAAAATATATATCATCCTAATAAATCTTTAGTCATGGCTCAATAATTATATATATTATGATGACCACATTCATTAGTTCTTAATCTTTACTGTTAATATATTTCTATGATCAAATGATTACGATTAATTAATAAAGTGATGGATAATTATGTCTGGTGACATCATGTTGCCAGGGGTTATAGATTTTGTCTAGCATTCTTATATGAACTTCTTGCTGCTATATAAATGTGCGCACATTAGGAATCTTTTTTTAGTCAATGTCTATATCATAAAAACTATCTCTTTATGAAATTTCAACCCAATCCTTCATGCAGTTAAATCTGTGCATTGATGGATCAATGAGACATACTGTCTTTTATCAAATCAGCTGCCGCAGCATTTTTTAGACCTGTCCTCTGGGAAATTAATTTTCTATGGAAAATCCTTTGACAAAACACAATGTTTGTGTTTTTCAACACTCAAATTTCGATCTCAAAAACACAACTGTTGTGTTTTCTGCAGTCAATGTGTTAAACATAACCCAAATGGATGCTACTTTTATGTGTGCATTAATGTCTCATTTATTTATTAATTTGTTCTCTAAAGTCGATACAAGGTCTTAGTCCTTAATGTGGTTAATGATAGAGCGACCTGAATATTTCACATTATATAGTCTGGAAGAGAGGTTTGTTATCTTATCCTATATCTCACCTAATATAAAGTACAGATGTGCCAGTGACTATCCTTCTCCAACCTAATGGCACTGTTATTGTCTGTGGAGAATCACTAGGTGCAGGAGAAGTGTCCGTAGCGTCCGCGTGTAGCACGGGGGCCGGCACCACAGCCAACACCACTCCGTCTGCCGTCCGAACCAGCTGCGGAGGGCTCTCACTGTCACTCACAATCCCACTGCTCACTCCCACTTGCTGGTTCAATATACTTATACTCTGATTCACTATCGACTGGTGAGATACACTCTGTTCTAAAAACTGATAGTTCACATAGCTCTTGCCGACCAACTCTCTCTCACCGATGTCCGCACTGTGCACCGTCACACTCTCACTGAACTGATTGTGCCCGTGCCTCAAAGCAATCTGCTGCACGGGCATATCGCCCGCACCGCCCGAGCATCTCGCCTGATATGTCGCCAGCTCCGCCTCCACTGGAACTCTCCCTTGAAACGTTTCACTGCTCGCAAACTCTACTTTTTCAACGCTGTCCTGCTTCACAACCACTCCCAGATCTCTCTCGGCCCTGGCGTCTTCAATCTTCAGCGTGGGATCTTTAACGTAGTGCTGAGGGACGGGATAGAAGTCGGGTCTGGGAGCGTTGTCAGGCGCGGGGTAGAGCGCGAGCTTGTCCGGGGCGGCGGGCCTACAGAGCCGGGCGTGCGAGTACAGCGGCTGCAGGTGGCGGGGGCGCGGCGCGGGCTCTAGGGGGCGCTCCACGTACACCAGCACGCGCGGCGCGCCCGCTCGCACGCCGCCCACACTGCCGGCCTTGCCCGACATCGTGCACGCACATCACACGCCGCGCACCCCGACTGCTCACTAGCTGAACGCGCCGGCCTGCCTCGCTCCGGCATCGCTACCGGCGTCGCTCGCGTCTCTCGCCGACGTGTGCCGTTGCACCATCGTATTCCCGAGATTTTTTTTTTATCGAACTCATCGATCGTAATAGTTTTACGACGAACGCGAATGACCGACTGATGACTTTATGGCGGAGCCCCCGACGGCCCCATTGTAAAACTTATGACATCTCACAAAGAAACAGGTAGCGCTCGCGTTTTTTATCACTTTTTTTTGGTTGCTTTTATTTAAACATATTGACACACTTCAGCAGATGTAAAAAGGTCACCGAATGAGAATAATTGTTCGCTTCATATTTGAAGATTCAATCTTCGTAACATCAATCAGGTTTTGGTTTCGTGTCACTTTGATAATAAATTTACAACATTGTGGCTTCACTCCATATTTCTTGAGAACTACTGAAACTAAATCTCAATTTCACAATCATATAGCTTTGCTTACAAAGTAAAACACTGCGAAACGAATGATACATGAAGGACCAACAAACAGTGTCCAGTCAAACATTTACGAATACGTCCAAAGAGTACGTCACCTCAACTTCATTTTTTTTACAAATTACACACATACAACCCAACACACACATCAAAAATACTTTTTTCTCCTTTCATCTTGCATAATTTGTTCATAGTTTTTGATGAGTAAACGAGATAGCAGAAACGTATCACATACTAATAATTTCCTTTACCGACAGAGTAATTTTTTGTCTATGGCTTTTCATAGCTAAAATGCTTGAAATTAATAATGGCAACATTACCAGTTTTTTTATCTGTGGTATTTTATTTCGTTCACTCTCAGTACTACCAACTGCCGGAAGTTTAGCAGAAAAATGACAGCGTGACACAGGGATGCCAGATAGTATATATTTATGCCTTTTTGGCGTGTTTTTGCCTACCAGCATAATTGAGAATAAGTACTAGTTTTCCAGCTATGGAATAGAATAATCCTTTTTGCATGCTAAGTTGTAAAAAATATAGTTTAAAACTATAAAACCAACTTTAATAAAAAGTAAACAATTGGCGGTCTTATCGCAGACAACAATCTCTTACAGCTATCTGAGGAAGAACATTATAATTATTAGCAATAATTTATTTTATGGCTGGAATATCTTGGTAAGTGCTAATGCTCCCATCATCATGAATGTTGCATAAAACAGCTTGGCCAGTGAATAAAGCGATCATTAAAATTTTGTAAAATAATTTTATTGTGGCATATTTTGCAAGTTTTTTGTTGTCAGTGGTGCCTTCATCTGTCATTAATTATTATACTCTGTGTGTGATAAGTGCAATGCTTTGTATTTCTAAACTCTAACCTAAAAAATCACTACTATTTTAATGTATTTCCTATCATAATTATTAATAAATAGTTCTAAATAAATAATAGAATAAATATTCCGATAATGAAGAGAAAGGCTACAAAATCTATGAATGAGCTAGATGCAGAAGAATCAAAGTAAGGTCTAAGAATAACAATTTATTGTGGATAATATCCATGGTTATTGCTGAAACATGCATATAATTAGTGTTCTTTACTTACAATCATAATTTTGTCATGACTAACAGGTTTTATTGACATCGGTTGAGATAGCTAATACAGATATTATAATATTCTAAGATTTCATTTCGTTCACCGAATGGGTTGTTTGTAGTATGAAATTTCTCTTCCTTTCCTTAACAACAAAACTAACTTTTGTACTGTGTATTATTTCAGATACTCAAAAATACTGTTCAACAAATCTGAAAAATTGGTTGAAAACTTAAAAGCTCCAAGTAACACGAATGATGTTGAACTTGATAAGAAACCAGCTTGGATTGATGACGATGATAATAACTTTGGAGCAAATATCATACCTAATGTGAAGAGCAAAGATTTATATGTCGACAAACTAAAACAAAAATATGAAACATTAATAGGTACACCAAGCTGGGCTAAGTTAAATAAAACTGTTAAACCTGAACACTCGGAAGATGAAGGAATACTGCAAACAGTTGGCCACTTGCAAAAGCAGAGGAAAACAAAGACTCAGGGACTCAAGAAGGGTTTTTTAGAAATAAAAAAGTTTCCAAGACTAAATGCAGAAACTAAAAATGAAGGAAATATCATTACATGTGTTGAATTCCACCCTAAATCAAGTGTGGCCCTCGTAGCTGGAAATGCTGGCATAGTTTCACTGTTCTCAGTAGGAGGAGATGTCCATGAGAAATTGCACAGCTTCCGAATGAAGAAATGGAGTATATCATCTGCTATTTTTGCACCAAGTGGCACAGAAGCATATATTTCTTCGGAAGATTTCCACAACTACTGTCTTTATGACCTAATCAAAGCTGAACCCCAGCTAGTTCAGCTTCCTCAGAAGATAAAACGACCAAAACTATTCAAATTGTCACCAGATGGGAAATATATTGCTGTTGCAGATAGATTTGATGAAGCTTTTATAATGTGTGCCCAATCACGAGAGTTGTTGCGAGTTCTGAAGCATAATAGCAATGTTGCCTCGTTGACATTCAGTCATGACAGCAAACAGCTGTATGTTTATGGTTGTCTTGGTGAAATTACTATTTGGGACTTGTCTACTTACAAGTCAATACAGAAATTCTATGACAATGGTTGTGTGAATGCTAGCAGAATATCCATGAGTCCCTGTGGGAGATTACTGGCTACAGGCAGTAGGGAAGGCATTGTGAACATCTATCAAACAGACAATCTAAACTGTGCTGAACCTTTGCCTCTCAAAATCATTTCTAATTTGACCACAAAAATAACAAACATGACATTTAACCCGACCACTGAAATACTGGCAATTTCTTCTATGTTATATCCAGAAGCTTTGAAATTAGTTCATATTCCATCGTACCATGTATTTATAAATTTCCCCACACAACAGTTCAAGTTGGGCAATGTGAATGCTGTTAGCTTTTCTCCAAATGGTGGCTTTATGGGTATTGGTGCCAATACAGGAATTGCTTCCTTATATAGACTTAAATATTTTAAGAACTATTGAAATGCCTTTATTATCTTTAGTGATGTTTGTTGTGTGTTTTAATAAATGGAGTCAAATAAGTATTTTTTTTTCATTTTATAGGTGTCATATATTATAAGCATGGAGCTTACATTCTTAGGTAAATTAATATGCCATTGTGTCCATTGACATTATTTATTCTTAACTTCTATATGTAGTGTTAACTTCTATAGTACCTCCCATTTCTGAAATACCTGTGATCAAATGCTCATAAATTTAAATATATATTATAATAGTTGCACTGTACTCGTCATTCAAGAATAGTTGCTTGAATTAATTATCAAGTCATACAGTAATTAAAACAAAACTGGCCACCTTACCCTTCCACACACACAGGGTACCCCAGGAAAAAATATTTCAGATCTTGTAATGGGGTAACCATTACAAGATCACCCCAGATAGTATTATGTATACCAGATCTCCGATTGGTAGGAGAGGTGGGAACAACAAATATATATATATATTTTTTTATACTAAATAGGCCTACGTTTGACCACATCCCACCTGATGGAAAGTGAAAATGCGGTCGACGATGGACGATATATTTTTGTCTTTCAACTTTGCTGATCAAGACAGATGAGTAAAAGAAAATCATAATGATTTAGAATATAAATAAGTGAAAGTACAATTTTCTATGGGGATTTTCCTAATAATGTGAATGTGTCTGTCTTATAAAGAAGAGGAGTCTGTCTTATATAGGAGAGCGCGAGAGACGAATAGAGATAGTTTATGTCTCGGGCACAGATAAAAGAATTCTCGGGAAAGGACAAAGGAAAGTTTTTATCCCACAGGATGAAAACTGTTTTATAGCAGTAGCGCGAGACGATACTATTTTACTAAAATAAAAAAACAGCTTTATAGTGCATAGTTAAAATTTATTTAACAGCCAAATAATTGTATAGTACAGCCATGAAAATTATAACTTTGAAACTATACAAGCCATAAAAAAAGAATGAATTTGCATCTGCAACATAGCAAAAGCAAAACTAAAAGATATATAATCTAAATTGAGTTATATTAACTAAAGTATGCACATTGCACCACTAAGTTATTATTGGCTTTACTATGATTATAATCATCGAAATATAATTATTATATTCGAAATATAATTAAAAACAAAAACGGCACAACTCACGTGGTCGAGATATTCTCGACAATATTAGACGTGAGTTGTGCCGTTTTTGTTTTTAGTTATGGAGAACACTCGCGATAGTTTTAAAAATCGTGAAATATAATTATATTTCGAAATGTTTACCTACTTTTCAACATAAGCAAATATTATTTCTTGCAATGTTTTGACACAAAACAAAATACATACATATCAATTATGTTTCACACAATAAATAATTATAATTAAGGTAAACTTAATTACAACAGTAAAGTAGTAAATAAAATAAGGCTTGTCTAGTTGTCATTATTATTAAATCTAATACTAAATTTTCACCAATGAATAATTTTTCTGTAGATCCAGATTTAAAATAATATAAAGGTTAAGCCATACAAGGTCTACACAGTTTACAAAAAATGTAGTGATACATAAGTATGTAGTATCAAACTGCATGCAACTAACATAATGTTTACGTAACTTGTTAAATTAAAAGACTCATAAAAATATCAGTTTTGCATATAACGAAAAAGGCAAGCCCTGTAGTTTGCTTACAGACAAGAGAAAAAGGTTTCTTTTATTATCATAATTGGGCTCTATATTAGAAAGAACAGGTGACAGTTTACCCTAATTAACATCTAATCACAACAAATTATAATAGGTTGTGTAACCAATATATTATACTGGAGTTTCAAGTCACCTAAATTCTTTTAATCTGTAAGTTTATCTGTTTACCTTAGATTAAAATAAAAAGGGTACCGCGGTACACGCGTCTTGGAAATGGACCGCAGCAATTAGGTTCATGCACATAATTTTACTTCGGCGCGCAACTGACACTTAGGAGGTCCAAGTTTGTCCATTGTAACGATAGCATATTACTTATCTTCCCTTTTCATTTTAATCTAAGCAGTGTACATATTATTACATCTTTTGTAACCTTGTATTACGATATATTTTAAGTTGTCCTATAACCCACAGAAGGCTTTTAAAAGCTACTTTATTGAAATAACCCACAACTTCAAATTACGTCAAGAACACACACAATTCAACTTTCATAATGATTTAGGAACAGTACCCAAACATCACAGAATCACAGGGGTGAGAAAAAACTGAAATTATAATAATATAATGTACCTACATTTATAATTACTGAAGTTTTCCCAGTTAAACTTGGCTGGACCAAAATCAGAGGGCTATTAAAACTAGCTAGAAAAATAAATCACTATAAGCTGGCAAAAATAAAATATAATCGGCTAAATGTCAAAATGTTTACTTTTCAATTTTGTCACATAATATTATACGTCAACATTACGAAGCCCTTTACTATACCATATTTATGAGATTTTTTTGTCGGCTTAAAGTGATCATATCTTTTCTCAGTTACATGATACTCGTTGCAAAGTAGTAAGACTTTATGGCGTTTCAGTGAAGCGAAGAAGAGCGGCCTAGTTGACCAATCACAGTGCTTCAAACCACTGTCAAAAAGTTTCAAGCAATGTGAATTGTCACACTAAGTAGATCATTAAAATATACTATGAACATATTTTTTACTTTGTAATTAATAATCGCTGAGATATAGCACAAAAGTTGCTTGTTAAGAGCGTATATATCGAGTGACGCTTGCTCGCTCGCACTATTTGACAAATTTTGAAATATAAATTCATAGAATTAATTTATTGAAAATTCCTTAAGAACAGCCCTCCATAATATTATTGCGTACATTTTAAAAGTGTTTCCAGTTTGATATATTTAAAAATGGCATGAAAAAAACTTATTAAATTTTTTTTCTTTCAAAAATTCTGTCAAATAGTGCGAGCGAGCGAGCGTCACTCGATATGTACGCTTTTAAGGCCATGACGTCGCGGTGATACAAAGCAAATCGCGACATAGCTCATCCCCACCCAACAACTTTAAAGCGTTATCTCAGGCATTATTTATTACAAATCAAAAAATATTATTTATTATTTTTATTTATTTATTTAATAATGCACAAGCAGCTCTGTGAGCTGATGCGTGCATATCACTGCACTTGTGTTTATTGGTTTTTTAAATGTTTGTCAAGTCTATCTTTAAAATTATTCACTGATGTTGCATTAATAACTGTTTCGGGCAAATTGTTCCACTGTTTAGTGACACGGTTTGGTAAAAAGTGTTTGCCGGGGTTGCTCGTGTGTGTGGTCTTCATAAGTTTCTTAGAGTGTCCTCGTAGTTTTGTGTTCGAGTTCATTGCATAAAGTTTTTCAATATGATTGACATCATAGTGTCCGCTTAAGATCTTATAAGTTTCGATGAGGTCACCCCTTTGTCTGCGTTCTTCAAGTGATGTTAGATATATGTATCTAATTTTACATTACTGACTGATTAAATACATTTTTAAATTCGACCGCTCTTCTCAGTTCCGCGTCAAAGAAAACGCTTCCTGATACATGATGAGTATAGTCAACTACAAAGAGATGTATCCATGTTAAGCTTACAAAATGAAGTAAATTTTCATTTGCCACAATGAACTACCCTTGATTCGTGACATTTCTAGTAGCAATCAAACTTTATATTATCATCGACTCGTTTAATATGCAACAATGATGTATCCCACTACTTTTCCTTAGGTGATACATAATAATAGCATTTAAAATGAATCGAATATAGTATAAGATTTGGTGGATACTGAAAATGTCACGAAGGGTAAATAATTTTTGCATACTAAAAGTTCCTTCATTTTGTAATATTAACATGGATACATCTCTTTGTAGTTGACTGTACTTAATTATAAGCATTATTTATATTACATGTACATAATTATAAGTAGTGTGAAGATAGATAAATGAGTAGGATGTGTATAAAGGTCATCTAGCTTCCATTACACAGGCGAAATGCCTAGTTTGGAAGCAGAACACCATGTGGATATTTGACCCCATATTATATCATATTCAAAGGGTACTCTACCAACCGATAATGTATTAAGAAGTGGGTACAAACATGTATGTGTTAGGATAGATGCCACGAGTTAATTTGTATTGAACAAGCGTATCACTTTTCTTTTGCTACTTTAAAGATGAAATCATTACAAGCTTTTATTTACTTTCACCTGTCTGTCTGTAATCAAATCTTAAAAGTTTAATTTGATCCACGTCCCTATTTCTGTTTGAGCTGAAATTTGCCATACATGTATAAATCGGATAACAATGCAATATTATTATGACATGGAGCTGATCTGATGATGGAGCAGGCCATAAGAACTTTTTAATTAAACGACGCAACCCCATCGAGTTTGGGCTCATTTGATTCGTCTTGACGAGTACTTTGGTGCAAGATGGTAATAATAATAAAATATTGTTTTTTAATTAGATTTTATGGTATGTTATCACACTAAAGCTGCGGCTATACTCATAGCGATAATTCCTTATCGAGACGAATGTAGACAATTATACGCGAATACTTCGTCACATTGTATATGAAGCTTCAAGCACATGGCTCCGTTGTCGGTTAATGTACAATGTGCAGGTAGGCATAATCGGCGTAGCCTGAAAGATATACACTTAGTCTACGGGCTATGGCGAATGTGATCGCTATGAGTGTGCATTAGAGACTTAGTATACTAGACTATGTTCCAAAAAAAAATATTAAAAAAATTTCGTCTCTTTAATAAATTTTATTTTACAATTTTTAGTGCGTATATTCATGCAATGAGCGCCTGATGAAAAAATAGTCCTGTTTTCTTGGGACCGTCATTTTTATATGGAACCACCTTTGAAGAATACCCTTTCCAATAAAAAAATAATTTTCAAAATCGTACTACTCTGTAAAGTAAAAAGTTATGTGGTCATACATAAAAAAAAATATATACCTCCAGACTTGTAAACCTCCCCCCCTCCCCCTCTAGCATGGACAATGCGTAGACTTGTCTTGCTGTCAAGTCAAACTGTCGTCCTATACATTCACAAAAGTAGAATGTATGGGATGACAGTTTGACTTGACAGCAAGACAAGTCTACGAAACGTCTGTGCTTGGCCCACTATTCAGTTGTTTTCGTCGGTTGAAAAAAAGAGCCACGTAAAGAGTAAAGATGTGACACGCACTCGTGGCAGCTACCCTACCATACATGTACAAGTAGAGGTCGCCTAGCTGGTAGCGCACTGCACTCGGTTCATGCCGGGCCCGTGTTCGTCGTCCTCCTCGTATGCGGGCCCGTGGTGCGCGCGCCGCCGCCGGCTCTCCTGCTCCGGATCCAACTCCATCAGTGTACACTCTTCGGCCAGCTCCGGGATGTTGATCTGTTACATACGAGAGAATAGCTATTTGTTCAACATGTGAGCAAAGTTGTTTTTTGCTGTGAGTACCGAGATTAAGTCACGAGCTCGCGAAGCAGTCTAGAATTGAATCACGAGCGCAGCGAGTGATTCAAATAATAGACTGCTGAGCGCAGTGAGTGACTTAACGGTACGAAACATCAAAAAAAACTTTCTCACAAGTTGAACATACAGCTTTTCACCACGAACAGTGAGAAAATATAACAACTTATAGTTGAAAATATTTATTTGAATCTTTACCAAGAGGTTTAGAACCAAATGGAAAATGTGTCGTGAACACCACTGTCGCAAGAAAAATGACAACTATAAGTGCCATCTCCCTTACCTCATACAAAAGAGAGAGACAAAGATGGCATTTATGGGGGGCAAGGTGCAGACGGGCAAAAATATTATATTTTTTACTACGAAAAGTGTGTGTTCAGCTCGCTTTGAGCAGTTAGAAAGTTTAAACATCCTTAATAATAAGTGCGCGAGCAGGTTGCTGCAAGCGCCGAGATAAAAATTATAATTTTTACCATAAAATATGTGCAAAATCTGTAAGTCTACAATGCTTCTGGGGGGGGGGGGGGGGGGCCTTGGCCCCCTGGCCCTCCCCTAAATCCGCCTATGCATGTATTAGGATTTTGACAAAAAAACTTTATGATTTTGGAAACTACCGTGAGTGTTATCCATATTATAAGTACGACACGGCTGTACTCAGCGTCGGTTACTGCAGGCGTGAACTCCTGATGAAGGACATCGTAATTGTCCGAAACCGTGGCTGAGACATATCTCAACGAATAATCAACGTGAGTACAGCCGTTTCGTATTTATACATAATATAAAAAAAACTTTAGTCAAAATCCTAATACATGTACTACTTTTTCTTCTATCTTTTTAAGCTAATATGTAAATACAATAACAAATAAGCTTAAAAAGATAGAAGAAAAGTACATTTAGGATTCTGACTAACAACCCTTCGTTATATAATTAGACAAATAAAATAAAAAATGTCACCTTTTAACTAATTTAACTATTCATAATTACCGAAGTCAGAGTTAAAATGTAACTTACCCTAGGTCTAGACGGCAGACAGTTCTCTAAGGCGGGAATGACTTCAGGCGGAATGCGTTTCGGGAAATTAACTACGAACTGAATGATGAGCTGCCCCTTCTCAAACGGATTTTTGTACATGGGCATACCTGAAATCGTTAAACAATGATATAAAACGAAGAACCATCAAAGTTAATGAGGCTATTGCTAGTGACTACGGCACCTGCCACTTTCATCCGATTAGGAAATATATAAGCAGATGATGACTCGCCACCCACTAAATGGGCCCCTTAAAGGCCATAAATTATTATTATTATCAGCCTGGTTTGTCCCACAGTTTGGGAAAAGCATCTCCTTACCTCTTTCCGAAGGTTATATATATCTATGAAAATATCATAGATATATTCACAAAAACTGTTACATCCTATATATCTTATGTAAAATATACGATATATATCCAATTTATTAAAATATTGATCCTTTGAACCCTGCAAATTATCTAAATAATATATAAGGAAGATTTAAGGAAGAATAATACTCATACTCTTTTATTAATAACATTATAAAGTTACAAGTCACAAAAATTATACATAAAGTATTAACATAATATTAAACATAATAATTCCATTATTCAAATAATTCTTCAAAATTGTAAAACGCTTTCTCTGCAAGCCATTTCTTTAATTTATATTTGAAACAATTCATTGAGACAGTATCACGGATGTAGCCTGGAAGACGATTATACACGTCAGGTGCCATGACGTGTACCAGTTTCGAAGTCTTATTTAACTTTAGAGATATTGGGCGCAGGCGGTGCGCGTGTCTAAGGCATATATTAAGGTGTCCGTCACCTCTTTTTGGGTACTCGGCCAAGTGATTTCTGGCGTAGAGAGCTGCCTGGAGAATCACTAAGGAGGGGACACTTAGGGTTCCCATAGATTGAAACAATGGCTTGGTGGGTGTGTCTTGAGGCACTCGTTTAATCGCACGTATGGTTCTTTTTTGCATCCGGAAGACACGTTCCCAGTCTGCGCCGCGTCCCCATAGCTCGTTACCATATTGAATGACGGTATGCATTGACGCGAAATAGCAAGGAAGATATATACTATAATGAATAAAAAATGTTACCTTCATTCAAAACACTCTTGACTTCTAAATGCTTGGTGACCTCTCCGGGCATGACAGTGATGACGATGTCGCGGTCGTCGAGCGTGCGGATCACCTTCTGGAAGCCGCACAGAGCTTCCACCAGCTCGATGTTCAGCTGGATGATGAGATCGTTGCCCGATCGCTTGAACACCTGTTAATACAAGTGAATTAAATAAAATATATAAAAAAAAACCCCCACGCTTTCAAAATATGAAATTCGTCATTAAATGGCGGTCATCTTGAATTTTAAATTTATCATGGAGCGTAGTATTCTACTAATCAAGCCCTTTCGTGACGATGATAGCCGCATTGAGGGGTAGCGGCGGCTATTTTGTACCGATTTCCACTAAACATGGCTAAGAACACTCGACTAACTCTACTTCCAAACAAAAAAACTAAATCGAAATCCGTTCGTCTGTTAGTGAGCTAGGATGCCACAGACAGACACACACTTAATCTCTCTGTAAACTGTTCATATTCTACTATTGTTGTTCATTCACACTAAAAATGCAGGACAAAATAAATAATGAAATTCGGTAGGAAACCTTGATGAACGCAAAGGCTAACATAAGCGGCAAAACTGGACTCAAGAGTATATTATAATTTTACATCATGTTCCTTCCGTCCTTCATGGCTTGTCCACGCTCTATAGAGGCTATAGATATAATAACACTCTAAAGAGAGTCATATAAACTCACATCATGTTCCTTCTCGTCCAACACAATGATGAGGTCGCCGGCCTCCAGCTCGGGCTCCTGGTCCCCCTCGCCGCTGAACACGATCTTCTGTCCGTCCGTCATGCCTTGTCCACGTGACCCTCTATAGAGCGTTATATAAACTCACATCATGTTCCTTCTCGTCCAACACAATGATGAGGTCGCCGGCCTCCAGCTCGGGCTCCTGGTCCCCCTCGCCGCTGAACACGATCTTCTGTCCGTCCGTCATGCCTTGTCCACGTGACCCTCTATAGAGCGTTATATAAACTCACATCATGTTCCTTCTCGTCCAACACAATGATGAGGTCGCCGGCCTCCAGCTCGGGCTCCTGGTCCCCCTCGCCGCTGAACACGATCTTCTGTCCGTCCGTCATGCCTTGTCCACGTGACCCTCTATAGAGCGTTATATAAACTCACATCATGTTCCTTCTCGTCCAACACAATGATGAGGTCGCCGGCCTCCAGCTCGGGCTCCTGGTCCCCCTCGCCGCTGAACACGATCTTCTGTCCGTCCGTCATGCCTTGTCCACGTGACCCTCTATAGAGCGTTATATAAACTCACATCATGTTCCTTCTCGTCCAACACAATGATGAGGTCGCCGGCCTCCAGCTCGGGCTCCTGGTCCCCCTCGCCGCTGAACACGATCTTCTGTCCGTCCGTCATGCCTTGTCCACGTGACCCTCTATAGAGCGTTATATAAACTCACATCATGTTCCTTCTCGTCCAACACAATGATGAGGTCGCCGGCCTCCAGCTCGGGCTCCTGGTCCCCCTCGCCGCTGAACACGATCTTCTGTCCGTCCGTCATGCCTTGTCCACGTGACCCTCTATAGAGCGTTATATAAACTCACATCATGTTCCTTCTCGTCCAACACAATGATGAGGTCGCCGGCCTCCAGCTCGGGCTCCTGGTCCCCCTCGCCGCTGAACACGATCTTCTGTCCGTCCGTCATGCCTTGTCCACGTGACCCTCTATAGAGCGTTATATAAACTCACATCATGTTCCTTCTCGTCCAACACAATGATGAGGTCGCCGGCCTCCAGCTCGGGCTCCTGGTCCCCCTCGCCGCTGAACACGATCTTCTGTCCGTCCGTCATGCCTTGTCCACGTGACCCTCTATAGAGCGTTATATAAACTCACATCATGTTCCTTCTCGTCCAACACAATGATGAGGTCGCCGGCCTCCAGCTCGGGCTCCTGGTCCCCCTCGCCGCTGAACACGATCTTCTGTCCGTCCGTCATGCCCTTGTCCACGTGAACCTCTAGGATCTTCCGGTCGCGGACTGTTTTGCGGCCCTGGTGACAAAATATTGTTATAAAGACAAAGCTCAATGAATCGAATGTGGTAAAAATAAATATACTTCTCATAGATTTTTATTATAGCTCTCACAGTTTGGGTGAAATTTTATAAAAAAAAAAAGAGCTAAAAATTTTTACTTTTTTTGGGTGGACATTATCATAGTTCTACTTCCTTTCTTATAAACGTTAAAAGTATTTAAATGCATATAGATAGCATCCACATTCTTGTGCTTTCAGAGGATGAGAAACCAGACTTTATACCGTTAAACAAACTTAATCAAAAACCCTATCATTTTATTATCACTTTGATACAAGTATTTACAAAGTTTAGTCAAATACTCATCATATACTAGAAAACAGAACCAGTTATCTGATTGTTTTCTTTACCACGATAGTTCCAGGTGCACTGGACTTAAAAGTTACGAATCTTAAAACAATTATTCAAGTCTTTATGGATGTTTAATATCCACCCCCATGCTGAATTGTAATTTAATATAGTTATATTATGTATCTCACCTGGCAAGCTTTACAACGGTCCTTAGGATCAATGATCTCTCGCTGTCCCCTACACTCGCTGCAGACAGTCTGTATCTGCTGGATCATGCCGGGAGCTATCTGCTGGATCTGTACTTGCATGCCCGTGCCGCGGCAAGTGGGACACGTTTGTACTGCTCCCTGTAATGTACATTGATATGTTATTCCGTGACCACCCACTGGACAAAACTGTGTCGCCAAGCGGTCATTGTGACCGTGTAGCATGTTGTTCAGTGAAGTCAGGGGGGATTTATTCCGCCTTCTAGGTATAGTCTGCTACCATCTACGGCCACATCGTCGCTTAAGGCGAGATCGTGGTCAAAGGCTAACCTATAATGAATAAAACAAAATACCTGAAATTGTAACTTATAGGTTGGCCAATTAACCTATAATTGTTATTTGACTCTGGCAGTGTAAGTAGGGTAACCTGTTCTTTTGGATTATACAGTATAAACCCCAAATATTGATATTATTCATTTTTATGTGACAAACAAGCATATGGCCCACCTAATGGACAGTGATTTGGACCTGCAATCACCAAGGGCACTGCTGTTGCGTTTTAAAATTATATTGTGAGAATAAAATAAAGGAAGAAATATAATCTTTGGTAATAGTGCCTTGGCAGAGGCTAGAATGCACGCTACCATGAGTTAGCAACTTAGTGCCAGAGCCATTGAGTGTCAGCTCTAATCATTGATCTGATTGTTTCAAACAAATCATTTTGTATCAGTAGAAAATATACCTGGATACAATTTTGAATTGCAATATTTCTATAAACAAAATATTTATAATAATCCAAGTATACAAACCTTCTTTCCACCGCGACCCTCACACTTCTCGCAGATAACATTCTTCTGTAGAGCCAGTTTCCTGACAGCACCTCGGTACAGTTCCTCAAGGGTGACGGACAGTTGATGGATGACATCCTTGCCCTTACGCTCACGGCCACGTCTCCTTCCACCGCTGAACCCACCGCCAAAGAACATGTCGAACAGATCCATGGGTGATGAGAATCCACTGCCTCCTGCGCCTCCTTCTTTGAGGGCTTGTTCTCCACCTGATAATTCAATTAAGTTTAGTTTATTTAATACAATAGCTGCGTTCGGGGGTTTTACCCACTGTACAGTATTATGTGTTATTCCAGGGTCTAAGCAATGTCTATACCAAATTTCAGCTTAATCCGTCCACACGTTTAGGTGTGAAAGATTAACAAACATACATCCATTCTTACAAAATTTCACATTTATTATATACTAGCTGTGCTCGCCTATGTGTTATTCCAGAGTCTAAACTATCTCTATTCCAAATTTTAGCTCAATCGGTCCACCCGTTTAGGCGTGAAAGAGTAACAAACACACATCCAGACATCCATTCTTACAAACTTTCACGTTTATAATATAAGTAAGATTAGTAAGATTGACTGCGGAAAACAACTGCTTTTGAGGTCAGAATGTGCAAACATTGTGTTTTGTATACTGATTTTTCCATACAAAATTAATTTCCGTTCATATGGATAGTACCAAAAAATGGTACCACAATTACTATTAAGTTTGCTTTTAAGTAAGCCTTGGTAAACTGCTTCTGAATGTCATGTTTGTGCAATAATATTGTGCGAGTTCCTCTTGAGAAATTTTTAAAAAGTTAATTCTATGAATTTATATTGCAAAATTTATCAAATTGTATGAGAGTGAGTGTCCCGTGGCATAAGCAATCTTAAATAGCTGAATCAATTATTGAACTTTGGTATGTAGGTATATGGACTTAGACCTTGTTACTTTAGGGCTACTTTTGTACAGGTAAAACCATTAGGTACAGCTTGTAAAACATAACTGTTAATAAATACATTCATTATGGAAGTAATGATTCACTCTGACACAGTTAAATTTCATTTCGTCCAATCTTATCATTCTTATATTATGATGTGTCTAGGTGACTGTGATTTTTAAACAAAATCAATAAAAACCAACCTTGGTCATAGATCCTCCTCTTATCTGGATTGGAGAGGACCTCATAGGCCTGTGATATCTGTTTGAACCTCTCGCCTTCATTTGGATTCTTGTCAGGGTGGTACTTCAAGGCAAGCTTTCTGTAGGCCTTCTTCAATTCATCTGTGGTGCAGCTGGGTTTTACACCCAATATATCATAGAACGTAGTCTCTTTGACCATTTTTCAAGTTGCCTCTGCAAAATAAAGTTTTTATTTCGGTGATGATGCCAAACTTCCGTAACATACTATGGGGTCCCTAGACGGTCAAGCATTGCTTGACAAGCACGTAAAATTTACGTGCTTGTCAAGCAATTTTGACCGTCTAGAATGAAGCTTGATGTGCTTGACAAGCAAACTCGATGCTTGATGAAGCTTGATGAAAAATTATATTTTTGGGTCACTCTGTCCGACAAAATGATGCGAATGCTTGACAAGCATGTTTTTTGAGGTCGGGCCTGCCGTCAAGCATGCTTGTCAAGCACGTAAATGCTTGTCAAGCAATGCTTGACCGTCTAGGGACCCCACTAGAAATTTCTATCCATCACGTTATTGGCACAGTACGTAAATACAATCATCAGCTGACTGCTCTAGAGTGTATATATTTGTAGGTTATGAATATTAAGGTTTCACTTCTGATGTAAGAAATAGATTATCTTGTGGTGATAGCTTTCGTTAAATTTATTCAACGTGTATCTAAAAAGTTACGACAAATATTTGATTTAGTAAATTTAGAATATTATAATGAGCTAACAACCACGTTGCTATGTGGAATCCTGAGCGTCGACGAGAACAAATAAATGCAACCATAGGGCTCTCATTTTCAGTAAAGAAATAGGGTTATTACAGAAAAGTCTAGGGATTTCTATGATGAAGCTAGTGACTCCATTACATACATACCTCTTGCTATAGAAAATAATTGCACAACACCAACTTAAATAATATTTCAAAATATCACTGTCAATAAACCGATTATGCGATTGAGATTTCTTTGTTTCCTGCAAAGAATTAGCACGATAAAAATAGGCAAACGAATAGCGCACGATACAATGTCGATTGACGTTATTTGACTGAATGACGAAAACTTCACATTCACATTCAAGTCAAAAGTCGATCGAAAACGTGCACATTCGAGAAAATTCTTCAACTCCCACCATTGCTCACTACGTAATCATATTAACTCGACTAATTTGCATTACTATTCAATTTATAAATCTTTCTCTTTCATTAGAAAGATATTTACGGCTTCGAAAGAGAGATAGAATGTTGCATTTCATGACATACTTTAAATGGTCGGTTGTTCAATTAAAAATTCCATAGAGTATTTAGAAATCGAATGCGAATTTAAATTATTACACAGATAATCTAATATTCAATTTACGAAGCGAAGTGGAAAAAAGCAAAAACGAAAAATAGTGGTGGGTAAAGGGTTACTGCGGACTGTTTAAGTTAAATTTGTATAGTCTGTGTATTTTTTTTGTCTGTGAACTGACAGTGACATTAATAATACATTTGACATTGATAGCTTACTACAACTTACAATCAACGTCAATTACTATTAATTTCCTAAATTTCCATTTCCAATTTTCGACTATCTGGCTCAAGCTCAAGGTGGGCTGGTGCTGGTATAATTTTATTTTTAGTCATTGGATAAACCGTATCTTGTGCTGTCGTCTATTTTATCTTTAATATTATACGTGCTGATTTTAATTAAATTATAAGAATGTCTGGGAAGGTTTTAAAAAATAAAGTTTGCATCGTCGGGTCAGGGAATTGGTAAGACATTCGATCTGATAATTTGCGCTGTTTTAAAACTATTGATATTGTAGTGCTAATTTCTAATGTGCGTTTACGTGAATAGTTGAATTTGCAATGACCTCTAGATTGTAACGATTTGATGACATAACATGTGAAGAGGTCTGTGTGTAAACTATATATTACGATAATTGCCTTAGATTCTAATAGGATTTTATTTCGTCTAGGGGCTCTGCAATCGCGAAGATCGTGGGTAAAAATGCCGCGAGGCTACCAAACTTTGAAGACGAGGTTACGATGTGGGTCTACGAAGAAATGATTGACGGAAAGAAACTAACCGAGATCATCAATGAAACCCATGAGAATGTTAAATATTTACCTGGACACCAAATACCACCTAATGTGGTGAGTAAAATTTTATACCTATCTGTATCTGATGTATTTTAGCACGGATTCCTCGTTATTTTCTTTATTAAATTAAAAATTACTTACATGTATACTTTAAGTGCTAAGAAATAATTTCTAATTAAATTTTTACCTTAGGTTTAATAAATGACACACTAAAAGTGTGACTTTTTCTTTAAAAATGAAATGAAATGAAATGTTAACTTTATCAGTCATGAAGCTGTCTTATAAAAGTACCTAATAATTTAGCATAAATTTTAAACTTCACATGGTCTTATGTGGTATTTTGCCCTATTGAGAAAAGGTTAACCAATTCCTACAATTATTATAAATATTTATAGAGGATATTTAAATTTCTTAGACTCTGTTGTTACACATAGATAACTTTTCAATCACCATAATCAGAGGCACATAGTTTTGATGTTATCCTGACCAATTTCTGTCTTGATGACTTGACCCAAACAGCCATAGGTACTACAGCTTGATAAACTGCTACTTTTAGGGCCTTGACTTTTTACTCTTTAGTGGCTCAAATCCCCAAACTTAAGGGCAAATTAAGTAAAGCCCAAACTTATTGGGAACTCTGTCCAAGGATTGGCAAGTCAACATCAAATATAAGTAAACTTAATTTTACACTAATTTATTTTTGAATAGTTTTACATTCTCACAAGTGTTTAATATAAACTTTCAATAGACTAGCCTATCTCACAAACATTTTATAGGTAAAAATGTATGTGTTCAATTATTACTTGAGAAAGTACCTTGGTATAAAATATCAGAATAACATAAACAGCTGAAGTGTTTGAGCTGATGTTTGGGATGTAGGAAGCTTACACTCTGGTATGATTTATGATGCACACAGGCCCCTTTTCAATGCTTACACTTGTAAAACCATTAAGGATTAACCCCTTGATCTTGGAAACACTTCTGGTCCAAATCAAAATTGACATCTATTATTTCTAGCTACTTTAAAATAAGGTTCAAATTCGCATGCGCAGATGCGGCTAGATCAAGCCGTTCGGGGATGGGTAAAGCCATACAGGCAACACACATTGATTTTACTTGTTGTAAAGTACCCTGTATCCTATAATATAATGTGTTAATAACTATGTATTTATTGAACATCACAATTAAATACAAACAATTGAAATATAACACTTTTCAAATTTTTTTAAGTACATAGTATTACAATTGGCGTCATTAAGTTATTCCATGGTTTGAGCATACATAACAAATTTCAGCTGCAGCAGCAGTGGTTTAGGTTTGAATAGGTAACAAACACAAAACATGCATACTTTCACATTTCAACCTATCTGTAGAAAAAAGTTGCATCTAAAACATACTGACTTTACAGGACATTAGAACTTGGCACTTATTTTGTCCTTACTTTTTTGTACTTGAAATACACATAATAATAAGTATGTCTTACTGTTCAAAAAGTTAGTCCAAAATGTGTGCAAGTCAAACTTCAAAATTTCTGTAAACTAGAGGTTTTACAGATGTAACTTTGTTCCATAGGTAAGTATATATATTATATCAGTAGAAAATTATAAATAAAAGTTAAAATCCACACAATGCACACTAGCCCATAGATTAAAATTAATTGATCTTAACCTAATTGCTACATGGACAATGTCAAATCACACATGTGAATCTATTTGTGTATCACTTCCTTACAAGAGTCTCATCATTGCCAATGCCGCAGTGTTCATTGTTCATTGCCACTTATGTAATGCACATGTACGCTTAGTTAAATATAGCTTGTCTCTTAGTTTGTCTTTGATATTCTGTGGCAATAAAGTGTTATCTATTTTATTTAATTTTATACAGGATATAAAACTGTCATGCAATTTTGAATAGAAAAATTGAGATATAGAAGATAGGCTCTCAGAAAAGAGTGGTGACCCTCACTCCAGATTGTTTTTGGTGCAGAGGATGGTTATCGCAATTTGCGACTAAGTTGTCCTAATTGCTTTTGTAAATGTTTGTATTTTTTTTATTTACATTATTGTATTAGTTTTAAGTAATAATTTGTATATTTTTTTTAATAAAAATTTTGGTTTTATTCTGTAATAAATTAGATACATAATATTAATTATATGGACTACTTTAAAGAAGATCATTTTAAATCATGAATTGCATTCATTTGGCACATTTGTTTTTGACCCTGGAGTAAAACATAGTACATAGGTGTAATTGTGGTTTGAAAAAGTCAGGCTAATATGTAGATTAATTTTATAATAGGTACAAAAATAAATTAAAATGCTGTGCACTTTAAAAATGGACAAACAACATAATTATAATAGCTTTTAAATGTTAATAGTTCAGAACATTTTACATAATATTGACACCCACTTTAACAAGGCATTTAAATTATGCTAAATAATGTTTATTAAATCAGTATGTTGTAACATTTCCTAAAATATTTTAGTTATCGTGTTTGCTACTTCTAATAATACTAAAACGGGTTTAACTTGTCTTATTGTTCTTATATTTTAACTGAATAATTTACGTATTAAAAATTAAATTATTTAATTATCATTTTATAATGTTTGTTGGATATTTTATACATGCTAGGTAATCTATTATCAGCTTATTTGCTATGATCGAATATAATATTAATTTCCGCTGTCTTGTATTATCTTAGAAATCGGCCTAGCCTAGCCCATAAAAAAGGTAAGGCCTATAAATAAAAATAACAGCTAGATTTCACGCCAATACGCAATGCTAGTAATTTTCCATGACCATG
Source organism: Hemithea aestivaria (assembly GCA_947507615.1). Classification (NCBI taxonomy): domain Eukaryota; kingdom Metazoa; phylum Arthropoda; class Insecta; order Lepidoptera; family Geometridae; genus Hemithea; species Hemithea aestivaria. The sequence continues at coordinate 7,207,731 of OX382332.1, read as the reverse complement.
ATTACTGTGACCATAATCTATTTGCTAGTTAAGTAGTCTAGCTCTTACTATGATGTATGAACTGCTTACGATGTAGGTAAAAATATGTTTTACATTGGTGGAAAAAAGACGTATCTAAATTATTTTCCAAAATTTAGTTACATAATGTATTGCCGGAAATAGACGAATCTCCTGTTATAAGTACCTATCGGTATATATCGAGCCAGAATATTGAAAAACTTTGAACTATAGGATTTTTAACCCCCGACGCAAAAACGACGGGGTGTTATAAGTTTGACGTGTCTGTCTGTCTGTCTGTGTGTGTGTGTGTGTATGTGTCTGTCTGTGGCATCGTAGCGCCCAAACGGATGAACGGATTTTGATTTAGTTTTTTTTGTTTGAAATTAGAGTTAGTCGAGAGTGTTCTTAGCCATGTTTGGTGAAAATCGGTCCAAGATGGCCGCCGCTACAAAATGGCGGATTACTTTTTTCTTCCACGACCCCCTCAATATGGGTATCAAATGAAAGGGCTTAACGAGTAGATTACAGCCCACTATATAAAATTTAAAATCCAAGATGGCCGCCATCAAAAAATGGTGAATTACGAATTTCGTTGGGGGTTTTTTTAAATTTTTAATTTAATTCACTTGTTTAAATTTTATTCTGCAATGGGCATAGGCATTTGCTTAACTTTAGGATAAAAAAAAGACGTTTGCATTCAAAATATTGATTAGAATCAAGTATAAAGGGCTGTAAGTTAAAAGGTAAAACTGGTCTGCCATTAGGTGAAGGATGACCGCCATTCACTTCCTCACAGTAGGTAGGTACGAGGCACATAAATGGATTACAAGATAACTGGAAATTGCCGTCTGGTCTTAAACTAGACTAACTAATGCGTAGGTAGGTTCTCACTGGCCTGTGAATGGAGTTTTCCGCCTTTTGGTTCTATATAATAGTCTACTTATTAAGTTTAACTAACTTTAAAAAAAAGATGTTATATTTTCGATATTTATGTGTTTACTAGCTGCGCCCAGCGGTTTTACCCGCAGTAGGTACTTATGTAGCCTATGTGTTATTCCAGGGTCTAAGCTATCCCTATACAAAATTTCAGCTCAATCGGTCCACCCGTTTAGGCGTGAAAGAGTAACAAACACACATCCAGACATCCATTCTTACAAACTTTCACGTTTATAATATGAGTAAGATTCGCTACTGCTAGGTTGACCACGGGTAAAAAAAAAATATCCACGGCCTTATTACTAGATATTTAATATTGTAACATACGAGAGAATCCTTTGAGGCTTCCAAACCAGCATAACTAAATTTCAGAAATAAAGTCAACCGCGCAACATAGATTAATTATAAGCCTGATCTTCGTGCTATTTTTTCACGCGTATTCCCACGCAACCCACCAAACGCCCTTACCACAGTGACCATTCTGCTCATCTTCCTAAAGATAACCGACTGCTGTCCACTGATCTATTAGATCTATCTCGGTGCTGCTGTCAAAATTATTTACACTGTATAAGCACTAAAGGTAAAGTGTACCCAGTGTCTGGGTGATCACGATAACATTATCTGCACACGTAAACTGCGTGCTTTATCTAGATCTCATCGGTTATCTACCAGTTACAAGATATCTAGTAATTACTGCTCGACGTATGCAAAATGAAGGCCACAAGGAAGCTCTGACGTAATGTCTGCATAAAAAAAAGACGTGTGGCACTCGGAGACTGCCGCGGTAAAGCTATTGCATAGCATTTTTTATCAACTTATGCAATTATAATTATTTATTTATTTTATTATAGTCGGGCCGGCCTAAAAGGCCACATTTGACAGATGTCAGTCATAGCAAACAAGTGTTGGGACATTGTTTGTTTATTTCGATTACAGGATATGAATCGATACGATCTTCAAACACGTTGGAATCGAATACAGTTTTATGAAAACATTCATAAAGTCTAATTAATTTTAATTCTAATAGGTTTTTTTTGTAAACATGTAATGGCGTCATGGGCTAGTTTTGCCAGAAACATCTCACGAGTTATAAAAAAACCTGTAATAAAAAAATATGTTTATTCTCTATACATTACACAATTTTATTTTAATTACATTATATTTTACAATAATATAATCACAATATTAACAACATATTTTATTTTAATCGCAATATAGTTATTTATTTATGATCAAATATTCAATCCAAGTTATAATTGCATTCGATTCTACATTTTAAATTTCGATTTCGCGATTTTATTGGGTAGCATCCTTATTGTTTTAAAAACAAAAACTGATTGACGTGACCTTGTATAGGGTGTCCTATTTATTCATCTAATGTTTTTAACCCCCAACGCAAGAAAGGTGGGGTGTTATAAGTTTGACGTGTTTGTTTGTCTGTCTGTTTGTGTATCTGTCTGTGCCATCGTAGCCGAACGGATTAATGAAGTTTGTTTATTTTTTCGTTTATTACTCGGCAATGTTCTAAGCTATGTGTATAACATATTCTTTATAGTTTAAAAATAAACACAACAATGACTTGAAACAAAAATTGAGTATTTTTGTGTGTGTGTGTGTGTGTGTGTGTGTGTGTGTGTGTGTGTGTGTGTGTGTGCGTGCGTGCGTGCGTGCGTGCGTGCGTGCGTGCGTGCGTGCGTGCGTGCGTGCGTGCGTGCGTGCGTGCGTGCGTGCGTGCGTGCGTGCGTGCGTGCATGTTTGTTCCTTCTTTACGTTTCTTCTGGTAGAAATTTCAATTGTAGTTTTTGGTAGACTTTTTTATGGTAGAAAAATGCGTGAGCTAATGATGAAGGACATCGTAATTGTCCGAAACTCAGGATCAAGCCTAGCTCCGACCATTATTTCCGTGAGTTTTTAGTCGTTTTGTTTACATAGTAATATGGATTACTATCACGTTAGTTTTCAAAAATGCACAGTAGAAAAATCTACTTAGTAGTTTTTGGTAGAATTTTTAATGATAGAAATATCTACCAAATGGTAGAAAATTAATAGTAGTTTTTGATAGATTTTTTATGGTAAAAAATCAACTAAATGATAAAAAAAGAATAGTAGATTTTGCTAGAAATTTCAATGGTAGTTTTTGGTAGAATAATTTAATGGTAGTTTTGGCAGAAATTATGATATAAGAATTTGGTAATAAGTTAAATGGTAGGCAAAAAATCTACCAAATGGTAGAAATTTTAATGGTAATGCGTAAATTGTTAATTGTAAATTCGAGTATAGTGTTCAGTGTTCAGCTAAGTGTTGTCATATTATTTATTGTTCAGCTAAGTGTTGACATATATTATTTACAGAAAAAATAAGTAAATTTTTTAGATCACCCTGTAAGGGAATTTTGATGATGTGTCAAATGTGGCCTTTTAGGCCGGCCCGACTATAATGCAGTATTTTTTTTCCTTTGTTTTTTTTTCTTTGATATTAATTCAAGTTACACTTTGAGCGTGGTGACCGATAAAAAAATAAAACCGGTCAAGTACGAGTAGGACTCGAGCACCGAGGGTTCCGTACAAACCCGTAGGTTTGTACGGAACCCTAAGGAAAAGTGGGTATAAAATTTTATATTGTAGGTTTTGATTCCCTTGCGAGTACTTGCGAGTTTAAAAATGCGGGTAAAATTGCTGTTTCTTTTGAATGCGTTGACATAGAGGTTTGATTTTATTACAGTTTAAAGGTATTATAAACTTTAGCATTTGATATGACTTTCAGTTTAATACCTGCACGCGTTCATGAGAAATGAGGTAGTAAGTATGAAATTATGAAAAATATTTTTTTATATGATGTAACAAAAAATTTACAGTTTTCGCAATTTTTCCTTTATCTGTGCTCTAAGGAATTGCTTTTTACCAAATTTAAAGATTCTACGTTCACGGCAAGTACCCTGTAGGTTTTGGTTTTTTGAGTGTAGTTGAGAATTTAAAATTGCGGCTAAAATTGCTGTTTCTTTTGAATGCGTTAACATAGAGGTTTGATTTTATTACAGTTTAAAGGTATTATAAATTTTAGCATTTGATATGAATTTCAATTTAATACGTTTACGCGTTCATGAGAAAAGGGGTAGTAAGTATGAAATTATGAAAAATATTTTTTTATATGATGTAACAAAAAATTTACAGTTTTCGCAATTTTTCCTTTATCTGTGCTCTAAGGAATAGCTTTATACCAAATTTCAAGATTCTACGTTCACGGCAAGTACCCTGTAGGTTTTGGTTTTTTGAGAGTAGTTGAGAATTTAAAATTGCGGCTAAAATTGCTGTTTCTTTTGAATGCGTTAACATAGAGGCTTGATTTTATTACAGTTTAAAGGTATTATAGATTTGAGTATTTGATATGAATTTCAATTTAATACGTTTACGCGTTCATGAGAAAAAGGGTAGTAGGTATAAAATAATACAAAAAAAAATTTTCATATGATGCAAATAAAAATTTATAGTTTTCGCAATTTTTCCTTTATCTGTGCTCTAAGGTGTTGCTTCGTGCCAAATTTCAAGGTTCTGAGTTCATGAGAAGTACCCCGTAGGTTTTGATTTATTTGGGAATGTCGTAAATTTGCTGAAATTAGCGACATATTCGACTATATCTTTTGATTGCGTTGGTCTAGAAGTTTGAAATTTTCACAGCTCTAAGAGGCATTAGACTTTAGTATTTTCTATAAATTTCAGCTTGTTACCTCCACGCGTTCCTGAGAAAAAGGGTCTTGACAGACAGACAGACAGACAGACAGACGGACAACAAAGTGATCCTATAAGGGTTCCGTTTTTTCCTTTTGAGGTACGGAACCCTAAAAACAAAAGAGAGATGGAAAAACTAAAAAGTATCACCGCTGTGCCGGTCGGAGTGGGGGGTGTTAGGTTTTTTTCGTTACGGAATTTCTGGATTCGGTCCCCACGCTCAAGGCCCGCGATAGAAGCTATGCAATAGCTTAAAAATAATACATTCAAAACAATATTACTAGCTCGTTTATTGAAAGGCGATTTCTTGCATTGTATAGTGAAAAATTGTCTGCCAAACATATATGTACTTGTAAACCAGTTGTAAATACCACAACAGCGCCAATTAATGCGGCTTTAATATTTATATGTATTGACAAAAGTGCATTTAATTTTAGAGTCATATTATGTAGCATTAAATTATTAAAAGCTATTTTCGTGAGTTATTGACAAGCAACGCACAGCCTGATGTAGTCTTGAAAGGGTTGACCTTTCAAGTCACCGAGAAATGTAGGCGCGTAATAAGAAAGGAATTTTAATAATTCGATCGTTGCGGGGTACCTATTCTACATGAAACTAGAAAATGTCATTTGTTATCTACTAAGCGTATTTTTTACTATTTTTGTAAACATTTGTAAAGGGACCACTTATTATTTCAACTTGTTCAACTTGTATTAGACTCTTTGAATCAAATTTTACTGGCTGCATAAAAATGCCCACTGCACCTGAAAAAAATGCGTCCGCGCCTTCTATCTGCTGCTCATTCTATCTTTTACAAAGCACAAGAGGCAGGACCCACTGCGTGTGTTCGCTAAACGTAGTAGACGTCCAAAATAAAAAAAAATATAACATTAAATTTTCCTTGAAATATATATCTTCTACTGGAAGAGTTGGCTAATAATTCAAACTACGAGGTTTCACTTTAATCATTCAATATAATATGTATTTTTGTTCAAAGGTGGCAGTCCCCGACGTAGTGGAAGCAGCCAAAGACGCCGACATTCTGATCTTCGTCGTACCGCATCAGTTTGTACGAACACTATGTTCCACACTCCTTGGAAAAATCAAGCCCACCGCCGCTGCCCTCTCTTTAATCAAGGTAATAAAAACTTTATTTTCTTAAAGTTAAAGTACATAATGTTGATGCAAATGTGAGACCCCTAGTGCGCCAAACAAAGAAAAGATGGAGATAATCTTGAAAAACTTGTGGTCATCGAAGTGGAAGGGAAACCTGAAGTCCAATGCGCTGGTCTGACCAGGTCTTCACTACTCTTAACTCTTCTGAAAGAGAAGGAGTGAGGAGACCTATGCCGAAAAAGTTCACAACATACGCCCTTTTTTCAGTCATATATTACACTCAAGTTTGACATTGTCGATGTAACTAGGTACTCTGATGTTACTGAGGGTAAGGGTAACATGGTAGGTATACATGGTGGTTGATAGCTTCTCATCAAAATCGTAGATATGAGGACGCCACTGACTTGTCGAGAAAATGAGCAAATTTTCGTAACGTAAAAACTCTTCAAACATTTTTAAACCTAGCATTCCTAATACCAAATACCATTATGTTGCTGCCCTTATATTGATGTAATAAATTTGTATTTATTTCCTAGGGCTTCGATATAGCTGAAGGCGGCGGCATTGACCTAATATCGCACATTATCACAAGATGCTTGAAGATTCCTTGCGCTGTGCTGATGGGTGCCAATATTGCATCCGAGGTGAGTACATACCAAAAACTTACATTTCTAAGATTATTTTATTTTCCTAGATCCTGCTTCAAATTGTGACTGATAGGATGATAGAAGCTTGTCATGTTGTCTAATAAATTTAATGTGTTTGGCGGTTGATATTTTTATAACCATTGATTCAATTTTGGCTGAGACTAGTGTAATCAGAGATCACATTAGAACATTATCAATCGATCGATTTCTAACAAAAACATTCCAAGAGTAAAGTCAAGACAAATGCTCGTATTTGTTAGGAATTATGTTTACGAGATATGCACTATATCACTTACTTACTACTTTTTTATAGGATAGCTTCCTATGTGTAAATTTTCAGATTTACTATTCCAAAGCGTCATTGTATTTTAGGCTCTAAAAATAGCAGAAGGCCGGCTGATGTATAAAATTAGCCATACAAAAGGGTAATGCAACCAGCCGTTTAGGCACCTTACCTGTTAGAGCGATCTTTGCGACGTTTTTACAAATTATATTTTAGTTAGGTACATATGTTAGAAAGCATTCATCCTGGGTCAGAATGAACTTGTATGTAAATATAAATTTAATAATAAAATTGGATAAATATTGGCCGAAATACAATAGCACATTACGAGTGCTGTGTCGTTTACAATGCAATAAATGTAGGTTTCGTAGATAATATTATAATGACGGTCTTCACGTCATTAGTACAGGGCCAGGGCGATTACGATTGTATAGGTCATCTTTATTGACCCTTATATCCATGATCGGAAGCTTCTAATTTGCATAATGTATGGACATTAAAGGCAAATTACGATCGACTTCCACTCCTTATCAGCGATAAACTATGATTCTTTATTGTTTCCATAAGCTTGGTAAAGTTTTGCTTCGTGCATATTTTGTTTGGACGTTTTTTTTATGTCGCAGAAAATTATAACGTAGAGACAAGCAGTCTAAATAATTAATTAAATATTCAAATGATAAAAACTTAACAAACAAATAATTCTATGAGGAGCGAAGTATCGAAGAGAGTGAGCATGCTCTAGACTTCCATAAAGAGGAAATACGACATCTTCTATCTCTTTTCTAAACATATAAAAGAAAGAGTGACTGATTGATTGACTGACTGATCTATCAACGTACCTATAACCCAAACCGCGGAACAGATTGGGTTAAAATTTGGAACACATACCTAGAATAATTTACGACGTAGGACTTCTGCTAAGAAAGTATTTCTATACGCGGGCAAAATTGCGAGTCACGCCTTTAAGTTACGCTCCCTTATTCCCTTCTAAAGTGTTCCTATTGTCATAGGTGGCAGAAGAGAAATTCTGTGAAACAACGATAGGATGCCGCGACGTGCTGCTGGCTCCAACGTTGCGTGACATCATACAAACTGAATACTTCAGGGTGGTCGTCGTCGATGATGAAGATGCCGTCGAAATTTGCGGAGCTTTGAAGGTAAGGTTTTATTTAACTTTATTAATTTTACTAATAGACTTTAGACCGATAGGATTGGATGAGTTGACGAATCCAATTACTCTATTAGCAAGACTCAAACACCTACATTTTAATGAACATGTGTTACAATAAGTTTTTAATGACCGGTTACCGACACGGTTTTGTCCAGTGGGTGGTAATTAGGCACGGCCGAAGCCACCACCAGTATAAAGTAGTTTTGTATGAGTTGTTTATATTAGATTTTAGATTCTAACTAATCCATCGTAATAAGAAAATTCTTAGTAATCCATCGTAATAATATTAAATTATAGTTCTAACCTGATTGATTTATTTATCATTGTTTTAAACGTTCGTTTTCATAAAATGAACATAAGAAAAACATTAACTACTCATTACAGTTCTTGCATACAAAATTCTAGGTCTTTTAGATTTAGTCTGCTATACCTTTTACGACAGCATCATCACTTAAGATCAGATCTATTGGCTAATTCTCACCCACTACGATTGATGGCAACTTCAATGTACATTGCTGCTTTTGTTACTTTACTCATATTAATGAGGAGGTTTAAGCAAGTAATGTACGCAAAATTGTCTATAGATTCTAGTGTTTTGCATGTCATTTGGCGATAGCCAATAGGCCCTCTGGCGAGATTGTGGTCAAAGGTTAACCTTAAATTTATAATGATAAAAAAGTATAGTTATAAGTGGGAAATACGATTACCTACCTATACAAGGGCGGATCCAGGATTTGGTTCTAGGGGGGGCCAAGGTGCAGAAAGACAAGAATATTATAATTTTTACTACGAAAAATGTGTGTTTAGCTCGCTCTGAACAGTTAGAAAGTTCAATATCCTTAATAATAAGTGCGCGAACAGCTAGCTGCGAGCGCCGAGAAAAAATTATAATCTTGACCATGAAATATGTGCAAAATTCGTAACTCTACAATGCTTCTGGGGGGGGGGGGGGGGGGCTTGGCCCCCTGCCCCTCCCCCCTAAATCCGCCTATGTACCTATAGATATATTATATATACTAGTAATAATATCACTATCTATAGGTGAATTAAATATGTAATAGGTGTTCAATATTATCGAACTCGAGCATTCGCGATATCTTATGAGGTCAACGGCTGTGTAAACACACCGCCCGCAGTAGGTACAAAGGTTGATAGTTGATACATGCAATATTAAAAATGTGATTAGTGACTTTGCTGGCAGTTTTTTTACGTTTCCTCTTTTGATAAAAGGTGTATGCTCTTGAATAACTGGTCCGTCGCTACACCATCCATCTATCTGTTGTGCCATCGTACTTACTACTAATCCTACTAAACTTATAATTGTGAAAGTAGGGAGTTGTCACGTGTGTTACCTCTTCATGGATAAAAATTCTAGGCGCACTGCACTAACGCTTCTTACTCAAGAGTCATAAGATGTTAAGACTCTTCAGTCCAGTAATTTGACTAGCTACAGCAGTGCTCTCCTACCGAAGCACAGTAATTTTTGCACATCAATGCTCAGGCGGTTAGAATAACTGATACTTAGGTTTGGGTACCCGCCTAGTTGACCTCCTGCAAAGGAAGTCTACCCACGATAAAAGGTAGCTCATATAACACATACATAGAAGATAGCTTTCAGTGGTTGAAACCACAGTTGGTTTTACTAAAATAACAAAAAGGCGGAACTCAAATTTGACATTGTTAAGAATATTTCAAGTACGGTTTTGTTGACGATGTCCTTTATCAGGAGTTCACGCGTCGAGTTCGATGTTTGTTTGTTATTTTAGGAATGGATAACGTTCTCAGTAGTTTTATAAAATCAAATATTGTAGCTGGAAGTACATTTTGTACGCATACCGCATAACTGATAACCAATAGGGTAGGCGGGTTTTAGAGTCGATATCATGCTTATTCAAACGTAACGTATGTCGTGATGTTACGTAGACAGAATTCTCATGAGTCTAATCGTACTCAATCAGCTCTCTAGCCAAATGCCAAGTGCTCGTGGCTGACGCTTAAAAATGTAATGGGATGATAGCCGTAGTCGAAATACGACAACAATAACTGTCAACCCAGTACATTTTTTAGAGTTAGCCATAAGCGCTTGGTGCTTGGCTAGAAGGGCTGTTCGTGTTACGTAGTTGTGGCCTATTTCGATTTCTTGATCCATTGGTTACTTGATTTCCTTTTGATTTCTTGATCCACCTTTAATTTTTGAGCACCCGGCATCTTTAGGTGCTCTAGCGAAGGGACCTGAGTAAACGTAAGCCTGGGAAAGCAGAATAGAGACGGAACCAATTGCGCCCTCTTAGTGGGGCTTCTGTACAGCAAACAGATATGTGAATGTTTTTGAAGGACCAATTAAACATTTTACTCATTGTTCTAGAACATCGTGGCAGTAGGCGCTGGTTTCGTGGACGGTCTCGGTTTCGGCGACAACACTAAAGCGGCCGTCATCAGACTCGGTCTGATGGAGATGATCAAATTCGTCGACGTGTTCTACCCGGGCAGCAAGCTTAGCACTTTCTTCGAGTCTTGCGGCGTCGCTGATCTAATCACCACTTGCTATGGTAAGTTATAACAACACTAATATTGCTGTGATCAGACTCGGTCTGATGTGGTCGATCGAGTACGTGGCGCTTTCTTTCCGGAAAACAAGCTTAGTTCGTTCTTCGAATTTTGCGATGTCGTTTATCTTATCTTCACCACTTGCTAGTTTGTAAGTAATATAGTTATGTTCAATATATTATACAAAAATAGTGATTCTTAAAAAAATTTGGCGATTTTGACTTCTTGTTTGCTCCAAAAATATTTTTTGCTTTCCATATCCGATGGAAAGCTCGTACAACAAAACATATTATCAATATTCATCAAAATCGCCGAAATGTTTTTTGAATCACAACATGTTTGTGTTGGATGTTTGAAGTTTGTGTTGAATGTTTGAACCAAAACAGGATCTGAAGACGCGGCTTAAAACAGTCGTGATTAAACTCTGTCCGATGAGGATGTATTTTTCGAAGCAAGCTTTTATCACCTTCTTGATAGTAAAGTGAGGAAGTAAAAATCGTTACATATTTCTTTAAATTTGTCTGCTGATAATAAATATGTTATCAGATATACCAAAAACAAAAGTTTCCACGTCAATTTTGCACAATCATCTCATGTTAAATTAACCTTTATACTAGTCTTAACCTTTTGACCGCCAAAGTCACCTATACTTGACAAGTACTTGCGGGTCCTGTACGCCAACGACGTGTATAGATGACAAAAAACCCAGTCTTTAATAAAATGAAATAAAAATATTTGGAAATTATTACTGGTATTTTATTCCGACCTTCCTAAAATAGAATAAACCAACAACATGCAAGTATAATTAACAAGTCTAATAGAGCCACAAGTATTAAGAAATATTGAAATAAAATATGGATTCATATCCAAGAAAAATACTATGTCCATCACGCCATAGTCGTCTATAGTCGACGCTAGTGAGGTGGTGTGGGAGGCATAGATTTCTCGAAACTATTTACAAATTCAATTAAAAGTAATGAATTTGAATATTTATTAATTGATATTTGAATAAAACAAAACGTAAGAATCATAAAACTATACTATCTGCTACATGAATTGAAAAATGCCATCAAAACAATTTCACATTATTAATCCGATAACTCAACTCTAGCGCATCCCTAGCTCGTCACCGATAATTAGTGCACTGGGCGCCGTGGTCAAGGATAGACGACATCCTGATGACGTCATAAGCGAATAGCCAGATAAAAAGTGCAGTGCAAAATGAGCGATTATTCAGAAGTTGAAGAACTCATTCGATAACGATAACGAACTCATAAAATTATCGATATTATATATGTATAGATATTTTATTTATATTTTAATTTATAATCTAGTGAGAAAAATTTTGTACAATTGTTGATTTCTATAATAAGTACTTACTGAATTTAATTTCCATTTTTTTTTATACAACCAAGTAAGAAGACGAGTAAGACGCTCTCCTGATAATAAGAGATAACGCTGCCCATTATTAGTACAATGCTACCCAGTATTTTACAAAGGTAATATTCTGGGTGCACTGCGCCAACGCTTCTTACTTGAGAGTCATAAGATGTTAAGACTCCTCAGCCCAGTAATTTCACTAGCTACAGTGCCCTTCCACCGAAGCACAGTAATGTTTGCACATCACTGCTCAGGCGGTAGAATCACTGGCACTGTTGGGGTACCCACCTAGTCGACCTCCTGCAAAGGAAGTCTACCCCCGGTAATTCCATGACCAAGATTTAAAATATTTTAAGACTGATCTCCTAGTGCGTATAGTTATGTACAATTCTGCCGTCCTTTAACTATAGTGCCGTTAAGTACCAAAACTACATTTTGAGCTACGCGCCAAAAACGATTAAATTATAAAAAAATTGATACTATTTCTAAACTAAGCGTCATAAGCGAGACTTTTAAAAAAATTCTAGTTAGATCGGTAGAACTTTTTCTTCTAATAAAAATGGGCTCAAAAAAGTGAAAATGACGAAATCGCAGTTAACGGCATTATAGATATAGGACGGCAGAATTGTTAATTTTTATAATAAGTACTGATTTTTAATTTCTATGACTAATGTTCATAATATTTTAACACTGATCACCTAATGCGTATAATTATGTAAATACAAATGTTAATTTCTATAATAAGTAGGTACTGATTTTTTGTTTCTATGACCAAGTTTTATAATATGTTAAGACTGATTAACTAGTGCGAATAATTATGTACAATTATTAATTTTAATTATACGAGTACTATTACATATAAACAAAGTTTTTTTTTGGTTCTCAAAATCATCTGGTAGCGTCGGCATCATTTTATCTATAGATACATCGATTCCGAAATCGATGCACAGCGTGCAACACGGTTACATCTCTAAGAAAGTTGCAAATCCCTAGGCTAGGTGCGCCACAGTCATCTAGTCGTGACAGTGACGTCATCACGAAGGAGAGTAGTGCTGTGCTTTACAACTATTTTATTTGTAATTATTTTGATTATTTATGTTATTGTAAATATATAAAAAGAGTGGGAGATAGCACGAAAGGGGAATAAAACATCCCAGATGATCAAGAAATCATTTATTGCGTAAAATCCAACAAAAACAAGTCACGATGTGTTATTAATTTATCGACTCTTGGCAACACTGGTTTTTTCGTAGGTATTTTTGTTTAAATTGTGCCTTGGCGTACAGGGCACGAAAATGCGTTTATGCCGTGGCGTTCAAAACAGCGTTGCCAGTGCGTAACTTTTGTAACATTTTGCGTTACTTTTTGACCCTTTGCGTTACTTTTACGTTACTTGTCCTAAAATGTTACTTTTGCGTTACTTCATGGGGTAATGATTTTTTTTAAAATGAACTAACAATTGAAGAATATAAAATAATAACTAAGTGAAACGGAACGCAGTCGAAACGGAAAACAAAAATTAAAAAAAAGTAGGTAAATAATATGTCAATGGCATGGCTTGTCCACATATGCCGGTCAATGCCTCTGCGAGTCTACGAATTTACCGGAAGAAACCATAAATATCCGAAGACGTTCGTCTATAGACAAAAACTGTTCATCCATAGACAAAACACACACTCGGCAAATCATTGGCCGGTATATGTGGACGAGCCATAGGACCAACGACATCGATTCGAATGTAATGTGCCCAAACTCGACGGGTTAACTAATAGCCATTGAAGAGTTTCACCATGTTTGGAAGCTCATAGCTGGACAAAGATTGGAGATAGATAAAAAGTCTCAAGGCCGTTGTAGAAATTTTTATGAGGTTTAATAATGTATTACAACAAAATATCGTACAACGCACAGTTTTTGACATATAAGCAAAAAACCAAAAATGGGACCTTTTTCGGCCTCCCCCCCCCTCGGGTTCGCCTCGGACTCGCCTCGGGTGGGGACTTTTAGAATGTTTATTTTCTAACTAGTCCAAACAAAGTTCTTAAGTTGGTTTATCTGCTTTCGACTTTTCGATCTACATACCCTTTTTGGGCACTCATTGACTGGGCTACTACTGAAATCTATGAATAAAAAATTATAAGTACCTATATTTAAATTGAGTAAGTAAATTACATTGCATTAAAAATCGATTTTTTTAATGCGTTACTTTTATTGTAAATGCGTTACTTTTCGAACCTACCTGCGTTACTTTTGAAGATAGGGCACTGGCAACACTGGTTCAAAAGGTTAGGACTCTTAGTAAAACCTTTTATATAGAACGTATTTTTGACTTTTTACTATTATAACTATTAGTAAAACACACACGTCGTGTGAATGTAGCCATGACCCGAAACGTTATCACTTCCCCTTCACATAATTTCGTCATTACTGAACTCTAAACACATTTACAAAACAAAGTATATGCTAATTTGTTCACACATAACTTTTTTATAAAGGTGTAGTAGGTAACTAATTCACGAGTGCACGTGGATTTACGTAGAATTTGTATACGTATATTGGTATTCTATTGTATATCTATGTGTGCCCACATGCTTATCGCTTCGTCCACGTATTCACGTTTACACAAATAAAGGCGGTTACAAAATATATATAACGCCCCTATAAAATGTATAAGAATAACAGATTTTAACAGAAAACAGTTGGTACTTCTTAAGCGTATTATGAGGTATATGTTGATAGACGAGTGAGCATTATTTCTTATACAAAACTTGGAATGGCGAATCATGAGGTATAAGGTAACTAAAATAAATGTTCTTAGAGACATAATGGTAAAGTTAAGCTAAGCTGTGTCGATTGTATGTATTTAGATTTTTTCTAACATGGAGTAATACCCTATTGAGACTGATCATCCAAAGTTTGGCAATACAGCCTATTTTACAAGCTTTATATTACTTTCACCTGTCTGTTGTCTGTCTGTCTGTCTGTAATCAAATCTTGCAAGTTTGATTTGACCCACTTCCCGGTTTCCAATTGAGCTGAAAATTTGCATGCGTGTGTAAATCGGATGACAATGCAATATTATTATGACATGGAGCTGATCTGATGATGGAGCTGGAAGGTGGTCATAGGAACTCTGTCATTAAACAACGCAACCCCATCGAGTTTGGGCTCATTTGATTCGTCTTGACGAGTACTATATGATGCAAGATGGTAATAATAATTAAAGCTTGTTTTTAAAAAGTATTTTTAAAATTTCACTTGTTTTTGTAGGGGATTGTTTTGTTGTCCACACATCTAACATCCATTATATTATTATGATTATGACACACGTGTGAAATATTTGTTATGGTAACACGTTGCGTTCGGCTTATTATTGTCATGTTTATCACAAACTTTGGATCCGTGTGTTGATATATTGCAGTGGCTTTATGTTTTGATAATATTATCATATCTCGAGAGCTAATATATTTCACTTCAGGAATAGGAAAAATAAAGAGTTTATTTAGTCTGTCCATGTTTGTTGCTGTTGGAATTTTATACGCTTCCATAGAGCAGCTAATACGTTATTTTCTATCACCCATTGCCCATTATAGTAATGTTAATTTAAAGAAAAAATAATATATTAAGTTTGAATGGGCTACCACTCAGTGGGCTAACACTCACCAAACTGAAAACCGAAAATATTTACCGAATTGGTCCCGAATCGCAATAGACAGGGATGAGTGGAGGAAGAGAAGGGAGGCCTTTGCCCTGCAGTAGGACAAATTAGGCTAAATAATAATAAATTAAGTTTGAATATGTTAAAGAAAAGTGTGATGGATTGATCTTTCAATGCATAACAAACAGCTGAACGGATCAGTTGAAATTCTAGAACATCATTCTAGAGCAGTGACTAGATTGACGCAAAAATAAAACAAATAGTTTAAAGACATTGAAAACGAACTGAAATAATTTTATTTTCTATTATTTATTTCAAGTTTAGGATGTTTATTCAATCCGCGATCGTAAACAGGTTGAAATTCCAATGAAAATCCAAAAACAATCGTAATTCTTTACAATCTACTACTGCAATATATCTGTTCGTATCGACAGGGATAAATATTGCTTTGCCAGAGATACGTGCTATTTGAACAGAGCAACAATATCAATACTGCCAGACAAAACAAAAACTAAAATTTGTATAACTAATTTGGTTAATTTTAATTATTATCATTACCGCCATCAAAGATGATTATTATTAATGTTAAATATTATTTTAGCAGCGTCCATATTTTAAAGATCAGCACAAGAATTTAAAAATATAGACATACGTGCAAACTTACTGCCTACTTCTTACCACGGACTACGGACCACTTTTGCAAGTAATTTTTTACAAAGCAACGTCTTTAAATAACCACGACACTTTACCCAGGCAAAAGTGTCCCAGAAGTGAAATATTTGATTGATTGGCAAAGTTTTGTGTCCTTGAGGATAAGGGAAGGAAAATTTATTCAACTAATATTGATGTAATCTGACAACGCATCATCGTTGACCAAACATGGTTTTTATTGAACTTGTGGATATTATGCATTCTGCGTTAAGTGGCACTGAGTGGTACATTTTATCGTTTATTGTTAAAAGTATACAATTTTCACTACACACTTCAATGAACAGCTGTGATACAGATAAATAAAATGAATATGGCTTCAATAACAATAACGATATTGTTTTGATTTAAAATAGTAGATTTAAATATGGTTTATGTACCAGTTGTTATTATAATTGTTTACCAATTAAATGTTTTATTGCTTTAATTTGCAACGTGCAAAGGTTAACTCCATAAGAATGACGGGTGACATATACGAGTACATAAGTATAAAATACTCGTATAATCATTAAATTTTTATGCAAGTCATTAAATGAGACGACCTCTGGACTCTGAACCTTTGAAGTTTATCGATGGGTTCCATTACTCTCTTGATGTGCTCGTTTTCCTCAATACAAAAGAAGTAATCCTTCACAATATAGCAACGTGGTCATCGCTGATCCGTGTTACCAAGAACAAATAGAGCGTGCACCCGGGTCATGAGATCTTTGAACTGATGCAAATAGCTGTAGAATATCGGCTAAAGACGTGGTTGGTAAATGACTAAATTAGGATGGATTGGAATGCATTCAAATGGTAAAACCCTTTCACCGTTTCAATTTGTACATTCATATGATTGCGACCAGAATGGCTACGTCTTATCCGTGAGAAAATACACATCTTCGGAAAACACTGCACTGCGAAGCTTTTGAACACAAAAATGATGAGCTCAAAGCCCTCCGCCAGCAGTTAGGTATCACGTACCTCCCCCGAGGTGACGCGCGCTACATTTACGCGCACCCCTTGTGATTTGGGTAAAGCATTCCTCACTTTACTCTTTTGAGAAGTGGTTCTCCAATTTTGGTGTACCATCGCCGTTGGGGCCGCGGACGAGTGCTTCGGCGTACCCGTAGCCCCAACAAAGGTGTAGAGTAGAAGCACCCCCGGGGTTTTAGTGGGTATCCCGCCAGTTGTTTTTGGCGGGGAGTCCCACATAACCACCTCACATTCCCCCGTGTGTAGGTGGTATGCGTAATGCATTTCCCCGGGTAAAAAAAAAAAAAAAAAAGGTATCACGTACCTATAATATTGTGAAAAAAAGGTCTTTACTGAACGTGCTTTAAACTTTCTCAATTGAAATTCATGTTAATTAACGAGAGTATTCTCCGTGACCACGGCTCATATAACTGAACCGAAATGCAGAGGTTAGTTTTATAATATGTTTTTTTTTGTACAATGTACAACTAATATTTAATTACCTTCGCGATAAGTCCCGACTAATAATATTAACATTACTGAACATGCGTCTTAATTAAATATGCCTATCCAGTCGTAATTAACAGTCGCCGAAGCTAAAACGGTTAGGAATACATCATCACATAGTACAAATTATTATTATTATGAAACATTAACTGGTTTTAGTTAAGTATGTTTACTATTGAAACATTCTCCCAAATTACAAGACATCAAATATTTTACGACGATCACAGGTCACTTGGGACTTAGTTACAAATTGAGATATTTAATTAAGTAATGTAACATATTATAATAGAAAGAGAGATATTTCAGTAGTTTTCTTCGAGAAAATCACCATCCTTTTGTATTTAGTTACAGCGTCGTGATGTTCATCCCTTTTTTAGTAATTTAGTAGTGGCTTTTATCCCTTTTTTTGTGTCCCTCGCTAAATCTATACATTAGAGAGAGCAACAAAACACAAATTGCACACTGTGCAGATTTTGGCAAAAGTCGTGCAGTTTTACGCCCATTACTGGCAACCCAAAACGGTCCGAACAAGGAAATAGAGAAGTACGCGTAGAAAAAAGATTGCACGATTGCACAGTTTTGTACGATCCTGGCAACATTAACCAGTTCGAACCGGTTCGCGCTCGCCGACTCCATTTCTGCAAAGTCTCGGACCTCCTGCCAATAATTAGTCAGTCGCAATCCCGCTTCCGAAGCGATAACACGCTTTAAATAACAGAGACGCGCGTGAAATTATCCTCTGTAATGTTATGAGTCTTAACGTTGTGTAAAACAAGTAAAATTTAAGTCTTTTGAAAGTATTACGTGTAAAAAGTTTTGTGTGTTAGATATAAGTACTTCTTCCCGAACCCATTTGTAAACAAACCTATAATTGTAGTTGTGGTTAATGTGAACATAAAAGTACTAAAGTGTGAATAATAAACGTGTGGAGCCTACCAACACAACGTATTTTAATACCTACTTATGCCCCTGGCCCGCACCCCAACTATAACTTATTATAGTGGCGCTCAACTAGAGGCGAGAAGCTAAATACCTACACACTACAACGCGCAGTACGTCTCGTACGCGGTGACCAGCGACTCAACACCGGCGAGAGATATGCCGCGCAGTAAATATAATACGCGGAATAACAGCGAGGGAGGAGACAGCGACGAGCCCACCGACACCGTCGTCGACACGCCAACCTTGGCGGGTGGCGCGACGAACGTGATTACGATGTCGGAAGAGCAATTATCGTCCATCTTCACAAACATCGCGAGAACTCAAGCCGAGGCGAACAAGGCTCTCATAGAAAGTCTTGTGTCCAACATGCACGCGTACTCCGCATCGACGCCGATCAGACGTACGCCGTGCCCGGACGCGAGCGCCGCCGACGCCGGCGCGCCCGCCGCGTCCCCGTCACTCTACGCGCATCACGCGGGCTCCTTCGCGAAGTGCACGGCCCGATTCAGCGGCGCCGCCGACGAGAAGGACAGCGCGGAGATATTGGAAGCGTTCCTGGACGCCGTAGAGACATTCAAGGATTGCACTAATGTGTCCGACTACCACGCGCTGAAGGGTCTGCCGATGTTACTGACGGGTGATGCCGCCGTGTGGTGGCAAGGCGTCAAGGCAACGACGGCGACGTGGGTTGAGGCGGTGGCAGCTCTACGGGGCATGTACGGCGCCCCGCGCCCCGCTTACAAGATTTTCAAAGAAATCTTCGCAACGGAACAGTGTAGTGAACGCGCGGAAATAATAATCACGCGAGTGCGGAGCTTAATATCTAAGCTACCATATGGCCTGTCTGAGTGTGTGCAATTAGATATAGTATACGGTCTTTTACATAGACGTATCCGTAAACGTCTACCGCGCGACTCTGTTACGAGCATGGATGCCTTAATACTCAAGGCGAGGTCAGTAGAAGAGACGATTGCAGAAATCGGGGTAAGCGAGCCAATTACTAAGATAGGAACTAAAACTAGCCATCTCTCTAATGTGGATTCCAACTCGAATATATCGCTCTCTAAAACGAACACTGCATGCCGTGCTCCCGTAGAGAATAGTAAGTCGAAGCGTAGTAACAATAGGCCGCGATGTACTTATTGTCACGTATTTGGGCATAGTGTTGCGGAGTGCCGGAAAGCCGGCACGAAACAACAAATTTCTAGTAATTCTGGAAAAGTAGACAATCCGAATACTAGTAATAATAATAACACTCGTGCCGTGACAAACTCTGACACTTCCATATTGCGTTGCTATGGTTGCGGACAACCCGGCGTTATAAGGTCCCGTTGTAGTAATTGCAAAACAAACGAATCACAATCTGCGAAATCAGCTGATTTTAACACTGTGCATATCGAGTATAAAAATATTCCACGACATGCCATAGGTGATGTTAACACGTCCCCTGCCGGTATATGTAACCCTTCGACTGCCGAAAATACATACGTATGTAGTGGAAATGTTAACACGTCGTCTGCCGAAATTTTTAACCCTTTGCCTCCCGATAATAATACAAACGTGCGTAACGTAATACATTTTAACACGTTGCACGCCGATGATGTTAACCCTTTAGCGACTAAAAATGCGAATGTGATCCGTGACATAAAATTAAACACGTTATGTACCGTAGATGTATCGCACCCTATGGTAGACATTTCGATTTTAGGTAAACAGGGCGTCGCAACACTTGATACCGGTGCATCACACAGTTTGGCCAGTCCGGCCTTACATAAAGTTTTATCTACACACGGAGTGCAATTTGTACCTACCAAAAGCACAATCACGTTAGCCGACGGCTCACGACGAGAGCAAGATGTACTCACTGCTAGGGTAGATGTTACCATTATGGGCCGATCCACTCCTACAGATTTTATTATATTGCCGGAAATGAATCCTAGGACTTTATTAGGTAGAGACTTTATTATAAGTTTAGGTATAGTCTTAGATGTTCCTGGAGGAGTATGGTATTTTTCCGATGCGCCCGCATGTAAGTACACATTTTTACAAACCTACGTGATGGCTGAAGATGCAGGCCTGATGCACGCTGATGTTGAGCTTTATAGCTTGAGGTCAGACGAAGGTCAAAAACTGACTCCCGAGCAGAGATCAGTACTTAACGAGTTTATTTTAGAACATACCGACCGTTTCGCCATCGAAGGACCGGCAACAGAGTTTGCGGTCCACAGGATTAAAGTAAGTGACGATCAGGAACCCATAGCTTGTCAACCGTATAGGTTACCTCAGACTAAGAAGGAAGCCTTGAAAAAGGAACTGGAAAAGCTATTAGATGCAGATATAATAGAAGAATGCGAGTCACCGTGGGCCGCCAACGTCGTACTCGTCCCGAAGAAGGACGGAGGTATGCGCTTATGTATTGATTATAGGAAACTCAATGCGGTAACGGAACCAGACCGTTATCCATTGCCCAGGATGGAAGACATCCTGCACGCTGCAAAGAGAACGAATTATATGACGACATTGGATCTCCGATCAGGCTACTTTCACGTAAGTGTTCATCCAGATGACAGGGACAAGACTGCGTTTATTTCACCTGTGGGCACTTTTCGTTTTAAACGTATGCCAATGGGTTTGCGTAACTCCGGAGCTACTTTCCAGCGATTAATTGATAGGTTTAAGTCCAACCTAAAGGGATTGACCTTATGGGGATACCTAGATGATTTAATTGTTTTGTCGGAGACATTCGAACAACATCTTCAAGACTTAAAAGTGGTTTTCGACCGTCTAGCTATGTTCAAGCTCAGGGTGAACCGTGAAAAGACATTTTTTGCGAAAGACTCTGTGAGATTTCTAGGACATGTCATCGTGCCTGGAGGTATTCACATGGACCCAGGTAAGACTGATGCTATTCTAGCCATGCTTCCCCCACAGAATCTCAAACACCTGCAATGCTTTCTTCAGACGACTAGTTGGTTTAGGAGGTTCATACCAGGATACGCGGAAATCGCACGGCCTTTAACCAACCTACTGAAGAAGGTAAGTAGATGGCAATGGGGTACTGAACAACAAGCGGCATTCGAACAGTTGAAGGAACTCCTCTCTTCTGCTCCGATTCTGAGACAAGCCGATGAAAACCAACCTTTCGTTCTTCGTACTGATAGCAGCGGTTATGCTCTCGGAGCGGCCTTACTCCAGGGGGAGGGAACCGACGAGCGTCCCATTGAATACGCTAGCCGGTTGCTGACAGCCGCCGAGAGGAATTATAGCACCACGGAAAGGGAGGCCTTGGCGGTCGTTTGGGCAGTGGCTAAATTTAGAGGGTACATTGACGGAGCCACCGTGATCGTCAAATCTGACCATCAACCGCTCAGGTGGTTGATGAGCATGCGCTCCCCTAGCGGACGATTAGCCAGGTGGGCACTGAGTCTCCAGGAATACAATTTGAAAATCGAGTACACCCCAGGTAAAGCTAATGTATTAGCGGACACTTTATCGAGACCGACATGTGCAGATGGTCAGGATTGTGACCTTCGTCTCGCTACAGTAGACCTACCTTCCCGTAGCCCTACGGACGTTCGAGAGAACCAGATGAAGGATCCCGATGTTCGAAAGATTATCGAGGCTATGGAATCTGACGATCCCTTTAGGGGGAGACTGTGGTCAGATAGAGGGTATGTAATGACTGATAGTGTTCTTTACCGTTATTGTCCTGAGAACGAGGAAAATGACGATGCCAGCTTAGTGGTTCCGGATCATGAACGTAACAGCGTACTAATCGAGTATCATGATGCACCGACGGCGGGGCATTTTGGTGTCGAGCGTACGCTGAACCGAATCGCAGGTAAGTATTATTGGCCTAATATGCGAGCGTCTGTGTCTGAATACATTAAAAACTGCGTATCATGTCAAAGATACAAGGTGGACACGAGGAAACCCGCCGGACTTTTGCAGACACCAGCTGCAACCCGTCGGTTTGAAGTGCTAGCAGTAGACTTGTTTGGGCCTCTTCCGGAAACCGCTAATGGTAACAAGTGGATATTAATCCTAGAAGATACGTGCACAAAGTGGGTAGAGATATTTGCCCTTTCACAAGCTACAAGTGAAGAGTGCGCCAAAATCTTAATTTCCGAAGTGTTCTTGAGGTTCGGAGTTCCACGACGAGTTATTAGCGATAATGGCGTACAATTTATCAGCGGAGTTATGCAACAGGTATGTCATTCTTTTGGAATATCTCAGTCTTTGACGCCAGTGTATCATCCCGAAGCGAACCCGGTAGAACGGAAAAATCGTGATTTGAAACCCCAGCTCGCAGTGTTGGTTGGACAAGATCACAACACGTGGGATACGCATTTGGGCGCTATTCGCTTCGCAATGAATTCGGCAACAACAAGCAGCACAGGTTACTCTCCCGCATTCCTTATGTTTGGCCGAGAACTTCGAGCCCCAGCTGATGTCCTTTCGGACATGAGGTCTATTATAGAAAATGACTGTGTAGCGACATCAATCTCTCAGTATTTGAAGAGATTAACAACAGCTTTGCTCGGCGCAAGAGATGTCCACGAAGAAGCCCAGGCACGCCGGAACAAATACGCTGATGAACATCGTAGACCCGCGCCTGATTACCAGGTAGGTGATTTGGTTTTGTTGAAAACCCAGGGAGTTAACGACACCGGCCGCGGGCAAACTCCGAAATTGATTCCTCGTCGTGATGGGCCTTACCGGATACGAGACATTGTAAGTGAGACCACATACATGTTAGAACGTTGTCGTGATAAGAGTATTTTAGGTAAATACCATGTGTCAGTGTTGACTCCGTTTGTAGGAGATGCCGAAGTTCCGATTCAGGAAAAGCGTAGGCGAGGTAGGCCGCGTAAATACTAACCCTGATTCGAGGGCGATATATTCGGGTTAGAGGGGGAGACTGTAACATATTATAATAGAAAGAGAGATATTTCAGTAGTTTTCTTCGAGAAAATCACCATCCTTTTGTATTTAGTTACAGCGTCGTGATGTTCATCCCTTTTTTAGTAATTTAGTAGTGGCTTTTATCCCTTTTTTTGTGTCCCTCGCTAAATCTATACATTAGAGAGAGCAACAAAACACAAATTGCACACTGTGCAGATTTTGGCAAAAGTCGTGCAGTTTTACGCCCATTACTGGCAACCCAAAACGGTCCGAACAAGGAAATAGAGAAGTACGCGTAGAAAAAAGATTGCACGATTGCACAGTTTTGTACGATCCTGGCAACATTAACCAGTTCGAACCGGTTCGCGCTCGCCGACTCCATTTCTGCAAAGTCTCGGACCTCCTGCCAATAATTAGTCAGTCGCAATCCCGCTTCCGAAGCGATAACACGCTTTAAATAACAGAGACGCGCGTGAAATTATCCTCTGTAATGTTATGAGTCTTAACGTTGTGTAAAACAAGTAAAATTTAAGTCTTTTGAAAGTATTACGTGTAAAAAGTTTTGTGTGTTAGATATAAGTACTTCTTCCCGAACCCATTTGTAAACAAACCTATAATTGTAGTTGTGGTTAATGTGAACATAAAAGTACTAAAGTGTGAATAATAAACGTGTGGAGCCTACCAACACAACGTATTTTAATACCTACTTATGCCCCTGGCCCGCACCCCAACTATAACTTATTATAGTAATAATTACTCTATTATAAGTTTTACATCCTTTGATAGCAGTTTTATGATCGTACTTCAATTTGTAATAATAAAGCGTTATCGGTTATTTTTATTACATAAAAATACCTATATTGGTTATCGAGTCGATTTTCATATTAAGACTAGCTGACCCCGCGCGCACTTCGTTGCGCGTGACAGTCAATTAATAAAGCGAATTTGGTACTGCTATTTTGACTATGATTGTGTTTCCATCCCCGCGACTTTGTAAGCGTAAAATAAGGCATGGCTATATTATTTTCTCCCGCTGTGGGTAGCGAAGAATATCAGGCTGGGTACTTATTTCTATGCAGTTTTGTTTGCTACCGTAGGAACCAATCCTATGTCCTTTCCCAGAGGTCAAATTATCTCAGTTTAGCGGTTTGCCTTCACTAATTTTCACGCCTCTTTTCAGGAATTTAAACTATTTGTGGTCCTTTCCCGGTAACTCTTTAATTTATTTATTATTATCTCTACTGTAATGTACCTAAGCTAAATTATTATTCGTTACTAATTTCTTACACCATCCTTCCCGTGACTCAAATCAATTCCGTGGTTCCCAAATTCCCATTAAATCTCTGATCCTCCTTCCCCCTCCATTAATACTGAGTCTCGTTAAAGTAAATTTCTGACATAAAAAAACTATTCATTAACAGAACCTAACAAAATATCAGCTTATTTTCGGTTCAGTGGTTACTGATTTCCATGTAAACGTTTTTTCTGAAATAATTCCCGTTCTGGTGAGAATTTCACAAAATCCCTTCTTATCGGTCGCCTACGTTACATAAAGAACACACGTTGTCCAAATTTTAGCTAAAACGAAGAAGCGGTTACCATTCCTACACAAACTGAACCCCTCTTTCCTCCCCTCAAAGGTTGATTTCTGGGATAAAAAGTATCCTATATCTTTTTTAAGACTTAATCTACCTTTGTAAACTTTAGCTCAATAGGGTCAGCGCAGCGGTTCTAAATTTCCCATTAATTTCTGTCAAAATAAATATTTAATGTTCCTAAACACAACTCAAACCATGATTTTACAAAATTTCAACTCATTCGATTTAGTTGTTACGGATTTGCATACAAATGTTTTTTGGTAATAAATCCCGTTCCAGTGGGAATTTAGCAAAATCCCTTCTTGTGGGTCGCCAAAGTCACATAAAAACACGCTGTCCAAATTTCAGCTCAAATAAAGAAGCGGTTAACGATTTCTTACGCAAACTTGCACCCCCCTTTCCTCCTCTTAAGTGTCGATTTCTGGGATAAAAAGTATTCCATATTATTTTTTAGGACTCAATCTACCTCTGCACCAAATTTTAGCTCAATAGGGTCAGCGGTTCGTAATTTTCCATAACAAACTTTGACCCCTCTTAACCCCCCCCCCCCCCCCCTTAAAAATTATTTCTGACATAAAAACTAATAAATGTTCCTAAACAAAACTCAAACCATTCATTTTACAAAATTTCAGCTTAATTGGTTTAGCGGTTACGGATTTGCATACAAAAGTTTTTTGAGAATAATTCCCGTTCCTGTAAGAATTTCACAAAATCCCTATTTATCGGTCGTCTTAGTTACATAAGGAACACGCTGTCCAAATTTCAGCAAAAACAAAGAAGCGGCTAAAGATTTCTTACACAAACTTGCACCCCCCCCCTTTTCCCCCTTTAAATGATTTCTGGGAAAAAAGTATTGCGTATCATTTTTTAGGATTAAATCAACCTCTGTACCAAATTTTAGCTCAATAGGGTCAGCGGTGCTAAATTTCCCATACAAACCTTTACCCCCCTCAAAAGTTAATTTCTGACATGGAAACAATATTTAATGTTCCTAAACACAATCCGAACAATCGTTTTACAAAATTTCAGCTCAATCGGTTCAGCGGTTACGGATTTGCATACAAATGTTTTTTGGGAATAATTCCCGTTCCCGTGGGAATTTCCTCAGGTCCCTTCATACCGGTCGTTTGAGTTACCTAAAGAACACGCTGTCCAAATTTCAGCTTAAACTATGAAGCAGTTGACGATTTCTTACACAAAGTTGCACCCCCCTTTATCCCGCCTTAGAGGTTGATTTTTGAGATTAAAAGTATACCATACAATTTTATAGGACTCAATCTACTTCTGTACCAAATTTCAGCTCAATAGGGTCAGCGATTCTAAATTTTCCATACAAACTTCGACCCCCCTTTACCCCCCCCTTAAAAGTGAAATTCTGTCAAAAAAAACTATTTAGTGTTTCTAAACACAACTTAAACAATCGTTTTACAATATTTCAGCTCAATCGGTTTAGCGGTTACAGATTTGCATACATTCGTTTTTCGGGAATAATTCCTGTTCCTGAGGGAATTTTAAAAAATCGCTTCTTATTGCACGATGAAATCTTCTTAAGAATACGCTGTCCAAATTTCAGCTCAATCCGTCCAGCCGTTTGGGCTGTGCGTTGATTTTATATAATAGATAAGTATGGCAGGCTCTTATGTTTTTGTACAATTATTAACCGAAATAAAATATTACAGCGAACACTTTTTACAAATTCAGTTGCCCTGTTATTATAATAAGTAGGATTGGTTTCTTTTGTAGGAATGTACGTTTTCAAATGTAGTACAGGTGAATTTCGAAGTCAGGAGTGCCGTGGATTAAGAAGCATTACCGGATAATTGTATTGATTTTTCTAATGTTATCCACAATAAAAAATACAAGATTCATATACCTGCACTTTTCCACGTTAGCCTTCTCAATAAAAGACAGACTTTTATAAAAGACAAAAAAAATTGAAGACATGTTAATGAGAGAAAGCGCACTTATCTGAAAATCCATTCAACATAGAGACTTTAAGGTAACGAAAGCAATTAGTGATAGCAAACGGATTGAAGATAAGATCGTGAGATTGCGAAGATTGATTTTAAAAATTAAGTCCAAATTCATCTTTCTACCTAAGAACAATCATTGTTATCAGCCGGAAGCCGTCCAACGCCCGTCAGAAATGTCCTGTAATATTTGCGAGTACTTATTATTATAATTATGTGACAATATTTCTTATTAATTAATTACTCCTTCCTTATGTCTTTAGGTTTAACCTAAGTAAAACCCGACATTCCATATTAGTGATAACGAAAAGGAAAATTAATAATGCATGAATGAACGATAAAATTGAAATGTACGGGAACTCATTCACCATGGGTTTTGCCATCAATTGTCCATCTTCCGCAAACCTTCTATCAACTTACAAAGTAAGAGGTGTATTATTATATAGACGTATTTTTTTGGAACGAAGTTCCTTATCGCGCGTTGTGAAAGGGGGCTAGACGGAAAAAATTCTTACGAAAAGTTGTCACGACACTTTTTGCACTTTTTGCTTTTTGTAAGCTATTGTAAGCTGTGCGGTGTGCGCATGTTTCTCTGTCTGTTTTTCTCTCTCTCTCTCTTCTCTCTCTTTCTCTCTCTCTCTTATAGAAAGCAAGCCAGATATTTTCATTAATCGAAAGGAACTTCGTTCCATCCGGGTGTCCCTTGACACCTCTCAAGTTTTTTTTTTGTGGATGCTGGTCTACATTTAGTACGTTGAAGGCGAGGATTTTTAAGGAGCGCCTATATATTGAAACAGTCGCCAAGAAACCATAATATGAAACTTGTAATTGATATAATATCAGGTTTAGCCTTATTAATAAACGGTCAGATTTTGGAAAGTCTTATACCTTAACCTAGTAAAAACAAAAACATTATACACTAGGTACACTTACGTCTACTTTCAGAATTTATAATCTTATATATATATAAAAGAAAGTCGTGTTAGTTACACCACTTATAACTCAAGAACGGGAGAACAGATTTGGCTGAAAATTGGTAGGGAGGTAGCTAAGAGCCAGGAGACGGACATAGGATACTTTTTATCCCGATTGGTATGATTTGAAGAAAATTTTAACTAAAAATAGTTATGAATGAAAAACAAATGACTGTTGGCTAAATTTGACAGCTGATTGTCATTTTGACGTGTATTCTATTTTCAAAATTTGACGTAAATGACATAAGGAGGTCGGTGACTTGGTTTGTAACTTATTGAATGTGAATTAAATTTGAATGTTAGAATTTGATGGAAATTTAACTGGTAGAAATTTAAGAGTTGAAAAATGATAGAAATTTTAATCTAAGAAACCAAGATCATCAAAAACGGTCCATGCGTTCTTGAGTTATGAATATTGAAACTTTTACGAAGTACCAGGACACCAGAAACATGTAGGAGATGTTTGACAAATTTATTTGTATTATAAACTACTTGCTGGAAGTATAACAAAACGTCATAAAAACAATGTCAATTATAAATATTGAAGTTTAACGTTTTATTTGTTTTGGTTGGAAAATATTAAAATATTTGCAGATAGTTAAGAAAATTTGATTAAAAGCAATGCCGCAACCAAGACAATCGAATCTTTACCGACAAAGCCGAAATGCGACTAGGATTCGGAACATTGCGAATGAAAGGACAGATGAAGAACAAGAAATTGCACGTGAAGAGACACGCGTTAGTATGTCT
Organism: Hemithea aestivaria; assembly: GCA_947507615.1. Classification (NCBI taxonomy): domain Eukaryota; kingdom Metazoa; phylum Arthropoda; class Insecta; order Lepidoptera; family Geometridae; genus Hemithea; species Hemithea aestivaria. The sequence continues at coordinate 7,178,963 of OX382332.1, read as the reverse complement.
CGGCTGCGTACTAGAGCAAATAGAGGCAGCCCGAGAAACGGCACCCTTGGCAATGCGAAATCATCGAGCAAATCTCAGAGTTGAAGAAATGTATCAAGTCCTGATTTGAATAGAGTAGCGTTTCGATACATTGCCTGCATACTAGCGTTCAAATTGGGACAATGGACATTGTTTGCGAGTATTGTAACGCATTGAAGTTTTCTGTAGAAACGCAAGGATAATCCTGATTGTTGGTGAAAACTTGGAAAGAAGAGATATTGTGCTGTCACAGGGGGCTTAGACAAGCGCGCGCCCGATATTTTTTTTTATATTTTTTTTTTTTTTTTTTTTATTAGACACTTAAATAGGTTCGAATCAAAACTGTTTGTTTCTTACTTCAGTTATTCATAAACCAATTGTATCAGTTGTAAAAATTTGCGATGATGATTCTGATAATAACGATGGTGTAAAAGTCGTCGAAATTATGGATGGAAGTTGATTTTTCTGAGAGATAAAATTTAATGTTATATATAAATAACGATATAATATTATAAATAACAACATATAAATTGTCATATTTGTGTACGATAGCGCAATAAATAAACATAGTATTCTACCTCATAAATGATAGTATTTTTATACTTATAATTAAACACAACGTTAATATTGAAGTTTTCACTTCTGCCGGCACTCCCGGAGTGCTACCTTTTTTTTTTTTATTACTCTAAGGCGGAACGAAGTTCGCCGGGTCAGCTAGTATACTCATAAAAGTATGTATTTTTTCAAGGTGGCAGAAACAGGCGAGTGGCGGAAGCGTTCGTCAAAACCGGCCGCTCCATCAAAGAGTTGGAAGACGAGATGTTGAACGGACAGAAACTGCAGGGACCCATCACCGCCGAGGAGGTCAACCATATGCTAGCTAACAAGAATATGGAGAACAAGTAAGACTATTTCTTTTTCGAACTTACATTTTGAACAGGAAGAATTGGGCAGTCGGAACACTGGACCGTGTGAAATAGAGATGATTGCAATTTTTTTTGTACTACCACTACCTACTACTGTTTTTTTGTACCAGTAGGTAAATCATTGTAATTTTTATAAAATAACGGGTGAGATACAACACACTAAATTTGTTGTGAGGCTATGACGTCACTTTAGTACATGGCCGGAACATTTTATACTAGTGTGTCTTGTGCAGTAGTATGTCGCCAAAATCTCATAAGCATTATTCAGCTATTTTTAATTACATAATTTTTATTTTTATTACTGATTACTAACAGAATAAAGAAATTTTCAATTCTTTTTAAATTGCATTTTCGTATCTAATAATGTGTATGCTGTTAAAAGGCTAGTATGATATAATAAGTGATATAATAAGTATTGCCATTCAACGTGGCAATGCTGCCAGCATTCTGTGCACTCTGCCAACTGACAGTGGTTTGGAGCACTTGGATTTTCTGTAGATCGGCTTGTGGCCGATCTGTGGTTAATAAAAGTGTTCTTTACTGCTGTAGTATTGTTAGTTTGTTTTTCTCAATAAAGGCATTTGCCACTTAAAAAAAAAATATATAGCTGTTATGTAAATGCATTTTAAACAATCAAGTGATTGTTCGCGTTGTTATTGTTTGTTGTTTTCATTAATATCGTATTGCATTAGGTATTTACATCAAATGTTATTACATAATGCGTCCACAATTACGTTTAATGTGTCTCTGTCACGAACGAATTGTTATTTGTTATCTTTTACACTCGTGTATTATATACGTGATTAGTGATCTTATTTATTTCTTTTGTTAACACTGGCTTTGACTATTTTTTGAGAACTGTGGTGGCCAAGAGGTTATGTGGTGTAGTTGTAATTCTGGATCACCAAATTCGAAGTAAAACGTCGCTAAATTTCAATAAAAACTTTACGTAATAACACAAAAACTGTAAGCGAAAGAATGTAGAAGCATCTAGTGCTATTATTCTGATAACGTTCTAATTATATCACCTACATACAATTTAATTTTATTCACACGCGAATCACGCCAACTTTTCGTCAGTTGCAATGTAAAACAATTATTAAGACAATCTTACAATATGTAAGGTTGATTTTAAAATAGCGAGTCTTGGCTTATCTCCACGTGAATGTAAAGGTCAATGGAATCGTATGGCAAAACTTTTGCCTTGGTAATGAAGATTCTGATGACATAACGCAAAAATATAATGATAGAAGGTTAGCCCTAACAAATACGCATATTAAACATAGAAGAAGAATCTTTTTTGGGTGCCATTTTCTACCAAAGGTGACGCGCATCTCTCATTTGAACCCTTGATAAAGCAGCTCTGAATAGGGAACTCGTGCTCTTGCTATAGCATTGGTGCAGATTTTTAAGCCATGATGTTTTTCTTCTTCCTTGATTCCTTTTACCCTGTAACTTTCCTTGTAGTAGGAGTTGTAATACACCATATTTGGGTCCTATGCTTTATGAAGCTTGATGCTACACATACACAACTCTAAAATAGGTACTCAAACCACAAAAAGAGTTAGCCTGAAAAGATCCGAATCTCCTTTTTAAAATCGAATATGTGTTAACTTGTTTATCGATCCAATGTCAATCTTCTGTGCTTTTATGTTTTGTGATATTATGAATCCTAAATTAATGCCATTGAGAGCGTATTTTCGCAATGATACATTTATAAGTTGAAAGGTGAACAGGTCTATGAGGAAGAATAACATTTACCTAGATATTGATGATATTAAATGGCACAAAAATATTATAACGAAAACAAAATTTTATTCAGATTTTTGTAAACACACGCATTTCTTTTCATCTATGGGTACTTATTTAGTTTATATAGGGACTGAATTATAAATTTCAAACGTAAATACATACATACAACAATAATATTAAGGTTTTTTAAAAGTGAATAAAGATATGATAAATGACTGCTTAGAATAAAAGAGAAAAACATTCTGTGCCGACTCTACTCTCTACCAATGCGGAATCTTGCCCACCTAAATTGACAAGAAGAAAATTATGTTCATTAAAATATACGAGTACACAGTTCTTGTTTAGACTCTTACAACCCATAGGTACCTTGATAGTAAAAGAAATGTCATTATCATCATAGGAGCCTCGGGATCTATTGTTAGATGTAGGCCTCTTCTTCTTCTTCTTCTATCCATTTCCAGAGGTCTTGTGCCCTCTGCATCCAGTCATGTCCTGCGTGACTCCTGATGTCGTCCACCCAGCGTTGTAGTGACTGGCCTCGTTCTCTAGAGTCACTAGGTCTCCATTCCAGCAGGTCTATTCACTTATCCGTCAAGGAACCGAACCGAAGACCGAATTATCAAAAATGTATGAAATGACGCGAAATGTCACGTCAAGTCGATACGACTTAATACGTCAATTCATACATTTTTGACAATTCGGTCTTCGTTTCGGTTCCCTGGCGAATAAATGAATAGCCCTGCAGGACTCGTCTCGTACATCGGCTCACATTCAGAAAAAAAAAAAAATTTACTGATTTTTAATAAGAAAATATATCGTTCAAGGTTTCCGCTGTTCACGGCAGTGTTCCGCATATGCCGAGGCGAGCTGAAGCCGTCCGACTTCATAGATTGCATCCGCAGCCATCCGGAGCACATGTAAGATTACAGTCATCCTGCCTTCCTTCATAGCTAATAGCTTCTAGTTTATAGTACTCCTTGTGCATTCAAGGAAGTCAGTGCAGCATCTAGGTTTATTTTTAGCAAGGCGTTTTATGTTACAAAAAGGTTTATAGTAACTTTTTAGAAGATTAATCTATGGTAATTGAATTACTCACCATCAGACGCCTTCCTTTTGTGTCTGTCTCTAAAATAAGTGTAGTTTTTTTAATTAAAATTTTATTTTCCTTCTCTTGCCATCTGACCGATCAACTAGTTATTAATTGTTCTGATAGACAATTGAATATATTTTTTTTATTACACATAATTTAGATTGTCATTAGTCGAGTTATCTGCTACTTTGCCACTGTATGTAGTATATTTTAAGCCTAATTTGGCTGCATTTTATTTTCATCATAAAAGAGAGAAAATCGTACGACTCAACTTTCTTAGTTGTTATAAATCTTTTTGTAACATCTTATATTTGAACTAATCATTTTTTATTTAAAAAGACATAGATTCAAATAGTGGATAAATGAGATTGTACCTACTTTAATAATTAAGATGAATTATAAAATGTGATGCACTCACTTCCCCGTTTGGAACTTATGTAGAATAGAGCCACATAACATATTGTACATAACATTATATGTATGTTTATTTTACAGGGTGCTAGTACTTAGACATTGGATTTATCTTAGAACATAAAACCTTAGGAACCCGTTTACAATTTTTTTTTACGGGAAACAAAGTATTTTTTTATGTAAACAACAAAAAACATCGCAATAGAGCTGACATAGATTTTATTCTAAATCGATTCCAAATTTTTAGTTTTCACAAGAATATAATCGTTCTCCTATTGACTAAATCGAGTTTCGACGAAAAGTATATTAAGACAAAAAACTTTAAAAAGCAAAAGAGACGCCAAATTAAATTTAAATTGTGTTTTGAACACTCTAGTCATATATTCTGCGCATGTAGATTTGTTTTGTCTTATAAGTCAACTCCACTTCGCGAAAATGCTTATGCTAAGTGTAAAATACTTTTAACTTACTTCACTTTTAAATTGTTATTTTTTTTACCGGGGGTAGACTTCCTTTGCAGGAGGTCGACTAGGTGGGTGCCCCAACAGTGCCAGTTATTCTACCGCCTGAGCAGTGATGTGCAAACATTGCTGTGCTTCGGTAGGAGGGCACTGTATAATTGTGGACAATGTTATCTCTTACTATCAGGAGATGACTATCTTACTTCGTTGTATAAAAAAAAATTGGGCAATACGCCAGAACATTTACGATTAGCGAAGCGTCGGTATTTTACACACACGCATTTATAGTATGTGCATGTTCTCGAAAATATTAAATTTTTGGCGCACTTGCGCATAGAAGTATCAGCTCCCAAGGTTTTATGTTCCAAGGTATTATATACGTAAAATTGTATGAATTCTATGCCTGCAATCTTTTGTGTTCATATTCATGCCAAATTGAGATTGAATAACATAATATTATGTGCTAATTTAATAGTAACGCTAAATCTAAAGTTAGATACGATGTTGCTTTATAAAGAACCAAAGACAAATTCAACTGTGTGTATTTTATCATAGAGACTTATGTGGCCATTTAAAAAAATCATTTTCTTTCTGTGTTGCCATAAAAATAAATGTTTTGCTTCGAAAAGCGGGGATTGGGGATATAGAGGTAGGTATTGTGTGGTACATAGAATTGTAAGATTAAGAATGAAGAGTACAATTATAGCAGTCATAGAATTCGTTTAGAAAACTTCTCTAATTGAGTAACTAGATGGTAAAACATAGACTTAACAAACTATTAAAATAATATCAATTTACCGTTAGTTACTAATTAGATGTATAAGGGTTTTCGTACACGAAACGAAACGGATCGTAGCGTATTCGTTATTGGTTGGTTCTCTGTTGTCACTCTGATATCGTCCACGACTAGAAATCGAAGACTCTCAACGTGATGACAGAAAATAGCTCTTTTATGCTTATATTACGACTACGTTAGGTTTCGTGTGCGAACGCTCTGGAGCTCAATTTATATCAAAAGCGCAGCGCTGCGTTGCGCTACACATTTCAATGTGAAATGATTTTCTCTGCATATTTACCTATCTACATGAAAACTTTAAAAATAAACCTACTTGTAAATGGTAATAATAGGTATGAAAATCCACTTCGCACACGATTACAATTACTATTTAATATCCAAGTACATATTATTCGTACCTAATTTAAAATGAGTAAAGTTGAAAAAAAAAAAACACATTGAAACTGCGCGTCGCGCCGTTGCGCTTTTGATATAAATTGACCCTTATTTGAGAATTGAAGTACGGAGCAAGTAGTTAAAGTCGATAATAATACACCGGCGTTCATAACACGTCGTTATTAAAGTAATCGATATAATATCGTTGCGATATATGTTATTAAACAAACATTCAGGCTACGTGGGCCGATGTTATCGCGTTTAGGATAGTACGAGTAAGAGTAGCATTAGCATTCAGACTAAATGAACATTATTCGAGTGGTTCTCGAGATAATCTTTTATATTGATGTTGTGAGTAGCTAAGTACAAATATTTAGAGAATGAAGGATTAACTACACTTATTCAGATGAAAACATAGCAACAGTTTGGTTTTGATTGTCAAATTGTATGGTGCGACGTTAATGGACAACAAAAACAAGAAATCTTGATGAAAAATTCACAAAATATGAAAGGGAATTCACTACATCTAAGCTCTCAATATGTTGCTCCGTTGCTGAGATTAATAACAGATTGTCATCTTTTGGCTAAGAATAATTTCCCTTTTTTTTTTATTAAAAACACAATTTTTGGTTCGGTTATGTAACAAAAGTTCATCAGTTGAACCGCATAGATACAGAATTTTGATTTACCATAGACAAGCTGAATAAGTGTAGTTGATACGTTAATATTGTTTTATGTACAATGTACAGATATATTATATATTAAATGCCTATTTATTGCACGTTTCCATCTATTGAATAGAAGACATATTTACAATCATGTAATTAATTGTTGAATTAAATATATTTTAGAAACTTTTGATAACTTTTATTACTATCTTCCTGTATTATTTTATACTGGTAACCCAATATTTTTTCATTATAACTATGGTAACATTTCAGATTTGCTCCGAAGAATATTAGTATTTATTAAATTTGTGGGGAAAATGTAATCTACTAACAAGAATGCTTGAAGCTTATATATTGTTTTACGCATGTTTTGTTTGATTTTTACAAGTGTTTTTTATGATAATTATGTGCTTAATATTAATAAATATTGTTATAACGTCGTTATTTATTTTTTATGTTACTTAAGTATTTATATTATAAAAGACATTAGATACCGTTTTACGAGGTCAGAAAAGGTATTGTAACATTTTTGAAAGAAAAGAAGAAGATTTGCGAAACTATAGATCGAACTTGTTTTAGATGTAATGCCGAAAGTTTTTTGTAGAATGTGGAATTTTGAAATGCCATCCACCTACTTAATATTTGTGATGTTCGAGTTATTAAACTCGCCAAAATGTTACTACCTTTAGGTATTATATTTAATCGTCTGTGACTTTGTATAACAATATTGAAATAGAGGTATACGGAAATTTTTACCATCAAAATATTTATTTATTTGGTTTTAAATTTCTCATTTTCACGTAACTAATCTCATGAAAATTCACATGTTTTAACTAATATTTTTAGGACTCAGGCGACGCCCAAATGTTCCCTGTGACCCGAACAACATAGTGAAGGATTCTTCAGTGTGTCGTCGATTTTATCCGCATTTATCTCAGTTGCACTTGCCATCGCTATTATTTCATTGTTTCTTGGTAAAAGAGAGGATGATACGATAATGATACCTAAAGCGTTAGACATACGGTTGTTGTTTCTGTGTATTCATATTGCATTTGAATTTGTATGGGAAGGGTATCAAATGAGATTGGGGTAACTGATTACTTCAATAGGAGAGTGAAGTCGTAAAATGTTGGCAACGTACTAGCAATGCCTCGGGTATTGCAGCGGCGGATAACCACATACCATCAGTTAACCAATAGGGCTAAAAATTAAGATCGGCACAATTTAATAATCCGATAATGCTCCTGGAATTAAAAATATTCTTAAAAACTCGTTTATTGTTATGCGACAAAGTTGAGAAGCGAATATTGTTTTAATAATAATTTACATAATATGATGTACACATTAATATTATGATTTATCGTAGAAGGTAACTTTTCGAGTTCGCCAATGGCCGCTAGATGGCCCGTCGGCTTATGTGCAGACTTTTTGTATAAAAAATATTTAAAATAACTATTAAAAATATATAATATTCGTGTAAGCGTATCACCCTCTATTTACCTAATCATGTCAACCATATAAACTACGTGACGAGATATTAAATACACTTTCACATATTTTCATTTAATCATGTTTGTCATCATTCATTGTGAATTTTAGGAAAAATAGGTACTTAATAGGTCTTACATTTACAAAGTGTTTTAAAAATGTGCAATACTTAGGGCAAACGGTTTAAAAACTTTTTTTTTTTAACTTATTAGCGAAAAAAAAAAACAGCTCGTAAGGAGGGAAAGTCGGATTATTTAAAAGAATATTAAAGTAATATTTATGCAAATTAGTATTGAAACACTTTTATAACACTTCGTGCAAAATTGAAAAGTTTTATAGGATAAATTATATATTATGATAGGGAGTACTCAAAAACTTTAAAAGTGGAATTAGCTGTAAGAGAATTAAGTGTGCACCACCCAATTATTTTTTATTTTTGTAACAAAATGCTTAAATACTCTGTTAATGTTTTGTCTTATAAATTCTTAATGTCTGTGATTTTTGCAGCGTTTATTGTGGTGTGAATTGTGACTGTTATATGCATTTAAAAACGTAGCTTTTAAAACTAAAGTCATATTATGTATCTACGAGGTAAGGTAGCGTTTTAGCCATTTTGTCCTAGTCTATGAAAGTTTTTTAATCAAATATTCTTATATCTAGAATTTATTGGCAAGCACCACTTTTGTAAGAATTGGTAGCTTTGTATATTATAAGAAATATAAAGAATTATACTCGTATTTTAGTCGTCTCTTCGCTCTCGACTTTGCTCTATGCAACTTATTTCAAGGAATATTCTAAGTCGAGAAAAATAACGTCCTCTCGACCATTTTTCTGATCTTAGAATACTTTTCTCCTAAAAAAAGGTTTAGTAGAGCAGAGTCGAGGGCAATGACACGACTAAATATAGGGGTGTCAGAAGGTTAGAAATCATCTCCATGTCATCAACCATTCAATCAATAGTGCCAATATGAAAAACAGAAGCCTTGAAATAGATTCAGTGCATGTTTTAGGGTGAAATTGGAATGTATGATTTCAGGCTGCGAGTTGTTAGAAAATCGCATTGCTGTATTAGCTAAAGCTCAGGTAAGATAGGCTTCTGTTTTTTCTATATTTTTATGTGTAAATATTGTTGTGATTTCAAAATACAGTGGGTTTTTAGAATACCTGTCTATTATTTTAGTCCTGAAGGTACACTTCATTCATTGCTTTAAGCGCACTTACAAAACACTGCATTTCACGTCGAGTTAATTGTGTCCAATCTCAAGCTACATGTTAGATTAGTTTGTGATTAACAATGGTAAGTTAACTACTTTAACTCTTTAACATTGCCTACCTACTTTCTATATAGGAAAGGTGCTAATGGCTCAAAAAACTTACACACGCTGAGTTACTCAACTGTGTTATTTTTTTAAACTGACATAGTTTCTACCTGCAATAAATAACAGATTTTGATGTCTGAGATATAACTTGGTATTAATAAATTATAATAGGTACCAACATCGCACCGATCTTTGGAAAGACCTTAATGCGAACTTACTGCTCAGGATAGAGTACAGAGATGTATGACACGAAAGGAAGAAGCCTTTGCCCAGCAGTGGGATGATAATATGTACTGACAATGATGATGTTGATGTACCAAAATAATAATTTTAAATGGGTACATATAGTTTATATTTTAACAAGGTCTTTTTAGGTCCTATTCAGATCTGTTTTTCTATATATTTATTATATTTTTATGTATTCTTCCAAATATTCTTCTAACTATATTTTTGCTTTCAGGGTAAGAGTCGCGCAGTAGGAGTCTACGCGTATATAGTTTAATTATAGTTAATAACAAATTCAGATTTGATGTTCCCACCATGAACCAAAGCTAGTTAGTTTAATAGATATTATATGAAAAAGTACAAAGTGTGGTATCCATAATATTGTATATCTGTGGAAATATCATCTAATGTTTCTTATGATATTAACCAGCAAAAAATATAAGGTACATAAGATATATTTTGTTGAACTTTTATCCCTTTTTGACATTGGTGTATTTGCTGCAATAATATTAAAGTAATTATGTAGTGTATATTTATTTTATATATGTATTATATTTTACTGTATTGTCTATTTGTGTACCTATTATGTGTATGTAGTTTATGTATTATTTTACATTAATATAAAAAGAAAAGATTATTTTTAAATGAGAATATATATTTTATTTAACTCCTAAAAGCTAGGCTTTGTCTTGTTTCAACAGGCATATTTTTAACATAACCATTATAAAAGTCTAAAGCACTGATTTCTCGTTTGCCTACTATTCTCATAGATTTAAAATTAACATATTTTCTATCTTTACATAACACTTTGAGTGAGTTAGTGTTTTCGCAGTATTCTATAGAGCCAGGTGTTTTGTTATGAAATTCTGTTTCACCATCAATAAATGCTTCAAATAGCTTCATTTGTTTGTCTCTGAATTTGGTTGTTAAAGGATAGACTCCATATAAAGCTCGGTGGAGATTGTACACTTCTAATGCAGACATTTCCGTCCATCGTACGTCACTGATGCTTTTGTTTATCTTCTTTGCTGTAAAAATATAAATTAATTATAAAGTTGGGGTGATAATGATCAATTACATAATTGATATGGGTACCGAAAGATCGACGGCCCAGGAAAAGGTGGCGAGATGATTTAGATGTGTACCAAGCCAGCTGGGCCGAGGTAACACACGGAAGAGATACTTCGAATAATTTGTGAATGTATATCAAATTACTGGATCGTTTGCACTGAAGCTTCATATGTAGGTAACTTAGATGAGTGGATGGGTATGGTAAAACCATTGGGTACAGCTACTTTGTACTAATATATTCAAAAACATTGACTTAATTACGAGTAAATATGTTATAGTCAAAATTCTATACCATAAGTGACTCCATCAGAACTCTGTGGTCTAGCATTGGCAAGGCTCTTGGGCAATGAGTTCAAGCATGACACTAGCATATCTGCCCCAATCTCCGACAGCTGATCTGTGAGTTCTGGTAACTTTATATCCTTTGGTACAGGCACTTTTGTTTGGCTGATTATTTCACCTGAAATTGGAAAAGTGGTAATTAGATGTTTGTAGCTGGAAATAGAGCTGAAAGTGCTGTATTGAGTTTGGTCTCTGATAAAATTATACCAGTCCTGATTGATCTTTATATTTTCCTTAATATGTTTAAATGGATAGTTGATTTTTTTTAAATATTGAAGCTATTCACATTTGACTACACATCATTTATTGACAGTTAAGGTAGGTACTGTTTGTGGTTAAAAATAGGCCTTGTTTAGAAGCTACTTATTCAATTCCATATTGCTATCATTTATACATAATAGATAATTTTAATAAACAAGAATGAAAGGACAGAATAAACAGTCAAATTGCTTACCCACATCAAAGATATTGGGCTTTATTTTCATGAGTGTGACTCCAGTGAAGCTGTCTCCGTGCATCAGTGTGTATATTATAGGTGCAGCTCCTCTCCATCGAGGTAGCAAGCTTGGATGCACATTTACCATCCCTCTGGCAAATTGAAAAGGTTATATTCACTGAAAGAAATTTTCACCAAGAAAATATTCATCAATGGGTACTTACAAAGGAAACTTGTTCAACACATCATCTTTTATAAGATGCCCAAATGCAACAATAAGCCCTAAATCGTATTCTGCCGGTTGTAAGTCTTGTAAAGGCCAGATTTTCGTTTTGATATTCTCTGCTTCAGCATACTTTTCAATTTCAGTTTTGTTCTTATTGTTGTTGGTGATGACGAGGTCCAAGCGCCCAATAACGCTTCCATTTTTCCTATAAAACGAAAAATATTCTCATTTAGTGCTTGAACTGTATCAAAACTCGAAATATTTGAGAAATGGTAAGTTGATCACGGTAACACAGATACAGACCTTAACTCGTTAACTTTCCTTAGACTGCTAAGTGCTATGTTATCAGATCCGAAGAACAATAATTTGTAAGGATTCTCGTAGTTATAATAACGTTTAAACAAACATTTTTCTTTAGAATAACGGCGAAATACGTAAGCGGTAAGGTTATGAGCTGTAATTATCATTTTAAACTGTCAATGTCAAATTGACGTATGATAAGTGCTACCAACTGTATCAAAATTGAAATTTCAAAACTGGCAACCCTAGTCATTGTTGAAATCGAGAGTTTTATACTAAAATGGATATTGCGGCGCGGCGTGAACACCAAATTACTGCGTTTGTTATAGTACCTACTCATATTCATGAGGAGGTTTAACTAAGTAATGAACGAATGTTTGTCTATTATGGATTCTAGTGTTTTACATGTGGGTGGGCGATATAATATCCCTGCTGAACCAAGAAAAATGACGTCAGGATTAACAAGCGACTTGCGCTTGGCCTATTAATTGAAGTTCAAAGTCATAGTCAGTATAATAATTACTAGTAGTTCGCCGCGAACTGGGACCTCGCAGACCCAATTTCCCTCAAAATGTTAAAACCTTGGGTTTTAGGTATATACATGTTAGCGTTTTATTACAATCGAGCAGTTAAATAATAATTAGTGGCAAATATACCATCGGTGACACATGACAAATGTTTGACGTGCAAAAAGGCGGGAAGTCACTGACATTGAAAAAAAAGATTTTTTTTTTTTTTTTTTTTTTTTTTTTTTTATGGCAAACCGTTATAAAACATTTATGCCAACATCACTTCAATAAAACCGACATTATAAACATGTAAGTAGCGAAAAAAAGGTTCGAAAATCTGAAAAACGAGAATAAACCTTTAACTTAAAACTACAAGCAAGCAACTTAAACCAACACATTACAACGTTCAAAACAAAAGTCTATACTATTCCAGATACATAAAAACTCTAATCAAATCAAATACAATCTCATTAATAAAAAAAGAAAAGAAAAAGAGATAATAATATATATAATACCTAAGAACTAAATAAATAAACTAAAGATTAATATTATTTATAGAGATGAAAGAGGATATGATATCTACAACTATGGGACTAATATTATACAAAAGGTTATCTATGTGCACTGGAAAGGAAAATGCATTATCTAACAATGATTCAAAAAGCTGATCGTGACGAAAATTTGGACAAGAAAAAAATATATGGTTCAAATTAGCCTCATCCAAACCACATTCACAAAGAGATGAATCTTTAATTCTTAATTTACATAAATGAACTGCAGAGCAACAATGTCCAAATCTTAATCTGCATATAGTTGAACAAACTTTTCTAGAGCATAGTTTATATTTAAAGAACCACGGTTTGTCCGAAATTACAGGGTGATATTTATAAAAATTGAATCCTGTTTTCCTACTAGATATAACCCATCTCTTGGACCACCTCGATTTTAAATCCCGCATGGGCAATAACAAAAGATCTTGAGGATGGTTTTTAAAAGGAACTTTATCACCACAGATAACCGCTTCCCTGGCAAGAACGTCAGCCTTCTCATTGCCCCTTATACCACTGTGACCTGGAATCCAGGCTAAATGAACTGTATAACCCAAATTGGCGCATCTTAATAATAACATTTTGATATTAAACATTATCCAATTTCTTGGAGCTTTAAAAGGGTTACTCTGAAGCAACTGAAGAGCACTCAAAGAATCTGAGAAAATAACAGCTTTCTTTAATTTCAGTAATAGTACATAATTGACAGCCTCCATAATTCCCCTGCACTCACCAACAAAAACAGAGGTTTCTGGAGGACATTTAATTTTTTGAACAATATTAAAGTTTTCATGAAATATACCAACACCAACACAACCAAGCAAATCCTGTTTAGACGCATCTGTGAAGATGTAATGCCACCCGCACCAAAGCTCATTCTTGATATGTAAAAAGCGTGAATTAGCAAATACATCACCCTTTTCCAACTTTAAGTTTAAGTGTAAAGTAGGTTCAAAAACGAGAGATGGATAATCAAATTCAAACAAAGGGATTTTGGAACACCTAAAGGTCGGGTATTTAAGATTAATTATTTTTGAGAAACTCAACAATAAACACGGAATTTTTTTCCGACGCCAAAATCCACACGACATGTAATAATTATATAAAAGCTGAAGTTTAGGGAATAAAGGGTGCGATGACAATTGAAATAAACGAAATAAAAACATATCAGATAAATACTGTCGTCTCAAGTCCAATGGAGATTCGACAGCTTCCACTTGCATTGCGTTTTTTGGGGTGGAACACATAGCACCTAAAATAATTCTTAAGGCTCTTGCTTGAAGTAAATCCAGAGAGTGAAGAGATTTTTTAGACGCGGGTTCAAATAAAAAAGAAGCGTAATCAATGACACTGCGGATTATTGCATTATAAAGAAGCTTTAAATAGAATGGATGGGCACCCCACCAAACCCCAGCCAAACATCTAATTATATTAAGATTTTTTTCACACCTCAACAAAACATAATTCAAATGAGAGGAAAAACTTAACTTAGAGTCCAAAACAATACCTAAAAACTTTTTTTCATTATCAACCGGAATCCTACAATTATTTAACATTATATCTAGCCTTGGCTTTAAGCGCTTACGAGAGAACACAACAACAGAACTTTTAAGAGGAGCTATATCCAGACCATTATTCATTAACCAAAAATTTAAATGAATAAGGGCTTGAGAAACATTATTGCCCGCAGTCAGTATATCAGAATCTGCAGAATACACTACCAGATCATCAGCATACTGAAGAATGCGACAAAATGGAATAACAGACTGATTTAGATCAGAGGTGTAAATATTAAAAAGTAAAGGACTTAAAACCGATCCTTGCGGAAGACTCTTATTTAGAGATCTAGTACATTTAATATCACCATCAACCCTAAGCTGGGCTGTACGATCTAAAAACAAGGACATAATAAGATTAATAACCTTCTGAAGAATACAAAAGTGTTCCATCTTGGATTTAAGGATTGAGAGGATAACGTTGTCGTAAGCCGAGCAAATATCCAGAAAAGCAGCCACAACAGATTCATTCCTTGAGAAGGATAGCCTAATATCAGTTACAAAGATCGATAAACTATCGAGGGTCCCTCTACCCTTCCGAAAGCCGAACTGAGAATTAGGCAAAAGGTTTCTACTTTCTACAAACCATTCTAAACGGTTTTTTATAAGATGTTCTAAAATTTTGGTTAAAACTGATGACATAGCGATTGGGCGATAATTTAGGGGATCCTCCGGATCCTTTCCAGGCTTGAGGATTGGAATAATTACCTGAGCTTTTAATGACGCCGGCACATAGCCTAGGAACAGCATATAATTTATAATCTCCAAAAAGTAGCTTACAAAACGATCACCAGAATTTACCACAAAAGAATATGGTAACCCGTCAGGGCCAGGAGACGAGTCTTTAAGCGACGATAATACTAATTGTAACTCTCTTAAAGAGAAAGGGGGAAAATCATCAACACTGTTATTACTCAAAGGACAAAGATTGATAAATTCAGGAACAAACGGGGGAGCTAACCTGTCCATAAAAATATCATACCAATCCTTACATGCGCGAAAAGACGGGGTAGGTTCTTTATAAGAACCTCGATACAGACGTATAGATTTCCAAACGGCTGAGGGTTTGACATTTGGAGATATGGAACTGCAATACATCTTCCATCCCTCTGACTTTTTACGATGCAAAAACCGCTTAGAATCAGTCATAACTTTCATTAACATTTCGTAATTCTGACTAGTCATAACACTACAGTAAGCCGCCTCAGCAAGCTTTCTTTCCATAATAACAGATGAACACTCCTGATCCCACCACGGAGGGGATCTATGAATCTGCAACTGTTCCTTTAAAGGGAAGGAAAGTCTGGCCGCTGAATGGAGATGATCAACTAAGAAAGAGAGACAAGAATCTATGGTTTGAGGGAGAATGGAAGGGAAAACATTTACACTTTCCAGAAAAGACGAAAAATTGGCCCATGCATCAGGATGTGTACTATTATTTATTCTATAGAGAAGTAACGGCTTAAACGGAGGAGGTTTTTCTTTAGAAAAGGGCAGTTCAAAAAGGATGGGAAAGTGATCACTGCCAAAACTAGATGAAAGTGTTCTCCATGACATAGAAGGGGCAAGACTTGCCGAAACTATGGTCATGTCAACCGCAGAAGTATGTTCAGAAGGTTTTGTACGACGAGTTGGTGAACCGGAATTTAAAAAACACAAGCCAAATTTATCCATTAAGTCAAAAATACAACTAGAAAGAGAGTCTGACAAATCGCAACCCCACACTGGGTGATGTATGTTAAAATCACCCATTAAGATGACTGGACAATCAACAAGTGATAAGAATGAACAAATTTTGCGAATAATTATAACTGATGGTCTAGGTATATACAATGAAATGAAAATGATGGATTTTAATTTAACAGCGACCATGGAAAAATTTTCAGTGACAACAGAAGCGGGAATATGTACAAAATGAGTATTTACACATGATTTGACGAATATGGCTGAGCCACCATACCCGTCGGATTTATCGTCTCTGAAACATAGATATCCTGGTACCTTAAACAAGGAGCCAGGCTTAAGCCACGTCTCAGAGACAGCAATAACCAAAGGGTCAAATTTACGAATCAAATATAAAAATTCAGATTTTTTACTTTTTAAGCTTTGGCAATTCCATTGGAGCCCTAAGGAGGGAGCCATTGTGAGCAGAAATTGCAGCAGGAGGAGAAACAGTTTGGGCGACGTTGGACGGTACAGAAGCTTGAGAATTTAGAAGCCTAGTTAGAGCCTGAATGAGCTCTAAAACACTAGACGATGCGGAAAGATCAACATTGGGTAAGGCAACACCGTTACCGGTAGAAGAGGAAGGAACATTTATAATAGATTGATGAGCCACGCGATCATAACCATGTCTTTGCTGAGGAGGTGACCGAGGTTTAAGAAAAACTGTTTTCTTGTATGACATGGTAGAAGGACTATTAACAGATCGAGGAGGAACAGGCATAATAGCACTTGCGTAAGAAGTTTTCGCGACATCACTATAACTCTTGCCATTAATTGGAGAATGAAGCTTAGAAGCCTCAGCGTATGAAATATTCTTTTCTGCCATAGATATTTTAATCAATTTCTGTCTATTATATTCAGGGCAACACTTATTAGTAGCAAAATGTAAACCTGAACACAACAGGCAGGAAGAAGACCCCTCTTCAACTGAGCAAGAGTCTCCAGTGTGACCTTCTCCGCATTTGAAACATCGGGGCTTAGACCTACAGGAGGTTTTAGTGTGACCAAAGCGACAGCAATGGAAACACTGAATAGTCGGGTATATGTATTGGTCTACCGGCAGGGAATTAAAGCATAAAAATACCCGAGCTGGAAGAGATTGTCCATCAAAGGAAAAAACACAGGACTGGGATGGTTTGTAGGACGATGTACCGTCCACCGTAACCTTATAGTTTAATCGTCTGACTTTGATTATGGGGCTGCCATTATCGGGAATTTTAACGTTTTCTAAAATGTCTTCTTCCGACCATTCGGCGGGAATACCTTTCACCAAACCCAAACGGATCGTACTGAATGACGGAATGAATGCTTTGTACCCATTATTACGGATAATGTCTCCGGATACGAAATCGTTTGCTGAATTTGGATCCTGAAATACAACTGAAACGCGGTTGCGACCAATTCTTTGAATACTTCCATTTATAATGTTCTTAACATTGTTTTTAATTAAAAACCTCCCGAAGTTTACGGGGTGCAGGGTGAAAGATGGAGGGGTATCCTGTTTACATACATGGACCACGTATGGGCCCACATCCTTGGCATTATAGGTTTGTCTACCAGATGGCACGTATTGAGGCAATGAGGGAGTTTGTGACACCGTGGCGGGAGGCGAAGCCAGAGAGTCGGTTACCTGTGTTTCTGATAGATTACTTTTCATAGTTTGCCCTAATTGCAAGGGTGAGTCTTGAGTTTGAGTTTCAATTACATCCTTAGATTTCTTCAAATGCTTTCTAGATTGTCTTTTTCTTTTATGTGTACCGCTTGACTGGCTTAATTGTATATCCACGCTCGTGTCAGACTGAACCGAAACGTATTCAGCCGGAGACGGAACAGATGGAGTGGAGACAACGGCTTCGCGCGAATAAATATCTGGTGGCCAGTCCGGCCAGTCAACATCAGAATTCATGGTTCAATCAATATTTATAATACTAGCAATTTACAATATTTTACAAGACCTGAACCTACTGGAAAAAAAAAAACAAATGAAGAGAGAGAAAAAAAGAAAAAACCAACTTACCACACTTTCAACAATAAATGAATTTACTTACTTTTAAAACACAATAATTTACATGAACGAACTAAATATTACATGAATAAATCTAACTAAAAAAGGAATATTCACAATTTATACAATAAATTATTTTTTCTTTTTGACAATTTTTTGACAACACAACCGTACCGTATCGAAGCTCCGTTGCATCTCGAAAAAAAAGATGTGAGATTGAGAGTTGGGCGCGGAACTCGAAATAAATATTCAGCGTTGCCAGTGCGTTACTTTTGTAACATTTTGCGTTACTTTTTGACCCTTTGCGTTACTTTTACGTTACTTTTCCTAAAATGTTACTTTTGCGTTACTTTTTGGGGTAATGATTTTTTAAAATGAACTAAAAAACTAACAATGGAAGAATATAAAATAATAAATTAGTGAATCGGAACGCAATCGAAACGGAAAACAAAAATTTTTAAAAAGAAAATAATATGTCAATGTCATGGCTCGTCCACATATGCCGGTCAATGACTCTGCGAGTCGTTGGCCCAACGTTCGCCCGAGCGCACAGATTATATATATATGCACTTGGGAAGAAAATTTAACTAGTTTAAAGTAATTATTCACACAAAATGGCTTCAAATGGTCCATGATTGATTAATATTCAAAATATAATTAAAGTCGACAGCTATGGAGCCCAAAATGTATACCAGAAATTTACCGGAAAAAACCGTAAATATCCGAAGACATTCGTTTATAGACAAAAACTGTTCATCCATAGACAAAACACACACTCGGCAAATCATTGGCCGGTATATGTGGACGAGCCATAGGACCAACGACTCGCCGAGTCATTGGCCGGTATATGTGGACGAGCCATAAGACTAAAGATATATATTTTTTTTAGATAAGTATATTACAT
This sequence comes from Hemithea aestivaria, assembly GCA_947507615.1. Classification (NCBI taxonomy): domain Eukaryota; kingdom Metazoa; phylum Arthropoda; class Insecta; order Lepidoptera; family Geometridae; genus Hemithea; species Hemithea aestivaria. Next base: position 7,159,812 of record OX382332.1, on the reverse strand, counting down.
TTTATATAAATTGTATTAAAAACAGGGGTCACATCATCGTGGCCACCTGTGAGACAAAAAACAGCTTACGGATTTTCATTATTTTATGAAAATACGCGATATATTGATATTTAAACTAGATGAATAACATTTTATTGTCTCAAATTGCTTTAAAATTTTGGAAAAAACGAAACACATAAGTATTATTGTCAAAGTGAAGCAGTTTGACAAACAACATAAACCGGCCACGCTGAAAGGGACGGAAAAAAAATAGGTTCTCCTTTTTCTTCACACAGAATTTTCCCTATTGCCATCACACTCACACATAAAATGGCTACTTCTAGTTATGTATTACTTCTGTGATTAAAAATAGTTTTTTTTTTTGAAATGCGTTACTTTTATTGTAAATGCGTTACTTTTCGAACCTGTCTGCGTTACTTTTGAAGATAGGGCACTGGCAACACTGTAAATATTATATTCACCTATCTAATCGTATTTATTTTACATACATGAGTAAAAGTTATAAGTATCTACGAAATATAAATGTATGGAAACTTTAACCATAAAACTTAAAATACGTAACGGATATATTTTAAAAAAATCTTTATCTCTGTGACTAAGGTATTTTATTGTTGTGATCAAAATTTCAATAATAATAAAATATGAAAGGTTATGTGTGTATACACTTGCAGATAATAATAGAATAAAATAATAAATATATTACTATAGTTTTTACAAAAATTCTCACAAAATCTTCATAGTTTGTAGCACTTGTTTACGAAAAAGTTGCCGATGCAGTGGTCATTAGAAGAATTGGAAAAAAATATTTAGCTTCGCTTGTGTTATACAGAAAATTTACGATAGCTATTATATTGATATTGTAGCTAATTCTAACATTTTTGTCGTAGCAGCCGACGATGACTTAGACTTTAAGCGAGAACGCAGAGCTTTGACAGTCATGTTGGCTCGCAGGTTTTCAAGATGTATCTACTGCTACTGAGCAAGACAAAGTGTCCTTGTTCAAGGCATTATCAGACTTTTTATATGTGCAGCTCGTCGATCACATTTGCACTTTCTATCAGGTGGGATGTGATCAAACGTAGGCCTAATTAGTATTTAAAAAAACTTGTGGATGAACTTTACAAACAGGGATCTCAAGGCGCTGCGGATCCAGTACAACAATGCTTTCAGGATGCTTTTGGCGCTACTACAGAGCGTCAGGGATGTTTGCAGATGTTAGAGTGGATGATGTTTTAATGGAATAGAATAAACACATAAATAACAATCCCAATAAGTTTCTTGCTCGTTCTTCTCATAGATATGCTTTTCGAACGAGCAGTAGAGTCTTAAAATACTTAGATCTAAATAATTGTGAAATTTACTTTCAAAAGTGAAGCACTGTAGCCTATTTGAATAAAAATAAAACCGGTCAAGTACGAGTAGAACTCGAGCACCGAGGGTTCCGTACAAACCTACGGGTTTCTATGGAACCCTAAGGAAAAGTGGGTATAATATTATATACTGTGGGCTTTGATTCCCTTGCTAGTACTTGCGAGTTTGAAAATATGCGGCTAAAATTGCTGTTTCTTGTTGACATTTATTGCTGTTTCTTGTTGTTCTGTTGACATAGAGGTTTGATTTTATTACAGTTTAAAGGTATTATAGACTTGAGTATTTGATATGAATTTTAATTTAATACGTCTACGCGTTCATGAGAAAAGGGGTAGTAGGTATAAAATTATTCAAAATATTTTTTTCATATGATGCAAATAAAAATTTATGGTTTTCGCAATTTTTCCTTTATTTGTGCTCTAAGGAGTTACTTCGTGCCAAATTTCAAGATTCTGAGTTTATGGGAAGTGCCCCGTAGGTTTTGATTTATTTGGTAATGTCGAAAATTTGCTGAAATTTGCGACATATTCGACTATATCTTTTGATTGCGTTGGCCTAGAAGTTTGAAATTTTCACAGCTCTACAACGGCAACGGACCTTAGTATTTTCTATAAACTTTAGCTTGTTACCTTTACGCGTTCCTGAGAAAAAGGGTCTTGACAGACAGACAGACGGACGGACGGACGTACAACAAAGTGATCCTATAAGGGTTCCGTTTTTTCCTTTTGAGGTACGGAACCCTAAAAATGGGTTTGAGTTTGATTAATAAATTTAGAAGGTATATTATTATATTGATACTAAAAAGAATGCCTAAATTTAGGGCAAATAATTAGGTATATAATATTATATTACTCGTATTATGCAAACTTGAAAATAAGTAAATTAAGTACCTACTTCTACTGGTAGGATTTATACGAGGATAATATTATTATCAAACTTGACGTATCGAATAAAAACTATGAGAACATATCCTGCACCCGCAGGATTATTTAAATTCATAATATTTTGAGTAAGTCAACATGGCTATTCACTTATCGTTAGGGAACCGAACCTAGGACCAAATTATCAAAAATGTATGAAATGACGTATTACGTCGTATCGATTTTTGACAACTCGGTCTTTGGTTCGGTTCCCTGACGGATAACTGAATATCCCTGCAGTTCTCATAATATTACAATCGATAAACATTGTAATGTTGTATTCTCTATAACTCTACAACCCTTGCACCGATTTGGCTCATTTTTGGACGTGAGAATTCTTTTAGTTTGTACTACCTGTTTTAGTGGGGGACTTTAGTGCAAAACCTGTTTTTTTCTTGCAGAAGCATGAAACTTGGCACATTGATTCCTTATGTCAAAATAAGCTGATTTCGATCGGTAGCCTAATGGAAGGGGCCCTCTGGTAGCGGGGAGGGGGGGTGGAGGGAGCGCTCCACCCGGATTTGTTTTAAAAATTCTGGAAGACCACGCATAGCTAATACGTCAAGTTTGGTATCAATTTCGGATAAATCGAAGACGTAGATTTCATTTCTAGTATAAAAAAATGACATTTGTGAAGATTTGTTTAACAAAAAAATTAAAAATTAGAATTACGTAACTTCGTTTTTATTGTTCAAATTACTGTAAATTCAAAAATACTAGTTTTTTTAATTAACAAAAAAATATGTTAATAAAGTCTAGTTTATGTAGATTAAAAAATATATAATTTTATATTACTTTTCTTAATAACAAACCGCATAAAAAAATCTTTTGCTGTCCCGGGCCGCAATTTTCTTTTAACCGCCATGAAAAGGGTTGTTAGTAAAAAACTTACTATTTCATGCAGAAGTTTAAAACTTGCCACAATTACAATTCCTTGCGTAAAAATAAGCCGTTTAGAATCAGTAGCCGTCGGTAACCAGCCTTCTGACAGCGGGGAGGGGGGGTGAAAGGGGCGCACCACCCAGCTTCACTTAAAAAAATCTGGAAGACCACGTATAGCTAATACGTCATGTTTGGTATCGATTTCGAATAAATCAAGAACGTAGATTTCATTTCTGATAATAAAAAACGCATTTTATTGGGTTTTAACCAAATTATTACACAAAAATAATACTTAGTTTTTTTTGTTTAGAGACACTTTAATTCTAAATTATAGTAATATTTTTTGACAAAAATGAATATTTTTTAAAAGTTTATTTCAAGTAGATTAAATAAAATAGAACTTTTATATTATTTTTATAAACATTTACTCGTACAAGGGTGATTCCTGAGAGTCAAAATTTTACGTGTCTGAGGGAATAAACTACCCGTAACATAAAAATTCTACCCAAAGGTATTTTTTTCCTGTTAGTCTAAGGTTCAATCTACTTAATGCATGATAGACATCAGGTTATATTTAGCTGCAAGTATCTAAAAAAAAATGTAAAAGCCCTGAAATTTGATTACCGTGGGCTGTCCCTTACACATTTTCGGAACAAAATATATTTTTTACACTAATTTATAAAAGGAATTTAATTAATTCCTGTGATCAAAGCTGTAAAGGGTGAACTGTTATATGATCAAAAAAATACGCGAAGGCTGTACTCAGCGTAGTTTTAGAAAAAATAACAAATTTAGGTTTGTCCCCGGACAAAAAGTGATTCCCATGGCGCGCGACATAACTACCCACATTTCACAAACCACAATACTTAGAAGCTTGTACGCACGCTATTGGCTAACTTCGATTGCGCTCTAAACATAGTGAAGAGAGGCTCCTCCTCTCGTTGTTATAAACTAGATTTACGAAGGTGAGAAATTGATTACCGTGGTTTTGGTTCACTAGATCATTGATTACCTTTTCCATGTTTAAAAATATTTTTTTATCCATTACGGTTTTTTGACTAGGGTGTGCAGTTAGTAAAAGGGTATTGTTTATCATATATTTTATTAATTTTGGTCTATAATTATGGTATTTAAAAATATTGACATAAAACTATATAATTTTGATTTACATGGTATTGATTCTCATGGTATTTTACCACGGTGATCAATTTTCCCCTAAGTTTTCTTGCGCATTCTTTCACTTTTTACCCAACTACAGCGAAGCCGCAGGTATGGAAGTGATTTTGACAGTTTATATTTGTATATTTCATTATTTCAGATATTTTTTTTTATATTGTATACATCAGATTTTTTTATATTGTACTATAGTAGACAGACCACATTAAAAAGTCGCTCAGTGAGCTATGGAGAGGGCTATACTCGGGGTTTCTCTACGTGATCGAATCAGGAATGAGGAGATGAACCAAAGTCACTGACATATCTCCGCGGATCAGGAAGCTGAAGTGGTAATGGGCAGGCCACATAGCACGTAGAGCGAATGGCTGATGGGGTCGAAAAGTGTTCAAGTGGCTACTATAGGCAAGCAAACGCAGCGTAGAACGTCTACCCACAAGTGTGGCAGACGACCTTATTTAGGTCGCTGAAAGACGCTTGAAGCAGGTCGCTTTAAACACCAGTGTTATATATGGAGGTCTAAAGGGGAGGTTTATGTTCAGCAGTAGACGTCTTATGGCTGAGATGATGTATGATGAAAAAATAAAACGAAACTATGGGCTGACTGCAACTTTCAGTCCAGATTAACCTAACTAATGATAAATGTACAATCTGATGACAGCTTCTGGAGTGAATCCTGTCAGTGACTGTGACTGAGAACTTAATCTCATATTCTAGGACTATATATTCAATATTTTTACATTGTTTAAGACTGCAATACGTTGATTTTATTTAGTTTACATGATTATTATATAGAGAGCCAATATAGACCTTTTTAATACTTTATGTTTGGTGTATATCTGTTTGGATCACCGTTTTTAATCATTTCTATTTTATATGATTAGTATGTAGAGGTCAATATTTAAATAATAACATAGAATTCAAACAAAATAGTTTTAATTTTGATTCCCATGCCACACTTTATTGATTCCCGTGGCACCAAAAATTTAAATTTAAATATCTTCTGAACAAAACAAGTTACAATGATGCCTATTTGATTGATGTAATTATAATTATGGGAAATTTGATGTTTTACATGTAAAATGCAATAATACTTTGATTTAAAATCTGCCACGGGAATCACTTAAATACGCCCGATCTCAGGATTTACCCACAATTTTTTTTAAGACACTAGAGTCGCTATTTTCTTCTCACCGCTGCGCTGCGTTGTAAACCCCCATCAACTATAAAATACGACTATGTACATTTATTTAACATGTTATTGATATAAGAACTTGATATTGTCAAACATAAAATTCAGAAAAATCCTATGGCACATCATAATTTACTCTCCCTGAGACAAACTTTTAAAAAATAGGTGCGATAAAACGCGATCAAATCGCGGAACGGAAACTGCTAAACATTGTTATGAATCAAACTGTTTCAACAAAATTTAATCTAGCAAAATTATAAATAATCCAGGCTTAAAGCTTTTTTATATCAGTATGTTACATTCCAAGACTGATTCTTCCAAAGATAATATTGTTATTATAGTTCATTACATTTTAAGACCGTCTTCATGCAGTTTTGCATCAATCTCAGCAATCCGCCCTTTATTTATAAATTAAATCAGTTTCGTGCATAATATACTGGCCACCAAAACGGTGTTAGATGAATAAGGTGTCCCTTTGTTTGCTTATTGCTTCTAAAACCAAGCAGGAGGCTGGAAAATAGCAAGACTCGTATCCTTCGACTAGCATAAAAGTACCGCACACAAACTTAACTCTACCTATATGGTTTTGATATGATGTTTTGCGGTCAATGAAACTGCAGATCAAGCAGTAATTACTACTCGACAATCAATAACTATGTAGGAAACACCTTATCACAAAAAAAACACTATTTGGAAAATATACTTCTACTTCCATGATATGTCTGTATACCAGCATTTGTTACACGCATTTTACAAGGAACTTTGTTTGAGAGAGGCTAGGCATAATTTCTTGGTTAAGTCTAACCCATCCTCTCTTTTGGTTTAGGAAGCAAGAAGCAGACCATTCCTTTGTCTGAAAACCCTTCAGTTGTCAGAATATTGTGCATGGGACTGATTAAATAAATAAATGCAAGGCTTATCATAATTCGTCATAAAATGTTTTGAACTATATTATTATTATATTATATATGGAGCATCCGTCTTGGAAAACAATATAACGATATAAATAAGCTGTAGGTAGGTGCCAGTAGTATTTATAATTTTGCCACATTACATTTAATTGAAAAATAGATGCATAACTTTGGTTAGCCGTTTATTATTAAAGAGATACGACTTTCGGGCCTATTTTTTAAAAGTTTATCTCAGGGAGAGTAAATTATGATGTGCCATAGGATTTTTCTGAATTTTATGTTTGACAATATCAAGTTCTTATATCAATAACATGTTAAATGAATGTACATAGTCGTATTTTATAGTTGATGGGAGTTTACAACGCAGCGCAGCGGTGAGAAGAAAATAGCGACTCTAGTGTCTTAAAAAAATTGTACGAGTAAATGTTTATAAAAATAATATAAAAGTTCTATTTTATTTAATCTACTTGAAATAAACTTTTAAAAAATATTTATATTTATCACAAAATATTACTATAATTTAGAATTAAAGTGCCTCTAAATAAAAAAAAACTAAGAACTAATTTTGTGTTATAATTTGGTTAAAAACCCATAAAATGCGTTTTTTATTATCAGAAATGAAATCTACGTTCTTGATTTATTCGAAATCGATACCAAACATGACGTATTAGCTATACGTGGTCTTCCAGATTTTTTTAAGTGAAGCTGGGTGGTGCGCCCCTTTCACCCCCCCTCCCCGCTGTCAGAAGGCTGGTTACCGACGGCTACTGATTCTAAACGGCTTATTTTAACGTAAGGAATTGTAATTGTGGCAAGTTTTAAACTTCTGCATGAAATAGTAAGTTTTTTACTAACAACCCTTTTCATGGCGGTTAAAAGAAAATTGCGGCCCGGGACAGCAAAAGATTTTTTATGCGGTTTGTTATTAAGAAAAGTAATATAAAATTATATATTTTTTAATCTACATAAACTAGACTTTATTAACATATTTTTTGTTTATTAAAAAAACTAGTATTTTTGAATTTACAGTAACTTGAACAATAAAAACGAAGTTACGTAATTCTAATTTTTAATTTTTTTGTTAAACAAATCATCACAAATGTCATTTTTTTATTCCAGAAATGAAATCTACGTCCTCGATTTATCCGAAATTGATACCAAACTTGACCTATTAGCTATGTGTGGTCTCCCAGAATTTTTAAAATGAAGCCGGGTGGAGCGCCCCTTCCAACCCCCCTCCTCGCTGCCAGAGGGGGTGCTACCGAGGGCTACCGATCGAAATCAGCCTATTTTTACATTAGAAATCAATGTGCCAAGTTTCATGCTTCTGCATGAAAAAAACAGGTTTGACCCATTTTTGTCGCTTAGTGACTCCACTATTTAAAAAGTTTTATCAAGACTGGATCATCGGTTTCATTGTAATAAAGCAATCTCTTTAACTCTAGAACCCTTCGACCGATTTGGCTCATGTTCGAACTTAAAAATTCTATGGATTTATATTACGTGTTTGCAAAGTTTCATGAAGATTGGACCATTGGTTTTCCAGTTATCGCGTAACAAACATACATACAAACATACACTTTTGATAATATATTTCTGTCGCTTATAAAAAATGTATATATGTTAGAAAAAAAATTATCAGCGCTCCAGTTTTGAAATAATCGTCAGACCTATCGTAAAGACTTTAAGTCACCTATATCTCTGCAAGCCTGAAACCTATTTAGCTAAATTTTTACTAAAAGTATCCAATTAACCTTCTTAACTTGTGTGTAAAATTTGATTTAACCGTTTTCAAGTAAACGTCGACCAAACTTAAGCACCAGAGGTCAACCGTTAAACTGGTCCAAACGCAGGCTTTTCGCGGCTTTCGAATCTAAGACCTCGCTTCGCTCGGTCGATTATAAACGCAAAAGTTTGTAAGAATGTATGGATGTCTGTATGAATGTTTATTACTATTTCATGTGCATAAATGGGTGGACCGATTGAACTGAAATTTGGTAAAGGGATAGCTTAGACCCTGGAATAACACATAAGGTAGGTACAGTTACAGTACAGCGAGTAAAACCGCTGAGCGCTAGTATTAAATAAACCACTTCAATATGTCTCACATAATAGGTATCTTTATTATTAACAGCAATGCAGAAAGTTTGAAAAAATATTGGAAATATTATACACATAGGTAATAGGTAGATATTATTTAAGTAACAAAGTTTACAACTACCTCTATCTATACATAACAATAACAAGCTCTAATAGAGAAATACGTGTCTTTCGTTAATTATAACAATAGTACATTGTGGTAGCTTTTACGAGTACCTAGATAGGTAGATACCCTTTAGAAATAACTTAGAATGCCTTTAGAAGTAAGGCTACGCAAATTTGAAATAAGTACCTACCCATAGGCGCCAGAATCATTGTAGAGTTACGAATTTTGCACATATTTCATGGTAAAGATTATATTTTTTTTCTCGGCGCTCGCAGCAAGCTGCTCGCGCACATATTATTAAACATATTTAAACTTTCTAACTGCTCAAAGCGAGCTAAACACACACTTTTCGTAGTAAAAATTATAATATTTTGCCCCCCCCAGAACCAAATCCTGGATCCGCCTATGTACCTACCTACCATAGATATACTACTCGACGAGACAATAATTTATTCAAACAGCAAAATGATTAAAATTAACACATAATAATGAATAAAAAAACATTACAAACTAAACCTATAATCTAAAACTTATAAATACTTAATCTAAATTTAAATCAAATAAACCTATGGTGGAGGGATGGGTAGCCAGAATGCTGGCGGCATTGCCCCGCTGAATACATATACTTATTTTTTGTGCAAAATACAAGCCAGCATTCCGGTCACCTGATACCTCCACCAAACGTTTGGCCAGTTCTTTATACAGCTCCCAAGCTGCCGGTCCCCATGGGCCATGGACCCACAGTTTCAACCCCAAACGGCAAAAACATGAATGCTCTGTCCAGATTAGCATATTTCTGCCGTTTGAGGTTTTCAGCCTTACTAGCCGCGGCACCAGCCAGTAACATTGTCCCTGAAAGATGGGAAGGAGCCAGAGTATCGACACACGTGGCGTCCCATACTAAAGGCCTACCCATCTTCCAGGGAATGAGAGTCATGCCGTCAGGCCTCTTGCCGTCATCCCGCATTAGACCGTTAGGTTCTAATGTTGTCGGGATGCCTGCACTCACAAGGGCCCGGCGGATGATATCATTTAGGCCAGCGTGCCGCGGCATGCGTCCTGCACTCTTTGCGCAGGACAGTCCATGGTAACCGTTACGGTCTCGACGAGTAGTATATCTATGCTACCTACCATCAATATGGGTATATTTTATTTAATTTCGAACTGAGAAAAATAATAATAATACCTATGTAACTATAGTCTATTTTTACTACGCCTACATTTAGTTCCATGATTTTATGTCCAGTGAGTAGGTACGTCGTACGTAGCTTATACGAATGTGCGGCTAAATAATTCTCAAAAGACTAAAATAAATAAATAGGCCAAGCGCGAGTCGGGCCACGCACAATGTAGGGTTCCGTAGTTCTAGTAGATTGAATACACTGCACAACAGCATTTTGGATGATTGGGTTATGATACATGATATTAGTCCAATTTTTGACGACGATTTCAAATTTGTGACTGAAATTTCTGTATCAGCTCTAGTTAAAAAGATATGACACATATTATGTTGTTTTCGTAATAAAACGCTATAAATGTAGAGATCATCATCATCATCATCTCAGCCGTAAGACGTCCACTGCTGAACATAGGCCTCCCCTTTGGACTTCCATATGTACCGGTTGGAAGCGACCTGCATCCAGCGTCTTCCGGCGACCTTTATAAGGTCGTCTGTCCACCTTGTGGGTGGTCAATGTAGAGCCTAATTAATTTAAGTTTAAGTTGAAAAACTCTTTATGTTATTTGATTTTCTTGCTGAAACTGAAGGCAGAGGGCTATTCTAAATACTCTAACAATATTCAGCCATCATATGTGCGTTCCAGAAGCCTTGATAGCGTTACTTCATCGAACAAAAGTTCGGGTGGAATTGCTTGCCCAATTCTTCACTTAGTACCCCAAGATTGTCATGAATATAGTCTAGGTGGTCGTGGAGAGAGTGTAACTTGATGGTTATGTCACATTCGAGCCTTTGAAAGTGACGCATTAGTTTTTGGACGTGTTGAGAAAAGTCCAAATAATTCTTACTTTACAAAAAAAAATTATAACCACCATTGGCCTAAAACAAAGTTCACCATTTTTAAATGAACACATTATGAGCCAGTTATGTTCCGCATACTTAATTTTTAATAAAATCAAAACAATAGTTTTATGTTTACACTAAGCAAAAATAACAGTCATCGTGATGGTTCTCGAGTCCTTTCCACATTATAGCGGTTTCGTACCAAAATCTATTTATTTTCTTATTTGTCCACAAACGTAGATACTCAACACACGTTTTGCATAACTTTTGGGGAATCCAAGGCTTGTCGTAAATTTCCAGGGAGTCCAAAGTAATTTTTGTAAGCCTAAATTATGAACGTTGTCACATTCAAACGGAATTCTTTGAGCATAATATTCTCCGCAAATTAAAAAAAATATATCCGGATCATTCACACAAGTAGCATTGACCATGCTATATCAAATTATAATAAAAAAACTTAAGTTAGAAATTATGAGCTAAGTAACACTGTAATAATATGGTGATTTATTTATGATAGCTATAACTCGTAAACAATACAACCATGAACAATTCGCTTGCGCGATCTAATTTTACTACTAGCGCCATCTAGTTATGCATTAATAAACTATAGGCTAGGTTAGCTTTAGGTATTCTTATTTTGCTGATTTTACCGAAACTAATAATTTTATCTTAACCGCTATAGTTTTCCTGGAAAGTTCATGGTTGAAAGCATACCTCTGATTTTTTTCAGAATTTTAAAGCTAGTAGTTCAGATTTTAGAGGGGGGGGGACGCTCAATTTTTTTTTTAAAACTTGAATATCTTTCAAACAGAACATGAAATCGAAAATGTTAGCAAACCGTCCTTCATTTTAAAATACCTATTCAACTATACACCACACGATGGTATCAGCCAGAAAAAAAAAATCATCCCCATCTTACGTGTACGGGAGGTAGCCTAAATTAATTAATTAAAAATTATTTTTTGTTACCGTTCTCTTACCCTTATTATTACTTACCTGTATACAAAATTACACTTTTCTAGGACTTATAGTTTCTCCGCAATGCCGCGGACAGACAGACGGACGGACGGACGGACGGACAAAGCGAAACTATAAGGGTTCCTTGTTGACTACGGAACCCTAAAAAGGGAATAGAAAAATATAAATTAGACAAAAAATTATTTATTGATTTCAGAAGTCGAATTTTGTAGGAACCTAATTATTTTTTTATTAGAGTTTATCTGATTTGTGCTCTATTAAAGTAATATGTATCTACTAAACATCTACATAATAGTATCTACGTAAATAACTTATTATGCCACTACAGTAGATATCTACAATTTTAAGTAACTAGGTAGGTTACTTTACATCGATGTTGAAAATATATCTAATAGGAAAATATAAGGTTCGACAGTCTAAAGATATTCTAATAAAATCTATGTGTAAGTGTTTGGTCCGAAAATCATGTGGAGTGGGTTCTTAATAATTCTTACCTAATTTTGAAAGTAATTTGTGTATGTCTTTACTAAATAATTTGATCAGAATTATTTGATTTGACGCTTCGAGATGAGCGTCGATGGAAACTCTTTTTCTTGACGAATTGTGGCTTGGAGTACCAGGAGGGTGGGCTGACTACACTGTTCTCTTCCAAGCTCTTCATACTGATGCTAGTTTGTGAGTCTTGCCGCTCCGCTACACGGGACGATATCGTTTTAATATTCCCGCCAGGTTCCCTCCGAAGCGTCTCCGTTTGATATGGAATATCCTTCATTTCAACCACCTCCACGTCAGTATCGCTCAAGCTCATTTTACTCTGTCTGCGCATCTTACTCGTGTCCGTCGTGTAACCGATAGTTTTTATAGTTCCTTCCATACGTTTAGATTTACCTTTACACATGAGCTTCTTGAACTCCTTACGGAACGTCGGATGCGTGATTATGTAAATGAAGGGATTTATACAAGCCGCGGTTTTGCAGAACAACGCCGGGATCATCGACGTTAACGGCGTTAATGTGTCTTTTTTCCCGAAAATCCCGAGTAAAGCCACCGTCGCGTACGGAGTCCACGAGACGAAAAACAGCGCTATCACTACCATGACTAGAAAAGCTAGTTTGATTTCCGCTTTACGTTTCGTGCGCTCTTTTTGATGTCGAGACGAAAGTTGTTGTTCTTGGTTCTTGGTGGTCATGTTCCTGTTGCAGGCGACGACGCGGAATATGCTTATGTAGCAGAAAGAGATGGTGCAGAAGGGAGCGAGCCATGCTGCACAGAAGAATATGAAGATGAAGTAGCGCGGCGGGAGTTCCTCGGTGAGATAGTCGAAGCTGCAGCTTGTGAGGTAGCCTTCAGGAACATATCGTCCGTAGCCGATGTCTAGGGCTGGGACGGTGGAGAAGGCTCCTGCATAGAGCCACGCGCCGATGGCCATCAATCGAGCACGGATGGCGGTGAGCGCTCGTAGTGGCTCCAGAGGTCGGACCACAGCCCAGTACCGGTCCAGCGCGATCGCTGATAATGTTGCTATTGATGTAGTACCAGTTAAGCCTCCTATGAACCCATAAATGACGCAACCTGGAAGAAGAAACAGCATGATTTATACGTCGAAGATTATATAAGGCAATAAGTAGAACTACTTTGGCAATGTGACACAATTGACACATGATGATTCTAAAAGCCTTTTATATACCAACCGGGGGTAGACTTCCTTTGCAGGAGGTCGTCTAGGTGGGTACCCCAACAGTGCCAGTTATTCTGCCGCCTGAGCAGTAATGTGCAAACATTACTGTGCTTTGGTAGGAGGGCACTGTAGCTAGTAAAATTACTGGGCTGAAGAGTCTTAACATCTTATGATTCTCAAGTAAGAAGCGTTGGCGCAGTGCACCAGTAATAGTACTGTACTAATTATGGGCAGCGTAATCTCTTACCATCAGGAGAGCGTCTTGCTCGTCTTCTTATAGATATCGTTGTATAAAAAAAAATATATTACCTAAATATATTTGATGCTAACTGCGCCCAGCGGTTTTAACCGCTAAACTGTAGCCTATGTGTTATTCCTGGGTCTAAGTTATTTCTATACCAATTTCAGCTCAATCGGTCCATCCGTTTAGGCATGAAGAAGTTACAAACATACACACTCATAAACTTTCACATTTATAATATTCTCGACGGTAGAGCCATCGGATCGGATGTCCGATTCATTTAACAATCAACATCGGGCCTTATGTTTGACCTATAAGGTCCGAAGTCGATAGCCGAAAAAATCAGACATCTGACCCAATAGCTCTTATGTCAACATATTAGTGTGATGATGTGATAAAACTAACCTGTCTTTCCCAAAGCAGGTCCTAAGTTGAATGAATTGAAGACAAAGATAGGTGTCTTTGCCAGCATAAGGAAGTCGCTTAGCGCCAGGTTTGCAACCAGAATGTTACCTGGAGTGCGCAATGTTCGACACCTGAAAATGAAAAAAGAACATTTTTATGTAGGTACCTACTTAGGTATGTTTCGGATATAAATTTTCTTCTCTCTATACCTCTATGATCTATGGGTACTTTAAAATATATTTAGAAGATAAAAATCTTCTAATTATATAAAAGGAAAGAATGACTGACTGATCCATCAACGCACAGCCCAAACGGCTTAATGTTGAGCTGAAATTTGGAACAAAGATAGGTTTTACGACATAGATTTCTCCATGTGGGCAAAGCCGTAAGTATATGCTAGTACTTTTATTATATAAAAATGAAAGCCTGACGAACCTTGATAGATTACGATTTTAGACATACAAGGTAGGTGTAAAGTTATAATCGATGAATGGATTGAATTGAAATTTGGCACAGAGATAGATATTATGACGTAGACTTTCAGCAAGAAATGATTTCGAAACAGTAGCTAAGCCGCTAGTACGCTTGTTTATTATACCAAATACCATTAACCATATTAAATATTAACCAGCCTTTAATGATCAATTTATTTAGTTCCTAGCTCTTTAACATTTTAAATTCACCTTTATAGTAAAAATATATAGGTAGGTAGTTACGACTATGACTATAGATAAAATAGGGATGTTGACTAAAATATTTTTTGACCATAATGTAGATTATCTTACTAATATTGTAAACGTGAAAGTTTGTAAGAATGGATGTCTGGATGTCAGGATGTCTGGATGTGTGTTTGTTACTCTTTAACGCCTAAACGGGTGGACCGATTGAGCTGAAATTTGGTATAGAGATAGCTTAGACTCTGGAATAACACATAGGCACATAAACATAAGACAGCGGGTAAAACCGCTGGGCACAGCTCGTTGTAAAATATTGGCCACGTATTTTTTTTTTAATTTGTAAATCTGATAAAAAACGTGGAAGATACAACGCACTAAAGTTGCTTGATTGTGACGTCACACCACTAAATCTAGTACATTATCGTTTAGTGGTGTGACGTCACGTGTCTCAACACAGAATCTTATAAGCGTTATATCTCAGCCATTTTTTATTTTATTTGCCAGAAAAAAAATAGGTACTTATCGAATAATTTTATATTAATAAAATTACGGACTAATTGTATTTTAAAAATGTTGACCTTATCAACATCCCTATTGGCTGACCAGTGAATCTGGGATCGTTTGATTTCTCTAGTTTCATATTATAGGTTATAAGTAATAAACAAGTGAAATTTTAAAAATACTTTTTAAAAACAAGCTTTAATTATTATTATCATCTTGCATCATAAAGTACTCGTCAAGACGAATCAAATGAGCCCAAACTCGATGGGGTTGCGTTGTTTTATGACAGAGTTCCTTTGGCCACCTTCCAGCTCCATCATCAGATCAGCTCGATGTTATAAAAATATTGCATTGTCATCCGATTTACACACGCATGCAAATTTTCAGCTCAATTGGAAACCGGGAAGTGGGTCAAATTAAACTTGCAAGATTTGATTACAGACAGACAGACAGACAGACAGACAGACAACAGACAGGTGAAAGTAATATAAAGCTTGTAAAATAGGTGAGTAGTGAGTACTATTACCTATAGGTGTACCTATTTACTCAATTATACATAATTTTATATTGTCTTTATATTGATTCAGTTAAGCCATTATTACGAGTAGGTACGTACTTTGAAGAAGAATAATACGATAATGAACAGCGGAAGGTTAAAACAATGTCATAATTTTCACTATAACTTACGCACGAATATTATTTTTACCAGAACAGTATTAACACAGTTGTAAGTGAATAAACACTGGTAGAAATTAAATCATTCCAGTTTCAGTCTTTGCTAGCGATACGTCGAATATAATAAGAGAAGCTACGAAGATGATTGAAGGAAAAGTGCTGTTTTTTATAACACTGTGTGTAGTGGTTCACTCACTCGACTTACCAAAAATTTCCTTGACCGATTCTCCGGTAGAACATTTAGAGAAGATGAGTGAACAGTTTCAAAAGATAGTTGAAGAAGTAAAAGCTAATGTGAAAGAGGCCGAAGGAGCTGATAAAATCGATGAACAAGTGATTATGAAATGGGCAATGAACAAATTTAACCAATTTCAACAACAAGCTACTGACACAGCTACTGAAATTATAATTGATGCAGATAAAACGAGTGAGAATAACACATTTGTTTTAAACTAATAAATTTTGCATTTAATTTTAAACTGCAACTGTTTAAACTGTTTTTTAACAGAATCTAAATATATAAAAGGAAAGAGTGACTGACTGACTGACTGATCTATCAACGCACAGCCTAAACTGCTGAACCGATTCGGTTGAAATTTGGAATACAGATAAGTTTTATGACGTAGACCTCCGCTAAGAAAGAATTTGGCCACGCGGGCATAGCCGCGAGCATTAGCTAGTATTATATAATTTAAAATTTAAATGAATACCTGTGCTGAAACGTAAACGTTCTCATAATATCACACGTCTTAAAAAGAGTTTTCAATATTCTTAATAATTACGTGGAATTATTTCTTGTGCTCACGAAAACGACCTGCAATTTTAACGTGGTCGAATCTATAAGTATTTTTTGTTTTCAGAAAGCGAAATAAAAAAGTTTGCGAACTCAATGGATTGTCACAGTTCACCTTTCGGCTTTATGAACTGCCTGATGATGAAGAGGTTCATGCTGAAAAATGTGCTACAGAATCCTGAATTAAATACCTTCTTGAAGTCACCATTCCTCAATGCAATTGTGAAGCAAATGGCTGAGACAGATTTAGAAGTTGAAATGAAGAAATGGATGGCAAAAATAAATTTACCAATAATAAACGAAAATGTGTCTACTGTTGTTAATGAGTAAAATAAAAATTGTTAACTATAATATGTCAGTTCCGCTATAAAGGGTTCTGTATAACGTAGTATAACACATTGAAGGCTTTTTTTAATTTTAGCAGATATTGAGCTATTAGGTAATAACACTTAAAACATTGTATTTTATTGCTCTCAGTTGCGATAAGTACCTCTACCTATTATACCCTTTTGTAAAATATTGTAAGATATAATAGCGGTTCGAAAGATACCTGTACCTACAGACTGACATGGTTGCCCTATAGCCTTAGGGCTTGTTCACGTTGAACGCGCGGGCGCGGGCGCGGGCGCGGCAGACTTTGCTTGCACCGCACGTGCGTTTGTACGTGAACAACTTCATAGCACGTCATATGTTTGATATTTCGCGTCCGCGTCCGCGCCCGCGCCCGCGCCCGCGCCCGCGCGTTAAACGTGAACAAGCCCTTAGTCACTGAGTTCTAAAAATATAACATGTGTGAAAAAAATGTTGAAAGGCCTATAGGTACTTATGTATCTTCCATTGATATTAACACACCACTTTAGGTTCCCCTTCTTGATAATAACCATAGGATTCCCTTTGTTACGAGTACTGAGTACATGTATTTTGTGGAATTTTAATGAGACAATGATACCAAATTATGAACAACTAGCTGCGCCCAGTGGTTTTACCCGCCTATATGTTATTCTAGGCTCTAAGCTATCTCTATACCAAATTTCAACTCAATCGGTCGAGCCGTTTAGGCGTGAAAGACTTGCGACCATACATTCTTACAAACTTTTGCGTTTATAATAGTAGAATGTAGTACCTATTTCAGATCCTTTCGCTGATTTCTTTGTCCAACATCAAAATCAAAACGATTTTGTAAAGAAGGAAGTCGCCAAAGACAGAACGATTCTATAAGACAAATAGCACAAAGATACAATTTTCCTCGCCGTCTCTTGTGTTTTTAAGAATCTTGACCCTCGTTACAGATCTATTGATTTAGCGCCCCCGAGACATGAAGACAATTAACATTGTTTTCGTTATCTCGGGGCTTTTGAAACCCTTATTTTAGAGGAGTTTTATCTTGCTCTATAGAAAACCAGTTTTGAAATGCTTTGATAAGTACCATCTGTCTACGACATAAATGATGGGGGTGATGGAAACGTATAGTGTCTATGTGATACAGTATTTTAAAAGCGGCTGACATTATAATAGCAGAGTTAAAAATAGAATAGAATAACTCTTTATTGCTTACCAAGTACATATTATGTAGTTCTAATAAATACAGTATAGAGGTAAAACAATCTCAACAACTAGAGACAAACATTTGGTGGTCTTATCGCAATAAGCAATCTCTTACAGGCAACCTGATTGGAAGGAATTTTGAGAACATGTAACATGTGGAGTGCACCTATTGCGTTGGTCGGTCAATACAATTACATTCATAATAACTGCGCCCAGCGGTTTTACCCCCTGTGCTGTAGCCTATGTGTTATTCCGGGGTCTAAGCTATCTCTATATCAAATTTCAGCTCAATCGATCCACCCGTTTAGGCGTGAAAGAGTAACACACATTCATCCAGGCACCCATATACATTCTTACAAACTTTCACATTTATAATAGGATTGAATTTAGGCACAAGATTGAACGATTACACCTACTAGTTACCCATAATATAATATACAATTATATTTATGGGGTTTACCAAGATACATTTTATATGCTCAAGAAGGTTATTTGAAATTTGATCAAAGCTAAGATCAGAACGTGAATATTAAAACTATCTATTGTGTTTAGAATTAAATTGCACGTAAGAATTTTACTTGTAAAGTTATGGGTCGCTGCGAACTAGCAACGATCCCTTAATATACGAATTATGAGTTTCCAACCAATATTTAGTTAGGTAGGTTAGGTCTAAGCTATACCAAATTTCAGCTCAATTAGTACACCCGTTTGTGGCGGCGTGAAGAAGTAACAACCATACACACTCACAAACTTTATTATATTAGTGTGTAGTGTGACTAATGCGATAAAGTGTGATGTGATTTCTTTACCTACCTACCTAAGTGACATGAAGACGAGTGCGAAAATAGGCATATTATAGCCATCCTAACTAGAATGGACAGTAGCCAAAGACCAAACAAATTTATATAAACACAAGAAGACGCTGAGATTTATTTGTTTGTTTTTTGTCATGATCTATTAGGCTCTATCCGATTAGTGAATTTGATACAAGGAGTGCGTAGTGCGTAGGTGTCTGAGTCGGTGGACCAAATTTAATCACGTAGAATGACCAACCACTTTGGTAAAAGCCTGATTCTACGATAGGACCAAGGTAAACATTATCTGTGTTGGTAGTTGGTAGGTACCTATGTCGCTAAATACCATGAGCGTAGGCAGCCATGGGTTTAGGGCTCAGGGTGGGGCAATCTTAAATTATATGTAACTAGCAAACCATAAGTGTGCAGTCTTACTCCAGTTATTTCTTTTCATTCTAAAAGGTCACCTACAACTCTACGACACAGACAGATAAATTTACAGTAGAATCTGCTTATGAAATATGTGCAATCAGCTAATTTTGAGCTCTAAGAAAATTTGAAGTACCCTTGCAGGTCAGAGCCAGGGTAGGGCAAGTGCCCACTCTTTTTTGGCACTGGGAAAAATGTATTACGTATCATCACCCTACGCCGGGGGGCGAAAGGTGGTATGTGGACTGACCCGCCGAAGATGGGCACGGCAGGTTTATGCCCACTAAAAAACCCAGCGGCACTTCCCGTTTAAGTGTCCCAGCGTGGCTGGGCCCAGGCTAATTACCCCTACCTACCTACTTATCTTTTTACCATGGTTTGGTATACGGTAGTACAATTTTTGTACTCCATCCATTATACTTTAGTTTATAACAATAATTATGCGCCAGCCATTGATGCAAGTTATAAGAGATCGCGAAGTTGCAAAGTTGGCAGCGTGCCGCGCGGTGTTCCTTAAGCATTTTGCACGGAGAGCTGCTCCAGTCAGATTTATTGCTCCGGTAATGAGATAACTTGGGACGGTTAACTAATTTAATAACTGCCGCTCTTAACTCTTTACCTGTCGATTTTGATAAAGCGGACAATAAATTATAATTATGACTAAGTACTTAATTTATTGTTACTCGTATTTTACTATTAAGGTTGATATCTATTTATAGCAACTGGAGGGAGGCTATCAGAAGGACGTACGGACGGAGATAAGAGCCTTCCAAAGCTGAGCATAGTTGGAAACACGAAAGGCAATCGAACCCATGGACGGTCTACCGCCTGATGAAGCGATCAAGTGAAAGGCCCGTGTTCAACTAAGTTTTGCTGGGAAGTCAGAGATGTAATGGATCTGCACCGATGGAGGCAGGCCATAAGACGTAGCACAGAACCAACATCGCCAACCAGTGATGACTACGATCCTCAGTCATGAGGGAGCGACTTCAGAAAGTAGCAACTGGACGCTATCCGCACAGAAGAGGATGGAGCATAAGGGATGGAGGAGGCCCATGTGCAAGATGAGTAAGGCCAAAAGCGAATATGATTGTGAAAAGTTTATAAATTATTATGGATAATGATTATGATGAGTAGGAATACGACACCTATGTGGAAAAATCTCATAATGCAAAGTATGTTAGTCTATGTATGTTATATTTTAGAAAATGTTTTATTTCCATGAATAAATGTTTAAATGTGTTATTATTTAACCACGATAGATATAAATTTTTCGCTTTACTGAAGCGATGCGATGACTAATAAAATCTATATGTACAACTGTATCACATTTAGTTTTTAGTGGAGAAATAAACACGCATTGCTGGTTCATGACACATTTAAATTTTAATGTAGAGTAGCTAAGACTCAGATTTTTTTTTGTTTTAATTTATCAATATTCCTTAAAAAACAATTTTAATGTTGACACTTTCTGAAGTACCCATCCGTTTTCTGAAGTACATAATATAGTAAGATTACGATTATAATATTATAAACGTTAAAGTTTGTAAGAATGTATGGATGTCTGGATGTATGTTTGTTACTCTTTCACGCTTAAACGGGTGGACCGATTGAGTGAAATTTGGTATAGAGATAGCTTAGACCCTGGAATAACACCTAGGCTACAGTAAAACCGCTGGGCAAGCAGCTAGTTTTCAATAATTCGTGATACATTTTTTTTTGAAGTCGTTAAAATTAAATAATATCTAGTAAAATTAAAATGTGTTGGCTTCTCAGCTTCCCCGTCCAAAATAATCCAGGCAGGACACATAACGGGTTAATTTATTAGTGGAGCTTATTTTTAATAATGAAAATAAAATACGTATCTATAGGTACTATAAGATCATAGTTTGGTTATGTGTCATGTGTGTCACAAATCATTCATCAGTCAATCTATTCACTGGCCGGGGTCATGGTTTGGGTTGATGCCAAATTACTAAATTGCACATAACTACGAGGACTATTAGATCTTTTTACCGTGATATTGGATTTGTATTTTTTTAAAGACTACATTAATAATATAATTTTTTTTTATAAAATTGGGAAATATACGTACAAATCTCTATAAAAATACATCTGCTCTGTCAAAAAGTAACCTTTTAATTTGCAAATGCAGATTTTTTTTATTTATCGATGAAGGACTTTGTTTCTCTCTCTACTTGATTGAAAATGTGTGGAATTTGTCTTGGCGACCTGAAACTCCAGTATAGGTTGTCTAAACATAGGTTTTTGTGATTTGACTCTAGCAGTGCCAAACCTACCTTAGGTACCTTTGGTACCTAGGTACCAAATAAAAAATATAAGATCAGTTCTGTCACGTACTTACCGACGTATAAGCCCCAAAATTATTTAATAATTATTCGTATAATATATCTAAATACAATGTGGAAATAGAGTTGTTTCTAGATGGCCAAGCGCTATTCAGGCAACGAGCAATAGGTATTAGGCAACAGGTAATAGGCTTCCGTAGTACTGGCAAAAACTGCCTTAACTTTCATCAATGATATCTTTAAAACTAATAAAGCTATTTTAACCGCTATACTTTTCTTGTAAAGTTCATGGTTGAAACTATATTCGTGATTTTTTTCAGTGTTTGAAAGCCGTAAGTAGTTTTAGATCTTATAGGGGGACGCCCAAAAAAAGTTTTTAACATAATAATAAAATAAAATAATTGGAGGTTTATACTCCAACAGAACAGGTTACCCTACTTACACTGTTAGAGTCAAATCACAATTTATAGGTTGTGTGGCCAACCTATATGTTGCAGTTTCAGGTCGCCAAGATTCCTACAAGGCCTGCAACATGACCTAACGACTGCCTCCTACATATCTTATAGGAAACAGCCGGGACCCACAGTTTTACGTGCCTTCCGAAACACGGTAGCGTCCAGGCGAAAATCTTTGCCACACTGAGATTTGAACCCAGGACCTCCGGCTTACAAGTCGGAGGTATGACCACTGGACCACGGACGCTACACACACATGAATATTTTTCAAATGGATCACTTAATCGAAATACATAGCCTTAGAAACCCGTCCCTTATTTTAAAATACCTATTCAAAGATACCCCACACGATGGGATCAGGCAGACAACATTTTTTTATCCCCATCTTACATATTTGGGAGGTACCCTATATTAATTAATTTTAAATTATTTTTTTGTACCGTTCTCTTACCTTTACTATTGCCCATTGATATGGGCAATAGTGCATGGCATGTATGGGCATGTAATATTGCACAGATTGATTGATATCAATCTGTGCAATATTACAGCTTTCTAAGACTTATGGTTTCTCCGTAAAGCTGCGGACAGACGGACGGACGGACAGACAAAGCGAAACTATAAGTAAGGCTTCTTTGTTGACTCGGAAGTCTAAAAACAATTTATCAAAGTTTGAATGGTCCATTTCCAACCGTACCCAACCTTGATCAAACTTGGTCATTTCTTTTAAACCTCATTTCTTTGAGTGCACAACCCTCTGATCCTCCCTATAAAAGTTTCGCTAAAGGGTAAAAAGTAGCTAAAGATTTTGGATTAAAAAGGATAAAAACATTCTATGAAACAAAAGTATGAATTTTCTATGAGCAAGCTGGCGCGGCGTATAGTCTTCTTATTATAACTTATGTTCTTTATTTTTAATACCCATATATTTGGACATAATATTATTATAGAGTATGTTTATTAAGAACTGATTCATAAACTGACTGATCTATTGACGCGTAACCGGAAACTGAACGAATTTAAATTAGCCATAATATACTTATAGCACGGTAAAGAGATAAACAGTAGTTTGACTGAGCGTGATTTTTGAACATAAATACCTACAGTCTCGCGGTACATGCGCAAGTCATAGGGCTGCCGGGCAGCCGCTGCCCGCATACAGTAGGTACCTACCTATTTCATATCATCTACTTACTTGAGCTACTATCTAGATGAGTTATTGTAAATTAATTATATTATTTTTGTACATATATTGATATTTTTATTACAAGCTTTTATTTCATTTTCAAATTACCTACCTATATTTACCTACCTACTTATGTCCGCTTAGGAACCACTGAATGTCCGTTACAAAAATGCAACAGTCGAATGAGATTTGAAAATGTATTGTATCAAACTTAGTACACCCTTCATCCCGCGTTTTTTTGCAGCTAGGACTAAAAATACCTAAGAACACTTCCGCCTAACTTACTTTTCAAACAAAATCTAAATCGAATCTATGAGACAGACACGTCAAACTTATCACACCCCTTCGTCTTTGCGTCGTCGACCTACCTATCATGTCGTGGCGGCACATATTAAAACCCAAGACAAGACAAAAGACAAGACAAGAGACAAGACAAGACAAGAGACAAGACAAGAGACAAGACAAGAGACAAGACAAGAGGCAAGGCAAGAGACAAGACAAGAGACAAGACAAGAGACAAGACAAGAGACAAGACAAGAGACAAGACAGGAGACAAGACAGGAGACAAGACAAGAGACAAGACAAGAGACAAGACAAGACAAGACAAGAGACAAGAGACAAGACAAGAGACAAGACAAGAGACAAGACAAGAGACAAGACAAGAGACAAGACAAGAGACAAGACAAGAGACAAGACAAGAGACAAGACAAGAGACAAGACAAGAGACAAGACAAGAGACAAGACAAGAGACAAGACAAGAGACAAGACAAGAGACAAGACAAGAGACAAGACAAGAGACAAGACAAGAGACAAGGCAAGAGACAAGGCAAGAGACAAGGCAAGAGACAAGGCAAGAGACAAGACAAGAGACAAGACAAGAGACAAGACAAGAGACAAGACAAGAGACAAGACAAGACAAGAGACAAGACAAGAGACAAGACAAGAGACAAGACAAGAGACAAGACAAGAGACAAGACAAGAGACAAGACAAGAGACAAGACAAGAGACAAGACAGGAGACAAGACAGGAGACAAGACAGGAGACAAGACAGGAGACAAGACAGGAGACAAGACAAGACAAGAGACAAGACAAGAGACAATACAAGAGACAAGACTTGGACTCTTACTCGCTCTCTTACTCAGATTCTTACTCGGACTCTTACTCGCACTCATACTCGAACTCTTAGACAAACTCTTACTCGAACTCTTACTCGCACTCTTACTCGAACTCTTACTCGGACTCTTACTCGGACTCTTACTCAAACTATTACTCGAACTCTTACTCGGACTCTTACTCTTACTTGCATTCTTACTCGGACTCTTATCGGACTCTTACTTGGACTCTTACTCGCACTCTTACTCGGTCTCTTACTCGCACACTTACTTCAGCAGAATACTTTTAAAAATAAAAAAAAAATACTCTTACTAACTTACCTCAAAAACAGCATAATATCGCATGCTATTTTTTTGCCATTTTATATAATTTATTAGGTATATTATGTATATACATACGTCAAAAGTAAATAACGTAAATTACACTAAATACTTGCAAAAAACTATCGCGACGTCCGCCCGTCGCTGCGTGGCACCCGCTTCTGGATTAACTATCCACTTCTACCCACATCTGCCCACATCTACTCACTCCCAGATTCCGACCGTTTCTATGGAGTCAAACTACTGTAGATATATCTCTTTACCGTGCTTATAGATATTGTTAGATACCTACGTATACTACCTACAAACTACTCGTTGTAATAATGTTTCTTAGCGGCAGCGAAACTGCGAGTATAATATTCAAATATAATAAGTACCTATCTATTTAGGTATACTTAAAAAATAAAGTTTCTACAACACAAAGAAATTTCTCAAGGCGTTTGGCCTTGATGAAGTCTCGAAAAGTGTCGCTTCGCGGTTTGCAATAAGTAAACATCTTAAAACTGAGAGAACAATAAGAAAACAACTGCAACTAGGTATAGGTAGGCATCTCTATTGTTTTAAATGGTAATTTCTTCATAATATATGCTACTGTATTAGTTAGGTACCTTTACATAATACATAGGTATAGGTACATTTTAGATTACCCAAGTCGTTAAGATTAAATCTTGAATCTGAAATGAGTGTGTTGAATGGGAACCTTTTTTTAAAAAATAAGTTTACCTCAGGCTACAGTCGCTCGAGTGTTTCTATTTCTTAACTTAAATAAAGTTGATTTAAATAATATTATTTATCTACTCAATACTTTAATACAAGCTATAATAATGCGAGTATAAATAGGTACCTACTTACCGACGTAATTTTTGTTTGTATTCAGAAACTTATACAAAATAATCCTTTCTTATAAAACTTTTCATGAAAAGCTACCCAAACGAGGGTACGGAGCACGGACATCTAATAAAGGAACCTAATACTATGTACCCAGTATCTACGAAGAGAGGGTCA
This sequence comes from Hemithea aestivaria, assembly GCA_947507615.1. Taxonomy (NCBI): domain Eukaryota; kingdom Metazoa; phylum Arthropoda; class Insecta; order Lepidoptera; family Geometridae; genus Hemithea; species Hemithea aestivaria. The sequence goes on along the minus strand of OX382332.1, from coordinate 7,134,036 downwards.
ACCAACCCAATAAGTTGCGAAGTCTCTGAACTAATTTTATAAACTAGCATTTGCCTGCGGCTTTGCTCGCTGAAAGTACATTTATTTTAGTTAGCGATATAAAAAAGCTCTACCCTTTAGGCAACTTTCTAGCGAGTAAACCCAGGGAGCAAATATAAAAAAGTAGGTAGATGAATATAACGAATGAACACGAAATTATAAAAACAGGAAAACGTTAAAAAGTAATTTAGGCACCTATTTAAACAAAAAGCAAAGCTTAAAATTAAGATGTAAATATATCAATATCCCATCGTTCCACATTTTTATTAAAGTCCTATCCATTTATCCAATGCAGGTTTTTGTTTTTGATAGATTATTTTCTTTCCATATTATAATGCCTCAATGATTGTTTGTAAAATATTAATTAGAATGTTAATGATAAGCTCATTATGGATTAATTAACACGGAACGGAATACCTTTTAATTATTAAGGGCTGTTTGAATAATCTTGGAAGTCAATAAGGGATTATACCTTCTTTAAGGATATATGCGGAGCCACTTAATTATATTCATTGGTTTAACTTAATTAATTAATGAAGATGGGTAATAAATTACAATTCAAAACCTATTTAAGTAAATAGGTAGGTACGTACTAGCAATAGTACACATTCAAGCCATACTTAAGTTATTAAAATATATTATTTTAATAAGATACTTTTTAATTTTTAACTGACTTAAAAAAAGGAAAGTGTTCGCATTTCGTTGAAGTCCTTAGTTCACCGATTACTCGAAGACCCTTGAACCGATATGGAAATTTCTTCATGTCTTAATTTTAAGGATATAACTTCAAGATGGTCCCTAATCGAAATCGGGCGAGCGGTTATTAAGTTACGAATTAAAATATGCGTCTCCGTTCGTGTATTAAAAGCAACTTTTCTAAATGGCTTCTGCGTAACCTTCTATTGTTTCAGAAGATAATGTACGCGTTACATTTTACATGGCTAGGTATACCCTGAATAAGATCAGGCGAGATTTTGGTCGAAGCCTACCTATACTTGTATGGAAAATAAAAAATCTTATTCACGGATTCCACAATATTATAGCAACTACATTATTAAAAAAATACTAAAGTTTGAATGTGTGCTATTTTTTTACTGCTCTCCGAAAAGCTCAAAAATACGGCCCCATGCATGTGGCTGGTATAAAATAGAACAGTTATTTAATCATGTTATGTGTCGTTTTCCACTTAGTACTGTCGGCAGCTAGCCTCGTGGTTAGTTACACCTATATGAATACCAGTTACGAATTGGACAAATCCGCGCCGGACGGTCATAACAAAAACAACTTTAGATACTCGGTTGACTGGTCTAAAAATATGGAAATAGATTAAAACTTTAAACACTAGGTTTTATTCTTTTCTGTAGCTAAAATTGCAGAGGACAGAATAAAGAATAAATTGGAAGCAGGTCCATTGCAGTTTTAAAATAACAGTAACTTGGAGAAGATAAAACCGGCATAAATAGATATTGCATCGACGCCATGCTGTCTGGTCCATTGGCGCATGACAAACAACTTACGACAACTCTAACAAATAACTGTAAAGTGAACTATCCGCAGTCCGTGCAGTGCTCATAGGAAGGATATTACGATGTGAAATAACTTGCGGTTGCGGATAGAAACGAGGTGTCGATTTCAGAAGCAGAAAACTAATAACAAACGGAACTCCACCGCGGCAACTTTCTGCGAGAATTTTCCTTGTATTTTTGTGTGACTATATTAGGAGCAGCGATTTATTACGGCCCTTTCCAATAAAGCAGAAATGTTTGTTTGTAACGACCGCCTTGATTGGTATCTTCGAAGGAATAAATCATGGATTGTCATAAATAAGCTGAAAGGCCGCGCAAAATTTGAGAAGGTAGTAGGGTTTCTAAGTTGAGTCAATTCAGTTTAATTTTTTTACAGATTTAACTGCTACCCACTCGTAATATTTTTATTCAGAGATATTCGAGAAAAGTTGAGCAAAAATAGATTGGTTGGAAATTATATTTTATGAATGTTTCATCAACGATACCTTACGTGAAAAATGATGACTCAATCTTAATGAAATTTTAGTGTTGCTAACAAAATTGGGATAAGAATACGGGTCCAATTACTAATAACTGGAGGATTTCCGAGATGTAAATGACGCGGGGCCCGAATTTTTACGAGTTATAAAAAAATGTTTAATCTAATAAAATAAGGAACAATCATTTTGCAGTGAGTTAAGGGCAAACGCTTAAAGTTTGATGACCATTCAAATAAGAATAAGGAAAGGGGTGGCGGAAATGTTAACGAGTTTAACTTATTTTTCTTAATCAAGACTCGTTTGTAAAGATCTGGGTACCTCATAAAATTTTGGCGCTTCACCTTTTAGCTCAGTGTAACTACGTAAAAAGCTACTAAGACGTCATCAGTTTAAAAATCAATTTAATCATAATCATTTGTTACATAGATTTAAGTATACAGTTTAAAACATTTATGTACTAAGCTGAAGCTATAAGCTGAAGTCTGTCTTTTCAGGCGTGATATTTTGATATTAGCTATAGACTATTGAAAATATTTATGAATTAATTTTTTTTTTATGTGATGAAGTAGAAGACGAGCAAGACGCTCTCCTGATGTTAAGAGATAACGGCTGCCCATAATCAGTACAGTGTTACCGTGTACAGTGGTACAGTGTTAGTGTTTAAATTATTCAAGACTTAACTTTTTCGCAAGAAGCTGGGCTAAAAAATAAAGATTTCTAGATTTTTTGATGTAAATAATCTATTCAAAACTAAATTGAGCTTTTTAAAAATCTTTGTATAATTTTAGCGCAACGGATTTTGATGCGGTTTTTTATATAGTTTAGTAGTGATTAAAGATGAATGTTTATACGTATATAATACATACATGATATAGTACAGAAACACTGATAATTTTCTGTTCGGCGTAACGAAGTGCGGGCGGGTCTTACATTATAATACTAGTTAACTAGGTTCGTACACCTTATAGCTTCTTTTATGGATTCTTTCCAGGTGCAAACGTCTCAATAAAAGGTTCGTATATCGCTCCGTGGTATATCGCAAAAGGTGCAGCTTCCGTATCGGGCGAAATCTTTTAAGCACGGGGGAGTTATGTGTTTTATATTACATTTCCACCATCCAATAAGGGATCGAAAACGTACGACCATTGAATAGCAATCAGGTAGCTCTCGCGGTTGCCTGCTGTTGATCATGGATCAACTGGCTTATCTACGATATGATCTGTGATCTCCACTTTGGTATTACATATCAGATAGGAAGGTATTCTCTATGCTTAATGTAACAGTACCACCCTTCGAATCTACGTACGTAACTCACCTAATATACAGGGTCTTTGGTTATTCAGTACATTAGTGTATAGGGCCTTATTGAAGAGGTCATTGGCCATATTTTGAGCGCAATATATTATGTTCCGTGAACATATGGCCAATGACCTCCCTAATAAGGCCCTGTACACCAATGTACTGAATAACCAAAGACCCTGTATATCTAGGTACTATTGCACTAATCATGCACTGATCATTAGGTTTAACCATTTTATAATAGTAATTGTCCGCTTGATGGTTACCATCGCTTATAGACATCTGGAACACCTGTGGCGACACCGGCATTTAATATAAAAATAACCAACATTGATATGTTTTGTAGACAGAGTTCAACTATTTTGAAATCACACCTGTCAGCGAAATGTTCCTGAATTCAGGGGAACGACCGTCAATTTAAGAACGTTTAGAGAGAATTTATGAACTATAACATTCAGGTGAAATGAGGCGGGCATTGAAGAGTTCACTCTTCCTTGAACCCATGCAAACGTAGAAGGTAATACTTTGTTAAATGTGTTGCCTAAATCCAATGTTGAAACTTGACATTTTCTTAGATACGTTTCTGTTCAAGAACATTTTTTTCTGTCTTTGAAATTTTCTGCTGACTAGGTACACTGTATGTTCGCCTAAAAACTTCTCTTTCTCCAGAATCCTTTGGCAATAACGTTAAATTATTACAGTCAATGTTGTTCGCAAGTTATGCTATTCAGAACTTTCTATGACGCCACATGGCCTAATAAATAAACTAAAATACGAGGACCTGAATAGCTTGAAGACTATTATTAAGGCCATTATTTTTTGCATATATTTCCCACAGTTAGGTATATTTATATGTTTTTATGTGTTGGCGCCTATATAATAGTCTAGACCTAGAATGTATATCTTACTTTTATTATAAACGTGAAAGTTTTGTAAGAATGTATGGATGTCTAGATGTCTGGATGTACATATGTTTTTGTATGAAATTGTTTTTTATGTATGGAAAGACTTTTCACGCCCAAACGGGTGGACCGATCGAGTTGAGATTTGGTAAACAGACTAGCATATTCAGGTATAAAGGTACCTACAGCGGGTCAAACCGCTGCTAGTACCAATATGTATAAAAGGTACCTAAAGGTAGCTTGCCATTTCGTTTTATTTTATCGTGATCAGTGATTTTTTGTCATTTGGTTGCTTATCATGGCGTGCATCGGTAAACTGCTCATCATCATTTTCAACTGGCTGCTGAGTGGAAGCCATGAACCGATCATAAATAGATAAAATTATAGAGGGATAAAAAATAAAAAGATAGTAAATTTTATCTAGAAAGGTCGGCAACATATTAGCAATGCCCCTAGAGCTACAGGTTTCATTAGCTTAGCCCTAAGGGCTTACTTATGCTTTTCAACGTTTTTTACATGGTCCGTCTTTTTTCAATTACTTAATAATATAATATAATTATTTAAATAAAAACAGATAAATTAATTGTAAATTATTAATGTTAAGGTTAATTAAACCCTTTAATTTAATCAGAATTAGACACTGAGATAAGTACCCTATTCACTTCCACCGCTTTATTGCCTCTACATTTGTTACTTTGAGAAAATTAATATTCTCTTTTCCAGTGTAATCAAAAAGATCGTTAATTTAACATGAACGTAAATTACAAAACCCGCATCAGAGTATGTTTATTAGCTGTTTTATAGAAAAACAAACAAACAAACAGAACACGAGAAACCCTTTTGGTTGGTCTGTGGTGAAAACTCGTGGGAGTTATTTGAATGCGCGTATTTATTGTAGCAAAAACTTTGAAATTTGTTTGTTTTTGTTATTTTTCCTGCGTATGTTGCTAAGCTACGAACGAGATAGGTATCGTTCGTAGCAAGCCCGCCTGATAATGATCAAGTCGTCACGCCATCGTTTTCTCCGGGCGTGATGACGGCTGTCGCCTACAGGTGCCTATTCTATGACGACTGTTGCCCTGCGGTCGCGATGCATACGGATAACAGACTCGCGCAATCCCACTGCAGCCTGGCACCCTTTATGCATATGATCATTATGCCACCATTTTTGAGCGTGATGTTGCGCACTCTATATATATAATATTATTTTCACACCAAAGATACCCATTGCTTTTTGGCAGACCCTGTGGCGGAATTTCTACGATTTGGTCATTTACTAAGTTTGAGCTCCGAAGGTTAGGATACGGAGACATTATGTATCGAGGTATTTATTATATACGACATAATGTGTCGGTATCGGCAGTCGGTTATAGCTTTTTAATTTTTCAACAAGATGCAAGTGTTCTTGCATCACAGTGCAGTCGAATGAAAATGTACCTATACACAATATTATATTATAATAAAGTTAAATAATACCCTATGGTATATGCTTTACAGTGTAGAATGGTGTATTCTTTAAACTCTCTTTGCAATTTCTCAGCTTTGTCTTTCAAAGTAGGTTTTTATTTATAAAGAGGGTTTATTTTAATTTTTAATAAAGTGAATAATTAGTTAAAACAACTATATCCGTATAAACTGTTTAAAGTTTATAAAAAATCATCTGACAATAAAATAACGAAATTATCTTTTCACATGAGTTCAATTTGACTGGTGAATTGGAAACTTTTATAACACTTTGTTAAACTGGTATATTATGTTTGTTAATACTGACCTAAAGTACATGAAGAGCACCAGAATATTCCCGAAGCATCCAACGCTCAACAGGGCCAGGTACATGGTGCCGAGTGTATATTGTATCCGAGGGTCCGGCGGACTGAACTGCAGCCAGTGAGGGTTGATCGCCACCAGGTAGTCATCGGTGAACAGCCCGTACTTATGCCACAACCCTATCGGCCATCGCTCTTTAAACTTTTCAACCAGACGCAAGTGCTCTTGCATCGCAGTCGGAACAAAATTATCTAAAACTTGAGATTGAGCTTTCAGCTCTCCCACTGACCCCACCGAAGTCTTATCTTTAACTTTCTCCAACAAATAATTAGACGTTCTTCTCCGTCTTTTCCATAATCTTAAATCCACCCGGTGCCATAAAAATTCTTCACGACACTTTAAAGGAATGTGCACTGATCTGGCCACTATCTCACTTTCATTAACAACACTTTTTATCAGATCGTAGTTTTCGTTTGGCCGCGAATTGTCGACGTTAACACAAACAACTAAAGTTGAAAATGCGACGATAACTTGTATGATTTTAGTCATTGCATAAAAGGGAAGTTAGAAGTTTTAGCGCGTTCGTTAATGACACAACCGTCCTCGAAGCTTTCCAAGACAAAATGTTACTCGACTCGTAGTCGAGTGGAGCACGTCGCGTCACTGAAACCAGCCCGTTGGATACGGTACTTTTGTGCCTATTTTATTGTATACAGCTTTTCCCGTTTCAGTTCTATTTTTGTTACGACGCGACATACTGACATGTGCTGCACGTCTCTACGTTATATTTACGACCTTGCAGTCGACCGCCGGCTTAGATGATGTTTTCATACGTCGTTTAATTTAATATTTAACACTAGAATAAAATATTCATGATTAATGTAGCTGTCGGAACAGTTAGAACTTTTATTTTTTTATTTTCGTGTTCATTGCTCATGTCGTAAATAACGAGAAAATGTAAATGGCATGATATAAGTTAGCGCATCCGTCATTATAGCCTGATTTATAACTTCTGGATTCAGTCGAGATTTGCCGAGTAAGTATGCGAGTAGGTACCTACTAACACTACATCCCTAATGCAACACCTTTATTTTTAAAAAAGTATTTTTGTACTATAAAGCCCGCTATCAGAGCTAAAACAAATGACCGCTGCCCGCTGTCATTTGTTTTAGGTCTTGCTAACAAAAACCTCGCCTTTGCGCAACGCTTAATAAAAATCCACCTGTAGGTATCACTTTCTAACATTTTAATACATGAATCAACGCATTATGCGCCCGCAGTATGCGCTGGTATAAAATATACGCAGACGGATTTTTGATATGCGTTGTGCTGGGCTGCGGCCTGTTGTCATTTGCGCTCAGCTTAAAACTCGTTCACATGTACAAATATCTCAGTTGCAATAAATTGAACATCCGCCAAATATCATCAAATTACATTTTCCTATACAAGATCTAAAAATAACTAAAAGCAGATTAACATGTGTAAAGATGCGATTCCTGTGATGATATCGCTGATCCAGCCGATTTAACTCTCTTTGTCAAACCTTTTAGTCGAAGTAAAGAGAGAAAGATGTTTAGCCAAGTGTAAAGCGACGATTCAATCGGGGAAAAGACTTCACGCTTTTCCTATACCTACATCTACACATGAAACACTACGAAAGGTTGATAAAAGATAAGCTTATAATGTGGGCTTATAATGTGGTGTACGTGTAATGGAGATGTCTAGTGCAGCAGAACGTAAACGCAAATTTGAAGAACAAAGCTAGTTTAGCTAAAGCTAGTTTTTTTTAAATTGCATGTCGTTTTAATTGTCGTCATGAACATTTTTTGGCTGGCAAGTGTATAATTAAAAATGGCGTATCTCTACCTAAGTACATTAAAGGTAAATATTTTGTAACATAAGAGGGATTGCTAAGGTCATGTGTCTCCTTATTCCTATTTTGAAGCATTTTTTATATCTATAACGTTTTAGCTGAATAAATAGTCTCTTGGACAAAAGTAGTTTTTGTCTATAGTACGTAATAAAGCGTACGATTGGTTGCCTTAAAATGATTGTTATTAGCGATAAGACCGCTAATTGTTACATTTAGATTAGAAATTAGAGTAGTATAGAATAGAATAATACTTTATAGCAAACTAATATACAAAAAACAAATATACAATAACAACTTATTAGGCACTAGATTTTATAATATATGCAATTGTTTAAGTTTTAAGTTTTTCCGTACAATTGTTTTGTTAAATAAAGAGTTATCAATCAATCAATCATGTGGGCGAGGCCAATGCCCTGTTGATCGTTGTCGCTTACCAAACGCTCGTCTATACCACCCTTTTATCGGAAAATAGCCCGATTGTCCGATAAGAGAGAAGGCTCTTATGGTATGGATTGGCTGCATGATCTAGACGAGCGTTTGTCTATATTAAATTTGTTGCATTTCTTATAATAGAGGCGACATGATTACTAATATAAATAAATAGTATATGTTGTTTTAATCTAAAACCCAAAATTCTATTTATATACCACCCAAATGATAAATAAGCAAAGACGGATAATTTGATGTCCCTTGTTGGAAGATGGGTACAATTTGAAGGACTTATCAAAGTTTGTGGGAAGGTAAATATGCCTTCAGGATTAAACTACCCAAAATTAATAATTTCAGGTAGAAGATTTAATTTTATTACTTTGAGCCGTGAAATATATTATAAGGCAAACTTTGTGAGTCCAATTAACATTATTTTGCCTGGGATTTTATAAAAGAATACACCTACACACGACCTCTTCATAATTTTCATCATAATAATATTTTTGGAGTATGGACGTTTAGGTAAAGCTAAAGCTTTAGCTAAAGCTTTAGCTTTACCTAAACGTCCATACGTCGCTTTAGAGATTTTTACGACTCGAGCTCCCGTTTTAGCTCTTTTGGGCACTTTAATCGAAATATATTTAGAAAATAATCTAATTTCAGGGAAAACGGCCTCCTCAACGAGGGTAAGCAGCTCGAGCAGACAGATATTTGCCTAATCGCTTGTTGAGGTCATAAATCCAAAAACTTCCTGAAAGCAATGACCGCGTACTTTGCCCAGAGGAATAAAAAGTTATCTGATATTCTGATTTTGTCAGAACTTCGTATTTCGTCACTGGTCGATCCGTGTATTATGTATTGTCCCTAAGGATTTGTGTGCAAAATATGGAGAGCTGTCGTTGAGTATCAAAGGAGAAGTATCAAAGAGACTCGGACATAAAAACGTCTATAACAGTAACCTACGTTTGATGACTGTTTGGTATATTTTCATGAGACTCTATATAGCTTTTGTGTTCACTTACCTCAAATACATGAAGAGAACTATAACGTTTCCCCAGCATCCAACTGTAGCGAAGAAAAGATACATCACTCCGAGTATCTTCTGAACAGTTTCACTCGGGGGAGGAAAATGTAGCCAATGATCGTTGATTAGATCTAGGTAGTCGTCAGAGAAGTATCCGAGGTCTTTCCATCGCTGCACGGGCCAGTGTTCTTTGAAGTTGGCGATTAGCGTAATGTGGTCTTCAGTCATGTTGGTTGTATTTGAGCTGCTGTTTTTATATCTAGGCTCGTCGATATCGGCCACTCGGGGTGCGGTATTTGGTTCAGTGTTGTGGACCGAATGCTTAACTCTATGTGACGGTGTTCTCGAGATCACGTCCTCGTACCGCCATAATTCGGTAACCCTTTTCACGTCCAAATGTCTAATTTCATTTTTTACATTCAGTATATTTCCAGAGGATTTTTGTGCTTTGGTCTTCTCGTTCAGAATGAGAACTAGAAACGTTACTGATGTAAAAATTGTCTTTATTTTCATGATGATATATTTAACCGAAGGACAGTGGACGTGTTCTTCGTACGGTATCTTGCGATGTACAAAACAATGGACGATCAGTGCTCAGCTCAGGTATATTTGCGTGATTAGGTTCCATGGCTTCGGCGGCTATTCCTTTGGGGCTAATTTTGACTTTATGGTTAAATGGATTGAAGTGGCTTGCTTTTAGCAAAGACGGCAATAAATTGACGTTTAATAAGGTCACTTAGAAGGTTGATTGGTCCTCTTTATTCAATTTGATCGTTTTATTTATGGAGTTACTTGTTAATAATGCTCTTAATCAAGCGCTGCATTTAATTTTAAACGGGTGCGTGACGGCTATTTCTATTCACGACTGGTCAATTGACCGTGTCGCTTTGCGCCGTTAATATTATTACGGTATTTCAATTATTAGTAGGATAGCGTTTAGCACTACATACATTTGATTAAAATGTCGGTAATAAAAGATTCATATGAATTGGTTAAGTGTATAGGTAAACTATTAGGTACCCACAACATTTTATCTTTTTTTCTTACTGTGGTTTGTTTTTGTTGTCTGATTAATTTTTATAAATCCATTTAAGACCTACGTTTGACCACATCCCACCTGATGGAAAGAGCAGATGCGCTCGTCGATTACGTAAAATACCCAGAAAGATACCTATTCACTCGTGCTTTAAGGATTCCCAAGTTGTATAGCTCGAGAAACTCGGATGACAGCAATGTGTTCATTTCGCTTTGTTGTCTATATAGAACAAAATCATAGTCATGTCATACATATAGCGACAGTTAAAAGACGCTACGCTCCATTTTGATTAAGTTTTGTGAGCAAAAAGCTTCATCCCAGGCGATTTGATGGTAATAATATGTTATTACATGGTCGTCTTGTGATATGAACGTTTGGTATGACATAATTTTATGATATATTACTGCTTTCGTAAAATAATATCGGAGAATCATTACGTATTCTTGTCGCGCACCCCCCGCCTTTGTATAGAGTAATATTTTTTATAATCCAACAACCTATTATGTAAGCTATTTGGATGAAAATATGTTTTTCCCGTTATGTTAAACAAAGAAATATGAAAGTAAGTTTTTCTTTACAGCTTCCAACACCAAAATGTTACGGAACAAAGAGTTTTGTGTATAAAGAATTGCCTGGTGGCAAATTACATGTTATGAAATATATTATATAAAATCGTTCGTACACTTTCGTACTATCAACGCACAGCCCAAACGGCTGGACGGATTGAGCTGAAATAGGTATCTAATATTGAATAATATTTGAGAAAGAAAACAGGCAAATGACTATTTCACCTTCTAATCACTATATTGTATTAAACAAAGTCGCCTCCCGTGTCTGTCTGTCCTTATGTATGCCTAAATCTAAAAACTACGCAACGGATTTCGATGCTATTTTTTATGCATAGAGTAATTCAAGAGAATGGTTTATATGTACAATAAATGCATCATATAGTAGAGAAACACTAATCCTTTTCTGTTAGACGCAACGAAGTGCGCGCGGTCCCACTAGTAATGTATAATAATAATTAATATATCTACCTAATACCTCATTACCCTACACATTTCTCTGAAAGAGATCGCTTTTAGAGATTAGATAAGATAAGATAGGATTACTCTTTATTGTTGAAACCAAAAGAACATAACACATTATACTTATTAATAGCTAGTACTAAAATACAGTTTGGTTCACAATGGGCGGCCTTATCGCTGTGAGCGAGCTCTTCCAGGCAACCGGCCTTTGTACGGAATTATAGATTACTGATAACACTTTTGTTTTTAAAGAATAGGTCTGCGTTTGACCACAGTCTCATCTGTTGGTAAGTGATGACGCGGTCGAAGATGTTGCACACAGACCTAGTAAATAAATATTAAAAGTAAGCTATCGTTATATTTATAAAGTACTAGCTGCGGCCAGCGGTTTTACCCGCAGTACTGTATACCCACCACACTCACCCAGTAAGTACTGTACCGCCTATTTGTTATTCCAGGGTCTAAGCTATTTCTATACCTCTATTCTATACCAAATTTCAGCTGAATCGATCCACCCGTTTAGGCGTGAAAGAGTAACAAACATATATCCAGACATCCATTCTTATGCCGATTGTTTACCTAGCATTTAGATATTTAGCTCAGTAAGTTTATTTGTAATTATTTGGTACGCAATAAAGTATTATTCTATTCTATTCTTATTGTTACTCATGTGTCCAAATAAATGATTTGTAAACTTTCACGTTTATAATATTAGTAAGATTTAGTTGTATGTACTCGTAACTACACGTTCTTGTACCAAATCTCACTCTACGCTTTCAGTCAACTTTTCCATACAAAGGTTGGTTGCCTGGAAGAGATCGCTCACAGCGATAAGGCCGCCCATTATGGACCAAATTGTATTTTAGTGCTAATATTAAGTAAAACTGTAATTTTCTTTGGTTGTAATAAAGAGTATTCTATTCTAACCCTCGATTTAAAGACTCCTACGTTGAATAGTGGAAAGTAAAGTTTTTTTAACTTTTAGAATGAAAGATAAAAATTAGATCAACAAATTAGATTTAAACGTAGCTAAATGTTTTGTATGTTCCTTTACACGTAAGCCCACGCCTTTCATTTTTAATTACACTCTTAAATCTTCTATTCTGGCCAGAGTTACTACTGTTAACGATTTAGGTGTAACTTTTGATTCTAAGCTCCTATTTGACGTACACATTAATAATATTGTTAATAAGGCATCTAAAGCATTAGGGTTTGTAATACGTATGTCATCAGATTTCAACTCAATTAAAACTATGAAAATATTATACTGTGCTTTTGTACGCAGCCACTTGGAGTATGCCTCTCAGGTCTGGAACCCTAATTATAGCGTGTACATTACGAGAATAGAAAGTATTCAGAAGCGATTCCTCCGTTTTTTGCAATTTCGATCTAAAGTTTTCTTGTCAGATTATCCGACCAGATGCAGAAAGTTTCATTTGCTCCCACTTGTAGAAAGGAGACGCGTAGCAGATTTGGCATACCTATTTGACATAGCAAATGGTGCGATTGATTGTCCGGAGCTCCTTGCAGGTTTGGGATTTCGGTCTCACTCTGTAATGTTAAGAAAACCATGTCTCTTGCATATAGCGAGTGCGCGGTCTACTTATCGTCAAAATAGCTATCTCATTAGAGCATGTAAATGTTTTAACGAAATAACAAAAGATTTAGATTTAGATATATTTAATCTACCTACACAAAAGTTAAAACGCATTTGTGCTAACAATTATTTTGAGTTTTAGATGCTATATTATATATATATATTATATATTATTCTATATTATATATTATTCTATATTATATATTATTCTATATCCATATCCATCCATACATATAATAAGAATGGAAATTTCTCCCCATTCATTGTGATCCTTTACTAAGATGAATCGTGAAAATACGCATATGAACAAAACGACGCGAAAAAGTCGCTTGCGCGATCTAATTCGTAAAACATTTTGTCAATTTTTCCAAGGGAAACGTAAAATAAAATGATAAAATAAATAATAATCATTTATATCGGACACATTGCCCCTAATTTACATCAAAAGTTCTAAATAAAAGTAATAGAATATAAAGTAAACTCAATTCAAAAAAATATGGTGCGACAAACTGCGACAAACTAAAAATACGCCATCTATCGATGTGGCTGTAAACGAAACCTTTAATTTGGGCTAAATTTGTAAATAGTTTGTGTCACTGGTGTGGTTAAACAACACCACCGATTTGAATAAAATTTTCACTAATACGTTGCAGTTTTCTCTACTTGAACCTTAGTGTTGGTTTTAGTCAAATCGGTTCATAAATAAAAGAGTTATATCAATCTAAAGATTCGCATATAAAATGCTAATAAACAAGAAAGGTAGTCATAGGAACCGCGTAATCAAAAGACAAAACCTCATCGAGTTTGGGCTCATTTGATTCGTCTTGACGAGTACTTTGATACTATATAGTAACCAGGGTCCGATGACGGAGCTGGAAGGTGGCCATAGGAACTCCGTGATTAAAAGAAAAAACCCCATCGAGTTTGGGCTCATTTGATTCGTCTTGACGAGTACTTTGATGCTATACAGTAGCCAGGGTCTGTACATAGGTAGGTATCATTTTGCACCTTATTTTTAATTTCTAAACCATGTAAAATCATCAGGAAACAAATTAGAATTCATTTAAATTAGTAAATGTAACTTATTTCTCATATGAATCAGCGCCAGCGGAAAATAATGGAACTAATCTAATGTGCGCATGATGCGTGTAAATATCAGTAATAAATATCTTTTTGCTGCTTCTTTTTAATTTCTAAAACATGTAAAATCATCTGAAGATAAATAGAAAAATTCATTTAAAGTTCATTGTAAAAGTAAATTATTTTTCATACAAGCTAGCGCCACGGAAAATAACGGAACTAATGTCCTAAGAAAAAGAAATATCGTTTATTCTGCAAACAGTTTTAGAAAAGAGTCCCGCGTAACCTAGCGGAACTAAATAATAGATTTATAATTACTGTGAATACTTCATTTATTATATATTTTTTAATTGTTAGATTAATTAAATATTATGTACCTATTTAATTGAGAAATTAAATATGAGAAATTATGAATTGTTAAAAATCTGTAGATATTTTAACTTAAAATCACGCGATTGTGGCGCTCCATCTAGGGGGATCTTTTGTAAAAATCACTGGTTATCCGGAGACACACAGACATAAAATCTGTTCACACCCATTTAGGCATACATCCAGACACAAACTTTCACGTATATAATGTTAGTAAAATTTTGCAATGATTATTATAGAACCTTTTATCTGTGTTATAGATAATCATAGGCGGATTTAGGGGGGGGGGGGCAAGGGGCCAAGCCCCCCCCCCCCCCGAGTCATTAAGCAAGCTGCTCGCGCACATATTATAAAGGATGTTTAAGCTTTCTTACTGCTCAGAGCGAGTAGGCGGATTTAGGGGGGGGGGCAGGGGGCCAAGGCACCCCCAGAAGCATTGTAGAGTTACGAATTTCGCACATATTTCATGGTAAAGATTAATTTTTTTTTTCGGCGCTCGCAGCTAGCTGCTCGCGCACTTATTGTAATGGATGTTTAAACTTCCTAACCGCTCAGAGCGAGCTAAACATACACTTTTCGTAATAAAAATTATAATATTTTTGCCCGTCTGCACCTTGCCGCCCCCCCCCCCCCCCAAAACCAAATCCTGGATCCGCCTATGATTTTAGGTATACACCTCAGTGGTAGCACGGTAAAGAGATATACAGTAGTTTGACTGAGCGTGATTTTTGAACATAAATACCTACAGTCTCGCGGTACATGCGCGAGTCATAGGGCTGCCGGGCAGCCGCTGCCCGCATACAGTAGGTACCTACCTATTTCATATCATCTACTTACTTGAGCTAATATCTAGATGAGTTATATTATTTTTGTACATTTATTGATAATTTTTTTTACAAGGTTTTATTTCTATTTCATATTACCTACCTATATGTACCTTACTACGTCCGCTTAGGAACCACTGAATGTCCGTTACAAAAATGCAACAGTCGAATGAGATTTGAAAATGTATTGTATCAAACTAAGTACACACGGGATGAAGCCGCGTTTTTTGTGGCTATGACTAAAAATACCTAAGAACACTTCCGCCTAACTTACTTTTCAAACAAAATCTAAATCGAATCTATGAGACAGACACGTCAAACTTATCACACCCTTTCGTCTTTGCGTCGGGAGTTAAAAATAAATACGATTGATCACTCTTCAATTCAATAAAAAGTAGGTACATAATAACAGGTAGATTAAAACTAAAGTTGGTTCATAATTTAGAAGCCTAATCTGGGAACTACAATAGGTTTTATTCCAGCATAGTATCCCTACTATACCTACCTACTTACCTATCATGTCGTGGCGGCGTATATTGAAACCCAAGACAAGAGACAAAACAAGACAAAAGACAAGACAAGAGACAAGACAAGAGACAAGACAAGAGACAAGACAAGAGACAAGACAAGAGACAAGACAAGAGACAAGACAAGAGACAAGACAAGAGACAAGACAAGAGACAAGACAAGAGACAAGACAAGAGACAAGACAAGAGACAAGACAAGAGACAAGACAAGAGACAAGACAAGAGACAAGACAAGAGACAAGACAAGAGACAAGACAAGAGACAAGACAAGAGACAAGACAAGAGACAAGACAAGAGACAAGACAAGAGACAAGACAAGAGACAAGACAAGAGACAAGACAAGAGACAAGACAAGAGACAAGACAAGAGACAAGACAAGAGACAAGACAAGAGACAAGACAAGAGACAAGACAAGAGACAAGACAAGAGACAAGACAAGAGACAAGACAAGAGACAAGACAAGAGACAAGACAAGAGACAAGACAAGAGACAAGACAAGAGACAAGACAAGAGACAAGACAAGAGACAAGACAAGAGACAAGACAAGAGACAAGACAAGAGACAAGACAAGAGACAAGACAAGAGACAAGACAAGAGACAAGACAAGAGACAAGACAAGAGACAAGACAAGAGACAAGACAAGAGACAAGACAAGAGACAAGACAAGAGACAAGACAAGAGACAAGACAAGAGACAAGACAAGAGACAAGACAAGAGACAAGACAAGAGACAAGACAAGACTCTTACTCACACACTTACTTGGTCTCTCACTTGCACTCTTACTCGGACTTTTACTCGGTCTCTTACTCGCACTCTTACTCAAACTCTTACTCGGGCTCTTACTCGCACTCTTACTCGGACTCTTACTCGCAGTCTTACTCGAATTCTTACTCAGATTCTTATTCGCATTCTTACTCGGACTCTTACTCGCAGTCTTACTCGAATTCTTACTCAGATTCTTACTCGCACTCTTACTTGGTCTCTTACTCGCACTCTTACTCGGACTCTTACTCGGAATCTTAATCGCACTCTTACTCGGACTATTACTCGCACTCTTACTCGGACACTTACACGCAGTCTTACTCGAATTCTTACTCAGTTTCTCACTTGCACTCTTACTCGGACTCTTACTTGGACTCTTACTTGGACTCTTACTCGGTCTCTTACTCGCACTCTTACTTCAGCAGAATACTTTTAAAAATAAAAAAAATAACTTCTTACTAACTTACCTCAAAAACAGCATAATATCGCATGCTATTTTTTTGACATTTTATATAATTTATTATATTATGTATACATACGTCAAAAGTAAATAACGTAAATTACACTAAATACTTGCAAAAAACTATCGCGACGTCCGCCCGTCGCTGCGTGGCACCCGCTTCTGTTAGCAGTGGTCTACGTCATGAAACCTTTCTATGTTCCAAATTTCAACCCAATCCAGCTAGCGGTTGAGGCTGTACGTTATACAGATACATCAGTCACTAGCTTATTCTCATGGCTTTGCCCGCATGGACGGGTTACGTTTCATAATACCTACGGTCGTTTCAACTACGGTCGATATAACTACGGTCGATTCGCATAAGTTCATTTCACATATTGGACGACTCGCTTACAGTGCAACTCGCCTGCGGTTGATTAAACTATGGGCATGTGAACTAATGGGCGATTCGGCCAATGTTCATTTGATATATTGGTTAATTCAACTATGGACGACTCACCTACGGTTTATAAATTCTTTGCTACGCGTGTTTTTAGTACAGTATTCAGGGCAAACCGAAATCTGTTGGTTAGGTTAGGTTTGAACAGTGACCACAATGCGCGAGCCGAGCGAGCGAAGCGAGCGTGCCGCGGCAGCGGCCGGCGAAGCGCCAGATATTTTTCTTATTACTGAATTATTTATCCTGTGTCATGGCATCTTCAGGCATTTTGGCATCTTCTTTCATCTACCTCATCATGGCAAAGTGGCATAATAAGCTGTCTGCGCACCTACAGATAGAAATCATTCAGGTATCAAAAACAACACGTTTCTGAATTCTGTACTATAAACAAGTATTTTTTAGCTGTCATATCTGACTAGCAGCCGGAAACATGGTCTAAAAATACGTGAAACGTCCGTTAGTTCGGTCAAAAATAGGCAAATCGTCCAATAGTTTAATCAACCATAGCTCAATCGACCGTAGCTGAGTTAACCGTAGGCGAATCGTCCAATATTGATTTCAACCAATAGTTATTATGAACGTAGGCGAAACGTCCAATAGACATTTTGAATAGTAGGTGATTCGATCGTAGTTACATATTGGCAAGGTTTGCCAGCCTTTACTAATTCTACGCCCATTAAGTCGCAGAAAACCCGTGAATTGAATCCCTCTTTTCCGTGGAATTGGAAATCGAATTAAATGGTCTGCATCAAATTCATTAATATATGAATAATTTACTGTCACGCGCTACGAAGTGCGCGCGGGTCAGCTAGTTATACATAATATTGAACGTTATTGTCTTCTGTCTATATAAACATCTTTTTTTTTTTGTTGATATATTGTAATCATCAGTGAAAACTTTTAATTGGCCTTATATGAACTATTTTATGTAATCAATCATGTACCTAGCTGTAAGTTTTCCTTTGAAAATAAAATAAAAAAATAAATAAAATAAGATCATTAAACCAGTTTCTAATTTAATTTTGAGCACGACTCGTTTTTACGAGTATAAAATGCCCCTTCCGTGATCAAGTTATTTGTGTCACAACCGCAATTAATTAGGCTTATTGGAAACCTATCGAAATGATTCGCGTTAGATTCGGCGCTAATTCCCTGAACAACAGCCAAATTACCCTCCGAACAATAATAATAACAAACTGTATCAGTTAATTAGTAACTACTTGATCTCATTAACTACTATATGAATAGTTAAACGAAAGATATTGTGCCACGGGACTAAGAGTTCGTAGAAAAAATATTAAAGATAATTCTGTGTTGACACATTTAAGTACCTACTTAGAAACAAAGGCAATTGGTACGATAGTTAATCGGATAATTATCTGTATTTTTAAATGTGACGAAAAATATATCATCTTCATCATCTATCGATTTAATGTACATTTTTTATTAAAACATATTTTTATTTATGAAATAGACATTTATTGTATTTTTAAAGTTAATCTGTAATTTTGTAAGGATTTAAAAAATGGTGGTGTTCAGAAACAGTTATCTTATCTAATCTGCATTTTATTTTGTAATTTCTAAGTTGATTTTTAAGTCCAGTAGGTATATTTTTCCAAGAAGCCTCGCCGAAATTAAAAAATATTACGTAACTTTATTTTTTTTTTATATTGAAAGATTAAGTAGAAGCAGGTTAAAATTCAAGGCATGTCGCTTTACCACCTCTTATATTTATGTTGTTTCAGAGCTCTATCGCGACATCTCCTGTTTAGTGATTCATTGAGGTACAGAGTGGGATTAGTACGCAGATCGTGTTGTGGGGAGATTGTCTTACGCGATTAATTGACGAAGATTAAATTATAATTACGTATAACCTTGAAACTTTGGGCACGTTTAATTTGAATCGTGGCTTCATTTATTAGTCTTGAAGTTTAATAACAGTTTGAAATGTTATTAGCTCTACAGATGCCAAAAATTCTCTTAGACAACTAATGCTGAGTTAATAACAAATGTCCTCTGTGCAGACTTGACTGGTATTTTCAAATAATTGTTTTTTTTTATTAACAAGGAGGGAATTATGTATTCCTTCTTTTAGGAAATCTAAGATTAAACAGGTAAATGACCTATGTTATGCATGCTTATAACCTATTTGAATGAATTATTTGTAGCGATATTCATAATATTGTAAAAATGTATATTATTCATATGTCTGATTGTCTGGTACAGCTAGGATTCAGCTGAACATACATATTATTATATCTACGTATGTGTTCCTGAAATCAATATATTATAAACAATTTTAATTTTCTGCAACGTAAAGTTGGTATGTCCTTTAATCAAAAATCTAAGACGGTGCAGAAATTAAATTTAAGCCGCTTTGTTTTGAGCGTGAAAGGGTGACAAACATAATATATCATAATCAACAAGTCTAAAAGTAGTCCAGTAAAAGAAGAAATGTGGATCGAAAAATCGAAAGCAGAAAAACTAACTTATTAACTTTGTTTGGACTAGTTAGGAGATAAACATACTAAAAGTCCCCACCCCTCCGAGGTGAGCCCGAGGGGGGGGAGGCCGAAGAAGGTCCCATTTTTAGGTTTTTTGCTTATATGTCAAAAACTGTGCGTTGTACGATATTTTGTTGTACTACATTATTAAGCCTCATAAAATTTTCTACAACTTCGGCCTTGACACTTTTCATCTATCTTCAATCGTTGTCCAGCTATGAGCTTCCAAACATGGTCTATTTTGAAGACGCTTAAATTAATTTTCCATATAAAGTCGGTAAAAAAATCTTACAAATAAAATTTGAACAACTTCTGGTTGTCGTATCATAATGAAACTTTGCAGATGTCTTGAAATCTGATGACAGTTTAATAATCTGGTACTACTGAGCTGATCTGATGATGGAACCAGGAGGTGTCTACTGAAACTCTTCAATGGCTATTAGTAAAACCGGCGAGTTTAGGCTCATTACATTCGGATTGATGAGACGTAGGCACCTCCTGGTCCATTATCAGACCCTCGACAGCAAGTGTTATGAAAAAGTCTCATCGATTCGAATGTAATGTGCCCAAACTCGACGAGTTTACTAATAGCCATTGAAGAGTTTCATTAGACACCTCCTGGCTCCATCATCAGATCAGCTCAGTGGTACCAGATTATTAAACTGTCATCAGATTTCTAGATATTTGCAAAGTTTCATTATGATACGACAACCAGAAGTTGGTCAAATTTTATTTGTAAGATTTTTTTACCGACTTTGTATGGAAAACTAATTTAAGCGTCTTCAAAATAGACCATGTTTGGAAGCTCATAGCTGGACAACGATTGAAGATAGATGAAAAGTGTCAAGGCCGAAGTTGTAGAAAATTTTATGAGGTTTAATAATGTAGTTCAACAAAATATTGTACAACGCACAGTTTTTGTCATATAAGCAAAAAAACCTAAAAATGGGACCTTCTTCGGCCTCCCCCCCCTCGGGCTCACCTCGAAGGGGTGGGGTCTTTTAGTATGTTTATCTCCTAACTAGTCCAAACAAAGTTACTAAGTTAGTTTTTCTGCTTTCGACTTTTCGATCCACATACCCTTTTTGGGCACTCATTGACTGGGCTAAAGTCCATTTGAAGCGGTGGTGGCCAAGGGGTTATGTGGTGCAGATGTCATTCCGAATCACCGAGTTCGAATTCCGGCCCCGCGCACATTTCTATAAATGTGTTGTTGTGTTTACCTACGTAAATAATGTATAAAAACGTCCTAACTTTAGCTTGATACATCGAGATAAATCTAAATAAGGGATTTTATTCAAAATAGCAAGCTCCAATGTCAATAAAATAGGGATTTGTCTATGATACGTTACAGTGCCTTCAGCGTTTATTTAAACACGGTGGTGGAAAGTGGAACTACGACGAACGTGTAACTAACAAGTTTTGTTTTATTGCTACACTAGCGACGGAACCAGCGGGCTGGATAAGTTGGCCGACCTAGCGGTGGTTTGCTGGCAGGGCCCGAGATCGAACGTAACACATCATCACAGATGTGTATCAGAATGAATGCCGTCACTCTATCTACTTTGTGTAAATTAAGTAGAACAATCCTCCACAACGCTTTGGGCGAGGAACAGTGACGAGTGATGATATCTGGAGGGTCGCTGGGAGTGGTTGTAGGAGAAGAACAAAGGATGGAGTTGAATGGCGTGCCATGGGATGCATGGGATCATACTGAAACTAATTGAAAAAGATATTATCTCTTTTGTTATTATATAGGACTAGCTTATGCTCGCGGCTTTGCCCGCATGGCGAAATCCTTTCTTAGCGGAGGTATACGTCATAAAACCTATCTGTCTTCCAAATTTCAACCCAATCCGTCCAGCGATTTAGGGTGTGCGTTGATAGATCAGTCAGTCAATCAGTCACTCTTTCCTTTTATATATTTAGATACACCATTTATAATAATTATAATTCATGGAAAAGCCAAGAAAAATAATTATTTATCACCCAAAACATCAAACAGCTCGACTGATTTTAATGAATTTTTGTGTGTATATTTGGTAGGTGTGACACTAGGTCTTAAAGTCACAGACGTAAGCAGACTACGCAGATGAAATTGCCAGATGAAGAGCCAGCTGTTTATTTTATTTTTAAACTGACCACGCTTCGCTACTTTTTCATACAAATTATACTCACGCGTTCGCAGCATCTACCCCAATACATATCCGTGGCCAGCACCGATAAACTCCCGATAAGGGCTGATCCTAGATCAGTTCAGCTTGTTTGGCAGAAATACAATGTTCGCTTCTATTTCTGAACACGTCATCAATATAGGATTTGATGGATCAGGCTGTGTATTATGTATGACAATTGAGAGGTTTTTTACGCCTCCGTAACCTTGCTATTATGAGGTATGAATAAACTAGTAATATTTAGCTAACGACAAAAACATTGGCAGATACACACAATCACTAAAAAATAGTTAAAATCTACTGCCCACTGCCCACTAATAACCTACTTCCTCTATATATCCTACTAATCACACTGTGAGTGAACTTGTGAGTGTGTGAGTGATGTGTATGTTACTTCTTCACGCCCAACCGGGTGGACCAATTGAGCTGAAATTTGATATAGATGAACTGTTTTGTATATGTAGCCAAGATTATCACAATGGCAACTTTATAGAGTATAGCCGGATTCAGAGAGTATGAGTGATGCATAGTACTTCATATTGAAGTCCTAAATAACAATATGACTAATATTTGACCAGTAGGCGTATAGTGTTCATTTTCGTAAAATTAAGAAAAACTAAATTATTGTATTTTGTTCCAAGTTCTTGATATATATAGATAATGAACATACCTACCTACTTAATTACAAAAGTATAATACTCAGTATATAGGTGCCAATATGTAAACGAAATTATATAATAACTAGCTTATGCTCGCGGCTTTGCCCGCATAGCAAAATCCTTTCTTAGCGGAGGTCTACGTCATAAAACCTCAAACTGCCTTCCAAATTTCAAACCAATCCGTCCAGTGGTTTAGGCTGTGCGTTGATCAGTCAGTCAATCAGTCATTCTTTCCTTTTATATATTTAGATAATAATATCTATTTATACTTTTCTGAATGGGATCAAACAAACTCAACCATTTCCTGGGTTAGCCAGTGGCCGAACATTCTAGAGATAACCCAAAAGTTTTGCACGATTGTACTGTGATTTATTTTATTAAAAAAGTTATGTAATATTAAGCAAGTTTTGGGCATAAGGGGATATACCTATATAGGGGAGTACAATTTGGAAATAAAGCTGGAACCCTGCGGCGAAATCAAGGAGCGCTTTAGGGACTTATGTATACGGGTACCTATATAATACATATTTATACCTACTATATAACAACTATTTCAAAGTCTAACTCCACTTTAAATTCTTTGATCAAATGACCATTTTATATGTCACAATAATATAGGTCCAGGAAAGAATCTTACATTTTAGTTTTTACCAACCTGATATCTGGGTCCAGAGGTTTTACCACTGAATAATATATAGATATATACATATATCTATCTCCCCTATCAGTTATTCCAGGATCTAAGGTACCTATAACAACAACAACAACACAACACACACACACACACAGACACACAGACACACACACACACACACACTGACACACACAACACAACACACAGCACACAGCTACAACATTTTAGCTGAATTGCTCTACCGTTTAGGCGTAAAGAGGTACTACGACCATTTTATATGTTACAATATATAATATATGTACGATACTACTTCGATTATCTTATATAGATGTTACAGGGCCAATGATAATGATATGGAATATGGAGACAATAATATAATATGGAAGTTCTTTAACGGTGCAAGCATCCTAACACGTGATCTCAATCTGGTTCAGTTACCATTACTTTACCCAATATTCGACCGCGATTCGCTCCGGTTGGAAGAGTAAGACCATAATGATATTACTGAGCTAAGGAAGCTTAACTAAAATGTTCTCCAGGATCATACCAAAATAAAAAAAATAGCTCCATACAAATACAATTCTAGGATCTTATGTGTAGACGTATAAGATCTCATTATTCGCATCGTTTACCATCTGAAAAACATCGAAGCGTTTTGTCATTTCATAACATCAACAAAGGCCACATCGAAATATATGCGAAGGTAAATTTATAAAGTACTTATCTCATAATTAAGTAATTAAGGATACGCATAATGTAGGACGTTGTAAACGAAGTTACCATTCTCGTAAACTGCCACTTCATGCTCCAAATATTCGACTTTCGACCCGCAGATTAATTACTCCAGAGAATAAAATGCTCTTTAATTCTTCGTTCAGAATCACAATGGGCTAATGTGTTTTGTTTTCCTATTTCTTTTCATTAGGTTAACGGTTCTGAGCTTAGTTATTAGAACATCCACAAAGAAGATTTCTTAAAGGTTGATGTTTCAATAAAAAGAAATTATGTACGTGTAAAATAAGATATGATAAATAGCTCTTTATGGATTCAACATTACAGTAAATTTTACAAACAGAGAACTTAAAGCTAACAGTAGTGGTACCAATTGGCGGTCTTATCGCTCAGAGCAATCTCTTCCAGATAACTGTGTATACTGGTGGTTACTATAACTTAATTTTAACAATTTTGTTTTTACGAACCTGATATCTGGGTCCTGCGGTTTTACCACTAAATAATATATGTCTATCTCTCCTATCAGTTATCCCAGGATCTAAGCTAGACGAGCTAGAGATATACGAAATTACAGCTGAATTACTTCTACCGTTTAGGTGTGAAGAGGAAACAAGTATGTTTTTACATATTTGTTACCTCAACTTACTTTAATAATGAATATATACTTTTATACACATGTATCCAAATCTTTCCTTCCAAAATAGTATCCAAACCTAATACAGATTTTAGTAGCTTGTTCGACGTACCTACTAAAGTAAAATCTTAGAAACTAGTATCGATAAGCTAAGCAGAATAGATGCTCCTCGACATTCTTCACGTTGAAATGAAATTCTGCGATAATATTATAAGAGATATGGTTTCTAAACACGTCTTTATGCTAAAGCAGTAAAGTTCAAAGCTCCTTGGCAAAATATAAACTTTTTTCTAAGTATCTATAGGGTATCTCGTTTCTTGTTCAATCAATCATTTAATAAATATTCACTGACTAAAAGGTTGTTTTCTTCAGCGTTCGTATCATGTGTAATATAGTAGATAGTATATCTACTGATATGTGGTATTGGCGGTACTTTTCCTTATTAGGGCCCCCGATATATGTATCAATATCATCCATATAGTTTAGCGGCCCTTTTTCTTAGTATTGAGCACAGAAGTAAAATGTCCTCACATATTTTATACAAGATTATAGATGTGTGTGAATAATACGTTGCTACGCATGTGGAATAAGTATTTAAATGTTTTTTTTAACGATAGTGGGGTTACTTAGTGCGATATGCAGTTTGAGCTAGTTACCCAACCATTTACCTAACCAACTATTCTGCCGCGATTCTTTCTGGCTGGAAGGGTGATGTGGCCAAAGAAATAAGCAGGGTAAGGACACTTTACTTCTTGTGTATCTCAACGATGAGAACAGGCGAGCGTCAAGATCGTCTCGTCCATAATCTGATCACATAGAAAATAAATGGCAGGGATAAGTATATATGGATAGGTTGGTATAGATGTACACTTAGTTATTTGTTACCTTCAAAATTGTTTCCTGTCAAATTAATAGACCTTTTGGGTTGCAATTACGCACCCATGTAGATAACGATCCTAGAATAAAAGACCCTTGAAAAAAGTACTTTTTAGAGCAAAAAAAACAGACAAAACTTGCATATTTATCACATCATCGTAACTAAGTCTCAAATTTAGACGAAAATTGCACAAAATCTCAGCTTACTTTACACCCAGAGCAACAGTTAAGACGCAAATTTATTACCCGCATTTGAAATAGATAGATAAAGTTATCTCCGGGTAATATATATCGCGCCGTGAATGACTCTCCCGGAATCAGTAATGAGTAAACTAAGTCTTTACATAAAATCTATTTCATTAATCCTTCGGGCATCAGGCCAGCCTCCGTAAAGGTCGAACCGAGGTCGTTCCATTATTTATTTATTGAATTTGTACAAAGGGATTTGGTAGCTATTTGTTAATATAGCTAAGCTGTTCCATTTGTCATCATTTGTAAGCCAAAGACGGGTCTCTTAACTAAGCTGACAGCTCTAAAAATATTACCTAGCAAACTTAGGCTGGGTATTACCAAATTGAGGTCAGTTTTACGTGAGTGGCGAAAATGGTATTTAATCGCTGAGCTTATCACACTCTTATACCTACTAGACGTAATCCTACTTCTTACTAATATCATATTTTATACATGAAAGTATGAATGTGTGTATTTGTTACCGGCTGTGTAAAGGTTAACTCGTATAAGTTGAAATTTTATGTAGATAGCTAGAAAATGCATGTTATATACATATAACAAACCAGTAAGAATAGATTATGGATATCTGAATTATTAAAATTAATAAGGTTGGTTTAAAAAAAAAACTTAGAGTTTGGAATAGCTCTAAGGTTGTTTAAAAGAATCAGCAATTGTCATATTTTAAGAGATTTTATATACATTCCTTATCGTAGAGTAGCAGAGAATATCCAACGCTATATAGGTTACGAGAAAACATGGCTGGTATTAAAGGCAATTTTCCACTGAGTACAGCCGTAGGTGGTCTTTTGGACAGCAAAAATAATGTCATTATATTTTTATACTATTATTTCAGCAGACTTAAATTGATAGACAAAAGACAAAATAGTAGAACTAACCATGCGGCTTTTTTTTTTTGCGTTGTTTTGCTTTTTTATCTCCGTTATTGTGTTTTGACCTCAATTCAGATTGATGTCACCTACGGGTGACACACACCTACGGGTACACTGTTCTACGTGTATTAACTTACGCAGGTACCTCCATAATGTAACCGTGGCAGGGCTAAGCCAGCCTTCTAATACATCTTATTAACCATACAACTGAGCTTATTAAATCGCCGCAAGGACGCAATATTGCACAGTACACTTCCTTATTTAAGTGATTTAGTTTGTGCTACATAGATTTTTACTTAGCCGCTTGTTTCATATTATTATACTGCAATACTAGTGGACTCCCGCGCACTTCATCGCACGTAATAGAAAGTTTTTTCTACTATATTATGCATGTATTATACATACAAACCTTTCTCTTGAATCACTTTATCTATCAGTGAAAACCGCATCAAAATCCGTTGTGTAGTTTTAAAGATACATAGGAACAGACAACGGGAAGCAACTTTATTTTATACTACGTAGTGATACATTATAACGAAATAAGTACTACTTCTACTCTGTAACGTTGGCATTCTATTGAACAAATAGAGCAGACCTCGGAAGCATTTTAAAATGAATATAGAGGTTACTCTATAATACCTACAGGAAATGGAAGATAAAAAATTAAATTCGCGTCATTTATTCCTCCACAAAAATTGCTATTCTTCAAAAATAATACACTTATTTCAAAGTTAAAAAATATCGTTATAAAGCCGCGCTGCCGAGAATTTTAGACGTGAAAATGGTCTTTATTGAAGATCACAGTTTATCTTAAAATTGAAATCAGGAAAATGGTCGTCGCGGCCTGTTTGAGTTTACATTAAATTTGTTACGCCATCCAGTCAACCACCCCCGGGGGAGACCTTAGTAGTAATTAAATCTTAAAGCTAAGACATTAAGGTCCTTTCAAATTGCAAAGAGGAAGTAGTTATGGTTAAAGTTACAGTATCAACGGTGCATTGGATTAACTGAAGCCATTAGCTTGATTATTTTAGGTATATAGTAAAATTTGTTATTGAGAATTAAGGATGAAATAGGTATGATATCTATAAAGTTTATAACTTATAAATATATATTTATACAGTAGCCTTTGTGTTATTCCAGGGTCTAAGCTATCTCTATACCAAAATTCGGCTCAATCATTCCACCGTTTTAGGCGTGAAAGAGTAACAAAACTTCCACGTTTATAATATTACTAGGATTTATAAAAACGATGTAAAGGGGCACTCATCCTATGGCACGGAATTCAACTTTTGTCTTTTGTTTTTCTTTTGCCCCTGCTAGGAAATGCTACTCTAGACTCTACTATGAGACTCTCGCATCAAGTGTCTCGCTGAATAATTAAATAAATACTTAAATTATCCATTAAAATTTACCTTTTCCTATTAATATTATAAAGGTGAAACTTGGTATGTGAATGAGATAGATTGTATATTAGTTGCTCTCCCACGTAAAACGACTGAAACGATTTTGATAAAACTGTAATAAATAATTATTTAATATAAATACCACTTTTAATTTCACCGTAATTAAAAAAAATATAGGAGCATTAATGCTAAATATTGAGATTTAATTAGCTTTTGCCATTAATTTCAATAAAATAACGCCTATTATAGGTACTATAGTTAGATATTAGATATCTGAAAATTATATAGGCTTTTTTATTTTATTTTATCACGATTTTTCCAAAGAGTCGGGTTACGTGGATGAAGCCGCAGAGCACAGCAAGTTGAATAATATTAAAAAATACATATAGTGTGTATAATAAAGTATTCATTTATATCTACGTATACACGCAAGTCAAGGGCGTAAATATCTTCAAATAGGCTTAAGAAGAAATATTCCTAAAATTCCGCGCGTGTAGTAAAGAAAATTAGTTTTTTGTTGGCTTGTAGGCAATCCTATATGAACAGTTCGGATAACGCCTCGTGAAGGACTATAAGCCGTGGAATTGCCACTGGAAGCAGACATCGAATGTAATACGCCCAAGGACGAATGGAGGCATACAATTTTGTAAGTAAATATTCCCTTTCTCGGTAATGTAATTGATAAAATACAGCCTGAACGAGTGAGTGTTGTTGTCACGAATAATTTTATGTTGGCTTTATAATGTATTTTGGTATTCGTAACGACGTATCCATTTAATAATGGTTAAAACTATTATGTGGCGTTTTCTTCCTAAATAAAAAATGGAACCCAAAATGCTATGATGGCAATATCTACGAGGAGAGAATTCATCAGGTCCATTATTTAGGCTTCCGTAGTTTACGTATCAATAGAATGGGGGACCAATTTTTTAAAGCACTGCTTGTATATTCATTTGTCTAATCAGTGCAATAAACCACCGGTCTCGGACTGTTTTCCCAAATAGCATATCATTTAAGTTACTATCATAGAATAGTGCTAACTACTTTATAGAATGTGTCATTGCTGTGTTTCGGTAGGAGGGCACTGCAGCTAGTGAAATTACTGGGGTGAAGAGTTTTAACATCTTATGACTCTCAAGTAAGAAGCGTTGGCGCAGTACACACAGAATTTTACCCTTGTAAAATACTGGGTAGCACTGTACTAATTATGGGCAGCGTTATCTCTTACCATCAGAAGAGCGTCTTGCTCGTCTTCTTACTTCGTTGTATAAAAAAATGTACTGAAACGAACTACGACCACTTAGTACGACTACTATGTACTGAATGTACTGTTTATGAAACTGTTGGTCCCGGCTGTCCCTATAAGATATGTAGGATGTCGTTAGGTCATGTTGCAGGCCTTGTAGTAATCTCGGTGACCTGAAACTGCGACATATAGGTTGGCCTCACAACCTTTAAATAGTGATTTGACTCTGACAGTGTATGTAGGGTAACCTGTTCTGTTGAAATATAGACCCCAATTATTTATTTTTTATTTTATTTATATGTAGGAAGAGCTGTGAAAATAAATAGGCCAAGCCACGTGCATTGTAAGGTTCCGTAGTCGAATATTAACTGCCTTATCTTTCAGTGACAATATCTCCGAAACTAATAAAGTTATCTTTACCTTTTATGGTTTTCCTGGAAAGTTCATGGTTGAAACCATATACATTTTTTTGATCCGCGCTTGAAAGCTGCTAGTTCAGATTTTAAAGGGTAGATGTCTAATATTATGTAATATCTTTCTCTATATAGTTTTTGCTATAAATAAAATTGAATTGAATTGATATATTTCAAGCGGTATTTGATTACTAAATATATATTTATATATATATTTAAATCACTAGGTAACGCCGAATAAAATAAAATGTCGTTATATAGTCCTTTCGACGGCTAAGATTAATATTATTATATTAGGCGTTCTCAACCTAGTTGTATATAGCAACCGTATTACACTTTAGGCTCAAAAATAAAATATTGAAAGGCTCTATGTCTTTCAACATTTTATATTTGTCGGCTTACAGTGATTGCCACTAGTTTAATTAATAAAAGTCACCCTCAGAAGAGATATTTTTATGATATTGAATTGTCATCTGGTTGATATACATATTATTCTCTTCCTAGCCTATGGATCTGAGCTACCAACGTACTAAATTTCAGCTCAATCGGTTCAATATTTTTTGTGTGAAAATACGTGCATAAAACTAAATAAAAATGTGATTCTGCAATTATAATTATTCCAAGCGCCAAAAAGTACCCTTCCAGGTAAGTTTCGGGCACTCAGAATAAAGTTTGCGTAAAGGGCTATGAAAAGACTTACAGTCTTTGATATGGTAATGAAGTAGTTCCGACAGAGTTTGACCTCAAATGAAAGTAGTTTGGTAACATTTCATGCAATACTGGCTTCTGGTATTATTAACATGGCTTTAGGACACGTTGTTACGCTAGGTTAGGAGATGATATTAGGTGAAGATAATTCTATGAGTAACCAGTCTTTTTTTGCTTATGGTGACTTACGTTAATTCGGCTCTCTTAATCATGCCTTGTTTTTCTATCTTTACTCGTATAAGGGGACAGAACCACCTTGTGATACACCCTGTGTCGCAGAGTAAAATTTTCAAACAATACAAATCATCAGAGGCATTTTTTGAATGAGAATTTGGCAATGCTAGAGTATAGACAAATGTGTACGAAATAGAGCGCGGTATGCGCCTAGTGAAACGTCGGTTTCGATCAACAGCAGTGAGTGTATAATCAGTGTAATATTTTATTTTTAAATGAGCAGATCGCTGTACGAGTCATGGTATAATTACAAATAAATAAAATACATAATATTACTTATAAATAAAATACATCTTATGATCATTATCATCATCTTATACATCTTATATGACTCTCAAGTAAGAAGCGTTGGCGCAGTGCACCAGTAGCACTGTACTAATTATGGGCAGCGTAATCTCTTAACATCAGGAGAGCGTCTTGCTCGTCTTCCTACTTCGTTGTATAAAACAAAAAAAAAACAATATTACCAATAAATAAATTCTATTACAAGTAAATAATATCAGTTAAGTGCGTGCACGAACTTCTCAAGGCGTCCACGGCATACTAAATTATACATCACCCAAATATAAAATGAAGGTAAGGAGTGTAATGTAGCTTATGCTTATAGCAGGCAATGTTGCTTACATTTCGAATAAAACAAACATGATGATGCCTCTTCCGTTGTAATGTCAAAGTATATGAAACAATATGAAGCTACGCCCAGCGGTTTTACCCGATGAAAAGTATATGTGTATTATATATGTAATATACTTAATTTATACATACTTTTCATCGGGTAATATGTAATTAGTTATTCTTAGCTCTAAGCTACCAAACACCAAATTTCAGTTCAATCAGTGTAAAAAATGAAAACCTTAATTAACAAAATGAAAATCATAACGCGAGATCGTGATGTTTAGTGACGATGCGGTCTTAAGCAGCAGACTAAACCTAGAAGTCGGGATAAATCTCTTACTAGTAAGTAAGTAATATTCTCTAAAAAATATTCCCACGCATACGTTTAAGCAGTTTTAATAAATCAATCAAAATGCTTTACCTAAGTTACACTGAAATAGTTTCATAGCTCTAGCAGCTAATATAATTAGTTTGGTTTCGTAGTTTCCAAGTCTGTAACATGGCTAACGCAGTCATCGTCGTACTTCCACTGCAGAACTTCTCTTGCAGGGTAGGTAGGTATTACAGAGGTTTGGGTTCAAAGTTGGACTGTCTGTTACACTACACCGCGGAGAATTATAGGGTTTCTCAGTACTACCCGGGTCTGGAACTTTACCTATGTAAAATATTGATTGTTTACCTATGTGGATGTGCAAACATTACTGTGCTTCGGTAGGAGGGCACTGTAGCTAGTGAAATTACTGGGCTAAAGAGTCTTAACATCTTATGACTCTTGAGTAAGAAGCGTTGGTGCAGAGCTTCTAGAATTTCTAAATGTGAAATCCTAAATAGCACTGTACTGATTATAGGCAGCGTTATCTCTTAACATCAGGAGAGCGTCTTGCTCGTCTTCTACTTCATCACCTAAAAAAAAACTAATTATTTATTTATTTTCTTATTCAATACAACGCTAGGACTAACTTAATGCTAAAGATGCATTTTCTGCCAGTTGTCCTGAAACTGGAGAAAAACGTAATGGACAAAGGGAGGAGTGCAGATAATGTTAGGGAAATGAATATAATAATATTTTATTTTTTCTGTAAATTTAGTGACAATGTATCCTGTGTCATGATGTAATTCTGTCAGATATAATATAGGTATAACTCAGATATACAATATCTCGTGTCCCAGTGAATAGCTTGACCACATTTTGTAATTTTGTATATCTTTGATGGGTCGTAAAGTATTTTTAAAAAGCAGGCAAAGATGTGCTTTTAAGCTATATATAAAGGAGACCTGTGTATAACCTTTGTTAAGTTCACAAAATTAATTAATGCAAAAACAATGGTGCGTTTTCATTGCATCGAACAATAACTAACACTTACAATGCTGTTTTATTAAAGGAAATATAATTCAGAAAATCATTGTCAACGTATAAAACAACAATGCAATTACAATTGTGCAATTACAATTGTGCAATTATTTTAAACATTTCACTACCATACTATCATTTTAGTTCTTGTTTTCATACAATACTCGTATTATGTAGATATTAATTTCGGTACAAAACTTAAAATAAAAGCCATTTGCAAAGAGACCCAAACATTTAAAGGGCCGTAGCCGCTACGTGCTACGCATTACGCTTCCAAATATTCAAATAACTACGACACACCGCGCGCGTTTAATTAAAGGTTCACTTTAGGCCTACTTTTATGGTATCTTTAAACAAACCCCGGAGGTAAGTTTGAGGATACCATAAAAGTGCGCAGAGATAATTTAAAACGTGGAATAATTTTACGTGTAGAACCTCCTACGGCGTAGCACGAGGCTACGACGTAGCACCACAGTTTACCTTTATAGCTACGAGTAAATCAAGATGTCGCGACAGCGCTCTTATACGTCCAAAGCACATGAGAAGTAAAGATTACTTTAACTTTCATATAATTATTTTATTTATTTAAATGACCTGTTAGGTAGTAGGCGATATATTACTTATTATATATCACTTATTCGGTTTTATAAAAAGATGTACCAAACGTTTAGTGTATGATTTAATGAATAGCATAGACTTTTCAATTTACATATTACATTATTTAATTTTAAAAAAAAATGTTCTTAATTTCATAATATGAACAATATTATGAAATTAAGAACATTTTTTTTTTGTAGCGTCCGTGGCCCAGTTGTCGTTGGTCCGGCTTATAAGCCGGATGTCCTGAGTTGAAATCTCAGTATGGATAAGATTTTCGCCTGTACCGTGTTTCGGAAGGCACGTAAAACTGTGGGTCCCGGCTGTTTCCTATAAGATATGTAGGAGGTAGTCGTTAGGTCATGTTGCAGGCTCTGTAGTAATCTCGGCGAACTAAAACTGCAACATATAGGTTGGCCACACAACCTATAAATTGTGATTTGACTCTGACAGTGTAAGTAGGGTAACCTGTTCTGTTGGAGTAGGTATAAATCCCAATTATTATTATCGTTCGTTCTACAACTCGTCATCCAGTGATACAACATCGTCGGTTACCATGATATCTTTTGTTCCTCACTCTCACCAACAAATCATTCTGACATATTTCATAATATTTCACTCTGCATGAAAAAAATATTACGATGACTTTTATGAGGAGTAGGGACGTAACTTTTCTACAACCCGTTTTCCTTTATGAGAGTAAAATGTAAAGAATTACTAATCAGGGCAGATACCGCGGACTGTAAACAAATACGTTGTGAGGATTATAGACCACGCGTTTTCTCAATCTGTGCAAGTCGAGGTGGCGTAGATTTGGTTTGTTTTTTTTTTGTTGACATTATTATGCCGTGAATGCATGTTGTTTCTGTGTATGTGTGCTCTTTCCATAAATTCGTTCAGACTTAAAATTTTATATATATGACTCTTAGTATATCGAAAAGATTTATTTAATTATTCATTTCTAAAAGAGAAATATGTAAAAGAGCAAAATTTATTTTGTATATATTTTTTTTTTTTTAATATTTTATATATGAAGAATGGGCAAGAACCTCATAGTGTTTATTATTTAAGTAACAAGCAGTAGTCACTGTTTATGTTTTTTTTTATATATATTGTGTTATGACACCGACACGCAAATATAGACGGCCCGCCTGAATTTAAAATTTAAAAAAATGACCGATTATTGCAAATTTCCAACTAAAACCACAGCATAATAACTTAACTAAAAATTCCAATAGCAGGGGGGGTCTCATAGGAACGATTTGCCCTAGTTAACCCTTTTAGAACTGGCGTGCACAATTGTAGACATAAGATACAATGAAAAAAATTGCATACCTTAATCTTAATACTAAGTAGAATGGGAGTCCACATTTATGCACATTAAGAAAAACTAGATTTTCCAAAAAGTTGAAGACTAAATTTTTTAAAATTTATTTTTTTAATAGTCTCCTTACTATACTTTAGACACACGGAATTTACCAATTCCAAAGGATGAAAAAAATAATTCAGGTCTGAAAGGGTTAAGGGTACAATGATATATGTATTATATTTAGTTGGCAAAAGGAATCCATTCAACATATACTGGGCGAATACCTATAGATAGATGTTCACCCAGCGCTGGTTTTCAATGCACCCCTTGCTGGGACTAAGGTGTTGGCCGAAATATTGGTTCAGCGAGATTTATAATAACTAATACAAAATAACATAAAGAAATACAAAATAATAAATACAATAAATGGAAACTCATTCACTCGTAAGTACATGTGTCTGTGTGTGCCATGAGTGCGTGTGTACGTGTGTGCATGCGTGAGAGTGTGTGTGTGTGTTTGTGTTAATAAGAGTGTGTGTATGAGTGTGTTTACAAACAAGTGTCTGACGTAGAGTGGGTATGGTTGGAGAGTTTTAATCATTGTAACTATTTGATAAGTTGTAACTGTTGTCTATAGACGACTACAACACCATGGTGAAACCGACGCGGTGTCGGTCATAGCCGACGTGTATTATCGGACAAGTAGACATTGTAAATCCATTTTTTTCCACACTGGTATTAATTAAATTTCGCTTCATTTTAGTTTTAGTATCACGATGTCCGCCTTTGCAACACAATGTGCGGTGAAATATTACAAGCGTGTTATGTTTTTCCAAATGAGGAGATACATAAAACATTGTGTCGGTGCTTGTGCGGTCGACACAGAATAACACGTAGTTGCTTCACTCGGTTTGTAAATAATGGAGGCGGTTACAGAACAATATCTGTTACGGGCCAGCTTTTAATTTACACATTTTTGTGTCATGTTAAACGTTAAAACCATGTTTTGGGATTAAAAGTTGCTGATGTAAAAAATAATGAGTTTTTATTGTGAAATTAACTGTCCCCAGCGATTTAACTCGCTGCAAAGATTAACGAAACAGCTATGTCTTATTATAGGGGGGCATTTTATGAAGACTCATAAATCTAAACCTAAACGCAGGCTAAACCTAACTTCATCTCAAACACTTCACCCATTTTGGCGTGAAAATTAAATAAACACAGCTAGTGAAATTACTGGGCTGAAGAGTCTTTACATTTTATCACTCTCAAATAAGAAGCGTTAGTGCAGTGCCCCCAGAATTTTACATCATCGTGAAATTCTGGCACAGTACTGATTATGGGCAGCGTTATCTTTTACCAACAGGAAGGCGTCTTGCTCGTCTTCTTACTTCTTTGCATAAAATAAAAAACATCCATACTTTTGTAAATATAATATTAGCAGAAAGCAACAACCAAACTGCTATCGATATTGTTTGTCATTTGGTAAACAAATATTGACATAGACAGATGATCTTATTAATAGGAGCAAAGCTGCGAGACTATACTAGTTTAATTATACAAAAAGCAAACGTGACTGATTGCCATGACTATCAACGGTCACCTCTGCTGCTTAATGGATCGAATATTGAGTTGATATTTGGCACGTAGATAGGTATTACAATAAAATATAATAATTATTTCATAGGTACAGTCAACTACAAAGAGAGAGATGTATCCATGTTAGTCTTACAAAATGAAGGAACTTTTAGTATGCTAAAATTATTTACCCTTACTTCGTGACATTTTCAGTATCCACCAAATCTTATACTATATTCGATTCATTTTAAATGCTATTATTATATATCACCTAAGGAAAAGTAGTGGAATACATCATTGTTGCATATTAAACGAGTCGATGATAATATAAAGTTTGATTGCTACTAGAAATGTCACGAACCAAGGGTAGTTCATTGTGGCAAATGAAAATTTACTTCATTTTGTAAGCCTAACATGGATACATCTCTTTGTAGTTGACTGTACAAAGCTGCGGAAGGGCGTAAGCTTATAGTAAGTAATAAAATGGCGTGCCATTTTGTTTTCGGGCTAGTTCATGGAAATAATATAAAGGTAGAGATACCATTACGAAAATGCAGCACAAAATTAGGTACACAAAAGCATATAATAATACACAGAAAATGTAGGATATTCGTGTTTAAAAACATTAAAAATATTGTACTCTTTCATTTTTCTATGAACTTTTATTTCATTTTCAGTATATTTTTCCTGATTTTCATTTTGTCCGTTAATTTACAGAAAATTCTCATTCTACTGCTGGAGCAAGAAAATACATAGCGTATTTAAGGACAAAAACATAAATATCTCGAGATATTTCTTGTCTATTTAGATAGTTGGTGGAAGGAATAAGATAAGTCAATGCCGTCCTTAGCAAACGACAGAAGGGCCCTCAAAATAGCCTAAACAAGAAACAGTTGAAGAGCGTCATACTATAGGCCTCCGAGACAGCGCAAAAAGAAATGAGTCGTAGGAGTTGAGCGCGCACGACTGTGAATTTTACGTTGGCAAAAAGATTTTTCTCTATTTTGATCATGTAGCCAGGTAAATTTTCTCATTGAAATACAATTATTTATATGTCTTAAAGAGTTCAGTCGGTAAATATGATCTCCGTGTTAGTTGTTTTTTGAATTATGTGCTTTAGGTAGTTGTCCGACCAGAGGTGAGAAAACGAGTAGCTATTGGCGATTTTATCGCTCAAGAAACGTACAAAAGATATGACATTCTGTTTAAACAATAGAGATGCATATACAAATAGTTGATCGCTGACTGTTCACAGTGCCGGCGAGGACTCGTTTCACTAGCTTGCAGCTGAGCGACAAAAGCTATGAAAGATAACACTCACTGAGCGATACTCGCGCTTTATCAGAACTGACGCCGAGCGAGCAACCAGCAGTCATTTCTCTACAGTGAGTAATCGCTTGCCTCACTCGCACACTCGCTATTAGTCGAGCTACACAACTATCGATACTACACACTCGCTCCTCGCCACTCGCCAACTCGTTTTAAATTATAGCTCTACTAGCCACTCGCTCATTGTTGCCGGTGGGACATCTGCCATACCCATCTGTTTTTACATTTTTCTCTCACTTAATAATATGTATTTTTAATAACAATGTAATTTTAAATAAAAAAATAGCACTCCGGGAGTGCCGGCAGAAGTGAAAACTTCAATATTAACGTTGTGTTTAATTATAAGTATAAAAATACTATCATTTATGAGGTAGAATACAATGTTTATTTATTGCGCTATCGTACACAAATATGACAATTTATATGTTGTTATTTATAATATTATATCGTTATTTATATATAACATTAAATTTTATCTCTCAGAAAAATCAACTTCCATCCATAATTTCGACGACTTTTACACCATCGTTATTATCATAATCATCATCGCAAATTTTTACAACTGATACAATTGGTTTATGATAACTTAAGTAAGAAACAAACAGTTTTGATTCGAACCTATTTAAGTGTCTAATAAAAAAAATATAAAATATATAAATATAAAAAAAAAATATCGAGCGCCGCTTGTCTAAGCCCCCTGTGCCGCCTAAACAGAGCAGCACACTAAGGCACGGTAGAAAGAGTGGGAGATACTAGTTCCTCTCCCTTCCCCTCGATCTTACGCTTTTTCGATCAGCATCACGTGACCCTGACGCGAGTTTTAAAGTTTTTACCCATACAAAAAAGTGCTCAGCGCCGCTAAAGAAGTTTTCACTTCAATAATATAGTGTAAATTATTGATAAAATGTTCTAAATTTTGGCTGACCCTAGATTGGACGCGCACGACGCGACTTTCGCGGGAGTCGCAACCCAACTAACATTTAGGTGATAAGAATTAGTGCTACAAAAGCTGTGTAAGAGAATTTAAAAATCTAAGGCGCTATTAAGGCGCTAAGAATAGGTGGTATAAGCCGCTATAACTACCTTTTAACCCTGATTTGGGCCCACGAATTTAGAACTTAAAGTTATTTAAGAGTTCTAGAGGAGTAATATTTGGGTGATAGTAAGGAGTTAGAGTGGTGCTATTTGAGCTGTTGTTACCACTTTAAGTGTTTAATGAGTTATTGTCAGGTTACAATCGCAACCCTAGAGTGGTACACAAGTGGTATGAATTACTCTTGTAACTTTTTAGTTTGTGTATTAGTGCTTATTTGAAACAATTTATATCTTAGGAATATATCGCAGATATTAAGTGGCAGTTTATACAACATTAGGCGCCAACTGTTTGATTTATTTACATACTTTTTGTGATTTTGTTACCCCAACAGCATCTAAATATTGAGCAGAGTAACTATATATCATGTCCAGCACAACATTGAGTTTTTAAGTGTAAAGACTACAAATAAAAATTAATTGATAAGTCAATGTATTTTTGATTCGTTGTTTGATTATAATCATTAAATCTCACTGCGGTGATAAGTTTTTTGTAAAAACATATACTAGTTTTCATCTCAATTTTAATGCGCCTCTGAAATAAACTACTTTTGATGATATTCTGTAGAAAATAAATATATAGTCTCAGATACTTTTGTTTCAATTATGGAAAATAATAGTTTCTAATAGTGTATATAGGGTTTTAAAAGAAAAGTAAAAAAAAATTGTTTTGAAAAGTAAAGTAATAATGTTTAAAACAAGGTTTCATCCAATTTTTTTTTATAGGTTATCTTTATTTTAATGGAGTCAATTTGCAATCACTTATGGTTTCTGTTAACTCTGTTATGCAAGTCAAAGTTTTTAAAGAATGATAATTAGCACTCCTTAGCCACTTTTAGTTCTACAATAGGGTTTTAAAGCAGAAAAAATATGTTAAGTTTGCATAAAAGTCTAATTTGGAGCCATTCGCTGAATATTTCTAGGGTTCCGCTGTTATTGTTTGAAAACCCATTTTTGATAATAATTATGTATATTATATAGCATTTAGTCTGTATTTATAATAAAGTCAAAGTCCTTTTTTATGTTTCCATGGGTGCCTGATCGATAAAAATAATATTTCCGTCAATATTATGAAATTTAGAGGAGTGGGTGAGATATTAGATGTACCTATTTAAGGGATTTTAATTCAGTAACTCCACTTAAAGTGATATATAATAGTTATAAAGTTTGCAAATAGTGCTTGCCGCAGTATATACTATAAATAAGAACCACTGTATGACCTGTTGTTGACCGATTAACCGCAATATATAACCTTAAGTGTTATTAAGGTGGAATCAAACTCTTACAGCATTAATTATAAGCTAGTTTATAATAAAAATACTTCACTAAAACGAATAACATTCTTAATACCTCTAAGAGCTCCATTGAACTTATTAGGTTGTAAACAGCATTTAACTAACTCTGTTCTAGAACCAAAAGTGTTAGTGAATAACTGACAAAAACTTTTAGTGGTATACTCTTCCTTAAGCTATAACATTAACCCTTACAGTGTTACAAGATACGTAGGCTAACTCTGTTTAAGAAAATCAAGTGTCAGTTAACACCTGACAAAAACATTTAGTGTTTTACTCTTCCTTAAGTTATAAGAGTACCACTAAAAGTGTTACAAGACATTAAACTAACTCTGTTCAATGACATCAGTCGTTAGTAAGTGGTAGTAGACACCTTAAAACTTCTTTTAGTGTTTTAGACTTTTTAAAGCTATAAAAAGTAGTGATATAATGGTCTCGACTAACTCCATATTATCACCTTAAGGTTTTTATTTTTTTTTAATACCATTACTTCTCTCGAAGGTTTAATTATTTGTCCTTAACACCTCAATAACGCTTAATTCTCTTACCGGAGCTCTTATATAACATTTGTGTAACTATAAGCTTTAAAAAAGGTTGCCGTTAGCCAAAACCAAAATGTTTGTTGGGAAGGAAGTAGCGAAGCTTCGCTGAGTAGTAGTCGCGCCAACACACGCCGCACGGCGTGCGCTGGTCAATCACGATGACGATCACGTCGCATCGTTGCGGCGACCACCCTAGATGACGTCGTGGGGTCAGCCTTTTCGTGTTATATTTTATCTAAGAAAAATACTCAAATAATAAAAAATGGTAAATGCGACTAGTCTCAGATTTTTAGTTCACCATGAAGCCACGAGCCTACTCTTTTTGCACATTTTACTGTCGGATATTCGGAGGCTCTGGGTGTGCAGCCGCCGGGCACACGCTTTTATTTGACAAAAACGATGAGAGCCCTCTAGATTCGCTCCCAGATTGCGTTCTACTTATTGCTCTCTTACCGTGTTTTGTCGACTAAGGACTGCCCTAATTATATTTGTGAGAATTGCCTGAATTAGAATCGACTCGTACTTGTAGTATTGTTATTTCGTTTTTATTTTCTCTTATTGTTAAGTTGTAATTTTAGAAATTAGACCTTTGGATAATTTTGTTGTCTCTATTAAAGCAATATTGTCATTTAATACAGCATCTCGGAAGGACCCAAACTAGGGGTTCTAAATTACGGCCAACGTTATTTGTTCCTTACTAAATAGCTAAGCCGCTCCACTCGTACTCGTCCCTTTCAATAACTATAATAACATGAATCGCCCTAACAGCGGAGTTAACCCAGCAATAGTTATAACAATAAACATGGGAATATTGCCTGCCTTGTGAATTTAACGCAGCATTTTCCCGTTCTGGGAAATCCGACGGAGAAGTGAAAAACGAGCGGTGAATCGTAGCGTCATCCTCGGCCACCACAGATTAGTAATCAGTCGGCTCGTGAACTCTGCGGACAGCGCTCGCTTTACAAATAAGAATAATATTTTTTCGGCTCACTCGAGATCGTTATCAGGATTAGAGGAGTGCTCGAACGGATGACGATGCGACTCGCTAAGACTCATCATTTCAAAGCGGCGAGGGAGCTTCTCGAAGCTTAAAAAAGTTATTTCCCCTTTCCGACATCCAGAGATCAAACCTATTTATAAATTGTTCTACAAAATGGTAACGGAGTGAACTTTTGTGTACTAAAGTATAAGAAAAGTTCAGCGAGTAATTATTTGTTCCATCAAAGACTCAATCTCTGTTACTTTTGTAGATACAAATTAAAGTCAGGAAATTTTGGAATTAGTTGTTTTTGATGCGCTGCGATCGTTCGGAAGTTGTATAAAAGGGATATGACCGTTCAGTGGAAAGCTCTTCGACAGCCCGTGAGCGTGGAGTGCTCGATTTGATGGAGTGAACTGAGCAACTGTATTCACACGTAACCGAACTTGAATGTCGCTCGGAGATAGATAACATATTGATCTATGTGAGGATTATGCGATCTAGTTTTTTATTTTGGAGTGTTTTGGTATCAAAATTGATTCAGTAGAAAATTCATTTATAACCATGTGAAGGTGTGAATGTGATGGATATATACGTCAAGGGCGGATCCAGGATTTGGTTCTGGGGGGGCCAAGGTGCAGAAAGGCAAGAATATTATAATTTTTACTACGAAAAAAGTGTGTTTAGATCGCTCTGAACAGTTAGAAAGTTCAAATATCCATAATAATAAGTGCGCGAGCAGCTTGCTGCGAGCGCCGGGAAAAAATTATAATCTTGACCATGAAATATGTGCAAAATTCGTAACTCTACAATGCATCTGGGGGGGGGCCTTGGCCCCCTGCCCCCCCCCCCCCCCCAAATCCGCCTATGCGTATATACATAAGTAAAATATTATCTAAATGTTGGAAAGGAAAACGTGACTGACTGACTCATTGACTGTCACAATCCAAAACGCTGCGCTGAACAGATTAAAATTTGGACTAGATAAAGATAGGCTTTATGCATTCCTTTAAGAAAGGATTTTGCCACGTGGGTAAAACCACGAGCATAAGCGAGTTTGCTATATGATACTTTTCTTAGATTTTTTTAATAGATCATTGAATTCATATAAAGAATAAATTCAAGTGTGTACAG
Source organism: Hemithea aestivaria (assembly GCA_947507615.1). NCBI lineage: Eukaryota > Metazoa > Arthropoda > Insecta > Lepidoptera > Geometridae > Hemithea > Hemithea aestivaria. The sequence goes on along the minus strand of OX382332.1, from coordinate 7,091,417 downwards.
ACTTATTATTTATTCGTAGTGTGTACACAATATAAGTTAGTAGGTATTAATAAAAAGCGTGATATTCGACATAACATACGTACCCATAATATAAGGTTTCAGTGAAAGAGACACGATATCGCCATAACGGGTGTCGAGTTAGAGGCAAATTGAATAATTCGAGAAAAGTTATTCAACAAGAACGGCTGCCGTTACAGCTAAACCGTAATTTTGAGGAAATAAAACCAACAATTTCCTTTGAGCTTTATTTAACTTCGACAATAAATTCTTGGCATATTGTGCCCCACTCTTTTTTATGGACGTTGAGAATATCGCAAAGGGCTCGGGTTTTAACTAACCGCGATTAACAGAGGTCAAGGTTTATTTTAGTTCGCAAATATTAAGACAAGTGTTAAGTTATATTATGTTATGATTTTTACTGGCAGCCGCAGGTATATGTACTCATAAATTATATGGTATTTCTAAATATTAGCTAAGGGGTAAATGAATGAAAAACTAATATTTTCAATAGTTATATTGCGCGTAGGTTCGTATGTTTTAGGTTAATTAGGAATTAGAAATAGCTGATGGTTAAAGTAATATTTTCTTTTCGGCGAGGCTTCGGTCAACAGCAGTTCGGTTCGGTAGCGGCAGTAGCATACAGTTCACGGAAAAGATATCAATAGTATAAGAAAATAACAAAGAACATGTTCACAACGCATCAATGGCTATAAATCACTAATAAAAAAAACAAAAAAGGACTTTTCAGTGAATGAAGCCACGTGATGTACACAAGATTCTAATTATAATTTACCATCACATTTAACATAATTATCTGAAAAAAAAGTTTTATCTAAAAGTAAATTACGAAATCTAAACGCCGTGCGACCAGCTCATTACAAGTGTATACCGAAACCCACTATCTAAACGGCAGGCCACATTATACTGGCGTAAAAGCTTATATCAAAGGAACTTATGGAATACTTACTTCTTATTTACTTGGCCCAGTTACACTTTGACCCATCTGAAGCGAAGGCTTCTCAAAGGCACGCCAAGTCGTTAGATCGCTCCCCTAAAATGAAAGTTTAACTTAATGAGTTTATGTTACAAATCCCTTCTCAACTTTTCAATTTCCATTAAAATAGAGGCGCTACAGCGACGCCGCTTAATCCAGCCTACGTTCGGTGCCTAAATGGAAGTGAAACTCCAAATGAGATTTCTCTAAACAATATACATATAAGTTTAACTAGTAAGTGAAGCTGTTAAAAACACAGTTTCGAAAAATTTGGTGCCAACATTGTAAAGTTCTAACCTTTTTATAAATTCTCATGCCAGCCTAAAAAATATTCTGGCGTCCTACGAATAAATTATATTTATTATTCGTGTTCATAATTGTATTTATTCGTAATAAATTATATATATTCGTGGCTGGCGTCTATGGAAATGTAGTCTAACTTAGGAGTGGGCTGATCTACAAAATATTATCTCGTCACATTTCCTTGCACGAAATCTCTGTCTATACAATATTAATCATGGTTTTTTGATATCAGGGTACAAGGTTACAATGAAGTAAAATGTTTATGTTGTTCGCAATGACTCGTAACCCTCGTAACTATAACTAAACCTTTTCTTAACGTAACGTTTTGTTTGTAAAATATCGTATTATTCAAGGCGTTTGACCCCAACTCCACCCAAATTCTGAGTGTCTTGTTAAAAATCTCGGGCGAGGTAACAAAAACGTCCTACGAATATTCGCACTGTACCCTTTTAAGTGCGAATTTATGAGTGCGTAAGCGTAAATTTTTTGAAGAACCTCAGATTTAAAGAGGGCTTTAAACGAAAAATATTTTTAACGTTAAAAATGCTACAGTCAGGTATATAATATCACAGTAGAGTGGGCGGCACAGGGGACCGTGTAAACGTCTTTATGTGCCCACTCGGCGATTCGGAAGCCAGTTTCATTTCCACCGCAGAGGTACTTCAACTGGCCGATGCATCCGTTGCCAATAAAACGTTCACAATTTTCGGTCAGCGTTTTATGTGGCCAGCTTTACGAGTATACAGTACAATACAATGGGGAAAACAAGCCCAAACTTATATCAAGCCTCAAGTTCCAAGAAAAAGTTCCACGTCCCCGAGCGTTAACTGTGGCTATGAATCTAAGATGTTTCTCGTGTAAATTTTGATTTATGCTTGGGAGACGTCGAAACCAGAAGGTTGTGACGACCCTTTTTACTTTGCACAAACACTTCTTGTTACGAGGGATTTCATAGTTGTGTATCTATTTGAGATGGTATCATAATCTTGGATACTAAGTATGTTGGTACTATGTTGTACGTATTTACTATGTTGTCGTACGTACGTATGTACAATGTTGGTTGAAGTATACAAAATATAGCAGTTCCTAATAATAGCGTCTATGCACGTTTTCTGGAATGCATTTTCACATTTCATATGAAATCTAAATGCCGTCGAACTGTCACAGGCATACGATGTTTTCCGAAATTGGAAAAACACCTTTGCAATTTAACACAACGGCAAAATTAAACGTGTCGCGTTCATAGTGTTTATTTAGGTAAATCGAATTGATCATTCTGTCAGCTGTTCTAGAAATTTGGGGTGTATTTTTCGCTAATATAATCAATAGTTCCTAAAATAACAATTTGGAACTCTTGTTTCTGCGTACTTCAATGTGAACATATAAAATGGATGGATATTATTTGATAGCGCTCAAATGATCACTATCTCCCTCAATATCCTTTACAAAATATGCCTACGAAGCCGTGGGGGAAAATTGGAAAAGAATTTCCCTTTTAGCACCTCATTCTTATTGCGGGCTTGCATATATTTTTGTGAGCCTTTATACTTCGTAATAATTTCTTTCAAGTGTTTATTCCACGGAAGGTTCTTGGCGCTGAAAATAAAACTAGACGGTAGGTTATTTCTATTCATTTTTCCTTTGGTGAGGGAAGTCGGTAGTTTTTAGAGCACAATTCAGTGAATATGCGGATAAGATAGATTCTGTGAAGTAACTAGGTCGTGGTTTTGCTTACAGTTGTCCTTTGAAACTAATTGGATGTTGCACTAATGGATACGTCTCAATTTGTCCTCGCGAGCTTTATAAAGCTGAACACTTTTCTCAGTTTTTCCTCAGTTGGATCCTAGTTTATTTGAAAGACAGAAAGTTCTTTTATCCTGGATAAAACGACTAGCTTCCAATGGATGGAATAATGGATTATTTATTGGACATGTACCTAGTACCTACCTCACCTTGTAATAAAAAATATTTTTAATGAACTGCTTATTCATTTACATATATTTTATGCTGATTTGGAAAACATTTCCCAACATTTCCTTAGCGTCTATTAAATTATAATATAGTCTTATAAATGAAAAGCAATTTACAAAATATTGAGTGAACTTTCTATAGCCATTATTAGTCACGTATTTATAAATTCTCACAGAAAACCGTTGAAGAATTCATTTTGGCAAGTGAAGGCACTATCGATCTCTCCTTTTGACTGTGTCTGCTACGAGACCGAAATTAAATGGGTTTTAGAGTAGCACTCGTGATGGGAAGACGTCTTATTGTGTAGGCAGATACTTTCCACTCTTTGTCTTTGTCATTATCGTGAATTAATATCATCAGAGCATGTTTTATGTATTCTTTACATTAATATTAATTAATTTATGCAAACAGGGCTTAGTTTGAATAAAATTAATTTTGACTTTTGATGTAGGAGTATGTATCCAATAGTTTTTGATCCGAAAATAAAATAAAAATTTAAAATGTTGTATTGGACTTTTTTTCGGTAAATAAAGAAGTGATTTTTATTTTCTTCCGTTTTTTTATTGGTCTCTGAGAATCTGTGAACGATTGTACAAGTACCAGTTATTTTTAGAGATCTTGTGTAACTATTCGTCCGTAGAAGTAGGATGCGCTATTGACTCGCATATTTATAGAGGGAGGGAGAGATCAGGCAGAATCATCCCCCCCTCCGGCCGCTACTTCACACCCTATCTTTCCCATTACAATGACATTGAAACATTAGCCTTTACATTCAGGACGCGACACGCATTCTTACTACGCCTTTGACACATTTTAAAAATTCTGAAAGTAATCGTTATTCGTGTGTAAATGTAAATAATTGTCCTAGTCGCATCATACATTTTTAACAGAGTTTATTTTTACATGACGTAAACAAAAATTCAAAGTGTTGACTGTTGAGTACTAAAATTAATTTCAGGAATGACTCTTTGAGAAAGAAAGCGTGAATAATTTCCCACATAAAATCAAATTATTCAAATGAGAGCCGTCTTCCTAACAAAAAATGATTAATAAAGGGTTTATTTTCATAATACTTAGAAGGCGAGTGTTAATTAAAGCGATCACGAGCAAACAATACAAAAGAGAAGCCGTGTCGTGGGGTGTACCTCTAGTGAGTGGCGGGGTGCGAGGAGCGTGGAGGCGGCGCGGCGGGCGGGGCAGGGCGGCGGCGGCAGTCAGCGCCGCGCCGCGCCCGGGCCTGCCGCCGCTCCGAGCCACGCGAGCCTTACGTAACGATGCGTGCGCGGCCGAGCTGATGGCCGCGCTCGTCTGGTGGCTGGCGGCCTGCTGCCTGCTGCGCGCCGCCACCGCCGGCAACCCCGACGCCAAGCGCCTCTACGACGACCTGCTCTCCAACTACAACAAGCTGGTGCGGCCGGTCGTCAACACCACCGACGTGCTCCGCGTCTGCATCAAGCTCAAACTGAGCCAGCTCATCGATGTCGTAAGTGACGGCTGCCCACGCGCGACGTCGACCGCTCTCTACGCACTTGCGAATGCATCTGTATGACCTACATCGCGTCGGCCTGTGACCACGGAGGCTGCACCATGGACGCACTGTGCATACGCTGCACTTGCGCGTCGCATTTTGAATTTAAATAGACATGAATTGCATCAACGCCTCAAGCCCGCGACCCACTTTTTGTAGGACACTTCAGTTTTACACAAATCTAGCCTCGCCGGGAGTGGGACTGTGTGTCGTGTTCACACTCCGTGTGTATCCATGTCATTTTTCTTTTAGTCTCCGCGCCGTCTCTGTGTTGGTATTTCCGATCCGATTCCATAAATCACTGAAGTGGAAGAAATCGGTTTTCTTGGGTTATCAATTCAAACCTTTTTCTGGTCTCTTGGGCTTCGTATTGAATTGCTGATTGGTAGCTAACTGATTTATTATTTTGTCATCAACGCTCTATAGCTTAGCTAAGTTTTATTCTAGTTAACGGTAATTTGCATTAGGAATTCTATTTCAGGCGACTACTCAACCAAAATGTTGGTAAAAGGGTGTATAATTATTAGAATGAAGCCCTTTGTGCCCTAATATGCTTATGACCGCGACCACAACGCGTTGAGCGCCGCTCATAGGTCAGTTACAATTAGTTACCACTTACTTTAATATTTACATATTAGATGATAGTTTGAAGTATGAATTATCTATGAGATATATAGCTTATAATGATAATAAACAAAAATGTAGACAGACAAGAGACCAGAACAGCAGTAGCTAGTGGTTTTTCTCACTCTAAGACATTATTTTTAGCGAACGTCCTCGTCACGTCATAAATTTCATTTCAATGCGTTCAGGGATTTAACATATACGAGTAGGTACATTGATTTGTAAGTCATTAGTTAGTCAGGCTAACATTTAAACCATTTTTTTATATACTAGAAATAGATAGGTACAAAGAAAATACAAAACAGAAAAAACATTCCAAAACACGAAGCAGCGCAGCGGTATTATCAAAAAGCCACAAATATTATTTATAAATAAAACAATATAATTTAAAGATGGGTATGAACTGGAATAACATCGCAAACTATCAGCTTTCAATATTTAAACCGAGCTCGAATATGAGAATACAATCACTGAAACACTATTTTATGGAATTGGAACAGTCGACTGGAATATCATAGTAATGCGGTATGACTAGCAAGTATTTTGAATAAATAAGAAGCATTTCTAATAAGAAATAAATATAGAATATATTTCTATATTATACTATATAGATTATTAATTGCTCAATTAAATTGAAATACTCTTTTCAGAATAAGAAATTGTTTATTCGTAGATTTTAAACCCATAATAACAGGTCTCAATAAAAATCATTGTTCAAGTGAAACCTTGACTTTTTCAAACGTACATTGTACATATTAGAATAATCCAGTTTTACAATAATGTGACTTATAACTAAAAATAATGCGTTTGTTAGGAGGATTGAACTCGCGGCTTCGCTCCAGTCACAGATAAAAGAATAGGTCCTAAATAATACTAGTGGACCCGCGGATATCTGGATATGAAAACCGCTTCAAAATCCGTTGCGTAGTTTTAATGATATAAAAGCATACATATCTGGACAGACAGATGTGGGAAGCAATTTTATTTTAAACTATGTAGTGATTACGAGTCTTTAATTTCAACCAAATTCGTTCAGCGGTTTAAGCTGCGCATTGATGCTACATTTAATCAGTTACACCACTCTTCATTTTATACAGATAGTAGGTACAAATTTTCTAATACCTAGTTTAAATAGTTTAGACATGAGATGTAACGAACATAAACACGTCGTATTCGTGATAGGGAGTACTAAGAGCGCTTATTGGGCGGGATATTGCTAATATGTTTACATCCTCATAAAGTCATTATGGGGCTAAAGGTAGGCCCTGGATTAACACATAGCGTACTTTCTGTGTCATCATTACTCCATTCTCTTAACAATTATCTGCAATAACTTCTTTAGCGATAACATTAACATCAATTATATTATTAACAATCAATTATAATAATATCTTTGTATTCTTTCTATAGTTTTAGGAAGAAAAAAAACCGATAGAGGGATTCTTAGATTCCAACGGTTTTATTGACTGAAAAGAAGTTGTGTTTGCTTGAGTCTAAGCTTATATACGATTTATATTTATATTTATAGATACTTTATATACGATTATGTCAATTCTGATCAATTGGTCCATAAATTTGATAAAGAGATTTATAAATACATGCACACACATAACACACATCCCAAACTTTCGCCTTTATGTGATTCTATCTGGATTTTCAGCGCGTAACACCAATAAGCTCAGCTAGTTCAATGTACATCTGAGTACATATAAACAACGAGGTAATTAAATCCAACTATCGGTGTTACGTCGCCAAAATAGTGTTTACCCAAACGACCAATACAGAGGCGATATCTACGTGTATAACTACGTATTCAACGTTCAAATATCCCCCAACACGCAGCCAGGGCGCGGGCCAATTTATTGACAATGTAAATTACATCGCCCCAACTTGCATTTCGATTTTGGCACGCAATAAACAATTTAATTTATCGGACAGCCGCTCGGACGCATTTTTCGTATTTTTCAATATAAACTAGATATTTGATGCGTATTTTAAAGATTTTACATATCAATCCGTTTAAAAATTGTTTACACTCGCTGGGCACGTGTTTTACAAACTAAAATGTCTGGCACCATGCAATGTTTGAAACAAAATTGATTTTAACACAATTTATCAACGAGTTCTGGTAGGTTAAAATCACAGTGACAGGTAAATGACGGTAGTATAAAGCCCGGTGAAATGGACATTTCAGAAAGCGCATAGCACTGAAAATAGTGGTAAATAGAAAGAAAAAACAAATTCATAGCGTTGTTGTGAGCACAATGCTAGTATACCTACATTACTCGTATTAGGGAAATAAGACTATTTTTACGTTTCAGGAGAAAATTACAAAAATAAAGATTTTTAATACGTATAACCTAGGTATCTAAATTTGCAACCAAATTTTATCCCAATGTGAACTACGATTCAGTATGTTCATACCCATTATTTTCTTTAGTCTATTATACGTTTAACATGCGTCGCAGCCTCGCATAAAAAACCTTGAATTCGGTCTACTTTTTTTCTGAATTTACTAATAAACATGTTGAAAGTGAAGGTTCTTGAAAGTTAAAACGACCTAAAAGGAAATCCGCTGTAATAAAGGTATTAAATCCAAGATGCGAGTGTTGATGTCGTAACATGATACATCAATTTACTTTCTTGACAAAAGAGGCGCTTGCTTTGTACTGCTTGATGGCGGATCGAGTGTCGCTATCATTACAGATCGCTGTTCTCTTCTTAATTGCACACTTAATTGTACTCACTTTAATTTTAGCTCAATAAAATGGTAGCTCATTATCAACTTTGTAAAAAAAATAAAGTAGACTAGAGAAATGGATACATGAGTTATACTAGAGGTACTTATTTCACGAAATTTTAAAAAGTAATCTATTGATTAATTATTATGACAATTGTTAAAATAGATCTATGCTATTATTACGCAAATGTATTTTTTATGTTTGCTTGTTACTCTTTTTAGATAGATAGACAGATAATTCTTTATTGCTCACAATTACAAACAAAACAATTTACATTCAATACATTTGATTTAAAAAGTGTTACAATTGGCGGTTGGTTGGTTTTTTAGCAGGTTTCTGAAAGTACAATTTCATTCCTTTTTACTTTTTTATGCCAAAACCAAGTTTATACCAGTTTAACCAGATCCTTTCACAATTTTTCGTTTTGTTTGCGTAGAACCGTTACCTTTCATCTATTAGTTTCCTGGTAAAGATCGTTTCTGAGCGATAAAACAGCCGTTACCTATATTTGTTTTTAATATTTGTTTTCATCTGTACGTGATCCTCAAAAAAGTACATCTCTGTCTCTAACGTCTATTCTTTTGACTTTTGTTAAATATTTTAGACAATTTTAAAAAATAATATTATGTATCTAACTTTCAGAATAAACAAATGTTAATAATATAAATTTAATTAAAAATATCATATTCTGTCTACTTCTTATTTATCTGTTGTCTAGAGTCTAGATAACAAACCATTGAACCGAGTATAAAACGGTACCTACTGTAAAAGGTCCAATGCCAACGTTGTATCACTTAGAAAAGTATCGAGTCGAGTGCCAATACCCAATTACGAGCTAGAGTACTTGCTGCTTGGTTTAAAAACAAAAGAATCAAGTGTCATATACTCGAGCACTGTTGCCAATCCCTAAAATAATTAAAACACAGTTTCCTCCAAAACAATTGGACCTGTTCACTGTTCGCAGAACTTTTATTTAAAAAAAAGTTAGTTCACAGAATTCATTCGAGAACAATTTTCGTGTCATGCAAGTCGTGTAAAACTGTTTTTTTTTTTTGAAAACACGATGCATACTGGCTTTGAATAGTCGACCGCTGTTTAGGTTTTAAAGCTTCACTAATATTACTTTAATACCGTTTTTATACGTAACTTTAACGTAACTTTAATGCGTTAAACGTTTATTGTTTGTTATATTATAACGAGAAATAAATTAAATATGTTTAGTTTTATGAAAAAAGTAATAATACAGAGCCTAAAACTCTGCGCGGCGTAGCTTAGTATTAAAAATTACGATACCAATAATGTACTCCATTAAGGTACGAGGTTAAAAGAGCAATAGTAAAGTGAAAGCGCAATAAAACAAGCTTATTTAAAACTAGCTGACCCGCGCGCACTTCGTTGCGCGTGAGAGTCAATTAATAAAGCGAATTCGGTGCTGCTATTTTGACTATGATTGTATTTCCATCCCCGCGACTTTGTAAGCGTAAAATAAGGCATGGCTATAATATTTGCTCCCGCTGTGGATAGCGAAGAATATCGGGCTGGATATTTCTATGCAGTTTTGTTCGCTACCGTAGGAACCAATGCTATGTCCTTTCTCAGAGATCACACTATTTAAGTTTAGCGGTTATTGATTTCCATCACAAATTTTCACGCCTCTCCTCAGGAATTAATACTATTTGTGGTCCTTTCCCGGTAACTCTTTAACTTATCTCTATTATAATTTTTCTAAGCTAAATTATAATTATAGGTTACTAATTTCTCACACCATCCTTCCCGCGACTCAAATCAATTCCGTGGTTCCTGAATTTCCATTAAAACTCTGACCCTGAAGGTGGGGGAAGGATCAATACTGAGTCTCCTTAAAAGTTAATTTCTGACATAACAAACTATTCATTAACAGAACCAAAATTCTGAGTACTGGTGAGTTCGCAAAATCTCTTCTTATCGGTCGCCTACGTTACATAAAAAATACGTTGTCCAAATTTTAGCTTAAACGAAGAAGTGGTTACCGATATCCTACACAAACTGCACCCCCTCTTTCCTCCCCTCAAAGGTTGATTTCTGGGATAAAAAGTATCCCATATTTTTTTTAAGTCTCAGTCTACCTTTGTATCAAATTTTAACTCAATAGGGTCCTATTTCCTATACAAACTTTGACCCCCTAACGCTTCAATTCGAAGGTAATTTTTGACATAAAACTTTTTATTATTCCTCAACACATCCCCAATAATCTTATTGTGGATTTGTATACAAAAGTTTTTTAGGAATAATAATTCCCGTTCCCGTAAGAATTTCGCAAAATCCCCTCCCCTCTTACGGGTCGTGAAAGTCACATAAAGAACACGCTGTCTAAATTTTAGCGTAAAATATAACTGGTTACTGATTTCCTACTCAAACTTCTACCCCCCTTACTCCCCCGCACCCCTCCCTCTTAAAGTAAATTTCTGTCTAAAATAATATTCAGTGTTCCTAAACAAAACTCAAACCATGATTCCACAAAATTTCACCTGAATTGGTTTAGCGAATATTATAGAATAATTCTCGTTCCCGGGGGAATTTCGCAAAATACCTTCATATCGGTTGCTTACGTTACCTAAAGAATACGTTGTCCAAATTTCAGCTAAAACAAAGAAGCGGTTAACGATTTCTTACCCAAACTTGCATCCCCCCTTTATCCCGCCTTTGAGGTTGATTTCTGGGATAAAAATTATCCCATATCATTTTGTAGAACTCAGTCTACCTCTCTACCAAATTTCAGCTCAATAGGGCCAGCGGTTCTAAATTTCCCATACAAATTTTGTACCCCCCTTACCCCCTCTTAGAAGTTAAATTTTGTCATAAAAACTATTTAATGTTCCTCAAAACAATCCCAACAATCGTTTTACAAAATTTCAGCTCAATCGGTTCAGCGGTTAAGGATTTGCATACAAAAGTTTTTTAGGAATAATTCCTGTTCCCGCGGAAATTTTGCAAAATCCCTTTATATCGGTCATCTACGTTACATAATAAAAAATACGCTGTTCAAATTTCAGCTTTAAAAGATGGCCGATTACTGATTTCCTACTCAAACTACTACCCCTCTCTTCCCCCTTCAAGGTTGATTTCTGGGATAAAAAGTATTCCATATCATTTATTTGGATTCTATCTACCACTGTACCAAATTTCAGCTCAATAGGGTCAGCGGTTCTAAATTTTCCATACAAACTTCGACCTCCCTTTACCCCCCCTTAAAAGTTAATTTTCGTCAAAAAAAAAACAATATTCCTAAACACAATCCAAGCAATCGTTTTACTAAGTTTCAACTCAATTGGTTCAGCGGTTAAGGATTTGCTTACAAACGTCTTTTAGGAATAATTCCCGTTCCCGTGGAAATTTTGCATAATCCCTTTTTACCGGTCATCTACGTTACATAAAAAACACGCTGTTCAAATTTCAGCGTTAAAAGATGGCCGGTTACTGATTTCCTACTCAAACTTCTACCCCCCCTCTTCCCCCTTCAAGGTTGATTTCTGGAATAAAAAGTATTTCATATCATTTATTTTGACTCAATCTACCTCTGTACCAAATTTCAGCTCAATAGGGTCAGCGGTTCTAAATTTTCCATTCAAACGTTGACCCCCCTTTACCCCCCCTTAAAAGTAAATTTCTGACATAAAAACTATTCAATGTTCCTAAATACAATCCAAACAATCGTTTTACTAAATTTCAGCTCAATCGGTTCAGCGGTTACGGATTTCCATACAAACGTTTTTCGGGAATAATTCCCGTTCCCGGGAGAATTTTACAAAAATCCCTTTTTATAGGTCGCTTACGTTACCTAAATAACACGCTGTCCAAATTTCAGCTAAAACAATGAAGCGGTTAACGATTTCTTTCACAAACTTGCAACCCCCCTTTCCCCCTTTTAAGGTTGATTTCTGGGATAAAAAGTATCCAATATCTTTTTTTAGAACTCAATCTACCTGTGTACCAAATTTCAGCTCAATAGGGTTAGCGGTTCTAAATTTTCCATACAAACTTCGACCCCCCTTTACCCCCCCTTAAAAGTAAATTTCTGACTAAAAAACTATTTCATGTTTCTAATCACAATCCTAACAATAGTTTTACAAAATTTCAGCTCAATCGGTTCAGCGGTTACGGATTTGCATACAAACGTTTTTCGGGAATAATTCCTGTTCCCGAGGGAATTTAGAAAAATCGCTTCTTATTGCACGATGAAGTTTTCCAAAGAATACGCTGTCCAAATTTCAGCTCGATCCGTCCAGCCGTTTGGGCTGTGCGTTGATAGCACGAAAGTGTACGAACGATTTTATATAATAAGAAGATAAGTAAATCTTTAGATTGATATAACTCTTTTATTTAAAAACCGATTTAAATAAAACCAACACTATTTAAAAATTAGAGAAATTTGCAACGTTTTAGCGAAAACTGCATACAATTCGGTTGTGCCGTTTTATCACACATAAGTAACATCCTTTTTACAAATTAAGCCTAATAAAACTACTCTGGTAAATTTTCGTTTATGGCCACATTGATAGATGGCGTATTTTTAGTTTGTCGCACTTTTTGCTTTTTGATTTTTTTGAATTGAATTTACTTTATATTCTATTACTTTTACTTCGAAATTTTGATGTAAATTAGGGGCGATGTGTCCGATATAAATGATTATTATTTATTTTATTATTTTATTTTACGTTTCCCTAGGAAAAATTGACAAAATGTTTTACGAATTAGATCGCGCAAGCGACTTTATCGCGTCGTTTTGTTCATATGCGTATTTTCACAGTTCACCTTAGTAAAGGATCACAATGAATGGGGAGAAATTTCCATTCTTATTATATGTATGGATTTAAAAGTCATTATCATTGTTGAAAGCGCTAGCACGAGTGCAACTGCCCGCTCCACGCCATTTGACTATTAGTTGGAAATTAATATTCATTAAAACTGGTGTTCAAATTAAAACCTAGGCACATTTATCATCGCTCTACCATCCATAACCGTTTGAAGCGAAACGCAATTTTTCATTCTGTTACACAAGTTTTCACTATCTCGTTAGTGCAGGGCTGAGCCGGTTCGAGCAATTTGTCAAAATTGTAGTTACAGGTCACCTTGATTAAAGGATTAAACGGGATCAGAGTAAAGCACGCCGTAGGGCTGCCTTCGCCGTAATCTGGTAAATCTACCAGGAGCGGGTAAAACAAAGGTTTCTGCCGAGGCACATTTGGACAGGCTTTGTTGTGTTGCAGCGGCAACAATAATAAACCACAACATGTATTACACGAGTTGATTGGCGCTTTCTTGCCACCACACATTTTTCTTGCATAGTTATTGAGGTCGGATTAGTTTTCTTAACATGGATAAAAAGCACTTTTGAGGGTCGAAATAAGTTTCTTGGAAAGAGTATAATAAATCCATACATATAATAAGAATGGAAATTTCTCCCCATTCATTGTGATCCTTTACTAGGATGAACCGTGAATTGCGCGATCTAATTCGTAGTACATTTTGTCAATTTTTCCTAGGGAAACGTAAAATAAAATAATAACTAATTTACATCAAAATAAAAGTAATAAAATATAAAGTCAATTCAATTAAAAATAAATGGTGCCACAAACTTAAAAAACGCCATCTATCGATGTGGCCATAAACAAAAATTTACCAGAGTAGTTTTACGGGGCTTAATTTGTAAAAACTATGTCACTTATGTGTGATAAAACGGCAGAACCGAATTGAATGCAGTTTTCGCTAAAACGTTGCAGATTTCTCTACTTGAAACTTCGTGTTGGTTTTATTCAAATCGGTTCATAAATAAAAGAGTTATATCAATCTAAAGATTCACATATAAAACAATCGAAACTAAATTTAATTTTATCAATTTTTACTACTGGACTATTCCATATCCCAAATAATTTTTAATGGTTAGATGGGTTAGATGAAATAAATACCTGTTATTTAGAAATTAAATATTAGAAATTATTTTATAGAGTTAAATTAATGTTATAGATATTATGAAAACTTTTAAAATGAGCAATAGTGGGCCCCGCATAATGTACGTTTTTCGTGAAAAGCACTCTAATAGTCATTTTGGTGCAGATAGCTAAGACCCTGGAATAACACATATAGGCTACGGTACAGCGGGTAAAACCGCTAGTATTATTAGCTAGTATTATATAAAATATCTACAACAATAGTTGGGCAACAATAAAACCAACCAACAACACTATTGCGTCCGACTCATGTTACCTCGCTGTTCCATGATAATTTCAGTGTTTTGTCAGAGGAAATTTGTTGGGAATATACTAATGTACGAGTACATATTTGAATATAGGTAATATATATTTACTTACTTTTATACTATATTTACTTACTTTTAGTATAAATACATATTTCATTTATTTCAATTATTATCACTACTATTACACGATGTACCCTAATGCGTTAGTGTTGAAAACTTTACAAAATGAAATTAACTAGGTACATCTTAATATGTATAGTAAAAAATAACATGATAAAATGTAAAAACATGGTACTAACCGACATTGTCCGAGTACCGTACATCCCACAACATCGAATGCGTGAGGATACAAGGCGGGTCACGGCACGTGCCTCCGAAACGGACTTATTCATGAATTTACTCCAATGATTGCTAGCTTAACCCGCGCCCCACCAAATGGGGTACAATTGGCCATAACTCTGAAATGAATTCAAAACGTTGCGGACGCTTCTTATAAACACACCCTGCGGTTGATTTTCATTAAGTTTGCACGATTTTTTCATATTATCAGCGCCTTATAAAAGTTAAAAGACTTTTTGCGAGTCAGCTATTTTTTAAATATTAATTCTCATTATCTGGCTTGGCCTTCTTTTTTAGCTGAAAGTACCTTATATTATGAAAGAACATTGACCTAAGGTACAAAAATAATTTTAAAACTAAACGAGTAGATACTTAATGAACTTAATGAGGCGCACATACTTTCATGCCTAGTTTAAACGGAAAATCGAATTACTCTACCCTAAATATTTTATTTTTTATTTTGGATTAATTATTATCACATTCATTATTACTTCCACCCTTTTCAACAAATTAACAAGTAGCAAGCAGTATAGAGTGTAAAACTAACACCAAGTAATAACTAGTCGTTACTGGTTCAGTGGCTCGAAGCAACTTCAATCCAAGATGTCTTTAAACAACTCTACTTGAAGTTACTATCTCTATAATGACTTTTCGAAGTGTGTCGCACGTCTATTTTATTTATTAGTGTGGGCACCTACTGCGTGAAGGGTGATACAAAGTTAAACAAGAATCTCACGAACTCGACACCGAATTCATATCTCGGGGTAAACATTGACTTTATTAACTGCTGAGACTTGGAGTTCATGGAATAATAAGTCATTTTATTAAGAAAATAGGTTTTAAAAGTAACATTTTGTAATTTAACATAATAGACAGTATTTAGCCCTATTTTAGTGATTGATAGATGATTAAAAGAAGAAGTAATATTGCTGAAAAATATAATGAATAGCACAAAGTTGAGGCCTTTGTCCAGCTGTGAGTCTAAATGGGCCGATGATGTTCGGAAGCTAAATCAATTGTCCAGAAAATATATAGTTTTCCCTTAGATATCAAAATAAAGGACCGGAGGGTCTTACAGTAGACTAAAAAGTAATTCATATTGTAAGAAACTATAAGTATAAGCTACCCGTAAGTATATCTACATAAGAGCATGTACCTATAGATAGATATGGAGGAACAAATACATCTGACATTGGACAGAAACAAAAGACATTATGAGAAAGCATTTATAGGACAAAATAACAGAGGCGCGGTAATGCGCACCTAAAAGCATTTTCTGTGCTTCTGCCTTAATTGAAGGTGGCGTTATTCTCTCCAGCTATTTCCTTATATAGGGTGTCCTGAAACCCGGACACTTGGCGCATTGCACTGGGAAATAAACTTTCTGGTTTTATTTCATGTCAGAACATAGTAAAAAAGGTACTGGTACTGCGCGGCGTATCTAATTGACTCTTCTTTATAGTCAAAGATAGAGGCCTCGAACTGAGAACTTTCTGTAAATTGACTTTTTAAATGGAAAAAGTTTTTAGTCTTAACTATTGATTGCGATGTTAATATATAAATTTTAATTTTTTAAATATTATGCTAAACCAACAAAAACTAATAATATTAACTGAAAAAATGTGAGTGTCAAGATGATGACTACAGACCTTGACTATACGAATTAAGAAACAACATAAAGCATTAGACTGGTATGAAAATATCAGAGACTATAACAAGAACAATATAGAGAAATTCTGCGACTGCATGGCATCTCTAACATACGGTAGTGTATACGAGAAGACTAATTTGAATGATGCATTTGAAGAATTCCATAATATTTTTACCTTATTTTATGGCCTATGTTTTCCAGAATACCACACAAAAAGAACTACTAAGAAGAGTTCTTCTTATTCGTGGCTAACAAGAGGTTTAAAAAAGTCATGTGTTAGAAAACGAATTCTTTATCTTAAATCAATCCATAACAATGCTAATAAAAAACAAAATAACACAAGATACAAATCATACAGTTCAATGCTCAGAAGATGTATACACAAATCTAAACAGATACAGAGCAAAAAATATATAGAAAATAATAAAAATAAGTGCAGGGCGGTATGGAATATTATCAATGAAAACATAGGAGAAGAAAAGAATGCTTCTGAAATAGACCGCATAGTTTGGGACGTGCAGGAATATACAAATCCACAGGAAATTTGTGACATTTTTAATAATTATTTTATAAACTTAACGAATAAAGATAATTTCATATATAAACATGATGACATTAAAAGAACATTGAATTCTAACTATTGCAATACAATATTTCTAAAGCCTACTGACCCAGAAGAAATTCATAAAATTATAAACAGTCTTAACAATACAAATTCTGTGGGCATTGATGGTGTCAATACAAAAATAATTAAAGACTGTGCAGCGAATATAAAAGAGCCCTTAAGTTATCTTATTAACTTATCGTTTGAAGAAGGTACATTCCCAAGTATTTTAAAAAAATCAATAGTAAAACCATTGTTTAAAAAAGGCGACACAACAGATACTAACAACTACAGACCAGTATCATTAATTCCCGTACTATCGAAAATATTCGAAAAAGCTATGCTCAAAAGACTTTATGAGTTCGTCGAGAATTACAACATTTTCAGAGAAGAGCAGTTCGGATTTAGAAAAAACAGCACGACTACTCTAGCCTCATTTAACTTAATAAAGCTTATAACTCAGGCTATAAATGAAGGAGCTCCAATATGCGCGATTTTTCTTGACATGAGCAAGGCTTTTGATCATGTGGATCACGAACTATTATTGAATAAACTTGATAAATACGGTATTAGGGGTAGAGCAAATGAATGGTTGAGAAGCTATTTAAATGGACGAAAACAATGTGTAGAGATAAGTAATATAGTGAAAAAGAACAAAATCATTTACAGATCCAATTTTCTCAACAATAATAAAGGAGTTCCACAAGGTAGTGTGTTAGGACCCTTCTTATTCCTATTATACATAAATGACTTACCTAACGCTACAAAACACGAGACGATTCTTTTTGCAGATGATACCACTTTAGTTATAAGATGCAAAAATGAGAGTACATATGAAACTGACATAAATATAGATTTGAATAATATAATGAAATGGTTAAATAATAATAATTTGAAGATTAATGTGAATAAAACCAAAATGATTCAATTTCAAACTTTCAAAAGGAAACAGATTAAATTGAACATTGAAATAGACAATACACCTGTAGAAGAAGTTAACACTACTAAATTTCTAGGAATAATGATAGATCGACAATGCGATTGGAAAGCCCATATTGCCTATATCTGTGATAGACTCGACAGATTCGTTTATGCAATCAGGAGACTTAGAACCACGGTCTCAGTAGAAGCAGCGTTGAGCGCGTATCATGGCTATGTGGCATCTGTGCTTCTCTATGGTTTGGTTTTATGGGGCAACTCTGTAGAAGTGGAGAGAGCATATATCGTGCAAAAAAAATGCATCAGAGCAATCAGTGGTGCCTGGCCGTTAGACAGCTGCAAACCACTGTTTAAAAAATTTAAGATTTTGCCACTTGCTTGTATGTACATTCGGGAGTTATGTATTTTTGTCAAGCAGCATCCGAAATACTTTCCTAAACAAGCAGATGTTGTAAAGAGGAATGCTACTCCAAGAGATGGGCATAAACTTTACCTTCCTCTATGTAGACTGGAACTGTACAAGAGAAATGCATTTATAAATGCTATTAAAGTATACAACAAACTGCCAAATGCATTTAAAGACCTAAAGCTAACTATGTTTAAGAAAAAACTGACACAATGGCTAGGAGACAAATGTTTTTATAATCTAAAAGAATACTTTGAGTTCCAAATTTAATGGCTTGTTTGTGACATGAGATTATATATTATTAATTTATTATATTTGTTTGTATATTATTATTGTGATTGGTTGATTAATTGAATGATATAATATGGATTGGATTTATTAATAATTATAATAATTAATGTGACATTGCGTATACCTAATTAATTTGACTATTTTTTATTATTGTTATTATATTGCACACCAAATTATATGGTAGAATGTAATCGATTCTCATTATAAGTTGAAGAACATATTGTACATACGACATTCTAGCAATAAAATTATTTGATTTGATTTGATTTGATGGCACCAAGTCTGGGATTTACATGCTAGGTACAATATTATAGGTATATTTATTAAAGTAAAACAAAGTCATACAGTAGCACTTATAAAATATTTTGTTACGAGTGGATAACTCACTGACCGACTTTAAAATAAATACACAATATTTTTAGCCTAGGTCACAGCTAAAAGAATACTAGTACCTAGGTATATCTAGAGGTATAAGGTTGCTATCCCACAGGCATTTTGGAGAACCGCAACTACTCGTTAAACGCCGGTAGGTTAGTGTTGCTACATTATCACTGTTATTCATATTCTTAAAGTCAGGCGTACGGCATTGCTCGAGTCAACCATTTCCTTGTAATAAAGAATTTGCATACGACTTTCATATTACAGATTACACCCACTTAAGTAATATACTCGTATACACGCTTGTTACACCCTGTATACATTCCGAGAAAACGAATAACATGAGGGGAAAGTAGATCAATCATTTTGACGTGACTGATCTCAGGGTGCTTGGAAATGTTCAAAATTCCAAAAATATTGAAGAAAATAATATCTGAGAGGCATCAAAGGAAATAAGTAATAGGAAAGTAGGTGTATTACATCCTCCCGAACCAAGGTGAAGTTTCATCAAACAAATTAATCGGCACGAAACAATATAATACTGTCTTAGAAAAGGAGCTTTTATCTCGAAGAAAGTAAATAAGGACAAAGCTGTCGACAGCTATCGAGCTGGCTTACGCCCATGGCCGTATGAGGGAAATCTAATATCCTTTGGGGATACCCACTCCGTGATAACGTGCCTCAGTGGAAAATAAAATGTTTACCAGCGTACAATCCCTTCGGATACAAACCTAAGAATTAAACTTAACAAAGAATTTAGCTTAAAATTGTCCTAATTTCAGTCACGCGCTTGGAAAAAAATTCGAGCGGACAAATGAAATAAGATTGCGTAAATTCTGGTGATTTTTCTCGCAGACTAGCTTGTTGCTAACGTATTTAAAGTATTTATTTACATTTGTTTAGTAAATACAGTGAGCATAATTATATTAAGTTAGTATATCAAATGTGGTTAGTAAAGGAGATATCTCTCATATCTCCGGTGCTAAGTCACCGAAAGTTCTGCACCATTAAACTTAATTGCCACTTACTCTGCTATTCTGATGCCAGCTGAAACTCTGCAAACATAGATTAGCTTAAAACTAAAGTCAAACTAATACGATTATGGAATTTTTGTCCTTCATTTGAGAAAATTATTAAGTGTGAAATTTTGTACGAATTGATGTAACGCGTACGTAAAATAGGTACGCTACCTAGCGTACCTAAAAAGCCAATGACCCGATTGGAATAAAATTGACTGAGTCATACAGACTCACCTTTAATCCTGACAAAACACAGAATATATATTTCAATTTTGCAACTGCGGAGCATAACTTGTATTTACGTTGTATTTGTACGTGGACATTGGACATCGCACACAGCGCGTTTCTCACGTTCCTTTTTGCCGGATACGTGCTATCTGTGGAATGATCCCTCCCGAGTTCTTCGCTCTGAGTAACATGTGTCTCTTCAAAAGCAAGTGAATAGAGTGTTGAAGGGTCAACATACTAGTAATACCTCTTGTGCCGCAGGTAACTTTAGACGGCGGTAACCAGTCGCCATACTACTTGTGTGTCACCTATGACAAAAAATCTTGTATCTTTACTAAACATAAAAATTATTTATTCTATCTAAAAAGCTATTATCATAGTTTATTGATGTATTACGAGTGTTGAATTTCCCTAGAATTAACGTCCACTTAATTCAAGCCACAGTCCACATAGTCCAACAAAAGTCTAAGAAAATGTATGTGAACATTTACGAAAAGGTATAAAAGTTTATCTGTGAAACAGGCAGGTAACAGTAGATTCTAGATATATATCATGTCGTGATGTATCTTTGTAGTTCAGGCTTGCGAAGGGCCACGTGCGTGCGTATTCTACTTTATTAAATTGCCTTAAGCGACACTTTGTAAGAATTACAACAGATACGTGGTACGTGAGAGCTTAGAATTTTCTACGGGTTTACTTATTTCGGTACACAATTTTTCGAATGCTAAATAAACATTACATTATTATATCGGTAGGAACGTACCTACTACCTCTTTAGTTGTATACCATGAATATTCTATCTACATATGTATGTTCTGTCTTATTGTGACCCATACACAATTTTTACAATAAAATATTTTCTGATTCTGTCGACCTTTACTTAGTACTTTTACACATTTTAACCTAATTATTTTTGTTTTATCGTAGTTACCAAAAACATTAGAAATATAATTTAACCTATTGAAAACAACTTATTATAATAATTTATTCGTAGCTGTTACCGCAGAAAAACCACAGTTAATAGATTCGTATCGATTTTTGAATATTGCTATTATAATGTGATCGTTTTAACGCGAACACGTTTAAATTTTCAGTTTTAGCGACCACTAATGCAGATACGTAATAATCAGGTACCTATAGTTTTATCGCTTCGGTTTATCTTTCGATTTTTTGTTTTATTTTCTCTTTTAGTGGTATCGATAAAGAGTTAGATTATTTAATGTACCCTTTGATATCACTATCGTATCGCATATTTTTTAAAGGAACTATATGAATGAAAACAGTAGAAAATATGCAACAACATTTACATCAAAGGGAGTCAACGTTGCTTATAACTTTGACAGGCTACAAGGAGCTCATAGCTATTTTCCTTCCTTTTGGCTCGATCCTGCTGAATCAAAGAGTGCGCAGTGCGCGGTTGCAAACAGACGCAAACACCACTTTAACTTTGAAAAGAAACTGTTTTCTGCGTCAACAAACGTGAATACAAGAAATATGAACTTTTCAAACCGTCCTGCGAAATATTGCCTTTACGGCTAGCTGGAAATTTTGTGAGTTTACGCAATAAATACGAGTATAATTGAACTTTATAATGCGACAGAACGGATTGTTTTAATTGGACTTTAAGTAATTATACTTTGATTTGTTCGTATATAAGTTTTCTCTTCGTCTTTGGTTTGTTCTTACTATTTGACACATTTTCTTTTCACGAAATCTAAACACTTTTATTAGCTGAACATAGTTAAAAAAGTTGAAATGTAGTACTACTTTTTTTATTGCGTAATATACGCATAAAATGCGTTGCTATTAAGCAACTTAATATTTAAACAAATTGTTGAATTACGCGAATCAAACGTAAGGTATTCTTGCAGATAGATGGCTTAGCTTACAAACGCCAATCTCGGAATGAAACATAAATCCAACGGGGCGTTAAAGGGATAATATCTTGGGATACCTTTAGATGGCAGAAGTTCACTGATTAATTTACTTTTGAATTAACTTCATTGCTCACTATTTGAATTATGTCTCACTACTGGAAGTCTGTAAGTGACTTTTGTTTGGTACCCGAACACGCTAAAGATATTGTGTTTTTTTGCCTTGAACCATGTAGATTATCAAGCGGTTTTTTACACCGAAATTTTGTTTTGCTTGTGACTTCTTTATATATTATCATAACTAGAGAAACGATTCAGCTGCGTATGCGTTTGCATTATTACGTTATTTTAGGTGACACCACGTACGTACATGCATTTACCTAATAAAATTTGTTTAGTTTGTGAGCTTAACAATAGGGGACTACGTTAGCTACTTTACCCCTAACCGTCTATAAATAGCCATAGGTATTGGAAATGCAGGTAATAGATTCAGGGTGTGCTCATTTTCACCTCCGAATGAGGCTCAAAACCTTTATTCATGATGGTAAACATCTCTAAAAATACTTTGGGCCAACCCAACGTTCCCCTGTGGAGCGGAAATTCGAAAACTTTGTAACCCTAAAGAAAAGGAAATTAAGTATGAAGTTATTCCGTCGACCACCAACAAATTGTCCCACAATGTACTGACTTTACTGGTTATATTTTGGAGAGTCAAACTTTTCTCATTAAATCCAATTAAATAAGAGTTCGATATTAAAAGAATGGCTTAAGAGCTACGATTTGAAGGTGAAGTTTAATGACAGAAGATTAACAAAGCTCACTTGGAGTTAATCTAACTTGAGCTGGAACAAAGACAGGCTTCGGCAATTTATTTTGCATTGTGAGCAGAGCGATAGCAGAGGTATTTAGATTAGGTTATTCAATGAGTAATGCCTTGCGCGCACTGAATACAGAAGTCAGGTATTAAAGTAATAAATAGGGAAGTGGAACAGCTATGATAACTTTCGAATGAGCTTGAATTTTGTCTATACCTAAGTATATAAGTATTATATCCGTTATCCTAACCACCATAATAACAAGCATTAAGTTGCTTAGTTTGGGGTTAGGTGGCGCTGTGTGAAACGTCCTGAAATATTTATTTTATTTTTTTATATTTATACCTTGGAATGACTCTACACACTTCATGCACACTGCTTCGGTGGTTCTCTCTTGTCACTTGTAGTTTATTTTCTTTGTTTCAGTCTGGGACGCTGAAGTTAGGTAAAAAATCCCTGCGGTAAAATGAGTTCTGATACAAAAATCCTATGTCAGTTAATCTATTCTTATTAAACAATCTGTTCCCACAGCTTCACTGCTGTAAGATCTTGTTTGTTTAGGACATAAAATCCTTCGGGTAAACTGTCAAGTTTGGAATGCAAAACCTTTCTAATCAAACTAGCAACTGGAACCATTTTAACGCTCCGACTATCAGAAGCAACTTGAAATGTCCCGCTTTTACGAATGCAAAAACATATCTAAAGGGCCCTCGTAGCTCCCTCGCTGAACCATCGCTCAAGCTAAAGAGCATAAACATGAAGCTGGAATTCAGCTTCAGTAAATCTATCAATTTTATTTTTGCCCGGCGATTTGTAAAGTGGATAGCTTCAACTTTCCATTCTATGAATCGGACTCGATTGCTTTTATTGAGAACTGTAGCGTTTCAAACGTGGCTTTGCAATAACAAGGTAAAACAAAACTGTGTGTGTCGCACTTTATTCGATTAAAATGATACTGTTTTAGGAAATGAGAGTACTTACGAAATTAAATGATGATGAATAGAGGCAAGCTTTTTGGGGCGACCAATTGGAATAAATTTTGTGACTTAATCAATCAATAATTTTCAATTTAACGTTGGGAGGGTTTCTTAATGCGAGGGTTGCTCAGACCCGTCAAGGACTAGGACTTTGGAATATTCTTCCAATATTTATCCAATTGGGTAGAGTGGCCAGTAAAATTGCTGGATCTAAGATACTTACCATTATACTTATGTATACTTGCGAATGACTTCGTGAGGACCTACAACTCTGCAAATGTAATGTGAAAGCGTATCACTTAATATCTTGTGAACGTCGTGCTCATCTCGTTCATCTTCTTGCAAGGTTCATGAGGCGAGGGGCTTAAAACATTTATAACTCCTGCTACGGGTAGCAAATGGTGGTACGTGGTTAATCCGCGGTGGCTGTGGTTTCTTTCTTTTATTCAATCCTTAACAGGTTTATTATTGTCATGATTAGACAACACGTACACTAATAGCCCAGTCAATGAGTGCCCAAAAAGGGTATGTGGATCGAAAAGTCGAAAGCAGAAAAACTAACTTAGTAACTTTGTTTGTACTAGTTAGGAGATAAACATACTAAAAGTCCCCACCCCTCCGAGGTGAGCCCGAGGGGGGGAGGCCGAAGAAGGTCCCGTTTTTAGGTTTTTTGCTCATATGTCAAAAACTGTGCGTTGTACGATATTTTGTTGTACTACATTATTAAACCTCATAAAATTTTCTACAACTTCGGCCTTGACACTTATCATCTATCTCCAATCGTTGTCCAGCTATGAGCTTCCAAATATGGTCTACTTTGAAGACGCTTAAATTAGTTTTCCATACAAAGTTGGTTAAAAAATCTTACAAATAAAATTTGACCAACTTCTGGTTGTCGTATCATAATGAAACTTTGAAAATGTCTAGAAATCTGATAACAGTTTAATAATCTGGTACCACTGAGCTGATCTGATGATGGAGCCAGGAGGTGTCTACTGAAACTCTTCAATGGCTATTAGTAAAACCGGCGAGTTTAGGCTCATTACATTCGGATTGATGAGACGTAGGCACCTCCTGGACCATTATCAGACCCTCGACAGCAAGTGTTATGAAAAAGTCTCATCGATTCGAATGTTTCCTGCTTTCGACTTTTCGATCCACATTTCTTCTTTTACTGGACTAACCAAAATAAAGCCTAGTCAATATACAAGTAACATAAAATACATAAATTGAAACCCCGACTTTCCCGATGTTTTGACTTTTTGGCAAACAATAGATTTTTCCGCCTCATTTCACCCCCTTTTTAACGCCTTAACCGAATTTTCCAAACAAATCTAAGCCATTAACTTATAACACCCTACTTTTTGAGTTTATAAATATTTTATACATTAAGTATTTATGAAACTGTATTTGCTACACATTATAAACTTTGCTAGAAGTGCAATACAGAGCCGGTTCTCTGGTCGTTCAGACGTCTATCCATTGAGGGGCAGTGTATTTAGAGCGTTATGTTTGCAATTAAATGACTCTGTGGTCACGATAATATTTGTTTCCAGAACTTGAAGAACCAGATAATGACCACGAACCTGTGGGTGGAGCAGTCCTGGTACGACTACAAGCTGCGATGGGAGCCCAAGGAGTACGGCGGAGTCCACATGTTGCACGTGCCTTCAGACCACATATGGAGACCAGACATCGTTCTCTATAACAAGTGAGATCGTCGCGCTCTCTAACCTGCTTGCTAATATCGATTATACTAAAACTGTTCTATAAAATTTCTGAGGCAAATCAGCGGTATTTTGTGCTTGTGGACAACATTATTAAATAGAACATACACTTAATATTTACTGGACTCTCATATATAAAGTCCGGTATTTTTTTATAATGCGATGCTGCATGTCCCGTGGTTGTACTACGAAGTCCTAGGCATGCTCTACATAATAAGAAAAGTACGTGACTTTTTTATTAACATTTTTCCACTATTATGTCGATTCTAACTTTATTCTTATCTGTGTCTTACCTTACATAGTTTCAGACATATTTTTATCTTCTCTATAAAAGCAATTCGACATCA
Source organism: Hemithea aestivaria (assembly GCA_947507615.1). Taxonomy (NCBI): domain Eukaryota; kingdom Metazoa; phylum Arthropoda; class Insecta; order Lepidoptera; family Geometridae; genus Hemithea; species Hemithea aestivaria. Next base: position 7,065,426 of record OX382332.1, on the reverse strand, counting down.
TTCGCAACATCCAATCTTATCGAAACTCAATTTTTGGGTCCATTAGGTTCTATATCTTCTTACTTTATTTCCCCGCTCTTTGTGCCCAGAAGCACAAATCAAATCGAGATTAAGTTCGGGATTCCATAAATAGTTTGAAAGTAATAGACTCAATATAACATATTGCAGCCAACGGCTGAACTAAAGCTCTAAGTTTGTAGGTATAATGGAGCTGGGAGCTTGATTAGATTTTCTTTTGTCCAAGGTAGTTGTAATAATGAATTTATAACAAGAGCCCTCACAAACGATGCGTTGTATAATCATAGCGTAGGCATCATTGGCCTAATCCTCGCTTTGACACACGCCCTGTCACTCCGCAACTGGAAAGACATGAGGTATTATATCGGATTGACACGAGGAAATAATGCATTTACGCATGGGGAACACATTGTATGCGGTGTCACTCACATATCACGGAACAATTTGATATATCTACCGCTGATTTGCCTTACCCTTTAAATAACATTTTCTTTGATAATCCGTGTTTTAGAGCCTTATTTTATACACATACCTTCATTTGTAGCTTTACATTAACACAATCCCACACATCCTACACATTCTTCAAACAAAAGTGTCGAGTCAGTATAATTCCCTTTGAAATCGCTACACAAAACATTATTAAGTTAGTGAAATGTGATGCGAGAAAATATAATAAAAAGTCGTGCTTGAGTCAATTAGAGTTTCCAGTGAAAAGGCTCTTCCATTTCGCATAATATACAAGACCATTCACGCCATGGCGGGTATAAAAGTATTGTTGGGCTCCATTGTACCATTGAATCGATCCTTTTACCCATTGTCAAAAAGACGGTCACATAATACTTATCATCATTTTTCGATAGAGGCTCCCCATTTCTCCCACTCGAAGAAAAGTTAGACTTTTCATTTTAATCAACTTTTACAAAACATCGTCCAAATTATTTTCGACTTAGAAGAAATCGTAATTTTCACGTTCTTAAAATTCGCAAGATCAAATGCTTACAACAAAGTAGGTAGGTACGTAAAGGCAGAAACTTTTTTCGAGTTCAGCGTGCCGTGTTTCCTGAAGAAACTGGAAACATTTATTCAAGATATTTTCAGAGTAGGTAATTTATGCAGGACCGGTACGCAATTGCTTCGGCAGGGACAATATCTGGCTCTTTGTATTCAATGTTTATTGAGCAAATACTAGGTAAATACATTAATCCGCGTCGTTTTGTAAATACTGACAAAATTTTACAATCGCTGAGTTTGCTCTTTATCGAAATAATTCGAGGCGCTCACGATGTTATGTACTTGTAATTTAAATTGTGTGGACATTTAATATACGTGTACACACACTAAGTTCAGAAAAACATTTCGTATTTTCTTTTTAATTATTGATTTTACTTGAAGACCGTGCTAGAGTATTTTTTTAATTCATTTCTAACGTTTCACCAAACTTGTAGTAATAATATTTGATGAACAAAACATATTAATCAACCTAAGATGTTATCAGGCACTTAGGAATGTTTATTTTGTATTGTGGACGACATTCATTTTGTCCTGGCCGCCACCTTGAAAAGACGGACTTTGATAAATGGCCGGGAGAGCAATCGTTACTCATTTCCGATCCCTTCCTTAGAATTGTACGCGCAAGGACCGACTACATAATATGTAGGTACCTTTTTGCAGCTACCCTCAACCTGGGACCGGCTGAATGACGCCCTTTCGAGTCAGCGTGGGCTCTCTTTACCTCCATCACGATTCGTAAACCCTCACTCGTCACCATATTTTTTATTAGCCACCTTTTGATAACATTTTTTCTTTGATGTGTTTACAAAAATTTAATTAAAATTCAAATTAAATTCCAAAATTAAATTGTCATACTGCATGTACTCGTATGTTTTGTTGGTCGTGTTTGTGTTGTATGCTCGATGCCCTCACCATGTAAACTGTCAGCCGTAGGTTAGCTCGTAGATATAGGGAACGGGCGCACAGGTAGCTGCCTCTCCGTGCCGAGCCTCTGTGATCACTATTAATAACTAATGTGACAGTTGCATTTCTACTTTCAGCTCCCGACTGCAAAATGTTTAGAAGCTATACCATTAAATAATATATTTTCTCGAAGATAAAGCTTACCATGAAACAGAATTTAAAATAAGTACAAATTATAGGTGACAATCCGGTCCGCTACGTACAACTATCCATTTTACGGCTTTCTATTTTATCAGCACGGCATAGTTAGGTAGTTTAAAAAGTAAAATAACTCGGATATAACACATAAAACATTTTCAAATACCCAATTCAGAAACACGCCGCGGTTTTGAGTGCTCACAGCTTACACTGCACGACAATGCATAGAAGAGGCGACATATAGGGCCTCGCGGAGAAGCCGCGGGACGGCTTGTAAACTTGCGTTAACATTGCAGTGCCGACGGCAACTTCGAAGTTACTTTGGCGACCAAGGCGACTATCTACCACCAGGGGCTAGTGGAATGGAAGCCACCCGCTATTTACAAGTCTTCCTGCGAAATAGACGTGGAATATTTTCCTTTCGACGAGCAAACGTGCGTTCTTAAGTTCGGTAGCTGGACGTACGACGGATTCAAGGTAATACGCGCGGCCGCTCACCGCCCTCGCTGACCGCTCTGTTTGTCCGCAGCGCCGACGGCAACTACGAGGTGACGCTGATGACGAAGGCTACCGTCTACTACAACGGCATGGTCGTGTGGCAGCCGCCCGCCGTCTATAAGTCCTCGTGCTCGATCGACGTCGAGTTCTTTCCTTACGACGTGCAAACCTGTGTGCTTAAGTTAGGCAGCTGGACATATGACGGCTTCAAGGTGACGCCCCGCTGTTCGCTGCTTGGCGCCGCGCGCGGGCCGTAGCGTAGGGCCCGCCGTCCCGGCATCTGTCCATGCAATAGCTTGTTGGCTCGAACGTAATTCGTCGTGTAATTTATTACTTTTCTGTCCATGTGGTATGTTATCACTTTTACATATTGACTGTACGATGTTGGAGCGAGCCGGGCCGCGCTATGCGCCCGAGGCTCGCTCCTTAGATCTGACATGTTGCAAGTTTACTTTCTATTGCGTTGGTGATGTTTTAAAGTATGTGGAGTAGCGGTATGTCGACGTGCGTGACCACGAATGCTCCAGAATATCCTCGGCCGGTTCCACTTAGTTCGTTCGGCCTTCCTCGCTCGACAAGGAAAGGTATAAAATTCTAACTGCCAGGTGATATGGGATGCAATAACTTCACTCGATCCGATCCTTTCCAACACATTCTGCTCCGTGCGAGTCTTTCCGCGCTCATAATTTACCAACAACATTTTAACGTTGGAATATAATACGACCTCATAAAATGTAGAGTAACATTTGTAGTAGTACGCATGAGCGCGGAGTGGCTCGTCGGAGAGTCGTCACACTTCCTCGAACCCATAGCTGGCTCCGCTCGCGCCACACACACTCGACACAGACACGCCACACGACGCTTGTGCATGCTCCCCTAGGGTCGATGTTACACTGTACTCACCGCATGACTCCGGCTTGCTCCGAACACTTGCATTCCCGATCACGGCGGCCGCCACCGCGAGACGCGGCCGCGGTTCTGACACAGCTTGACACGAACCTTACACGCGAACAGGTGAAGCACAGCACGTAAACTCGATCAGAGATATATTTATAATGATATTATTCACACATGTTGCTCGAATCAACACTGACGAGCATTACAGTCATCATGTTGCATATTTTATACCTTTCCCTATTAGCGACTCCCTCTGGCTGCAATAAATGGTGTCGCTGATTGTTCATTGCATGATAATATCTTAACTTGTATTCATTTCGATGTGAGACATGCGATTCCACTCAAATTATTCAGACACGGAGTCCATAACGCACAAAAGTGAACTAGATGTTAAGAGTAGACGGAGACGGAACGTAGATCGAACCGAGGCGATGAGCTCCGGTTCCGTCAACGGAGCGCTCCTTGCATGCTGTTACTACACCCGACCGAAGCTTGCGCCTCGTTTCAATATCTTTTGTCATATGTCGTAAGTAGAGCTCGCCCGCGCCGAGTGTTGACCTCGATCACACAGTAGCTCAGTCCGTATTGTGTCAGATGTTGTGACGAAGCGCAAGCTGGATGGACGCCGCATCCGCGCGACACACACACGCGCGGCGGAGCCGGCGCTTTCCACCTCCGCATCTGATTGTTTGGCTGATCGTTACTAATCGAGTGCGCTCCGTCGAGTGCGGAGCTCGACTCGCTCCCTCTCCGACGGAGTGCATCATTGTGACGCCGGCTCGACGATTCAATGCGGAGAGCGTCATCCTCCTGAATAGTCTGGTCCAAACGTTAAACTACTGGTTCACAACTTCGATGTTTTGTGTAACGCGTTGTTATTTCTTCGCATGATTCGGAATATTGTTGTTGTCTCCATTCAAGTTTATGTGGTAAAGTGTCGTAAAAGGGGTTCGATATCATTTATTATAATTGTTTTGGTACATTCCACTTGGCACACTCTGTGGTCTCGTTCTAGTTCTAGCTGAGGAGGACATCTTGGAAGATATAATATCTAATCAACTTATATTTAAATAGATGAAAATATCCATATTGAGGAATCTTGTATTTCAGTATAAAGCAATAGCTCTATTAATAATGTATTGCCTAATTATAGCAAATGATGGGGCTTCTAGATGGGCCTATACCTACACATTGTGTGACAGGGTGCATGTATCGACATTAAACAGGCATTAAATAACGATGTTGAATAATAAAACTTAATAAATAAATAATTAACTAAAGCAATGTCATTATGATAGAGCAAACATTATACGATTTTATATCTACACATTATACACATAGTTCCATAAAAATGCTTTTAATAAAAATGATACACTAAATGAAAAATCGTATAGCTTTTGCTCTTCATAACTTAGAAATCTAAACGTAGATTAAAAACTCCATTAAAGCATAATAATAAGCTAACTATACGAGTAATGGTCCTAATAGTAAACTTTTGTTTTATTATAAGTGTCTATAGGTAAGTTGTGTTGATGTATTCATAGTTATGTGTTAGATTGCTAACGTTGCTGTTATTATATTTGATTTATTTTAACTGACTATTATTATAATGTTATACTTAAAAAGAGGAATTTAATATGTTAAAAAAAATTGCAACACAAAGGCGCCATATCTATAATAAAGCGATCTGTTTAAAAATATCTGAGAAGTTGATGGCGATGTGCTACAAGAAACATCAATGAATACTCGTATGACACAACATGATCTAAATTACCACCGACGTTATTATCGCTACAACAATATCGCTTTAGGTTTAAAATTCTTAGATAAAATTTGGTGGTAGGCTTTGGCCGTGGCTAGTTACCACCTACTGGACAAAACCATGTCGTCAAGCGGTCATTACAACTGTGTTCCGGCATGATGTTCAGTGAAGCCAGGGAGGGATTTATCCCGCCTTCTAGGTTTAGTCTGCTACCATCTACGGTCACATCGTCGCTTAAGATCAGGCGAGATCGTGGTCAAAGACATACAAAGAATAAAAAAATCATAAAACTTATGATATATAATAATATGAGCACTATAGCATTTTTAAAGACAATCATATGATAAACTGCACTACGCCTTTTAAAAACATTCTGAAAGTCTCATAAAACTTGACACTGAGAGACCAGAAAGTGGTTTGGTATTAAAATATCTAATAATATATCAATTTACTACGTAGATAAATATAGCACTTGTACATAATATATAATGTGTTTCTAAATGTGTATGTACACAGGTGGATTTGAGGCATATGGACGAGCAGGCCGGCAGTAATGTGGTTTCCGTAGGAGTAGACCTGTCAGAGTTCTATATGTCTGTTGAATGGGACATTCTAGAAGTTCCAGCTGTAAGGTTAGTATTTCATATCAATTAGTAAAATATATGCAATTTGGTAATTACTGAGATAGTTAATTAGTACCTACTACCTACCTACCTATAATGATTACATTAGTGTTAAATATTAGTATTTATCTATAATATTCTTTTATCTAATATTATTTGCTCTTATCTTGTTTATTTTTTATATGTGCCTGTGTCTCTTTGCTTAATTTTTTTTCTTTCTAAAGGGAAATAATATGCGTGGTTAAGTGTGCGTTATTACTCCTTATCTACACGGATGAACTGATCTGAAATTCTACTAATATTATAAAGGTGAAAGTTTGTTCGTGAGTGTTTTTTGTGCTTTTACGCAATAACTACTGAACCGATTGTAAGGAAATTCGGTATAATAATAAAAAAAATAATAAAAATGTTTATTTCATCCACAAGATCTTAAGTATTAATGTTACAATGAAGAGTTTAAGGTAATGTATCTTGTGGAGGACTGGTGCCTACTATAAGTTTATAGAAATAAACCTGTGGTATGTTAGCTGATAACGTAAAAGAGTATGTAGGATAATTGTTATCCCCATTTTTCTACAGGAACGTGGCTTACATGAGTATCCCTTAGATATGTACGAGGAGTATAGTTTAGACCGAGACTCTTCTTTTCAGTGGGATAAACTGCTGGCACAGCCAGTAACCTATAATTTTCTCTATTTTGAATTCACTAAACACATTCCTTTAAATATATTAATTAAACTCATTATATTAATGAGACAAGTAATTTTAAAATTTTACTCAGGCTACGTTGATCAACGGTTAACGTGTACCAGAGCAAAATTATTTTAGACAACCTATCGTGTCCTGCAGGGCAAAGGTCTCTCGTTTGACCCTTAGGTCGTCTCCCTTTACACGTTCTATTATTTATTCTGTGCCTTTGCTCTACACTACGGTGCATGCGGCTCACGTGTCTCGTCTAACCCATTTTCGTATTACAGTTCTGATTTCCAAACTTGCAAGGTTTATTTAGAGGATTTTTGATCATTCAATATACATACATATTATGTACCTTTGCTTTGACCACAATCATCTGACTAAGCAAACAATTTATTTATTTATTTGGTTACAATTAGTACGACAATACACTTACACTAATTAACACATTTCAAAATTAAATTAAATTACAATGAGACCAAAAATGTAATAGAATCTTACTGAATACAAAAAGAAACTTACTGAATACAATGACCATTTATTATGATTTATTGTTCTTTTTAGACTAATAAAATGTATACAAGGGACAAGGACATATAACATATCATACAATTTGGTCTATAGATATATTAAAGCAAATAATATTTATATCTACGTTTTTTTTATACAACGAAGTAAGAAGACGAGCAACACGCTCTCCGGATGGTAAGGGATAATGCTGCCCATAATTAGTACAATACTACCCAGGATTTTACGGGTAAAAATAAAGTAAGGTATACTGGGTGCACTGTGCCAACGCTTCGTACTTGAGAGTCATAAGATGTTAAGACTCTTCGGCCCAGTAATTTCACTAGCTATAGTGCCCTCAGTACGTAACTGAATGTTGAAAATAAGCTTATTCTCGTCTACCGTTAACATCAGAAGTCGAAGATCGTAACAATCAGAAACAATATGAATCTGTATCCCCTTGTTACAGCTACGAGCAAGGGAGACAAATAAGTTTATGACGTAAAAACACAGTTGCTAACAGCCGGACCATAATCCCACAGCTCAATAAAATCTCGCTGGCGTTCTGCCAGTTACAGGTATACGCCGCGTTGTGCTTGAAGAGATCTTCAAATAGGCACGTAAACCAACTTCAAGTGATCTTGCTCCTAAGTTTACTAAACTTATAAAAAAACATAAAACTAGCCAAGAGCGAGTCGGACTCGGACTTGCATACGAAGGGTTCCGTACTATTCTCTATACAACATCTCATACAAGAAAACGCACTTTGATATATGGGAGCCCCTCTTTATTTTATTTTTTTCTATTTTAGTAGGTATTTATTGTTATAGGGACAACAGAAATACATCTTCTGTGAATGAGAAATTTCAACCTTCTAACTATTACAGTTCATGAGATAGCGCCCGGTGACAGACAGACGCATGGACGGACGGACGGACAGCGAAGTCCTAGCAAAGGGTCCCGTTTTTTACTCTTTGGGTAGGGGACCCTAAAAAGTATCTAAGTAGTTGACACTGGCAATTTCATTTCCATTCTTAATTAGGAACTTCGTAAAAGTTCTCAGCTGTCGAGTCTGTAAATCATTAGCTTCTCCCTTAAGACAGAACACTCTAATGAAAACTTTATATCTTCAGACCACGAAATAATTGGCGAGCTGTCTGTCGTCTGTCGCAGAGGAATTAGTACAGGCGCCTAAAGAATGTCTTGTATTTGTCGACAGGGTTTTCTTTTTTACTTACAATTATAATTTTAAAGGCTTGAAAAAAGTTTAGAAAAAATATTCACAGCTGTTTTTGTTTATAATGATTACTACTTTTATGACAAAGTTCGGAGACATCTTGACATGGCCTCAAAAGCATGTTACCTATAGCTCTCGTTATAATATGTTCGTGTCGAACGAATTAGCCTATTAAAATATGTAGGTAAATACCACGTTGCAATCGCTAATTAGCAGACATTACGCACCATAGTGCGTATGCCATATCATAAGTAGGTATTTAGTTTACCAGTTCCCGATCGGCGAAACTTAACTACTTGAAGTTTATTTAGTCAAGAAACTTCTACTTACTCCCCAACTGTTTAAGTTTTAGGTTAACGGCCTCGACACCGACTTGTGGAACTAATTAATTTGGGCTCGGGTATTGGGTGTATTATCGATCTTAGATTATGTATCTTTCGGTGGCATAATCAAATAGGCTCTTCGTACGTTTTTGCTTACCTTCGCAAAGTAGCTCCAAACTCGGCTCGGGTTGGTAATAAAGGTTCCGGTTTCCGTAGCTCCCCTACGTCTCCGTCGAAGGGGAAAGAAGTGGCATCCTAATAGCCTCCGCCGAGTAACCACCGCCTGAGCCAGACATCATTCATAGCTTATTCAAAACTGAGAAATTCTGCACAATCCCACTAATCGCCTGCAGTCCGCTGTAAATAATATTTATGAAGGTCTTAGCAGCGAAAGAAGTAAGCAAAAAATATTCACCAGCATTTAGTTTTACTTACAGCGAGGGCGGAGTGCTCGTGTAGTGGATAAGTAGTAAGTATGTATGTAACTATGTATGATGTAAGCCTTAATATAATCTATTGAATGACAATATAGCAGTCAGTGTTTAAACAGCATTCACTAGTTTCATTTCCCTCCACGCCGATCCCTATATGGCGACCCTGCCTAAAAAGGATCGCGCGCGCGCCGCGACGCAGCGTTCGCGTTCTTCTAATATTACAATAGATAAAGTTGGACTTTAAAATAAATTAATTTAATTAAAATAAAATCTTACAAAAATGTGTAACTCGCGTGTGCTTAAAGAGGACGTTTTATAAACCAAAATGCCGCAGGAGGCAGCAATTCGGCATCCACTCAACAGTTACAAATTCATTTGTCGACAATCAGCATAATTCTCATCGTAATGTGCACAATTATGTTTCTCGGAGTGTGCTATATCATGTACAAGCAGTACAAGAAATGCCACCAATCGTGGATTCGACAACAAATCACCGGTAACATTCTGCGACGTTCAGTAATCCGGAACAGAGCCCGAGATGATGTCTACGAGATTAACTACCGAGCTAACGGTTCTGGTGCTGGTGCTGGCGGTGATGACCATCCTAAATGAGACTGGTCCTGATCTTCTGTCCTGAGTGTTGGCGACAAGGCGTGACTTAAAAGTGATAGTGTTGTGCGGTAACTAAAGTGCGTTAACTCAAAAATTGCGGATATAATATGGTATTTAAATATTGAACTATGTGCTAAACTAAAATTATTTAAAGTAGATATATAAATTAGAATTAATTGTATGTGCCCCTACGTTAGTAAATACTACGTTAGTGTTTTGTAATATGATATGAGTGTAGAGGATTTATGCCAATTATGTAATGAACTTTTGAACATACGAGCATATCTTATAAAAATAGGCCCTAGTAGAAGAAAAGGTGATGTCATAATTAGGAAAATTAAAGAGGCGGATACGATAGTTGCTAAGTTTAATAGAATTTTTGAAGGAATAAGTAAATTGTCTGATAAAATAGAGATTGAGGAAAGTTTAAGATTAGACAGAAAGAGGCAAGAATTTATTAATTTGTACGATAGTATTTTAGATTTGTGTAGTAGTAACCCTCCCCAAGGAGACGACAAAATGGCGAAATTTGATATAAAGATTGCGATGAATTTATTACCAGTTTCATCTGATGATGAGGTAAGCATTAAACAATTAATTGACGGTATTGATTACTATCGGTTAGATCTAGACGGAGAATCCCAAAAGAAATTGATAAATTTTGTTCTCAAAAATAGACTTACACAGAACTCGAAATTAAAATTAGAGACGAAATATGATAGTGTTGATGACTTGATTGCGGCTATGAAATTGCATTTATTGCCAAAGAAATCTTCCCCCGCAATGCAGGCTAAGCTAAATAATTTTAAGCAAAACAGTCTTTCATTAGAGGACTACGGCAGACAAATTACTAATATGTTTGTCGACCTGACGATATCCCAGTCCGAAGGAAACGAGTCAAACTATAAAGTTTTAAAACAAATCAATGAGAAACAGGCTATTAAAGTTTTTTCGGACGGACTGAGAAATCGTCGCCTCGGCACAATTATAACAGCCAGAAACTATTCGTCCTTGAACGACGCAGTGCAGGCGGCCCTAGATGAAGACTCTCCGCCGCCTCACGCTAGTAACATCATGACTATGCGTTATAATAACAACTATAATAACCGATATAACAATTACAGAGGTCGTTATAATTGGCAGCCAAGAGGTAACCGCGGATCAGATTGGCGAGGAGGACAACAACATCATAACACGAACAACCAAGGTCGTGCGACGGTAAGAGGCGCGAGACGTGGTAATTCTCAAGGAGCAACCAGACAACGCGGATATCGAGGTAGGTCATACTATAATAATAATTACAGCTATGGACATCAGCAAGAAACGGGTCAACAGCAGCAGCAGCAGTCAATGCATGTTTTGACCAACTTAGAGAACCCTGAAACATCCAACAACGCAGCAGAGTTTTTTCGAGGCTAAAGAGATAATTATGTCATGTAATAATACTTGCCATATAACTATAGGTACCTTAGATAATAGACAACATGACATGTTAGTTGACACGGGCGCATCAATATCTGCCATAAAGTACCAACACGTGAGCGACCAGAACATTCCTATCCATAACGAGAATCTTGTAGTCAGCGGTTTAGGAGGTAAAATCAATGCAATCGGATATGTTTATCTTGATCTCGTCATAGAGAATCAGATAGTGAGCCATAAGTTCTATGTTTTTAATTCTTTGCCTTGTAAAGCTAGTGGCATACTGGGACATGACTTTTTAAGCAAACATGATGCAGTTTTGAACTTTGATGAAAGGTAAAGAGAATGCATCTGCAGATGCATTGTCTCGAGTGATAGTGACTTCGAAAGATTTAAAAGAGATGAATGAATGTGTACTAGTGATGACGCGTGCTCAAAGAAGAAGAATGAATGATAATGACTTACAGAGTGATACGAGTCATAACGACGACATTAGGCCTGATCAACCGAATGTAGTCGAAATACAAACTAAACCCAAGAAAGGAGTAGAATTGAGATTTACGGATAGACAGACATTAGATTTATTACGGAGTAAAAATGAAATTAAATGTGAAAATAATAATTTCTCGTATGATAGTGTTCAATCTAATTTGTTTATAAACCCAGCTTCTCAATCACAAATGACGCGAGCCGAATTTGCGAGAGAGCTGAGTAAATTTTGTAAAGAAATATCGATCGATGAAGTGTTCATATTAAAAAATAAAGATACTAAAGTATTTGTGGAGAAATTAGTGAACGAGATAAAAAATAATAATAATTGGGAGGGCCCTCGGTTATGTATTTTAAAAGATGTAGAGCGAATAGATAATATTGACGACAGAAAGGTTATATTGAACGACTTTCATCTGTTGCCCACTAGTGGCCACGCGGGTAGCAGACGAATGTTAAATAACATCAAAAAGTATTATTTTTGGCCTAATCTAGCGAATGATGTCAATAATTTTGTTAGTAAATGTCCTAAATGTCAAAAACAGAAGTATACTATTATAGTCAAGGAGCCAATGGAAATTACGTCAACGGCAAATACAGCTTTTGAAAAAATATATTTAGATTTAGTAGGTCCACTTGATAGAGACAACAACAATTACACATATGCCCTTACGTTGCAATGCGAACTCACCAAATATGTATGTGCGATACCCCTTACTACAAAATCATCAAGTGAAGTAGCGCGAGCCTTTGTCACAGACTTTATATTGCGATATGGTATTCCAAAACAGGTAGCAACAGACAGAGGTGCAGAGTTCATGGCAGACACATTTAAAGAGGTATGTAAACTTTTAAATATTACTAAATTAAATTCCACAGCATACCACCATGAAAGCATCGGAGCGTTAGAAAACTCACACAAAACTCTAAATTCTTTCTTGAGAATTCATGTAAGTGAAAGACCTGAAACGTGGAGTGATTGGCTACCCTTCTGGAGTTTTGCGTACAATACATCAGTACACACATCAACGAAGTTCACACCCTACGAACTAGTCTTCGGTAAGAAATGTAGTTTACCCAGTAATCTCACTAAACCAGTAGAACCATTATACAATCATGATAGTTATCCCCTTGAACTCAAATATAGACTACAAGTATCGCAAGCAGAGGCGCGTAACAACCTTATAGCAAGTAAGCATAAACGTAAAGATAAATACGATACCTATACAAATTCAGTCAAATATAAACCTAATGATAAAATTCTCATTAAAAATGAGTCTGGTAATAAATTAAACAATCTCTATACTGGTCCTTATACTGTGATTAGGGACTTATCGCCAAATGTAGAGGTAGATATTAATGGAAAGGTAGATTTAATTCATAAGAATAGAACTAAGCCTTATTATGAATAACAAACTAATTAAGATATAGATATAAATTGTATAACAGTTTAGATTGTAACAACACTTGTGTTCTTTGTTATGATTTGAGCGAAACTTGAGAACATGTTATGCATTGTTTAATTATAATGTCATACGTAATGTAGCTATTATTAAGATTTATATTTTATAAACACGTAGTTATGGTTAGGTTTAATTATTACTTTATAACTATTGTAATCGAAAAATAATTAAACAAAATATGTAATTGAAATTGTAATCAATTTGCTTTATGTAGAATATATTTAGAAAATTGTTTTTTGTTTGTTTATTGGATATTATGCAAAAAAAAAAAAAAAATTTACTTTGTAATTTTTTTTTCTTTCTCTCGGTAGGAGATGTAGTGGATAAGTAGTAAGTATGTATGTAACTATGTATGATGTAAGCCTTAATATAATCTATTGAATGACAATATAGCAGTCAGTGTTTAAACAGCATTCACTAGTTTCATTTCCCTCCACGCCGATCCCTATACTCGGGAAATAAATGAAATGGCCGTTATTAGCAGCCGCGATATATTTTTCTCGCAAATACGTCGTACTCTGTTCCCATTTATGTCCGTTTAAGTGTTGTGTCATTAATAAACGTCCACGAGCCGAAGAAACGTATCATATTTTTATGTTCAGAAAATTGCAGTTCCTAGAGCGTCATAAACTTAGAGAATTTATTTCTTTCTGGGTACCTTAATGGCTTGTTTTCGTTGTACCTGAGTTCATTATGACAACATACTCGTAATTAATTATTTTAATTGCTTACTCGTAAATGACAAACACAGGTTTAATTAAAAACGATATTCTGTCATGTTAACCGTTAAAGCGGCATTTAAATTGTAAATTGTATACCTACTTTCGAGTAGAGGAGTTACGAGGAGAGGTGTATAGTATAAATGGAGTTTATATTGTCTAGTTAAAATGCATCTTTTTACCAATAAAAGATCATAATTTGCATTCATCCGTACAGTATTCTAGCACGGCGGACATTTTTAAACTCAACACATATTGTTGAGTTGTACGTATACATATATAACTATACACTTATCTAATAATTAAAGTACCTATCTAGTTAAGATACCAGTAGAACAAGTTAAACATCATGTTTAAAGAAAGTATTTACTTAAGGAAGACTTGCAGAAAAAAACTTCGACCGACTTCCCCCTTAACAAGTTAATCAGTTGAACAGTTACATTAAACAGGGAATTGAATTATTTTTTAGTCTAAAGACAAAGCAATTTAATTAAACCCCTTGTAAGCGCCCGTTGCATAGCTTTGTATTCTGCAGTTCCGTTTAAGGTTCAAAGCACAACGATGCAATATCGAAGCACACGAGTCCTTCGAGTTCCAAGTCACTTGAAGGCGAGAGCGCAAGTGTCATTACTAGCCCGTCGTCGACATAGCTTTTACGATGTGTATCCGCTTTGCAACGTTAAGCCGCCGGGTGCCGCCGGCCCAGTAAAGGGTCCCGTCTGATACATTTATCATGAATTTTAACGGCTTAATGAGCATTGAAGCGAGATGTTCACCAAATCTGCGTTAAAAGCTTTACCCCGTTTGAAGATTTTAGTTCAAAGTCTTGAGTTTTGGTTGTAGTTTGTGTTTGTGTGATTTGTCTCATCAACAATTAACTTTATAGCAATGTTTATTTTACTTGAGAGATACGAGTACGATACGCTGTGCCATAGACTAAATGTAAAAGGATTACGCTGCTCCATTTGATCAGATTGTCGCAAAGTAAGACAAAAACTTTTCCACAAACTTTGAACTTTTTGTAAATTTCTTGTTCCTGTAACAAGATAGCTAAAATACAAAAATCTTGAGGTAGACAAAATCTCTTTGAGTTTGTAAACGACAACCTCAAAACTAATTGGGAATATCTTCAGGCGCAAAAACATCTTTTACGTTCTGTGCTCGCCCACCGAAGCGTATAAAGTTTGCAAAGTTTCATTTTTCCCTTGCAAAAGTAATTTGTACGACGGAACTGTTTTCCGTAATGCACTTAGCTCGAGCAAAGCGATGCAGGTTTAAAGCAACGCAACAAAATCCATTTACAACCCTGCTCTGACAATATTCTTTTTAAACTCGCTGTTATTCTTATAAAAGCTGCTAACTTGGATTCTTTGGATTGTCACTGTAATGCAATGTGACTGGCGAGAATAAATAAAATTGTAGAGAATTTAGAGACGTGAAGCATTCTGGTGTATCGCTCGTAAAAACTTCGTGTAAAAACGACGTTTAAGCACTTTCAGATTAAACGACGCGGGGGGATTATAAAACGGCGATTACAGTTTAGATCGTCCTTGAATAATAATGTCCACTGAAATAATGATGTCCACTCGCGGTCCGACCGGTGCCTCTGCACTCTACATTTGTTACTTGTATGATTTCCCTTGGAGCGTTATAAAAGTCATATTCATATTCCTTCAATGTTTTTACGAGCACTCAACCAAATTATATTGACTGCAGACGGCGATTCTATGTAGTAAACCACATATAAAATGTACACACGCTATGTGCAATTTAATTTTCTGCATGACAAAAATATTATGAGCACGTAAAGAAGTCACGTTCTCATGTAGGAAAAGAGAGAGGACAGGTATCACATTTATATTTAGAAAAGACGATGAATATTTAAGAAGCTTTGGAAACAGTAGTATTACATTCTTTATTTTTATAAAATTGTACTGTGCTACCGGTACAATTTTATAGAAATAAAGAATGTAACTGTGCTTTTTGAAACAAAAATGTATGCTTCTCGTACAGGCAATATCCGGCCCAGTTAAATCTGGGGCTGTGTTTGCATGAAGATGTGCGTAGTAACAGTTACTACCTGTCTCTCAATTCAACTTTTTTCTTTTCTGACTTTAGTGATGCCGGGAGTGTTAAACATTTTTTTGGAACACGATTAAAGATCCTAAATAATCTTTTCTGTAAATTTTCAGTATCTACGTGTCTTCATGCCCAAAATAGATATAAAAATAAAAATAACTATAGGTATTATAATTAAAGTGATGTTTCAGCTCGTATGCTCTTATAACTTGCACTTACAGCCGCTAAATATTTGACAAGATGGTAAAAGACATTTTATAGAATTATTTTTTTTATGTTATGTATTTTTACAATGGTATTCTGTTGGTTTATAAGTATTTTTCTACTCCGTCTAGGTTTCCGGTCCTAGACTTTAATTTCATATTATTCGTTAGTTAGTTTCATCTTACGAGAACATATAAAAAATACCGACTTTGAGTTCGTTTCCAATAAGCGAGGGTGAGACGCACGTTTAACCACGAGCAGATTCGATACAAAATAAACGAGACCTCTAGTGTACGCTTTCAAACAAAAAAAGAATTTTCCAAATCGGTTGATGCGTCTTCGAGTAATCGGTGAAAGTATAACAAAAAAAGAAAAGTATACATTTCTTTTACCGGGGGTAGACTTCCTTTGCAGGAGGTCGACTAGGTGGGTACTGGGTACCCCAACTGTGCCAGTTATTTTACCGCCTGAGCAGTGATGTGCAAACATTGCTGTGCTTCGGTAGGACGGCACTGTAGCTAGTGAAATTACTGGACTGAAGAGTCTTAACATCTTATGTCCCTCAAGTAAGAAGTGTTGACGCAGTGCACCCAGAATTTTACCATTGTAAAATATTGGGTAGCACTGTACTAATTTTGGGCAGCGTTATCTCTTACCATCAGGAGAGCGTCTTACTCGTCTTCTTACTTCGTTGTATAAAAAAATACAAAAAATATGCAAGGAAAGAGTGACTAACTAATCTTTCAACGCACAGCTCAAACCGCTGAACGGATTGGGTTGAAATTTGGAATAAAGAGAGTTTAGGGACGTAGATCTCCGCCAAGAAAAGCACAAGTTAATGCTAGTATTTTATTATCCTTTCATCCTTATTGTGAAATTGGTTCAAAAAAGAAAAAAGAAAGAAAAACATTAAATTAAGCACAGAGACACAGGCACATAGAAAAGAAAACAAAAATAATCGAGAAAAGAGCAAAAAATATAACATGAAACAATATTACCTACTGAAATACCTACTAATACATATGTTAACAAAAGTGTTAACGTAAGTTGTGTTGTTGTTGTTGCAAAAGTAACCTGTATGTACAGAAACGAGAAGTTCTACACCTGCTGCGACGAGCCGTACCTGGACATCACGTTCAACATCACCATGCGTCGGAAGACGTTGTTCTACACGGTCAACATCATCATCCCGTGTATGGGCATCTCATTCCTGACTGTACTCACCTTTTATCTGCCTTCGGATAGCGGGGAAAAGGTAACAATAATATTTTATTGTACTTATTTATTTATTATAAGTTATATGCTGGAATTATAGTTTGGCATAGCAACTATTGCAACAATTGACACTGGCAGCTTTTTAGCAACTACATGTGTGTCTTTAGAAGGAATTTGAAATTTCTATACAAAATCGATCATTGTGTAAAGATATGTTAAAAAAATATTTTTAGCATGTTTGTGCATAATTCTTTCTTTTTAGCACGGCCAATAACGCTGTAATACTTATATTGGAATGATTTAGGCTGCGAGCCAAGGTAGAAAAATTGGAAATTATTTGCACTGTCATCAGAATCAATTTGTCATGTACGCTCGTAATCCCCGATATCGAATGACTCGCGTCTCAAGAAATTATTATACCTTACACACAAGGGTACATACACATTTTTGTGTAAAGTGTAAAAGCACACAAGGTTGGACGGGCTTTTACAGCGAAAGACATAGCGGTTTATATGTGTCCTGTGGACATATAGGTATATAACGATCATTTTTTATGCCATTTATAGAATTTTGTATGCATTATATAGGTGGGAAGCAAATTAAGATGTCTTCTTTATTGAGAGTTGATTACATTTAAATATCAAGTCAAACAAAAAAAATATTAAAACGACTTCAAGTTCGCTTTCGATAAAATTTAAATGGTGGAGGGTAAACCTGTGAAGTACCCTTTCAAACAAAAAACCAGAAATGTCCGATCGGAAACAAAAGTCGAAAAAAAAAGATTTTGACGAATCTTTCCTCCTATGTGTGGTAGTCTGTATCTCAGATAATTAGCGATAAGACCGCCAATTGAAACATCCTTATATATGTCACCGGAAAATAACAAGATTCGTAAGTTTATAAATTTTCTAAAAAAAGTCAGGAAATTTATAAACTTTCGTAGGATTCCAAACGAGAGATAAATTGTGTTATTTTACGCCCACATTTTCGCAAATTGATAAACTTACTGAACTAACTCGTAAAATTATAAGTGTGAAAACCATAGAGCTACGAAAGTTTTGAAGTGGCCATGACCAAAAAGCGAAAACAGTTGGTTAGGTTAGATTTGAACAGTGACTACAACGTGCCGCGGCAGTGGCCGGCGAAGCGACAGATACGAGTTTTTTTTTACTGAATATTTTTTATCTGTAGATGTTCAGAGACGTGAACGCGTCATGAACTCTCTGAATATCTATAAATATAAATCATTTAGGTATCAAAAATAAACTCGTATCTGGCACTTCGCCGGCCGCTGCCGCGGCACGCTCGCTTCGCTCGCTCGGCTCGCGCATTGTGGTCACTGTTCAAACCTAACCTAACCAACAGATTTCGGATTTTCCAGATCTATAGTTTACAGGTTGGCAAGTCTAATTGTACCTAAGTCTATGGTAACAAGCATTGTCACTGTCAACATCGACCAATCAGAGAGCAGTGTGTTATTTTCCGTATTTTAAAAAAGCGTAAAATTAAAAGCTCATCTGTGATTGGTCGATTCGTTTAGTCAATTTATCTCTCGTTTGGAATCCTACGAAAGTTTATAAATTTCCTGACTTTTTTAGGAAATTTATAAACTTACGAATCTTGTTATTTTCCGGTGACATATATACCTAGTCAGGTCATAAGGGTCATTTTCAAAAAAACTGTACACTGCGGAAAAATTGATGAAAATATGTATGATCGTGGCAAAGCATTTATTGTGGCCAATATATATTAATTAGTCATTTAATTATTAGAAATTGGTATTAAAATGAATAAATTTAATTCATTTACTGAAATATTAAGATTTTACTACACTCAGGTATCACAATATATTCCACTCCGAAACTTTTTACTAATGTTGATAAATCATATAAATAAAGCAAGTTTTGCAATAAAAAGTTGTTCAATCGGTGTAATGTACCTTAAAGTTCATAAATAATAAATAGGAAAATAAAATCAACTTAACAAACTCAAGGAATCGTATATTAAGTTTCCATTACGTTACTCTTTGGATAAAAATGAGGAATAAATTTACTTTTTTTTTATTATTGCAGCACTTAAGAGCTATATAACTCAATTATTATTGAGAGACCAAAAATATTAAACCATAAAAATAAACGCACCATAAAAATCACATAGAACTTCGTTAATTATTAAAACTTAGACAAAATTATAAATGGGACAGTTACGGAACGGAGTGCATTGGTAATGGAAAAGATTTCTTAAGCCTAAGACATACTGACAGTAAAAATCATCAAGCAATGAATTTAATTATTACAATCAATAATATCTTCACCAAAACATTTTCAAAATAAAAAAAAATTCAAATCATAATTATTATTGCCTTCATTGCACGTATGTAACAAAAACCAATTTAATGTAACAAAAACCATTTTGCTAAATAAACAGATCTGAAAGCTATATTTTTCTTACATGCAAAACATAGAATATTTTGATATATTGCCGACCTAATAGAAGGGTTTTTATTTTGATGGCTGTTTCGGTTTATGTCAGTAATACAACATTTTAAAACTATGCTTAACTTCAATTGGATTTTTTGTAGGCAACGGTGTTAAAAACCATTTAAAATGACTAAATAAAACCAAAGCGTACATACATGGCAGAAGACAGCTGTCAACCTTAAAATGTCAATATCTCGAAAAGTTATCATCCTAGAGTGACGCTGTCATGGAAGAAATGAAAGGTCTTGAGGAGATCTTTTTTTCAGATGACAGCTGTCAGACTTAAAATGTCAATATCTCGAAAAGTCCTGGAGTGACGCTGTCATGGAAGAAATGAAAGGTCTTAAGGAAATCTTCAAATCAGATGACAGCTGTCAAACTTAAAATGTCAATATCTCGGAATGTTCTCGTCCTAGAGTGACGCTGTCATGGAAGAAATGAAAGGTCTTGAGGAGATCTTCTTTTCAGATGACAGCTGTCAGACTTAAAATGTCAATATCTCGAAAAGTAATTGTCCTGGAGTGACGCTGTCATGGAAGAAATGAAAGGTCTTAAGGAAATCTTCAAATCAGATGACAGCTGTCAAACTTAAAATGTCAATATCTCGGAATGTTCTCGTCCTAGAGTGACGCTGTCATGGAAGAAATGAAAGGTCTTGAGGAGATCTTCTTTTCAGATGACAGCTGTCAGACTTAAAATGTCAATATCTCGAAAAGTAATTGTCCTGGAGTGACGCTGTCATGGAAGAAATGAAAGGTCTTAAGGAAATCTTCAAATCAGATGACAGCTGTCAAACTTAAAATGTCAATATCTCGGAATGTTCTCGTCCTAGAGTGACGCTGTCATGGAAGAAATGAAAGGTCTTGAGGAGATCTTCTTTTCAGATGACAGCTGTCAATTTCGGAAAGCGCTGGTCTTAGGCTGATCTCGGTCCCGATGACAGCTGTCATTTGAAATGAAGATCTCCTCAAGTTTCTTCCATGATAGCGTCACCCTAGGACGAGAACATTCAGAGATATTGACATTTTAAGTTACACCTGACACCTGTCATCTGATTTGAAGATTTCCTTAAGACCTTTCATTTCTTCCACGACAGCGTCACTCCAGGACGATTACTTTTCGAGTTATTGACATTTTAAGTTTGACAGCTGTCATCTGAAAAGAAGATCTTTACATGATATTTTATTTCTTCCATGACAGTGTCACTCTAGGACGAGTACATTCCGAGATATTGACATTTTAAGTCTGACAGCTGTCATCTGAAAAGAAGATCTCCTCAAGACCTTTTATTTCTTCCACGACAGCGTCACTCTAGGACGAGTACATTCCGAGATATTGACATTTTAAGTTTGACAGCTGTCATCTGAAATGTAGATTTCCTCAAGATCTTTAATTTCTTTCATGACAGTGTCACTCTAGGACGAATAATTTCCGAGATATTGACATATCAAGTTCGACAGCTGTCATCTGAAATGCTTAGCCTAGGACGAGTACTTTCCGCGATATTGGTATTTCAAGTTTGATATATTATGTTTTTAAAAATATATCTTATGGACCAACTAAATAGTTGTTTAGTTGAGAAAGAATACAGTTGATCCGTTTTGATTAACAATTTTAGTTGGTCCGAACGGATTTTTTTTGTTATAAATAAAATATCCGATCAACTGGTTGGTCCGATTGGAACAAATTGATTAATCGAGTCCATTCTGACCAACTAGTTGATTGGTTCAGTTGGTCGGAATGGCAGTCTCGAATTAAATAATAAAAACCATTCAAGTACGAGTCGGATTCGAGGACCGAGGGTTCCGTATCAGCCCGTAGGTATACCAAATTTCAAAATTCTAAGCTCAACGACTCCGTTGAGCTCCGTTGAGTGTACAGGGTACACTCGTACCCTGTAGGTTTTGATTCCCTTGCAAGTAGTTGCGAGTATGAAAATGTGTGGCTAAAAATTTATTTTGTGGACATAGAAATTTGATTTTATTCCAGTTTAAGGATATTATAGACTCGAGTTTTTGATATGAATTTCAATTTAATACCTCTACGCGTTCATGGGGAAACTGAAAGTAAGTATAAAATTTACAAAATGTAATTTTGTCAAAAAACTCATTTGTTATTAAAGAACATTCGAGTGGTGCCATCTTTATGTCACTCACTTTTGCCAAAATGTACAGTATGCATTAAGCTTTATGATTCCATTCCGAATTTTTTTACTTCCACTTCTACGTTACCTGTGTTTTGGTTTCGGAAAAGAAGTAACGGATACCGAGATCTCAACAACATTAATTCGTTAAAAATATATTAATGTAGTATATATTAAAAATTGAATATTATACACGATTCCATGATATTTATAGAATTCATCAATACATTTTGTAGAAAATTTACTATTTTCCTTAGCTTTCTTTTTGGTTTCGGTTTCGGAAAATCAAAAATGGACCATTGGTCACTTTCACTGTTTTGCTGTTGCAATCGCCATCCAAATGAACTAATCGAATATTGCCGTTGTTTGAGTGATAGACTTAATGTTGTTCTTGATATATAAGCATTAAATTTGGTAAACTTATAAATATATATATCTAAAAAGGTGGTTTCGGAATGGAATTTTCCACATTTCATGAATTACGTCCTCGATTAAATTTATTTATTAAATATAATAATAATGAACTTAAAAATATAGCGTTATTTTAAACTAAAGCAATAATATCTGTATTTTCCGAAAAAATAAACATAATAAACATATATTTGATAAAATCTGAGATTTTAAAGTTTTATTGCGTAACTTGTAGTGTGGGACATTGTAATTTTTAATGCTTTGCTACTAAAATATTTTAATATCTTTTTTGGTACCTGTGTTATTTATGAAAATAATACATAAAATACTTTAAAAAATACCGATAATTATATTTTTTGTACTAATTCTACTTAGACTTTACAAATATTAATTATAATTACAGCTCAAGTAATGGGACAACCACAAAAATGAATGTACAATTTTTTTGAAAATGACCCATAAGTATTGTCACACAGTAAAAACTTTTCTTTTAGAATGCTGGCCACAAAAAAGTTTATTGAATTCGAATTTCGAATTGTTCATGAAAATAAAAATGTATACTATTTAGAATTTTACTCATTTTTAAATATGGAGTGGACGCTTAAAGAAGACCGTGTTGCAGTTATTGCGTTGCATCGTTGCGGTTACGCGCCAATTCAAATTTTTGACATACTGAAAAATTTGAATATAACCAAAAGATTCGATTATCGTACCATCAAACGATACAATGAAGACTCTAGTGTAGATGACAGGTCAAGAAGTGGTCGCCCTCGGTCTGTTAGGACTCCAGCAGTGATAAAAGCTGTGAAGGCACGAATTCAAAGAAATCCCAAACGTAAGCAGAAACTGTTGGCCCTTCAGATGGGGTTAAGCAGAACCACGGTGAAAAGGGTGTTAAATGAAGACTTAGGGCTTCGGGCATATCGAAGAAAAACAGGACATCGTTTAAATGCTCGTCTAATGGACCTGAGACTGAAGAGATGCCGCGCTTTGTTGAAGCGGTACGCGAGAAAAAAATATCTAGAAATTCTTTTTTCGGATGAAAAAATTTTTACCGTAGAAGAGAGCTACAACAAACAAAATGATAAGGTGTACGCACACAGTAGTGAAGAAGCGAGCAACCGTATTCCGCGTGTCCAACGAGGTCATTTTCCATCCTCGCTCATGGTATGGTTGGGAGTTTCTTATTGGGGCTTAACAGAGGTACATTTTTGTGAGAAAGGTGTAAAAACGAATGCAGCTGTGTATCAAAATACAGTCCTGACGAACCTTGTGGAACCTGTTTCTCATACCATGTTCAATAACAGGCACTGGGTATTCCAACAAGATTCGGCGCCAGCTCATAGAGCGAAGAGCACACAAGACTGGCTGGCGGCGCGTGAAATCGACTTCATCCGGCACGAAGACTGGCCCTCCTCCAGTCCAGATTTGAGTCCGTTAGATTACAAGATATGGCAACACTTGGAGGAAAAGGCGTGCTCAAAGCCTCATCCCAATTTGGAGTCACTCAAGACATCCTTGATTAAGGCAGCAGCCGATATTGACATGGACCTCGTTCGTGCTGCGATAGACGACTGGCCGCGCAGATTGAAGGCCTGTATTCAAAATCACGGAGGTCATTTTGAATAAACTTTATTGTCATAAGAATCTATGTTTTGTTAAGTTCATTTTGGTATATAAATGGTTACATAATAAATAAACTTGTTCCAATAATTTTATATTAAACATGTGACAGAATTTATGACCTGACTAGGTACATTGTCACAATATTTTCAAGTTTTTATATTATGTATTTGTAAGAAATAATTTACTTCGTAGATTGTAACATATATTAAAGATTTTAATGTCATGTTGTGTTTAATAGAGTTGTGAATCTGTAGGTATATCTGTACTTGAATCGCGACGTGTAGCCATCGGTAGCAAATCCATTTCATGCATTCTAATTGGTTGCTATCCGGCAGGTAACCCTATCGATATCGATATTGATTAGTCTTCACGTGTTCTTCCTGTTGGTGGTGGAGATCATCCCGCCGACGTCACTGGTTGTGCCCCTGCTCGGGAAATACCTCATATTCGCTATGATACTTGTATCTATCAGGTGAGTCTATTAGAGTAATCGTCGTGGTTTTGCTTTCGCTAATCTTACTAACATTATAAACGTAAAAGTTTGTAAGAATATATGGATGTATGTTTGTTACTCTTTCACGCCTAAACGGGTGGACCGATTGAACTGAAATTTTGTATAGAAGTAGCTTAGACCCTGGAATAACACATAGGCAAGACAGAGCGGGTAAGACCGCTGGACGCAGCTAGTAGAAATTTTTTACAACTGAGTAATTCCCTGTTTATATTTAGTGAAGCTCAAAGATTTATGTTCCGAGTAATGTGTTTTTAAAAAGTTTTGTTACGTAATATTTTGTATCAATTTTGATTCGCAAATTGATTATCTTTTTGGATTCGTAAATTTAGTTACATTAAATACAATAATAATTATCTCTATTGAGACTAACGTTAACGTAATAAGTAATAATTACAATTTTTATCAATCATACTTTAAACCGCTCAATAACTCAAAAATCTCCGTAAAGCAATTCGTCGCCTGTTAGTTATTCGTTTAAATTGTATAAAGAGATGTTTACTTGTCGGTATATTTGTACAAAGTAAACGACAATAATAAAAAGAAACATTTTCATCAGCGGCGCGGTTCGAAGAAATGCTCCTTCCTTCCGGCAGATAGGTTTTACTGAATAAAACATAATCTTTAAGGTTTTACAGGCTCAGGCCGGGTGTTAAATGTACCAAAACAATGAACTCAAATAAACACCGAGGTGTAAAACATAGCCGCGTAAAAAAACTTAATATTTGATCCTGGGGGAAAATCCGTTAAGCTTTTTATTAAAGCCTCACCCCACAAGATAATAAACGTAATTATTTAAATATGGCTCCGGCGGGCCGTCCACAATCCGCCACATTTCCATATAAATTAAAGCTCGCTTTCCAAACAAGATATTTGACTCAAAACTTTGACTAAACATCGGATTTTTTTTGGCAAAAAAATTGGTATGACTGGTAAATATATATTTTAACCAGACTAAAACAATGAAATTAATATAGCTGTTCTCACAAACGATAAAAATTTAACTCTCCTGTAGCCTTTCGATTAGATCTTCGGGCATTTTAAACAAATGTGCGCAAGAGCACGTCTTCATCTAGATCTTGCTAGATTACAAAATGCCAAACATTCTCTTACCTGAATGTTATAAATAATTGAGACCGAAACACGGTTAAAACGCCGTTTACCGCCGGGACACATGAACAAACTTTAAACATTTCACAAGACCTTAATTTCTTCAAGTATTCATTAACAATCCTTAATGAGACCATAATTTCTAAAGAACGAGGTACATCAAACTTAGTTGTTTATCGCCTCCAACATACGGTAGGTAATGTAACAAGGCGCAAGAGGTATTGTTACCCCATTCTGTTATTAACGTACTGCCTACATGGAGCAAACAAGGGGTGCTTATTTAGGGCGAGTTACCTTCGTGCTTCGGATATCAAATACGTTACCAGTGGAAGGTTGGCTAATCACGCTCGATTATCTCTTGGTAGCTTATATACCACTCAATTCAGGCACGAGTTCCCGTCTCAGGTACATTCCTTCGACACATCATTACAAAATAGAGATGGGAAACGGCTTGTGTAAAAGCTATTTCAATACGTGCAAATTGAAAAACCGTTTTGATTTTTTTAAATTATATTTTTTCATTTATTATTGGTTAGCCTTTGACCTCAATCTTGCCTAAAGCGATCTTGCTCTTAAGCGATGATACGGTCGAAGACGGTGCAGACTATATATAGGTACATACTAGAAGGTGGGATGTACTCCAGGCTTCACTGAACATCATACCGGAACACAGCCGTTATGACCGCTAGGCGATACAGTTTTGTCTACTGGGTAGTAACTAGCCATGGCCTAAGTGGCCGAAATCTATACAATAAACCACCAGTATTGCATTTAAATTAAAATGTCCGTACTCTATCTATTTCCGTTTGCACGCAAAAAAACGCAATGTTATCATTTAGCTGTAGATATTGCTCAAGTAACCAGAATCTGAGCTGAAAAGGACGATTTTACATTGTAAAATAGCTGCAGTCTCGATTTATTTTCGTAGCCTCTCGAGCATGAAATTTGTTAATCCAAACCCTCTACAAAAATTTTGATTAAAAATAGGACATAATAATTTTCATATCATGCAGCAAGATTGTTTTGACAATAACGCTACTGAGTTCCATTTTTGTTTTAATATCTAACGATCATATGTCGTTGGGACTTGGTTTACTTTACTTTCAATCCTTATCTATGTAATTTTATTATTTTATTAATACAAGAATACAATTATTTTAGACCTCAATTTTTTTATAGATCCATCAGTTTAAGTTCCCATCTCTATCGGCAAACAATATCGAAGTAAACAAGTTATGTAACAGATAGATCTGTTTGGTTGTTTACCTGAAAGGCTGTGATGATGGAGTGATGGAATATGGATATAAACATCTTTGGCAAAATGGATTGAGAGAGTTATGACACTAATAATTTTGGCGGCGGGTTTTAGGAACAAATATTTAGAGCTACGAGTGCTACGGGCTACGAGCTACGGTGCTACATTTCGAAGCTTCGTAGCGTTCTCTTGTATAACATTTGTTAACTTAAGGGCTTTATGTCTATGAGAACCTTTTGTTCACATGAGATGACGAATTTTTAAATATAAATACGTAGAATACTTGGATTTGAATTTTAAAATACATATTAATACGTAGAAGACATTGATTTTTAGGCTTCCGTAGTGAACAAGGACGCCTTATTTATTAATAAGAATAGCAGGAATTTATCACCTTCTAGGTTTATTCTTGTATCAAAAACAGCCACATTGTCCCTTAACATCGAGATTGTAGTCAAATCCTAATCTATTAATTATTATGAATAAAAAAGACCGAGAAAAAATAATATAGTTTTTATAAGTAATCAGGTAAATGAGACAAGCCCCCGGTCGACTGATGATTAAGCGAAAGCGCCTGCTTATTACTGCTTAGTCTTAGCGTTGCCTAGCAAAGAAAAATATTAGTTTTCTTGGAGCCTATCTCCATTTCCTCAAACTTTATTTTCCTCATATTATGAGGAACCTTCTGCCGTTTCGACCGTTACTGATCTATTGTGATAGCCCATAATATATTTATGGTTATAATTCACTGCTTATCTTACATAATGGCTTGATGAATAATATTAACGGCTAGTTGGTATAAATATTTTTATGGCTACCTAAACCGGGAGGACAGATTTCCCTAATTACAGTGCCCGAGTTAGGAAGGAAATTACTACGGTCAAATGACAAATAAACTGATTTAAATTTAAACGTTTTTGATAAACGTTTGCACGACATTTTAAGTTATTCGCTACATTCTTCTGATTTACGTATGTTCGTTACGAATAAGGAATGTAGTTATTTTTTATTTATTTACGTCTATAATATAAATACTAAATTTAGCAGTTATTCAGTGTAACAGAAATATTAATAGGCAATAGGTACGTTTACTTACGCGTTTTAGGACATTATGCTGAGGGTATATTTAAGCGGGTATTTTTCATTGGGACCCAAAATCGACCCTAAAATATCCTGCTTCTATTGCAACATCTTTATGGCGGTAGGTGGCCCATTAGTTCGACGGAGAAGAATGCGAGAGCGTACCTTCGTCGTCCCTGCAGAACAGCGGCTGGAAGGACCCCGGGGTTTTAGTGGGTATATCCGCCGGTTTCTCCGGCGGGGAGTCCCACATAACCACCCTGGACTAGCGTTAAAACGGCTCAGGGTGGTATGCGTAAGGCATTTCCCCGGGAAAAAAAAAAAAAAAAAAAAAAAAAAAGGTGGCCCATTAGTTATACACACGCTCAAGCTTTATCACAGTTTTGCTTGCACAAGCCGGTTTGTACACGGAGCATCGCATAGTGCGTGTGTTTCGTAAAACTGATACAATTTTACACAGTGACTGTACTTGAGCGATTGAGCAGTGATTGGACTTGAGCTTGATCAGTGTATCCGAGCGTATTGTGGGCCCGTACTGTTTCAGTACAACTAGATTACCTATTTTAGCAAATGTGCTGGGAAAAAATCAATGCATTTTAATTTAGAATAAAAATAATATTCCGCCTTTTTTTTCAGTATATGTGTAACAGTAGTGGTCCTGAACGTCCACTTCCGATCGCCGCAGACGCACCGGATGGCGCCGTGGGTGAAGCGAGTGTTCATACACATCCTCCCGCGGCTATTGTTCATGAAGCGACCGCAATACAAGTTTGACACCACGAGGTAACGCCCAACTTCTAACAAACTTCTCACACAATTAAACACAAATTAACTCCGACTTATAATCTGGGTCGTCCCATCGTACACACTTCGGGAACAAATGTACAAAGTGCCCCATTCGACTGCCGCCCCTTAATGCGACCGCACGTTTATAACAACTTTTACGAGTTGAAACATGGCCGACCTAATGCTATTCTGTTCGAGATTTTTACGAGAATTAATAAAAGAAAAATTAACATTTATTTTAATGTGGAATATGATATTGTTATGAAACCCGGGTTCATATAACTCTGACGTTTTTATGATAATTGTAGCGCTGAATAAAGCTCCGGGTTTTGAAATGATAGCATAGATTTCACTGAAGCAAAATCTCTGCGGTATCTAATACGAGTATGCAACAATAAAATTCCAATAAATGGCTGAATTGAAATTTATACTTGCCATTACACAAATCAAAAGAGATTTATACACTGTTTGGTTCAATTCGAAATAATAGTATACGTACATATTCCTCACATCAATATAAGTACACCATTCAAAGTTAGAGCCATTGCAAAAAAAATGTATTAAGCCTACGCAATACGCAAACCTCTACATAAGAAAGAGTTTGTCGATAGTAAGTAAACAGGTATTATAAGATCTGAATACTACTTGCCTACATCTATAAGGACATAGTTACCGCAAAATTACCTCATCAGTCATCGAAGCGGCCGGTATTGTAATTTAACACAGATATATTATACCTAGTCGTGGTATAGATCCTGCAAGATGACAGACCCACCGTTTGTGTGAAAACTAAACATGTAAATTCTTTAGTCTTTTTTCCTGAACTTTAAGGAGAAAAGCTGTTTATTCTTACTATTTAGTATTATTTTATCTGTGCAATTGTTTTAGTTTAGAATGTTTTAACAAATATTATTGGAGCAAACACACGTTTGTGTAAGTCTGCCATTGAGAAGACAGCCGAAATTAAAAAAGCTATACACACACATTACTCCACAAACTTTAGGCATGAAAAGGTAACTCTCGGCATCTCTGATAAATATCTGTGTAATTCAGTAAGCCATGTACAATTGTGTATTAGTGAGTGGAGCAGTATAATGGACCGACACCGCATCGATGCGGTTACATAGCTCCCGAACATTACGTAAATGGCACGCTGCGGCCAGATTAGACGCCGAATTCGAACCGGGCTTGAATCAATCTAAATGCGACTTTATGAACGGACCCGGAGGCTGCCAACGAGCCTACAGCTGCCACTGTTGAAATATAGCTCATTCGATTGCTCTCACGGTTTATTTGGAGAGAACGGCTTGAAATTAGAACATTGGATAGCAACGACTGAAACCTACTTACGTATCACAAGACATTGCTGGATAGAATAGGAATTCAACTTTTCGTCAAGTTATATTTTAAAACCATCGCAAGTTCGAATATAGCACGTTGCACTACGAATAAATTATAAGTCGTCACAGATCTTTCCTTACTGCCTTGTGCCAGATAACTGAACTGCATCGAGCTAAGTTCGAATAGTCGAATTAAACTATTTTTGTGCCACCACACCGTTGCGATGAAACTATTTTTACGATTTAGTTTTATGGTTATTGATTCAATGAGTGTAGTCACGGTAAAGAGGTGTAGTCCATTTAGATTCTTTATTCAGAACTCCTCTGAGTCCGATTTTGTCACGATTCGGCCATGGAACTAGACTTGACTTAGCAGCTTGAAGATGCGAAGTCATTATAATTATGTTCTATCAGTCTGTGCTACGCGGCAGGGGTATTTTGTAGCATAATTTATAAAGATTCGTAGGGCTCAATTTTCAGTCATGTATGTGACTTTTCGACCTAATAATGCAGCGAACGTCTAAGTTGTTTTTAAACATATGACTAATCGTAATAAATGGAATTCCATAATAATTATATTAGTTACTAGCTTATGCTCGCGGCTTTTCCCGCGTGGTTAAATCCTTTCTTAATGGAGGTCTACAACTTAAAACCTATCTGTGTTCCAAATTTCAACTCAACCCGTTAAGCGGTTTAGGCTGTGCATTGATAGATCAGTCAGTCAGTCCGTCAATCTATCACTCTTTTCTTTTATATATTTAGTTTAATAATAATTATTTAGTGTTAATTCCTCTCTTAATTTGCGAGTCAAAGTTTTAAGAGATGACGAGGTGGTGGAGGGTGGGTGGCGTTTGAAACATAAATTTAGAGCGGAATTCACACTAAATATTAATTATTAAGTAATTTATAATTACTTATCGTGTAATCTCCCAGGTCACGCTACACGGCATGTGGTGTGGTAGTGCGGTGCGGCGGTGCAGCGCGGCCTTTATACCCGTACCGACTAGCAGCAGCCGACGACGACTGCTGCGCGCCGGGCGCCTGGCCCCCGCCCGTCGCGCCTCCTCCCAGGCCGCTCACCAGGACGCCTAGCAAGGAGGACTTGACGCACACTACTTACCTCAACTCGGGGTGAGGACCATACATATTTATTCTAAAACTGTATGAGTTTGAAATGAAATTATTGGGGGCGCAATAGTAGTCTAACACTTTAAACTTCCGCGATCTGAACTCATGTTAAATTTTATTAATCGGGACTTATCGCGTAATAATATGAATGTTTTTGAAAACTAACATAATATTTTTACGCGATAAGTCCCGTATAATTAAATTTAACATGAATAGTACATAGTCGTTGTCGTTTGAGGTTGGTGCAAAAAACTCAAAGCCAGCCCAGGCAAGGGACAGTCCGAACCATTCATATTTATCCCTGTAAGTAATGAACCGCCATTAAAAACAGCACAAAACTCAAAGCCGACGGACAGATGTAGTAGAAATTTTTATTCTCTTAAGGTCCTCCCAAGATATGCGCATATATTTGTTATTTTACGTAACAATGATTCTTTGGTATACTCGTACCAAAGAATTGTATTCGAGCTTGACGTACGTCTACATTTTGATAGATACGGGCAATCGCTAGTAGAATGACAGTCATTATTTATTTTCACAACGACTCACCCCAGTACATTTTTAGCGTTGGCCACAAGCGTTTGGTAGGTAGTTGGCTAGGGGGCAGATTGTCCACTGTCCAACATGAACATCGCAAAAGACAATAAAGTATGTATGCTGTTTTTACACTTAACTAGAGTAAAGTATGACTTAGGTATGTAGGTATGCTTTGATAATACAACTTTTAAGATATACCACCGTATCCATCCCACCAGGTTAAATATAAACAGTATGGGCGACAGCAACCGCTTCGGCGGCAGTTGTTTGATCCACGGGTCGAGCGAGGGTGGCGGCGCGGGGCTGGCCAGCACGGAGGACGAGACCCTCAGTCCGGTGCCCGACCCGCCGCCCGGGTTCAGCCACTCCGCCTGCCCGCCGGAGGTGCACAAGACGTGCTTCTGCGTCAGGTTTATAGCAGAACATACGAGGATGCTCGAAGAGTCCACTAAAGTGAGTGACAATATATCTACATACATAGATATTATGGAGGTTCGAAACTTAACGAAATACATATTCTGTTCTTCTATTCGGTATAAAATATATACCTATCTCCAAAAATATGAAAGTTATGAGACCGCCCGATACGGGTAGACATTCTTTTATAAGAGGATATACATACGTCGTGTGTTGCCTTTTTAAAATAAATCCACCCCTATTTGTGGAAACTGCGGTTTAAAGTTTGATTAAGCTTAATTTTAAATTTTCAAGTAATTTTTGTTTAAAATTGATATACTTATACATACATAATTAATTAGATACTTATTAAAGTATATTATAATATAGCCAACTAAATATGCCCACGTACCACACATAGGTATTGGACACAGCATCACACATAATGGAACCCAGATAACCATCTTACTTTGTGATCAGGTAAAAGAAGATTGGAAGTACGTAGCGATGGTGCTAGACCGGCTGTTCCTGTGGATATTCACGTTGGCGGTGCTGGTGGGCACGGCGGGCATCATCCTGCAGGCGCCCACGCTCTACGACGACCGCGTGCCCATCGACAAACACTTCAACCAGTACGCTACCTCATCGCTCGTGCGCTGCCCGCCACCGGCGTAAATCTTGTTAAGAATTTTACACTCCAATGAATTTTGCGAATGTTAAACTGAACCAAGAAAAATGACGACAGGGTTGATTGCCATCTCACTTATCTCATACAAGCAAGTCAAATAAAAAAAATAAGCTTTTATTATTATTGCAGTCTAGCATCAAAGTACTAGTTAAGACGAATAACAGAGTTATTATGGCCACCTTCCAGCTCCATCATTAGATCAGCTCGATGTCATAATAATATTGCATTGTCATCCGATTTATAAATAGGTACATGTTAAATTTCAGTTCAATTGGAAACTCGGAAGTGGATCAAATTAAACTTGCAAGATTTGATTACAGACAGACAACGGACGGGTGAAAGTAGTATTACTGGGCTAAAGAGTCTTAACATCTTATGACTCTTGAATAAGAAGCGTTGGTGCAGTGCACCTAGAATTGCACATCATTGTGAAATTCTGGGTAGCACTGTACTGATTATGGGCAGCGTTATCTCTTAACATCAGGAGAGCGTCTTGCTCGTCTTCTCTCTTCTCCACATAAAAAAAAGTAAATAAAAGCTTGTAAAAACAAAATACTATCGTCAACCTACGTATTCAGTATGAGTAAGTGAAATGGCAAACAACTGCGACGTCATTTTTCTTGCTTCAGTTTGGTTCACGTTGCAACCTCCATGGAATATAAATTTCTTGATCATTACACTTCTGTGTTCATACGGCAAGTGATTCTCGAAAGCTAGAACATTTAAAAAACTCGAGTTCTCAGCACGCACAGCTCGGGTTCAGCAGCGTCGAAGTTGCTGTTTTTAACAAAGGCACACGTTTTTCTATTTATAATGCAATTATTGGACCGGTCGCCGTATAAAACCTGGCTTTGTAATATTACTTTTGACACAGATAACTTCTTTAGACGTGAATTTAGTTTATGAGTCTAAACACAACCAATCCTTTAAGTACTGTCGTCGTAATCTTTATAAAAGCGTACAGAACGGCCGCGAGTTGTTTAAATAATCCTTGTTTGAAATTGTCGGTCTCTCGGACAGTGTGCACTGTGCACACTCAATTCGTACGAAATGTTTTTATTCATCGTAAATCGTATAATAATCGTATTCAGCGCGGCTTAAAAGATATAAGCGACAACGCGAGGCTCTTTGTTTCGGTACATTTTTAGCTTATTGTATTCAAATGAAAATAACCGTGTGCACTTGTTTAAATCGACTGGAACCTACTATAACATCGTAATTCATATAATATTCTTTACTTTTTGTTTTAATATTGTTACGATGTTACGTAGCGTCTATTGTTCAGCTTGAGAACTATTATTATGTGCCAATATAATTCATTCAATGAATTTCCAAACACATGACGTATGAGCACAGAACAAACAACTTATAAACTAGGTAACAAATAAAATGAACGGCGTTTCATCTATTGTAACTCGCTCGTAAACAACAATGAATGTAAAGTTAAAAATGTAACCCATGGAATAAACGTTCACTAGAAAAGTAATATTCGGACTCTGCGTAAGACTGATAGAATCATGATAAACTATTAAAATAGACGTGGATAATGAAACGAGCGAGTTGTTAGCACACGGATGAAGTCGGCGCCGTAACGCACACCCGCCTCCCGTCCCCGGAACGTGTTCTATTCCACGACACGCATCTATTGTGTACCTATCTCTCTAGCTTTAAGGTTAGCACTTCTCTTCTAAATCTATTCTTGCACCTAGGACTAAACGCTTACTCATCGTCACTCACACATCTCCAATCTTCTCAAAAATATAGTTTCTTCAAATTATGTGACAATAATACCATTGTTTATTTATTAAATATATGATGTTCGATTCCCCCTCATCAAACGCTCATAGTTGTAAGGGACGAAACACCACCAAGTGAATATTGTCTGTGTTCAATTAATAACAAATTAGTAGTAGTAATTAGCAGTATTCAGTGATGATTAGACTTACAGCGTACCCGATCTCCTAAAAGCACCTCGCTTATTCTATAGTTAAGAAGTTAGAAGCGAACAAGTAGAATTCATTATTAGCGCATAAGTAGACATCGACGTGAAAAGTAATCGATCATCTCCTAATTGTTAAGTCTACTGTTACTACTCAATTATTGTCTCTTCGACTCTTCTATGTGTATTTAATTATAAGACCTGGGGTACACTGGGATACAAATGTTCCGCAACAAGTGTTATCATGGATTAGTGTACCTATTATAATTAAAGTGGCACACCTTTAGCTGCCAAAAGTGTCACTAGTCACGGCGACTAAAATGTTATCGACACTTATCGTGTAATATTTGTCCCCCAGTAAACCCATGGCTTAATTTGTCGTAGAATAGAACATGTACTTAAAATAACGATACGATTTTATTAGAGGAAATATTTTTAAGAAACATACATAGAACGGAAACAGTTGAAAGTAAGTCACGTAATATATGAATTAACTGATTTTGTATCAATAAATCACCAAGAAATTTTAGACGATATTATATTCATACTAAAAGTCAGATCTGAGTATTTAACAATAAACATGAATGTCACACACATTACATACCTACCCTTATGATAATAAGTACAACATAACAATTTAATTATTTAAGTGATGATTGCTCAATTTTACCGAATGGGTATTTTAAACAGTGTTGCTTTGTCCCGTAAAGGCCTCGACAGATGACGGACGTTATTGTGTATTTTACTCGTATAATAATGCCTAAAAAGTCGCATACCGACCGTGGAACACGTCATTTTAAATCACGATCACGATCCAGAGCAACAATTAGACAAGAGCAAAATCACGAATTAGATCACGAGGAAATATACACAACGAATAAATGAATGCCATCGCCTGAGCAGGCCTTTACGAAATCAAACCCGTTCTAATTTGAATTTATCTTCATGATAGTAAAACAATATGTAATTTGTGATTTTCCTTTAACTGAATAATTATTAGAATATGTATTATTGTTATATATTTTTATGAATTTTAATCTACACTAGATAATATGTTATTTTATTGAGATGAATGTTATAATATAAATATTAATGTATAATTTCAGCATGAACTGAAACATGCGTACCAAATTTTGAACAGGAATTGAGAAAAACTATATAATATCTGCTAAATATAAAAGAATAAAAATAATAAATAAAAGGAAAATGTTTGTACAAAATTAAAATCGATTGTAAATTGGATAATAAAATATCAAAAATAATAATGGAAAAGATATTGTATCGATAGATGTAAAGGCACTCGATAATGAATACATTGTCAGCGAAAGATTAGGAAATGTATTGGTGCATAGCTTAGTTACCCTAAATACTAACGAATAGATAATATTAATAAATAAGCACGTTGGACTGCTCGCAGTAGAGTAGCGCAGCTCAATTGTAGAATAATAAGTTTGTAATTAACTATTTATATTGTTAATAAAACCGTTATACATAGAAGTTTTTGCATTTTATTTTACCTTACCTTAGCATTTTTCATGTTGTATAAAATGTTGTTTTAAAAACCTGGGAACTCAAATAAACTACTCGCAGCATCGATATTTTTGAAAATTTCGTCTAAGAAATCCTTTGTTTTTGTACTTTCGTCAATAAGCTGTTCTGCCTCTTTTGCAGCAGCCTTATTTTCTATCGGTGAAAATTCTTCAAAGTCATCTAAATAAGAGCTGGGCACTGATGGAAACTCGTCTTTCAGAGAAAAGTCTGGATTTGCTACAGCTTGTACATCTTCATTTATTTCTGTGCCAATAGATGGTGTAGATCTATCTGGTGATTCATTGTAACTGGGTGTTTTTATTGATACCTCCGTTTGGTCATCATTCATTTTAGAAAACGTTGCAGTTTCTTCCTTCTGATTATTGTCATTTGATGTTGTTCCTTCCTCAGGTGTATCGGTTGTTTGTGTATCCACTTCAAACCCAGCCCGTAATTCTTTAGAAATGTCAGTTGTGTGATCTAAATTAGTTGACGTCGTTGATTCTTCAAGTTGATCTGACATCTCGTCAATATTTGAATCAAAAGTAGTTGCCATTGATTGTGGAGGTTGATTTATTGACTGTTCATTATGTTGTTTAGATGTAGATGACGTTGATTGGTTAGGTTGTTCTGTTGTCTGTTCATTATTATGTTTAGATGTAGTTGAACGTATGGGTTGATCTGTCGTGTGTTCATTATTTAGTTTAGATGTGGATGGCGTTGATTGTATTGGTTGATCTGCCGTCTGTTCATTATTTTGTTTAGACGTAGATGGCGTTGATTGTATTGGTTGATTTGTCGTCTGTTCATTATTTTGTTTAGATGTAGTTGATTGTATGGGTTGATCTGTCATGTGTTCATTATTTTGTTTAGATGTAGTTGATTGAATAGGTTGATCTATCGTCTGTTCATTATTTTGTTTGGACGCAGATGGCGTTGATTGTATAGGTTGATCCGTCTTTTGTTCATTATTTTGTTTAGAGGTAGATGATTGTATGGGTTGATCTGTCATGTGTTCATCATTTTGTTGAGATGTAGTTGATTGAATAGGTTGATCTGTCGTCTGTTCATTATTTTGTTTGGACGCAGATGGTGTTGATTGTACAGGTTGATCTGTCGTTTGTTCATTATTTTGTTTAGATATAGACGGCATTGATTGTATTGGTTGATCTGTTGTCTGTTCATTATTTTGTTTGGACGCAGATGGCGTTGATTGTATAGGTTGATCCGTCTTTTGTTCATTATTTTGTTTAGAGGTAGATGATTGTATGGGTTGATCTGTCATGTGTTCATCATTTTGTTGAGATGTAGTTGATTGAATAGGTTGATCTGTCGTCTGTTCATTATTTTGTTTGGACGCAGATGGTGTTGATTGTACAGGTTGATCTGTCGTTTGTTCATTATTTTGTTTAGATGTAGACGGCATTGATTGTATTGGTTGATCTGTTGTCTGTTCATTATTTTGTTTAGGTCTAGTTGATTTAATTGGTTGATCTGTCGTCTGTTCATTATTTTGTTCAGATGTAGATGGCGTTGATTGTATAGGTTGATCTGTTGTCTGTTCGTTATTTGGCTGACATGTTGTCTGGTCATTATTTGTAATAGGCGTTGATAACGTTGATTCTACAGGTTGATCTGTTGTTTGTTTATTATTTGGTTTAGAAGTAGACGAAGTTGATTCTCCAGTTGCCTGTTCATTATTTTGTTTTGAATGAGATGACGTAGTAGATTCTACAGGTTGATCAGTGGACTGTTTATAATCAGATGATGTGGTTGATTCTACAGGTTTAACTGTTTTTCGTTCATTGTCTAACTTACTGATTTTTTTATCAGTCAATTTACTAGATAAAGTTGTCGATTCAATAGATGTAGCTGTCGCCTCCTTCTTGTTTGATAGATAAGTGGTTGATGTGGATGTTGGTTCCTTGTTTGCAATTTCTTCTATATTAGGTTCAGACGCTTTTAAAGTAGTTGATTCAGCAGGTTGGAGTGTGCTTTGTTTTGTATAAGATTCAGAAGTAGTCAAAGTTGTTGGTTCCGAAGGCTGGCCATGTGTATTTTCAGTGTTCAATTTCGAAGAAGGTAAAGGTATTGTTTCTGCGGGCTGCGCCAATATCTGTTTAATGATTTCTTCAGAAGATGATAGTTTCGGTTTTGCTGGTTTGTAGAATGCTTGATCTGTTTTGAATTTTGACGGCATTATCGTAGATTCTGCGGGATGGTTCCGTATCGGATCATTATCCATTCTGGAAGGTGACATCGTTGTTGATTCTAAACGTTGATTCGGTGTCGGTCCATCTTCTGATATGGAAGGAGCTAAATTAGCAAACTCGCCCTCCTGTTCATTTTCATTTCTTGATGGAGCGGATGTTGTTGATTCTACATGCTGGATCTGTAATTTATCGTCTTTTAATTTTGGGAGAACCGAGGATTCTATTTGCTGATCCTGTGCCTTTTCATTCTTCGATTTCTGCGAGATTTGATGATCCTGTTCATTCTTCGATCTAGAAGGTGACAAAGTCGTTGATATTATGGGTTGATCCGATGTCTGTTTAGTGTCTTTTACTGGTTGTATTGGTTGATATTGTAGCTCATCAATGCTTTTAGGTGCTGACAATTGCGATAATTCTGTAGGATGCTCCGGTATTTCACCATGGATTGATTTGGAGGATATTAATGTTGTTGAATCACCTGGTTTTTGTGACTGCTCATTGTAATTTATAGGTAATGTCGGCTTCTTTGCTCCGATTGGCTCCTCATGTTTCTTTTCATTCTTTGTTCCTGTAAGCGCCGACGTGTTTGATTCTATTGGTTGGTTCGATGTTTCTTTATTACCCAATTTAGGAGATAGCGTTGATGATTCA
The DNA here is from genome assembly GCA_947507615.1 of Hemithea aestivaria. NCBI lineage: Eukaryota > Metazoa > Arthropoda > Insecta > Lepidoptera > Geometridae > Hemithea > Hemithea aestivaria. The sequence continues at coordinate 7,026,295 of OX382332.1, read as the reverse complement.
GTGGGCTTATCAGTTTGCTCATTAGGGGAAAACATAGAAGACCGAGTTACAGATTTATCTGTGGTTTGTTCGATATACGGTTTATCAGTTTGATTTTCAGTTTTAATCGACGTCGATCTTTCTCTTGGGTTTGAAGTACTTGAAGGGAGCTGTACAAGTTCTGTGTCATCTGTGGCCTGAATCTGATTAGTTGAAGCATTCTTAGACAGCTTCGCAAATACTTCCTTGAAATTACTAGGTATATCCCTAGAATAAACTGTAAATGGACTTTTACCGTCCTGAACTTGATTTGTATCCTTTATTTGTTGCATGACTTTTTCTTTCCATTTTTCCAACTCTTCTAAAATAGTTTTGCTTGAACTATTTTCACAAGCGGCTACAATTACTTTAATTTCGTTTTTAAGTTCAGAGTCTTGTTGTGCCGTGTAGTTAGTTAACATTTTTAGCATATCCTCAAAGACTCTAATTATTTCTTCTCTACTTTCCTTGCTATTATTTTGTTCCAAGAGCAGAATTTTGTTTTCAAAATCATGCAATGACTTTTCCATAGCAAGTTCTTTTTCTTCTTCTTGAATTCTTTTAAGTTTCTGATCGACAGTTTCAGATAGGTTTTTCAATTCTTGGTCCAACTGAGAGGATATGTTAGCCACATGTCCTTGTAAAGCTTCTTGAACCTTGTCCAATTTTTTATCAATATTTGCTTCCGAATCGGGGTTCATAGATTTAAAAAGGACAGTAAACGTTGTTGTGCCTGTCTTTTGTGAAGGTGAGGTGTTATTTTCTGGCGGAGCTTTACATTTATTGTAATATTCTGATATTTCATTTTCATCATAGATGGCTTTTTCGATGACATGTACGGTACAATCGTAGGTATCTCTAATATCATGGCCGACATCACTGAGTAGTCTTCCAACGTTTGAACCCACTGAACTTAATGCAGTGAAGAATGAAGCAGACGTCTGGAAAAAGATACACAATGTGAGTTGAAACAACGCAATTAAATGAATATTAATAACGCAAATAAATCTATAATATTTAAATATTTACTCACTTGTGACACTAACACAAAACATATCAAATATTTCATCATTTTTGTTCACTGAATCTCACTTCACTGAGCCCAATGTCTCGCTGCGAACGCATGAAGGAAATTAACTGATATTAATTGCGGAATATTCCTTCAACTAATTTACGTTTGTTTAATTAATCCATAAATCCACGACTCGTATACTATGAAAAGCAACAGTTGTGCTAACACTTGACGTAAAATACAAACAAATGTATTGCGAAGTAGTTATAAATGGGAGTAAAAGTACTTCCATTATTCCATTTATACCACTTTACAATGCTTTGCAGAAGGTTTGCATGATATAATAAAAGCAACTGGTGCCTCTCAAACAAAAAGGTAACCAAGCCAGACAACAATGTACACATATGTATTTTTTAAAATAAGACTTATGAGTTTCTAAGGCAGACTACAAGACTGTCAGCCGATAGTCAGAAGACATTGACCATCGGCTGTGATCATGAGACGGCCTATACCCATTGGGTGGATACGAGCTGAATACATGAATAAATGTGTTTCTTTGCCCGTTCTCATAGATGTACCGTAGGTACTCATGAGCAAAAAACTAAATATCATTCGTTACCGTATAAAAATAAATGCAAGATTGCTCTATTATTATTGTAGCCTATTTGAAATGAATATATAGAGGCTATACAAATCGTGACTTTTCGCCGTATCATTATAATGCATTTGTAGCTAGTGCAGTGCAACAAAAGTGGCGGTGTACACAGGCTCCTAAAGTTCAAGATTTGAATATAAACTACATCAGTTCCATTTAAAGATCATTTATTACTCCGATTAGCTTACAATATATCACAAACTTTATTCTTAACGCATAAATAACACATGTAAAGTGTCGATATTAAAATTGAGTCTTAAACACTACCAATATCATTCAAATATATTAAAAATATAGCCGTATGTGATTTTCATTATATATTATTACAAATAGAGTTAACATGATTATTGTCAGACAATATTTGTTTATGATATGAAATTTCTAAAGAACTAGTCGTATTAAAAATGTTTATTGCACGAACACAACTAGAGATGAACCATTTTAAAATTGCATCAGTTAGCCAAACAAAATACTCTTGACGTTAAGAAAACAACGTGCAATTTTAAATTGTTAGAACTCTACTACCTTAAGATCCCGAGGCCACACGATGTTAAAATACAGTCTAGTTTTTTTCTAGAATAGATCGCTATGAGCGATATAACCGCGATTTGGTACACCATTAGTGTTAATTTATAGTTGTTAGTTTTTCTTTTGTGTAGTATCAATTAAGAGTTATTAATCTTATCTGTTAACCCTGGGATCTATTTCTAAAGTTAGATATGATCATCAGGTATTTAGAGTTTTACACAAACCCTACATGAATGTATATTGATTTAAATTGTAATACAAGAGATTTTAGAGACCATATCTATAGAAGAAATTGAATATGGTTAAAATATTTACAAGAATTTCATAAGATTTTCTACGTTATGAATGTTTGGTGGGATCTATGCTTTAAGCGATACGGCATAAGGTTTACATTAAAAAAAGCACAAATTTTATAGGTCATAAAATTGTCACAGTCCGGTCATTAAAATATTTGAACAAAATTCATTAAAAATCATTCAAATGTAATTTATTGTAGATTTTAATAGTTAAATTTTACCATATAAATAAATTAAAAATTCAAAATATTCATTTCATTTTCATTGTTAAGATTGATTCAAAACTTATATTACGAGTAATATATGCAAATTTAAAGTGTATAATTTTTAAAAGTTACATTTTAGAGCTGCCTGAGCATGTTGCGATTTTGGCACAAGCTTGAGCAAGACATTAGCTATCCGTTACATTTTAAATACTGTTCATATTAAAATAAGTTCCTATAAGAAATATACTATTTTAAAGCTGACGCCAGATAGACGTGGGATCGTGCGTAAAAGCATTCGCAATCTTCGATTTATGTGTGAGAAGCTTCGCGTTAAGTGCACGAATTCGAAGATTACAAAAATTCCGTCCCACTTGCGCGCTCGATCCTGCGACTGTGTGGCATCAACTTAAATCTTACAGGTACGTGCGCAAGTGTACATCAAAAAGTGCATCATTAAAACATTTCATTAAACAACTGGATATAAAATAAAAAAAATAATTTATATAACCAAAATATTGTAGCTATAACACCAAAATAAAACCTTTATATAAAATAAACTTTGCCAAAATAAAAATACAGGTAATGTGGAATGTTGCAAGTTCTTCCACAGGTTTTCAATGAACTAAAATGATATGCTATATTAATATATCTAAATGGCAAACATCGGCTGTGCTGAATCGTAGTTACGTAACAACTATATTTAGACATGAATACGTTAATTAATCGAGATGCCAAGCTGTGTATTATTCAAAACTTATGCATGGAACTTGCCAGGAATTCGTATTATTTGTTACTTAGAGGAGCTAACTTGGAAATAACTATGACCGTAATCAGCCAAAATTAAAATGTCAAAACAAATTTCGTTTATCAACTTTGTCATATACACGAAGAAGTTAAAAAACGTGTTCTGTGGAACAATATTTTTCTGAATCAACTTAATCAGAATTTTATTTCAATCTGCTTCGTTTATAGAGATTTTAACTTTTCCAGTAAATCAATAGTCCTCTAAGAGTTTTTTAATGTTTTTTAATTGATCACACAATCTTCCATTTCACCAAATGATGGCACACCTAACAACAATATATTATAAACATATTACATTTATACTTAAATTATCATCTAACATTTATCAAATAATATTGAATAAATCTTCATAAATTGACCATTTTGTCGCCACTTACTTTTGTTTACTTTAAAAACAGTAGATATCTACATTTTGAACACTTGGTTTTCTAGAACACATTTCATTGACACTATCGCGTATGGAAAATGCGTAATAAAGCTCGCTTATTATAAATGCAATTCGAAAGATTTTTTTGAAATGCGTGTAATCTAAGTTATTAAAATGCTTTCATTGAATTAATCCCATATTAAATTGAAAAAATATTTCCTTCCGCTAAACTCTAAAAAGACATTGCTATCCGGACAGCCCCTCTAGCAAATCACCAAACGCTAAAAAATACTGGAATGACAGTTTATCGCGTTCGTTTTTCCACAATGACTGTCATCCCATTGTTTTTTAGCGTCAGGAGCTTTCTTTGCATGAAGGTCAGAGGGGCTATTGGCTAATTCTCACCCACTACGATTGATGGCAACTTCAATGTACATTGCTGCTTTTGTTACTTTACTCATATTATTAAGGAGGTTTAAGCACGTAATGTACGCAATTTTGTCTATGGATTCTAGTGTTTTACATGTCTTTTGCGATAGCCAATAGGCCCTCTGAATAGCCCTACATCGGTAGATCAATATTTTCAGCGGGTAAAAGCGCAGTGTGTTATAAAAACAAATCCTATCACTTTTTACATTACCTATTATTCTAAGTGATTTATTTAGCATACCGATTTACTATTCTCAATACAAAATTGCTTTTGGATACACGTAATATCAATGTTATATATAATATTATTAATATCTACAGTGATTATAAATACAATAAAATATAAAAGGACCACACATAGGCAATTAATAAAATATTATACAGGGTTACTAGCAATAATGTAATTATTATTTTAAAGCTGCTTCATTGAGATTGATCATTGTACTTTACCAAATTTAGGAAGCACATAATTTACTTATTGCAAAATTGGGTGATAGCTGTTTTACAATTAATACTAGATTTTTTTAAGTAAACCTTTGAGAAGACAATTAATTACTAATTACCCTGTATAAGAATTTCCTTTATATTAATTGTAAAGAAAAAGTTTTTTTATAAATATTTGCCCATGTGTGGTTTATAAGGTATTTGCCCATGCCTTTTTACCCAAAATAATAATATTACAATATCTATAGGTACGTAGTTGACGTGCAAATATTATTCAAACAGGTGTCGTAACAATTTACATTCTTATATCAATAAACAACCTTTTTAATGTCGTGATACAATATTCTAGGTAAAAATTTCTCCGAGCGTATTATTATAATTTTGAGCATAAGTGCAAATTCCGCTTTTACGTGTGAGAAATCACATTCGAGATTAAAAAATGTTCAATAAAAATATTTCAAAAATATGGCAATACCAAATAATTTCCTTAAATTCCTACCAACTTATCAATCCATTTAAAACATGCTTATTTAACCATTAAACGGTTATTTCGATTGCTATACCTTTGAACAGAATAAAACAATGTTAAAATAGTAACTAAACGATTCATTCAACATTCGACGAACTCCTTTTTTAACGTAAAATCAGGTTATAATTACAATCATAAGACACCGATCATAATAGGTAAACGATTTAGAGATCACATGTGACGTACAACCGTTCACATAACTTCCAAATATGTCGATATCAAAATATTTTCGCCAACAAATTTCCTAAAACTGCTTTAAACACAACTTGAATACAGATCAATTATTGCGAGGAGTGGGAACTGGAGAGTTTTCACTAGGGGCGACGAATTCCCTTTTAGGTGGTATAGGAAGATCATTGGACTCACTGTTTGTAGCTGCAACGTCGTTTGAAACCGCTGGTATGTTTGAAACCGGTGGTAAGTTTGAAACTGGTGGTAAGGCCGAAACTGTCGGTAAGGTTGAACCAGCCGGTAAGGTTGAACCAGCCGGTAAGGTCGCCACAGTCGGTACGGCAGAGTTGAGTTTAGGTAATGGTGGTATTGGCGGGGTATCTTCTCTGGAAGTAGACTGGCTGCTCGAAGGGCTCGGTGTGAAGCCATTCGTCATTCTGTGGTAGTGCGGCTTGAGTTTGTTCGCGGGTGGTGTGTAGTTCAGGTGGTCGTATTCTCTCTCTGGAAAAGGAACATCAGTTTTAGGTACATGCATTTATTGTCCTACACATTTTTATTGAGTACATGATCTGATCATATCTGACTTATGTCTGGGTGTTCATAATAATATTACCAGGACACCGACTTGAAAGCCTAGTTTGAGACTAAAACGTAGGACCAGTTACTTCCCCTTAGTATCAGATTGGTCAAATAGTTATAGACGAACATCTTTCTAGACATCATTATATATATATATATATATATATATATATATATATATATATATATATATATATATAAACTTAAAAATATATTATAATTAATTTTAGTCGATTATTCTGCGACGCCATTATTATGAAGTTCCAATAAATTCCATTTATTAATTTATGTCAGAAGTACTCTTGTGAGCAATATTTATGTTCGCCTTATGTTCAAATATTAGTTTTATTTGTCATATTATATACTGTTACTATAAAACGTTGGTTCGTGGAAATGAATTATATTGTTTACTCACCAGTGATACCTAACCATACAAGCTTACGGAATGCTTAGAAAAGCAAAATAAGATAATATTAGTCGTTAAATTATCATAAGTTCTCCTAAGACGATTTAAGTCTTGCTGGACTAATTTTTATATCAACTGAAAAGCATCATTGAAAAGCAAAATAAGATAATATTAGTCGTTAAATTATCATAAGTTCTCCTAAGACGATTTAAGTCTTGCTGGACTAATTTTTATATCAACTGAAAAGCATCATTGAAAAGCAAAATAAGATAATATTAGTCGTTAAATTATCATAAGTTCTCCTAAGACGATTTAAGTCTTGCTGGACTAATTTTTATATCAACTGAAAATTATCATAAGTTCTCCTAAGACGATTTAAGTCTTGCTGCACTAATTTTTATATCAACTGAAAAGCATCATTGAAAAGCAAAATAAGATAATATTAGTCGTTAAATTATCATAAGTTCTCCTAAGACGATTTAAGTCTTGCTGGACTAATTTTTATATCAACTGAAAAGCATCATTGAAAAGCAAAATAAGATAATATTAGTCGTTAAATTATCATAAGTTCTCCTAAGACGATTTAAGTCTTGCTGGACTAATTTTTATATCAACTGAAAAGCATCATTGAAAAGCAAAATAAGATAATATTAGTCGTTAAATTATCATAAGTTCTCCTAAGACGATTTAAGTCTTGCTGGACTAATTTTTATATCAACTGAAAAGCATCATTGAAAAGCAAAATAAGATAATATTAGTCGTTAAATTATCATAAGTTCTCCTAAGACGATTTAAGTCTTGCTGGACTAATTTTTATATCAACTGAAAATTATCATAAGTTCTCCTAAGACGATTTAAGTCTTGCTGCACTAATTTTTATATCAACTGAAAAGCATCATTGAAAAGCAAAATAAGATAATATTAGTCGTTAAATTATCATAAGTTCTCCTAAGACGATTTAAGTCTTGCTGGACTAATTTTTATATCAACTGAAAAGCATCATTGAAAAGCAAAATAAGATAATATTAGTCGTTAAATTATCATAAGTTCTCCTAAGACGATTTAAGTCTTGCTGGACTAATTTTTATATCAACTGAAAAGCATCATTGAAAAGCAAAATAAGATAATATTAGTCGTTAAATTATCATAAGTTCTCCTAAGACGATTTAAGTCTTGCTGGACTAATTTTTATATCAACTGAAAAGCATCATTGAAAAGCAAAATAAGATAATATTAGTCGTTAAATTATCATAAGTTCTCCTAAGACGATTTAAGTCTTGCTGGACTAATTTTTATATCAACTGAAAAGCATCATTGAAAAGCAAAATAAGATAATATTAGTCATTAAATTATCATAAGTTCTCCTAAGACGATTTAAGTCTTGCTGCACTAATTTTTATATCAACTGAAAAGCATCATTGAAAAGCAAAATAAGATAATATTAGTCGTTAAATTATCATAAGTTCTCCTAAGACGATTTAAGTCTTGCTGGACTAATTTTTATATCAACTGAAAAGCATCATTGAAAAGCAAAATAAGATAATATTAGTCGTTAAATTATCATAAGTTCTCCTAAGACGATTTAAGTCTTGCTGGACTAATTTTTATATCAACTGAAAAGCATCATTGAAAAGCAAAATAAGATAATATTAGTCGTTAAATTATCATAAGTTCTCCTAAGACGATTTAAGTCTTGCTGGACTAATTTTTATATCAACTGAAAAGCATCATTGAAAAGCAAAATAAGATAATATTAGTCATTAAATTATCATAAGTTCTCCTAAGACGATTTAAGTCTTGCTGGACTAATTTTTATATCAACTGAAAAGCATCATTGAAAAGCAAAATAAGATAATATTAGTCATTAAATTATCATAAGTTCTCCTAAGACGATTTAAGTCTTGCTGCACTAATTTTTATATCAACTGAAAAGCATCATTGAAAAGCAAAATAAGATAATATTAGTCGTTAAATTATCATAAGTTCTCCTAAGACGATTTAAGTCTTGCTGCACTAATTTTTATATCAACTGAAAAGCATCATTGAAAAGCAAAATAAGATAATATTAGTCGTTAAATTATCATAAGTTCTCCTAAGACGATTTAAGTCTTGCTGGACTAATTTTTATATCAACTGAAAAGCATCATTGAAAAGCAAAATAAGATAATATTAGTCATTAAATTATCATAAGTTCTCCTAAGACGTTTTAAGTCTTGCTGGACTAATTTTTATATCAACTGAAAAGCATCATTGAAAAGCAAAATAAGATAATATTAGTCATTAAATTATCATAAGTTCTCCTAAGACGTTTTAAGTCTTGCTGGACTAATTTTTATATCAACTGAAAAGCATCATTTATGTTATTTTAAGCTCTAGAGGTATGATACATTTATACCAAATCGGTTCAGTGTTAACACGTAAAGAGTTCACCAATTATTCAAAGTTCAAGGAAAGAAGGAAGGAAATACATTTTTCAAGTATTCGTATTTCCCTGTATCGCGAAAATGAAACAAGTGAACTTTAAAAAAAAACTTTTTTAAAACAAGCTTTTATTGCATTGTCATCCGATTTATACATGTATGCAAAATTTCAGCTCAATCGGACACCGGGAAGTGGGTCAAATTAAACTTTCAAGATTTGATTACAGACAGACAGACAGACAGACAGACAACAGACAGGTGAAAGTAAATAAAAGCTTGTAATAAAAGCTTGTAAAAATGTTTCAAATATAGTCGTAATTTTTTTGCTGTATAATTTTTGTACAGATGGTAACATCGTTTTGAGTCATTAGAAACAACGATATTTTATGTGACTTTTAAGAAAACTTTTATATCAATAAAATAAATAAATAAATATATCAGGACATTACACACAGCGCCACCTAAAACCAAGCTAAGCAACTTTTTGCTTGGGTTATGGTGGTTAGGATAATGGACAAAATTACAAAAACTTTAGCTTACTGGGAGATAGGGGATTCCGAGATTTACCCGTTTTATGCTAAAGTGACTCAATTAGTTTATAATTCGAACATCACAAAGATTAAATAAAAGGTAATAATATACTAACTTACCATATCCCTCCTTATGTTTGATTTCATCGTAGACGTGATCCAGTTTGTTGTCATCCACGTACTGGTACAGGTTGGGATTGTTTGCGTCCGCGTCCTTGTTCTTCAGTGACGATAGCGGGTCGTACGCTGGAAATGTACTTGCTATTAGTATTGAGTTAGGAAAATGGATTTCTACAACATAGGGTTTTTCGAGATTTGTTGACAAAAAATTGTTATAAAACTTAGTAACTCTTCTGGATCATTTACTAGTTTATCTTTTATCACCTATCCCATTTCTAAAACACAGGCAAATTGAATATAAAAGAAAACTGTTGTTTTTCGCTTTCTTTTCGGGGGAAGATTTTTCCAGAAAAATTGGAATTGCGAGTGCAAACAAAATAACATAAATGAAATTTTAAAATTGTGCCTTTTTTCCACTTCTCAAACTTTCTTTTATATCACTGACATTTTGACAGATTTGCAAACAAAAATCAACGCGATTACAACTTTACAGGAAAAATAAAAGACTTTTTGTTCGTTACGAACATTTGTTCTAAAAACTAGAACTTTTAAGATGTATAACTTTATTTATTTATTACAAGAAAAATGTAAAAAAAAATGAGTAGGTATTTTTGGACCGACATAATTCGAAAAAAAAATATCCGTTTATTCGCCGGGGACGGCGATGTTATGATTAGTATCTAGATGAGTATATACTCACAGTCGGCCGAACTAGCGCCTCTCCTCAGTTTCTCGAGGGTAGCGTTGTTGATCTTCCCTCCGAGGTTGTTGTTGACGATGTGTGTGCCGTTGTTGAGCAGAGTGGTCGAGTCGTCGCTGCGTTGCGACCCTTGGAACGAGTACACTGGGTTGTCGAAGTGTTGTTGTTCTGTTGATACAAACAATGTTTGTGTTATTGTCATTATCGAACAAGCCTTTTATATAAAATATTAGACTAGATCGAATAGATCAAGATGATTATTAGGTAGTTAAGATGTATGTTAGTATTTATTATGAATCAATCTTTGACTGGTTTATGTCATTTCTGAACTCAATATTTTATAAGTAGTGTATACTTCCATACTATATCCGATCCGAATCAGTAAAATGACTTTGACCGGACGGTATGGCGTGATCTTGACGGGGCCTAAACCCAGCAGTGGATGTATAGAGGCTTAGTATCTCATAGCTATCCGTCTAGATAGAAGGAAAAAGGTAAGTTGCGGTAGTACAGTAGCACCAACACTGCGCTCGCAGCACATAATATTATAGAACAAGTGTAACTCACCGGGTTGCGAGCCAGGGTCGGCGGTATAGTGCACGTGCGCGATCTCACGCTTGAGCGAGCGCACTCGCTTGCGGTAGTACAGTAGCACCAACACTGCGCTCGCAGCACATAATATTATAGAACAAGTGTAACTCACCGGGTTGCGAGCCAGGGTCGGCGGTATAGTGCACGTGCGCGATCTCACGCTTGAGCGAGCGCACTCGCTTGCGGTAGTACAGTAGCACCAACACTGCGCTCGCAGCACATAATATTATAGAACAAGTGTAACTCACCGGGTTGCGAGCCAGGGTCGGCGGTATAGTGCACGTGCGCGATCTCACGCTTGAGCGAGCGCACTCGCTTGCGGTAGTACAGTAGCACCAACACTGCGCTCGCAGCACATAATATTATAGAACAAGTGTAACTCACCGGGTTGCGAGCCAGGGTCGGCGGTATAGTGCACGTGCGCGATCTCACGCTTGAGCGAGCGCACTCGCTTGCGGTAGTACAGTAGCACCAACACTGCGCTCGCAGCACATAATATTATAGAACAAGTGTAACTCACCGGGTTGCGAGCCAGGGTCGGCGGTATAGTGCACGTGCGCGATCTCACGCTTGAGCGAGCGCACTCGCTTGCGGTAGTACAGTAGCACCAACACTGCGCTCGCAGCACATAATATTATAGAACAAGTGTAACTCACCGGGTTGCGAGCCAGGGTCGGCGGTATAGTGCACGTGCGCGATCTCACGCTTGAGCGAGCGCACTCGCTTGCGGTAGTACAGTAGCACCAACACTGCGCTCGCAGCACATAATATTATAGAACAAGTGTAACTCACCGGGTTGCGAGCCAGGGTCGGCGGTATAGTGCACGTGCGCGATCTCACGCTTGAGCGAGCGCACTCGCTTGCGGTAGTACAGTAGCACCAACACTGCGCTCGCAGCACATAATATTATAGAACAAGTGTAACTCACCGGGTTGCGAGCCAGGGTCGGCGGTATAGTGCACGTGCGCGATCTCACGCTTGAGCGAGCGCACTCGCTTGCGGTAGTACAGTAGCACCAACACTGCGCTCGCAGCACATAATATTATAGAACAAGTGTAACTCACCGGGTTGCGAGCCAGGGTCGGCGGTATAGTGCACGTGCGCGATCTCACGCTTGAGCGAGCGCACTCGCTTGCGGTAGTACAGTAGCACCAACACTGCGCTCGCAGCACATAATATTATAGAACAAGTGTAACTCACCGGGTTGCGAGCCAGGGTCGGCGGTATAGTGCACGTGCGCGATCTCACGCTTGAGCGAGCGCACTCGCTTGCGGTAGTACAGTAGCACCAACACTGCGCTCGCAGCACATAATATTATAGAACAAGTGTAACTCACCGGGTTGCGAGCCAGGGTCGGCGGTATAGTGCACGTGCGCGATCTCACGCTTGAGCGAGCGCACTCGCTTGCGGTAGTACAGTAGCACCAACACTGCGCTCGCAGCACATAATATTATAGAACAAGTGTAACTCACCGGGTTGCGAGCCAGGGTCGGCGGTATAGTGCACGTGCGCGATCTCACGCTTGAGCGAGCGCACTCGCTTGCGGTAGTACAGTAGCACCAACACTGCGCTCGCAGCACATAATATTATAGAACAAGTGTAACTCACCGGGTTGCGAGCCAGGGTCGGCGGTATAGTGCACGTGCGCGATCTCACGCTTGAGCGAGCGCACTCGCTTGCGGTAGTACAGTAGCACCAACACTGCGCTCGCAGCACATAATATTATAGAACAAGTGTAACTCACCGGGTTGCGAGCCAGGGTCGGCGGTATAGTGCACGTGCGCGATCTCACGCTTGAGCGAGCGCACTCGCTTGCGGTAGTACAGTAGCACCAACACTGCGCTCGCAGCACATAATATTATAGAACAAGTGTAACTCACCGGGTTGCGAGCCAGGGTCGGCGGTATAGTGCACGTGCGCGATCTCACGCTTGAGCGAGCGCACTCGCTTGCGGTAGTATAGTAGCACCAACACTGCGCTCGCAGCACATAATATTATAGAACAAGTGTAACTCACCGGGTTGCGAGCCAGGGTCGGCGGTATAGTGCACGTGCGCGATCTCACGCTTGAGCGAGCGCACTCGCTTGCGGTAGTACAGTAGCACCAACACTGCGCTCGCAGCACATAATATTATAGAACAAGTGTAACTCACCGGGTTGCGAGCCAGGGTCGGCGGTATAGTGCACGTGCGCGATCTCACGCTTGAGCGAGCGCACTCGCTTGCGGTAGTACAGTAGCACCAACACTGCGCTCGCAGCACATAATATTATAGAACAAGTGTAACTCACCGGGTTGCGAGCCAGGGTCGGCGGTATAGTGCACGTGCGCGATCTCACGCTTGAGCGAGCGCACTCGCTTGCGGTAGTACAGTAGCACCAACACTGCGCTCGCAGCACATAATATTATAGAACAAGTGTAACTCACCGGGTTGCGAGCCAGGGTCGGCGGTATAGTGCACGTGCGCGATCTCACGCTTGAGCGAGCGCACTCGCTTGCGGTAGTACAGTAGCACCAACACTGCGCTCGCAGCACATAATATTATAGAACAAGTGTAACTCACCGGGTTGCGAGCCAGGGTCGGCGGTATAGTGCACGTGCGCGATCTCACGCTTGAGCGAGCGCACTCGCTTGCGGTAGTACAGTAGCACCAACACTGCGCTCGCAGCACATAATATTATAGAACAAGTGTAACTCACCGGGTTGCGAGCCAGGGTCGGCGGTATAGTGCACGTGCGCGATCTCACGCTTGAGCGAGCGCACTCGCTTGCGGTAGTACAGTAGCACCAACACTGCGCTCGCAGCACATAATATTATAGAACAAGTGTAACTCACCGGGTTGCGAGCCAGGGTCGGCGGTATAGTGCACGTGCGCGATCTCACGCTTGAGCGAGCGCACTCGCTTGCGGTAGTACAGTAGCACCAACACTGCGCTCGCAGCACATAATATTATAGAACAAGTGTAACTCACCGGGTTGCGAGCCAGGGTCGGCGGTATAGTGCACGTGCGCGATCTCACGCTTGAGCGAGCGCACTCGCTTGCGGTAGTACAGTAGCACCAACACTGCGCTCGCAGCACATAATATTATAGAACAAGTGTAACTCACCGGGTTGCGAGCCAGGGTCGGCGGTATAGTGCACGTGCGCGATCTCACGCTTGAGCGAGCGCACTCGCTTGCGGTAGTACAGTAGCACCAACACTGCGCTCGCAGCACATAATATTATAGAACAAGTGTAACTCACCGGGTTGCGAGCCAGGGTCGGCGGTATAGTGCACGTGCGCGATCTCACGCTTGAGCGAGCGCACTCGCTTGCGGTAGTACAGTAGCACCAACACTGCGCTCGCAGCACATAATATTATAGAACAAGTGTAACTCACCGGGTTGCGAGCCAGGGTCGGCGGTATAGTGCACGTGCGCGATCTCACGCTTGAGCGAGCGCACTCGCTTGCGGTAGTACAGTAGCACCAACACTGCGCTCGCAGCACACAATAGCGCTAGGATCACCAGCAATGCCGTCACTCCGGGACTCGTTCCTGCTGGAAACATTACACTATTTTGAACATCAATAAATAAAAATGTAGTGTTGAAACTAGTGCCGACCGAAGTCAGAGAATGATAACTAGTGTCCGACCGAAATTTCGGTTTCGGTTTCGGTTTCGGCCAAGTTTCGGCCAAAAATCAAGTTTCGGTGAAAGTTTCGGTTTCGGCCAAAATTGGCCGAAACTTTTGCCGAAACCGAAACTCCTTTCGGAAGTTGTCGTGCACGCTCGCCTAGCTTCGTTTCTCGCGACAACGCTTTGGCGGACGACTAATAATTGTAATATAGGTTTGTTAATTTTAAATGTGTGATTTGATATTATCTTTGCTGAGACTGGAACTAAGCGTGTAATAGAAATTTTAGTAATTATTATTTTATATAGAAGGTACCTAAAAGAGATTGATGATTCTTCTAAGTACAAATAGGTACAAACCAAAGTATTAATTAGTAAGATTTCAAAATACTATAATACTTATTATTTTACCCGTATGTCCCCGAGCGGCTCAATCAAGCCGCACTTGCGCATGCGAATTTGAACATTATTTTAAAGAAGCTAGAAATAATAGATGTCAATTTTTATATGAACTGGAAGTTTTTCCTGGATCAAGGGGTTAATGAAACAGTAACAATTAGTGATTTGATAATAATTGATAACTGATAAACATTTTGCTATAAGAACTTAATTTAAATAAATAGGCCAAGCGCTATTCAGACTACGCGCAATGTAGGCTTCCGTAGAATTGGCAAATCGTATATCTACTGCCTTAATTTTCATCAACGATATCTTTAAAACTTATAAAACTACCGCTATGGTTTTCCTGGAAAGTTCATGGTTGACACTATATTCGTGATTTTTAACAGTGTTTGAAAGCCAGTTTTTAGATTTTAGATGGTGGGGGCCGCCCAAAATAAAATTAAACTTGAATCTTTCAAATGGATTATTCAATCGAAAAATTTCCTAGAAATATGTCCTTCATTATAATACCTATTCAACAATACCCCAAATGATGGGATCAGCCAGAAAAAATACAAGTTTGGGATACCATTTTACAAGTTTGGGAGGTACCCTAAATTCAGTGGCGGATTTGCCCTAAGGCCCAGTAGGCCCGGGCCTAGGGCGGCCAGATATTAGGGGCGGCCAATCGTGACAAAAAAATCACTGATGACAAGAAATAACTTAAAGTACGTAAATATTTTAAAGGCTTCAAGGGGCCACGGGTTTTTCTCGGCGGCTCTGCTCTATAATAAGAATATTTATTTTCTCACCGCTCAGAACACATCTTTTGTAGCCTGAAATATAAAATTTTCTCGGCACTCGCAGCTAGCTGCTCGCGCAATTATAAATAGAATATTATGTATTTTGCTCACCACTCAGAACGAGCTCATTGCACACAGTACCGGCGTTAGGGTGGGGCGCGGTTGGGCGACCGCCCAGGGCGCTGGATAAAAGGGGCGCCACAGGCTCTATAATTGAATATTCTCGGTGCTCGTAGCAAGCTGCTCGCGCTTTTTTAAGAACATTTAGTTTCTTTGCCACTCGAAGGAAGATAAACGCACATCATTCGTGCCTCGGCACTCGCAGCGAACTGCTCGCGCTTTTATAAGAACATTTAGTTTCTTTGCCACTCGAAGGAAGATAAACGCACATCATTCGTGCCTCGGCGCTCGCAGCGAGCTGCTCGCGCTTTTATAAATGAGAAAATTTACTTTCTTTGCCATTCGAAGCAAGATAAACGCACATCATTCGTGCCTCGGCGCTCGCAGCGAGCTGCTCGCGCTTTTATAAATGAGAAAATTTACTTTCTTTGCCATTCGAAGCAAGATAAACGCACATCATTCGTGCCTCGGCGCTCGCAGCGAGCTGCTCGCGCTTTTATAAATGAGAAAATTTACTTTCTTTGCCATTCGAAGCAAGATAAACGCACTTCATTCGTGCTGTAAAATATCTAAATTTTCTCGGCGCTCGCAGCGAGCTGCTCGCGCTTTTATAAATAAGAATACTTATTTAGTTTCTTTGCCGCTCGGAGCAAGCTAAACGCACATCATTCGTGCTGAAAAATTCAAAATTTTCTCGGAACTCGCAGCAAGCTGGAAAGGTGGATTTTTTTCTAGATACGCCCATGATTTTGCCCATCGGAATCGGCCCAGAAAAAATCCTGGAATTTTTTCCTTTTTAGTATGGGTTTGAATTGCTTTTTAGGGGGCGCCGTAGAAATCTCGCCCAGGGCGCTGGTAATGTTAAAACCGGCTCTGATTGCACATCTTTTGTAGTCTGAAACGTAAAATTTTCTCGGCGCTCAGCATTACAAGGTTTTTAAAATTTTATTCTATTCGGAACGAGTTTAACGCACACGTTCTTGTCAGAGATATAACATTTCCTATTTTAGAGATTCAAAATTGTAGGTAAACGTTGAAATGTACAAACCTACCTTGTTCACAAGAAAAAAAATTCTGGATCCGCCACTGTTTAAGGAGTAAGTAGGAGTAGACATGTTATATACGACGTAGGTGCAGGTATTACATGGACTGGGGCCTAGGGCGGCCTAGACTGTAAATCCGCCACTGCCTAAATTAATTGATTTAAATTTATTTATTTTTGTAACCGTTCTCTTACCCTAATCATTGCCCTCCTCTGTGCAAAATTACTGTTTTCTAGGACTTATAGTTTCTCCGTAAAGCCGCGGACAGACGGACGGACAGACAAAGCGAAACTATAAGGCTTCCTTGTTGACCACGGAAGCCTAAATATAATAAAAAATTTATTGATATATTTTTTATATTACGATTGATACAACAAACTTAATATTATGCTGTGCTTCCATTCATGTCCTAATTAATGCAGAATAATGGGTAAAATGCACCAAATTTCAGTATTTTAAAGATTTTTTTACTTGACCACGTGAGTTTCGGTTTCGGTTTCGGCCGAAACTAAAGGCTCGGCCGAACATTCGGTTTCGGTTTCGGTTTCGGCCGTAAAACCAGTTTCGGTCGGACTCTAAGATAACTAAACACACATTATACAGATAGAACACTAATATCACACCTACCACACTCTTAACCAGCTAGAACTTGCGGAAGGTTAAAAACATCCACACCTTAGACCACACACCACCACACACACATCCACACACACACACATCTTAGTCGAGCGTGGGGTAGGCTGAAAATCAGCGCCGCGCAGGACCCACCTGCCCGGTATATGCTGAGCCTATCCCAGTTATCAGTTGATTGTCTGTGTTGTTTATTTTCTATTATGTAATTTTCCTTTTTACTGATAATAAATCCTTTTTTATCTTTATCTTTATCTAACATGCTCTTTGTGACCAAGCGGCACCAACAAGCTCGAGATCCCACGGCCATAATATAGTGATAGAAGTTTCTGGTGATAACACGTGATTATTGTTTATTATTATCTGTAGTCCCAGAGTCCCAGGGCTCCATACGCCGGTTGCTATGGCGACGTGTAATTACCTCGAGCCTCCTCCACGACCACCTGTTGCGTGGCGTGAGTGTCGCACTGCTCCCCGATGTACCCTCGCTTGCAGGTGCAGCCCCGCACCGGGTCGCAGCTCCACTCGCCCACGGACGAACAGTTGCACGCCTCCATGCAGTGGTCGCCGAAGTAACCCTCCGGACAAACTGGGGAATGGAATAATTTATTATTACTATCGAGATAGATAGAGATTTCGATTTTCGAGATATTATACAATGTAAGCTACATTTATGACAACAATTGCAATTGTATAGTTACATAAGACAACAGATACAATCGAGCCGCATGTATAACTCACACTGCGTGCAGTAGACGCCGGTGTAGCCGGGCTGGCAGCGGCAGTAGCCGTCGTTGGGGCGGCACGCCTGTACACAGCCCGCGCGTGCTATAGACACACGAGGCTGCAGATACAATCGAGCCGCATGTATAACTCACACTGCGTGCAGTAGACGCCGGTGTAGCCGGGCTGGCAGCGGCAGTAGCCGTCGTTGGGGCGGCACGCCTGTACACAGCCCGCGCGTGCTATAGACACACGAGGCTGCAGATACAATCGAGCCGCATGTATAACTCACACTGCGTGCAGTAGACGCCGGTGTAGCCGGGCTGGCAGCGGCAGTAGCCGTCGTTGGGGCGGCACGCCTGTACACAGCCCGCGCGTGCTATAGACACACGAGGCTGCAGATACAATCGAGCCGCATGTATAACTCACACTGCGTGCAGTAGACGCCGGTGTAGCCGGGCTGGCAGCGGCAGTAGCCGTCGTTGGGGCGGCACGCCTGTACACAGCCCGCGCGTGCTATAGACACACGAGGCTGCAGATACAATCGAGCCGCGTGTATAACTCACACTGCGTGCAGTAGACGCCGGTGTAGCCGGGCTGGCAGCGGCAGTAGCCGTCGTTGGGGCGGCACGCCTGTACACAGCCCGCGCGTGCTATAGACACACGAGGCTGCAGATACAATCGAGCCGCGTGTATAACTCACACTGCGTGCAGTAGACGCCGGTGTAGCCGGGCTGGCAGCGGCAGTAGCCGTCGTTGGGGCGGCACGCCTGTACACAGCCCGCGCGTGCTATAGACACACGAGGCTGCAGATACAATCGAGCCGCGTGTATAACTCACACTGCGTGCAGTAGACGCCGGTGTAGCCGGGCTGGCAGCGGCAGTAGCCGTCGTTGGGGCGGCACGCCTGTACACAGCCCGCGCGTGCTATAGACACACGAGGCTGCAGATACAATCGAGCCGCGTGTATAACTCACACTGCGTGCAGTAGACGCCGGTGTAGCCGGGCTGGCAGCGGCAGTAGCCGTCGTTGGGGCGGCACGCCTGTACACAGCCCGCGCGTGCTATAGACACACGAGGCTGCAGATACAATCGAGCCGCGTGTATAACTCACACTGCGTGCAGTAGACGCCGGTGTAGCCGGGCTGGCAGCGGCAGTAGCCGTCGTTGGGGCGACACTGTGAGCCGCGCGCGCACCGGCACGCCTGCGCACACCCCGCGCCCCACCACCCCGCGCCGCACGACTCCGAACACTGCAAGCCGCGCCATCCCGGCAGGCACTGGCACTCGCCTGGAATATAACGCTGTTTAGTACACGTGCACCTAACAATGTATACACAGAGTTTATATGACGCACGATGTGCTTCTGAAATTGTTTTATAGTTGAAATGTTTTGTGATTTTGTAACTCTACTCTATAATTATTACAAGGGAAGTCTTGCAACATTAGAATACCCGTGTACCCGCGCGGGCAAGTGTACGACCCTGACACTGGATCACTCGTGTTACAAGCCCATCATTACAATAATACAATACTGACCGGTAACATGATGGCAGTCGGCTCCGTTCCTACAGTTGCAGCGTTGTTGGCAGTTGTCCCCGTAGGTACCGAGCGGGCACGGGTACTCGCACGTTGTACCCGTGTACCCGCGCGGGCAAGTGTACGACCCCGACACTGGGTCACACGTCGTGTTACCTGTAAAATAAATTTAGATTTAATAATCTAATGTGGATATCCCACTTTTGATTTAACACATTGACTGCTGAAAACACAACAGTTATGTTTTTGAGGTCGGAGTGCGAGTGCTGAAAAACACAAACGTTGTGTTTTGTCAATGGATTTTTCCATGCAAAATTAATTTCAGGCACCTGGGATATTTCTATAATACGTCGCCGCAGCCAATGTATTAAAGCTGAGGGCCTATTGGCTATCAACGACATAACGTTTACGCTAAAGTCCATAGACAAAATTGCGTACATTACTTGCGTAATCCTCCTCATTAATATGAGTAAAATAACAAAAGCAGCAATGTACATTGAAGTTGTCATCAAGTAGTAGTGGGAGATATTAGCCAATAGACCCTCAGAAAAGATGTTCCGACATTAGAAGTGGAATTTTGTATTGTTAATAGAGTTGATTACTAAAAAACGATTAAAAAATGTAACGTTACTGACCGGACTCGGGTCAGTATATTTTGTATTGAATAATGGCGTAGCGCGTTCCCACCCTAAACTTTAAGCGCTATAACCCCACCGTTAATTATCTTCTTCGTATCTATAATATTTTTAAATTATTTATATGACCTACTAATTACATTTTAAAGTTTTGACCTTGTCATCATCCCTATTCTCTCTCTCTCTCTCTCTCTCTCAGTTTGAAATCTCAATTTACATTGAGTATTAATTTATGTTCATCTTTGTAAATAAACGGCATAAAACTCCCTTGAATTTACTTCGGCTTCGTGCCGACCGTTACGATCCTGTACGAGAATCTTCTTCAGGGAGTAGCTGCGGTTTATGCCGTTTATTTACAAAGATGAATCCTAAATACTCACGAATCGTTTAGTGTAAAAACATTAATTTATGACTTACCATTAGGTACTTCAGGACACAGTTGCGAGCAAGCGGCCCCGTAAGTCCCTCGCGGGCACGATTGGGAACAATCTTCCCCGGTCCAACCCGCGGCACAAACGCAGCGGCCAGTCTCAGCGTCGCACGACGAGTTGTTGGCACAAGGACAACGTTCCGAGCAAGTCTCGCCGTAGTGGCCCGCCTCGCATTGCGTCTCGCAACGGACACCTAGCAAATTATAGAATAGAATATAATGCTTTATTGCAAACCAAAAATATACAAAAGAACCTATTACTATAATAACCACTAGAACAGAACCAACCTATTACTACCCCACCCACCTGTTCTCCCCTTTACTGTTCTACCCTAGTAGAACTTATTACTATAGTGTTTTTTTTTTATTTATTTATTTATCATATGAACATACATGTAAAACAAAACAACATTTATAATACCAAGGTTTGTGTGAAATGTTTATACATCTACGACGTCTAGCTTCGTAGCGTCTAGCATACCGTTAAAGAAATGAAAAATTTGATTTTAACAAAATTTATTTAAAAACTTAACGATATCGTTACATGTCATACTGATCTAGTGCGATTGCGATGATAATCTATTTGTTTAAATCTAATAACTAAAATCTTTTTATACCTCTACAGGTAGAAGATTATTTTATTGTTAAACTAGATTTTGATACGTTATTTATGACACTAGTCAAATTTTTTTACCTAAACTTAGAAACTTTATTTATGAAACTAGATGAGCTCGATACAGGCCTGATGTTAAATGATATCACCAACCCTTTATAACTTATGTAATCTAGATCAAAATTGCTTAAAATAGTGATAGATTTACATTATTAAAATAAAGCTCTGCAAATATGTACTTATTACAAAATCTTCAAAATATTAGATTTTTACATAATTTTTCAGGATATATTTTTAGTTGGATTTTTTTAATCTTGGAAATTATACATAGAACAGGATAGAACTCCTAGATAAACATCTTCTCGAAAAGTACAAAACTAACCTTGACAAAAACATGCTTACATAGTGGATTTATAAATATTGTGCAACATACAAATTCAAGTGTAGCATAATGATTTCCGATAGTTAAAAAATACGTGTAACAAACATAGCCTTGACTGCTCCCGTGCAAATCGTGACCCATTTCGCCAAAGTTATTAACATAAAAAATCACATATAAGGTGTCATATAAACCTTCGGATAATGTACTAACAACGAAAATCCAGTACATAATTACTGTTTTTCATTCCAGACAAGGTTTTTGAGAGAAGAGAGTTAAGTGGCAGACATCAAAAAGAGTATAAAAATACCCATTAGTTCACATCTTTTCAATTGAAAACAAAAATAAGGAAATATCTAACATAGAACTTCTGTGAATATTATGTACGAAAACCCGTGACATAAGGACTTAACCATCACTATGACATACCTCTCCGGGAAAGACCTGGCGAAATAAAGTTTTGTATCAAAATACATCATCTGTGTAATCCATATGTACCAGCTTACTTTCGCGGCTCTGCTCGCGTTACCAACGATTACCTAATGCTAGGTAGGTTTTTATAACATTAACAACCGGTTGTCCCGTTTTTTAAAAGAAAAATAAAACAAAAGATTAATAAAAATGTTCAAATATGTACTTTTTAAACATTAATATTTTTTATATTATAATAATTTATATGAATTGTGTAAAAACGGATATACGTGCTAGGGGATCATATGAGAGATGACGGATGATGAGTAAAATGGAGGGCTGGACCTAACTGGAGTGGTGGGATAAGTCCCACACCAGGCTCTACTCTTAAGCAGATAGAACAAGTTTTTTGATACTAAATAGGCCTACGTTTGACCACATCCTGCTTGATGGAAAGTGCAGATGTTGTCAACGATGAATGAACGTATGTCTGGAAATCACGTAAGTTGCCTAAGATTGCGATATTTTTAAAGTTACCTCTCCAACTAGGCTTGCAGATACATTTCCCAGTAACATGATGGCAGGACAGTGCGTTATCGGAACAGTTGCATGCGTGTGCGCACGCTCGACCGAACGTTCCTTCAGGACAACGATGTTGACAACGCTGTCCTGTGTAGCCCGCGGGACACACACATTCACCTGGAAACAATAATGTAATGTGTTGTAATTATTCTTTTACTATTGTGGAATTTAACTTTTTGTTTTATAATTTAGTATGTACTGACAATATGTTATACCTATTTCATTTGTATATCTGCGGAAGCTATTAATTGGCCTTCATGTTATACCTATGTAAACTCCTACTCTGTAACCTAGCTGTTAGCTTTCTTAAAATAAATTTTTAAAAATCAGATAAGATTAGATAATGTGCTTCGGTAGGAGGGCACTGTAGCTAGTGAAATTACTGGGCTGAAGAGTATAAACATCTTATGACTCTCAAGTAAGAAGCGTTGGCACAGTGCACTAGGTATAACTTATCTCTTACCACCAGGAGAGCGTCTTGCTCGTCTTCTTACTTCGTTGTATAAAAAAATAAATAAAAAAATATATTATAATAGATGATTTTTTTCTCGGCGACCTGAAACTGCAACATGTAGGTTGGCCACACAACCTACAAATTGTGATTCGACTCTGACAGTGTAAGAAGGGTTAACCTGTTCTGTTGGAGTATAAACTATAATTATGATTATTTATTATGATAATAACTTATTATTGCAACAGGATATCTTATTAAATTTATAAACATAGTAAAAAAGTGTAAAAAAAGATGTATAAGGTCACAAAATAAAATACATTTAAGATTTGTAACAATTTAGTTTAGTATGTAACAACATCTTGTTGTTTTTTATGCATCCGGCGAATAAACGTTTGATTAATTTAAATCTTTTAGGTCACAAAAATCCATATCTTGTTAGTTTTAATTGGTTAAAATATGCTTACCATTAACAGGGTTGCAGGGAGCGTTATTCTCGCAACTGCACACCTGTCGGCACTTCACGCCGAACGTTTTACCGTCACAGGGGCGATCGCATTTTAAACCGTCGTATCTATAAAAAATAGAGATGTAGGTTAAAAGTTGAAAATGTAAAATTTGCTAATTAATTATAATATATGTTACAAAAATGTCGGTTTTCTGAAATAACAGCCACCAGCACTGTGACGTCAGGTCCAGACCTATTGAAATCACACAAATATTATAAATACCAGGGGTTTACCAGGGGTAGACTTCCTTTGCAGGAGGTCGTCTAGGTGGGTACCCCTACAGTGCCAGTTATTCTACCGCCTGAGCAGTGATGTGCAAACATTACTGTGCTCCGGTAGGAGGGCACTGTAGCTAGTGAAATTACTGGGCTAAAGAGTCTTAAAATCTTATGACTCTTGAGTAAGAAGCGTTGGTGCAGTGGTCCTAGAGTTACACATAATTGTGAAATCCTAGGTAACACTGTACTGATTATGGGCAGCCGTTATCTCTTAACATCAGGAGAGCGTCTTGCTCGTCTTCTA
Source organism: Hemithea aestivaria (assembly GCA_947507615.1). Lineage (NCBI taxonomy): Eukaryota > Metazoa > Arthropoda > Insecta > Lepidoptera > Geometridae > Hemithea > Hemithea aestivaria. The sequence continues at coordinate 7,002,109 of OX382332.1, read as the reverse complement.
CAACATCACATAAAAAAAAAAATGCGGGAGTTTGTGAGTGTGTATGTTTGTTACTTCTTCACGCTTAAACGGGTGTACCGATTGAGCTGAAATTTGGCATACAGGTAGCTTAGACCCTGGATAACACATAGGCTACAGTACACCGGGTAAAACCGCTGGGCGCAGCTAGTCATAGATAAACTAGAACTGTGCAGAGACCAAAGAAGGTTTTGACAAAGCGCTTATTGGGATTGAACTCCTGTCTAAGTGGCGCCAACTGGTTCCGTAAATTTTTGAGAAAACCATCATTTAGTTAAAATAAAGATTTGTTATGGAATAGAAACTCAAAGTATATATTTGCAAGACAAAAAAAACGCCCCTATCTGCGTCGAATTTATTGCATTACCCGCATATTTCAAATTAAGGACTATAAAAACCTCCTATTTGAACAAAAATACTGAAGAAAATATGTTTTTGTTGCGATAATTATATGTATATTTATCTAAATTTAAAAAAATACATGTCGCATTTAATAGCATTTTCATTTTATTTAATTATTTTTATTAACTTTGATCTCTATATAGCCTGACGTTATCCAACAATGCTGTCGACGATGGTAACAGAATTACCTATTGAGCTGAAATTTGGTATGAATATAGCTTAGACCCTGGAATAACACATAGGCTACATAAGTACAGCAGGTAAAACCGCTGGGTGCAGCTAATAAATTATAAAAAAATACGTAATTGTGTTTGATTCAGTTTACTTTTATTTATTTATTATCATATTAGTTAGATATAGTTTAATTTTAGTTTATTATTTATGTGTGAATATTTAGTTTTATTGTTTACTTGTCATTAATACTTTTGTGAAAAAATAATAATTAAAGAAGTGTGTAAGTAAAGTGTCGTTACCCAGGTTCACATTTGCACTCGCCCGTCTCATGCAAGCAAGTGGCGTTGTTCTGGCAGTCGCATGTTTGTCGGCACCCGTCCCCGTAGTGTGAGGGCGGACACGGCTCCTCGCACCGCAGCCCGCGGTACCCCGGCGCACACAGACACGAACCTATATACCAACACATATACGGATTTAGGGGGGGGGGGGGGGCAAGCCTCCCCCCAGAAGCATTGTCGAGTTACGAATTTTGCACATATTTCATGGTCAAGATTATACTTTCCCTTCAACCTCAAGAGTGTCGCTGCACAATATTATTGCACACATTTTAAAAATAAATTAAATTAACTCGACTAGAATGGCAGATTTGAAAGACTGTATGAATTAACTTGCATAATAGTCATACAAATACGCCTCACAACGAATTTTATTTCCTTCGTGCTGAGGGTGCCGACCAGCCGTCTGCCGACCTTCATAAAGGAAGACGTCTGGCCGCAGGGAGTCATTCGGAAATTTCGAGGTCGACTTCCTGCTGACTCTGCGCGCAACACGTCGCCGGCGCGTGTCATGTAGTTTTTAAGTTTATTAAATTTTATGTATGTTTATGTATGTTAGTCTGTAAGGTATATTATATTATATGGGCCTCTGGTACACTGCGCCTGCGGCAGTGTACTATTGCCTGAAATAAATGAATTATTATTATAAATAGAGTGATTTTACCATTAACAGGTGAGCAGAGCGCGCTGTTTTCACAGCGGCAAGTGGATCGGCATCCCTTGCCATACGTCAGCAGCGGACATTGCCTTGAACACGTCTCGCCTCCCCACCCCGCGTCACAGGAACACGCGCCCGTCCATGGATCACACCTATTTGAGATAAAAAAAAATTATATGAAGACTAGCTTGTGCTCGCAGTTTTCCCCGCGTGCAGAAATCCTTTCTTAACGGAGATTTACATTATGAAACCTATTTGTGTTCCAAATTTCAACTCAATCCGTTCAGCGGTTTAGGCTGTGCGTTAATAGATCAGTCAGTCACTATTTCCTTTTATATATTTAGAAGTAAGAGTAGACGCCTGATGTTAAGAGATAATGCTGCCAAAAATCAGTACAATGCCACCTAGGATTTCACAATGACGTGAAATTCTACGTGCACTCCGCTCAAATGCTTCTTCCTCAAGATCATAAGATGTTAAGACTCTTTAGCCCAGTAATTTGACTAGCTACAGTGCCCTACTACCGAAGCACAGTAATGTTTGCACATCACTGCTCAGGCGGTAGAATAACTGGCACTGTTGGGGTATCTACCCAGACGACCTTCTGCAAAGTCTACCCTAGGTGAGAACACACTATTCAGACAGCTGAGACGGACTTAAAATATTAACTCATGTCCATTATCTGTTGAGGGCATGGTTTAGTTCTGGCACAAACATAAGTCCGCGTTTTGTAATAACACGGTTTGATTTTTTTTACTAGAAAAATTAAAAAACTGATATCGTAAATTTTGGCAGAACGCGGAACATATTAATATGACGAGCAAATAGCTAATGACCTCCCAAAAAGGGTTTTAGGCTTTAATATATATATAAGTCACGGCTAATGTCCGAATTGCGGCTACACTTAGGTTTAGTCGGTTAAGGTTACCAATAGCCCTGTATAAGTCCTATATAAAAGAAATTAGTACCAAATATGTAAGTGCTGTCAGGGCAAGCTCTCAGCTGACAGCTGGTGCCCCTCCAGCCAGGCTTGCAGGTACACGAGCTGTTTCCATGGCAACACAGTGTAAGCAAACTTACATCTCCGTAGTATCGGGGTCACACTCGCAGTGTTTTCCCCACTTGGTGTCGGGGCAGGCTCTCAGCTGACAGCTGGTGCCCCTCCAGCCAGGCTTGCAGGTGCACGAGCCGTTTCCACGGCAACACAGTGTAAGCAAACTTACATCTCCGTAGTATCGGGGTCACACTCGCAGTGTTTCCCCCACTTGGTGTCGGGGCAGGCTCTCAGCTGACAGCTGGTGCCCCTCCAGCCAGGCTTGCAGGTGCACGAGCCGTTTCCATGGCAACACAGTGTAAACAAACTTACATCTCCGTAGTATCGGGGTCACACTCGCAGTCCTTGTCGCAGTGTTTCCCCCACTTGGTGTCGGGGCAGGCTCTCAGCTGACAGCTGGTGCCCCTCCAGCCAGGTTTGCAGGTGCATAAACCGTTTCCATGGCAACACAGTGTAAACAAACTTACATCTCCGTAGTATCGGGGTCACACTCGCAGTCCTTGTCGCAGTGTTTCCCCCACTTGGTGTCGGGGCAGGCTCTCAGCTGACAGCTGGTGCCCCTCCAGCCAGGCTTGCAGGTGCACGAGCCGTTTCTAGCGTTACACTCGCCGCCGTGCAAACAGGTGCATTTCTTCTGGCAGTCTAGCCCATATGTGCCAATGGGGCACGCTTCTAGGCACTTGAAAGAAAATACAGACTATTTTGAGCATGTTTGTCTTATTTTAAGTAAGTCTAATGATGAATATGTTATAAGATATTTGTCATTACTTTTTATGAAAATATTTGGAACGTTTTCATAGGTATTCTTTAACATCGGGGGTATTTTCAAAAATCCGAAAAAAAAAATATTTTTACTACAAACTATTCAAATACAGCGCTAGTGTATGTTAACAAGACATTAAATGATGTACCCGGTGGGCATTTAATACACCCATAATTTAAGAATGGCGTGAATAAAAACTATGTATTTATAAAACTACCAAAACAAAACAATCCGCTTCATTATTCGGAAAGCATACAATGAAAATAAATCCACATACATTCTGCTTGCCCCTTGCACCTTTGTATGTTCTTGTCTTATCCGAGGAACAAGTTCAGAGGTCAGTGTGAATCATAACTTCACATTAATACAATGTTTACAGGGAACTGTAAGGGGTTAAGAAAAAGTTGATTGATTGTTGATAACAACTATCTGAATAACCTTTGAGGTTTATGATTAGCACAGGCAAAACAGAAATATCTTTAGATAGAGCGAACTTTCAGTTGTAAACTGAAATCTGAGTTCTGGCTCAAAAAGTCCAGTGGGTGGTAAATTTTTATTAACACACCGAAACCGTCCATCGTCCAATGTACATATATACAGTACGGGAGTAAAGTTATCGTTTTAAAGGCGGCAGCGAATGGTCGATTTTAATTAAAATTTGTTTTTTTAACGAGGTTTATCCAAAATTAATACAACAAAACGGCTAAACTCACGTCTAATAGTTGAGTTTATCTTAACCACGGTTTCGGACAACAATCAACGATTCGTTTTCTCAACAATATTAGACATAAATACTTTTTTGTTCATTGAGCTATTAATACTAGTCCCAATATGTACTAATTACAAGCTTTTATTTACTTTCACTTGTCTGCTGTCTGTAATCAAATCTTGCAAGTTTAATTTGACCCACTTTCCCGTATCCGATTGAGCTGAAATTTTGCATGCATGCATAAATCGGATGACAATGCAATATTATTATGACATCAAGCTGATCTGATGATGGAGAAGGAAGGTGGCCTTGGGAACACCGTAATCAAACGACGCAACCCCATCGAGTTTGGGCTCATTTGATTCGTCTTGACGACTACTTGGTGCTAGATGGTAATAATAATAAAAACTTGTTTAAAGAAGTTTTTTTTTAAATTTCACTTGTGTATAAGATGGACTCACAGATAGACTCCGATAAGTGCCACCCATCGTTTATATTAAAAGCTTAAAAGAGCCTTGTTTATAAATAGATTTTTTTGTTTAATTTTATTTGTTTCTTCGCTACATTCCCACTATGTTACCTTTTCCCCAGTAAAGCCGGGTTCACACTGGCAGCGCCCCGTGACGTGATGGCATCCCGCTCCGTTCCCGCACTCACAGGTACTCTCACACCGCTCGCCCCATCTGCCTGTTGGACATCTGCAAAACACAAACAAAATCAAATAAGAACGATAAAGATATCTTAACAATAAGATAGGTAAGTATATAGATTTTACCGGGGGTAGACTTCCTTTGCAGGAGGTCGTCTAGGTGGGTACCCCAACAGTGGCAGTTATTCTACCGTCTGAGCAGTGATGTGCAAACATTACTGTGCTTCGGTAGGAGGGCACTGTAGCTAGTGAAATTACTGGGCTAAAGAGTCTTAACATCTTATGACTCTTGAGTAAGAAGCGTTGGTGCAGTGCTTCTAGAATTTCACATCATTGTGAAATCCTAAATAGCACTGTACTGATTATGGGCAGCGTTATCTCTTAACATCAGGAGAGCGTCTTGCTCGTCTTCTACTTCATCACATAAAAAAACTCGTACTTTATCATACACCACATAGAAAATACATTTCATAAGTAACATTAATGTTTAAATGTATTGGCATCGGTCTTATCGCTAAAGAGCTATTTCTTCCATACAACCAATGGATGGAGAGGATTTACATTATAAAAGGAGCAAATTAAAATTTTCAGCAACCGACACATTTAAATAACTTTCATATCTCCTATATTTATTAAGTTATGATAGCTTACTTGTTAGCGCAAACTTCACCAGTCCAGCCGGCAGTACATTCACACTGTCCAGATAGTGCACTACATTGACCGTTGTTCTGGCATCGACATTTCTGAGGGCAGATCTCGTTCTCGGGACATTTCTCTTCACATCTGAAAACAAATTACCATTTCAAGTTAGAATAAAAGTTTCATAACAGTTGTATCCATGAGTGATTCCCAGCTCGTCCTACAAGCCTACGGCCCAAATGGGACGAGTTAAAGAAAATCAGAATTCATTCTATTTTCATTGCACAACTCGTCCTACAACTCTTTTTGTGTGGAACTTTGAACTTTATCGACTTTAGGTACAGTCAGTAAGACAATATTTTAGTGACACTGTTTCGTAATTAACCTGCCGTATGCCGTAATTCACGAGATGGACATGAGTAGTCCAACGGTATAGTTTAAACGTAAAAAGTACCAGGAAAATAGAAACTAGGAGAAGGTAGTAAAGGTACTTAAACTTTTAATGAATTGATCGCGCAAATAGTGAAGAACAAAAAATTTAATTCATTGCTATCTCTTCATGACTTCTGGTCTCCTAGTACTTATTAGCTAAGATCTTGTTTCTACCTTCCATTTTAAGGAGGCAAATAAACTATGAGTTGAACAGTATTTTTTTGAAAGCTTCAATTTTCAACCCTTTGCGGCATAGGTCAGCATTTTTTAATTCAGGGCCAATCCAATTGTTAATCCCTAAATTTTTTTTTGTGATTGTCTTCATTTCAGCTGACAGTTGTCAAACTTGAAGTAGCAATATCTTGGAAAGTACTCGTCTTAGTCTGCCAGTGTCATGGAAGTGAAGAAATCAAAGGTCTTGAGGAGATCTTCATTTCAGATGACAGCTGTCAAACTTGAAATGTCAATATCTCGGAAAGTGCTCGTCCTAGAGTAACGCTGTCATAGAAGAAATGAAAGGCCTTGAGATCTTCATTTCAAATGACAGATGTCAAAATTAAAATGATAATATCTCGGAAAGTACTCGTCCTAGAGTGACGCTCTCATGGAAGAAATGAAAGGCCTTGAGGAGATCTTCATTTCAAATGACAGATGTCAAAATTAAAATGATAATATCTCGGAAAGTACTCGTCCTAGAGTGACGCTGTCATGGAGGAAATAAAAGGTATTGAGGAGATCTTCATTTCAAATGACAGCTGTCATCGAGACCGAGATCAGCCTAGGACGAGTGATTTCCGAGATTGACAGCTGTCATCTGAAATGTAGATCTCCTCAAGATCTTTTATTTCTTCTGTGACAGTGTCACTCTAGGACGAGTACTTTCTAAGATATTTTCATTTTAAGTTTGAGAGCTGTCATTTGAAATAAGGATCTCCTCAAGGCCTTTCATTTCTTTTATGACAGAGTCACTCTAGGACGAGTACCTTCCAAGATGTTAACATTTTAAGTTTGACAGCTGTCATTTGAAATGCAGATCTCCTCAAGACATTTTATTTCTTCAATGACAGCGTCACTCTAGGACGATTATTTTCCGAGATATTGACATTTTAAGTTTGACAGCTGTCATTTGAAATGCAGATCTCCTCAAGACATTTTATTTCTTAAATGACAGCGTCACTCTAGGACGATTATTTTCCGAGATATTGACATTTTAGGTTTGACAGCTGTCATTTGAAATGCAGATCTCCTCAAGACATTTTATTTCTTCAATGACAGCGTCACTCTAAGACGATTATTTTCCGAGATATTGACATTTTAAGTTTGACAGCTGTCATTTGAAATGAAGATATCCTCAAGGCCTTTCATTTCTTCCATGACAGCGTCACTCTAGGACGAGTACTTTCCAAGATATTAATAGGGTCGCTAACTCGGTGTGAGAGTGGATACACGTGTTAGAGAGTAAAATTTTTAGTTTTGTGAAAAATAGGCTATCTAGCCCAACATTTCCTACAGAGTGTTTTGCCATATTGTGTGTTTGAGGTGGTGGTAAGTTGATAGCTTACTAACATTCCCTAAATCAGGGGAAATGGAGTCCATTTCCCCTGAGCCGGACCCGGCTCCTCCTGATCCTGTACCTCCTGATCCTGCACCTCCTGATCCTGCGCCTCCATCGACGCCGATGGATATTTCTACTAACAATAACGCCAAAAAGCGACATCTACAAGATGATGCTAACAACCGTGCAAAGAAAAAGATAATAGACACTGAATCAGCGTCCGCCTCTATCCAGACGGTATACACAGACCCGGCTATGTCGGTCCTGGGTATCAAGAGTTACTTAGAAACGGACTCGGGGCCTTTCATCGTACACGTCTCGCGTATAATGACTGACCCAGCCGCAGCCACCACCCTGAAACCATTGAAATTTGGCCAGTTCTTGCACTTAAACAAGGTTCAAAATGTATGTCACGATGGAGTAAAAAAAGTAGGCAGGAACAAGATCGCAGTAAGTTTTAGATCTGCATCTGGCGCAAACAAATTTTTAGATAACCCTATTCTAAAACTATACAATTATGAGGCATTCATTCCAACCTTTAATGTTACTCGAATGGGATTAGTCCGAGGGGTCCCAGTAGACCTTTCTATGGAAGATTTTGCCAAGTCTATCCAGTTCTCGGGCAATATCAATGCAACTATTCTGAAAGCCAGACGACTGAACAGAAAAGTAAAAAATGGAACAGACATATCTTGGGACCCTACTCAGACAGTAGTCCTCACTTTCAGAAGCCAAAATCTACCAGAAAGAGTGTATTCATTCTACTCATCCCTTATGGTGGAGCCATACATATTCCCAACCATACAGTGTATGAATTGCTGCCGGTTTGGACACATAAAGTCCCAATGCCGATCTGCTCCCCGGTGTTACAGATGTGCACAGCCTCACCCCGGAGACGAATGCGATGTGTTGGAAGCAGAGGCTAGCTGTCTGTGCTGTTCTGGGCGTCACTTCTCAACAAGTCAGTTTTGCCCGGAGCAGGATAGACAGAAAGCCATCAAAATGACTATGTCTAGAGAAGGCATTTCATATGAAGAGGCATTGTCCCATTTCCCAAAAAGCCCTCGCCCCTTCAGTGAGGTTGTGTCATCTGCTCCTTCTGCCCAATCCCCATCTCGCTCCCCAATACAACAAACTCAATCATATAAAAAGACTATATTCTCAGCCACGCCCTAGAACACCTTTAGGAAAGTCTTATGACAGAGCAGCCCACCAAGCCATAGTGGCCACAGAACCATCATCACTCCCAAACGGTCATGCCCTCCACTTATTACAATCCTCCCCTCAATCGGACTTAGAATCCTCATCTCAAAACCAAATCTTACAGCTTCTTACTATTATAATTAGTATTATATCCCAAAATTCAAATGTACCGTCCAACGTTGCCCAGATTATATCACAACTTACATCTCTCGTCGGTCCCAATGGATCACTCCATAATAGTGCAGTGGAACTGCAAAAGTCTACGCAGAAAGAAATATGAACTATTGCACCTCACCAATAGATTCTCTCCAATTCTGGTGGCCGTCTCGGAGACATGGTTGATTCCTGGATCTCATTTCAGATTTCCAGGTTACTCCTGTCTCCGGGACGACCGACAGGATGGTTATGCAGGATGTGCCCTACTTATTAAATACCCTCTTCCCTTTTCTCAACTTCCTTTGCCCAATCATAGTGCAGATTTTAATGCTGTCGCTGTGAGGGCTTGTAACACCTCTTTTATATCTTTGTATATACCCCACCCTAACTCCTCCCTTATTCCTGACATCCTTCTTGTTATCCTATCGGTTCCAGGCCCTGTTGTAGTAATGGGAGACTTTAATGCCCACCATACATCTTGGGGATCTGACCGATGTGATCTATTTTCTCTTTCCCTTCTTGAAATTTTTGATGAAGCCAACATATGCGTTATAAATAATGGATCGCCCACTCGTAGAGTCCTCCCCTCCCAAAACCCAAAAAGTGCAGTAGACCTGACTGTTTGCTCTCCTGCTCTTGCTTGCAGTCTTTCCTGGAGAGTTTTACCCCTCTCATATGGCAGTGACCACTACCCAATTGTGATTAACTTCCCCCAACGTGTTGCTCCCCAACCTTCTACTAACCCTCTTTTAAAATATTATACTTCTGGTGCTGATTGGAGCAGGTATTCTTCAGATCTAGACTCTAAAGTAGATTCATCAAATGTTCCTAACTCAGAAAACTCTTTATTTATTTATTTATTTTATTTATTTATTTATTCCAAAAAACCTTCACATTACAATAATATTAATAAGATACTTAGTATAATTATGTTACAAAGAACCTTATAATACCATGTATAATATTATTATGTAACACATAACTCACTAGCGTTCGCACTAGGATACCCCGTGTTGCGAATGCTAGGACTTCCATATGAATATTTATTAAGACATTCTTTATTATGTTAAAATAAAGATGATTACTTCAAAATATTTAGGTTAATACAACAATATATAAAAAAATCAAATATTGGAGGTAGTTACGTTAACATTCTTGTTTGTAAAATTATATTCATTTAGTTTGCAAAATGGCCGTGACATTGAATTTCTGCTTAAGAACAAGGTATGACTTGGAGTAGTTTAGTATATTTAAATATTTTTACAAATTAATTTATTATTTAAGATTTATGAATGCAATTTAGTATATTGTTACATAAATTAGATATTTCAATTCATATTTTTTGTATAATTATTTGACCTGAGAGAAAATAAGAGAGAAAATTCGTAACAAATATAAGTACTTAATAATACTAGATTATAGTGTATCTTCGCATGCCATGGGAGGGGAGATGAGGGAGGGATTGTTGGTAGGGGGGGGAGGGGTATATAAATGTAGTGTACCTTTGTTGTGTGTGTGTGTGTGTGTGTGTGTGTGTGTGTGTGTTGAGTGAGTGTAAGTTTGAGCGTGTATTAGTACTAGTTTATTGCAAAAAATCAAATAATATGACACATAATTTTTTCCGTTTCCTCATAATTTAGTCCTAACAGAAATGTGTTCAGTGCTTGTTTGCATTTGTACAATGTAAGGGGCATTAAATTAATGGCTTTGTTTATTTTTTTATAAATAAATGGTGCCAAGACGTACGCGTGGCGTCGTGCAAAAGCTGATGAGTAGGTTGTTGACACTATACTTCTGTCACTTCGTCTGCTGTCACGAGCGAAAGCATAGTTGTAATGTGTAACTGAGTGCAGTTTTAACATTACTTTTTGAATATATGTCTGTCTTGTTGTTAGTATTTGGACTTCTTTGAATAATTGTAATGTGGGAAATCTATAAGGTTTACAGAGCATAGTCTTTAAGATAGCTCTTTGAGCTCTTTCTATTCTAATCATATAAGATTTGAATGTTCCACCCCAAGCTGTTATACAATATGCTATTATTGAATGACATAGAGCATAGTAAATTGTTTTAAGCAATTTTTGATCAGAAAGATGACGCAGGCGCCTAAAAACTCTTAACAGCTTACGTAATCTTCCATATAGTTCTCTTATATGTTCTTTCCAATTCAGAAATCTATCGATAATTATTCCCAAATATCTAATATGATCTACTCTCTCGAGCAAGGTACAGCAGCAAGAACTGACTAATACAGTAGCTGAACTTTGACAAGTGTGTGCTTTTATTATTATTGAATTTAAGGATGGTTGACTATGAACAGATTTTGAAAATGGTATAAATTTTGTCTTTGTAATATTCAGGGTTAATAAATTGTTCCTAAGCCACGACATTACTTCTTTGAGACCAATTTCAGCCAGTTCGGTGACTTCATTCCACGTAGGAGCAGAGAATACCAACGCAGTATCATCAGCAAAAGCTATAACTTTGCCACTTTTCAACTTTAGAGCACAGAGATCATTAACGTATATTAAAAATAGAGTTGGGCCGAGAACACTGCCTTGAGGAACTCCGTAGGTGACAGGTGCTTCTTCACTAATATAATCACCTATTTTTACCCTTTGTTTTCGTTTAGTTAGGTAGCTGCTAAGTAGACGTAACGACACATCTCTAATACCTATGTTTTCTAATTTATTTATGAGTTTTGGAATTGATACCGAATCAAAAGCTTTAGCTAAGTCAAGAAAAATCCCAATGCATTTATTATTGTTATCCACTTTCCTAGCTACAAATTCTGTTATTTCTGTAACTGCATGTTCAGTTGATTTTCCAGAGATAAATCCAAATTGATTTTCATTCAACAGGTTATATTTAGACAGAAATGATATAAGCCTTTTATTCAGTAACCGTTCCAAAATCTTTGAGAGTGAGGATAAAACTGATATTGGACGATAATTATTAATATTTGTTTTGTCTCCCCCTTTATGTATTGGTTTGATCAATGCAGTTTTGAATATATCAGGAAAAATGCCACTGGAAAAGCTTAAATTGAAAATGTAAACAATACAAGGTATAATTTTGTCTTTAGTTAATTTTAATACCAAAGTTGGAATACCGTCAATCCCTACAGCACAGTTCGTTTTAAGGTTGAGAATCGTGCGTTCTACTTCAGCAGCATCAGTTGGGAGAAGAACAAAAGAATTGATAGTATTGGTTACAGGTTGTAAAGGAGTTGATTGTGAACTCATAGTGGTCATTATATTATTAGCTAGAGATTTTCCTACGTCAGAGAAATGTTTATTAATAAAATTAATTGATTCTATGGGGTTTGCTTTGATATTAAGAATGTCATTACTTTCACTGGTCTTGTAATTTGTATCTAACTTAGCAACTTTTTTTATAATTTTCCAGGTTTTCTTGCTATCATTAGTTGCCTTATTAATTTCAGATTTATCATGCTCTACCTTAACCCTTTTTAGTATATCACTACAGAAATTCCTATACCGTTTATACGTTGTAATTAGGGTTTCATTATTAGGATTATTTCTGACATCAATATGTAGTTTGTCTCTGTGTCTTATGCATCGAAGAAGCCCAGGAGTAAGCCATGGCTCTATAATTCTTTTCCGACTAGGGATTGTCTTTATAGTAGTATTGCAATCTATAGCCCGTTTTAGTTCTGTAACCAATAAATTCGCAGCTATATTAACGTCACTAGTTTCTAAAATCTTATTTAATGTTTGTTGATCAAGTTCGGTTACAATATTATTATAGTTAATATGTTTAAAAATATTAGCTTTATTTCTCGGTATTTTTTTAATTTCGAGTGCTAAAACAAGAGTATAATGATCAGTTATGGCGGTGGTAACAACTAAAGAACAGGCATTGTAGCATGTTTTCAATAAGATATGGTCCAAACAATTGTTGCCTCTAGTAGGGAATTGATGAGCTGGTAGTAGGTCATGATATGCCATAAGATTTAAATAGTCATCACTGGAATTATTGTCATTCTGGCTATTATCCACTATATTAATATTTAGATCACCTGTGACTATAATATTTTTGAAGTCCTTGAGGGAGGTTAAAATATTGTCTAGGACTTGTAAGAAATTATCTAGAGAACGATGAGAAGGCGGTCGGTAAATTGCAACGATAGCTGTTACTGTTCCAAGTTTCATAATAAGGCAGTTTGCCTCAAATAGTGGAGGCTCAGTTACATTAGCAGCTATGTCATTCCGAATAAAAATAATAACACCTTCATTTTGTGTTTTATTAAGCTTGGTTGAAAAAGTAGTGTAGTTGTTTAAGTAAGGCATGTAGTCAATTGTATTTAACCAACATTCCGTAAGAATAATTATATCTATATCAGTTGTTAGATTGCAAAGCAAAATTTGTATTTGTGGTAGATTACGATCTACACTTCTAATATTTTGGCATATAACAGTTAGGTGATTTTCAGAAAACCGATTTAAATGTGTAGATGCTTCTTGAACCGAACATTGGTAAGACTCTGCAACTTTGTATCTGTCCAAATCACTTAATAGGTCTTCAATAGTCATAAGAGTTCATAATGTTTTTTGAGACGTGGCCTAGTGGAACAACTAATATTTTTTTAGTATTCGAAGAAGTGTCAGTTAGCAATAAACTAAATATTATGTGGATTGTATGTGTGTTACCTTGTGGTGTGAGTGTTGGTATGTATGAAGAACTCGGGAAGGAGTAACATGCCGAGCAATTTTTGTAAGCATAATTGACCTTACAACTATACCTTAATTTATTTCTTAACCCTAGTAGACTCTTGCTGCCTCTTGAGCTCTTCCAAGTGTACTTCATTTTTGACCAGCAGTTGTGGGCCCCCCTCTTTCTCACGAACCAAGATTCTTCCTCGTGAGCACCAGCAGAATTTATAGTTGTTGGATTTGGCGAAGTCCCTTGCCAAAAAAAATAATCTTCGAGTTTTAGCCGTCATATGCTCTGATACGTATATAGGCGTAGGTGGTAAGCCCAGCCTCACCTGGATGTTGGCCATCTCTGCAGGGCGTTCCTTGGATACTTTTTTGATTGTGGCAATGAATTCTTCTTTTCTTAAAGCAGTTGTGAATTTCACCAGTATCGGAGGTGCATTCTTAGATTGGCTGTTAACTCTATGTACATCCTGTATCTCAGATTTCTGAATGTCTATATTAAGAGCATTTCCCAACTTCAAAGTCAACTCTGCGAGGTCGCTCTTGGTTTCTCCTCCAGCCTTTCTTGGAATGTTCCTTAACTCCATTGTGTTAGAACAATTATATTTCTGCAGTGTCTCAATCTTATCTTCAAGCTCTCTTATATATCTTTTATCCTCCTTCCTTTCCACTTCCATTGCATTAAATTTTTCTTTTAGTTCGTCATATTTGCTTGTCATGAATTGCAATGTTTTGGTTTGCTCCATATTATTCTCCTTTATCTCTTCGCTAAGGGTTTTGAATCGGTTGTCAATGAGATGAGCCAACTCGTTTCTCATGGCACTGATGGAGTCACTAATATTTTCATCATCGGAGACTCTACACCTTTTGTTAGTCTTGGTTCTCGTTTTTGTCAATTCTTGTTTACCAGTGTCGGACAGATTATTGTCCGAGTCAGATGGTGGGCGAGAGTGAGCAGAAAACGGAGTGCGCGACATTTTAGTAAAAAGTCGCAACAAACGAAAATACTTAGTGTAAACAAAAGTTGCGTAAAGTGCGAGAAAATAAATAAAGAACTTACGAGCTGTCACTATGCGTCTAAATGCAACCGAGGTGCGGGCGGAAGTGTGTGTGTCTTTAGAATGCTACTCAAGGTTTATTGAGTCCATTATGGGATGTGCAGACTGTAATATTCCGTTGAAAAAATGTAGACACGCATTAGCTTCTCCTCCCTGGTGGGACGCAGAATGCACAAATAGTGTTAAAGACCGTAAGGAGGCTGAACTGACATATAACGAAAGCATGACCATGGAGAACTATTTGAGCTATAAAAGGATTGCAGCTAAATCCAAAAAACTTCTTTCCAAAAAGAAAAAACAAGGCTGGATCTCATTTTGTGAAAAATTGTCACCCGCCACTCCATCTTCCTTGGTGTGGAAGCAAATCCGTAGATACCGTGGTTATTGTAACGCTCAGAATGTCACATCCTATGATGACTCTAGCTGGGTAGAAGAATTTGCTTGCAGACTCGCTCCGCCTTATGTCCCATTACCCATCCCCTCCCCAGTTGTCAATGTTATATCGACACCCAACAGTTTTGATAATCCTTTTACATTCAATGAATTTCAATTAGTTATTAATGGACTTGTAGACTCGTCCCCCGGTATTGATGGGATTCCATACTCATTTATCGTAAAAAGCTCGGATAAAGCCAAAGAATACCTTTTGAGTTTAATAAACATTTTCTTTGAACAGGGCACTGTTCCAGAGACCTGGAAGACCCAGATAGTCATCCCAATTTTAAAGCCAGGGAAAGATCCTTCTGATCACAATTCATATAGACCTATTGCATTATCATCTGTAATGGCCAAAATTACCGAACACCTAATAAAAAATAGACTAGAATGGTGGGTCGAAAATAAGAATATTCTTGCTAAATCACAATTTGGCTTTCGTAAAGGCATGTCAACCCTCGATAGCCTATCCATTTTAACATCAGATATCCAAGAAACCTTTAAAAACAGGGCATATCTGATCGGTGTGTTCCTGGATATTGCCTCAGCCTATGATAATGTGCTCCTTCCCCTACTCAGAAACAAGCTGTTACAGCTGAGTATCCCAGCGAAGCTAGCTCAATTCATATGCTGCCTTCTGATGCATAGAAGTATACAAATTAGATCTAAGAACTCTTTACTTCCTCCGAGAGATGTTTGGAAAGGACTCCCTCAAGGTTCTGTGTTGAGCCCTCTCTTATATAGTCTCTACACTAGGGACCTGGAAGCCACTGTAGACTCATTCTGTCAAGTCCTTCAGTACGCCGACGATATTGCCCTTTACATATCCTCCAATGCAATTGAGGTAGCAGAGGCTAATTTAAATACAGCACTTGTGTATTTAGGTGATTGGTTAAATGATCATGGCTTGTCCATCTCAGTAAGCAAAAGCACATGTGTAGTTTATACAAGAAAAAGGGTGACTCCACATGTAAACATTACAATAGAAGAGGAAACCATCCCAACACAAGATGCGGTAAAATTTTTAGGTGTTTGGCTAGATTCCAGATTGAATGGTATCACCCATTTCAATCATGTTATTAAAAAATGTGAAAAAAATATTAATGTTCTCCGGGCCTTATCTGGTGTCTGGTGGGGTTCCCACCCTTTATCCCAAAAACTTCTATACAACGCGATAATACGAAGCCATATTGATTATGGATCTTTCCTGCTCAATACGGCAAATCGAAGCTGCTTTAATAAACTGCAGCAAATCCAGGCGAAATGTCTTAGGATTATTCTAGGAGCAATGAAGTCCTCGCCTATAAATGCCATGCAGGTTGAGTGCGTAGAACCTCCGATCCATCTTCGTAATCAATTCCTTAGTGACAGATTCATCTTTAAACTGTATCAAAATTCAAACCACCAACTTCTTCCCAAGATTGAATCTCTCTCTAGACATTTCAGCTTGACTAGATTTACTCCTGAAAATAAGATCCCGTGTATTGTTCGCAGCATCCATAAAATCTCCCAACTTCCATGCCCAGTTATCCAATCTACCTTCAGTAATCCCCTTTCGGGTACCCCATTTGAAGCACTAATATTTACCCCTAAAATAATTCTAAATTTTGGCATTACCAAAAATACAGATGACCCTCAAACTAAATTTCAAGATAAAATACACAATGAATGGGAAGGTTGGCTGACCATTTACACAGATTCATCAAAAATGACCCCGGACAGTGACACAGGCGCCGCTGTTTGGATCCCCAGGTTTAAAATCATTTTAAGTTTTAAGTGCCCATCAATCACAACTGTGTTTACTGGAGAAGCAGTAGCAATATTAGAAGCCATAAAATACATTAGATCACATAATTTAGACAAGTCTATAATTTTTTCAGACTCTAGAAGTTGTTTGGAGGCTATCTTGACAAACCCTTTCAGAACAAAGAAAAGACATCCTATTATTTTTGAAATTAAAGACGCCTTGCATAAGTGTCATGTGAACGGTATTGATGTTGTTTTGGCATGGATCCCCGGGCATGTGGGGATTCCAGGGAATGAGTCTGTCGATTCCTGTGCTAAACAAGCAGCTAATATTGGGAATTTAGACCACTTTAAAATATATGCTCCAGACCTAGCCTCATCCTGCCATCAAAATTTAATAAAAAATTGGGATAAAAATTGGCAAAAATCAAAAACTGTAAAAGGAAAGTTTTACGGCAACCTCCAACCTTCAATTCCTCCCAGGCCATGGTTTTTCAAATTCAAAAGTAATTGCAAATGGGTTACATCAACTATTTGTCGGCTGCGACTGGGTCATTCATGCACCCCCGTATTTCTAACAAAAATAAGGATAAGGGATAATTCAATTTGTGAATGTGGACTCGATGAAGGCACTGCTGAACATATCTTTTTCAGTTGTCCAAAACTTCACTCCTCCCTTTATGATAACCTCCCCTCTGAAATCCCTCGTCCCACATCCTTAAATAATCTCTTATCTTTAGTTTATACTCCATTTGTTGATACCCTAGCCCACTTTATTAAAGCTAACAATATTAAACTCTAAGTGTAGGGTCGAATTACCTATATATGTATATATTTTTATTTGTGCTTCGTCTTATAAATTATTGTAATATTGATTTACTAACCTAACATTATAATATGATAAGTATATTATTTGTGTGTATATATTGTGATGTCTTTTCAGGTACTACAACTCTGTTGTGACCTAAAAACCGAGCATATTTTATTTTAACCGATCAAACTCCAGCGTTTATTTCTCTCTCTATCCACGGCGACATTGGCAAGTTGTGGCAACCCCACATCAACAAGCCATTAAATAAGAAGAAGAAGAAGATATTAATATTTAAAGTTTGACAGCTGTCATTTGAAAATTAATGGAACAAATCCATTAATCGAGTCCATTCTGACAAACTAGTTGATCTATTCAGTTGGTCGGAATGGCAGTCCCGTTCAGTTATTATATTTATTTATTTTACGATTTTTTTATTTAAGTACAATGGAATTAGAAACAAAGACAAAGAAACAAAAAGAGCGACATATCTTTAACCTCTTCATGGATTCTAGTCTCCTAGTACTAATGGCCAACTGCATCTGAGGAAGTAGGTCGATAGATCAGAAAACAAAAAACAGAGGTACAAGAATTTTGCACTCAATTGGATTTTCAGCATGAACACCAAACTGAAGCAAGAAAAATGACGTCATGGTTGTCTGCCATCTCACTAACCTTATACAAATTAAAATCAAAATACTATCGTCAGCCTACGTATTCAGTATGAGTTAGTGAGATGGCAAACAACTGTGACGTTATTTTTCTTGCTTAAGTTTAGTGTTGACGTTGCAAACTCCATTGTTCCAACCTTCTTGGGTAGGTTCATTATTTTTTTTTTATAAATACAATTATATATTATTTTAGATATTTTTGTTACTGATTATACCTTTTTCATTTTGACAGATAAGTAGGACGAGTTGTGCAATGAAAATAGAATTAATTTTGATTTTCTTTAACTCGTCCCATTTGGGCCGTAGGCTTGTAGGACGAGCTGGGAATCACTCGTATCCATAAGCAGATGGACCACACACTCAAAAACATCACCATGACAACCACGTACACATATTCATAGTTTAGAGGTACAAAGTGAATACTTACAAAGGTCCAGTGTAACAACCAGGCGCACAGGAACACGCGCCGGTGGCAGGGTGGCAAGTCGCTCCGTTCATACAGCGACAAGTCTCATCACAGTTGTCTCCGTAAGAAGGCGGGCCGCACGCTTACAAGCATCAACGTCACAAGTCACAACCATACACACAGTCACAGATTGAAGGGTAATTATAATATTATCAAATACTTACAAAGGTCCAGTGTAACCAGGTGCACAGGAACACGCGCCGGTGGCAGGGTGGCAAGTCGCTCCGTTCATACAGCGACAAGTCTTATCACAGTTGTCTCCGTAAGTGGGTGGAACACACACTCACAAGCATCACCTGGTTGGTCATGGTCAGCAACAAGTTTCATCACAGTTGTCTCCATAAGCAGATGGACCACACACTCAAAAACAACACCATGACAACCATACACACACATTCACAGTTTAAAGGTACAAAGTGAATACTCACAAAGGTCCAGTGTAACCAGGCGCACAGGAACACGCGCCGGTGGCAGGATAGCAAGTCGCTCCGTACATACAGCGACAAGTCTTATCACAGTTGTCTCCATTAGTGGACGAGGCGCATTCTCACAAGCATCACCATGACAACCATATACACACATCCACAGTTTAGAGGTACAAAGTGAATACTCACAAAGGTCCAGTGTAACCAGGCGCACAGGAACACGCGGCGGTGGCAGGGTGGCAAGTCGCTCCGTTCATACAGCGACAAGTCTCATCACAATTGTCTCCGTAAGTGGACGAGGCGCATTCTCATTAGCATCACCATGACAACCATTCACACACATTCACAGTTTAGAGGTACAAAGTGAATACTCACAAAGTCCCGTGTAACCAGGCGCACAGAAACACGCGGCGGTGGCAGGGTGGCAAGTCGCTCCGTTCATACAGCGACAAGTCTCATCACAGTTGTCTCCATAAGTGGACGCGGCGCATTCTCACAAGCATTACCATGACAACCATACACACACATTCACAGTTTAAATGTACAAAGTGAATACTTACAAAGGTCCTGTATAACCAGGCGCACAGGAACACGCGCCGGTGGCAGGATGGCAAGTCGCTCCGTTCATACAGCGACAAGTCTCATCACAGTTGTCTCCGTAAGTGGGCGGGGCGCACGCTCGCTCGCAAGCGTCCCCGCGCCATCCGGCCGTGCACGCACACTCTCCGGTCAAAGGCTCGCAAGTACCTCCGTTCATGCATCGGCAGTCGTTCTGGCAGTGCCTACCCCATTTACCGTCGGGGCACGCTGCAATCAGAAGAAAACTTAATTTAGAACGATATTCTTACTAATAGGAACCGTCTAAAACAAATTAATGGAATAAATGAGCTGCTAGGCTCATAGACAAAACGAGTAGTGTAAGATTGATTTTTTGGACACGCGCGGAAAATGTAGACTGTATTTTTCTTTACACATAAGGTATTCTACCTTATGTTTTGGAAAAAAACCTTATAATATAATTAATAATAATAAAGATAATTATCTTTAAAACCTTCAAGTAGTATTGTATAAGGAAAATAGATTAAATAGGGTCATTTCGCTGGTTTGCGACCGATTAGTGGAGTTCCCTACTTTAGGTTAGCTTATTAATATCAAAAATTTTCTTGACAGTTATGAAAATTTTTTTGTGCGGATCTATATATGATCAAGTTTTATTTAAAAAATTAAAAAGTAGTAGTAATAGTATTAAAATTTGAAGAAAAAAAATTTTTTCTCCAAAAGTAGCTATTTCACTAGTTTGCGGCCACTTTTGTTAATATGCGACCACCCTCATCTTAGTTTACGGCCACTAAAATTCTAACAAAATGACGATAATTATTTTATTAAATAAAATATAATGAATTATATCTTCATTTATAAACCCCCCCCTCTCCTCTCCCTTCTTTTTGAAATGTTCTATTGTATTTTTTTCCATATTGTTCAAAATATTTTATTTTAAAAACCATGCTTAAAATCGAGGAACCTCATCATTATTGTCAAGCCATATCGTCCCACTGCTGGGCAAAGGCCTCCTCCCCTTCGTGCCATGCAACTCTATCCCGAGCAGTTCGCATCCAGGTTTTTTCTCCGATCGCTGTGATGTCATCAACCCAGTGTCGCCCGACTGTAAAAGCCAGCAACGCATCGACGCATTGGGATCTATGGTGTTTACCCCTGCTTTATCATTTCCTACTCTTCGAAGAAGTGGATAATTAAAGCGGTGACCCCACTAAGTTCTACTTCTCTCTCTTACTATGCTGGCTATTGATAGTGCATGCTGACAGACCCTAACTTGGTCATTTGCTGATCCTCTTCTGAGAAGTCCATCAGCCTTCTCATTCTCTTATATACCAACATGGCCCGGTACCGAAACTTGTACTCTGTTGCTGCAGCCTTCTTTGTTTAAAGCCTTCACAGCATCCAAGACTAGTTTTGAGCTGAGGAACGAGGAGTCTGCAGAAACTTAAGGCCTTGACTGTTACTGAGAATGTAGATAATATGATCTTATCTTTCACATTCCTCTTTATGTTTTCTTTAGCGCATGCTATAATGGCATACATCTCCGACCAAAAAACGGTAGTGTACCTAGTCAGGTCATAAATTCTGTCACATGTTTAATATAAAATTATTGGAACAAGTTTATTTATTATGTAACCATTTATATACCAAAATGAACTTAACAAAACATAGATTCTTATGACAATAAAGTTTATTCAAAATGACCTCCGTGATTTTGAATACAGGCCTTCAATCTGCGCGGCTAGTCGTCTATCGCAGCACGAACGAGGTCCATGTCAATATCGGCTGCTGCCTTAATCAAGGATGTCTTGAGTGACTCCAAATTGGGATGAGGCTTTGAGCACGCCTTTTCCTCCAAGTGTTGCCATATCTTGTAATCTAACGGACTTAAATCTGGACTGGAGGAGGGCCAGTCTTCGTGCCGGATGAAGTCGATTTCACGCGCCGCCAGCCAGTCTTGTGTGCTCTTCGCTCTATGAGCTGGCGCCGAATCTTGTTGGAATACCCAGTGCCTGTTATTGAACATGGTATGAGAAACAGGTTCCACAAGGTTCGTCAGGACTGTATTTTGATACACAACTGCATTCGTTTTTACACCTTTCTCACAAAAATGTACCTCTGTTAAGCCCCAATAAGAAACTCCCAACCATACCATGAGCGAGGATGGAAAATGACCTCGTTGGACACGCGGAATACGGTTGCTCGCTTCTTCACTACTGTGTGCGTACACCTTATCATTTTGTTTTTTGTAGCTCTCTTCTACGGTAAAAATTTTTTCATCCGAAAAAAGAATTTCTCGATATTTTTTTCTCGCGTACCGCTTCAACAAAGCGCGGCATCTCTTCAGTCTCAGGTCCATTAGACGAGCATTTAAACGATGTCCTGTTTTTCTTCGATATGCCCGAAGCCCTAAGTCTTCATTTAACACCCTTTTCACCGTGGTTCTGCTTAACCCCATCTGAAGGGCCAACAGTTTCTGCTTACGTTTGGGATTTCTTTGAATTCGCGCCTTCACAGCTTTTATCACTGTTGGAGTCCTAACAGACCGAGGACGACCACTTCTTGACCTGTCATCTACACTAGAGTCTTCATTGTATCGTTTGATGGTACGATAAACGAATCTTTTGGTTATATTCAAATTTTTCAGTATGTCAAAAATTTGAATTGGCGCGTAACCGCAACGATGCAACGCAATAACTGCAACACGGTCTTCTTTAAGCGTCCACTCCATATTTAAAAATGAGTAAAATTCTAAAAAGTATACATTTTTATTTTCATGAACAATTCGAAATTCGAATTCAATAAACTTTTTTGTGGCCAGCATTCTAAAAGAAAAGTTTTTACTGTGTGACAATACTTATGACCTGACTAGGTATAGACCCAGACTGTTATAAAGTTTCCGAGTAGATACCTGATGCTGTACCGGATCCCGTTTTTGAACCATCTGTATACCAAATGCGGCCTGCGGCAGTCTGCATCTGGTTGCACTTGGAGTATGTAAAACGCTTTCATCTCCTGTTGTATGTAAGTTCGGTTCTAAGCCAGCATGAAACGCTGCCGTAGGAAAGATTGAGCGTATCATTGAAGTGTAGATGAAGACGAAGTCCCCGGGTATGGCATACGCTGACCAACACATAGTAAAACCCTTATAGCTTTTTCTGTCACCTTCTTGGCGTGCAGATTCCATGTGAGCTCCTTCTCTAAGGACGTACTGGGATATTTCACGTCTTGTCGTTACCCATAGATCATTCCAACTCTGTGCCGAATTAAAGTGACTTTTCACTTTCACCATTCTTCCATTATCTTTAGAGCCTGTAGCAAAATTCTGGATACAATATCTAGAAATTCGCCATTGATCATTACCACTATAATATCATCTGCGTATCCCACAGCATATTATCATGTTCCACTGTTTAATTTTGTAAGGAAGGAACCATTCACTTTTCTTTTTATACAAAATAGGCCTACGTTTGACCACATCCCACCTGATTTAAAGTGAAAATGCGGTCGACGATGGATCACGTATGATGCCTAGAAAGGTACCTATTCACTCGTGCCTTGAAGATACCCAAGTTGTACCGCTCGGGAAACACGAATTCGGGGAATGCGACCAGTTCTCATCAGAAACGACGAAGCAAAACGCTTGGTGCGGGCTGTTGGTAGCGCGACTAAGTAGGGATGTTTGTACGTGTGTAGGGACGACCATCGATAGAATGGGCGTGGAGGAATTAGTGCGTGTAATTCCTGCGCACACTCTCCAAAATGAATCCTATAGAAGACCGATAGCGAAGCGACCATTCTACGACGTTCAAGGCTCTGCAGCCGAGATTCCGTAAGTCTCTCAATTGACTCCAGTGCCTGAAGCTGGTACTTGGCAGCAGATGAGAACAGTACTCCAAACACGAACGAACTTGTGCTTGGTACAGCGTTAGCAGCTGTCCCGGTGTGAAGTATTGCCTCACCTTTGCCAGAATACCCAGCTTCCTGGCGGCCAATTGAGCCTTAGATTCGATGTAACTCCCAAAATTAAGGTCAGGCGTGAGAGTAACTCCTAGTAACTCAAGCTGGTTAGTTATCGGTAAAGAAACATTTTGGAAAGAAGGAGTTTCAATGAATCGACTCCTTTTTGCGGTAAATAGACACGCCTGGGTTTTTGTAGCATTAAACTTAACCAAATTAGCTGCTCCCCAATCGGAAACAGCTTCTCAGGCCAAGCTCATACGCTCAACCATGGCTTCCCTGAATGAATGGACTTCATCTCCGTTGGCCTCCCTACCTATCACCTATTTGTTTCTCCCCGTCTTTCCCTAGTCCTCTTATATTTAAATTCGTCAACTCTTTTATCCTTCTACATATTTTTTCTTATACCGAATCCTCCTGCACGGTTAACTCTCAGAGCTAATTCGTATTTTAACTCAGTCTCCTTTTTCTTTAGTGTTGAGCACATTCTTTAACACAAACTGCAATAATATGAACTTAATTCAAGTGGTCGTATAATGAAGGCGTCAAATGACCACATTCAGTAAGCGGTCATTAATTTTCCATACATTTTGAGGCGGTCGCAAAATGACGTTCATCCAAGTTGCAAACTAAAGTCTTGACGTTAGTTTGCGACCTGTATGTGGATGTGTGGAGTATTTGTACTATTTACGAATATTTAGATGGCCGCAAACTAATGAAACCAAAGAAGCCATTTAGCAAATGTGAAAAAGGTTAACTGAATTATAATACCTTCAATATTATGGAAACCAGAAAGAAATAAAAAAGTAAACCGAGTAGTCAGTTTGCGACCATATGGCCGCAAACTAAAATTTCATTTATAATTATATTTTAGTTCGCGACCACTCATTATTTTACGTATTTTTACATAATTTTGTTTAAAAAATTGTTAAAATACGTTAAAAATATATTATTAAAGCAGTTTAAACACTATCACTCAGTAATACATGGATATATCATGAAATACTTACTCCAAATGCATCACGTGCTCACTATTTTTTTTGTAATTTTGTACGAAACTAAACACGCTTAGTGTAGACACAAAAATCAACAGTGATTTGTTACAATTCTGATAATGCTATACGATCGTTATATGTTGACAAGGATTAGCCGTCTATCCCTCTCTGTCAAGGACTAAATTTTATTTGAAAAATAGAGATAGACGTCTTGTTTTCTAAGAATTTCTGAAGCTAAGTCTCCGATTGGCCGCAAACTAACGCTGGCCGGAAAACCGACGAAATTACCCTATTTATACAATTAAAGCTATCCCACGGATATAAGTAATAAGATAAAGGAGTTTATAAGCTCATTATGTAAAATTACTAGTTTTTAAGGAAAGTGTATTCAAAAATACATAGATTAAGCTTTATCTTTTGAAAATATTGAGTATTGTAAATCGTTGATATATTTGATATGATATGCTAATATTGACACTAATGAATTTATAACATGATATCATAATATTATATTTATATTATTTTTGAAGTGAAAACTTCTTTAGCGGCGCTGAGCACTTTTTTGTATGGGTAAAAACTTTCAAACTCGCGTCAGGGTCACGTGATGCTGATCGAAAAAGCGTAAGATCGAGGGGAAGGGAGAGGAACTAGTATCTCTCACTCTTTCTACCGTGCTTGAGTGTGCTGCTCTGTGAATTTGGTTTAACTATGTCAAATGATCGCAATTTTAGCACAACGAAATACAAAACTACTATTGATGCGGTCTTTATTAGACACTTAAATAGGTTCGAATCAAAACTGTTTGTTTCTTACTTCAGTTATCATAAACCAATTGTATCAGTTGTAAAAATTTGGGATGATGATTCTGATAATAACGATGGTGTAAAAGTCGTCGAAATTATGGATGGAAGTTGATTTTTCTGAGAGATAAAATTTAATGTAATATATAAATAACGATATAATATTATAAATAACAAAATATAAATTGTCATATTTGTGTACGATAGCGCAATAAATAAACATTGTATTCTACCTCATAAATGATAGTATTTTTATACTTATAATTAAACACAACGTTAATATTGAAGTTTTCACTTCTGCCGGCACTCCCGGAGTGCTACCATTTTTTTTTATGATAGGCTTTATTACAAAGTCTTAACTATAATCAAATTAAGTTTACAACAATGTAATCTTAAATGAATTTAAATCTTTGACAATGTTATCTTAATTAATGTACCTAATATGATTATTATTTTTCTAGCATTCATTACGCTTAGAGTTGGAGTTAGAGTTGGATTTTTTTTGTAAAAAATTGAGAAGTATTTCTAGTAATGTATTTATTTGAAAAATGTAAAGCGGTTTTGCCCACTGTACAGTGGGTAAAACCGTTACTGTCAGTAGCCTATTATAATATGTTATTCCAGGGTCTGAGCTTGTATCTCTATACCAAATTTCAGCTCAATCGGTCTACCCGATAAGGCGTGAAGGAGTAACATACATCCAGCCTATGCGCCTATGCCTATGCGTATGCTCTATATAGCCTATGCGTTATTACAGGGTCTTAAACTACGAGATCTCCAACCAAATTTCAGGTCAATAGGTCCACCTGTTTAGGTGTAAAGAAGTAACACACATACTCAATACTCACAGTCACAAACTTTCGTATAATATTAGTGTGACATCAACATAATGTTATTGTTTATTTAATTTTGTTTGGATATTGCGTGCGCATAGTACGCAAAAGTTCACATAATCAAAGTGAGATAAAAGTTTACCACGTCACTCGATACTGTCGTTTGTACGGCTCGGATGAACATCCTGTTTGGTTACTCACTATTCTAGTTACTAGTTACTACTAACCAGTAGCGTATAGATTACTTTACACTTTATTACTGTTTACGCTTATTATTGTTCTGAGTAATATATTTATTATTGTAGGCCAAAGATTTATAATCAAATAGATAACATCAAAATATTTCGCACACCCAGTAAAACACTGACTCACCTCAAAAAGTATTTTTCTCCAATTGCAATTTTATTTATACTTGTTTAAGCTAGAAATTATTTAAAAAAAATTTGAGTTGGTGCAATATTGATCTGGGAGTGCGATTTGTTTTTGTTGCAAAATGATCAAGTCCTCAGTGGATAAAACTCCGGAACCCTAACTAGGCGGGGTCATTTAATCTGATCTCGGGATTTCTGGGGATAAATCCGTAAAAGCGAGCTCAATTGCTTACAATTATAACCACCTTATAGGTACATAATATCGCTTCCTCAGTCGCACGTTCAAATTGTTGCCCAGAATATGTTCAAATAATATTTAACATATTCTGGGCACTACTTGCACTAATATTATTAGATTATTAATGCGTAAACCGAAGGAGTACCTATACCTATCTAATTGATATAGGTACCTAATGTGTATAAAGTAGTGGACTCATAATTATAAGGCAAATCTAATGGATTATAAGGATTCAAGATAATGTAAAATACTACAATCGCCTCTGCCTAATCTAAACGGGCGCATGAACATTTAGCAGTTACATGATATTATTTAACACGTGGTTTGTTACTGTTACATATCGGTTGGTTATGATACATTGATAATTGATACATGTAACAAATTATGTAAACTACGGTTATTGATATCACGGTAAAGAGATACAGTAGTTTGACTCCCTAGAAGCGGTTGAATCAAGGTCGCGCGAGTTTGCAACGATTTGGGTAGTGTGACGTTTTTATGCAGTAAGCTTCCGAATAATGGTTGTGAATTAGTAAAAATATCACAAAGCATTTAATTATTTTTGATATTTTAACTAAGTCACAATAATAACGCCTATTCGGCACCTAGCTGCCTACCGAACCCTACCCAAATTGTTGCAAACTCGCGCGACCTTCAGTTCAACCGGTTCTAGGGAGTCACATTACTGTATATCTCTTTACCATGTTGATATTCATCAAAAAGCAATAAAATTAAACTTAATTTAATATTGAGAACTCTCTGTACTAGACGTGCATAGAATAATGTGAATGTTATTGTAAAAGGTCAATAAATATAATTTATTAATTAGTTATTCAATAAAATAACGTATTCATAAACTAGGTTTACTATCTTTGTACTGTGTTTGTTTTATGTATATGTGTGAGTAAATATATAGTATTATCAAATATACTTACATATATCACAAGCGGGGCCACCGTATCCATGTGCGCAAGCGCAAGTGTTAGGCGCAATGCACTTCCCGTGCACACATGTCTCCGTGCAAACCGGCACGCATTGCACGCCCCTAGCGTCAGGTGCGTATCCAGGGCAGCACCCTTCCACGGGCCTGTACTTGAGTAACTTCTGCGTTTTGAACACGTCCCTGAACATTATCTTGTAGTGGGTGCATCGTGGTGGCACGCTGAAGCACCACGAGTACGTTTTCACTTGATACGGCTCTTGTTCCGATACCCGTATCGTCGTTGTGTATCTGAAAAGTTTTTTATTATAAGAACAATAGATAAGTGATATGGTTTTTCGCGTGTGGGTTAATAATGATTCTTAGATCTCCTTTTTTCATATCTCTACAATTATGGTTAAAGATTTGTATCCCTATTTGAGGGCGATTGGCTAACGATTGATGGGTATACAGCACTAACTAAAACTACCAAACTAGCTAAGAGGCTAGTTTGTACCCCATAAACTAGTTTTTACTTTTATTTTTAAATACTTAAAAGTTTATAATTTTACTCGGTTAGTATTAACAGGGCAAAGGGTTTTAAGATAACATGGCAAAAGGAATATATAAGATGTGTTTACTAAGTACCTACATGCTTCAAGCATTTTTATCGACATCAAATTTGCATAAATAGCATTGTTTTTCTACTCAGCAAATAATCTCATGTCTACCGACTACAATGACCGATGACAAAGCGACGGAACACGTGTGATACTCTACAAGCGTAGAGTGTAGAGGCTATAAGGCAGATATGCGGGAATGTTAAGTAGATAATAGCATATTGCCACAGATGCTTGGCATATTCTTATCCCGAATTGATGAAAAAAGTACTTCAAAAATTTAGTAAAAATCGCTACAATCTAACGTTGTTAGAGAGATTTTATATTGACTATTTTTAAATAGACTTATGCATTTGACCACATCTCACCTGATGGAAAGTGCAGATGCGGTCGACAATGAATTACGTAAAATACTTTGAAGGTTTCCAAGTTAAACATATCGCTCGGAAAACCGGATCTCTGATCCTAGATCGCGTTCCCTAGTGTCTCCTTAATTCGCCGCTATATCGATGCCATCCGTTAGAAACAAAAGATCACAAGAATCAATGTTTGTAAAACTGCATTACGTGATACCGATGCATGCGGAATGTGGACCTCTTAAGACCAGTTTACATTCGGTACATTAATGTTTCAAACTCTCGAGACGCAGACTTGTGTTGTTATGTGATACCGGATACCTGACAGACATTAAAACGCAACGTTCACATAACACGAGGGTCCAAAAGTTAAACGACCCGATGAGTAACCTCGATGATCGACAATCAGACACCCCAGACAAGTAAATAATGCATTTAACTGGACCACGGCCAGACCGGATGACAATGTGACAAAGAACAATGCTTGTTACCGTTATTATATTATCGAGAATCTTTATAAGATAATATTTTTTTATAAAGAAATTATTGTCATTACCCTGAATTACCTACGACCTACACCAATCACCAAGGCTTACTAATTACATAGGGTAAAACTAAACGACTCTGTTAAATAAAAACATTGCAGTAACACGATTCATTAGAAGACCGTTTATTGTACGTAGATATTATTTGTATTCTCTTTACTTTTAGTGAAACCTACATGTTCAATTCAAACCTAAGCTATAAGCTACTAATGTCGGACTGCCCTGAACTTCGTAATAAAAACAAGTTTTTTCTTATAAACATTTTGTTCAAACCAAAATTTAACCGATAGTGACTGGCTACACTCAGGTTTAGCCTGTTAAACCTAGGTGTATCCGTACTTCGAGCTTTAACCGCAACATACTGTATACTTAAACTAACATTTCGGCTTAGGTATATAAGGGGTTATTCAAGTTTAAAGTGGTATATATAATGCTGAGTAACATGAGGAAAGAACAAAAAATATTGGCAAAATAGTTTCATAACAAATAAATACATTATTGTAATATTCCATTAATGCCTGCCTATATGAAGCAATTCTTCAGTTAAAATTCTATGAAACAATGAATCATGTGAGATAGAGTTTCATAAAATAAATAATTTAATGTCTGTAAGTAATTAATTTCATGAAGTAAATATTAAACCACAATATACGTCAATACGAAGATTCTCATAAAAGATGGGTGAAACGCTCCGTTTAATAAAAGTTGAAAGTATTGAGCAAATAAAATATTCTTGACGTCTAAAAGAAAATAAAAAAGAAAAGAGATGAATAAAACATTACTGTGCTTCGGTAGGAGGGCACTGTAGCTAGTGAAATTACTGGGCTATAGAGTCTTAACATCTTATGACTCTTGAGTAAGAAGCGTTGGTGCAGTGCACTTAGAAATGCACATTATTGTGAGATTCTGGGTAGCACTGTACTGATTATGGGCAGCGTTATCTCTTAACATCAGGAGAGCGTCTAGCTCGTCTTCTTACTTCTCCACATTAAAAAAAAAAACCGGTCAAGTACGAGTAGGACTCGAGCACCGAGGGTTCCGTACAAACACGTAGGTTTGTACGGAACCCTAAGGAAAAGTGGGTATAATATATTATATACTGCAGGTTTTGATTCCCTTGCGAGTACTTTCGAGTTTGAAAATATGCGGCTAAAATTGCTGTTTCTTTTGATTGCATTGACATAGATGTTTGATTTTTTTACAACTTAAAGTTATTACAAAGTTGAGTATTTGATATGAATTTCAATTTAATACCTGTACGCGTTCGTGAGGAAAGGGGTAGTAAATACAAAATTATTAAAAATATTTTTTTTATGATGTAACTAAAAATGTACAGTTTTCGCAATTTTCCCTGTGCCTATGATTTAAGACGTTGCTGCGTACCAAATTTCAAGATTCTGAGTTAACGGCAAGTACCCTGTAGGTTTTGATTCCCTTGAGAGTAGTCGCGAGTTTAAAAATACGGCTAAAATGGCTGTTTATTTTAATGCATTGAGATAGAGGTCTGATTTTATTACAGTTTAAAGGTATTATAGACCTTAGTGTTCGATATGAATTTCAGTTTAATATCTGCACGCGTTCATGAGAAATGAGGTAGTAAGTATGAAATTTTTAAAAATATTTTTTTTATATGATGTAACAAAAAAATTACAGATTTCGCAATTTTTCCTTTATCTGTGCTCTAAGGAATAGCTTTTTACCAAATTTCAAGATTCTAAGTTCACGAGAAGTACCCTGTAGGTTTTGATTTTTTGAGAGTAGTTGCGAGTTTAAAATTGCGACTAAAATTGCTGTTTCTTTTGAATGCGTTGACATAGGGATTTGATTTTATCGCAGTTTAAAGGTATCATAGACTTGAGTATTTGATATGAATTTCAATGTAATGCGTCTACGCGTTCATGAGAAAAGGGGTAGTAGGTATAAAAATATTCAAAATATTTTTTTCATATGATGCAAATAAAAATTTATGGTTTTCGCAATTTTTCCTTTATTTATGCTCTAAGGAGTTGCTTCGTGCCAAATTTCAAGATTCTGAGTTTACGAGAAGTACCCCGTAGGTTTTGATTTATTTGGGAATGTCGAAAATTTGCTGAATTTTGCGACATATTCGACTATATCTTTTGATTGCGTTGGCCTAGAAGTTTGAAATTTTCACAGCTCCAAGAGGCAATGGACCTTAGTATTTTCTGTAAATTTCAGCTTGTTACCTCCACGCGTTCCTGAGAAAAAGGGTCTTGACAGACAGACAGACAGACAGACAGACAGACAGACAGACAGACAGACGGACGGACAACGAAGTGATCCTATAAGGGTTCCGTTTTTTCCTTTTGAGGTACGGAACCCTAAAAACAAAGCTATTTTCATTTTTTTTTCTATCGAGTGAAAATAATGGAATTGTGTTTAGGGAACAACGCAAAAATAAAGTAAAGGCCTACAATACTCACGTATTCAGTCTTCTACGGCTGTTAAAACTTGAGATGGGCAAACTCTACATAATACGCTAATATAAACTCGCAAGTAAAAGCTGTTCAAATACTAAGAGAGAAAATGTAGAATTCATAACTTTATTCATGACTTCGAGGGTCTGTTCGATAACGGCTCAAATGAAGACCAACATTAACAATAATTCATTTAAAAAGTTAAAAACACAGACTATTTTTTTTAAAGAAGTAGAAACGTGCAAGACGCTCTTCTGAGAGTAAGAGATAACACTGCCCATATTCAGAACAGTGAAAGTAATACTTACGGTTCCTGCTTGGTGCAAACATTAGGTCCCTCCAAAAGCGCCCGAGTTCCCACAATCAGCACCAGAAGACTTAGAACTTCCGACCACATATTGGCGCCCGTTCACGTACAAGTATCCATAACAATCTATTGTGTAATGACGTCACAGTCCATTAATTAACCGCTCGATTTGCCATATAATCAATGCTTTGTTTTCTGGTGAGAAAGTCTGCCCAGTTATCTGCAATGATAAAGCATATTTCATAAGGTTAGTCGAAATTCTGGCGGAAAATGAGATAATACTGTTCTGCATTTTAATTAGCTACGTCCCGCGGAAGTCTGGTAAATAAAAGGTTATTGTTTACCGAAGTACCTACATTACTACATAGTATGTAATTCATATTATAAAAGATGTTTTTTTCAGTAATTTCAGTAAAATATCTTGATGGAAATGGGGTTAAAATTCTATGAGATCTTTAATTTTTTTTTTAAATATGGTCCATGTTCAGGTCAAGTGGAACAAAAACATTATTCTAGACAAAAGTATTTCGAAATCTGTGTATTCTGGTGTAGTTTTACAATATTATATATACGAGTAGGTACTATGTGGTTACATGAGTTTAATAAACATTTATGCGTGCGCAAAAGCCTTTTCTTGTGCAATTAAAAATAACACGATGAGGAAAATAAATAACAATTTAAGAATATAAACAATATAAAGCAATACAGTCGACCCGCAGAAATGATACAAATATTTGAGTCATACACAAACATCTAGGCATTCTAGCTGAAAGTCTAATGTCTTTGTGCCAAACGCAAAAACATCGTAAAACACGTCTCATTATGTGCACACGAAATCCATAAGGTATGTTAAAGAATGCACCAACTTAGGTAATAGGTAGGTTTATTGTTTTGCCAGTTATGCTTACGTAATCAGCACACCAAATTTGGCCGTTGACCTCAGAGTAACAAAGGCCAAAGTTACAAAGACTGTGCCACTTCAGTAGTCTAAATAAACCAATAACCAACATCTCGATCACACGTGCTTGCTGCGTTTAAAATTTTGATATCAGATTTTGTTTGAATGTCCTTATAATTGCAAGTAAACCAATTTTATTCATTCATTTTGGAGTCGATTAAGCTTCTGGTTATTAGGTATAGGACAAAGCACGTAGAGCTGATGGCCGATGGGGTCGAAAAGTGCTCGAGTGGAGACCACGGACAAGCAAACGCAGTGTAGGACGTCCACCCACAAGGTGGACAGACGACCTTATAAAGGTCACTGGAAGACGCTGGATGCAGGTCGCTTCCAACCGGTATCTATTATATGGAAGTCCAAAGGCCCTAAGTTCAGCCGTGGACGATGGCTGAGATGATGATAGGACGAAGATCTCGAGACAGACCATCAGGACTATGGTCAGACATTCCAATCTCATTTGGTCAGATATTTATTTAAGTACCTAGTTCGGAATGAACTGGTTGAGACACAGGAATGGAAAGTGTGACGTAGTAATGAGGAGCCCTATACTCCCGCAGTGGGTGGAGATAGATAGAAATGTAAAGTTTTCGCTTGCCCTGCAAGATTGCTTTTAAAAGCGTGGTTCATTACACCAAAGTTATTTTAAGGTAGAAGTGCATCGTAAGTTTTACGGCAGCAAGTACGCATTGCAAGAAATGCAATCAAGTATGTTTACAGAAATAGAATTAATTTGTTCATCAGAACGAACTCTTACAGGGATCCGATACAACATCTTTTATCAAGTCTTTTGGTACATTCGTACTCTATGATACGATATTTTATAGTATTCTTTATCTAGGCAGATGAACAAGACAAGCCCGATCCTCCCCTAATCATTCGCTCATTTCATTCGCAGTTTTACCTAGATGAGTATTCTATAGCTCAGAAATCCTACGCAAGCCTGCTTTAGGCTCGTATGTTCCTTTTTGTCTCATAAGCCCAGGTCATAACTAAAATTAATACCTACATGATCACATGAACACATTGATTTGACTTTGACGTTAGTATGATTCCTCTTCGATTTCGCGCAAAATCGTACTTCTATCCTACTTAAGACAATAAAAAGAATACTGGGTCGATGTACATTCAGCAAAACTTCGCGTGAGGCAAATCTTGCTGTAGGTGACCTACTTAAAAAAACAATCGTAACGTTTTGTGTAAATGACTGTCTTCACTGAGAGTTAAGACTATTTAGTAATCTGCAATTGAAATCTTGATCTTGTTGCTTTTTATTACGGCCGCGGCCCTAAATGTGCTTGGGGTTGCACATTTAGAACTTTGGACACGTCGGAATATTCCGCTAAGAAATCTACTAAAAACATTTTGTCCGGTTACGAGGTGTATTTGAATTTTAATGTATAGGTGGTACAGAATTAATTCTATCTTTAATAAAACACCAGGCACCCATAATTTAACATTGTACAATGTTCGCGAATTTAATGGGAGTGGGAAGTACTTATTATACTTCTTAATGTGTTTTGGTACCTTCCTAAGTTATCTAGACAATGAGTAATGAGATTATAAATAGACTAGATCATGTACCTACTAGGAGGTAGCAATATGTAGTGGTACGTACACCACATTTACACACACAAATATTAGTCACTCAAATTAATATGATCCACATGTTCTAACTGCTAACCACTAAATCTGGACTGGTGACTGGCACTGGTGAATAGTATGCTCTACTTTTCTAATTTGTAGCTACTAATGAAAACAGCCTGTCTACCAATGATGTAGAAAGTAGAACGAGTTAATAAGATGCTTGGTATTAAAACAGAGCAATATAATTCAACTGGTTACCACGAGAATATCCAGCCTTTTTGTTGACCTTGGGGAATGCCGTAAGAGAAGAGAGCTATACCGTACTCTCACCCACTAAAAACCTCGGGAGTCCTTCTCTTCGGGATCTAAATCGAGAGTTAAGGTGTCAATGCGGGTGCATCCGGAACCCCTTTGGGAAAGTCCAACATATAGGTATGCTAGCATCACTAGTTACTCTATTACTGTTTGTCACAGAAACTGCCACTTATTTTTTTTGCGAGAATTGCGCACCATACAATACCTTGAGATTTTTTTTACCAAAATGTTGGTACGATGGATTTAGGTAGAATGTAGAGTGCAAGCTTAGCCATATACCTACCTATATAAATCCTATTAAAAATTTTGCTGCAAGAAAACGCAAGACGCGGCGTTCTAAGTGACCTTTGTTCATCAGTGGACGTTTTCCGGCTGATGATGAGTACGGAATACGGAACAACAATTTTTAATACTTTAAACATAATTACTGAATGGTTTTAATTATTTGCTTTTAATCATCACGATTAAGCGTTTTACATTCAAAAGCGTTTAACGTAATGAATAGTCAGGAGTTAGAATTTTAAATTATATTTACTGCTGAGATACATTAGGTGGTCGGGCTCGTTAAAATGGTAGATAAGGCATTGTCAAGGACTTACGGCTGAGATAGTATGTTCGTCCACTGCACTGCACGTTTGATAACAGAATAAACATTGGTCCAAACTCCATACAGCCTCTGTTTTACGAGTAGTATGGAAATGTGTATTGAGACAGAGGATTCATTCAAACGTTTTTTGTCTGTGGTTTGTGTTACTGAGGGGTTCACCGCAATATATTGTAATTTCCTCTTTTGGATTCCAGTTCTTTTCATTAAATGGCATCTTTGTTCTTTTATAGGTAATAATTATTATACTTACCTACCTACCTTATGTCTAATTTATAACTGGGGATTCCTCCTATATACAAAATACGATTTCTTTACCTAAGTGTAAAGTAGGTAGCTAGGTCAAATGGCAGACACATTGCTTTACTTAAACCAGTCAATTAAGTATAATTATTGCAAAACGAAAACATACTTCACTATCTACCTACAGCACGCTACGTAGCCAACACTGCGTATTGTCAAAACACAGTCCTCGTTCAATGCTAAACATGCTAAAACAATTGAACGAAACGGGTCACCGCACCAACTGGTGGGCAGGCACCGAGTACTCGGCATGGGTAATACGCTACCATTTGGTGCAAGGAGTGAAAGTGGAGCGATTTACCGTAAGAGCAAACTGCGTCGCGCTCTTTCAATGCCAATCGTCATGCAAGTTTATGGAATTTCTTTTTATTCCGACCGATCAAAATATAATAATGAAACAGTGAGTAGAGATGAGAGAGAGTAGTAGATCAGTGGTAGATTTTTTTCATTAAGTGTAAAGAAAGACTTTGTAAGGATCGAGATTGTAAGAATCGCAACATGCAATCGCAAAATGCAATGCGTGCAAAATTGCTAAATTGAAAATCTTATTTTAAATGCTATGTTAACACGTTTCAATAAAGACATAAATAAAACAATTATTAAAACTGCATATTGACAAAACTTCTATTACGGATTCTTTAAAATATTCATGTGGGTAGAGTAGGTACCTACCTACTTACAGTTCATGAATCACGTAGGTGGGGCCAAACATTAATTTTTGGATTGTACTATGTATACCTATCTAATATAAGTGTATAATAATAAACAATAACAATAGCGACCCCACGGACCCGAGTGCTCCCGGGGGAGGATTCTGTTCCTCATCTCAGACTTGCCTTCACCGGCGGCCGGAGTGAACACTGACGAGGAACAGTCCCCCACCTCTGTGCTTGCCTTGATTGGCCGGCCAGAGTGGAGTCGCGAGAGCTTTTCGCTCGGAGGGAGGATGTGAAGCATAAGTGGCGAGTTGGCCTACGTGTTTAAAGTCCAGGGACACCTCTCCCCCTCCAGCCACTTACACCAACGTTGCCCTTCTCGTCGGCTATGTAATGCCGGTCTTTATGGGGGCCCGTTTAGTGAGTGGCGAGTCATCACCAGCCTATATATTTCCTAATGGGACGGAAGTGGCAGGTGCCGTAGTCCTAGCAATAGCCTCATTAACCATCCATTTAGAATACACATCCATAGCCTAGTTCAAGTAGTTTCCATTAATTAGCAATAGTCCTGTCACTTGGCGGAGACTGTCTTTGAGCCCATTTTCTATGGATGGACTAACAGTCAGACTTCAATAAGTGTCCACTCATTCCATTTATATTAAAAGCGCAAAAGGGCCTCTGCGCGTTGGACTTTTTGTCTACGTGTACGCCTATAAAAAGGCCCGGGCTTAGCCCGTGTTTAAAAGCGAGCAATAATAATATTATCCTTGATTCAATTCTTCTTTTTCCAATAATAAAATCAAATTTTACATTCATGTTGCAGTTAAACCCCGACCTGATAATATATACCAAAGCCCAGCCGGCTAAACCTAAGATAAGCTGGCTAAATCTAGTTTAGTCGCACTTCGGGGTTTAACTGCAACATGAATGAAAAATTCAAAACTAGACTACCTAAATCATTCGAACCAAGCGGAACTTTATTCAGAAGTTAAAAACGTGAGCGAAGGACACTTCAGTAACTACAGACAGTAGCCTACTTGCTAGATACACGAATAAGTGGCGTCATTAGACACGTTTCTCTTTTGACTTGCGTCGGGACTTTTAACTAGGATTATAATAGAGTTCGCCACGCGAGCTCATCCCGGACGCGTAGGTATAACACCCAAATAAAAGATGTACCTAATTGTCATAATGTGTTATGTGTTAGCTACACATGAATTGCAGGCTCAATAAATACGGCATACGACATGGGACAATTAGCTTCCGAGTGGGCAATTGACACTTTTATTGTGATGATAATATGATAATGTCCTTCACGTAATAAGTAATGAGACATGTCGATTCAGTACTCTATTGGTTATGTCACTTTATTTTGGAAAGCCAGTTTACCAGAAATAAAAATATGTAGATATTCAGCAAAAGATCAGATTTTACTAATAGTGTTTCCTAATCCTTAATCTATCTAGCTGCGCCCAGCCGTACCATACCACCATACCTGCCCTACCTATACCTACTGTGTGTAGCCTATGTGTTTTTCCAGGGTCTATGCTACCTCTATACCAAATTTCAGCTCCAATCGGTACAACCGTTTAGGCGTGAAGAAGTAACAAACAAACACACTCGCATAATCAAAACCTTTCGCATTTATATATAATACTAGCTGCACCCAGCAGTTTTACCCGCAGTACTTATGTAACCTATGTGTTATTCCAGGGTCTAAGCTATTTCTATACAAAATTTCAGCTCAATCAGTCCACCCGTTTAGGCGTGAAAGAGTAACAAACATCCAGACATCCATTCTTACAAACTTTCACGTTTATAATATTAGTAAGAAGTAATATTAGTAAGAAGTAATATTAGTAAGAAGTAAGATTAGTAAGAAGTAAGATTAGTGTGAAGTGTGATACCTACATACGAGTAGGTTCAAATATATATGGACATGGCATATGGACTAGCTGTTTATACTTTTCTAATGAGGTAAATGTTACCTCTTCATTTTCTTTTTTTTTTTACAAGCTTTATATTACTTTCACCTGTCTGTTGTCTGTCTGTCTGTCTGTCTGTCTGTCTGTAATCAAATCTTGCAAGTTTAATTTGACCCACTTCCCGGTTTCCAATTGAGCTGAAAATTTGCATGCGTGTGTAAATCGGATGACAATGCAATATTTTTATGACATCAAGCTGATCTGATGATGGAGCTGGAAGGTGGCCAAAGGAACTCTGTCATAAAACAACGCAACCCCATCGAGTTTGGGCTCATTTGATTCGTCTTGACGAGTACTTTATGATGCAAGATGATAACAATAATTAAAGCTTGTTTTTAAAAAGTATTTTTTAAATTTCACTTGTTTCTTCTATTTTTTACCTAGATCGAGACAGGTTTTGAGCACAGGATACACTCAACCTATGAAGGCTGTGAATCTGTGAACAACAAATGTCAAGCATGTTATATTTGTTTGATTGCAATTGAAATATCTTCTGAAATGGCACAGCTAGAATAAATTTCTCATAAAATATAATAACTTTACACATTGGATAGTGCATTGGTTTAACTTTTGGAAAAATGGATATTATTAAGTCAAACTTATTTTGGGAGTTTATTTAGTGATTTAGAAATTACTATTTAAATAAGATATATTTAGGTAGATACCTATACTACAAAAATTCATGGAATTGACCCACATGCCCACATGTGAACCAAATGTGTATTGTATTTAAAACATATAATGTACGACAATTGTTCCAAAATTCTGTGTAACAGATGTGTGTACAAATTTGTATTAGTCATTATCTATAGGAAGTTATTCCTAACATATTATATATAGGTGTATATATAAATACCTAATAAATATTATAGTTATGGCTAACATATGTATTTACGTCATATTTCCCATTCACATGAAAATGATGGCAAAGGGTAATTTTGTAAGGAAGGTGTACCTATAACATATAAGGATAATGTTCAAATCTAATGAAGTAAATTGGGTGTTATAATTTTTTAAAGTAATTATAAAACACATTAGGTACTAATGATATGTAAACACAGCATAGTTATCAGTTACCTACTCATGTAGGTACCTAATCTAAATATACCTATTAAAGGAAAGTGTGACTGACTGACTGACCTATCGACGCACAGCCCAAACCACTGATTGGCTTGGCTTGAAATTTGGAACAAAGATGGGTTGTATATTAAAGTACTTGACAAGATTAAAGTTGACTAATTCACTGGCTCTGACACCTTGAAAGAATGGGAGGGGATTGTAGAGAATAAGATTACCTATTTGGTAAAAAAGAGTTAGGTCAAATGTGGTAAGACTAATTGGCTGTCCCAGGCACTTCTGAATAAATGTGTGCATGTCAAGGATTGGCAGGAAGTGGCAAAAGGCAGGATCAGTAGTCTCTTTTAATTGTCAGAGGACAAATCTAGTTACATGGGTAAAATGTATAAAAATTGAACTTATATTTAATTGGTAGGTCTTGGAATACCTTTAGATATCTTACTAATATTATAAACATGAAAAATTTTGTATAGAGGTAGCTTAGACCCTGGAATAACACATAGGCTACAGTACAACAGGTAAAGCCGCTGGGTGCAGCTAGTTTTTATATAATTTTGTCTCAAATAAGATCTGCTTACAGAAACATGAAAAAATTGCTACTGAGACTTTTCTGTCTCAGTAGCTCAAGGACTTTGCTGTGGATGTATATTTGTCAAGGTAGGATTTGAAACACTTGGGCTTTGGTTGAGTACCTAAGAGATTTATTATGAAGACTTTGCAGAATGTCTCAAGGCTTGCGGTTACCATGTAGTTGAGACACTTCTACCAGCTGAGCCTAACTCCCATATTTTTAGTAGTGCCCTTGCCCTCAATTCAACCTTTTTCAAGGAAAAGGTTACTCTAAATAAATTATTTCAACTCAATAACTCCGCATGCTTCAGAATCAAAGACATAGATGAGCAAGTGATCTTATAAAGACTTCGTTTTTCTATTTGTCATATCAAAACCTAAAAAATGGTTGAGAAGGCACCACTATTTTTTACTGCAAGGGTGACACAACTAAAAATATCAGCATAAGCCTTATGGTGCAACAGGGAATGCCGATTCCTTAGTAAAAAATATATAAATATAAATATTTCAGGACATTTCACACAGCGCCACCTAACCCCAAACTAAGCAACTTAATGCTTGTATTATGGTGGATAGGGTAACGGATATAATACTTATATACTTTTCTTTTGTAAATACATACTTATAATAGATATTTAAACCACCCAGACCAGAAACAAATACCTGTGGATCACACAAACATTTGTCCCATGCGGGAATCGAACCCGCAACCTTCTGCATTGCGGCGGTTAGTATACTGCTAGTAAGAAATAACAATGAGATTGAACAAGAAATAACTTTATGATTGTGCTAATGTGTCACATAAGTATTGCGTGAATTGGATTTATCACTATAAAATAAATGCTGGGCTACTAATGATGACACAAAAATAAACTTTCTCTACAATCTTAAATTTGATGGATGTCTTATAAAATATATGCAAGGCAGTGGATATTTAACCCATTAGAGGTCGCCGTTCCCAAGCGAGAACGGCTATATTTCTAAGTTTCTATTACGAATTTCGCGATGTTAACGTAGGTAATCATAATTATTGACCTTATCATGATCCTTTCTAAGTGTATTGATCAATATTTTGCTGATAGTTAGATATTTTTTTATAAAAAGTGACAGGTGAAGTTGTAACATCAAAACGCTGAGGAGGTAAGTGAATTATTTTAGATTTTTTAAAGTAAATACTGCTTAAAAGTGGTTTTATTCATATGAATATTGTAAAATACATGTTATAGAAAGATATAAAGAACAATACTGTGAATTATTTACAACTCAAATAAAACTAGAGTCAATTGAATCTCTCTGTCCTCGCGTGGGCACATTGACCACATCTATGAGTAAAAAATCTGTTTATTTTTCAGATTCTTTGCAATGAAAAAACAATGTTTTACCGCTCGCAAGAGCTACAAGGGGCTTGGAGAAGCTATTGAAGCCATTTTGCAGGAAAGTGATGAAGTGATGGTGTTTTGCAGGGGTATGTGTTGTGGTGTGTAATTATGAATTTGCAGTCATACCACCTGATTCAAGTGTATTGACCGATGAAGAGGATCCCTCCTCTTGCTCGCCGATGAGGATATAGTGACGTATTTCATGCCCCAAGATGTACCTGGCACTATAGTAGGCACTACTGCAGAGAGTTCTACAGAAATCTTTGACAAGAAGAGTGCCCTTTGTGAAGAGCTGAAGGACCTCAACCCTGTAGAATCCCTGTATTTATTGTATTGATTGATAATTGACACGATTATTCTCAATAGCCAACTGTATGCTCATCAACACAATAGACATGGGTTTTAACTAGTGTCCGACCGAAATTTCGGTTTCGGTTTCGGTTTCGGCCGAGTTTCGGCCAAAAATCGAGTTTCGGCGAAAGTTTCGGTTTCGGCCAAAATTGGCCGAAACTTTTGCCGAAACCGAAACTCCCTTCGGAAGTTGTCGTGCACGCTCGCCTAGCTTCGTTTCTCGCGACAACGCTTTGGCGGACGACTAATAATTATTATTGTAATAATAGGTTTGTTAATTTTTAATGTGTGATTTGATAATATTATCTTTGTTGAGACTGGAACTAAGGGTGTAATAGCAATTTTAGTAATTATTATTTATATATAGAGGTACCTAAAAGAGATTGATGATTCTTCTAAGTACAAATAGGTACAAACCAAAGTATTAATTAGTAAGATTTCAAAATACTAATACTTAGTTTTTTACCCGTATGTCCCCGAGTGGCTCAATCGCGCCGCACCTGCGCATGCGAATTTGAACCTCATTTTAAAGAAGCTAGTAATAATAGATGTCAATTTTGATTTGAACTGGAAGTTTTTCCTGGATCAAGGGGTTAATGAAACAGTAACAATTAGTGTTTTGATTATAATTGAAAATTGATAAACATTTTGCTATAATAACTTAATTTAAATAAATAGGCCAAGCACTATTTAGACTACGCGCAATGTAGGCTTCCGTAGAACTGGCCAATCGTATATCTACTGCCTTCATTTTCATCAACGATATCTTTAAAACTTATAAAACTATCTTAACTGCTATGGTTTTCCTGAAAAGTTCATGGTTGAAACTATATTCGTGATTTTTGGCAGTGTTTGAAAGCCAGTACTTTAGATTTTAGAGGGCAGGGGGAAGCGCAAAAAAAAAAAAATTAAACTTGAATATCTTTCAAATGGATCATTAAATCGAAAAATTTCCTTAG
This sequence comes from Hemithea aestivaria, assembly GCA_947507615.1. Taxonomy (NCBI): domain Eukaryota; kingdom Metazoa; phylum Arthropoda; class Insecta; order Lepidoptera; family Geometridae; genus Hemithea; species Hemithea aestivaria. The sequence goes on along the minus strand of OX382332.1, from coordinate 6,959,390 downwards.
ATATAATATTATGTCCTTCATTAAAATACCTATTCAACAATACCCCAAATGATGGGATCAGCCAGAAAAAATATCACCGCCATTTTACAAGTTTAGGAGGTACCCTAAATTAATTGATTTAAATTTATTTTTGTAACCGTTCTCTTACCCTAATCATTGCCCTCCTCTGTGCATAATCACAGTTTTCTAGGACTTATAGTTTCTCCGTAAAGCCGCGGACAGACGGACGGACAGACAAAGCGAAACTATAATATATAAAATATATAAAAAAATTTAAAATATTATTGTTATATTTTTTAAAATTACAACTGATGCTACAAACTTAATATTATGCTGTGCTTCCATTGTATGTCCTAATTAATGCAGAATAATGAGTAAAATGCACCAAATTTCATTTTTTTAAAGATTTTTTTACTTGACCACGTGAGTTTCGGTTTCGGTTTCGGCCGAAACTAAAGCCTCGGCCGAACATTCGGTTTCGGTTTCGGTTTCGGCCGTAAAACCAGTTTCGGTCGGACTCTAGTTTTAACTAGATTCATCTGATGTGAGAACATTTATTGGCATTTTGATAATATCTGGATATCATAAATTATATAGGTTTGACAAATATAGTGAAGTTTTGATAGTGTGTGTGTACCACGGCAACCAACTAAGATACAATCGAACCACTTGGAACAGTCAAATGATGGTGACCAATAAAGAAATGACAGACATGCCAATACCACGTTTATTACAAACATATAACAAAAATATGGGTAGTATGGATGAACTCTTGATGGATGGTGTAGGTATATGAGATAAAGTAATTGTGGGTTGAATAGGACCTATATTTGGACGTGGCTGTTGCTAATGCCTGGTGTTTACATGTAACGGAGTACAGATTATCCTATGGATCAACTAATGTTTCGCCGTTATATCGATATTATTTACGCCAAGACCGACAAAGAAAGTCGAGCCAGACTGCTTTGATAGTCGTTAGATTGTGTATAGGTGGATTTGGACACTATGCCGCCCGAATCGTAAATCAGCTGCGGTGTGTTATTTGTCACGATAATCCCGTTGGCAGTGTAGGAAGTGTCTAAAGACACTTTATGTGGGTAATGCATGTTTCGAAAATTTACATACATAGGAGGTCAGTGTCCCCACTTGAATCCATCCCTGTTATTTCCTGGAAAAAACTGTTTTTGGATATTTTCTTGTGTTTTGTATTTCTTAGGCTATATTTCTATAAGATAATAAAGATATTTTTAAAATCATATCAGCAGTTTCGTTTTGACCTCTAATGGGTTAATATTTACATATTTTAATGCGGCTGTATCTTTAATTAAGACATAATTATTGTCTCTTAATAAGATTTACGCTATTTTTAACAACGTTGTAGGACTACAAACGCAGGTATATATTAAAGGCATATATGTAGATACAGTGGGTAAAAGTTCTTAGCTTACCTCAGTTCCAAAGATACAAGGATGAACCATGAATCACTGATATCGTAAGAGTCGCAAACAAACTACATTTCACGGACAATCTACGTTCAACAGTAAATTAGCTGCATCATTGAAAAAAATAAGTTCACACTTCTTTGTACACTTATACAAAACTATAAATAATAAGCACTAAACTGTTAATGTCTACGCGTTATTTTAATATACAATAATGAATAATGAACACAGACAAATGAGAGTTATTTGCTTTTTGCTGTCCAATAACGAAGCCGACAGCAGTCAGCAGCAGCCGTCAGTCGTCAGCCGAATTCCGAAACTTGCTACTAGAGATGTCTGTCGCTGGTTTACATGAGTTAATAATCGATACTGCTGACAATTATTATATATCGTCAATATTAATAATAATATTTATTAGGCGCATTTATTCACTGAGTGTGAATTCGTCGGGATCACCTACAATATCAATAAATAGTCATTTTTGCTTACGTCGTATTTTTCTCTCGCTTGCTTTTTGTCTTCGCTTGGGTTTCTAAGTATATACCTTTCCTATATTATACTTTTTTTATGTGGCAAATGCCTTTATTGAGAAAAACAAACTAACAATACTAAAGCTAATACAGCAATAAAGAAAACTTTTATTAACCACAGATCAAAGAGCATATAAGAGACAGATCGGCCACAAGCCGATCTACAGAAAATCCAAGTACTCCAAACCACTGTCAGATGGCAGAGTGCCCAGAATGCTGGCAGCATTGCCACGTTGAATGGCACAGCGTTGCCAGAACGTTACTTTTGTAACGTTTTACGTTACTTTTACCCCTTGCGTTACTTTAGTGTTACTTGTTTAGATAAGCTACTTTTACGTTACTTTTCGGGACAATGATCTTCATTTTAAATTAAAATAAATATATGAACACCTCTTCCTTGTAATGGTAAATAATAGTTAATTGGATTTAGCAGAGATAAAAGAAAAAGGCAATTTCGTATAACTTTCAGATAAAGTTATACAAAAGCCTTTTCATTTAGTAAGAAGATTTTTTTTGTATAGCAACTTATTAACGTATTAACTGAAAAATTAGGAAATAATAACTGAAATGTTTGAATAAATAAGCGTATAAATTAGAGTAAGTGGTTATATTGCACAAAAATACAATAAAATGCGCTACTTTTCTTGTTAAAACGTTACTTTTTGTACTTGATAAGGTTACTTTTGAAGATATGGCACTGGCAACACTGTGAATGGCAATACTTATACATTGGGCCAATTACTCCAGCATTTCGGTCACTCCAGTCACACGTCGCCTCGCCCAACAGCTCAGATAAATTTTGGAAAATGCGGTGAGCTCCTGGACTCCAAGGACCCAAAGTCTCTATCCCAAACGGCTCAAATATGTACCCGCTATCGAGGTTAGCATATTTATACGGGCATTTTCAAAAAAATTTGTACTCCTCCATTTTGTGCTGTCCCCTGTCTTTATAATTTTTTTTTGATGGTTAATACCATATTAGCAGGAATACATGAATTGGAGTGCATAAATAATACATTATTCTGTTAAATAAAACTTAGAGTATTTGTTATTTCATTAAAATATTAAAAATACGAGGTTTATAAACCATTAAAGTCTATTTTGCATGTCCCTTTCACAGATTCAGTTAGAAAATCTTTAATTACTTTTTTTCTTCAATACGAGTGTAATTGAAAATATGTTTTTTGAAGTTGGAAAGCCGATTACGAACGATACGCCGAAGTACCTTATATCGATTAAAAGATCGCCCCATCCCTACTCACAACTAAAACCATAGACAAACCATTTTTGACAGTGACAGTTTTTATTGTGTGCGCGATGCATCCACACTTTGTCTTTATTCTGATATCCACACTCAGATGAAAAAAGGATCCACATAATGCGCCGAATTATTCGCCGGTACAGTTTTGTCTATGCACGAACAACTTTTGTCTATGGACGTATGACTCCGGTATACATGTCGGCATTCGTGCATAGTTAAAACTGTACCGCCGAACGACTCGGCGAGTCATTCGGCGCATAATGTGCATGCAACATAAATCGTGTAGCTCCAATCTCGAATGGAACACAACAAAAAAATGTTGGTGACAGTTGACAGTCAGAGATGAATGACAGTGACAGCCGACCGCTGTCAGCTGACAAAACGACAGCAATTTTTTGCAGGCCTGGGACAGCTGGTTTTCTCAATGTTCCGTTTGGCGCTACTGTGCACTAAAAATTAAAAAAAAAAAAATGCGCCATCTTGAATCTTACATCTCGACTGTCATCCTAGATCTGTGACTGTCATTCAACTTTGTAACGAGCGCCGGTTTTATAATTGAATCCTGTGATCTCCTCGCTTTTTGCTTGAGTTGTAGATCCCTGATCAGCTTTAACTAATTCCCGTAATTCATTGGTTGAATAATTCTAAACTCTAAACTGTTCCTGCACTGTTTTTCGCCATGGTGACGTTAAAATGTTGTGTTGGTGTTTGTGATACAACAAGCGCTACTCATCGCCTTTTTAACTTGCCAAAGGACGATAAGTTCAGACTTTCTTAGTGCCAATAACTAATCCCCTGCTCATTGGACTTTCTAAGGAGCAACTGCTGAGAAAACGTGTGTGTCACAAATACTTCGAATCTCGTCAGTTGGATGGACAAGGAAGAAGGACACGCTATTCTTACCCCTGCCTGTTTACAGCTAAAGAAATAGAACACGGCATGCCCCTAAATTCCGAAGGTGGGTAATAATAATAAATAAATCCATTTATATCTGGCCATAGGCGGATTTAGGGGGGGTGGGGGGGCAGGGGGCCAAGGCCCCTCCCAGAAGCATTGTAGAGATACAAATTTTGCACATATTTCATGGTCAAGATTATAATTTTATTCTCAGCTTACTATCACACACTTATTATTAAGGATATTTGAACTTTCTAACTGTTCAGAGCGAGCTAAACACACACTTTTCGTAGTAAAAATTATAATATTTTTGCCCGTCTGCACCTTGGCCCCCCAGAACCAAATCCTGGATCTGCCAGTGTATCTGGCCATACTACACAGATCACATTATTATGGTTTACATATATAATGCAAATTGTAAAATGTTCATAGTTTGATATTTTGTTATTTTTCTGTTAGATATTAATTACCTACCTATAGAATATTTTTTTTTTTTAACTTTACCAATGGGGACTGCCAGAATACCAGCGCTGTGTGTTTAACTGTTGACACGCAGCACAATGCTGAGGCAGTTCCCATTCGGCAGCATAATGAATGCTCATGTGCATTATTACTATTATTGTTGTCTTGCTTTTTTATTTGTGTTTTATAAGCCGTCAAATAAATTTGTCTTTTTCTATATGTATTATTAACGGGTCAATATTCCATTGGTGGAACAGTTACACAATTTTTATGTTTAAAATGTGTGATGATCTCTACCAATTCCAGCCATCATAAATCAATACCTAACCTGAGTAATATCAAGCAATAAATAGTCCACCAATAGAGCAAACATTGCAACATGTTGCTGTGATATATAACTAGCTGCGCCCAGTGGTTTTACCAGACCAGCTGTACTATGAATAGAATAGAATAGAAAACTCTTTATTGTTCACACAACAGTACAACAACTACTATGTGTACTATGTGTTATTCCAGGGTCTGAGCTATCTCTATACCAAATTTCAGCTCAATTGGTCCACTTGTTTAGGTATGAAAGAGTAACTAACATACATACAGACATTCATACAGACCTTAGCATTGTAGAGTACAGCGGGTAAAACCGCTAGGCGTCTCTAGTATTATAATAATATCATAATATTATTAAGATTAATATTTTTGTATGGTTTCAGAATATAACACCTTAAGTGAACAGTGTCAGTGGTGACAATGATGAAATGTTACTGGTTGTCGGGACAGAAGGTATTTAAACAATAATATTACCTATTTCTCTTTGCGATCATACAATTCTACATAATTTCATCTTGAATGAAATTTCTACTACTTAGTATGGGTTTGTATCCATGGACCCTAGAATCAGAAAAATTGGAAACAAATCTGCACAATTTGTTTCCACCATTTTTTTAAGAAAGTGTGCTCGGGCACTGGTGGCTGCTATTTCAGAAAACCCTCCATTGTTCATTTGTAGGTAATAATGTCAATTAGAAAATAATATGAATTTATTGGTTTCAGATGGTGATAGTTTCCATGACCGATGATATGCATCATCTACGGGTCAAACTGAACGAGAGAATTTATTCTCAGAGAATATTGCACCATTTATTCCTGAAAATACAAAAACTGACTCCAGCTTTAATGTCTGAAGGTTTGTCAGTGCATTTTATTTGTGACCAAGAATTACAATTACCTACTTAATAAAATATGTAAAAGTTTGGATGCTTGCTACAAATTTACATTAGAAGAGCTAAACAGACTGCTAGTTAATAATAAACCAAGACAATATAGTTGAATATTAGTTATATTTTTGAAGAAAAAAAATCCAACTAAATAATTAATTATGCAATTTTTTTGTTGCAGAACTGAAAGAAAAAAGAGAACTAGAAATTCCTTCTACTTCTTCCAAAGGAATGGAGAGGAAGGAATGTTATATGTTTTCAGTAAATCCAGCAAAGAAAACAGGTTTGAATATTTTTATTTTTTACTCGTAAAAAAATTGCCACAAGGGGAAGTCATAAATATGGCGAATGACGAGTATTTCATCTTTTACTTAGCAGAGATCAATTCAAATGCTATTTTTTATTCCAGTTGCATCTATAACAAAAAGAGTTTGTTCAAAGAATCGAAAGTTTTTGCGAGAAGCAGAATCCATTGCAACTGAACGCTTACGAAAATCTGCTATGGAGAGAATAAATGAAGCCCGAAAACTTTCCCACAATGATGATTTTTAAGTGTGAAATTAGAAAGAAAGTTTTTGGTGAAATAAAGTGTTGATAATACTTTTTTGTTTGTTTTATTTTTTCTTCAAAATTATTTAAAAATTAATACAGGAACCGAACGTCGAAACATTTCGATTAGAGGAGCATCACTAGTTATCGATACTTAGTGGTTTACTTGTTACATCACTAGTTGTCGTTTAAAATGTCAATGTCATAAAAAAATATCCGATGCCAGCGCCAAACGGAACACTGCGAAAACAAGCGATTCCGCGCCACTGTCGCATCTGTACGTAGTACTAGTATAGTGATCTGTGATTTTTTGTGTTATTTCGATTTTAAATAATTTGATTTTTATAATAAACATTATACTTAACGAAGTAATGCTGTTATCACAGAGTACATTTTATATATAGTAAGCTGTTATCATAAATTGCGAGGAATCAACCTGCTGTAGTCGTGTATATGGCAGAACAAAAGATACCACTCTACACTACAGCAGTTTGAAATCTGCTTGTACAAAATGGAATCTTCATCTATTGTAAGTTTCAATAACGATTCAACATTCCAAACAACAGTCAAGAATGAGTACAACAATGTTAGCGTCCACGAATTAGCTTTACACGCAATGAGAGATAGATGTTTACTTCTGCAAAGAAGAATCAACACATTGGAAAGTGATAATATGCGCCTGAAGTTGCAAGCATCTAATACGACGCCATACATTCCATTGAAAGATGATGAAAAAGCCACATTTCAACAGAAAATTGCAGAATTGAATAAGCAGAAGTCACAGCTCATGCATCATGTGTTTATGGTGTCATGTGAAAATAAGAACCTTTGGAACAAGATATCTAGTATTAAAGGTTCAGAAAAACCGTTAAGAAAGGAGGGGAAGAACCCTTTAGTCCGAACAAATACATACATTCATAGTACGCCCAGATCTAGTGAAAATTATCAAGAGAAGTTTTCAGAATCTAGTTTAGAGGAGATATCGTTGAAACTTATCAATAGTTACATACAGGAGAAGTCGCAGTTGGTAGAGCAGTATGAGCAAATGACCCAGCTCCAAGATATGGATGATGATAATGTTTTGAATGTAGATTCAATAGGTTTCACTTACATGGAGGATCCTGCGACAGACTCTCTCAAAGAAATCAGGTCACAATCTGAGAAGCTACAAAGTATGAAAAAAGAATTGGCACAACAAGAAGCTGACCTAAAGCTTGTGTTGTCTAGGGTTGAAACTATTATGAAAGGTTTGTGGAAAATCATTGCGTTCATTTAGATAATATAATTGAGTGGGTTTTTATTGCAGAAGCCACCTGGAGAAGTAACACACCTTTGCCAGATTTTCATCTGTCATTCAGTAAAGTGCAGGCATTACTGTGTTCTGGAATGAAAGACAATATTACCAGTGAAATAACAGCATTAATAGAATTAACATAATATATTCTATAATATATATTATAGACATGAGAAAAACAACCATCTTATTCAGATTCAACCAAGTCAGTCTTTAAAAAAGCATTCTAGTTGAACCTTTGACGGGTTTAGCCAGAATGCTTTCAACCACAAGAACCTGTAAATACATCGAAATAATATTTGTGTATGAACCAGGGCAGCATGGTATCACTGGAGACAAAGCCCTTTCTCTTGATTAAAAAAATAATCTCCTAACCAAGCTGTAGAATAAATCTAAATAATAGGTACATTTTCTTTAAAACTTTATACCCCGGAGCTCAAAAAAAATATTGTATACAAAGTAATTCCATAGTTGGAAATAAGACCCTATTGGTTATAGTTAATTAAAGTCTATGGATGTTGTAATTTCAATAAATAAATAAAAAGTTGCATATTGCTATTTTCAGAAGGCTACAAGTGCCCAACATGTATTGCAAACAATGGGAGAGTGGTATCATCAGAGCACAAAGAAATAGAAACAAGTGACAGTCTAGTAAATTGGGCCACTCCTGCAGATTCCACAACATACAACTACAATGAGGTCAATACATCAGCTTACAGGAAAAGTATTGCAGAATCTGACAGAGAGAATGAAGAGCCACATGACAAAATTTGTCCAATGTGTGGCCAAACATTTGCTTGTCATTCTGATGCTGCCTTCACTGAATTCCAAACACATGTTGAGAACCATTTTGTCGGTGAACCAGAAATTGATTCCACTTTAGATAACTTTGAAAATATACCTAGTTCCTTTGATAACATAATTTAAATAGCACTCCTATATTATTATAAGACAAAATAATTATTTATTATATGTATCTTTAAATAAATAAAAAAAAAAAAAAAAAAAATTATGTTATAATAATTAACAGTAACTATTGAGTAATATATGCCAGTTTATGTTGCTATTCCTTAGAAATTAATTATAAATTTAAAACAATGGTTTAGGTCAATAAATAAAATCAACTATATTTTCTATGTAACCTTTTTATTTGTTCACACTAACGTTTTTAAAACTAATTAACTATGTAATAGCTACTTGTATATTCTAAGCTAAATCTGTAGGTTTAATATCTGTGGATTCTGAAGGTCCTTGTGTAGTTTTTTGGAGAAGGTTCTTGCTAAACCATTGCGGCCTTTCCTTCTTCATCTCAATAATCCTTTTGCCCTTCCAAAACTCTTTTGGCTAAAAAAAACAATTCAAATTGTATCATCATCATTGTCAGCCCATATCGTCCCACTGCTGGGCTAAGGCCTATTCCCATTTGTGCCATGCAACTCTGTCCTGTGCCGTTCGCATCCAGGTCTTTCCAGCTATTGCTGCGATGTCATTGATGTATAAGGACACAAAATTAGGTCACAACCTGTCATTATGTATTATAACTAGTTTAAAAAAAAATCTAAATTATGACAGAATACAGCTTCAGAGTTAAATACACATTAAATTTCTATAATCACTACATAGTATAAATTAAACTTTCTTCCCACGTCTGCCTGTCTCTATGTATGCTTATTTCTTTAAAACTATGCAACAGATTTTGATGTGGTTTTCATTAATAGATAGAGTGATTCAAGAGGAATCAAGGGCGGATCCAGGATTTGGTTCTGGGGGGAAAAGGAGCAGACGGGCAAAAATATTATAATTTTTACTACAAAAAGTGTGTTTAGCTCGCTCTGAACAGAATGTTCAAATTATCCTTAATAATAAGTGCGCAAGCAGCTTGCTGCGAGCGCCGAGAAAAAATTATAATATATGAGCAAAATTCGTAATTCTACAATGCTTCTGGGCCTTGCCCCCCCTAAATCCGCCTATGTGTATAATACATGCATAATATAGTAGAGAAACACTGATAATTTTCTATTAACTGCGACAAAGGGTGTGCAGGTCCACTAGTAGTTTTAAAAATAAGAATTTGTTTAAACTATCTCCATAATGCCAAATCTTGCAAAGCTTCTTTTTGAGTATTTATATTCTTTTTAGTTCTTTTGAGTATATATAGTAAACTTCTTATACATATAATACCTACCTTATCTGGGACATTTTCGCCTTCATACAAAACAATAACATCTTTATCAATGGGTTCGGTGGCCAATTTGTCCAAAATTTTCTCCTTGATTAGTTTTGTCTCCTTTTCTACCCTTTTATAACATACTCCTGGAAATAAAATAATGAGTTATTTCATATTACGTTTTAAATTTTAATAAGATAAGAAGATACAATAATGAAAAATGGTCTATGGCAACCTTGGTCCTGAGCCACCCCTCTACCCATTTCCAACATAAAAAGGGGTGTTAATAGCACCATTTAATGCAAAAAATAATCAGTCCTTTTCTTCAGTGCCCCCTTTTGTAAAGTACAACCGATACAATGTCATAGTTAATAAAAAATTATAATAAAAATAATTTTTATTAGGAACAATAAAACAAGTTTACAGAGTACGTAGAAGAATCGAGGATATCCATATGAGTTAGAAAACTGTGTCGCAGATATCAACACCCTTCTCCCGAAAGTTAAGATTTATTTGAGGTTAAAAAAACACTTCTCAGACCATACCCGTAAGTATAATCTACTTCATCAAAGTGTTATTTACTGCGACACCTAAAAGCTTTACCTAGTGAAATGTAGCTTTTGGTATTTACAGTCTAAGAAACCTCCATATCAAATTTACCCTAATTGGTTCAGGTATTTGTCTAGGCTTGAAGAATTAAAAAGCATTCACGCACAATACTTTCAGCTTATAATAGTAAAACTATTATAATCATACAGACAAAACAATTTTACCACAAAGATGTCCTTTTTCATGATGATTTCCACATGTATTACAAACAAGGATGTCAGTTTTAGGCAATAGAATTTTCGACACATATTTTGGAACTCCAAATTTCCTCTTCAGCCTTTTTTCAATAGTTCTTCGGAACTTAGGTACAGCTAACAATATACCATCACCTATGATATCTTTGATTGAAAACGTTTTCATGGGTGTTGTAGGTTTCTTTTCATGAACATAGGCTAAAGCTAGTTCTGAAAATAAATAATAAACGTTATTTATTACGAACAACCTAAATGAATTTAAAATTAAATGGAAATAATAACTTACCTCTGGGAGGAAAACCAAACATGTGAAAAACGTTTCTTTCAACATGTTTTAGTACTTGTATCATATGTGTGAGGCGAGGAAGCATTTTTATATACGCACGTATAATAATATAAACAAATAAAATTAGGTTTAAACGTATAACATTAATTTTGTTGTGACATGAATTTGTCTGAAATTTGTTCTAACCTTAAAATTTTAGCTCAGCTGTCAACTGTCAATGTCATTATTGGTCATTATTAACTTTTTTTGTGGCTGTAATCTTACCATAGACTAAACTAGCATATTTGCGAAATACCTTTATCTATTTTTAAAATTAGTAAAAAAACAGCTACAAAATTATAAAAAAGGTATGTAACTATTAAAATAATTTGTAACATTCATAATTTTAGAAAATAACCCTTTTGGAGATTTGAACCTTTACTATTGTTAATATTGCGCAAAGTTCAAAAACATGGCGCAAACTTTACCATGGTATGGTAGAAAAAAAAGGAAGGAAAAGGAGGTTTTTACCGGGGGTAGACTTCCTTTGCAGGAAGTCGTTTAGGTGGGTACCCCAACAGTGCCAGTTATTCTACCGCCTGAGCAGTGATGTGCAAACATCACTGTGCTCCGGTAGGAGGGCACTGTAGCTAGTGAAATTACTGGGCTAAAGAGTCTTAACATCTTGTGACTCTTGAGTGGGAAGCGTTGGTGCAGTGCTCCTAGAGTTTCACATAATTGTGAAATCCTGGGTAACCTGTACTGATTATGGGCAGCCGTTGTCTCTTAACATCAGGAGAGCGTCTTGCTCGTCTTCTACTACATCACATAAAAAAAAAAAGGAAAAGAATTTTTTCTATGCGGCAACACTGTTAATATGGCGTCCAATTTGACAATCAGCTGTCTGAATAAAAGTGGGGAGGAAAAGGCGAACGACTGTGTGCTGTGTGTGTTATGTAGTTAATGTCCTCAAGCGTTTCGTAGCAGTTGTAGCTATGGCGTGTTTAAGTTCGAGTAGGCTCTGTGCTCGTGTACAAGATAAGTTGTTGTGTCAATTTGGACATAAAGTTCGGAAGCAAACTGTATTTGTGAAACTGAAACCGCCCGGACCGTCTCCACTGCGGATTTTTGGAAAGACTTGTCAGGTTAGTTAAAACAAAACCTATTTTATGAATGAAATTAATTAATTAAGATAAACATAATGTTATGTGATTTTCAGGGAAAACATTTAGGGTCTCTGTTGTTTCATTCAAAGATAGGTCCTTTTTACATAACGGCATGACATAAGCGGATAACCTCTCAATCTGTCAGCTGATTTAGGATTTCATTCAAAAAGAGGATTTATGAATGAGGTCTTCGGAGCCTGTGTACCTAGTAGGTTCAATGATATCATTACCTACATTGAAAATATTATAATAGTTGGTATTGAATAGATCGACTGAATAAATAAGTGTGGGGTCATTGATTGGAAATGTTAAAAGTGAAATCTTCGCGCGTCGCGCGGGCAGTGGGTCGCTTCGTGCGCGGCACAGGTTGGTTCGGTTTGTCCAGCGATTTTCACCCAAGTAGAGGTATTCATAACTTTTACTTTCTTCAAACAAAGTCTTGTTTGTTTCGACATCGATAATCTTGAGAACTTGCTCTTAATTTGGCGGAAGTTGTAACGGGGCTTAATTAGATAGGTTCGTCACGAAGACTCGCTATCTAATTTTGAGAATAGCAAAAAAGTATCTAATTAAATTAATGAATTAAGTATCAAATTATCATAGAGTGATGGTGCGGTTTTATAGTACAGTCTGTCGTGCGTGAATGGCGATAGTGGCCAGGGTTGTCGTCTCAATTGTTTGTTATCTGCAAATGTTATCACTGCGTTATCTTAATCCACTGGGAATTGGAACTTGTAGTAGTAGATTGACAACGATGTGTAGTACGCTAGTATTTATCGTAGTTGAATGGAGGCTGGTGCGTGGATGATAGATTTGAAGGTCAGTGTGAGTGGCAGCCCTGGCGACGCTCGGTGCGGCCGCGCGCCGTGGTCGTCGTGCTTTCTCGCGCAGCGTGCGAGCATGCAATGTCCAATCTCGCAGACTTAAACTTTCTAGGCAACAATTATTTTTCACATTAATATTTCATTTGCACCCACTATCGCGTTGTATATTTCTTTTAGTTCTGCCCTCATTCCCAGTGTTTCTACCCAAACGAGTTTGATATTCTTCCTCGTTAAATCTCAAGTTCACACTCAGATAGGCTCTATAAATAGTTTTGTAACTCTACTTTTACAATGACGTTCTCCAAAATATGCACTACTAGCACACGGTTAGTGAAAGTTGTGTGACGATTCGTTGAATTTTTAATAGCGCGAAAACTGGGTAAGTAACCTGTCAAAGGAGCGCTATAGCCTTTCTTATTTTATTCTAGTTCATTTGGCGAACATTGACCCCGTTTGTCGCGAAACATCACTATTAGACGTCGCATCGGCTCACTACTCACTGTTGCATGTCATCTTCTATCATGATACTCGTTTCGTTTGGTTGGATTTCGTAGGTCTTTATTGATCGCTGATTACAAAAGATTGATAAGCCGACTGCCTTAACCTAATTGGCGTCCTAGAGAGCGCATCTGCTTAATGTTTCCCAATGGTTGTGTTAGTGTTAATGCACAGTAGTCGTGCACGAGTGGTTTGCAGCGTGTTTTTGCCGGTATCGCGATGTACAGTCGGTACATTAGTTATTGAACGTAGATGAATTGTTGAGCCTGGTGAATCGTGCCGCACGTAACGCCCTGCGTAAATGAAGCTCAGTAGAAATGCGGAACACACAACTATTTGTTCAGTCGACATCATTGTATAAGAGTTTGCGGCAATACACACGATGTAGCATATGTTATTTTCAACTTACAACATTTACTCCAATCCTAAATTACGTGACGCCAATATAAAAGGGCGTAGAAAGCGAGGAAGTATTGTTTCGTGGAGTTTGAACGCTTTGCGACACCTAGAGAAGAAAATTCGACGACCTTACTGCTCCGCTGTTGAGACACACTCAAATTCGAAATATATTTTCACAATCGGTCATCACATTATTCACAGTGGTCATCTTCTCATTTTACTAAATTTTTAATATAAGTTACGCAAAACAGGCTGGGCTTTACAAGTGTGAGTTTAAAGATTGTGACACCCGAAGTCCGAAGACCACAACCTTGGGCTGACCGAAAGTATGCGTACTTTTGTCATTTTCTACACGACATTTACTTTATATTGTTTTTGAGTAAATTACGCGCCACTTACACCTTTAAAATCGCTTGGATTCTCAAGTAATGTTTAATTTTGATATAGAGGTATTTAATACGTCGAAATCAAAGACTATGGCGAGTACATAATAATATAAAATAGACGTATTATAAGTTACGTAAATAAGTTGTTATTTTGCTTATTAAAACTTTACCAAATAAACATAATTATATTGCTTAATTAGAACGCAGGCTACATAGGTTTTTTCAAAATCTAAAAAACGATGTAAACAACTGCTCTCTAAAAATCATTTACTTAAATTAGATCCTTTGTGTCAACTGTGCACCATAAAATAACCTAATTATGCTTTAACGTATCGTCCAGATTCCCTGAACAAATTATAATTTTTCAAGTAGTTCAATTAAAAGAATATATTTAAAGTGCAACAGTTGTGACCAAATTGTAAGTTGTCCTTGCAACCGCTTCGCTGCATGCCCACTGGCCAGTCCCAGCCTATTGCATTGGGCAATAGCGTTTCGGTCGGCACTTGCAAACAATGAACTCATCAACGTAGTCTGAGCAATATTAATTGCCGACGCTTGCGAACGCGCACTTATTTGATAAGGGACCACAGTTTCGTATGTCTAAGTAGATGTTGTGTAACATTATTATGTACGATTGAGCAATTTAAAACGTTTGGAAGGACTCGTTGTGAATGACAGTTGTGTTGATGATGCTCAGTCAATTCGTTAGCGAGGCTGCTAATGTTATTTTGTTATTCATGTTTCGAGTTCTAAAGGTGTTTGAGTGCTTTTAATGTAAATGCATGAGTAGTTTATTCTGGTTTATGTGTTCCTTATCAACATTTTAACAATGAGTCTTTAAAATATACCTAATATAAGTTTGGGTTACGTAGTTGAACTATGAATAGGTAAGCCTTCATTTAGGTATGACTTTTTAGTAAAAATCTCTTTGTAATTTTGTGTTAAAAACTATTTAGTTGTTTGTTTATTCTCCGTCTGATAATTTAATTTACGATCGCTGCTTGCCCATTCGCGAAAAGCTTTTGCAACATTTGCAAAAGTCGACTTTAAATTCCGTACCCAATTTCACGACTCGTTATTTCTAAATAAGTTTGCTATATTAGTTGTTTCGTGTAAATTAAAATGAATTAGCTATGTACCTACATATTTAGTGAGTTGGCTCTATTTGCGATGTTGTAGAGCAATTTAATTTAATTCTTGAAAACGAAAGAATGAAGAATCGCGTGGGTATGTGACCTATAGTAATTAAGGCGTAATTTTAATTTTTTTTTAAATCTATAGGTAGGTAGGTATAGGTAGGTAACACAATAATTAACATAATAATATAATATATATTCCTTAGAAATTGCACAAATTTATTTTTATTAAAAACTACTCGCAGTTCAAAACGCTGTTTAAAATCAAAAGTGAGATAAACCTAGTCACCAATTTACTTACGAAATGATGCGAAATCTGGTATATATGTATGTGTGGTTAGTAAAAAATGAAGTTCAAAGAATGTTCAAGTTGTATCTAAGTAACGTATCTATCCAAACCATCCATCTTTTCTAAACAAAGGCTGCTAATATTAAGTAAAACTGTAATTTTCTTTGGTTGCAATAAAGAGTATTCTATTCTATCTAATGATATAAAATATCAGAGCACATTTATAGTTTTAGAGCGTGACAGCAACATATTGTACGCTCCACAACTCCCGAAGAATATTGCATTCTGGCACAGTCTACCGTTGTATTAGATACAATTACTGCAGTAGGTATATTCTACTCACTACTCATTAAATCATTAGGATTGCACGGTTTCCGCGAAATCGTGGTTCCAATGCCGAATATTTTTTTTGTAGTCGTAATTTTTATTGCTTTAATGCGAAAGTATCGTAATATTTTAGAATTGCTTAGATTTTCAATACCTGCAATATTATCTGTAAATTGTACCAGTCTCCTTAACAGTTATTTTCACCTTCATATGACGGAATGTATGCAGACCACAGTACAACTATTTTACTGCTCTTTGCCATCATTTCTCCAGCCTATATTTTGGCATTATCTGCTTTCCAGGCATTCTCATTGCATTTCTTAGTAAAAACGCTTAAAAATGAATAAACTGCAAAGCATTACGCGGAATACCTAATTGAAATTGAGGATATGTGAAGCCTATTAGGAATTATTGGACTTCTCCATTTTTCCACGTATCCATCTATTCATCGTTTCACGTTTTCTTGATGAAAACATTCTATTTTATCATCTATTCAATTGAGAAAACTGAACCATCGGGTAGCTGGATCATAACAGAACGTAAGGATAAATAGATTTATAATTATAATAGGATAACTGAAGAAAACGAATCGATGGATTCACTTATACATCCCTATTTCCTAATATCCTACTGATAGTGACTAATCAGAAACAAAGATGAGCCTTACTATTATTGTTTTCAATATTCAAAATGATGTGACCAATTTAACACTGTAATATATCATATTATGGCCCCATGCGTTCCAAGACAAGTGGGTTTACAGGTTAATAACGTACGTGAGGGCATAGTAACCTTGTCTGATTGCTGATTTGTTAAGACACGGAGCATCTCGTATTTACGACCGAAAGTCTATAATTATGTTTCCCTGACCAGCTTAGAGCCTGGCATTTAATGCAATCGCTTCAAGTCCATCAAATGGCCTCAGAAATAATGTACTCTTTATATCTTCTTTTGATAATAAATATAAAGTAATTTAAGTTTTAAATGTGACTAACTTTATTATCATTTTGAATTTGATTAACTTTATTACCACTTAATGTAATGATTTTTTATAACTGGCACCAATTTATTTGCTAAGTATGTAGGTAGGTTCCTACCTACTTGAATATCAGAAGTATTTCATGAAGGTATCTAATGATTTATATAATAAGAAAATTCCGGGCTTCATATTCACTTTCCATGTAGTATGATTTTACCCCAAACACTATCCTACAAGTCTCGCTTATGGCAAGAAATATGAAGCCCGTAATTTCCTTAATTCATATTTAAGGAAATTACGGGCTTGTTATTACCTACATACTAAAAAAAAACCACGTCGATTATAATTGTGGATTAAAATCGTCAATTTTCTTTGGATAAATAATATCACGCCGTGGATTTAATGCCAGCCTACATTTATAATAATAATATCATTCGTTTCATTCACCTTTACGTAGATTGTGCATTCCAAGCACATGAAATGGCTACTGTTAAATCCAGTATCCAGTTAATGTCTCATCAAATTATATTGACAATTTAATATTTATATTAATTGCCAGAGTACAACTGAGGAACGATTCTTTAAGGAAGCAGAATAATTTTTAATTTAACTACGTCTTTAATTTCACATCTTTAACAACAGTTTTCCTTCTATTTGTCCGTTGAACCTGGACCGCACCTAGAAGGACGACTCATACAAATTGCTCACTTATTTTATTAAAAAGTTTAACAGCGACCTTTTGTTAAACATCCTTTTATCCTGTCAAGCATAAATTTTAAGCCTACCGTGAATGTTTTTATTCTTTTTTCATTATCGGGTAGGTACTTCCCTCAGAGAAATGATAATTGATTATTTATCAGCATCCGCATTCTTTATAGGGACATCACCTTTAAGGATATTCTTTATTAATGATTCACCTTCATCTTTTAACTATAATTTAAATTGTGTCCGGCGCTTTTTTTTAACTTCATCGTAGGGAGATTAACAGAACTCTTTAACTTTTCTCTCGACAGTTAATCATTATACCTTTTAATTCTTATAAAATTTCTCTTCTTCCTATTTATATTCTTGTATATTTAAAGTTATTTTAGTTCATGTGATCAGTAACCGTGAATGTTGAGAATTTTTTGGACAATGAATTATATTTCATTTTTTATATTTCAATTATGTAGGTACCTACTTCTTTACAATGCGTACGTTTATGCGTGGAAAACCCAGTCGTCTTTTGTAGAGAATATAGATCGTGGAGGCTCATTCGCAATACAATTCTGCTTTTGTAAAATACTTGGCAATATATTTTGGCAAGTGTTATGTAATAGCACAAATCACACGACCGATCAACGTTGCATACAGCCATACTGTTGCCAAGTTTTTCTCACGTAGAAAATACTAATAGGTTTTAAGTTCTCTCCCATATTAACGTAATATGAAGGCACCACTTTCTTCTAATTTTTTAACATGTTTATGTAAATACCGCCAGTTTTAATTTTTAACCGCTTTCGCTCTCTGTACATATATTTATATACCTAGTACTTACACTTACGTAATATTAATTTATGGATGGTATGTTAATTAAAAATATATACCTAATTTCTAATGTTTCCTAAATTAGTTTTATTTTATCTAAATCGGTACAAGTGTTAGATTTAACGTTACGATAAAGATTTCATCATTTTTGAAGCAGCTACTTAAATAATATAGGTATCCAAGCCTTATTTTAAACACTCATCGCTCACTCATTACCCAAAATATTTTAAGTCAAATATAATGCCGCACTTTATTGTGGATTTTTACACAGGTGTTTATTAAGATATTGATGTGTGTCTAATACCGCTTATTCTACCTGTCGCTTATAACAATAAAAATAAAACACTCGATGAGAAATTATTATTGAACGTCTGTAACATTTTGTCTATGTACAAAACCGTCATCATCTTCAACTTGTTCCCGAAAAACTAGCAAGCATCTTTGAGTTTACATATAGTACCTACCTATAGTACTATTATAGAGGTATGATACATAGGCGTCCCTTAAGTTAAAAGTTACAATGAGCGCGATCGTCCATCACGTTCGTCCTTGATTCATAACCTAGCGGGTGGTAGGTGCGCCGTGGCGTGCCCGTCTTCGACCCACATACCTCCGCGATGCAGACCGTAGTAATTGCATCTACGACCATTAGCTAGCTCCGTGCAGTGAGCGGCACGCTTGTTTTCATACATTTTTGCAGACGAGACCTTGACTCGTATTTGGAACGAATGAAATTTTATCGCAAATGAGCAATGCTGCTCTTTTTTTTTCGTAATGTTGCATATCGAAAATATTTATGTAGTTTAGGTATTAGTTTTTGAGTGGAGTACAATTTCGTTATTCTGTCTGCTTGTAAAGGTTTTATAAAGTAGATGCGCTATGATGCAGTATTTTAACGTAAATAAATGTTAAACGTCTCACAGCCAAACTTTCGTACTTATATTAGGTAAATATCTATAGCGAAAGAGTGACTAATTGACTGATCTACATATCTATATACGGCTCAAACTGTTAAGCGGATTGAGTTGAAGATTCATATTATAAAGTCCTGAAAGAGATCCATGATCCAAGGAAGAACCTTGGGGTCTTGTTCACAGTAGTTTCATAGTTTGGGTGCTTAGCTGTTGAACTAGCTAGTGAACTATAAACAAGCATAGATAAAGTGCATAAAATTTCCGTTCAAATGGCCAAAAGCAATTCACGCGAATGCAGTCGAGGCCGTCAAAAATCGCCAGAGGTGAATGACAGTAACTTAAGCTAGGGCCACACTTGTGCGGTTTGACTTGACGCGTCAAAGGCGCGTTAGAATCATTTTAGTTTATATGTATTATAATATGTGTATGTATAATTATCGGTAGTATGTTTAGAATCATATTAGGTACCTACAGTTTGTCGATAATAAATAATGTCGATACAGCACACAACATAATAATGTAGCCATACCGTATCAGTCACTCTTACCAAAAAAACTCTGTCCAAACAATGAAGCGTCTCCTAAAGTGTCTTAACTGTCCCACAACCTGCACAGTTCAGGACCTTTTCAAAACCAACGAAAGAGGTGCTGAACTGGCTCAATATTAGCAAAACAATTATAATTGAATAAATTTAATATTATCGATAATACGACTCGATAATAAGGTGTTTCTAGCCATGCGAAATGTATGAAAAAAAATTGACGCTGACGCACCGTACCACAGAAGTGTGGCTCTGGCTTTATCTTTTAGAAAGGTCGCAATTTGTTTTGGTCTAATCTTGACCGATATTTGAATATAGGTTGTAGTTATAAAGTGCTTAATCAAGAGCTAGAGATATATGACCAATTAACTTTGACAGTGATCGCTTGTAAACAAGAGCGTGATAGAAAATATTAAAATGTACCTAATAATACATGTTACGAGTTACGTTATTTATTAGATACTAGCTGCGCCCAGCGATTTTACCCGCTGTACTGTAGCCTATGTGTTATTCCAGGGTCTAAGCTATCACTATACCAAATTTCAGATCAATCGGTCCCATTTAGGCGTGAAGAAGTCACAAACATACACACACACTCACAAACTAAAACTAAAACTAGTGTGATTAAAGCAGGCAGGTACATAATAATTAATTATTTGGCAGAGAAATAAGTATAATTTTTTAATATTATTTTTATTTATTGCGCTTATGTATAGTCAACTACAAAGAGATGTATCCATGTTAGGCTTACAAAATGAAGTAAATTTTCATTTGCCACAATGAACTACCCTTGGTTCGTGACATTTCTAGTAGCAATCAAACTTTATATTATCGTCGACTCGTTTAATATGCAACAATGATGTATCCCACTACTTTTCCTTAGGTGATACATAATAATAGCATTTAAAATGAATCGAATATAGTATAAGATTTGGTGGATACTGAAAATGTCACGAAGTAAGGGTAAATAATTTTTGCATACTAAAAGTTCCTTCATTTGTAAGACTAACATGGATACATCTCTTTGTAGTTGACTGTACATTTCACAAAAAAAAAAATTACACAATAATATAAATCACGCACGTTTCAAAGAAAAGTGTAAAGTTTACATGCAAACGATAAAGTTACGTAGCGGCTGCGCACGCGTTGATGTCTTTTGCTTTACAAGTTCAGTACTTCCATGTTGCCTCGTTCTAAGCGTTATTATAGTTTTATGTACTTTAGAAAGTTTACGCTCGTATGTACTTATTATACTGGTACACCTATATTGTATAGGTTCAAACCTATGTTTTTGTGCTAGTTGATAAATCATAAAAAACAAACCAAGTTTAGCCATAATCGAGTATGGTTTATTTGTCCTTTATGTAAGGACAATTTTTTTTATCAGGCTATGGCGATTGCCTGGCAAAGACCTGGCAGTGCAATTACTGGATAATTCCTTTCGTCGATCTCCATTGAACCAATTGAGCTAAAGAAATATGTTTGACACTAGTTGCGGCCGGCGGTTTTACCCACTGTACAGTAGCCTATATGTTTTGTTTCCAGGGTCTAAGCTATCTCTATACCAAATTTCAGCTCTATCGTTCCACCCTTTTAGGCGTGAAAGAGTAACAAACACACATCCAGTCATCCATACATTCTTGAAAACTCGCACGGAATCAACAGCGCTTGTAGGAATCAACAGGTGGAACCCCAGGTCTCAGCTAGTAACAAACCAGTGTCATAAGTCGACGAGCGATGATCTAATTGTTTAGTTACAACGTCCTTGTGATGTAACGACCATCGGCACAAAGTAATGCGGTAGTTATATCCTCTTCACAGCCCTTTACAAGCGTGCCACGTCGCTAACGTGTCAATTAACTGTTTAAATATTAGAGGTGTCTTAACGTTTAAAATAGCATGCTATTTTAAGCAGGCGTCTGCTTTGATCATCTTAAGCGGATATAAAATTCTATCATGATGTTCAGATAAGTCGACACTGCACCGACAACGCATCGGCAATTACCGACACTGCGTCGATAATTCGACTGATGTAACAGGTCTATAGGCGACACATTACATTCCAGTGCATTGTTCAATTAAAATATTATTCAAAAAATGCTTTGTAGTTTTGAATTGTTTGAAAATACACGCGTTTATTTTCACTAAGTGGAGCTGGTACTCCTGTTAAAAAATATCATTACTACGTACCTACCTACTACTTACATTTGTCTTGCACTTTGTAACGCCTAAAATAGCGGCTGCTGTTGATATGAAGCTTGACTAACTTTACATGCAAAAATTCCGCTCTAATATCACTGAATTTCGTCACTGACATGTTATTAAAAATCGTTTGGCACTGCGGATATCTTGTAGGCAGTAATTGGCCTATTTTGATGCTATTGCTATTAAATACAATAATTTTAAGCATGAAAAAAAATCTATATAGAAAATAGCAGTTTAACCCACTTCTAATAATACGTGTCAATTGTCCGTAGCTATATTAAGAACGGGTTCGATAGATGCGCAAGAGTACGACACGCTCACTTTCTATCGAGTTTTAATTGTTATGTACCGTGTATTGGCTAGCGGAGTACCTACTGCATGCAATTTTACGTGCGATAATGTTGTCCATCATTTACATTTATCACGGATGGCTATCGATATATGACAGTTATTTATGATAGGAACTGTTTTGTACGTTTAAAATTTTAATGCAAGGAACAGGCACGATATTGCTTGATGTTGAGTGATACTTTGGCCCTTAATAAAGCATTGTTACCAAGCTTATCACGGCGCGCTTCTCAGAGACATACAAACTCGCATTAGCTTCATACGTCTAGTAACCTTCTCAATATTATATTTACATCTTACTAATATAATAATCGTGAAAGTTTGTAAAAATGTATGGATGTCTTGATGTTAGGATGTCTGATGAAAGGATGAATGTTTGTTAGTCTTTCACGCCTAAACGGGTGGACCGATTAAGCTGAAATTTGGTATAGAAATAGCTTAGACCTATACTAACACATAGGCTTACAGTACAGCGGGTAAAACCGCTGGACGGAGCTAGTACTTTCAACTTTTTCGTAGTAGTTTTCCGACAGTTTTTTTTTTTTTTTTATGTAATGAAGTAGAAGACGAGCAAGACGCTCTCCTGATGTTAAGAGATAACGGCTGCCCATAATCAGTACAGTGTTACCTAGGATTTCACAATTATGTGAAATTTTAGGAGCACTGCACCAACGCTTCTTACTCAAGAGTCATGAGATGTTAAGACTCTTTAGCCCAGTAATTTCACTAGCTACAGTGCCCTCCTACCGGAGCACAGTGATGTTTGCACATCACTGCTCAGGCGGTAGAATAACTGGCACTGTTGGGGTACCCACCTAGACGACCTCCTGCAAAGGAAGTCTACCCCCGGTGACCCCGGTACCGGCCCGGTGTTGCCAAGGTTTGCTTTCTAGCTCTATATTAGGTAGTATATTACGTACTTGTTTGTTTACATTTACTTGGATAGTAACTCAATCGCATTAATTTCATCATTTATGTATTACCACATAATATTTATTTTGTGTAACATATCTAATATAGCTATGTTATTGAAAGTACGGGTATAGACTTACTTATTCTCCACTTCATTACGGTTTGTATGTAAATGTAATTGACACTATGGATTTTTCTAAAATCTTTATTTTTCTAAATTACTAGACAGAAGTTCTGTTTACGTGCAACATTAACTTATTCTTATTCGCATAAATTGTTTGTGTTTTTGTTATTCAATGACTGATGAACAATATCAATTTTGTAAAACCTGTAACACTCTTCGCGGAAGGTTACACTTACACGCGTAATTGAATCGAGACCCACCCGTGCGTACGTACATGATTTGTTATCTATAATGCCCTCCCCAAGTGTTGCAAAAACACTGGCCCCAGCTAGAAAGGAGAGATTCCAACTTGCATTGTATAACACCACATAATGTACAGGTTTTGTGGTTTTCCACCTAACTGGTTAAACGATTGTCTTTAGTGTGTAGCGTACATTTACGAGTAGATAGGCGTTGCATGAAAACTGTTTATACGATGCAACTTTTTAAATGGACTCGTGCGCAATGTGTTTCTTAATGCAGCGGTTTGGCAAACGTGATATTGTATTTCATAGATTATATTGATAGTCGTAAAGATTAATATTTAGAACGGGTTTTCGAGTTGCACTGAGTCAATTTAATTAGCGCTGTGGGGTCAAGAGATAGGTGGTAACACCAAAGAGAGGTCTTTTCGCAGCAGTTTGAGTTTGACGGCGTAGGTTGATGTGGGGTTAAACTATGTGTCGTATCCTACCTGTTTATAATCTAAAGGCTATTAGAATTTCATGTCGTAATAATATCTTAGGTACTGAAAGCTTTCCAAAACCTTAGACGAGTGTTATTTCTGAAGATTTATTTTCTACCGAAAAAAAAACTCCACATATTTATGTTCTTTCTTAATCTTCCCGGTGGTTAAACATACGAAAGTGCTGTTACCTATTTGACTCTTCAAAGGTCACTAGTTATTTGATCCCATCGATTGTCTCTCTGACCTTCCTTGACATCCTTTTTCTAAAAGATGCAATCCTATTCATATGTATTATAAATTATGTGTATAATGATAATTATTGGCGTGTTAGCCAACATTAGAACGACCTCTATTGAATAGATATAAGGCCCTACACATAACCATTATAATTATTTTAAAGGTCTGTAATAAAGTTCAAAGATGTTCATCGACTTTCCGAATTGACCCGTGCACGAAGGTCGTTTTTGTTGGTGATCTCTACCTTTTGACCTTTACCTCTCTTCGTACCTTAAGGTGCGAAGACCTTACTGTCAACTTGTACTAAAAGCTACTTTGTATCTCTTGAAATGAGTGAATAATAGGTAGGTATGGTAATATATACTCGTATTTGTAAGCGTGTAAGTATAATTTACAAAATACCTAGATATTGAGATATGCACAAAAGAAGCTTAATTCAAATTCATTTTCTTTTATGTTTATATAGCCATCAAACAGAGAAATATTACATTTTTGGGATCCTTCTCATTAAAAAAAACAGTTAATATCGCAATAATGCTCAACATTTTCTTACGACTTCTTTGGATAATTAAGTAGGTAGGTAAATAGTAACATTCAATAAGTTTTACAAAAATATGAAAAATACTCAAAAATGTAGGATTTTCTTTTACGAAATGTGATTTAGGGCCTATAGGCAAGTTTAGAGCCAACTCCAAACAATAGAGTAGAAAATTATACCCTCTGTTTTCTTTCCTATACTTCCGTGTAATTTTGCCGAAAATACTTAAAAGGCCGGTATTAGGTAACTTTAGTGTGTGACAATTAATGCAAATACAGTACCTTCCCAAAGCGTATATTTTAAATACAATAAATCAAGCATATTATGGTGACGCATGTGAAATCGTACGGAACCCATTAATATTCTATGCAGTCATATGTCACTTCGAATTAAGGTTACCAGGCGCTTCATTAAATTCTGTTGTTTGTCGCGAGTTATATTTAGTTTGATTAAAATAGGGGTTTTGAATAAAATCGAACGGACGCACTTTACAGTAATTGGGGTTTTGAAAAAATTTTTTTTGTTCTAATTAAGTAATATTGGATTTTTTTTTTGTTTGTTTTGTTTTTTTGTGTTTTGTTTTGCAATTGGGGTTTCGAATAAAAAAATACAGTATATTTTAGTCCACAATGTAGGTTATTAAGAAATATTGGACACGTATTTTTTTATTTGTAGGTAAATCTGATAAAAAGCGTAAAAGATACAACGCACCATATAGTTACTTGGTTGGAAGGTTGACGTCACAATATTATTCACTTTGTACTGGCTCCGGCATAACATTGTGACGACATCACAACTTCGTTGTATCTCTTATGCCCGGGCTACACGTGGCTAGTTTTTCAAGCTAGGATAGCAAGCTAGTTTTTTACCAAACTGTCCTGGCTTGCTGACCTAGCTTGGAGCATGCTAGTTCTG
This sequence comes from Hemithea aestivaria, assembly GCA_947507615.1. Classification (NCBI taxonomy): domain Eukaryota; kingdom Metazoa; phylum Arthropoda; class Insecta; order Lepidoptera; family Geometridae; genus Hemithea; species Hemithea aestivaria. Next base: position 6,933,514 of record OX382332.1, on the reverse strand, counting down.
TTTACATGAGGCTAGATTTTTTTAAGCTAGTACTTACAGGAGTGCTGAGGTGACCATTCGTCCAAAATGAACTGCATACAAAAAAAACACTATTCGACTAAAACAGTTGCTTCGAAAACTTTGCTATTTCGCGCTAGGCGAACTAGAAGATGAACTACAAAAACGGGTGTGGACAAGACCGTGGATTTTACGAGAAGATAAACGTGGATCATCTGCTTTACTTTTGGAAGAATTTCGCAATAAAGATTTGGGAGAGTATAAGAGTATTTTGCGAATTGCTGATTTGTTTGATATTCTGTTGTGTCTGGTAGAGCCAAAAAACAAACCAAACGCATGGTTCCTGTTTACTAGCCAACTGCAAACTAGCTTCGCCGGTCACATGAAGCTAGTAAACAAGCCAGGATAGTAAAATCAACGCTACTAGCCTGAAAATAGAACTCCATCCTATTAAAAACTATCCTGGCTTGTAAACTAGCTTACTAGCTTGCTAGCTTACAAATGAAGATAGTTTTGTCTACACGAAGCCAGAAGTACTAGCTTGCTAGCTTACTAACACTAGCTTGCTATCCTAGCTTGAAAAACTAGCCTCGTGTCGCCCGGGCATTATGCCCGGGTGACACGAGGCTTCGTGTAGACAAAACTATCTTCATTTGTAAGCTAGCAAGCTAGTAAGCTAGTTTACAAGCCAGGACAGTTTTTAATAGGATGGAGTTCTATTTTCAGGCTAGTAGCGTCCCTCCACCTCTGATTTTACTATCCTGGCTTGTTTACTAGCTTCATGTGACCGGCGAAGCTAGTTTGCAGTTGGCTAGTAAACAGGAACCATGCTTTTGGTTTGTTTTTTGACTTTATTAGACACAACAGAATATCAAACAAATCAGCAATTCGCAAAATACTCTCCCAAATATTTATTGCGAAATTCTTCCAAAAGTAAAGCAGATAATCCACGTTTATCTTTTCGTAAAATCCACGGTCTTGTCCACACCCGTTTTTTGTAGTTCATCTTCTAGTTCGTCTAGCGCGAAATAGCACAGTTTTCAAAGCAACTGTTTTAGTCGAATAGTGTTTTTTTTGTATGCAGTTCATTTTGGACGAATGGTCACCTTAGCACTCCAGTAAGTACTAGCTTAAAAAATCTAGCCTCATGTAAACAGAACTAGCATGCTCCAAGCTAGGTCAGCAAGTCAGGACAGTTTGGTAAAAAACTAGCTTGCTATCCTAGCTTGAAAAACTAGCCTCGTGTCGCCCGGGCATTACGTTTTTAATCAGATTTACTTACAAATAAAAAAATGCGTGTCCTATTTCTTAATAACCTACATTGTGGACTTAAATAAAAATAATAATAAATATTTCGGGACATTACACACAGCGCCACCTAACCCCAAGCTAAGCAACTTAACGTTTGTGTTATGATAAAAATATTTTTATATAAAACCCCATTTGCAGTAAAGTTCGTCCTCACCTAGTTCGTTCCCATATTGTGTTTAAATGAAAGGTGGACATTATTTTTAAAATAGTTCTGCTATATTTTGTTCTACGGTTTGTCTTTCAAATTGTTTTCACTAACAAAAACACGTATCTAATATTTTTTATTAATCTAATTGACAAACAAAATTATAATTTTTGGACCCATCAGAATGTGTTCAGTAGCAAAGACTCATTAGGCACACATTCAAACTTTCGCCTTACAATATCCTAGCAAGTTGAGATAGCTGTGTTTATTTAACACATTAGAAATTACGTGAACACATAACCCTTAATTTAAAAGTGCCTAATGAGATATTTAGCTAAAATGTTGTTTGTTACCTACCTAATTAGTTACGGTTGCTTTTACTTTTAACTCTATTTACATAATAAGTAACTGAGTCAATTGTTAAGACTATTTAAGAACAATACCATTGTTTAAAGAACAAGTAAAAGTCATAGCAGAAAATTACAAATATAATGTATTAATAATGTATATGATATTATTTGTGTGACGTAACTAGTTCCTATTGGCCGAGATATAGGTGTCATTTATGGAAATAAGAACAACAATAGATTTGCTTATAAGAGGAATGAATCGTAGAATATGACTAGAAGCTTAAAAAGGCTTTAGGTATAGATTTTAGAGACTGGCATGTTAACGCTCCAGTCGAAGCATCGTTCAAGTAAATTGTTGATTTAAGTTTAAAAAACTCCTAAAAGATTATCTCAGTTAGTACCTACCTACTTCATTGAATTCAAACTTAAAGTATAATTTTAAATTAAGTAATTCTTCAACTGCATGATTCATATTATTAGCAAGTGATTATGTTGAGGTGGTTTCTCTATACAAAAAAATTACGGATTTCACTTCATTATAAATACCACAAAAAGTCAATGTAACTGTAATTGGATGTATTATAGAGTTAATTTGTTCAGTTGATGATTGACAAATTAAATTGATGTGGCATATTGCGAAATGCCAATTTATTGCTTTGTGACGAGATTGGGGTAATACGCCACAAAAATGACATAGGTACTGCAACGCAAACCCATAGAGAATATTGATTGTAGGGCTTTATTTTGTTGTCATTAGTTTAATTTAAAAAAGCTTAATGTTTTGCTGACTAGACAGTTTCAGTCTACTTCGTTGTCTGATTTTCTCTGGTTGGTTTGTCGTTAAAGGTAATCCAACCATGTATTACCTATACGGTAGAGTTAAGCCCAGAATTGCATTTCGTTTTTGCTAAGGACATTTAATTTTTGGCGGCTTATAGTGATTCCCACCAGTATTAGTTAATTGACAATACGGCCTCTGGTGTGTCATCTTAACTACTACACACTCAACACGGAGAACAAGATAATAACAATTATACAGTCTTAAAGTTACGATTTTTAAAACTATCGCGAGTGTTCTCCATAACTAAAAACAGGCAGGCGTGCACTCCTGATGAAGGACATCGTCATTTTCCGAAACCGTGGTTGAGATATCCTCGACAATATTAGACGTAAGTTGTGCCGTGTTTGTTGTTTTTAGTTTTAAAATTTTCGCGTATAAATCGTGCAAAGGCATCCTCGATACATGCACCAAATAGTGGTACCTACATATGAGTATGTGCACGTTCGAACGCGTGGTTTTGCAATTCGCCGGTCCTATCGGGGCGGTCGGGCTGCACTCGCCTGCAGTTGCATAAATACCTTGCGAAACTCGTATCGCGGTCACTGCCGCCACACTACGCGTCTAGTTAAGGGCACCTGCCGCACCCTTTATCGGAACATTGCTGTCGGCACGTTTTACTCTTCTGCAGCATGTTTCTCTGTTGTGACGTGCAATTTGGTTTTGATTGAGGTCACTTGAACGATAGATGATGTAAAATATCGATGCAAATTATAATTAATGATATGAACTTGAAAAGCGCCTAAGTATTCAAGATACAAAGCCCTACGCAACACTTCGCTGCGCTCGTCATGTTATCCGGAGAAATAAGACGTTAAGTCTTTAAAATTCAGTATTTTCTGGGCACTGGGCATACCGGGCACGTCGAATATTGGTTAAGGTCGTGGTTATTAACCCAGACGGGACCTCGCATTGAGAAACCCTCCTACCGCCTACCATTAAATTACCTAGGTAACACTGTTATGTGAGGCTGTAATATGACGTTATCGAACATGAAGAGCTTCAAGTTCACATAGTAAGCTTGTACTTGTACCTACGAGTGTTTAATTCCTAAATGACGATGGTACCGTATTAGGGATTGATAAAATGTATTACCCTAGAATTGATATTTTGTTTATTGAATTGATATTTTCTCGGGCGAGATGCGGCAACGATATCCGCAGGGTCAGAGGGTCGCTGGGAGTGGTTGAAGAAAGAAGACAGGAGACCGAGTTGGGTGGCGTGATAGGGGGAGGCCTATTTAAAATTAAATTGATTAATTAAATATTTTAGGACATTTCACACAGCGCCATCTAACCCCAAGCTAAGCAACTTAATGCTTGTGTTATGGTGGTTATTTCCAGCACTGGACGACCGTGGGCTGTTGATGATGATGATATTTTATATGAAGATGATGTTTTATGAAATTTGAACTAACCGTTCAAAACTATGTGTACGATAAACGTTTAATCAATCGTAAAATCTCAGTACGTTAAAACAATTCATACATTTATGACGTTCATGAATAGTGTCTTGTGACTAACACAATGTAATGTACTCATTGTTGCATTGCTTTAGTGCTTTTGTCTTTTATATGGAGTGCTTCGTCATAGGCCCGCTTGCTAACGTGGCCAAATATAGATAGAGTATCTACTATGTTCTGAACAGTTAGAAGTATGAGATATACTCTGTTTGTATACAAAATAATGGTAAGAACCAGTTTATGATAAATCTAGTGAGATTATGAACTATCGTTAGATTGTAAACAAAAAAAAAATTACGCAAAAGTAAAAACATTATGTTGTTCATGGTGTTGGTGGCAACTAACACCATGAAAATACAGGGATACAGGAATACAGGGCACTGTATCTTTATCTTTTTGTAATAGGTACTACAGTAAAAAAACTATGAATATAATATATAGAATTTCTAAGTGCACGTAAGAGACTAAAATCCAAAAAGTGCATTGTTAACGCTTTACCTCTCCATTTATTATGATCTCAAAAAAGCACAAATTTCTTTAAAAAAATGTTTTTCTTCAAATGCAGCAAAATTCATTGCAGTAACTTTATTATTCGTGGCATTATTTTATCTATGTTTATAGATATTTGTATGTTAAGTCTCTAAGAAGTATCAACTTAAGTGATGTTATTATAGTGTTGAATAAACGCACCATTAGTTAGCGTTATTTACCTCTGAATAAAGCCTAAATACCTAAGCAGTGTTTAAACTGAAGGACGACTGGATTATAAATCAGACACGTAATTACTCGATAATTTTATGGTGTGTCCGCTACCAACTTTAATTAATTATTGCTATTGATCTGAGTTTTGAATTCTACTTAAATATCTTATGACTCTCGAGTAAGAAGCGTTGGCGCAGTGAACCTAGAATTTTCTTATTGGTCGTAGTCTCATGACTGAGGGACGTGATCATAGTGTCTCATTAGCTTTGAAACCATTTCCTTACATCTATGCCGGTCCTGCGCCATTTGGATTGATGCTTGTAGGCTGGCTCCCGTAGCATTCTGGGTTACATGCGTACATCGCGTGGGTGAGCGTCCTCTACCTCTCTTCCCTTCGACACTGCCAGAATACCCTATCTAGAATTTTACATCATTGTGAAATGGGAAACTCCGTATCTACTAATTATTAATTATGGGTAGCGTTATGTCTTACTATCTGGAGAGCGTCTTGCTCGTCTTCTTACTTACTTGAATTTAAAAAAACTTATAAATTATATTTGTTTATTTTTGTTGTTGGTTGTAAAGATTTCTCGCCTTAACCGAAGATGGTAAACAACCTAGTTAATAATGGTTTCTCTAGGTAGAAATCGACTTCAATACGTAGAAGTTGTGCTTGCTAGAGACATGGTCGTGGCGCGAGTTTTGTAACTTGTGCCTTAATGACGCTTTTAAATAGATTCAAAATTAGAGAACCCCTTAATCAAACGTTCCAAAATAAGCGGTATCTAGCTGTTTTTTCAGCTATATTTTCTTAAATATTTTTTGGTCATCACAAAATTTTAGATCAATCGAGTTAGACGTGAAATAAAACATACGCGTACAAAGTTCGTATTTCCTATCTGTTTTTCTTAGAGAGGTACTTACCATAGATAGTAAAGTCTTAAAATAGAGTATTAGGTATTTTGTATAAATTGATTTAATTTAAAAATGCTTCTTTTTGAATAAATGCGTTTCTTGTTTTGCCAGAGATATCTTAAACCGATCAATGTTAGTAAGTGTGTGTTTTGTGTTGTTACAGCGAGTGTCAACATGCGGGCCGTGTGTGTCAGCGAGCACCGGCGTCACAGCGGGCCTGGGCCGCCGGCTCGCCTCCAGCCTACAGAGCACCAGCACCGGCTCGCTACCAGACTACGGCACACAGATCGTCGACCCTTACCGCTTGCTCGAAGACGACCTCAACGGCATATACGAGGATATCAGAACGGTAACATTTGTAACCAACTGACTAATATACGCATTATGGCTTTACATCAGCCGATTTCGTGGTCAATCGCTAACATAAAGTGAATATTAGTGACGTTTCTGAAACCCAATGAAGGACAACGCTATCAACTAAAGTCCAACCTACCTGTTCTATAAATTTCGTGAGTAAAACCCATCCGAAAACTATTTGATTGTGTGTAAATCTCTTCAAAATCTCTACAATTCGGTACATCAGTAAAAAACCGGCACATTGACATTTTCTACTTACCTATTTTGCGACAAATATGACATGTTACCTAACACTTGTATTTTTTGTCGCAAACAATAATAATATTTCTTTCTTTTACAACTCCTGATGCAAACACGTTTGTAGTTAGTGCCGACAAGTGTGGAGTAATAAAATAATTGAAGTTTGTATCAATAAAGTGATCAGTGTTTACGCGTGTAATAGTGGGTGTCGCGTCGCTTGAGTCCATTGATGCACAATTGTGTCAAAGTCACGACGTGTTAGCGCGGACGGACGCCGGTGGCCGGTTGTGCAACTCGCACCACGCCGATAATTGCGATCAGCCTGCCTCTGTGACTCTGATGCTATCCCTCTGTGAATACTTCGGTATTTTTAACGAATTTATTACGTGCATTACGAGTACGTGTGGTTTCGTAAAGAGTTGAAACAGTATTCAAAATTCGAAACAGTATTCAAATTTCTTAGTTATTCAAAAGCTTTGCACTAGTGAGCGGTTTTTCCATCGCCTTACTAGTGGGCTTCAACCCCGGCTGCTTGAAATTACTACTAAACTATGTGTATTTACGAGTAAGTTGTCAATTAACTGTCACGATCCGGCACGATATTGCTCTACGTAATATAATATAGGTGTACACTCGTTGGGGACAGAAAGGAAATTCGATCTTTTAAATAGTCCAAGCAGATAAGTAATTAATTAATCAGATTCCACTATCGGCGCATTATCGCTCTATCGGACGCAATAATGGTCAGAGGCTATCGTATACTAATAGAGAAATTCATTAGTTTGATCGATTCTCAACACGAAAACCAATAAAGATGGATTACTCTTGGCTCCTAAATGCAACAGTCACGCAATTTCAACTTATTTTAATTAACACACCGAGTAGTATATTAATTAGTAATGCATCAAAATTATAGACATCTCAATGCCCTCTCAACCTATCCAATCCCATTAAAATCTACATTAAATTGAATAAATATTCTTAAGACATTCTATTGACCTCTAAACAAAACATTTGAGAGTAATCGCGATAGATCTTTTGCGGTTTTGCAAATGACTTGCAAAAATCTCGGTAATGTTGCAAAATATTGAATAGGACGGGGATGCCCTTGAATGTAAGTTAACATAATACATATAATAAACATGTTCAAATGTACAAGTAATGCTAGATAATATAACGGCCTTAGGTTATGTCATAGGCATTGGTTTTGGTAGGACCTGTTTAATTGTTACTTGTAAGGTAATTGTCTCATTAGCATATTGACGTTATCGTTAAATGATTTATTATGAAAGTAAATTTTGTGTTACATGACGATCATTAGTTTAGGTACTTATTACAGGTCATGTTTCCTTTCACTAAAAAGAAACAGCAAATGTGATTTTAAAGTTTTGAAGATTTCAAAAACTGCGCCTGTTACCGACGCGGATTTTTCGTTTAGAGACAGGAGATACTTTTTTTTTTTTTTTTTTTTTATGTGATAAAGTAGAAGACGGGCAAGACGCTCTCCTGATGTTAAGAGATAACGCTGCCCATAATCAGTACAGTGTAACCTAGGATTTCACAATGATGTGAAATTCTAGGAGCACTGCACCAACGCTTCTTACTCAAGAGTCATAAGATGTTAAGACTCTTTAGCCCAGTAATTTCGCTAGCTACAGTGCCCTCCTACCGGAGCACAGTAATGTTTGCACATTACTGCTCAGGCGGTAGAATAACTGGCACTGTTGGGGTACCCACCTAGACGACCTCCTGCAAAGGAAGTCTGCCCCCGGTAAATACTTTCGTTTAGAATAGAGAACAAGACGATCCCGACGTCTTGTTCATATTATAAAATTACTTATGCCTAGAGGTAAATAATACCACAGTAATAATAATGATACATAGCTGCTAGAATACTTCATATGTGTTGCAGTAACAAACTTATTTCCACGAGTGCGTTGGTAATTACAAGTCTGCCATAAAACTTACTTTGTCAAACTGATCTGATTCTGACACCTCTAGGCTTCTACCTTTAGGCTAATTTATGTTACACGTGTGAGATTGCGACATGAATGATGGAACTGATTTGTGAACGGAGCATAAATTATTGAAATCTGTACGTTCAGATAATACTAAACTGATTGTATTGTAATACCTACTTATGAAGTCTTAAACAAACTTTGTGAACTTTCGGTTACGATCATTCGACAGTTGCTTTTATTGCAATGAATTTTTAGTGCTTCGATTTTCCATATGTCTTGCAACATTGGTAGGAACCTAAGGAAAACCTGAAGAGCAAAAAATAAATAAATTTGGAGAAAAATGTTTATATAGTCAAGGTTCCCATTGGTCAAGTACGGGCCGCGGATTTATTTGTTGAAAAGTGTTCGAACTGTTTGTTATTAATGTAAATTTCATCTATAGATATAGATAGATAGATATATTTCATCTATAGATAGATTTCATCTATCCTCCTCCTTGAGTCGTGTTCTCCATTACTGTGGGTCGTGACGCCTCCCTTGTAGGATGCGATCTCTTATGATAGAGCGTCATCTAGGCCGGTTGGATGCAATTTTCAGGGCCTCGTGAACGGGAGCTTCGAGAGTGGTGCGGATCTGATCTGACCAACGCATCGGACTGCGACCTGGGGACCTCCTTCCTTCGATTTTACCAGTGACTATGAGCTTCTCCAGATTTTCATCTCCTTTCCGAGCTATATATGGCCGAAGTTATCTCTTAACATCAGGAGAGCATCTTGCTCGTCTTCTTACTTCTTCACATAGAAAAAAAAAAGTACTCAAAGATTCTCTTCAGACAGATAGTTGACAGTCTTGTCTATCCATCCCGCCTCCTAGGTTTAGTCTGCCATCAACGGCCGCGTCATCGTTAAAAATCTCGCCAGATTTTGGTCAAGTCTAACGTATTTATAACTAATAAAAAAAATCCCAAAGATTCCACACTTAAAAATTTAAACTTTTCCCAAATAAAGAGATTTACTAAGAAATGAAATATCATATATTTTCAAGTTTATACCAAAGTATTTGCAAAGGCAGGATGAGTACCAGTGGTTGCCAAGTTAGCGCGAGTAGTTCGCCTACTTTCCGTTTGGAAAACTCGTCCAAAACTAGGCCCTCACATGAATGCTGTACTGGCTTGTTGCACATTTCTAAATGCTAGTTTACTGTGTTTACTACCTCTATTTTTATATAAGGCATGTCCGACTGCGTTTATGTAAAAGTGCTACTTCGTGACTTTGAATGTTGAGAATGTCTCGGTATTTTCTCCATGAAGGCAATAATATTATTGAAACTATCATTATTTTTTACGATAAGAATGTACCTGCTACTGCCAAAATGAGTACGATGATAGAATGTGACCAAATACACGCGTTAAAAATATAACTGGCATTATGCCCATATCTTAAAAATAGAATAGAATCTCTTAAAAGATTACAGTATCTATCTAGACGAGATGATATAAGAAAAAGTATTTATAAGTGTCGTTTATTTTCATTTGGGTATTATTAAATCTTCAGAAAAAATGTCAACCCATAAATTTTATTTCATAAAATTGTTAAAAATAATTGTGTCACTTTGGTTTATTCAATGTGTAAAAAAATGTAGACCCATAAAATTGTTTAAAAAAAATTAATGTGTTACTTTGGTTTATTCAACGTGTCATATATGACATGTTCATGAAAACTATGTATAACGATTGCTTATTATAAAGTGATTCTTACAAATATCCAATCACCAATTATTGTGTGGTTAATACAAATTGTCGTTAAATACGTAATAGTAGTAAATAGAATATTGCATAATGTTGCGTGGATGTGTGACATTGAAATGTTACAGTCATAAATTATCACGTTCCAAATCTGTGTTACTGGTACAATAACGCAAAATAATAGTCAATATATTCCAATGACATAATTTATTAGTACTACAAGTTACATTGATGCAATAAACATATTTTTCCGATAAGCGGAAATTCAAGGACCCTCCTTAATATATAAGCTATAAAAACTTATGTAAAATTGCATTCAAAATTTTCATGTATACGGGTATAATACGGTTCATAGGTACGGATTCCCTACTTACTATTACTTACATTTTTTATTACGTGGTTTGATAAAGGCGACATTGACATATTTTTTATTAAACTCAAACTACATTTATTCAAATGTACTACAATAACAGAACACCTTTGGTCATATTATGTATATGTAGGTAATCAAGTCATCTTCCTATAGCGACCAAAAATCTGATAATTTCATATCTTAAGACCTATAATATGCCACTCATGCTGACTATCAAACTATATTTATTAGGTATATCCGATAATATGCGCTTTTTTTTATAAATGATAACACTGATTAAGATATTATCAATACGAAACATCGACAAGTGAAATTGCATCAGTAAAAATATCTGCTATTTCCAAATTAGTTATAGTGTGTTGCCAACAAGAACAAAAAAAAAATTTGAGATAACAAAGTCTTCGTAAAAAGTATTTTTATCATCAAGGGCATCCAAAAATAGTCACAGTTATCACTCTACATTCGCGAACAAAAAAAGTACCTACTCAATAAATTGAACGACTCGATAGGTATATGGCCACCCTAATTTGATCAATGACAACGTATACATATATACTTCAAAACATGTATCATTTTAAAATAATCAAAGATTTTTACCTTAACTTTTTTTGTTTACCGGAGGTGGGCGTAAATGTCTGCGACACAGTTTTTAACTAATGCGGACATCATCGTCTCTGCAACGTTTTGTGAACCCTTGTTATTTATTCTAAATAAAGATGATTTGATTTGTTTGCTTTGGACCACCATCACGCCTAAATACATGCGATTTCGAGGAATGTATCGTTTATAATATAATGTATCACTTACTAACACTTTAGAACGTAGAGCTCGTCTTATATTATTATTCACTCTGATCCCACTGCAAGGGAAAGACCTAGACTATTTCCCCTCTTTTCTCTGGGTAGAGGCTAATTCTTATGACAGAAAATGTCTCGTTTATCTTATATAAAAAAATATATCGTGCCGGACAACAATAAACATTAATAAATTTTATTTACCCATTGATAGTCCGTATAATTAAAGGGAAATGTAATTACAATCGATACAACCATCGGTACTCGATTAATTCGGAAATGTTTTTATCGATGCACGATTCTTCCGCCAGCGATGCGATGCCTTTACAAGGTTTCCATTCCGCTGTTGTTATGCGGTCGTTTACATTTTATGTCATAAAACATTTTTATGGTTGTCAGTTGTTCAGATTCTGAATGGTCAAGTGGTAATTCAGAATCTGTAAGTAGAGAAGTCTCATGGAGAGAGACTAATTTTAATATAAAATAAAATAAATTGTATTATTATTCAGATAAAAATATTACTTCATACGGATAAAGCTCAGAACTTAAGCTCTTATTTATAATATTGCTTGAGTGTGCTTGAATGTACATTTGGGCGGAATGTTGATTTTGTGACCTCTTTGTGAAAAAATAAACTAATTTTATCTTTATATTATATCAAAGCACTTAGATATTATAATACAATGTGGGAAAACTATGATGCTTGTCATAGAGAATATGTAGAATGTAGATATTAACGCCACCTTTCATTTTGTGAAAATTCTACGATTAAGCTTAATAGACGTAAGAAAAATATTTTAGAAAATAGGCTGTCAATCTCTTACGGTGGTTACATCCTCTTAAATGTTCCCTACGTAAAGGGGTCCCTTCCCGCACCCCTTATTCACCCCTCATTCTGAATCGATCTATCAATTGAAATCAATAGATTTGACGTAAAGAGGCGACAGAACAACTTTCGGATTGATAATATCAGTACGATCGTGGTCAAACGACTGTCGTGCTCGTCTCATTCACTTATTTCCATAAAAATGTGTATAAAAGCATTATTTATTCACAAAACTGGTCGCAGCCTCCATTATCCGAACAATAAAATTGATGTACAATCATAATGAGTCGAGGAAACGCTATGCCGAAACAGACATTGTATGCAAGGGGGCACTTGCGACAAACTGCAGCGTTGCGACAAGATAACATGAAAATCACCATAAAGTCCTTCAGGCGAGTTAGGAAATGAATTAGAAACTTTGATGAAAATGCGTAGCTAGTCAGAAACAAATAAATTGAAAAACATTAACAACCGTGTCGTCAAGCGGTCATTATGACTGGCATGTTATGGCTCGATGTAAAGGGAGGCATTTATCCCGCCTTCTGGGTTTAGTCTGCTACATCTACGCCCGCATCGTCGCTAAACATCACGTGAGTTCGTGGTCAAAGGTTTATATATTACTAGTTTACCCGGCAAACGTTGTTTTGCCATATAAATAATTTCCTAGTAATTTCTAGTGTAGACAAAAAATAGCTTACTTATTGGAAGTATGTTAGAATGTGTATATTGTATGTATGTAAGAATGTGGTATATGCGTGAAATAAGCATTATTTTATGGAAAAATTTTTCAAACAAAAGTAAAAAATTAAATTTTATGAAAACATTGTCTCTTATAATTTTTTCATACAACCAATATTTCCATTGACATTTCAAAATAAAGATTCATAATGATTGATTTTTTGGAAACTATGAAAATCTTAATTGTTCAATTACATTTTTTTAATGAAATTAAATTAAAATTACATTTTTATAAGATCAACAACATTTTCGATATAAATAAAAAAAAGTATACTTACAACACAAAATCCGTTGTTATTGGAAGCTCATGTCACGTGTTGAGTACTTTTGAGGTTATAAAATCACTTGATTAACTAATCGTGCAAAATACACTCAAAATTGATAATTTAATTATTATTGATAAAATAGGAATGATTAAAAGTTAATATGAGAGTTACACTGAGATACCAAAATAATAATTGTCAACGTTACTACTACACTTGATGCATAAACAATAATGATGGCCGACAACTGTGTAGGGAGTGAGAAAGAAAGGAGACCGGCTTCGTTCTCATCCCTACTCCGTGCTGTTTACTGGGTCAGAAGTGACACCTGTAGACATCTGGCGGGGATAACTAATTAAATGACGATTGATCAGTTTTTGACCGGAGAGGAAAAATGATTAAATTACTAAAATGGCTATTAAAAAATAAGGGTTGATCGTAGAAGGGTGAAAATTGAGGATTGTATGTATTTTTGTATGTTGTATTATAAAAAAATAGAAATTAAAAATTTTGTCTAAAAAATAAAAAAAAAATTTAGGGGTGGACTACCCCTAACATTTAGGGGGATGAATAATAGATGTTGGTCGATTCTCATAGATACCGGATAAGCACAAAAAATTTCATCAAAATCGGTCAAGCCGTTTCGGAGGAGTATGGCAACGAAAACTGTGACACGAGAATTTTATATATTAGATATTATGAATAACAAAACATTTCAATTAGACTGTAACCTTAACCTTTTTACAAGCTTTATATTACTTTCACCTGTCTGTTGTCTGTCTGTCTGTCTGTCTGTAATCAAATCTTGCAAGTTTAATTTGACCCACTTCCCGGTTTCCAATTGAGCTGAAAATTTGCATGCGTGTGTAAATCGGATGACAATGCAATATTTTTATGACATCGAGCTGATCTGATGATGGAGCTGGAAGGTGGCCATAGGAACTCCGTCATAAAACAACGCAACCCCATCGAGTTTGGGCTCATTTGATTCGTCTTGACGAGTACTTTATGATACAAGACGATAATAATAATTAAAGCTTGTTTTTAAAAAGTATTTTTAAAATTTCACTTGTTAGGGCTGAATTTGCTTATCAAGATGTTTCAATGAAATAATCGCGTTGTTCGTGAAGATGGCATTCCCTGTAGTAAACATAAGTTATACCCAATCTTAAAATACACCTTCACTATTAGCTTATTAATGACGTCTATTGCGTTTCGAGACTGGTCGATTACTGAAATATTACCTACTAAATTATTGCATATTAATAGGTAAAACCAGTGTAACATTTTCGTAGCAGAGTCTACGACGTTTCGTAGCATGCGCTACGTGATCTACGAATGATATTAACGTAATGTTTTCAATATTTAAAGCAGATACATAAAGAGATTGAGTAGAAGCCAATTTTGAGTCGAATTTTATTAGCCCAGAGAGCGCTTGAAATCCTTAATTAATTTACATAAATTTATTAAGGATTTGTTCTTAAAGCGCGCTTTAAACGTCTTGTGTACCGGCTTTTAGCCTCAAGCAGTAGCGGTCGTCCATCTGTGTAACATTAATTCTTCTGAACCACTGAAAAGTTGGCTCACAACCAACTTATTTTCCTTTGTAATGGACAAAGCATGTACCTAAGACTTGCGATATGCAGAGTAATAAGGCGAAAGGGCGCGCTTGAGGAACATTCACAAACTTACAAATTGTATGCGTAAACACCAGTTGCGATACGAAACATTGCATATTCATGTGCTAAATGTGTGGCTCCATTGTTACAGTGTTTTATTTAATTTTGTGTAGAATGGGAACTTTTACCTAAAAACTTACAAGACTGATGAGATCTGACTGATGACTCGTATTTTAATCATGTCCTCGCCCTAGACTCTACACAACCGCCTTCAAGAAAAGCTGTATAATTCTATGTCCAAAAAATGGTCGGATCAGACGATTTTTTAGAATTTGTCCCCTTTCCTCGAAAAAAGTTATGTAGAGCAAAGTCGAGGGTGAAAAAACGAAAAAATAGGGTGTTATTAGAAATTTGTTTAAAAAATGATGAAGTCAATAATAGTGGTAACACCAACACATAATTTGATGATTGTTTTTAAGGTATCCACAGCATAAAACCTCCTAAGTGTAGTTAGAGACGACCGGAATACAAAGATTTACGTTTCTTTCGAAAAACCGGCGTTGCAGATTATTTGCCGTCGAATGTTTCCGTTGGGCCACAGATTGAAATTTTCTAGCAATGGATAATTTCTGAGGGCGAGGAAGTAAAACTAAGTTGTTTCTATAGATAATTATAACTAGCTGCGCCCAGTGATTTTACTCGATGTAAAATAGCCTAAAATATGTTATTCCAGGGTCTAAGCTATCTCTATACCAAATTTCAGCTCAGCTTTCCACCCGTTCAGGTGTGCAAGAATAACAAATATACATAAATTCTTACAAACTTTTACGTTTATAATATTAGTAAGAAGTAAGATATATTTTTTTATACAACGAAGTAAGATGACGGGCAAGACGCTCTCCTGATGGTAAGAGATAACGCTGCCCATAATTAGTACAGTGTACTACCCAAAATTCTAGGTGCACAGCGCTAACGCTTCTTACTTGATAGTCATAAGATGCTAAGACTCTTCAGCCCAGTAATTTCACTGTACTTCGTTTCAAAAACAAAGATAATTTTTGCAGGGTTTGAAGGTTATATATCAATGAAAATATCATTGACTAGCTTATGCTCGCGGCTTTGCCCGCATGACAAAATCTTTTCTTAGCGGAGGTCTACGTCATAAAACCTATATATGTTCCAAATTTCAACCTATTCCGTCCAACGGTTTAAGCTGTGCGTTGATAGATCAGTCAGTCAGTCAATCAGTCACTCTTTCCTTTTATACAGGGTTTTTGGTTATTCAGTACATAGGTGTATAGGGCCTTATTGGGGATATTTTGTCCACGTAATGAGATAACTAAAAATAAATAATTATACAGCATTATTTTTTTAATGATTTTTAAAATTGTCACCTCGATTTTTCGAAAAAATATAAATATTTCGAAAACCGTAAATTTTCGCGGAACATATATTGCGCTCAAAACATGACCAAAGCCCAATAAGGCCCTATACACCAATGTACTGAATAACTAAAGACCCTGTATATTTAGCTATATTCACAAAAAAACATTATATCCGATATATATCGGATGTATTATGATACATTTTCGATGTATATCGAATTAATTAAGATATTGAGCCTTCGAACCCTGCAAAAAAAAATCTATGTTTTTGAAACATAGTATAGATATATGAATGTAATGTGTAAAAATGTTACATAAACTAGATTCCAACTCGACTGTAGCCCCTTTGACCGCAGGAGCTGCAGAAGAACACAAACCAAACAGAACTGAACACCATAGCCACATACTACTTCGACGGACAAGGCAAGGCGCTCAGACCCATGGTTGCGATACTCATGGCGAGAGCTGTCAACTACCATGTCTATGGAGAAAACAGGTACTATATTTCACTTTATATCACTACATACATTAAAATAAAGTTGCTTCCCGCGTCTGTCTGTCACTATGTATGCGTAAATCTTTAAAACTACGCAACGGATTTTGATGCGGTTTTCATGAATAGATAGAGCGATTCAAGAGGAAGGTTTATCCTTTTGCATATATAAAAGATGATTTAACCAGCGTCCATGTTTAAGGTACGGCACTTACAAGAATGGCTAGTAAGGCCTATACGGGAGTGGCAACGTCGTCCACAAAATGTACAGACAAATTGTGATCCTGGTGTGGCTGGAGGATTGGCCGCACGTAGGTGCCGTCTGTCACGTTTTTGTGCTAGGTGCTCGAACCAGGCACTATCATCCGCAGAAATACCGTCAGATAGTGTCTTCCTCCAGCTAGCACGATCATTTGACGCTTCTTCCCAGGTTTTAGGGTCGATGTTAATTGACAGCATGTCCCTCTTAGCGCTATCCTTGTAGCGGAGCATAGGCCGTCCAACAGGTCGTTTAGCGTCAGCAATTTGTCCGAGGAGAGTCCAGAAGGTTTATATGTATATGCAAAATATAGTAGAAGAACACTGATAATTTTGTATTGAATTGCTCGCGGGTCTATTAGTTATGTACATTGTTTACTATTTACTTCTTACTATACCTAGTGGTTCTAAAATTTGTTATTGGATTAAGCTTCTAATGCTACATACCAAATTTCAGCTCGATCAAAATAATATTTGTTTGCCCTACAAATATATTTTTAAAAAATATTGGTACACGTATTTTTTTCTTTGTAAATTTAATAAATAACCTGTGAAATACCACCCACCAAAATTGCTTGGTCGTGAGGTCACTAGTCGAACTCTGATTTATTTTGTACCGGATACTGACAAAGCATTTTTTTGTATTCACAAAAAATACTTATCTATTTTTTTTTTATTTGAATTATATAGGTCCGGACTAATTATATTTGATTTATTTTAGTCTTGTCATTTTCTAATTTATATTAAGTGAAAATCATACAAATGATCACTAGCAAGTTAATATTGTCGCTTCGTCTCAGCGCTTTTTGTTTAAGCGTTCCACAACCTCATACGTTAATAATTTTCTTTGAATTATAAACTTGCTTCATACGAGTACATATTTGTTAAGTAGTGTATGTTATTAAGAAGTAAGCCGCAACACTCAACGAACCGTAAAGTGATTTTTTAAAGAATAACTTTTCATTCATACAAATTCGCATAATACAGATACCTAATACAGATACTTCTTCGCTATCGTTACCGCCACTGTGTGTAAATCCTTTAAAAGTTTACCTTCTCTCCACATCTTGTTTATTCAGTTACCCAACTGTTGGCAACAGTTTGGATTGCGTTCGGACTTCAGAGCGCGGCTTCATAGTTCAATGTCTACTGGAGAACCTTGAACGGACGATAGTTTTTTAAACCGCGTCGTAACGCATTTGACTGTTGAACTTTTCATTCTTGCGATTGAGCTGTAAGCTTTATGTTTTTTTGTTGTAGGTACATCAATTAGTTTGTATAGTTCTTTAAAACAGTTTAGTCAGTAAACATATGTAAATATTTTGGGGGCACCTTTTTATTGGCTATTTTTTTTGTGCGAGTGAGTAATTGGCAAAAGACTGCTGCTAACGAATAATAAAAAAAAATCTTTAAAAATGATATGATAAAGAATGGATGCTTGGTATTCTTTGTGTGTTTAAGTTCAGTTTTAAGTACGACAACTCTTTGTTTCAGTTAATCTGATTTTTTACTCGTACAAAACGTTACAATGTTGTTACGAATAACTTAATTTATAATCTCACGCCACATAAAATCTAATCAACACGTAGTACAATATTAATGATGGGATCCTATTAGCATTAAGTACGTTCTGTTAATATAGAGGTACATGTTATAACTCACGTGCTATGTATTTGTTCACGTGGAAGTTTTACTTGATCTGTAATTATTGACTTAAATATTAATTAGTCAATAATTTGCGGATGTCAATCTTAAATCGCCGAAATCTTTGTTCTGCTGAGCAAACATGACCTTGAATTTTCACCAGTTAAACTAGTTAGTTTCTACTGGCGGCGGATGAGTGCCTCGGCGTACTCGCTGCCCCGGGATTACCCCTCGGATTTTTAATGGGCATCCCCGCCGCGCCCATATTCGGCGGGGGAGTCCAACATCCCCGCGCTCCCCTGCGTGGGATGATGATGCGTAACTCATTTTCCCTGGGTCAAAATAAAAGTTAGTTTCTACTGAATGGCAAACGTTTTATGTACGCCGTTTACGAGTATGTCCGCATTATGAGTGTGATTTACTTAGTTGAGCATGATCATGCGTTTTATTTGCATTGTAGAAAGTTAGAAAAGATTTAAGTAAAATGCTCGCTCATTGTCCGGATGCAAGAAAGTTGTAATGAATACTTCTGTTATAATAACACCTACTCATATTATTTCTTCCTGTATTGAATTCGTATAGTTCTTAACGATTAACATTTATTATCAGAAATGCTATTGGCTGATTAAAAAAAATCAAAACTTTATGTTAAAATTAAGAAATCCTTGATTAAGAAAGAGGGAATTGTTAAATTAAAAAAGCTAAAATAGTCGAAATGTTCTAATGAAGAAAAAAGTTAAACTTAAAAGGCATTTCTTAATTTTAACTTTGACAACCAATTTTGAAGATAACTTTTGCGTTAACCCCTCTTTAGCTTTATGCTGTTTTGAAAGATTACAATTAAAATCCGGACAAACTTGTTTAATTTTTTGCTCTGATGATTACATGTGAACTGTAATTTTCCTCTTTCGTGTCATTAATTTAATGAATAAGTATGGTTCAACGTGCTTTATCTCAAAACTTCAAGGAAAACCCGCGTTTCTGTGATTCCCTGTTTGCATATGATCACAATGTTTATAATAAATGAATAGGAACGACCTATTTGCGCAGTAGGCTCACGCGTAAGAAGCTCGAACACGTAGAGAATATCTTAAATATTTAAATCTCTGTGGTTTTTATTTAAAGTCGTGTCTAGGGAGATGATTTTGATCTTTAGGGAAAATCCTGTGTGTCGGTGCAGTCTACGTTATGTCATGAATGAATACGCATTTTTTATCCATCATGATAGGTATCAAGTATGAATGTTATTTCAAACATAATTAATAGCGTTCAATTAATGTCGCGTTTAAACATGCAATGTACGATTTACACGTGACAATAAATTATTTCAAATTTTCATATCTTTAAAGAAAGGTGAGAAAGATAATATTAGTGCAATTTTTAGAATGTCATGCATGTCTACATGGATGTCAGTTTATTTTATATATTTTTACCTTGAAACTTAGCAACTATTTAAATTGTATTTTGCTCATATTTAATGATTTGAAGCATTTAATGTATTTACGATGCGCGTGATTGCAACATACGAACGTACTGCAGATCTATTTGCACGGCATGTAATTTTGCATATCAACACCTAATCGGCCAAGGCTACACCGACTATTATTATTAATCGGTTGTAATATGAAACACTGACTTCATCTTGAGGTATTGAGCTAATATTTCAAACATTATAGAATTTATGATAACCACGGGAGAGTTGCAAAAGAGTTCCAATTATAAAGCGAAAGACGTACATTTGTCCACTCTTAAAGTACAAATCTATAAGAATTTATTTAGAAAGTTTATTGAAACGAATGCATTCTCCTTTGGGATATCCACTTCGTGCACATGTACTCGTAATATGTGTGCAGTATCAAATTCTCAAACAATACAAAGGCATTTCTGAATGAGAATTTGACAATGCGCTCACATATGTAGGTATACGAGTTATGTGCACTAGTACGTTCGCACGGTCGGGCTTAGTTCGCTTATATAATCGGTAAAGTCTGTCTAACCGGCACAGCAGAACTAACAACCTCTCTGCTGTGACACACGTTTGCCCAACTTGTAGTCGAGTCGACCCTGCCGCTCCAGAATTGGTTTTATTAGCCACCAACGGAAGTGCCAACGCAATCCAACAGTGCTTAAATCGTCTGTAATAGACGCAAAGGCCTATTATGATGATGATTTGAGGAGTTAGTACATTTGTCTCGCGTATTGCCAGTGTCTGCTAATCTGTCTTCTCCTCCACTTTTCTTAGTCTTGGGCACTTCCACTGGATGATAACCAGATCCACCGATCTATTTTTAAAATGATTTTGTTAGTCAAATTAAAATGCTTAGACATATATTAGCTGTTAAAATAACTCGCGATAGTATCTTCACGGGTCAAATGAATGCATAATTAAATGGATTATTTCAAAATGCTCATCCATACGCAAAAGTACGAGTATGTTTTATTTATAAAAAATGCATTTGTATAATTTTTTAAACTAAAAATGGATTATTACGCAAGGGAGTTACATAATTATTATAATCAGGCAGACTAATCATTTATTTTGACTATTTTGTGTATATCACCAAATATAATCATATTGTTATATCATCTGTTAATGACTCAAAGCTTTTAAAAATTGAGTTGAGCTAAAAGAGTTAGTCTTTGAATTATAAAAAATAATGTAATTTTGCAATCTTTACATTAATTAGTATTTATTTATTTTAGAATCCTAAAAATAAAGTATTAGTTTAATGAACCTACATATTTTTATATTATTTTTAAAATCTGAGTTCGAGCAAGAAACAGACTGAGAACCATCAACTGCTTTGACTACGTAACTAAAGTAGTTACTAGATTAGTCTGATCCATTTGCCAACCACGTATATTTGTGTTCTTTATAACTCTAATTTATCTCTGTGTAATTGTTCTTTGATCCAATCAAGTCTTTTATTATCATTACTTTAAATAAAATAACCAACATTTTTTATTAACCACAGTTAATACATATGTTGTTTACATATAACCGACGACTAAAACTCACGGATATAATGGTCGAAGCTAGGCTCGACCATCGCTCGGCCTAGCTTCGATCATTATATCCGTGAGTTTTAATCGTTTGTTTACATATGTAGTTAATACGGATAACACTCACGTTAGTTTTAAAAAACGCAACAATTGTTTGTCCAGTGCATTGCTGCCGTCACAGCGGCAGGTAGCGATGATCAGCGAGATGATCCACTCCGCTTCACTGATACACGATGACGTCATCGACCAGAGCGACTTCCGCCGCGGCAAACCCTCTGTCAACGTACTATGGAACCACAAAAAGGTAACTACTGTTGTATATTATCTTCTTATAAGCACAGAAAAAGCCAATTCACGTAACAGGTCGTCCGGGCTTATGTGGCGCAGAATAGGGATACATGAAAGGATTTGAAGGTCTTTGTCCAGTAGTAGTTAGATAAACAAAAAATCTTACTACTCCTTCCCACAAAATAATTAAAATGGTATTTTTCGAGAATTTTGAGCAAAATGCGTACATCTTCTTCTTCTTGTCGAGTCGATGGATATAATTGATACTATGCGAACATTATCTAATTTATTTATTGACAAATAACAAAGTAATGTTACAGCTTACATTTAGCTAAAGCACATTCGTAATAACGTAACTAGTGGTGGGTCGTTAACGATTTTTGGGTTAACGCAACGAAGCCGTTAAATTCATCATGTTAACCTGTTAAAAAAGCCGTTAACATTATTAACAGGTTTTCATTAATGTAACAGATTTGTATCAACGGCTAATAGTAATAGTAGCAAGCGAACTTAGAAACATAGATATCTCTCACTCTCGCTCGTACAATTTTAAGCTAGCGGCGTCTCGCTCGCTCACATAGGCGCCCTCGCGTCCACTCGGCATATTCCGTTTCTATTCGTTCTTTCAACGCAGAAGAAATAGATAGTTTTAACTGGTTTTGCGTTAACAGCTTCAGATTACGTTAGCGACTTTTGAATACCTTTTCGTTGAGATAATAAAAAAAGCGCATTGCCAAAATCGTTGAATGTAACAGTTGATAGATTTAGCGGGTTTTGTAGTAAACAAAAAACTGTTAATTCGTTAACATTAGATTAACAGTTAAAAAAAGCCGTTCGTTGAATTAACGCCCACTCCTAAACGTAACACGTTTAATTAGTTATACATGTATTGTTCTAAAGTTAAAATATTTATAATAGTACAATCCTTACTCATCTGTTCCCAAGCAGCGTATCGATTTGTCATAAAACTTTACGCCTATATTAACAGTGGAATCATCATATAAAAATAACACGTTTCCAATGCGATCGCGTTGCATACGAATCAATCTTTATTTATGGATGATCGCCTTATGACAGCGCCAACTGATTCTTATGTAGACGTAAACCCTTAACGGTTACGTGAGTTTATGTAAAATGAATAATTTAATTAATTGTGCCTTTAGGCGTCTTGGTTCTTCGATCATCGTTGTTTATGTCTCAGATTCCCAGACATTACTATATTTGTATTTCTATTTATTGATTGTCTTTATATGGATTCTCCCAAAGAACATTATCGCCGGTATCTTATTTTTTAAAAGTCTCTGTAAAATTTGACTCAGAGCGACTTGAAAATAACGATTCGCTTTAACATAAATTCAATCGTAGTATTATTTATGTTAGGTTTCGTAAACAATGGAACCTAAAGTTTTGTGCAAATTTATATGTAAATTACATTACTTATGCCCAATGTGTAGCCAGTAGCCACAGCTAACGCGTTATCATTGGCCTCAAAAGGATCCTGTTGACATGAATTCATGAAAAGATTTTTACTCTCACATAAAACGCAAATTAGAAGAAACTGTACGAAAATCTCTAGCTTATGTTATCACTCATAAATGCTTTTCGAGTGTTATTATTATTGGAACGAAGTTCCTTATCGCGCGTTGTGAAACTGACGGAACGGGGACTAGACGGAAAAAATTCTTACCAAAAGTGACACGACACTTTTTTCTATCCACTCAAACGTCCCGACCGCTATAGCGGCCCGAAAAAAGTTAAGTTAAACGTTACAGCCGCTAGAGCGTCTTAGAGACTTTTTGACGTGTCTGTCTGTCTGTCTGTGTTTGTGGAGGGGGGGGGAGCGGGAGGGGGAGCGGGAGGGGGAGAAGGGAGGGGGAAGGGGGGAGGGGAAGTGGGAATAGGAGGGGTGAGGGGTGATGGGGGATGTGAGGGGGGAGGGGAATGAGGGATGGGGGAGGGGGATGGGGGGATGGGGGGGCTTAACTAGTAGAATACAACGCACTATGATAAATTTTACCGGGGGATTTTACCGGGGGTAGACTTCCTTTGCAGGACGTCGTCTAGGTGGGTACCCCAACAGTGCCAGTTATTCTACCGCCTGAGCAGTAATGTGCAAACATTACTGTGCTCCGGTAGGAGGGTACTGTAGCTAGCGAAATTACTGGGCTAAAGAGTCTTAACATCTTATGACTCTTGAGTAAGAAGCGTTGGTGCAGTGCTCCTAGAATTTCACATCATTGTGAATACCTAGGTTACACTGTACTGATTATGGGCAGCCGTTATCTCTTAACATCAGGAGAGCGTCTTGCTCGTCTTCTACTTCATCACATAAAAAAAAAAAAAAAAAAATCAAGATGGCCGCCACCAAAAAACCGCTAATTACATATTTTGAAAGCGCTGCGTTGGGGGTTTTTTTTAAATTTAATTCACTTGTTGATATAGTAAGCTAGCTGTGCGGCGTGCGCATGTTTCTCTGTCTGTCTCTCTCTCTCTCTTATGGAAAGCAAGCCAGATATTATATTTTCATTTCTATTTCGCATTGAACAGTGTGGTGTCGCGACGATTATTTTTGTTGAGTGCATACAGGTTTTTTGTAAATAATAAATCGTGTAAATCGTGGGAACTTTCGTTCCATCCGGGTGTCCCTTGACACCTCTCAAGTTTTTTTTTTAAATTTAACATTCCCACAATCATTGGAATTTATCACTTAATTTCTTGTTCTTAGTAAGTGTGTTAATCGATTTCGTTAACCCGCGCGTGTGGTTAAACTTGAGACCCACTAAAACGCAAACCAAATAAACGTTTACATATTTTATAGCTGAAGGCCACCAATTTGTATGTGAGTTGAGATGCAATATTATACTGATCATCAGGAAATTCCAGACGTGATGGGAATTTTTAGCTCACTTTTGATATAATGCGACAGAGACGCACAATTTATGCAAGGTTTAAATCTTAGTTGGTAACAAATCACGAGTTGCGTCAATGAGGCAGGAGTCATAGTTTTAAGACAAAGATATACAATGAACAAGTCACATAAAGACGTACTTGCTATAAATCTAATTGCAATTTGGTTTAAGGAACTCACACACTAAAGCTGTTGTAAATATTCACGACGGCTAGCACCTGCTTATTTGCAGCAACATGCAAGCTATAGCAAAATACCGACTTAATAATTAAATGCCACTGCTACGCCGTTCTGACAGTTTTTCGTGTACACGGTCCTTTACTACATCTTTATTACTTACTAAAGGTCAAAGTCAAATTATTGCCAAAATAACGTGTGACTTTAAGAAATTAGTATTTTATTCAGTCATCTATTCTATTTGCTGTCTGTAAGTAGGTGACACCTATTTTGTTCAAAATAATTACATATTATTCAATTTGTCATTGTCCTACATAATTATCAAGTTTTTAATGAATTTTAATGAGACGTGTACCTATTTCGTAGCAGCGCTTGCTTAATTCCTTAGAAACAAGCCAAAATATTATATTATAATTATACAGAACACAGCTATATTGGGCTAATCCAAATTATTCAATTAATATGTGAATTGCGTCGCGCAGTCACGGCCCGAATGGAAAGTATCATAAATGTGTCATTACTGAGGAGCGACTGGAGTCGATCACATGTTGCCATGGCATAGTTTTTTTAGGGTTCTCTAAAATACTAAACTTATATTTCCTATGGGAAGGACGTCCTTGGAAATTTGTCTGATATTATTTACGTGCCTTTTAGAGTATGTACGTCGTACGTGAATGGGACATCATGGTTTCGTCTAATATCATCCTTGTTTACGACGTTCTTACTGTTGTGTCAGACCATACAATAAGAAATAATTTAAAAAATAATCTTGCCGCTTTGCTCCTATTCAAAGTCTTTTTCTTGTCGGACATGTCCGTCATAAAAACGATCTTAGAGCTAAAATTCAACCCAATCCGTTCAGCAGTTAGAGCTGTGCGTTGAAAGAGCATTCAGTCTCAATCAAGTACGTTTTCCTTTTTTATATTTAGAAGATTTAGTTTTATGGACTACAAACCCACAAATTTGTATTCATATTATGTGCTGAACCAATAGCAAATTCTTTGTGTTTACACATATTAGAGTTTCTGCAGATGTATGACGTGAGCCGCCAATAAATCAGCAATTGAATGGATACGTGTGGAAGATCTCTGAATATGTTTGGTCAGGAATGCTAACAAAGACTGCTATACAATAGCCGCACGATTGATTAAATTAATGGACACATGAATTAATCTAATCGTAATCACTTGATAAGCATATAAAATACAGAAGACCTCGAAACGATCCTTAAATATATATTCTGCGATAAAACAAATTGTCACTCTGCAGTTAAAAAAGTGTAAGATTGACTGACATAATTAAATTACTATAACTTTGTTGTTTTTGTTTGATACGTTTCGAGTACTGCATGTTGTGAGTACAGGGGCGTGATTCATGACTGAATTCATGTCAAAGCAACTCTGTGCTTACTAGTCCCTCACTATTTTATAACAAAATTAAAAAAAAAAACCGGTCAAGTACGAGTAGGACTCGAGCACCGAGGGTACCGAGGGTACCGTACAAACCCGTAGGTTTGTACGGAACCCTAAGGAAAAGTGGGTATAATATTATATATACTGTAGGTTTTGATTCCCTTGCGAGTACTTGCGAGTTTGAAAATATGGGGCTAAAATTGCTGTTTCTTTTGATAGAGTTGACATAGATGTTTGATTTTTTTACAGCTTAAAGTTATTATTAAGCTGAGTATTTGAAATGAATTTCAATTTAATACCTGTACGCGTTTTTGAGGAAAGGGGTAGTAAATACAAAATTATTAAAAAATATTTTTTTATATGATGTAACAAAAAATTTACAGTTTTCGCAATTTTTCCTTTATCTATGCTCTAAGGAATTGCTTTTTACCAAATTTCAAGATTCTACGTTTACGGCAAGTACCCTGTAGGTTTTGGTTTTTTGAGAGTAGTTGCGAGTTTAAAATTGAGGCTAAAATTGCTGTTTCTTTTGAATGCATTAACATAGAGGTTTGATTTTATTACAGTTTAAAGTTATGATAAACTTGAGTATTTGATATGAATTTCAATTTAATACGTTTACGCGTTCATGAGAAAAAGGGTAGTACCTAGGTATAAAATTATTCAAAATATTTTTTTCATATGACGCAAATAAAAATTTATAGTTTTCGCAATTTTTCCTTTATCAGTGCTCTAAGGTGCTTCGTGCCAAATTTCAAGATTCTGAGTTCACGAGAAGTACCCCGTAGGTTTTGATTTATTTGGAAATGTCGAAAATTTGCTGAAATTTGCGACATATTCGTCTATATCTTTTGATTGCGTTGGCCTAGAAGTTTGAATTTTTCACAGCTCTAAGAGGCAATGGACTTTAGTATTTCCTATAAATTTCAGCTTGTTACCTCCACGCGTTCCTGAGAAAAAGGGTCTTGACAGACAGACGGACGGACGGACGGACAACAAAGTGATCCTATAAGGGTTCCGTTTTTTCCTTTTGAGGTACGGAACCCTAAAAACACACCTTTCTGATGCAAAAGCAAATGCAAGTAATTATTTTTAAATTTCGCATATTTTAGTGACTCCCAAGTTTGTTTTTAAAAATAAAAACATGTTTCATGATCTACAAGTAGCTGACTTATTGCACATACGCAGTTTGTTGTTTTAAATATTTGTAATAACTGCATAAATTGAATGTTTAAAAACACATTCTTGACCAGTGTGGCAGTACCCTAAACTGTATATAATAAAAAAAAATGCATAGGTATATTTTATAGAGTAGCTTAGAAAGCAAATTCACTGCCAACTGAGCCAACAGTCTGTTAATTCATTAATGTTTTTTTTGTATAAAAGCATATTAAAGCCAAGATAAAAGTTTCACATCGTATCTATTGTATGTTGCGGTATCAGTATCTGGGTTAAGATCACGCCTCACACCATTCAGCGGCGTTCAATGAAGGCGGCTGTCGCGCACGAATCTCCATTACTTAACCACTTTCTACACATTATTTCCTTATAACTTTAATTACGGAGTAGGGATGATCCACGGGTACAAAAATGGAGATTCTATTGTGCTCCTCAGACAGATCAAAAACTATAAATACCTAACTTGTTTTAAAATTCATCCTAAATAACTTGTTAAAAATACAGGCTGTAAGAAATTTGTTAATGCGATAAAACCGCCGATTATTTACAACTTGTTTTAAATTAACTTTTTATTGAAACTTCCACTATTTTCATAAGAATTTAGAATTAAATACAATGTATATTATACTTTATTGTAACTCAATGTACCACCGTATTTTTATAGAGGAGGTAAAAATGTAAACAATTAAATACTCGTGCTTATATGTATTCATTAAGTTCAATAATTTTGGTGACATCCCAAAAATTCATTGACATACTTTAAACTAATTTACAATAAGTCGCGAGCTCCTAAAAAGGACTACAAAGTTATTAGCTTTAGCAATATTAGTCTACGCCTTAACCGGTACGCATTATTTACCCATTTGTTGTATAAATATTGATTTTAAGGCTATGTTCGTATGCATTACATTTTTCAACTTTTATAGAAAGCTGATCGTGAGCTGGTTTGTATCGGGTAACCTTGCTGATGAAATACTATCTTGTAATCTCTCGGATACGCAATTCAAAATATACATGTGTACGTAACATACTCTTACAAGTATTTTTGTACATATATATCAAAATATGGCCTTAATATTGGAAACCCATAATTTAAAGAATACTAAAACAAAGAGATCGATGGAAAAGGCTTGTTAAAATTCTCATCTTATCAGTTAAAGTGTAGCTTGAGGCTTGAATAATTATGACACGTACTAGATTAGTTTTAATTATAATTGGTCGGATGAACTTAAATAGGTAGTACCTAGCAACTAGTCTGGCATAATAAAATAAACGCATCCAAGTTCAAGTAAACATAAAATTATGATATGAATGTATATTTTGAGTTGTGTTTCTATGACATTGAACACGGAGATTTGGGTCAAAGAAAATAAACAACAGCAGGTTGTTGCCCTATTCTAAAAAAGTAGTCGGAGATAGTGGGAAGTAGAGCGCGACTCGACGTCGGAGACAGGCCGATATAAATAATACTACTACTAAGATATTATGTTAGTAGGTATATATTTTCCTTAATCGACTACGAAAATATTCTAGTTCTGTAGTTTTCAATATTTTGTTCAAATCGTAAATGATCCGGTCTAAAGAATGAAATATGTTTAATTTAATGTCATATGAAATATTTTTAAAATCCGTTTTTAGGGTTTCGTACCTCTAAAGGAAAAAACGAAACTCCTATAGGATCATTTGAGCGTCCGTCTCTCTGTCTGTCAAGACTTTTTTACTCAAGAACGCGTGGAGTTATCGAGTTGAATTTTTATATACGAGTATAATAGCTCTTTATTCCATTTGAAAAATAGAAATGATTTTTTGTCGTTTTTAAGTTACGTTTTTAAAATATTTGACCTCATTAAAATTTTAGTTCAGTAGTATAATTTTGAGGACAACATTGTATTGTTTTGATTGGCTCGCTTCATTTATTGGGTTCGGAGTCCGGGCAGCGACTGGCCTTTGATTGTCGACGTAAGCATCACATACTTGCCGACCGAAAGCCGGACGACCCTCGGTGAAAGTGGCGGCGCGGCGTCGTCACTTCAATAATATTGATACCGGCTCGATTTTATTTTCGTCACGCTGCGCTCGTGATGCGCAATCTTTGATGTATACAATTTTAATGGATTACTAATTATTTTAATATAGTAGTCATGAAATTTTGATTACCAAATATATTTTGATTACCAAATAGATTTTGATTAATAAGCAAAACAATATTCTAAATCATGTTATCTATCTATTCCTTATACTTAGAACACGTACTAAAATTATAGTTTCACAGTGAGTCTATACAATTAAGCTCTCGATCTCTTAGACAGACTTTGTAGTCTTTAGAGCTTATGCTCTACGCTTGTGCGTGTGTTTCAAATTTCATAGCCCTTAATTATTGTTAATTCGACTTAATTTTTTATATATTTCTGGAATATCGACTAAAAGCACAAATTAAAAGCTGACTTTGTATAGAAATCGTGACGGAGTAAATCCCTGTTAGACCAGGGTAGATCCCTCTAAAAATAATAAAAAGTGAAAAAAAATAATAGTAGGATGAAACCCATTAGAAAAGGAGGGGAATATTATAAAAATAAAAGGAAAAATAATTTACGGGCGATCTGAGGTCGGGAAGGGGATGAGGGTGAGTTTTTAAGGGTAAAAAACGGTTTTTCTCGATTTCCGGCAAAACTAAAAGTCCTATCGAAAAAAGTCAAATAGCAAAGTTGTAGGTAATATCAAGATCTAAAACTTTTGTATTCACACTTTTTTCACATAACCTCAAAATTTATGTGAAAAATTCAAAAAACCAAGTTTTTGGTTTTTTATTTTTATCTTTTACAAAAAATATATTTTTTAAACGAAATTTGGTGAAAACTTACCTTTTTATGTCCCAAATACCCTGTAATTTATTTGATTAAAAATATTTATTTTTTCACCTTATTTTGAAATAATATCGAAAAAACACCCTAATTTTCAATCGAAAATTCACCCGTCAAAATATCAGCTTTTTTCAAAAAGTTCGTATGGTTTCTGTTCGTTGAAATCTCTACTTTCCGTTGGTGAAAAAAAATATACATGTTACTACAGTAAATCTTCTCAGAAAATGCAAAAATTAAAAAAAAATTGAATTCGAAATTTAAAAAAAAAATGAAAAAATTACACTGTATCAATTATTATGGTTTAAAAAATATCAATTGGCAAAAATTTAATCATCTTTCGTTTCGGCAAACCTCCCACCCATAGAAGGAGCAGCAGAAAAACATTGTTACAGAGCATATTATCAGCTTCAAACTTGGTTGGGTAACGAACTAACAGCAACAGATTGGGGCTGGTAGCAATTTCAACGAGGAATTATGCCCAAATTTACACAAAAAGAATTAATTCCGGAAATATTGCTCAAAACTATTTGCTGCAGCTGTGAAACTGGATGTAACAGTTTAAAATGTGGTTGCCGAAAACATGGTTTAAAATGCACAAATTTATGTTCAAACTGTCATGATAATATGCCCTGTAACAATGTTGTTCTGCTGCTCCTTCTGTGGGTGGAAGGTTTGCCAAAACGAAAGATGGTTTAATTTTTGCCAATTGATATTTTTGAAACCATAATAATTGATTCAATGTAATTTTTTCATTTAATTTTTTTTTTTTCGAATTCCAGGTTTTTTGAATTTTTGCATTTTCTGAGAAGATTTACTGTAGTAACATGTATATTTTTTTTCACCATCGGAAAGTAGAGATTTCAACGAACAGAAACCATACGAACTTTTTGAGAAAAGGTGATATTTTGACGGGTGAATTTTCGATTGAAAATTAGGGTGTTTTTTCGATATTATTTCAAAATAAGGTGAAAAAATAAATATTTTTAATCAAATAAATTACAGGGTATTTGGGACATAAAAAGGTAAGTTTTCACCAAATTTCGTTTAAAAGATATATTTTTTGTAAAAGATAAAAATAAAAAACCAAAAACTTGGTTTTTTGAATTTTTCACATAAATTTTGAGGTTTTGTGAAAAAAGTGTGAATACAAAAGTTTTAGATCTTGATATTACATACAACTTTGCTATTTGACTTTTTTCGATAGGACTTTTAGTTTTGCCGGAAATCGAGAAAAACCGTTTTTTACCCTTAAAAACTCACCCTCATCCCCTTCCCGACCTCAGATCGCCCGTAAATTATTTTTCCTTTTATTTTTATAATATTCCCCTCCTTTTCTAATGGGTTTCATGCTACTATTATTTTTTTTTGTTTTAAAAATTATCGACCCTGGTCTATGTAGCATATCGGCATCCCATGATATTATGTAAACAAATGTGGCTGAATGACGTTTGGAACACGATCATTGTGTAATATTTCCCTCTTTAAATGAATATATTTGTTAAACCTATTATGGCTATTAGCTTGGTCAAGGTGATTTTCGTAAGCATTGTCACAACGCTACGACCAATATTAGGAGAGACTTTCGATTTCAATCTGTGAATACGTTAAATGTCTTAAATTTATTTAGCCTCCGAACAAAGGGGAATATGACTTGAATATTTATGTATGTAGGACAAAGCATCTTAAGTTTCTTTTTGTTAGTACTAGTTCCTAGTTGCATCAGTGCGTGGTTCATTACCTTATTAAATCGACTTGTAGGCATTCTGCGTTTGTGTGCGTCCTTCACGAATAAAATGCTCGTGTCCTGCAATTACATGTTCCGGCGACGATGTGATCTTCACTATGAAACGCTGCGTGAATCCAAAATGCTTTGATGCTTTATCTTAATTTTTGTTTAACACCTACCTGGGTGACAATGGGACTGTAATGCTCTGGCGTATCTAAACATCTGGCGAATGTCGTGCTCGTCTGAATATAGAGGTAGAAGCATAGATGGGACTATAGTAAAATATGGGTTATGTTTAATCATAAATTGTCATTGAAGAAATTACACTTGATAAGGCTATCTATTAGGTAGGCACCTTTTGTGTCAAATAAAGTTTTGAATGAAACTGTTCACGCGTGTGCAATTTGTCAGTCAGTCAGTTATTATTTATCATCTGTGCAGTATCTGCAAATTAACGGATGTTATCAAAATTCAAATGTATTAGAGACCCAATAACCTGTATTCGAGTTATGTAATAAACGTCTGATGTTGATTTACCTAGTACCGTCTACGCTACGCCTATCATAAATGTGTGTGTGTGTTTGTCCATACATTTTGTGTAAATATGGTACATTATGGTAACGGGGTGTGCCTGTTTGCATTTGAGCTCATTTACGAGTATGTTGCCGAGCACGGATGTAGATTGTTTACTTTTTTGGTTACGTGCTCAAATTCCATGATAAGCTATTTGACTTGGATATTCGCTATGTTATTATATAAAGATGTGTATGTGTTAGTGTGCATTACGTAATACAAATATTATAGTATGATAGATGCTGATACGTGGTCAGTCGGGTCGTCGACCGCGGTATTCCTTTTCTCTGTGAATTTGAATATTGAAGACTAAAGAGCGACAATAGAGCGAGTCCAATCGTCCGTACGTCAGCGTCGAATTGCAGATTCGTATCGTATCTGTGTCCATTGTTCAGAATATGTCGCACGCCTTATTGTTGCCGTCTGAGCTCCTCCACTATGGAATGGTGAGTTAAATGAGGAGCGTACGCGCATTGAATTCATAAAAATTGTATTTTAATGTGCCTGCCCATTGTCTGCGAATTATCTGACGGCTAAATAATGTGACACTACATCTTACGAGTCGTGAGAAAGAGGCTAATGTGAATTATTTTTGATATAACATTAAACATTGCTGCGTCTTCTGTCGTGTAGGTGGCCTGCTCAACTCCGTTGATTGACGCAACTTATCCGCCATCCATCAGTCTGACCGCACCTTTATTATTTTTGCAATTCATAAAAATTACTACTGTGCAAATATATCCTTCAACATAGTAGATACGTGAAATTTACTGTTGTTAAAACTGCACAATTTTTAATATATTTGTCAATACATAAGGTCAAAACTATGGGTCAAAATAATAACTGGCACTGTTAATAACGAAAAACTATGTATTTGTTTTGCTAAGCTTATACGTAAGTAATAAGAATTTTGTTTATGTTAAGGAAAACTAGTATTTTTACGCTAATATTAGTAAGATAAAATAAGGCTACGTACGTATTTATTACTTAGATGAATAACATTACAAAGCAGGTATCATAATTAAACACAGACGTTTTTAAAGTTTATGTTTCCGTATTGTAAATCTAATATATAAAATTCTCCTGTCACAGTTTTTGTTGCCATACTCCTCCGAAACGGCTTGACTGATTTTGATGAAATTTTTTGTGCTTATCCGGTATCTATGAGAATCGGCCAACATCTATTTTTCATCCCCCTAAATGTTAGGGGTAGTCCACCCCTAAATTTTTTATTTTATTTTTTAGACAAAATTTTTAATTTCTATTTTTTTATGATACAACATACAAAAATACATACAATCCTCAATTTTCACCCTTCTACGATCAACCCTTATTTTTTGATAGCCATTTTAGTAATTTAATCATTTTTCCTCTCCGGTCGAAAACTGATCAATCGTCATTTAATTAGTTATCCCCGCCAGATGTCTACAGGTGTCACTTCTGACCCAGTAAACAGCACGGAGTAGGGATGAGAACGAAGCCGGTCTCCTTTCTCACTCCCTACACAGTTGTCGGCCATCATTATTGTTTATGCATCAAGTGTAGTAATAACGTTGACAATTATTATTTTGCTATCTCAGTGTAACTCTCATATTAACTTTTAATCATTCCTATTTTATCAATAATAATTAAATTATCAATTTTGAGTGTATTTTGCACGATTAGTTAATCAAGTGATTTTATAACCTCAAAAGTACTCAACACGTGACACGAGCTTCCAATAACAACGGATTTTGTGTTGTAAGTATACTTTTTTTTATTTATATCGAAAATGTTGTTGATCTTATAAAAATGTAATTTTAATTTGATTTTATTAAAAAAATGTAATTGAACAATTAAGATTTTCACAGTTTCCAAAAAATCAATCATTATGAATCTTTATTTTGAATGTCAATGGAAATATTGGTTCACGCTATAGCATTAAGAGATTGATATTGTTTAATAGTGTTACTGTCGTAATTGTTTAATTAATGATATATAATTTTAAGGAATAAATTATAATAACTTAAAGATAATGTTTGCCTTTTGTTATTTTTATATTCCCTCATCGTTCACAGCGCTCCATGCTTATTTCACGCATATACCACATTCTTACATACATACAATATACACATTCTAACATACATACATACTTCCAATAAGTAAGCTATTTTTTGTCTACACTAGAAATTACTAGGAAATTATTTATATGGCAAAACAACGTTTGCCGGGTAAGCTAGTAATAATATAATAATCAACTAAATTTTAATATATGAAGTTCTTCCTTAGTTTTACTCGAAAACAATGCGATAATTTTAAATATTTATTAGTATGCTTAAAGGAAATTGTGTATCTTTCTCTAGCTCGATACATCCGATTGATTTGTTATCAAGACGCTCTCAAAGTACAAAGGTAGTGAAGGACGCGTGAGAGTGTTCGGGTGAAAGCTTTCACCGTCGCAGGCTCAGGTCGCTTGGCCCCGCCCCCTATCTATCTTACTACGGATGCAGGTGCGTGTGATCATCGGTCACTGAACGATGGGTATTTTATAATCTAAGATTAAAAGAAAATAGGAAGATGCGGCATTACGGTAGCGTTGCTATGCCAAACTTGGGCCTCGGAAAGTGTCGGTTGCCGCGCCGACTTGCGCCGAAGTAAAATTGTACCCTGGGCCTAATTAAAGCGGACTATGTCAGAAACGTCAGTACCGCATCTTTCTATTTTTTTTATCTATGGTATTATAACCTCTTTTCTTCATAAAGTTTATAGACTTTTTAGACTCTTTGATGTTAGTACGGCGAGTAAGATGTTTGTCTGGTGTTAAGCGACACGCTACTAATTTAAGTCGTAGTTTTACGCTCTGTTCTCGTCATTATCGTTTTTAGATTTTTACTCTTCATTGATGTCTCCAGAGCCCAAGGCTCGTGTATTTCCTGACCAATTTAAACTTTGCTCCGCAGACTAAATTGTTGTTAAGTATTCATTATTTTTGATGTTGAGTCAAGTTTCTCACAGAAATAGTGTTTTAAAATGTAATATTAAATTACTACATTTTACTGAATAATTTTTATCCAAGCATTTCAATACTGCACTGCTCTGCCTGTATATTTTCAGGTAGGTACTACACAAATATTCTTTTTTCTCTTTCACTTTTCTCGATTCAGAATCAAATGATCGTGCCTCAAAACTATTGATTCTCCTAAAACGTGCTTCGTGATCGTGACTTTAAGCAAATTCGATGTTACGAAATAGTCAGACAAATATAGGCAGTTAGAATAATACAATAAATCATTGTGTATCTTTTCGCTTTTATCCATGCTAACAAGAAAAAAAAATACCTACAAAAAGCACAAACATAACCAAATAAACACGAGAACAGTTCGTTCAGTTTTAAAACATACCTGAAATTGAGTGATAAACGTACACTATTCCACTCGATAATCTCTACGATAAATTAAAAATAAAAACCTATATGTATCCTGAGAACCTATAATTTAGGCATGTTCGTACATGTTTCATTTGTGTGTGTCATATCTACATTTAACAATCACTTACATAAGTATAAGTTAAACACTAGATTTATACTGTCGTTTGAAATAAAAACTGTAGTTTAGTAAACCTCGGTACTCTGCTTTTCTCATATAATTTCTGCGGGGGTCTTTTATTTAATCTTTCTAACCTCAACCTGAATCTGACAGAGAGACAAATCGTTTTACGTTACATTTTCCTAAACATAGTCTTGACAGAACCTCTTGCACAATGAACCCTAAAAACTAGTGTCTCAAGACCCCAAAGCAAGTTTTTTTTCAAATTAGGTAAATAATACCAGTATAATACAGGTTTTAATTGCACAA
The DNA here is from genome assembly GCA_947507615.1 of Hemithea aestivaria. Lineage (NCBI taxonomy): Eukaryota > Metazoa > Arthropoda > Insecta > Lepidoptera > Geometridae > Hemithea > Hemithea aestivaria. Next base: position 6,897,139 of record OX382332.1, on the reverse strand, counting down.
TTGCGTGAACATAATACCCTGTGGCCTGTACAGTTGCGTTTATATCAAATTGTTGCTTGATTTAAACGGCGGCATTAAGTACTATAATATTCTGGAAAATATTTCACTTGCATTTTCGTTTTCATAAAGTAAATGTTGTTATAAATAAACTAGCAGTATTCGTTTAAAAGTAGCCTATGTGTTTTTCTAGGATTTAGAGTTTAGGGTACCCGAATACGTACCAAATGTCAAATATTAATCAGTATTAGCCGATTGGGCATGAAGAGGTTTATACGAGTAACATACATACATTATGTAATACTTTCGTATTTTTAATATTATTAGCAAGTGGGGGATAAATTTTAGCCATTCTTAACCTTTTCCTAAAGTGACTAGTAAAATATATATTTTTGATTTTTCCCACGACAGTTTTCTCACGTTAGATTTACCTAATAGAATAAGCAATCTTGATAAATCTGTGTAAAAAGGCACCTGAGAACAGATTTGTTCTCATTGGAATAGGTTCATGATTGGATGTGTCAAGGGAATTCATCTAAAGCAAAAGCCGCTTAATAAATTAAAATAAAGCAATCATTGTCTAAAATATAACCATTTAATAGTGTCACTGTATAGGTAATTATTATTGTTATTTTCTGTCTATATAATATAAGATATATCTACGTATTAAATTTCAACCCAACCTGTTCAATAGTTTTTCTGTGTTAAGAGAACAAATATTAATAATATACACAAATACTTTCACATTTATAATATTAAAGAGAACATTATCACTTTTTTGCACTGAATGCAGCCTCTTATGTCAATCGCATAATTAATTTCGAATGCATTTATGTCAACAAATTACCACAAGAACGTAATTAGTTATCTAATTTTTATATAATTTCCCTAATAAATTATCTTATCTAGTGTACAGATTATAATTTAAATTTAATTTATTCAAAGTAGTTAGGCGCGCGTTGATGTCTTTTGTGCTGCGCGTGCGCAAGCTCAGTTCTCCGTAAACCGTTTTATTTTATTGGCTACCTAGATATATTAATTAAAGTTTATTAGTTTTGGTCGTAAAATATAAAATGGTAGTCAGGTAGCCAGTTTATCGAGTAATACCTAAGAACGTAATAACTCGGTAAAGTTAGACATTTTGAAGGACACTGGTTCATCGATTTATTAACCAAACAATATGAGATCAAGTTACACTCAAGTTATAGAATAGGATACTCTTGTTACACTGTCATAGTCAAAAATATCAATTATAGGTTGCTTGGCCTACCTATATGTTGCAGTTTCAGGTTGGCAGGATTACTACAAAGTCTGCAACATGACTTACATTATTGTACGAAAAAGTTGGGACCCACAATTTTAAGGTGCCTTCCGATTGTCACACTGAGATTTGAACCCAGGCCCTGTGTTCATACAATAAACATAGTCTAATAGGACCTTATTAAGATATAATTGTACCTACCTACAATTCTGAAAATTATCTCTATTTATATATTGATAAAAGCAAGAATTCCTCTCTCGCGAAGTATCTTCTCGGTTATCCTTGTACGTGAACTTTAGTTGAACTTGGCATAGGTTTTCCTGTTCCTATGAGTTCAGTTTGCATGTTGTTAAACATATCTTACGTCGGACAGGCGGCCGTCGTCAAACATCCTTGTATAATATTTAAATACGAGATACATGTCGTTAAGTACACGTTTAGAAAATCTGAGAAATCTTTACCTGACACGCTATTTGGATCTTAGGGAATAACTTTAGCCTAGGAAAATTAAATTACATTACAATTCAGTATTTTATATACATATAGATGTAAAAACCTATTAAAAACATTTCTTTCCTCCGGTACCCGTTCTAAACAATTGCAGATTGGTTAGCCGATGTCTACGCTCTAAAACCTATCTGTGTGCCAAATATTAACCATATCCATTCAGTAGTTTAGACTGTGCGTTGATAAATCAGTCAATGAGTCAGTGACTCTTTCCTTTTTCAAATTTAGAGAAAAGATTCTAACTAGTTTCGTGGTGAATTCTTACAAGTATTACGAGCTAACATAAAGTCGTTGTGCTATGAACTAACATGAGTAGTGCCATTAAATGAATGAAAGCCGAACTATTACTTTCTATTGGTTCGTCATCAGATGACCGAATATTCCGTCGAAAGCAAAATTCGACCAACACTTTCGTCGGCTGACCTACAGTTGGCATGTGTTTAAGGTTCTCTGCACAATTTAAGATAAAGCTATAATATGTCTTAATATCGCTAAATTTTATACTGAAATTTTTGTTATTATTTTCTATGTGGTTTCCAACAAATATACATTTTTTAATGCGAAAGCATGTTTGACATAGTTACGTCAAAAAACTTCATAAATCGGACTTAAATGTGGTTTGTAGCTGGCTAAAACCTGTAATAAAACAATCAACAAAATATGATACGCAAATACTTTCTAGCAGTCGAACCGTCGCGTCAGGGCAGATGTAGAGGTAAAATATGACGTCTAATCTTCTTTGTTCATTGCCTTTTTTCATTACGAAAATCATAAAAGAGCAATACACTTATAAATAAATATTACACATCAAATTTAAGATTAATAAAATTCCGATAAAACATTTTTAAATAAAAATGTAAAAAATTACCGCTTCTCGCTGCCAGTGAGATAAGTACTTTACGAAGCGCGTGAAGCAGAAACTGGTATTTTAACTGTACCCGCGCCGCGGTGCGTGGGGATGTAGGTCGGACGCGCGACCGCCGACCACAGACGGCACGTTTTTATTTTATTACACTCTAATTATTTAATTTTTATCAATATTTTTATATTTTTTTATCAATCGTTAGACAATCGCTTGTCCCAACAAGCCTTAAATGTCCATGTTTTTTTTTTTTTTTTTTTTTTTTTTTTTATGTGATGAAGTAGAAGACGAGCAAGACGCTCTCCTGATGTTAAGAGATAACGGCTGCCCATAATCAGTACAGTGTTACCTAGGATTTCACAATTATGTGAAAATCTAGGAGCACTGCACAAACGCTTCTTACTCAAGAGTCATAAGATGTTAAGACTCTTTAGCCCAGTAATTACACTAGCTACAGTGCCCTCCTACCGGAGCACAGTAATGTTTGCACATCACTGCTCAGGCGGTAGAATAACTGGCACTGTTGGGGTACCCACCTAGACGACCTCCTGCAAAGGAAGTCTACCCCTGGTAAAATCCATGTCCATCTCCATGTCCATGTGTTATCCATCTATCTATCAACGTTATATGCTTACTCGTAATTATTACATCTAAGCTATTGTACCCATTGTGAAGATACAATAAAGAGTTATCTTAAAATAAATAGGAGATGTAAAAATATGGCAAAGTAAATGTTAATGGTGGCAAGAATATTGTCATTACAAATACGACAAGTTACATTTATGAATTCTTAAAGTGTCATGCAAACGACCGATATCTTCGCAATATTTATCTGATTGTACTCTATTAATACCATCGAGAAAATCATAGTCATTAATAAATAATGCATCAGATTCATCTTGAAATTAATAACCATATCAGATTGATGTTCATTAGTCGAATATAATTGATTTACGCAACGTTATGAATAATCGCCATCACCTTATGTCAAAAACATGCGACCCGATTGTGAAACGGATTTTAAAAGAAAAGTGTTACGTAATGTTGATTTATTAACAGTTTATGGTAATCCGAAGCAACATCACACACTTGTATAGAATAACCTTGAGATGTCATGTCAAGGTCATGGAGAATCTTTGTTAGTGTTGATGGCGTGAAGATATCACGTTAGCACTATAATGGTACGTGTAACACTATTCCCATGCCCTTTTGTTGAACTATGAAACTATTTAGCTTGGAATGGAGCGGTAAGCCTCTAGTCGATCGTAGCAGTAGATCACAGGTTATTAAAATTCCATTTGATTTAGAGCAACGTAGTACGAAATGTGTTGCTTCAGAATGATTAGGACATCTGCATCTTCAACCTTTTATCACGAGCGAGCCCCTCCATGTTGAAGTCAGCAGTAAATGGCGTGACCGCGTGTCCACGACGCAATTGATTCATTGGAACCAGAGGTTACACAGTCGAGCATTATTACTAAAACCGGATTTTTGCCGGTACAAGTGCCACCTCTATCCAGACAAGTGTGTCGAAACGATGCCCACTCGACGACCACTAATCGCTACTAGATACTTGATAGTTTCGCAATCCATCGGACCTTCCGCTCACTTGATACGAAATACCCCGATCGGGTAATATGAACGTGTATCGATCACATTGATCGATCTCATACCTGTCAATAATTACCAAGTAATTTTGTTATGGCTCTTAAAATGTTACTGGACTTCTGTGGCAAGATGACCATTATCGATCCCACCTGTCGATTTCTAACGTAGCTGTAATAAACTACCCGCGGAGCGGCAGCTCTACCATATGTACTGAGTCATAGAAATTCCGGAGGCTACTTTCTTTTGGAACCTGTTCCGTTGCCTACCGCCAACTATACCTTGTTTAACTGATTTTTCGAGTGTGACGAAATTATGAAATTGTTTTTGGTAATAAGTATAAAATTTTAGTAAGTTCATGTTCTTCAGTGTATGTGCACTGGCGGTCAATCGAGAATTGGTGTGATTTATTGAGTGAATGCAGCGGTTTCGCGAGTGGGCGCAGCGTCGCCATGAAGCGGAGCGGCGCGGCGGCCTGGGATGAGGGGGGAGTCAAGGCCGGCCGCGTGACACACATCCCGCCACATTCACCTTCCGTCCGCCGCACCACCTGCACTCCACATCATTGTCAAGGCTGCCTTGTGCAACACAACAACTAGATACTCCAAAACCCACTCCGGCGTGTTGCAACCGCCCGTGCTGTCCAATCCACTGCGGCAATGGCCTTTACGATCTGGCTGCCGCGGCGGCTGCACGCAGCACGACTTGTGCCTAACTATCAATATACAACATTGTATCCTGTTTACATCTTTACAAATGTATTGCAGGATCCGTGTCACTTAGTCAACTAGATTTTGACGCGGTTTTTCCTACAATGTTTTTGTTTCATTACCATTGCGTTGTGTAATAAATTTAGCGCTTCGTGGAACTTTCGTTATTAGGAAATAATCGTATGAATATTTTGAAAACGTTTTACAAGCACAAGAATAAATTAAAAATGTTTAGAATATTTATTTATTCAATGATGGTACAAAGTTGCATTGCAATGTAAGGTGTAAATGAATTACAGAATAGAAACCACTAGGCACTCGTATACCTCTACATACGCATTCGGAATTAAGTCGGCGTGAAATCGTAGAGATTTTTCTGGTAAATTATTCATGTGGCTCACGTTGGACGGACTTTCGACGCGTTCTTGTAAAAGCCTTTCACTCTTATCAGAGTTTGCATAAATGTTTATCATCGACTATTTATCATAGGGATACCGTCTTCTTGATTGCAAAAATATAGGTTCGACTGATTTGTTACGTTGAGATGTTATTTACTTGAACTAAAAAACCAAATGTATATAAGTAGTAACGGAAAAGGGTATAATTAATGTGTTTTATTGAGTTGTATGCACAAACGAAAGTTTTTATTGATATCGGAAAATGTTACTTATTTAAAAATAGCACAAACAACATAATTGAAAAGCACTTCCAGTTCCTTTATGATGTCAGAATAGTTACCCCAATAATATGTGTACCTAACATTCAAAATGCGCGGTGCTTCAGCATATTATTGTTTGTAAGTGTCGGAGTGGTGGGCGCACGTAACGGATGCGTTCTGAGTCCGGTTGTGGAGGACTCGATATGTGTAAGGCACCGCTTGTACCAACTCCACATATTTGCGCAACCAACCGAGCAACAGTAGCGGTTGCTGCTCCCGATCGATCCCGTTGGTAACTGCTTTAGTTTTTATAAGGTTTTGTTACTTTCCCACATATAATTAGCTTTACATGCCTATTATAAACACAACATGTAATTCTTTGACCACCACCGCTAAGATAAAAGACCGGTTATGATTTTGTTCATATGGAAAAATATCGCAATATTCAATCTCATAAGGGAAATATTAGATTTATTTTATTATTTTGCACAGCATTAGATGACGGCTGAAAATAATGCAAATGAAGGCAATAATATCCAAGTTTTTTGAGAGCCCAAAACAAATGAAATAGATGATAATATTGGCAGACTTAATCTTACGAGTAGCAGCTTATAAAGCTTAAAATATCAAATTAATTAATTAATATGACTCAATAAAACAGGTGTCGAGAGTGTTTCAGCCAGACGTAATAGATTCTTATAATTTTCGGAACCGAATCTTCTGCATGTCTCCCTACATGTTAATGTTGCAATGGTCGGCTAAGGGATATATTATGTTATTTTTATGTTAGTAGGCCAACTAGGGTGGATCGACAGAAATATGTACTACGAATAACACACTTATCTGTTCTATTAATTAATCATCATCATCATCAAAAACCTATGTTTTACTGGACAAAAGCTTCACCTGTGGCACACTTCTCCGCTTGGGTTCCTTTCAACTGCTCCAAACGACCCCTCGAGTATTAATTAATTTTCGATTTTCTTCTTCCTAGCTTTTATTCAGACTAGTTCTAAGGTGTGCTGCATCATCCTTAGTGTAATATGCAAGCCCTACTTCTGTAGTTTCAAATTCCCAACTAAAACATGCAGGGCTGACGATTTATTCACTTATCCGTCAGGGAACCGAATCGAATACCGAATTGTCAAAAATGTATGAGATAACGTATTATTAAATAGATACGTCGTAATTCGTCATTTCATACATTTTTGACAATTCGGTCTTCGGTTCGGTTCCCTGACAAATAAGTGTATAGCCCTGAAGATGTCGAAAGTAGTCTTGGATAAGAATCTACCATTTTCGCGAAGTTTACCTATTAGATCATTTCATCTTATCATGCTTCACAAAATGCATAGTGGGACATAGTAGATGTAATATAAAAATGGCCTTAACGTATGCGTACGCGCCTTCGTGTTAGTTTGGAAATGCTGTTCTGTGTCACAAACAAACCGGACATAGCGGATACCTTACTCATGCTATTTATGGAAATACGCATTATGTCACTGTCTGATCACTTTCACAATGTTATTGTAAGTGATCTAAGCGTATTAACATCAATTAGACTTGCACGCGTTATTTAATAACTAGTCTGACAAGATTTATATTTTAAATTATAATTTAATGGTAATTTAAATAAATGGAAGATGAAAAATTTACCTTATTGTGCTAATTGCAGATCGCATAACTCTATATTAAATCTTTTGTGAGCCTATGAGCGACTTACTAGTATAGTATTAGATAAAATAGTTAATATTATGAATATTTCGAATCTGCGGTGTACCTATTAGAATAGAATAGAAAACACTATTATAATTAGCTATTTTAGTGTTCAAGCCTTTTTTTCTTTCTGTCTCTAAAAATATAGATTAATAGGCCAGCCCCCCTTTGTAAACATTTGGTTCACGCGCAGTTCAAATTCTCATTCAAAAGTGCTTAGACATTTTTTGTTTGAGAATTTGACACTGCTACACAGAGTCTGCCGGGAATGGAGCTTGTCTATGATAAAAGTAACAAAATCTTATAGAATTTTTATCTAATCATTCAGATATATAAAATCAATGATTAATTCGATAGCGTGACAAAGCTACACCCATAGATAGAAATCGTATTTGATTACCGATCGGTTGGCTGGTTTGACTAATTTATCGTGACCCCTATATGTGTTACGTGTGTGCGTAAATCCGGTCAGCGTATGTGGGCTAACGAGTGTCCAGCCTAATGGGAGGAGGTGACCGCCGCGCCGGTCCCATCGGCCGAGCCTCTGCGCGCGCGACGGTTGTAGGTCGAGAGATGCTACTCAACTTAATTACTAGTCACAGACTGTAAAGTAACAGATACTGAATAAGGAAATGTTAAAATTAAGGGCTAACTTCTCGTCTCGTTTAAAAAAAATATTTACACAAATCACAGGTTTTATATTACTTGATCAGCTGATCCATTTTGTACCATCCCATTTAATTTAAAAAAGAAATCCAATCCAATCCAATTTTTTTTCTTAAATTTTATACCGTTATTCTTTAAATAATGATTAATTGATCATAATGAGTTCCCTGATCAATTTTATGGCAATATTAATAACGTTTACGTAAAAAAAAATATCAGTCATAGGATCAGTGGCATTATTTTCGTATAAACATTCCTTATCACGATTTTACTCCCATATGAGGAACAACCGGGGGTAGACTTCGTTTGCAAGAAGTCGACTAGGCTGGTAGCCTAACAGTGCTTATTCTACAACCTGAATAGTGATATGCAGACTTCTTCGCATAAAAATAGTAGTGATTCGTATTGATTGATTAGTAATGAACCAAGTCAGCAGCACCCGCGTCTGTATTCGTAGCGTCGCGGCAGCCGGCACGGAACGGCAGCATTAGTATGCGGTCGGCCGCCGCATCACAACTTTCTCGACATTCCTACCGCACTCAGAGAAATGCGCCATCGATGCCTAGTTCAATTAATGGCACGTTTGATTACAACTAACTACTTACCTATTACTACTTTATCTTTGTAACCACCGTCGCTCTCATTTCTGTTTTTATCCTTCCCTGCTTGATTGATGATTTACTGGAGGGGATAGCAATACGCTCTCCTGATGTTAAGAGATAACGCTGCCCATAATCAGTACAGTGCCACCCAGGATTTCACAATGATGATAAATTCTAGGTGCACTGCACCAACGCTCACTTAAGAATCATAAGTCGTTAAGACTCTTAAGCCTAGTAATTTCAGTAGCGCTTCGCGCGTTATTGGCTATAAGACCGCCAATTGTAACTTTTTCTCTGATGTGTATTTTTTTATTTTCAAAGATTTTCTAGGTATTGTATTTGCGGTGTTCAATATATAAATAAATAAATAGTTTTTTATTCTATTCTAACTAGCGATATTTGCATTACTTTTTATCGACGTGTGATAAGTCGGTCGATATCGAAACGAGTTTCGTAACGTGTTTCAATAAGATGCGATCGTTTTACGTTTTGTAGAATAATATGGCGCCATATTGTCTGCTCGGATACTTGTTTTTATGTTTAAATCTAAAATTCTTTTCTTTTACTTATTCGTACTCGTAAATAGAAGATTCTTCTATTTTACCTACTTATGTATATATAAAAGTTTATTTACTTCTGCAAAATGTTTATAATTTTTATTTGAGAAGTTGCAAAAAAATTAAATAATATCGAATCTATAATGATTTTTTCTTCATAATCAAAACAATGAGCTTTTAATCAAGTACCTACCTACTTACATTTTATAATACGAGAACCTATATATCATAAGGCATTCATCTCATAAAATATTCTCTATTTAGACCTCAACACATAACTTTAATAAACAGTTATATTATGCGGTTTTTCTACTTGCTTTATTGGTGGTAAGCTTCGGCCGTGCCTAGTTACTACCTGGACTTGTCGCCAAGCAGTCAAATCAACAAGCAAACTGCCAAGCAAACAATAAAATAAAAAATAAGAAGCGTTGGTGTAGTGCACTTAGAATTTCATATCATTGTGAAATCCTAGGTAGTACTCTACTGATTATGGGCAGCGTTATCTCTTAAGATCAGGAGAGCGTCTGGCTCGTCTTCTTACTTCTTAACATAAAAAAAGGCACGATGTACAGTGAATCCACGGAGAGATTTATCCTGCCTAGTAGGTTTAGCCTGCTACCATCTACGACCGCATCGCCGCTTAACATCATGGGAGATCGTGGTCAAAGGCTAACGTACATATATTGAATTTAAAAAAGCTTTAAAATTAAATAATAGATATTGTGAACTTTTTAAACGTCTCGTAATAATATATAAGTATATATAGTAATAACATACATAGGTAAATTGATAATAAGATCATTTTTTTTATTGAATTTTTTATTGATTAGTGATGATATTAATTAAATTAAATATTAAGAACCACATTACTCTCTGTACTAGACGTACCTAGAATAACGAATGTTTTTGTAAAAGGTCAATAAATATAATCTATCATAACTATAAAGTGTTGTTTGTTGCATTCCAGGTGGCGATGGCCGGCGACTTCATCCTCGCTGTGGCGTCGATGATGATAGCTCGCTTGCGCAGCGACGACGTCACCCTAGTACTTAGCCAGGTACGTTTGTATACCTACTTCTTGTCTTTTTAAACTTTACGATTCCGGGGGTAGACTTCTTTTGCAGGATCGAGCTGTTTTCAGGTTATGAATTAAAACGAGCATGCCCGAGCAGCCTTTTGTTGAAAACGAGCTAGTCCTTCTTATACACTTTTGCTATGACAGTTAAACAGACATGTTCCTTTTTGTTTTAATACCTATTCGTAGTAAGTTGTAGGTACACTGTACACTCTACGTCCACTGAAAATCTAGCGCGTAGAGTCTTAACCCTCATCCATATTCAGGCGAAACGGGCAGGGCAGTGAGCAGGGCATGCGTGTAAACACTATACCTACTTCCATTACATACTCCCCATGGCATGGCTATATTGCCCTGCCCACTGCTCTACCCGTTTCGGCTAAATGTAAGTGGGGTATTAAAATAGACTAATGAATTGTAAAATAGTCTAAAATTAACTTGATATTTAAATGAATGTATTTCGATTTATATTTTGACAACATTGTAAATAAACATGTTTACTTTTGTCCGATATTATCAACCAAGAACTTGATATAGAGGTCGCTAAGTTTCCCTTCGCTGTAAACCACTATAATTTCTTGCACTACCGTACCCACGCTGACCAATTAATACGTAAAGGTGCGTTAACAAACAGTAGGAATTGGTAATTGCATGTCTATCGGCAAATAAGAAGTATTAAAATGGTACATACGGTAATTCCATAATGACGTGCTTTATGTCCGTTTCGTGTACGCTACACACGCGAGTATAAGGAGGTCGATCCGGCTGGAATATTCATTAAATTTAGCATCCTGCAACCTTGCGCACAATGTCATTAAAGCAGTTTGACTATCGTATATTGACTATTGTTTACATTTGAACGTGAGGCGTCACGGTTCATTCAACATCGCAACTTCTAGTTAAATTGGTCTACCTCTATATTCGTTTATTAAGAAGATTAGCTCATGCATATTCATGTAATTGCAATTTGGTATTTGATAGATTAAAGTAATCATCTGAAAAATGAAACATCTAGACAGACCACAGTGCACGCAAAACATTGCAACATAGTTGATAGTCTAAAATCTTGTAGTCCGGCATTGGAATATACAAGGTAAAATACAAGAAATACGAGTAGTCATCCTCTCCATCCTTTATCAGTCGTGATCCTTTCCATTCATGACTTTCGTCATTAGTCTTGTATTATTTCTGGCTACTTGGAGACAATATTATTATAATTATTTTGTCCCACTGCTGGGAAAAGGCATCCCTTCCCTATCTACATTCCTCGGTGAAGAGCTATAGTATAGTATATATATATATAGTTGTCCAGGTATTGCAGAAAGAAACCAGTATTCGACCATCTTCGTCTGGGAAAATAACGTCTTAGCCACTCAAGCGTCCAAGCCGGGCGGGCGACACATGCTCCAACTGTCCACACATAAAAAAATCACTTTTTTTTTCGCCGGCGCGAGACCCGCTCATCAAAAACGATTACTACTGAAAAACTGCTAAACCTACATTAGAATAAAAAATACTAACGTAAAGCTCAAAGAATCCAGAATTTAATTTAATTACAAGTAGATGACACCTATTAATTATAAATGATGAAAATAAAGTTTCATTACAATCATCCACCAATAATCGCGTACTGAACATGTAACTTTTGCAGCTAAAATAATATGTGTAAACATTTTGAAATTATTGTACTATTACATATTTCGTAAAGGATATATCTTCACGATTAATTTGATGTACAATAACAATAGAAATAATGGATAGAAAACATGATCCACCACAAACCATCCACACACACTGTTAAAGTTTGCCATTTTGTGCGTTGTGTCGTCATTTTCTTTTTTTTCTAATTAAAATGAACTCGTTTTACAAATAAAATCATCTTCCACAGATAAAAAATTAATTAAAGCACCATATAATAACATTCAAATGAACGAATATCACCAGATTTAGGCGCTGTACACATTTAAACTGAACTATGTCGTCTGGGGACTGTAGTCACCGTGGACAGTTGAAGCAAGATTTTTTTTGGGGACTGTAGTCACCGTGGACGCTTGAGTGGTTATGCGCGATCTGAACTTTCCACGAGGCCACGTGAGGGAACGGAGACTGAGGACGGTGCGCTCGTGTCTCCTCGTCTTCCCTCGCCTTACCTCGCCTTACCTCGCTATCCCTTCACTTGTTAAGCAACTGTATTCAGTTGCTTAACAAGTGAATCGTTTATTAATCGTCTCTCGATTTATTAATCGAGAGTGTGGATAGCTAGGATATCTATCTTGCCGCCTCCACTAGCCAAGAATCGTAGCAAGAGCCTCTACGAGGGGCCTCGCGATCGGGCATTATAATTTTTTCTATTCCTTAAATATGATCTCCCTCAACATTGTATTTCTCATTCCAGGTGGTAACCGACCTGGTGCAGGGCGAGTTCATGCAGCTCGGCAGCAAGGAGACAGAGAACGAGCGGTTCGCGCACTACCTCACCAAGACTTACAGAAAGACCGCCTCGCTCATAGCTAATGCTGTCAAAGCGGTCAGTATAGTTTCTGGGTATCATGGAGAATACATTGTTTTTGTATGGCATTTGTTTGATTATGTATCTCTTTGTTTGATTATATGTGTCTATATTGGACTATATTGATCATATTAACTTTCAAAGAAAAATCTTTTGGACAAGTTGACAAGTTTAAATTATTTAGTTCATTAACTATACCATTAAATTCTAGATGACGTTTTTAATAAAAATGACTTAGATGTAACGCTTATAAGTTTTTGGGTGGGTACATTGCAATATAAAATGTTCCGGCCAAATACTTACAAATGACGTTATGACCAAGCATCTCTATAGTCTTGCCTACCTTGCGGCATACGGCCCATATCGGAAGTCTGACTCTTGCCCCTAAGGGTAACTGGAAAAGTCTACCTACTTTTGTCCTTCAAAAACTAATATTTAAATTTACTAACAAAAACAAATATATATTCCTGCTCTTCTTCCATTCTTAGCAGCCCTATTCTGTGCGATTGCACAGAACCACCCCAACACAACACAACACAAGCACCATAACACAATACCAATCACAAGCACCACCACCATACAAGCATTAAGTTATTTAGCTTGGGGTTAGGTGGTGCTGTGTGAAATATTTATTTATTTATTGAAGAAGTATCCTATACATTCCAGGTGGCGTTACTAAGCGGCGCGGACGAGAGCACGTGCGAGCTGGCGTTCCAGTACGGACGCAACCTGGGGCTCGCCTTCCAGCTGGTTGACGACCTGCTGGACTTCGTGTCCTCAGCACAGGCCATGGGCAAGCCCACCGCCGCCGACCTCAAGCTGGGCCTCGCCACCGCGCCCGTGCTCTTCGCTTGTGAGAAGGTAACAGAGCCACTGTAGGACTACCTTCCAGCTGGTTGACGACCTGCTGGACTTCGTGTCCTCAGCACAGGCCATGGGCAAGCCCACCGCCGCCGACCTCAAGCTGGGCCTCGCCACCGCGCCCGTGCTCTTCGCTTGTGAGAAGGTAACAGAGCCACTGTAGGACTACCTTCCAGCTGGTTGACGACCTGCTGGACTTCGTGTCCTCAGCACAGGCCATGGGCAAGCCCACCGCCGCCGACCTCAAGCTGGGCCTCGCCACCGCGCCCGTGCTCTTCGCTTGTGAGAAGGTAACAGAGCCACTGTAGGACTACCTTCCAGCTGGTTGACGACCTGCTGGACTTCGTGTCCTCAGCACAGGCCATGGGCAAGCCCACCGCCGCCGACCTCAAGCTGGGCCTCGCCACCGCGCCCGTGCTCTTCGCTTGTGAGAAGGTAACAGAGCCACTGTAGGACTACCTTCCAGCTGGTTGACGACCTGCTGGACTTCGTGTCCTCAGCACAGGCCATGGGCAAGCCCACCGCCGCCGACCTCAAGCTGGGCCTCGCCACCGCGCCCGTGCTCTTCGCTTGTGAGAAGGTAACAGAGCCACTGTAGGACTACCTTCCAGCTGGTTGACGACCTGCTGGACTTTGAATCCTCCGCGAAAACCATTCCGTGCAAAAACATATTTTATTATTAGTTTTGAATAAATAAATATAAACATTGGAACCATTTATAACCACACTAGACTGATTAGACTGATTTCATCATCACAGAAATTCACCACGAAAACTGTACTTAAATAAGATATAATCAAACTTTAAAAAGTCGACAAGACAATTGACTCATATAATTTTGTAAGCTGCGTGGGGCCTAACTTGCTTAAGTTACATGATTTTTTTAATATTCAACTCATTTTTACTACGCATGGTCGTTTGATTCTTGGCACTTCTCAGTAGGTAATATTTGTCAGATTGAATGCGTATGGTTGAAACCAGTTCCGTCCATATGCGGCCAGTCAGGGCACACATTTGCGCAAACACTTTTCGCAACTAACTACTGGCATTTAACTACCATAGAGCCTTTATCTCAGTAAAAAAAATAAACGATATTTACGTAAAAAGGACGATAAAAGGTGTTTGTAATATGCCCGGCAAGACTAGAGGTATGTATATTCGTTGCATGATTCATACATGAATGTCCCACACATTCGCAAGTTAGTCGAGTGACAGTCGAAGCAAGTTTCACAACTCATCCGTTAAAGTCACGTACTAATAATTAATAAATACTATGGAAAATCTTTCCTAAAAGTGTCCTGAAGTTCCCGCGAGAAGCTTAACAAAAAGATCACAATAATAGCCACTCTAAATAGAAATCTACAGTCTACATAGGTATACATAACATGTGTGTGTGTTCCTAACATAGGAAACATTTATTTTAACATGTAATATAATATTTCATCTTTATAACGAATTAATCTCTTCTACAATCACGAAATAGAAAACAAAATAAAAACGCTACCATCTTCAAAATTTGCTGGGGATCTCTACGATATTTCTTTTGCAACTGTATACTGATTGTAAGAAAATACCAAAATCTCTAAAATAAATATAATAAACATAATAAAATAATAAAACATATAGGTAAAATATTATAAGTACTTTTATACGAAAAAAGTTTTACCTATCATTTGAATGAAGTTGCTATTGAAACAGTTTGTTTAGCGAGCAATAAAATAATTTCCACCTGCGAAAAATCGCACACCCGTCGTAATTTTGTTTATAAACAAACTTTCTCTTACCGTTTTTATTTATTTTATGCTACTCCAATTGTTTTTTATCTAGTAATATTGTTAATTTACTTCGCTGCTCAAATCTAGCAATATTTCTTTAAAATAAAATGTACTTGTACCTATTTTACGTTTTGTAAAACTAACGTGAGATCCATATTAACTATGTAAATAAACGACTAAACTCACGGATATAATAGTCGACCCTTGGTTTCGGACAATGACGATGTCTACTTACGTCTTGTCTTTGTCTTGTATTTTTTTTATTTTGATGTCTTCTGTCTGTTTGTGTTACTTGTTGTTTGTCTGTCTGTGTACTTATTATGACTAGAATAACCCTCAGTCATGCTATAGGAATAAAAGCCTTATTACACTTGGCTGAATTTAGTCACTAAATTCAGAATCTAAATTAGGATGAACGATACTTTCTTCTAAATTTAGGATGCTAAATGTGATTACACTTTACTGAATTCAGTGGCGACTGAATTTAGGCTTCTAAATTTAGCCAGGTGTAATAAGCCTTTAACATAGAATTTATGTTCTTATTTGTAACGTTTGTCCACAGTACCCCGAACTGAACCCAATGATAATGAGGCGGTTCCAAGAAGCTGGTGACGTTGAGAAAGCGTTCGAACTAGTTCACAAATCCCGCGGACTCGAACAGACAAGATTCCTCGCGCGCAAGCACGGAGCCGAGGCGGCGAGACTGGCCGGAGACCTCGCAGACTCGCCCTATCAGAAGGGACTCGTCATCACCACAGACCTCGTCCTCAACAGGATCAAATAACCCGCCAGGTACCCACCGTTCATCTTGTGTACGTGAATCAATGGACGGTACGATGGATCCCTTCTCAGGCGATTGTTTAGTGATTTGTGTCCGAGCTCGGTCCGAGGATCGCAGACTTTGGTGTTGTGAGTACGTGTGACGTTCTCGTGAACTTTTGACGCCTTTAATGTCATATCTAATAGATTTATATGGATAACTTTTTGTCGACAAGATAGCTAACGTATAGCCGTGTTTTCAGCGCGTGTTTTAGTTAGAACATTCAACACAAACATCATTTGTCACAAAACATTGTCAAACTACGTTCTTGTTTACTCCAACAATGTTTTTACGTAAAACAAAACGTAATATCAAAATTCATCATATAATCGCCGAGAATGTTGTGGAATGTCGTAATGTTTGTATTGAATGTTCGTACCAAAACAGGCGCTGGATAGGCTTAAGCTAAAGAAGAAATGATCCGATTGCTCTTATAAAGTGTGATCTATCAGATGTGACACCTACGGCCAAATATCCAACGTAAAGAAGCTATAATATTCAACATTGTCATTATTATTATGTAGGTTTGTTTTGTGATCAGTGGAACTGATCCCAAACGATTGTTTTCTACATATAGAATATGTATAATTATTTACATAGGTAATACTTGTATTTATCTTTGCGTCCTTCACTTGTGTGACCTGATTTATATTAAGGTAGTTTCCTATGGTTATATTCGTTTTATTCGAAGATTATACTAACAATGTGGATATTTGTGCGAGCTTGTAATGCCGTCACCAAATGCAGGTACAATGAGTACATCTAATACAAAGCTCGACTCTGTCTACGATCGACGTGAAACGGCAAAATATGGAACTAAAATGTATCCCATACTAAATATCCCAACTAAACCTCTGTCATATAGATGCAAGCGCCATTCATGAAGATCGTAGACAGACTATATAAAACGATACTATTTTATACATATATGTGCGAACGATACAAATGTATATAGAGAATACATGTCTGTATGCTTACTTATATTTTACCGTAGATAGATATAACTGTAGACAAACCGAGGGCATTTTAATGCGATGTGACATAGAACGACATTAAAAAAATGTAATTAGTTACATGTTTGTCAAAAGCAGCAAATTTTTGCAAAGCGATCCATCCGATGAGTAATAAAAATTAAAATTGTCCTTATTGTAGATTAGTCTATAGTTTTCTCTGTCTACGCTCATTTCTTAATGTATCGTGCAATTATTTTTAGTGCTAGCGATAGAATGTACCTGTGTTTTGATGCACATAGAATTGACTAAAATATGAAGTTGTGTACTTAACTGTTTCATTTGGTTTCATTCAGGCCCCGTTTACATGTTGATTATTATATATTGTGAGCAATACTGCCAATATAGATCTGACATAATGAGGTATTTACATAAACGATGATATGATTTATTCATTTTGTATTAAGATAAATATTATATTGTCTTAATTAAATGTCATAAGTCGCGCAATGTGTTTAATAGTTTCCCTGCGCAGTAGTTATTAAAGTTGGGAAAATGTAATTTCTGTACATTCAAAAATATTGCGCGATTTATACACGAATATCGTAGAAAAACACAAAAATAAATAATATTATCTAAGAGATCATAAGAAAATAAATGAATAAAATATCTACATAAACTTTTTCCATACGTACTTATTCACCAATCAACTGATTAATTTTATTGGCAGTACGTATTGTAGAGGTATAATGAAATAATTATAAATTATAAATATATTAATCAGTGCGGGAACGGGGCCTGTCCGTGTAAATACTGAGAGTCATTGGATAAGTTACCCGCGTAATGTCTTCAAAACCAATTACCTCAATTTCTTTAGTGTATCCGATAAAATCTGTACGTTTTACAAAAAGGTATATGATACTTAAAGGGTGACTTAAACGTCCTAATATACGACTTTAAAAAATATAATAAATGAAGAATAAAAAAAATTATGGAAAAATGTAGAGATCAGTTTTATTCGTTTTTGGTGGATAAATGTTTGCTTTTTTCGTATACACGAACAACACAAACACGAACAAACCGAACTACTTGTAGAACAACAACTTGTGTTGTTGTTGTTGTTGCTTGTGATTTTGTAGAACTTTCTTTTAAAAATCGTTTGATTAGTGTTAAACCTTTTTGTAAGACGTTTTAGACGTGTGTTATATTCTTTAGTTAAATTGTAAGTTTGTACGAGACCGCACAATAACGTCGCAGGACATAATAATATGCTATTAGCTAATAATAATTATTATTAGTTATTATTAATAATTATCGGTTATTGTAAATACGTTCAGTTAAGACGAGGCACCTCGTCCATTGCACCAAGAGCGCAGTATTCTATAAACTTTTCTCTTAAAGTTCTTTATTATTTAACAAAATATTAGTCACTAATGAGGTAATATATGTATGTATAGGGCCGACGTAATTACTGATATATTAGGTACTGATGTATTCAGTATAATTTAGGCATCAAATAGATGTAAATGTTCTTATTGTACTCAAGCGGAAATGTAAGGTCTTTAGCATATATCTGCCGATGGCAAGGGAATAAGAATAGTTTCGTATTGGCTTGTCGAATGATAAGCCACTTATGTATAAGAAGCGAAACTATCTGTTCGAATAGCTCTACTTAGCGCACTTTGCATGGAGAGTCAAATTTTCATACCAAACAGATTTAAAAAACATCCAGAGCTCTTTTTGGATGAAATTTTGACACTTAATTGCGAACATTTGCGCGATGTGGAACGCCTGTTAAAATAAAACAAGTCCAATCTGTTTTTGATTTCATCCTTGCAGCGTTTTCGCTATTTTCGAGGCGGATATGTTCTAAAAGTCTTTAGATATATAAAACTCGCTAAGCGTACCTATGTTGAATTATAATTAATTTACGATCGTTACATAAGTAATAAAGGGATCATTTGTGTTATATAAGTGAAGAGATATATTTAGTGTTTGGTGCTTACGTCGGCCATGACAGTAAACAATAAATAATGGCGGTGGACGTGTATGTTTTTGTACATTGAAAACTAAATGGGAGTCAATGAATTTTATTTATATGTATGTAGACATGTACGTAGCATATGTTTGTAAATATTATTATTCTGTAAAATGCTAAATCATGAATAATTTTTAATATAAATATTAGTTACACAATATTGTTTTATTTCATTGGCGTTACGCTGTTGAATTCATAAAAAAAATATTGCACATCTAAATATTAAACAATACAAAATAAAAGTGTGACGGATTGACTGACTGATTTATAAAAGCACTGTTCAAACGGCTGATCGGATTAGGTTAACATTTGGATTCAAGGAAGTTAAACGAGAAACGGAATCGGACGGACGGACGGAATAAACATCAGTGTCAACCAACTTGCGTGTTTCACTACAAGTACTACGACAGATTTTATTATGTGGACATCTGCTGCTAAGAAAGGAATACTGCACGCGGGTAAAGCTGTTAGCGTAATAATATTAATTATGCATTGATGTGTGTTCAAAATATACAAAACTACCTACTGAACAAAACCATGTCGATAAGCGGTCATTAGGTCAGTGTTTCAGCTCATAATATAGTAAAGCCGGAATAGGATTTAATCTCTGCCTACGACCGATAACACGTCGACATTTACCGATTCCGTGTCGATAATATCGCAATACCGCTTCCTTTGCAGGAGGTCGTCTAGGTGGGTACCCCAACAGTGCCAGTTATTCTACCGCCTGAGCAGTGATGTGTAAACATTACTGTGCTCCGGTAGGAGGGCACTGTAGCTAGTGAAATTACTGGGCTGAAGAGTCTTAACATCTTATGACTCTTGAGTGAGAAGCGTTGGTGCAGTGCTCCTAGAATTTCACATAATTGTGAAATCCTAGGTAACACTGTACTGATTATGGGCAGCCGTTATCTTTTAACATCAGGAGAGCGTCTTGCTCGTCTTCTACTTCATCACATAAAAAAAAAAAAAAAAAAAAAAAAAAAATACCAATAATGTTGCAGACGTCTGCAGTCGACCGCTCATTATCACACTAATGTTATCTTAATAATGAGCCTTTATATTATCATTTTATCTTAGTTAAGCTTTTGCTAAAGTTTGTGAGTGTATGTTTTTTACCCTACTTCTTCACGTCTAAAGGGGTGGACCGTTTGATCTAAACTGTTCTATCGAGATTGCGTAGACCCTGGAATAACATACCTATAGGCTACTGGGTATACCTATAGGGTAGGGTAAAACCGCTGGGCGCATAGTAGCCAATAAAAATGCACTCAGATTTATAATATTGTGCTGATAAATAGATCACACAAAGGGATTACTTATAGTAAAATTGTTAAGAAATAACACTTTTTTCGGCCACTTAACTATAAATTCTGCAGCGAGTGAATACCGAAGGGAGGTTAAAGGTGTTAAGTTTAATATTTGTTCACCTACTCGTACACTATCCAAGCAACCTCATTAGCGCTGACTTTTCCGCGTTTACCCAACTAAACACCTCATAAACAAAAGTACATATTGCAACAAAACAATAAAATACAACTGCCTTATCAAACACAACCTACGTTTAACTTTACTGACATGACCTTCCGCACGTTTATGGCTGTCCTCAAAATCGTTTGACATAACGTGACCTATTTCCTAAGTGTGTCTTCGCGTGATCTTCGAGATATGTAAGTATGAGAGTGCGGACTGAGACAAGCTTATTGTAGGCTGTAGCGATCGATCGCCGCGCCCGGCACCGAAAGGACGAACTCTTCGTACTTTCTTTGAGTGTTATGAAAAAGTACTGAAATAATACAGCATACCTGCTTACCAGCCACTTAATAAATATACGAGCATTTAGTGCCAGGTGCATCCAGCAATTTGGTACATAAATATAAATAAAGAGCCTATACCAAATTTAGCCCAATCGATTCAGGCATTTAGGTAACAAACTACCAAAGAGGTAGCAAACACGCCATATTAAATATAAAATACTTTATCATATTATATGCCTTGTGTTAGTAGGAGTTTATAATGTATCTAATAATACTTTAAATATTAATACATAGGTACTTAATTGCTGCGGCCTGTGGTTTACTAGTAGAAGTCAACACCTGCAACTAACGAGGAAAGCAGCGCAGTAAATAATATAAATTATGGTTTCAAGGTTTCTGTGTTAACGCACGCAATGCGTAAAGAAAGTTTTAAACCAATGAATATGACGTTTAAAATGCTTTTTTCACTGAACTTAATACAAAATACGCTGTTGTTTTGTAAGACCGGAAAAGCTCCTGTAGCGTGAATAATAGCAATCCATTCAAAGTATTCGGTAACATTTTTATATCAGCGCAGAGTTATCGCTCGGCCTGGGTTAGCAACAAGATTCGATATTGCGTTATGGTAATTCGCAAAATACGGAAGTTCGTTCATGCTTTTTAGCAAATACTTATTTAATTATAGATGTACTAGGTACTGAAATTTAACATGATTTTCTCGTAACACTAAAATCGGGGAATAATTACATCTTACAGGACTATATTATACCTATGCTGCTGAACGGAAAAACTTATATTTTTGGACATATCCTTATTAAACCTACCCAATATTTTAAATTTATTATAGGAAATCAACAAAGAAATTGAAAATCAGACGCCTTAGTCACGCCGTACTTGTGTGCTTACAAACTGGCGACCTACTTTATTACTATTTCATTGCTCTATTTGTTAAGTACAACACCCTCAGTAAATGAAACATGATTTGCAATATTAATACAAATAGAGAAGTAAAATAGCAGACAGTTTTTTACCTTCCTTATGTGCTAACGTGCTTTTTTTTAACTTTAACTTATTCGGTAAAATTAAGTGTGAACATAGTGAAAACCTAAATGAAACTACATAGTAACAGCCGTGCCGATACGTAAGACGCTATGTTATATTTTTTCAAACCACCATACCACCATAGAGTATGCCTATACCACACATCACATACCGGACCATGCACAGGATCGGAAGGTGTGGCGTTATCATGAGGCTTATGACCTGCAGAGGGTGAACCTTTACGAGTAGAGCGTAGAACATTTCGTTAATTTAAAACATATGACTGAAGGTCGTGAGTAGAGTTCATCCAGTCTACCTATTTACCTGTCATTCTTCTAGTTACACATAAGTACATACATATTATTAATATGAACAAGGTAATAAAATGTTCGTAGCGTTTGCTAGAAATAGTATAGAACTAGAAATAGCTAGTTCGCTGCGTTTATCAGATCACATATCTAATATTACATATTTTTATACATTAAGTGTTTATTGAGACCAAAAGCAAAATGCAATTTCACTACTAACTCGTATCTACCTACTAAAAATACAGTCCGGTCCATAATGGCCGGCCTTATCGTTTTGAGTGATCACACACATTTTGAGTTTCATAGAAGCATATCTGATTTCGTCAAATTGAGAATAACTGGGTGAGCTCTACCGGGGTTAAAGCTTATATTATGTAGGTCAAAACCCAAATGAACCTTTTAATACACTCGTACATTGTTAAGGGTCTATTTTCGTAGGTACCTTCTAGGCTATGTAAAATGTATGCACCAAATGATGCCAAGCTTTCGTCATTGCACGTGTTTTAATTGCAGAAGTTCTAGTGGGCCATTGTACATTCATGGAAGACTGTTTCCTATGTCCATTTTTGACGCCAATTTTTTTCCTAACCATAACATACCGAGGTGACTTATATAGAAGAAAGAATACTTAAGTTTTTATTTTTAACGTTGAAAAAGCCTTTTCAAGCCATCATAAAACTTTGAAGGTTCCTAGTAGGCAGTAAAGTAAATGGGAACAAATATAATTTATTTCAGCAAAGGTTAGTATGTCGGTTGTCAATGAAAACATGCACAGAAGCGTGCACGGTATCATTTAGGATTCCCGCAACTTCGCGAAACATTTCACGATTCGCCAGTTGATGGCTAAACCCGCCGAGTCACAGTTCCGTGATGCTACCTTTCATTGTACAATATTTCTTACCCATGTATTTAATTATAAGAATTAGTTATATGACTGCTTGTTTTGTGATATGAACATCTTTGTTGGGACAAGTGAAACTATTAGTTTAAATGTTTGCTTTGCACTCGCGGAGATTGCGTAGGTAAGGCATCTTAATGGCGGTGATGTGCTTTCTAAATGAGTTGGTACATGATTCTCGTTTAGATATTCGATAAGGTATTATAATAATTAAGAATGGACGAAAGGTCAAGTGCGATTTGTTGCGGAAGAAGGGTTTGTAAGATACGTTTGTAACGTTGTAACCATTGTAATTATTCACACATTTAATTTAACAATAGTTAGCTATCTGCGTTGACATTTTTAACAATTAATTAATGTTTTACGCAATCTTGCATGATGGAATTAATCAGCATCTTTTCTTTTAAAATTAATTAATACCACAAAGTTTTATTTCAACATTGTTAAGCTAAGATATTCTTATTTCAAAGTTAAATGAATGATAATTCCGTCTTAATTTTAAATTTAGGGTAGAGTTTTAATTATTTCTGACGTATCAGGAGGCTGAGTGCTCCCAACTCAGGGTCCTTACGAAGAAGAACCCGGGAGAGACTGCAAGCGGAGAATACGAGGATAGATGGAGAATTATTGGCAAGAGAAAGGAACTACCACAGACATCGACAGCGGTTGGAAAGCCAAAGAAAAGTGGGTATTTTTGTCTGTAGATTGTAGAAGTGAAGCTACTTTAATAAGCTTAATAAAGCTCGATGGCCAAATTTTAATTTATGAGGTTTCATATTTGCGTGAAATATATCGATTCTATTTCGAATAATAATTATATTCAATGACCTTCAGCCGTCTATATGCCATAGCCCATAGCGGTTTATCGATTAGAAATGGATCAATGCGAGTATCTTACCTACTTGCCATAATATCAAATTGGAATTCACCTGAAAAATGATATCAACTTAGATAATACTTATCATTCCAATAAATAAATCAATCTATACCTACAGAGATTTGTCACAATGTTATAGGGACAAGAGTGCAAAGGCTTTGGCTATTATTGTTCTGTTAAGTAGTATGAATATGGTATTATAGTTCTCATTCTAAGTACCTGACACTTAATTCGAATGTCTCATAACGCTATAAGCAATTTATGACATCCAGAAAAATATTTTACTTTTTAGCTTTTATGCCTTGCTGCCAGCGTTAATTGTGTCCATTCAAGCTAGGTAGGGGCGAGTGCTTTGGCGTACCCGAAGTTCAAGCATTATGGAGTCCCCAATAACACCCCTTGGTTTGTTACTGGGTATCTCTGCTACACCCTTCTGCGGCAAGGGAGTCTTACATACCGCTTTGCTACCAACACATACTATGCTGACGATGGATAGTGAAGTTTTTTTCTGGGTAAAAAGGAAGGGAGGGATTTATTACCCTGCCTACATGACCGAAAATAAGTTGGTATGCGCGTCGGCAATACCACTGGCATTGTAGGCGTTTATTATTGGCGAGGTTACTGATACCCACCCTAAGAAGGGAAATTATAGTTCATCTTTGTAAATAAACGACATAAACTCACTTGTATTTACTTCGGCTTCCTGAAGAAGATCCTCGTAAAAGATCGAAACGGTCGGCACGAAGTCGAAGTAAGTACAAGTGAGTTTATGCCGTTTATTTACAAAGATGAATCTAAATGCTCACGAATCGTTTAGTGAAATTATAGTTATTTCTGTTTGATCCAGGCGCGTCACGAGCTATCAACGTATGAGCCGTGGGGTCGCTTGGGAGGAGGCGCGCCCAACCCTGCTGGCATAAGGTTCACCAAGATACGTGATGAAGAAATTATTCCTGAGGATGAATTGAGAGTAATATTTTGTTTGTGATTTGATTCGGCATTATATTATTATAGTCTAGGTAAAAAGAGTCTCAATAGAGATTCATATCGACCGGACCGAGGCTGGGATGGATACATGGCATAGGTATGTGTACATGTATACGACATGTGTGGCCAACCTTAAGTAGATTAGATTACTATCTATTTAAACAACACACATACATACACTTACACACACACTTACACTTACATTTTATAAAATAATAAAAAATTATACAGTACCTACAATACACCAAGCTTTTATTAGATAAAAAACACTTTAGTGGTTAGCTAAAACATACCTACTACCTACTAATAAACAAGTTCTTATTAGGAAGCTTTTAGACTGTGCTTTTGGATCAATCCATAAAACTTTCAATGTACTCACATATCTATATTAATGACATGCATTATTTCTTATAAAGTTGCAGGTACTTCAAAAGGCATGCCTGAATTGCATAATGCTCAGCCTTTACTTAGTAGGCTCTTTATTAATTACTCGACGTAAAAAATAGGTAATATGAAACTGTGACCGATGACGCCAATAAATCTTTATAAGGTCGTTTCAAGCACTCATAATAATAATTAAGGTGCGGGACCACATCAGATGTCTTACGAAACGAACACGAAATTAATAAAAAAATGTGCGAATGACCGGCCCTCTTTACAAAAGATGCGAACAGTTGACATACATTATGTTTGTGTTTTCATCATACAAGCCTTTACATAATTCCGCTCGATAATTTTACATCAAAAATGATTATTAAGATTGGTTTATTAATCCCATAAAATTGACTTTCATTGCTATCTTTGCAAATATTTTGGCAATATTGACGAATTTGGGAAAATTGCTATTGAATTAAAATTGCTTAACAATAATGGCTTTGGATTCAGGATAATTAATACTGCGCATATTATGACTCATAAAAACTGAGCTATCAGAGTTCCAAATTTTAAACTGATCCGTTCAGCATTTTAGGTAATAAATAAATAAGTCACACTTTATTTTTATGTATAATATTTAGAAATGTTGTTACTGTGACCATTTTTGGTTGACAGCTGTGTATGAGTGACCTGCAAAAGTTCTACCGAGCGCTTTAGAATTTTGATTATTGACAATTCTTCTTAGAATACCTACGGCGAAAAAATAGCATTCCGCTCGACCATGTTTTTTAACTTACAATTTTCCTTTTTCTTCCAAAAAGACGATGTAGAGACAAGTCGAGGACACGACTAGAAAATACATGAGTGTAAGAATATAAAGCTCGAGTTGATAGTAGGAACTAAAATTTACCAATTTCAGGGAGTCCAGCTGAAGGAAGGTTGTTATTTGGGCTGGACGCCGCTCCACCGCCGACGCAAGCGTCAGACGCCGATGCGCATTCGTGAGGACCCGCAGTGCTATTACGCTGAGAACCTGCGCAAGAGCGTTGATAACGATATTAGATACAGGCGCACCCCCGCTCAGCATAGAGAGTATAAGGCAGTGTTAGGTATGATTACACGCAACCTAAAATAAACCCTTTTCTAAAGCAAAAAAATATAACCAATTTTAATTAAAATATGCCTGAGTACCTAATTGATATTCAAGTACTGTATTCAAGTAGTAGGATGGGTGTATTACATTTAAAAAATATCTATATTTATTTGTATACCCCAATTTAATACGTAAGACATTTCTAATCATTGAAAACAGATTGTTTGAGCAGGATCTCGTTGCTTCAGATGACATGGTACAGAAAAGACAGAAAGCTTTGCACGACGAGATGAGGAAGAACTTGGAATACGAACAAAAAATGGTAAACTGCTGAGAGATCATTACAGAATCCGTATATTATTTTAATTTATTTATTTATTTTAGCATCAGATGGAGACGCCTTGGGGAAAGCCAGGCCCCGGCGGTAGTTTGTGGCGGAATCCCCGAGATATTGGATTAAATTTCTCTAAGTCTATGGTAAGAATGTACGCGATTTAAACATCAGTTGAAAGCTCATCTTACACCTATTTATGTTTTCAGGGTTGGACCGACAATGAAATTTTAAACAATATGAAAGGGGACCACGGATACAAGTCTTCGCTTACTTTGCCTAACGTAAAGACAGACGATGATTCCTATCAACGGTATTTAAAAGAAAAGGAACAAATGCTGCGCTCGCTGGGTGAAAAACTACCAGAAATTTCGCAAAGGAATAGTGCCAATTTTGTGGAAAGAAAGAAAAGCAGTGAGAAAAGGGAGATCAGACCAATTGAGAGCGGCAGTGTTAAAGGGAAGCTGAGTGGAAAGAGCAAATTTACAAAGAGGTTATCAATTGGAGACGAATTAAAGAGAGCGTCTCCTTTCTATCCTGCTGATTTTTACGAGCCTCCGATTCAATTTGAGGAGCGTGCAAGTGCTTTGTCATTTAAAGATAAGAAGCCAACACCTGAAGATAACATTCTGCATATGACCGGTGGGATAGAGCTGGTTCCATTACTGGCACGCAGGAGGCGCGTCGGAGCACGCACCCTACCGTCCAGCGATGTTACACGACCGCCGGAGCAATCTTGTCAGTAAGTAGTCGTGAGTCGTGCTTCAATTGTACCAAATTAAATCCAATAATAGCTCATGTACTTCGAAATAACGCAATGCCATAAAGCTCTGTACATATGTATGGTACTTCAAACACCGCACAGCTTGTTAACATGGCTTCTTGCTGGTTTTGAAATCAATTGTTTGATAAAATCAGACAATTGACATCTATAAATGAAGCACCATAACTTACAAGGTCTTATTATAATGAAGTTTTAATTTCATCATGTCACGAGTCTCGACCCTTTCGTCAAAAGTTATTTAGGCCCACAGAGACATTAAATTAAAGCCCAAGTAGTATGTACCGAAAATTTCATAAAGACACAATCAATCGCCGGAGGCGTAATAAAAGGTTGGAGGTTCAAAGAGTACGTCGTGCGTACGGGCGCTTTGAATACGCATCCGTGTAAAATGTCAACAGGTGTTGTAACAACGCAAAATTATGTTACGGCTGCACCTTCTTACGCGTTTAAACAGTCATACGCCGTGAATATGGTACTGAGAGAAAATCTTGCTTATGTCATGCTTAGTTCATTGATTCTCGTATACTGTTACAATGGAATAACAAAATAAGACTTAGTACGAGGTAGATTACATCGCATGTACTTCATAATAGTTGCTGAGTATAACAATATACGGAACGAAGCGGTTCGCTTGGATGTTGGCAATTATTTAGACCAATTTAGAATAGTTGGCCATCTCGACACCCATTTCGTGGCTCTTAATGGTCGCTGAACTATCACCGTTCCGGCAATACTGAGGTTGCATCACGGCTTTCTATCGGTCGGAGGCCGGTGCGGAGTATAACAGTACACGTGTGAAGATTTATGGATTTCATTAGCTGAATATCTGCGTCGCCACCGCGTGTCACGATAATGATCTTGACGACGTTGGATGCACGAAGATACAACGTTTCATTAAGATAAAATGTAACTAATACGCAAGGTATTTTGAACTATATTTTATGTAAACTTCGTTATACCGTTATCGGTATTAAATTACTATAATAAAGATTAAAATTAGATAAGTCGATGGTCATAAAATGGGTGATAACATGCGTGGACCATAAAATGTGTGAGATAGAGAGCGGTAAGTTAGGTAGCTTGTGACATAACGAATTAACATAGGAATTGTTTCGGTTTACAGGTGGCGTGACATGATCGACGCGGAGTATCTCAACATATTAAAACACCAGATGGTGGTGAAGTGCCAGCAACAGGAGGTGAGTTATAAACACTATAGAAGAAACTATCGCGTTATTTCCGTTCGAATATATTAGAAATCCAATACTTAAAAACATCTAAATATAGCACCTATTATGCATAAATATTAATTACATGTAACCTACTCTATGACGTTTACTGCGCTACGCAAAATCTTTGGATACCTCAAAAAAGTATGCAAATATAGTAATTTCATAAAAATGTAGAATCGTTACAATAAAATTATTCTAGACGCGAAAGTACCAATGGATATGCATAAATTATATGGTCAGTATCTATATTTTTGTATGTGTAATGTGTGTAGGTATGTGTAAGCTTGTTGATTCTTTCCCGTTTACAGTTGAACCGATTAGGTATACTCCTCTTTAAGTTCAATAAATAAATAAAATCACATATTCTCAGCAGTTGGAAAATATGTATATCTTTAAAATGTTTACTAACATTTATTATAATTGCTATAATATTGTCCAGGAGAAACGCCTAGATTCAGCAGAGAGCGTGCGTCGTCACCACGCCACCTGGGCGTCATTGTGGGGCCGGCCTGGACACGGGGCTCCGCAAGAAAGGGGCCGATATGCAAGAAGCAACCTCGCTAGACTCCTCTACGTATCGCCGTTTGCTAAGGCTCAATATGAGAATGTATAGGGAATTTTCACTAAAACATGTAACATTATGAGCCAACTAAACGTTAAAGCTTCGCCGAATTTTTGCCTGCTCGGGCTGCGTGTGATTGGTAAAACTGGTACAATTGACCATTATTAAAATTTTACACAGTGTTCTATTTACAAACCGACCAGTGCAGGCAAAACTGTGGTGAAGTTTAAGCTTGTTAGGTCTATTCATAAAACTAATGTGATTAAAAGCTAGGCAATGAATCCCTTGCTCAAGCAAAGTCCAAATTATTTATACCTATTCGTATTGCGTAAAAATTGTACTCTCGATGTTTATTGGATCGATCAAATGATTCATTTTCATTAAAATATTTCATGAGTTCAGTGTAGCGAATAAACGCGTAATCAAGTATTTCTACATATATTTGTTGTAAAGTATTGTATATAAACTTTAAAATATTGTTTCAATGTAAACAATTCAATGTTAAAAAATTGGACATGTCCAGCTATAAACTGCAACAACTGCTGCAATATTTATATGTAGTCGCGCATTTACTTGATGAACTATTTATATTGATTTTTGTAAATACTAAAAATATTAATTCACAATTATAATACAGTTAACTAAATTGTTCATCCTAACATTTCTAATTACTTTGTGGAATTTTAAAATAAGGTTTGTTCACCGTTAAATTATGTAAACCGTTTTACAAGAAATCGATTTCCCATCTTAAGTCGTTAAGTTTATTAATATCCAATAATAAGCATTATAAGTAGGTCTCAAGATGAACGAGTTGTGTAATAGAACTGTTCGTGCTCAGCATTAATTATGTGTATCTTCATAAAAAATATTATAGGCAAGCATAACATCTGCTTTGAAAAATGTTTGTTTCCAAACGCAGATGGTTCTAATACCGTCAATTTATTTTACAGCTTTTACAGTTTTTTTTTTGTCACAAATTGATTTTAATATCCCGTTAATCTAATGTCGGATTATAAAAGTCTCACAATTAATTACCTGATTTTATTTTAAACAAATAGAAAATGATTAATTTTCCGCCAACATTTATGTTTAGTTACTTTATGTGAGATATACGAGTAAATTAAACATACATACGAGCTCACATGTACAAAAGTTTAAATTTGCCCTGCGGCTTACAAAAGCAGTTTATTAAATATTGAAGTCCAATGTATTCAATTTATGCTCGTCAAAACATTGATGGTAACAAAAACAAAAGCTTGTAAAGATATAGTTTCAACGGCGAACGAAGAAAAGTATCAACACCGTATTTTAGAGTATATTAACATTTATAATATTAATGTTTTCTAACTATGAAAACAGAGACAAATTTAATAAGATTTGAAAGTGTCACAATATTACTGGTGGTATCTATAAATAATGTATGACAGAAAAAAATGTACGATCCGGAAGTTAAAGGTACGATATGGTAATATCCTGCATAATATTATGTTATGTGATTTAATGGGAAATAGCTACGTTTCTCTGTCTATTACATCATTAAAGTTAACTTATTGATTTTTGGAATCATCAATAACATGCCAATATTTAAAAAAAATTAAATGATTGAGAACCAACGCCAAGCCTACAACATTGTTCGTAAATTCTTGAGTGATATAGGAGCTATTATAATTATGCATTCCTTGGGCCTCCTTAGGTGAACCATATAAAAATTCAAGAGAATGAAAGTCCTGAATGAACTAGGTAACTTTTAGTTACTTAACTATCAATTTGTAGTACAATTTTGAATGAATATTAAATATGTTTCAAATACATATGTATCACATTACACATTTTTATTATAGTCATAAAATATTGTAGTTATTTGATCTGTTTAGAAATAATTTGTTTAGATTGTAAATTTTGACATATACTTATTTCAATAGTTAGTGCCAATTTTAATAAAAACAATTTTTACATATACTTACAATAAGTAATAAGAATCAATTACACTTGCCTTGTAAATAAAATAAAACTGCATAAATAATGACCACATATATTATTGTAAAATACGAGTATCATTGTAATTATTCTAGTGAAATTAATAAAAACAGAATTAAAATAAAATTTAAATTACCATTTCACAAGTGTAGTAGTCGTTAAACACGAACTAAATTAAGGGATTGTAAAAAACCTTGAGCTATGTAGAGCCGAGACCAGAAATAAAACAATTAAAATTAAATTAAATTTTGTTATTTTCTTAACCGAGTAATTTATGAAATCGCTTGAGAAAATGTCCAAATTGTTCTGTATTCGGTTAATATACCGGTTCTGTGGGATTTATGGTAGTACAATGTGTCGATGGTGCACTGTGGTGTTATTGCACAAGAAATTCCATCATCCCATCGGTCGGCCACCCGTAGGGGATCTGCCTACTCACGTAATTACGGCGATCTGCGTGTGAGATACTAATTTGGTGAACTGTACATTTATTGTTAAGAAATTGTAATTTAAAGAACAAAAGAAACCTTATTTGTTAATGACTGACGTTCGCCTACGGAACTCTACTATAAACACTCCATGATATTTGAAATAAACGTTGTAATAAAATATTGTACGACGTTCGGAAACCTAATGAGGATGAGACCCACTTGTCAAAGTTATAATGAGCATTTCCTATGTAAATTGATTTTAATGTGTATTGTAAATATTAAATTCTATATTGCACAATACTCGTCCCTATTAGGCCAAATGAGGCACTGTCGTAAAACAGATCATTTAAATTCTTAATTTACATTTTATCTGCATAAGTAGGAGCTTTATTCAATCTCTGAGACTTTTACGCAGAGCCTACAAACTAAGCACCTTTTTAAAGATAATATTGTTCTATTCCATGTGAGTTTTCAGGTGTCTATTACATTCGCACGTTTTTGATCGTTTAGATATTAAAACATTGTAAAAGAATACATTTAATGAGTTATTATTATAAAAGGCCATGGGTCTAAGCTTGAGCAAGAATTATTTGAAACTTAATGCCTACAAAGTTTAACCTTAGCTTATTTCTTAATTTAATTAGAAGTTATCTTGTTTCACGTTCGTCTACAATCTTAAACATACAAAGCATTTCGTAAAGTTTCTCAAGACGTTGTCTTTATTTTAATATTGGAATAGAACTTCTATATGTCATAGACTCAATATCTCACGACCCAAGAACGGTGTGAAGATATTGTTGGCCAGTAAGCGCGTTTTTCATGTCGTGTGTTTTTATAAAAACTCGACTATGGTTATATACAGGTCACAGGTGTTATGTGTATCTTCCACGTTTTCATACTTGCAGGATAATTTCAAACGTAGTCAACGTTACTCTCTATTCGTGTATCTCTTATTAATTTAAGAGTGTTTATTATATAATACCTAATGAAATTTGCTCGAAAAATGTAATTCGTGAAGTTATTTGCAGAATAATTCTTAGATCCTATTGTTGTTGTGGTAAAGATACTTTGGTTATGGTAATAAAACGTAAAGTTCTATCTAAGAGAAACAAATGGTTATTATTAAATGTTAGTAAACGTGTGTGGGTTTCCGATAGTTGAAGGTGAATAGAGCAAACAAAAAGTGCGTATGTAAATGAAACGGCGGACGTCTGGAGAAAGCCACGTATTATGACGAAATGACGATAAAATACTAAAACTGACATAATGTCAAGGGTGCGGCTGGGACTTAAAACTTTACTGTTAACTTATTGCAAGTTGTCGTATAACTTGATTTCAAGTAGGACATATTATATCTATTGTAATGATGGCACCTGTATCGCGGTAAGGTTAGTATGGTTCATTCATGACAAATAAATTACATAGGTAATTTTAAACAATTTCATTTTTAAACATCTAAAACATGTGTGAAGTTGTAATTTACGTTACGTAGATTTCAATGAAATTAAAACGGAACATTGTTTTTTTTTTATGTTGAGAAGTAAGAAGACGAGCAAGACGCTCTCCTGATGTTAAGAGATAACGCTGCCCATAATCAGTACAGTGCTACCCAGAATTTCACAATTATGTGCAATTCTAGGTGCACTGCACCAACGCTTCTTACTCAAGAGTCATAAGATGTTAAGACTCTTTAGCTCAGTAATTTCACTAGCTACAGTGCCCTCCTACCGAAGCACAGTAATGTTTGCACATTACTGCTCAGGCGGTAGAATAACTGGCACTGTTGGGGTACCCACCTAGACGACCTCCTGCAAAGGATCTACCCCCGGTAAAGACATGTAAGCGTACGCTTTGAAAAAACAAGTGAAATTTTAAAAAGACTTTTTAAAAACAAGCTTTTATTATTATTACCATCTAGCACCAAAGTATTCGTCAAGACGAATCTAATGAGCCCAAACTCGATGAGGTTACATCGTTTACTCAAGGAGTTCCTATGGGCACCTTGCAGCTTCATTATCAGTTCAGCTTCATGTCATAATAATATTGCATTGTCATCCGATTTATACATGCATTCAACATTTCAGTTCAATCAGAAACCGGGAAGTGGATCAAATTAATCTTGCAAGATTTGATTACATACAGACAGACAGACCGACAGACAACATAGAGGTGAAAGTAAATAAGAGCTTGTAAAAAACTAAACATGAAAATAATTAAACAAATCGATACAGACAAGACAGAGCAAATAGGACTAAGTACTACTACACACTACACAGTACGCAGTGGTGTACCTCATGGTACCTATCTATTTGTACGCAGTAGTGTGTGTGTCTATTTGTAACCTTTTTTACTTAAATTGGTATTATTGCTACATAATCCATATAGGTATCACTAAATATTATCAACATATTATGAGCTATATAGTTTTCACAAGGAGAACAATATGAGCTTAGAATTTATGGGCATAATATATCATACGATCGTTACCGTAGGTACCAGGTACCTACCTATTAGGGTTGTTGCATACGAGCAACTTTTTATATGGGCGTTCGACGACTTTGCAATCCACAACTATAATTATTATTATTTACCTAATGCTTAGACCTCATAAAATTTTCAAACTATTTCTAATTTTCAATTTAATAAATGGACCTACAGTGTTTTTATATTTTATTTTAAATTATCGTGACTATTATTTAAAGGAGTAAAGTATCACGTTCTCTCATTTTTCGAATAACTGTCTCATATAGTAGGTATACACAGAGTATAGGTATTTTGAATCCTACAGGCCTAGAAGTTGGAATCCTACAGGCCTGAGTTTCTTTATGGAAAAGTATTTCTTTAAAGAAACTCAATAGGCCCATTTCAGGCTAATACGAGTAACAGCCGTAAGTTTACACCAGCCCTTGTACGTAGAACAAAATGACTTGCAAGCACGCATTTAGTTAGCACGTGTTAATTGCAACGCTATCAAAGCTGTCAATCTTATCAAATATCTTAAATACCGCGTTGAAAATGATTGATGCACATTGATTATTCAGACTATGACTTTATACTTTGTCGTGTAATCATTTCATATTACCTATGTACATATCTCTGTAGTAAGAAATCTTAATTATAAACAAAAGCGTTGACATTCTTGCTAAATCGTGTCAGACATGTTTGAAAAAGGCAGGAGTTTTTCAATGCAATTATTAATTATGTAATCGTATCTAAGAAAGTAAACTTTGGTATGACATTTATAAGGAGGCCCCACATTGATTGTGCGTGACACTCGAGCGTGTGATCAAGAAAATCGGCTGGCGTACGTTCTCGAGAGCCGTGCACAGACAATGTGAGGTTTGCCTAAGCACGTTTATTTATGTGAGGAGGAATACAAGCATCAATGGTGAGCTGTTACCGTAACCCATAGAAGTCTGCAATACCAGTGCAGAGGTATTACAGACTTGCCAATAACATATACCATCATCATTATATAGGTATTTATAGTCATTGATAACATTTTGCGCAACATTATGTATCAAGTTTTAATAACTTTAATTTTTATCAATGAATACCTACTTAATTATAATATTATCTACAAAAGATTTTTACACTTCAATTCTTGATTCGCTTTTCATGTCTACATAATAATGAATGGTGATGGCGCATCAATCAACTCTCTATTTAATTTCTTCGTGACAAAGAATGTTTTCATTTTTATTGTAATTTTAATTTTATTTGTATATGATAAATTACACAATACCTCTAGATACAATAAAATGATAAAAATACTTTCTAATGTATGAATAAATAAAAACACAGACAGGAACACGTGTTAAGATTAAAAAACATTCAAAAATGCTAATTATGTAAGCGTCTAACGCAAACACTTCCGAGGTGTTCTTTATATTCTAATATTCACCTGTTCCAAACACAGGTCAGATGTTACAATGAATTATGAAATGAACTGATACGTAAACTTAGATGTTTTTTTAGCAGAGGAAAATAGATTTCAGGCAATAATTATTTATTAACGGTGTACACCTTTTTCGTTTTGTTCTATTCGGTACCTAATAACATAAATAATAAGACTAATACATAACATGACTATATAAATAATCATAATAATCTTATATCAAGCCAAGATTAACCCACTGCACTGAAAATAATACTTATATCGTTATAGAAGATCGTGTATTATAGTAGAAAAGTAAGTATATATTGTGTTAAGTCAAGTAGTACACTTTGTTCTCTATCAATTTATCTATGCGAATACTTTATTTTTTACGATAATACTGGCAACTAGCCGATAAAAAGTAAAAACACTGTATTAATCCAGGATCTCAACAAGTCCTGGATCCAGGAACAAACACACATAATATAGGTACACACTTTAATAAAATCAAACAAATGTGTCATTAAAAATGTAGTAGTTTTCCAATAGATCTAGCTAGTAGGTATTAGGTATAGCACAGAGCCGCGGAAAAGAAAGTCATAGCCGAGTCAGACCGGTCGCTGCGCTTTGACCCCTATACAATACAACCATATGTACCTGGTACCTACTACGCGATAGTAATCCATACGAGTACTATGATACTACATAACTGATGGTTGTAACTAATTGATAATTTCTAAAGGTTAGTGTGTGAGTAGACTACTATTTCGCAACATAAAAGGATGCCAGTAACATATTTTTATTTAATTTACACATCACTACATATACGTAGTATAAAACAAAGTCGAACCCCGCGTCTGTCCCTATGTATGTATATATCTTTAAAACTACGCAACGGATTTTGATGCGGTTTTGATTAATAGATAGAAAGCCTACGACGGACGGGGGACTACGACGTGGGGGGGGGGGTTTATATTATGTATGCATAATACATGCATAATATAGTAGACAACTGATAATTTTCTATTAAGCATGACGAAGTGCGCGCGAGTCTACTAGTTATTATGTATAACATAGATGTAACTTGTGAATGGTAAGGCTACATTTTATCTGTCAAATGTAAGACTTAAAGGATAAAACCACGGCGTAAAGAGATATATAGTTATGTGACTCCCCAGAAGCGGTTGAACCCAAGGTCGCGCGAGTTTGCAATGATTTGGGTAGGGTTCTGTAGCCAGCGAGGTGCCGAATCGGCGTTATTATTATGAATTACTCAAAATATCAAAAAGAATTATACTTTGTGATATTTTTGCTAATTCACAATCATTATTCGGATGCTTACAGCATAAAAACGTCTATTCGGCACCTCGCTGCCTACCGAATTCTCTTTACCGTGATAAAACGATGGCATCGTAATATCGTCTAATTCACGAGATGAATGAAGAGCTCGTTGAAGTCTTTTACACTGTAACTCATCTTTGAAACCTAATACTATTATTTCCTGATACAAGATTAGAATTCACATTATATTGCACATTTTCGAGACAGAATAATGATCAGTACATTACTTTTGAATAGGATATGGTAATCTAATACGGGTATATTGCTTTTTTTTTACATAGAAGTAAAATATATTACCAATATTGTATAAAACCGTGTCTACCCGGAAAACGAATTAACATTTTGCTTTGCTCAATTTTTCATGCTCAATTATAACTCTATTTACAACCTAATAAGCATAATATTATGTGAAGTTTACATGAGAGAACGTTTACGAATTGTTGCGCTTGCGCATCGAATGACAACAGTTACGTCGAGCTAGCTTTCCACGGAGTTTACCGGTGATTAGGCGTGAAACGTTTACTTAGCGATTTGTAACTCATTAGTAGAGTGCTAGAAAAGTATTGAGGGTATATTAAAGGGCTGTTAGTGTCCAATTAGCACTAGAATTTACCTACGAGTACATAGCCAAGTAGGTATGTATGTAGAGATAATTTTAAATTTCACCAATAGGTAAGTTTAAATTTAAATGTTCTGGACTATTGAGGATTTAGAAATAACATTTTAAAGTTTACTTAATCGTTACGTTTGTAAATATTAGATGATAGTTTTTATTCGAAATAATTTTATATTCCTAGGTCATTTGTTTTTATAAGACGTAAAATAAATATTGTATCTAAGTACCTATTTAAAAGGTTTGTGTGGATGTCCAAAAAAGATGACCGTTAACGGGACTGATTTCTAAATTCGATCTTAAGTTTTTCCGCAAGATGTCATCGTTCGTTGTAATTGTTCTCAAAACCCCCTTTTTTACGACTCCCTTTCCTTTGCCTTGAACGAATAATATAATTTATTTTTAGTCTACAATACGGATTTGCAATACTTCTCATGTAACATTAACAATTAGGCATATTCAAAAACATTCTCACTCGTAATCGGATGTCACACACACAAAGGTAGATGTTTGGGTGTCACAGTCATCATGTGGACAGCGCAAACGCATTCAATGCTACGAATACTTGATGACGTCGCTGGTGTCGCTTTCAAAACGGCCGCGGTAAGACATTAGTTGTAAAACTTTGTAGTTCCACTTTTCCCCGCTGAGTAGATAAGTTGGTGGTGGTGTAGACTGTTTGTTTCTCACGCGGTGTCCGCGGTGTTGATTCTCGGCCAGTGCTGTTTTGAGTCTCTTCGTGATAGCACGTGCCCAAGTTGACATATCGATTACATATCGATTCATCGGATTAGCTGTTAATTAGTGAAGTGACACGGACTGCCGACACAATGCGTGTGGTGAGTAACAGTGACTGAATGAATACTAAGATAATACATACATAGATTATATATAATTTATTGGTAAAAATTTTTTTGGTTCCTGAAAATTTAAATGATATGGACTACGGACGCTTGAGGAATTAAATCTTACTAATATTATAAACGTAAAAATTTGTAATAATTAATGGATGTCAGTATGTATGTTTGTTACTCTTTCACGGCTAAAAGGGTGGACCGATTGAGCTGAAATTCGGTATAGAGATAGCTTAGACCCTAGAATAACAGATAGGCTATAACTATTAAGCACAGCTAGTATTACATATGTACCAATGTATTAAGTATACAAAAATATGTATTTTTAGTGACTGATATCCTAATAATGAAGAAGAACTTTTTGATTCTCTGGTATACGAGCATAAACAAAGCATTTTTAAGGCACATCCAATTATATATTAATTAAATTATTATTTAACGCATTTGTATCAATGAACATTTAATTAATTGATTTGTATTAGAATTAAATAATACTTTTGTCAAAAGTGCGCTGTAAATAAATTGCATTTCAAAATAACTTATAAACTATGTAAAACTGTCAAATTATTTTAACGCACCTCTAAGTGACAAAGTACTTTTAGGTAAGACACTTAATAATATAAAAGTAAATCGCAACTGACTGAAAATTACATATCAACGCACAGTTCAAAATGTTAAACAAATTGGCTTAAAGATAGACATTAAAAAGTAGAAATGAGAGCAAAGCTGCTAGCATAAGCTAGTATCTAAAAGTTAATTAAACAACATTTAATTAATTAATTATCATAGTTC
This sequence comes from Hemithea aestivaria, assembly GCA_947507615.1. Taxonomy (NCBI): domain Eukaryota; kingdom Metazoa; phylum Arthropoda; class Insecta; order Lepidoptera; family Geometridae; genus Hemithea; species Hemithea aestivaria. Next base: position 6,857,840 of record OX382332.1, on the reverse strand, counting down.
TAATTAAAGATGTATGTACTTTTTAATTATTTTAATCATTAACAATTATATTAATTGATGTTAAATAACATAATTTTCACTTCATAACCTTTCACCACTAAGCTTTCGTCACAGTGGCCGCATGTCTTTATCTTTGAATCAATACTGGTGTAGATTTCGACCACTTTTAAACTGCACGTATAAGTCTTACTAAATGTTCCTAGTCTGTTCTATTTACAATGGTTCATCTCTACGATTAAACTCGACATTACACTTAATTACATGCTTGGGTAATATTGCACTCGTAATCGTATATATTCGCATGTTTAGAGGTACATTGTTTGTTATACTTCTATTTTATTACGTCTAAAACTACTATATGAATTGATTTGATCAGATAGAAATAACGTAAACTACGAGTACTGTAAGGACGGTAATCAAACCACCGATTATTCTTATTATTTTAGTATTCAGCTTATATTGTCCCAGTCCCACTGCAGGACATAGGCTTCCGTTTTCTCTTTCCACTCTCTTGGTAGCGGTTAAAGGCCAATCCTGGAAGTAAGAGACAAGTTGGCTTTCCATTGGGTTTTGAATTCTGAGTTCTGCCTGAGGTAGTGCATGCCCACAGTTCATCTGACATGCGGCATACGTATCCGGCCGTCCCATTGGAGACTTCCCGCTTTCTGAACTGCATCTACTATTTGCGTTTTGGAGCACAGTATTCAGTTTCTTTCCCTGTCTACAAGTTTCCCCTCCTAAGCATAGACTGCGCTTCATAATTCCTCCATAGCAAATCACGGATTGCAGGCCACAAATATTATATACGCATGAGATGAGTATATATAAATTTTGTTCGTTTTTTCATTGTTAATAAAATAAATGCGTTTTCATTCTTATTGAATCATTAAATGCAAAACACTACAACACAACATTTTCACGCTGTTGTTGCATGATATTTTAGCTCATCCTAAATTAGGATCGGAGCAGATTGTTACCACTTCCCAATGGGAACTTTTCGCATATACGAAGAATATGAATATGGAATAGATTCATGGGGTTTTACTTTTTTCAGGCAGCCGGCAGCGGGCTCAAATTAGTTTAGACTCTGGTTAAAAAAAGTTACGAGTGTAAATATTTGCATGTTGACATGTAACGAATAATATACATACTCGTAATAGGGTCGTGTTCTCATTTTGTGAGATTTTTTGTCATTACAATACAAAGTGCGGTAGCTCGGTATTCGGAAATAATAAAAAGAATGCGGTTGACACAGGCCTGTAGTACCGGTATAATAATTAATTACTGTAATAAAATAAAGTTATTTAAAACCGTGAGATTAATTCATTTCTATGTGGGCTCATTTATTTTATTTTAATGTAGTTTATCGATGCACTTTCCCCCGTCGACGTAACGGATGCGTGATGATGTGATGTGCTCGTTTACATGAATGCTCGGAAGAGAATGACTGCTATTAAGGATTCATCATCGGGTACCGGCGCGAGCGCACGTGTTACGACTTTTACGTCTATCGGAGAAATTGAATCATTTCCAGTGTCGAGTTGTGTCACACTCGCGTCTAGATTCATAAAGATGTCCGGAAGAGCAACATTCATACGCTCACTTTTCTACAAAATTTGAATTTTCGAAAGTTTAGTAACATAACCCTTATCTCGCACTTGATGTGAACATCACGTCACAATATTACTGAATTATTACCTTGTTATAAGTACTACATAATATTACATCAATGTAATAAGCACTTGTTTAGACCGTATCGGATTAACTGATATTAAAGTACTTCCATGATTGTTAGATTCATTGTTTTTTATTGCAATATTTCATGAGAGGTGCCATTACCCTATATTTGAAACACGCGTACATAATAAGTAGGTATACCAAGAGGTGAATTATTTTATACGTGTTATTAAAGATTTCGAGCATTCACTGTTATACTTTGGTACATCTCCTACATATTCATAGGTTTATATTAAGCGATTATGTTTTATGTAATCCTCCAAGATGGTAATTGATAAATGTTATTCAACGTTCCAATATGAATATCATTTAGAATTAGAAATCTTCGGTTTTTAAATAGGGTCTTAATGCTCATATATCACCAGAATTATTAAAGGTTATCGGAAGATTAACCATGAGAATTCATTAGAGATTAATCAATTAAAATATCCATATTTAAAAACACGTTAAATAGTCACCGTATACAAAATTATACCTCATAGATAGATTAATTACGTGGCGTATTTGCAATGACATGTTCAATAGTTTAGTTTATTTAAATAGACAACGTACGTAATGTTTAAAATCATAACATCATATGATGGTCTTAATTACTTATAGAAGAATTTAGTCAATTATTTCTAAATCCTCGTAGTTACCACCTACCTATTAAAAAATATTTTTTTTGCTGTAAAATTTTCAATCACAACTTCGATTTATCGAACTCACCCACGTCCATTGCTATAGATTTAGAGTCGTAGAAAGTTGAAAGGTAATTAGATTTGCACAATTAAGTAAATTCTCATTACGTAATAGATAAGTGTCCACGGGTGGGCTTCCTGTTTGTTTTAAAAGATGACCAGTTTTAGCTGGTTTTACCTCTTTTACTATGTATTTAGTTATTAATGTTATAATCATATATTACGAGATTTGACTCTAACATAAAGCTGCTTTATAGGTACTAAGTGATGGAAGGTGATAATATCTATAGACAAATCAAAAGGAGGGCTTATTCGTCTAATAATCGTCATACATCGGACTAACAAAAAACTAGAGAAAATTTAAAGGAAAGCCTGACTGGCTGAATGATCTATTAACGTAGTGTCAAACCGTTGTGCTAAACGGATTGAGTTGAAATTTGGCACATAGATATTGATAGATATCTGTTAAGAAAATATTTTGCAAAAACTAGGCATAATATATTATGTAGAAATAATATCTTATCTAGGTTCTCTAGTGTTTTATTATAGTGGGTCACTAGAAGATTAATAAATATTTTTATTTATGTACCTAACCAAATGTTGTTGCAAAATTATGACCTGCATATAAATAAAACTAGTTTACCGAGTTTAGAAGAGATGCCATAAAAGAAGCAACTGTTGTGCAACGACTAGAGCAAGGAGCTTCCGCCACAACCTTTAATACTGATTTACTAAGAACCAAAATATAAGCACTGACTTCACTCGTGAGACAGTGAAAGCAAGAATAGAGCTATCATAGTTCTGCATTTCACGTACCTTTTAATATTTCTCACGATCTCACGCTTCATTTTCGATATTGTACATCATAATTTATTTGTTTCCTAAAAAAGTAATCTCAAGCCATCTTGAAAAGAAGACGTAAGCTCTATTGAGTTCTTTATGTTATTTAAGCTGGATTTGACCGCACTGATATCAACTTACGATCTCTACAACTAAGCCTGCTAATATTTCACGGGTTACTTTTCACGATAACTGTATAAATTACACATTTCATTTCATATACAACTTTAAAACACCGTTAACATCATTCGAATGGATACAGATGAAATCAGAATAAATACTGATATTATAATTGGTCTAATCCAGCCTTACCTACTTTAATCATCTTCACGAATACCGCCCACGTTTAAAACGAAATGGGTACTATGTGAACGCTAAAGTAAGCTAGATTTATCTCAGCACTTTGTAAAACATGAAGTACCAAATCAAGATAAACGAGCTTACAACTAACTCGCTGTGCCAATGACGTTTCAATCTACAGACATCATTTTAATATGTAGTATTAAGTCTTTACTTTAAATAATTTGAATGAATTATGTCTTTACATTAATGCTTACACATTTATGATCAAGATGATATAAATCGTTTTATCATATCTATAAAGTTTCACGGTTAAACAATATATCAAAACAGTAGGGGGCACAATCATTGTCGTGTTTTATTTGCTGTACAAATTGTATGATAAACTTAATTTAGAATCAATGGGGAACACAAAAGAAATCAAACTCTATTGAATATTGATAAATGGTGTTTGTTATACGACAGTTCATCTCCTACATTGTTTCCTTGACTTCGATCAACAGTACGTAATGATTCGTGACCTTTGTGAGGGTATAAGCTCACTACATGACGTTTCGTAACACACTACCATAGTTCAAATAGAGCGATGTCTTCGGATGTAAAGAAGAACATAAATTACAAAAGCTGTTACTGAATCCATGATTGATAGACGGACATTTTGAACAAACTTACTCGTACATGGGCGATGGAGGTCATCTGTTTTGTCGACAGCATGGTGGATTAGTTTCTTAGTAGGTCGAAAAGGATTATATTGCATAGGCGGTGACATAATACACACGTATGTCAAACAATTGAAAATAGATCAACAATAGTACCTATCAATTTTCACATGAAATGGGCGGATGTTTAAATTAACATAAACAAACCCACGTTCTACCGTTTAATATTTGAAACCTACTCATGTTCAGGTTAACACAATATTATGAATAATGTTTCTACAATAGTTCCTTTGAAATTGATCCGTGAAATGTTACTCAGCGTTTGAATAGATCATGACAATGCAGATGCATACGACGATAGTGCGGAAGTCATTGGAAATGCAAGGCGTATAGGTACTGGAGACGCAGTATTTGTAATGTACCTACTCTACTCAAGTTATATAATTATTGACATAGAAATCGAACAGAAAGATCCATTCTAGATTATATTTTTAGGATGTCTATTCTTTCATTGACTTATATTTATTAGTGCACAATATTAAAGACTGCAGTAAGTAGACAGTTTTTTATGCAAGCTTGAACGAAAAGAGACCGAGGCTCGTCTCTTAAGCGATAATTTAATGCCTACCCTGATGTGTTACCTAGGCATTCAAAAGTACACATTCCTACGCAACAATACTCGTTACCCAGGGACAAAAGATGTTAAGTAGGTCCTCTTAGCCCAGTTATTTCCATCGCCACCTTTCCATCTTGAGCTGATTGCGGCAGAATATTGGATAAGGTAAAGTGAACCGTGACGAGATCTCGCATTGAAGAACCTCCCACCGTTAATATACCATCTTCTGACAAGTTTGTTGAATCTACAGATCAACAAACAACAATTCTTAATTTGCAGCTGTCAGCCAAACAAATTCTTTCTGCTGACATCTAAGGGAACGACCTGCCAGAGTAGTTGACCTTTTATATTCTTATCATCTTTGAAGGTTTGTGTGTTTTTATCTTGACTGAAAATCTTAATTAAAAATTAACATCAAAGAACTGAATGTATTAATTAAACTAGATTACATATTTCCACCGAATAGGTTATTAGGTACCTACGTGAAACAAATTACAACGTAATAATAAACTAGGACACAGAACAATGCTCATTCTCCTAATGCCTAATTAGATCGGCAGAGATGACAAATATCTTTAGTTTGAATGTTATGAGAAACTTCTCATGGATCATGTACGTAAATACTACAATAAACCTTGTCTTGCTGAATGAAATAAGTTTAATGGTATTACAAATTACGAATGTATAATTTTTTAACTGGATTTAAATACCGCATGTGTGTAAACATAAACTCATTGGTGTACAGTGTACATACGTTTAAATGATAGATATGAATAATTTATTTAAACATGTCAAAATTTATTTTTATTAATAAAATGATAGTATCTGACATACTATTCTTAGGCTCCACAATATTATTACATTTTGTTATTGCATTTAAGAACTGGAATGTTTAAAATATAAAAGTTTCATAAATATAACAACCGGCATTGCATTTAAGAACTGGAATATTTAAAATATAAAAGTTATATAATATAACAATTTTACCGGGGGTAGACTTCCTTTGCAGGAGGTCGTCTAGGTGGGTACCCCAACAGTGCCAGTTATTCTACCGCCTGAGCAGTGATGTGCAAACATTACTGTGCTCCGGTAGGAGGGCACTGTAGCTAGTGAAATTACTGGGCTAAAGAGTCTTAACATCTTATGACTCTTGAGTAAGAAGCGTTGGTGCACTCCTAGAATTTCACATAATTGTGAAATCCTAGGTTACACTGTACTGATTATGGGCAGCCGTTATCTCTTAACATCAGGAGAGCGTCTTGCTCGTCTTCTACTTCATAACATAAAAAAAAGACAATAGACAAAACAACTGTAAATCACTAATTTCTCCCTATATGTTATATTGTGGACGAGGCAAATGTGCACAAATTCTGCACATGTTCTCGTGTCGCCGTGATGACGTACACTTTCACTGAGGCCTCTTCTCGATGTAACGAACGCTTGTGCATAGAAATCTATGCTTATTTACGAACAGAAAAGTTTTGCCAGGGACACATTAATCTCGCCTTGTATATAGTCGGTTACCATCTATCGTATCGTGTCTTAATAATATACGAGATCGTGGTCAAAGTAAAAACCTATAAAGTATAAAAAATAACATAATATAGGTAGGTACAATGCGAAATTAGTTTGGAAAAGCTACTTTGATTCTTGAACGAACGAGTAGACTTGAGATTTCAAAACTTTCCTAAATATCAACGTATTTCTGAGGTCAAGACCCCAAATCATGCTTCTCGTATTAACTTGACAACCATTTTATAATCAATTTGCTAAAACTTCACCAAATATCTAATTTCATTCGCGGTTACACAACAGATTATTCGCGGCGTTGACCGATTGATCATCTCTTATTTAACCACTGAACGAAAGCAAGCCATTATGGGTGTTGCAACAACGTTTGTTAATTTATAGCGGAGATTTTTTAATTCTACGAATACTTTTAGATTTAGCAAAAAATCTTAAACAGTAATATAATAATTACAATTTCAGAAATAGCGGCCTGACATTTATTGTAACAATAATTATATAAACCTAAAGCAAATAACAACTATTCCTGTCACATCAAAACACATCACGAGCCATCTCTAACAAATCATTGCAAAATTTCGCCTTATTATAATATTTAGCAATAGGTTAACCATTTTCGTGATATGCCGTAAGCTGTCATCGTAGGAAGTATCCTATCTAACTAGGGATCGCCTTTAGAACGACATGCATCCAAGTCACGGAGAGAGTTGCACTCCTCACAACTTTCGCATAAATTCTGCCCACGTAACCTGCCAAAATGCATGGTGCAACAGCTACCTTTTTCTATAAAGGAATTTGTCAGAAAGAAAGCAATGGAATTAGACAATGTTATCAGTTTCATCAATCCCACGACATTTTTATCTAAATTTATCTACCAACTTTATAAATTTAAATCGAGCAACATTCTATTTTAACGTCTTGGCGATTTTTTTAAGATGCATATTTTCACGCATCATTTTGGTGAAATATTTTGTAACCTGCAGGCAAAAATTGTTTCAATAATGCCGATGATCTAATGATTGCTTAAGAACTCATTTTTTGCTTAGCAACGGTTGGTAAATCTGTTATTGCCTCCGGCATGAGAATACCGCCGAAATGCCTATTAATTATTACGTTCAGGCAGATAATTTATGCAACCTGATGCTGGGTTACAAACTGTGAGGGAAATTCATACATAATAAGCTTACGCTTAACGGTACTATTGTACGTTTTAAATTATGCATAACCGATGCAATGTTAAACCAACATAATAAAGTTGAAAATAGCGTAAACAACAGCTCTAAAGCAAGTAATGGTCATCTTGAAAAGCTCGTTCACACATTCTCTCAAACTCTCAAGTCAAACAATCGAAGCTTGTTCTTATTGCGCAACCATAATATCTCGGGAGAATTCATGAGTCCATATGACCAGAGATATTACTATACTGAGATTCTACCTGTTGTTGAAAGCTTGAGTAATAGCTAATGGGAATTCCTTTCGTTTGCTTATCAAAGTAATCAATATGACTTGTCATGGCGTGAACATTCCAAGAAAAAAATAACGAGGTGCGCTAGAAGCACCAGTTACGATTGCTTATCTTTTGGCATTTGGATCAAATTGATTTAGAAAATTGATACTTCGTGGTTAAAGCCACCGATATAGCAAATTGAATACCTGTACTTTCTGTCGTACCGCAACGTGAGGTAATCTCTACAATAGGTCGTACCGATTTGTGGTAGCTTAAGCACTTATGGTGGTTATCTATTGTTACGCCCGCAAGCGTCAAATGGACTTTACTGGCTGTCTCCATTAGCAAGAGTATGACGAAAAGACCCTCTTAATAACGAGAAGATATTAGTTACTGTGTGAAGGCTTTCATTCCACTTTCCTCTATTCTTACAAAAGCTAAGAATCTAACCTAACCAAGAGTATCAAAAGTGACTTCCACATAAATTACACCAAAATTGGTTCTAAAATTTAGACGTGAAAAGTAAATACGGTGAATTCTATATTTTTATGTACCTAATCAAAAAACGAATTTACCCTTGCCTTACGGCTAAGTAATGATAATATCGCGGTGGGTGTAGAGACGGCCACTTAGAGAAACCGCAGCTGATTTAAAAAAAAATTGTTTTACTGCTCATCATAAACAGCCGCCTGCATGTGTGGTGTATGGAAAATGCTTCCTCATTATTGCCTAAACGATTGGAGGTGGCGGAATGACACAATGTAACTACGAATATTGCTGTTCTTGAGAAATAACTACGTATAACAATGTTTGCTTACGGGGATATACCTCATTATTATTTATTTATGCCTAGGTATGAAATAATGTACTTCATATACACAGCCTAAGTTGGAAATACATTTCAACATACACATACGCGTCCATACGTAAATTGATTATAGAGGTAAGACGTTTTGTCCATTGAATTTGTCTAAATATTAAATAAACAAATAGCATTATTCTAGATCTTCTGTCACCGCATCAAACATATACGTAATCTAAATTAAGAACCTAAATACACATATGAGAGGTATAAACGGAAAGAGTGACTGACTGATCTAATCTATAAATGCACAGGCTAAACCACTGAACGAATTAGGATGCATTTTAGGACATCCGTGTCCCACTTATAATATTATGACGTCAACCTCCGTTTAGAAAGGAATTTTCACGCAGACAAAGCTCTGATCATAGGCTAGTTTTCAATGAAAAAAAAACTTACAGTTATCAAAAATGCATGGTAAATTGTTACTGTTACAGATGTGTTACCGACATTACGTTACAAGTTACACCATAGAACGTATCATGCTAAACGCGAGTAGCTAAATAGCATCAGTCAAAAGCGTATAGTTAAGTAATGACAAATGATCACAGGTCTGTTAAGGTAATAATTCTAATCTGTCCGATAATAGCTGAAGGTGCTAGCTCGAGGCGGTCACTGATCTTATAATAATTGTATTACGGTACTGACCGTGTTATTTCGTTGCACAATTTGTTCGAATGTGGCGCCTACGAATAATTGATGCAACTTAATGCCGTATAAGTCGTTACTAACATTTCCGTGTAATCTATAAATGCAGTTTATTGTAATAGCTATTGTTATAGGCAATCAAGTAGAGGTGTTATCGACATGCAGATCGAGATGCAGAATCGAACTCGATATTAAATCTTTTGATTTGTGTTCCGGAACGGTTGTTTGTAAAAAGAACCATGCGATGTGATTTGATATTTTAACATAAAGTCAAATTAGTGGAACTTAAATTAATTTACTTTGGCAGAGATTCAAATACAAAACTGCTCTACTGTAGCCTATTAGGATAAATGCTTTTTTATTTTTATAAATGCTTTTTTTTTTAATTGCATTTCATTTGCATAATAACAAACATCTAATAGGGCATTCTTCAAATATTTTACAGGTTTTTCAGACATGGTTTTATTTTTTGAGCCTACCCTTGAAACTCATATTTTATTTCATAAAACTAAAAAGTTTTACCATGATTTGATACGTGTTTAACAAAAAACAAAGATGGTAAAGCCGCATCCACACTCAAGTTGTGATTTATCACTAACTTTTATAAGTTCAACTAAGCTTTACATTGAATTAGCTTAACATCCCACTTATACTTAGATAACACAATAAAGCAATAAGCAATGATTGCCGTACCGATTCACACAGCTAAAGTGAGCCGTTAAACACAAGATTGTATTACAAAACTATGTAACTAATGATTAGTGTCAATTTATATGTCGTGCTCATTCAACAGGATGGATGTTACATGAATAACTTTGACTATAATAAGAACATAATATAAAAGATAAAAGAATAGCTCGTGCTCTCATCTTCACATGCGTTTTTCTTCATACAATTTTTGACGCTGCATCTTCTTAAAGGTAGAATTTTCAGAAACTCTTTCCTTGGGAAAGCCAAAGAAGCGAATAGAGACAAGCTTTCTTTATCTATGTCATTCAACTCGATTCGTCCAGCGGTTTGAGCTGTGCGTTGATTGATCTGTGAGACGGTCATTCAGGCACACTTTCGTTTTTAATATATTAATAAGACTACTAAGTACATACTCAACAAAATCTGATACTAATTTTCTTACTCAATTGTGAGGATCATCACAATCGTTTTCCACTGACCCATCGGGGTTAGTGGAAAACGATTATAATTTAAAAGTTCGCTATCTAACTACATATAAGTGGATAGATAATTCCACTTATTTGTAGGTTAGGTACATGTTTAAACGTGAGCGCAGACAGCGAAATCCTTCTACCATAGAAATATGACATTACCATAGAAAGCGAATTTCCAAGTACACGTTTGTTGACAATAAGCAATTATGTAATTATGTCGCATTGTGCGTGGATAATTATATTTATTGTATTCGGTTACTTTGTGCTGATGCGCTATCTTCATAATGCGGAAATTAAGGGTCAGCCCCAGAGAGATTATATTGCGGGGACATTATCGTTGGTGGCACTAATTTTCATTTAAAACTGACGGGATTTTATTGTATTATTAATCTCCTAGCTATGCCCAACGCCCAACGGGTTTACCTAAGTACAAATAAGTAGTGTATATAATACGTTATTATAGGCTCTACACTACTCGGTTCTTTAATTACTTATACTTGTATGTTGCCAAAATACAGATAAAATAATATCTGCTAAGAGCTTTAGCGGATCTTAAAACAATTAATAGAAAGTTGCGGTAGGTTCGTTAGTACTTTTTAAAGTTTCTCTACTTGATTATGTGGCATTCGATATGCCTATTATAACGCAAAGAAAAGTTATTAATAATATTAATAGACTTAAAATATATTTAAAGGGTAGCTCTATAAATTATAAGTCGTTCCATAGATTCTATCGTTGCGAGTCGTAGGGCAAGGGGGCACTCTCGGGTCACACGGTTTCAACAGGCGACTGGATATTTTCTCTAACTGGATATAGCGTAACGTTGCGATGGAAGCTTTTATCTATTATAATATACTAGCTGCGCCCAGCAGTTTTACCCGCTGTACTATAACCTATGTGTTATTCCAGGGTCTAAGCTATCTGTATATCAAATTTAAGCTCAATCGGTCCACCCGTTTAGGCGTAAAAGAGTAACAAACACACATGCAGACATCCTGACATCCAGACATCCATTCTTACAAACTTTCACGTTTATAATATTAGTAAAATTATTTAGAATTGTTTAGTCGAAGATGACTAGGTATTCATAAACATAGAACTTTATGGTATTTCGTAGAAGAGAAAAAAATGCCTTGTTACTTGAGAAACCTTTTTGGGTAGGATATATAGGTCAAAGGATTTATACTGACTGGGTCATCCATTAAAGCCATTTCCGTAGAAAGGCACTCAACGTGACAAATGATATTAAAGCTGTTTCTCTCACCGAAATTAGCTGGACCATATTATTATCTTATTACAGCCAGTGAGAAATAGAACAAGTCTTAACATAGTACTTATAGTAGTTACGGTCAATTATGACGTCACATAAACACTAACAGTAAACAAACACTGTAATGTAGGTAACTGTGATATAACTCTATAATAAACATTTCTTCGGTGATGAATCATTTTTGACGGCAATTATCAAAACTTGGAGATTCTTAAATTGTTCCAGACTCATTCTATTCTATGGCATGACTAGCTTTTTACCCACGTTTGCTGTGGTTACGTAAAGTAACCTAACGAACAGTAAACTAAGTAGATACCTGTACATTTTAGGAAGTCTTGAGCGATTTGGGAACAAGTGCTTCGTGGGCGAATCGCAATTATAGTTAAGTTTCGCTTTGTTGAGGAGATTTGAGATAAGCATAAATAAACCTATTACTTATTAAAATAAAATATTTGTTAATCATTGAAGGTTTTCCCAGAATACGTATTTCGATATATAGTACATAGTAATAATTTATATTATTTAGTATAGGTAAATGGTAGGTAACCTTAAGCTTCAGTGAGGTTTGATACTTATCATTTCGGTGCAAGGTAAAATTAGGACTTGTAGAGCAACGTCGAGCTTTGTGCTAATAATGATAGGTAGGTACATAATATGTTTATGTGTACGCAACAAAAAACCATTTCACCTATATATATAGGAGTTCTTTGTTCACTTAAATAAATATGACCGAAATCGATATAAACGCAACGTGCAAGCATGAGTTTGCAGAAACAATTTTCATTTAGCATCTAATTCCTATCAAAATATACAACACAAAAGATAACTTCGAACATTGCGTTATTTACTGCAATATCTTTTGAGTTGATTCTTGGTACTTCACATGCAAAAAAGTTGCGAAGAATGCGCGTTTCCAGGTCATCAGTCACAGGATTATGTCATTCACGTGGGTGCGGCCAAGATTCGTATTGATTTTGACATTCCCCGGAGCTCCGTGACTTACGGCCGGAGAAAGTAGAGATGATACCAACAACACGTATTTTACATCGCCAGAGGCAAAACCCAAACACCAAATTTCTTTAAATCATTGGTCACAAACTTGTTTTATGACATAAACGATCAGCCGATGAAATTAGCTTTTGTTAATGTCATTATGTCGATTTTCTAACATCCTTAGCGCTGAACAAATCTTCTTAATGTATAAAAGGAAAGAGTGACTGATGGCCTGACTGATCTATTAACGCATAGATCAAAACCGCTGAATGGATTAGATTGAAATTTGGAACAATGATAGGTATGAGGTTTTATGACGTAGACTTTCGCAAAGAAAGGTTTTTCAAAGCTGGAAATTTAAGCTAGTACAAAATAAAATTATCTGTCAATTTTGGTAGGCTGATATAATTATAGGAAAGATATAACAGATTTTTAAGAAAGTACTCGTATCTAAGTAGTTCCGCAACATATCGTATGTTGAGACATAATAAAATATAATCTACTTACTCAACAAAAATAGAGGCGTTCAGAATAGTCATAACCAGTGCCGGCGTTAGGGTAGGGCGCGGTTGGGCGACCGCCCAGGGCGCCGGATAAAAGGGGCGCCCGTGGCGCCCCATTCGTTCTGAAAAATTCAATATTTCTCGGTGCTCGTAGCGAGCTGCTCGCGCTTTTATAAGAACATTTAGTTTCTTTGCCACTCGAAGGAAGATAAACGCACATCATTCGTGCTGAAAGATCCAAAATTTTCTCGGCGCTCGCAGCAAGCTGCTCGCTCTTTTATGAATGAGAAAATTTACTTTCTTTGCCATTCAAAGCAAGCTAAACGCACACCATTCGTGCTAAAAAATTCAAAATATTCTCGGCGCTCGCAGCGAGTTACTCGCGCTTTTATAAATAAGGACATTTAGATTCTTTGCCACTCGAAGCAAGCTAAACGCACATCATTCGTGCTGAACAAAATCTAAATTTTCTCGGCGCTCGCAGCGAGCTGCTCGCGCTTTTATAAATAAGAATACTTATTCAGTTTCTTTGCCGCTGGGAGCAAGCTAAACGCACAACATTCGTGCTGAATAATTCAAAATTTTCTCGGCGCTCGCAGCGAGCTGCTCGCGCTTTTATAAATGAGAACATTTACTTTCTTTGCGACTGGAAGCAAGCTTAACGCACATCATTTATGCTGAAAAATTCAAAATTTTCTCGGCGCTCGCAGTGAGTTACTCGCGCTTTTATAAATAAGGACATTTAGTTTCCTTGCCACTCGAAGCAAGATAAACGCACATCATTCGTGTTAAAAAAATCTAATTTTTCGCGGCGCTCGCAGCCAGCTGTTCGCGCTTTTATAAATAAGAATACTTATTTAGTTTCTTTGCCACTCGGAGCAAGCTAAACGCAGCTCGTGCTTCGTGCTGAAAAAATCTAAATTTTCTCGGAGCTCGCAGCTAGCTGGAAAAGTGTTTTTTTTTCTAGATACGCCCATGATTTTGCCCATCGGATTCGGCCCAGAAAAAAATCCTGGAATTTATTCCTTTTTCGTTTTTAGTATGGGTTTGAATTGCTTTTTAGGGGGCGCCGTAGAAATCTCGCCCAGGGCGCTGGTAATGTTAAAACCGGCCCTGGTCATAACTCCAACAGGTGCTTAGACCCTGTGAGCTATGAAACTGCTTTCCTAACCTTTGAACTTCCTAGCCTTTATTATCAACTTTCTACGCTTAGGTGCAGATTCCTTAGACTGATAACTAGCGAGACTGAGTTAGTGAACTTTACATGAACCATCAATTTAACATAGCTGTATTGCTAAGTGATCTTTGAACCTATCAGGTATGTTTCTACAGTTGTTAAAATACAGGCTTGGGTCCTGCAGTTTGCCTAATATGAAACTAAAAATTTCAACAGTTTTATCATACCTAAGGCATACCATGTTATGACCCAAATTATATAGGTAGGTAGGTATAGACGGTGTAGACCAGGGATGTTGCGGATATTCGCATCCGCATCCGTAATTGCGGAACTTCCGCATCATTTTAGAAATCCGCATCCGCATTCGCATCCGCATCAAATCAATGCGGATTTTAATGCGGATGCGGATTAGGCACATGTCGCAACAAGAAAAAAAGTCGTGGCCCGTGATTAGCGCTCGCCATTATACACGCGCGCATTGACCAATAGCAGCGCAGATTTAGTTCGATGTTCCGATGCGTTTGTTATTGTTTTGAGTTTAGTTGCAATTTGTGTGAAAACTCGTGAACATCTCAGTTTTTAATATTATTTTTATATCTTTAATAGTTAAATAACACACTATATCATAATATATAAAATGATCTATGTTTATTTTATTACATTGTTTATTTTGTGTTATGTGATATTTCTGTAAATTATTAGAAGTGAATTTACCTACAATGGTACCACCAACGTAGAGCAATATTTGGCAATACTTTACACCGAATAAAGACCCAGAGAGAGAAGGCTGATTGCAAATTATGTAAAAAGACATATTCTCGTAAGAGTCGCACGACGACTTCCCTAAAAATCATTTAAAATCAGCGCATAGAGAAGAATTCAACATCTTAGAAAATTTAACCAAAGAAACAAATAACAACAAAAGCAAATAACTGACACAGGTATGTTTTATTATAAAATTTAAAATATATCATAATTATTATCAAGACTTGTGTCGAATCGCGCAACCCTCTCGTTTGCACGATATAACAATATTTGAAATATGTAATATAAAATTATAGAATTTATTTTTGAATTTTTTTTTATCTGGTGGGAAATTAGTGTAATAAATGTGTGTGTTTAAAGTAAAATATATTTATTTAATTAATTATTAATTAAATAAATATATGTTAAAATATATTTAATTATTTTATTTCTCCACCCAATAGCTGTTTAGTCATCACATATTTACTTGTCAAAACAAATATTTACTTGTTTGTCTGAAAGTACATCACTCACGCTACTTCGATCATTGAGTTAAAACCTTTAGATACAATTGTTACCCTAGAAAATCAGTTTATTTAATTAAATTTCTTGAGATCCGCATCCGCATCCGCGGATGTGAGCCCTAAAATATCCGCATCCGCATCCGCGTCCGCGGATGTGAAAAAATACGCATCCGCAACATCCCTGGTGTAGACTCTAGAAACTTAGAAAGCTTTTATTAGCAGCAATTTCCTATACAATCTAAACTAACACATATCTAATTGAACATATTATGTAGATGAACTAATTTTAGTTACGCATTCATTGCATGGAGATAGTATCGTTGTATAATCCACCGACAAAACCATTGTTCCCCGTCAGAACAATGTTGGTAACTAAACACGAGCAAAAACTATAATTAATGTCGTGGAAATGTGGAAGCACCTATAAAATAAATACACTGATTGTACACTTCTCATGATATACATATTGTGATGAAGACGCACAACAAACATTCCTACCTATGCATAAAAAAAAAAAAAAGTTGTGTCTGAAGTTAATAATTTTACTAACAAGGACATATCGTGTAGATATTTTAATATTAGTTTTACAAAATCATATTATAAAACCAACCTCGGCGTTTCGGCTCAGTTGCCATGAGCCGTGGTCAAGAGAACACGATAAGTTCCGATTAATAAAATTAACATGAGTTCAAATCGCGAAAGTTTTAAGTGTTACTTGTGTCAATTCAATTCAATTCGTTTATTTGCGTATAAGGGTAAATACAGTTGATATAAGAATAATATTATAAACAGTCCGCCTTATGCTGCCTTTCGGCGTGCAAAAAAAATAAAATTTAATTCTTAAAACACATTATTTTGACATTATATTGCATGCAAAAAATAAAAATTAAATTTAGTGAAATAGGTAACATGTCATAGTAATTAAATTGCAATTATAATAATTATACAAACAATGTCAAATAGGATTAAAATAAAAATATAACACTCAAAGTTTGTCATCTAAATATTCATCTACAGAATAGTAAGCTTTGTCAGTTAGGAATTTTCTTAAACTAAATTTAAACAGACGAATATCATTCGTTTCTAAAAGAACTTTTGGTAGATGATTATATATTCGTGGTCCCATACAGAAGACGCTTTTGTTGAATAAAGCAGTGTGGCAGACAGGTCCACATATTTTGTTTTAGTGTCGCTTACTTTTATAATTGGTAAACATTGATAGATTGCTTTTGACAAATAATACACACTCGAATATATATAGACTAGGCAATGTTAGGATTTTAAATTGTTTAAAAAATGGTTTACAACTGTGTGTTACCTTCAATTTACATATTGCTCTTATACATTTCTTTTGCGCTCTAAATGCAACATCCTTATCAGTAGAATTTCCCCAGAACATGACACTATACCTTAACAAGGAGTCGACATATCCATAGTACGCTGTGATGACAGTGTCAGTGTTTGCTGTTTTGCCCAGCATGTTAAGAGCATAAGAGAATTGACTGACTTTTACACGAATAGTTTCAACATGTGATTTCCAGTCTAAATTACAATCAATTCGTAAACCTAAAAATTTCGTTTCATTAACATTAATAATATTCGAGTCATTTAATGTCACACTATTTAAACATTGAATATTAGGGTTTCTATTGCGGAATGTCATTATATTAGTTTTATTTAAATTAATTATTAGATTATTGTATGTCAACCATTCTATTATATTAGTCATTGTTTGAGTAATGTCAAGTTCAAGATTCTTACCATATTTGCCTGTAAAAATTAATGTCGAGTCGTCTGCAAACAAAACCATACGATTACTTGTTACTGTTGGCAGATCGTTTATGTAAATGATAAATAGCAGTGGCCCTAAAACGCTTCCTTGTGGAACTCCATATGAAATAACTCTAGATTCTGACATGTAATTTGTCTCAATTTTATTTTTAATACATATTCGCGTTATTTGAGTGGTTTGCGTGCGATCAGAAAGATAAGATTGTATGAGACTGAGAATATTACCTCGTACACCATATGAATCGAGTTTTTTTAGTAGAACAGTATGATCGACGAAATCAAAAGCTTTGGTGAGGTCCATAAATAAGGCACATGCTGTTGATTTATTGTCAAGACTACTCATTATTAATTTTAGTAGGTTGTAGACTGCGTAATTAATAGTTTTATTTTTTCTGAAGCCTACTTGCTCATTAGCGAATAAATTATTGCTTTCAAAAAATGTATACAAAGAGTTATAGATAACCCGCTCGAACACTTTTGAAAATATTGGTATTAAAGCTATAGGTCGGTAACAATTCATATCGCATTTGTCGTCTTTTTTAAAGAGAGGTTTAATTATAGTGATCTTTAATTGGTCAGGAAAAACACCGTCGAGTATGCACATATTTATTACATGGCTCATAACAGGCGCTACAACTAAAGAAACCTGTTTCAAGATCTTAGATGAAATATCATCATACCCCGTACTTAGTGTATTTTTTAGGTCCACTATTATTTTGTAAATATCGTTTGCTGTAGTAGGACACATAAATAATGAGTTTACCATTTTGCTTGTTAGGCGTAGATTATTAGGATTACCACTACCATTGCTATTATCCAGCTTTTTTGCTTGATTCACAAAGAAGTCATTAAAACTATCGGCAATGGTTTGAGGGTCACATGTTAGGGTGTTGTTTTCTATACGTATTTGGGCAATTTCTTCTTATGGTATTTTAGTTTTCATATTGTTATTTATGATGCCCCATGTTGCCTTACATTTGTTTCTTGCTGAATTTATTTTGAAGTCGTTTTGAGCCTTTTGGGTGAGTTTAATTATGCGATTTAGCCTAGCTGAAAGTGATTTGAAACTTGACTTGTTGGCTTCTATCGGGTTTTTTCGGTATTGCCATAGCAAATGTCTTTTCCTTTTACAACACTTTCGTATTCCCTTTGTGATCCAACTGGGTCTTTTTAAAGGTGTGACTTTGATTCTCTTGACTGGAAAACAAAGAAAACAAAGTCACTAGCTACTGGTACATTATTGTATTTATTTTAGCAATTAGTTACATTATATTTGCGTACAAAGCCACTGGATCCCAACATTCAACTTTATTTACTTAATTCTTAATCAATTCTCTCTTATTTCTAGGTGCCGGCGTTTATTCTAATCGCTGTGCTGACCATTGGCTGCTCTGCACAAGAGTCGACTACAGATGGCCGCAACGATAAACTGAACAGTATCGAAACTAAGCCGACTTCCGAAAGACTCGACCCCTACATTAGAAAAGCTTTATTAAGAGCTCTCACTGATCTGGAAGAAAGTGGCCAGATTACTGACGCTGACAATGAAACAACAGTTGATAGCCTCACCGAAACATTACCTACTGAACCGACTAAAGAAGGAATACAAATTCATTCGTTCGTAGTAAATGGACAATCCGCTTTTACTAACTCCTCCAACACCCCAACTCTGATCGACAGCAACATCTCAATTCTGAGCACTACTGTGGGTAACGTCGAAAATCAACTTCCTTCAGCTCAACCTACACTTTCACCTTACTCAGAAATATTCCAAACGAGAGCCTCTGGAAACATTCAACAAAGAAGCATACATACCACTACAAAGGGTGTTATACAAAACAAAAGTATCATACCGATCCATGAAAAGACTACGACATTTAAACCTAGACCTACAACGACAACAACTACCACGACTACCACAACGACCACGACTACTCCTAAACCGACACACAACGACGACGGGGAAAATATTGAAGAAGTTAACAAGCAAGATGTTCAAGTTTATTCAGCACCTTTAGTGGCAGCCTTCACGGTCCATCAAGACGCTAATGGACAACCGAAGCAAGTCATACCTATTTACCAACACACTAACAATATCAACACCCTTAAAACTTTAACACCAACAGCGGGAACGCAGGTTAAACCGTTTATAGCGAATCAAATCAATAATCCCGATTTCATAACCCAGCAGTTGACATTGCAGAGGCAACTAGAAGAAAAACAGAGGATACTCGAGGAACAGCTTCGACTACTGCTCGTGCAACAACGAGAACAAGAGGAACTGCTGCGTAACCAACAGCTTCTCCTACAGCAGAAAGAAGTACAAAGACAATCGCAATTTGCTTCAGTACAAAACCAAATAAATAGGCAACCTGTTTTTGAGCAAAAGCTTCCGACTGCTAACCCTGCCAACTTCTTTACACAGAAACCTATTCAACCTCATAATTTTGTAAACCCAAACGCCGGCTTTCGTCAACAGAATAGTCAAGTCTTGATTCAATCGAGCGTGCCATTAGAACCGAACACCGTCGTACAAAATCACCAACAGCTTCCGAACCGCGAAGCAGTCGACTTCCTCCTCAACTTACGCAACCAAGCGCCGCAGCAGTTCCCGTTACAAGAGCACCACGTACCACAAGCCATTAACAACTTCATTCAGCCTCAGCCTACAGCTGCCCAACAAGTGTTCCATCAGGGTTTAAACTTCAACCACATCAGGCCTCTCGGTGACGTTGCTTGCTACACCGACTGCGACACGAGTATTTAGACATGAAACAGGCGTCGGCAATTTCGGATTTAACAATCCTAATTTTAACAGATATAACACGATTAATCCGATTTACACCACTTTTAACAGATTTTTACCAAATGCGAGACAAAATGCTTTCAATGCGGATGCAGAGCTACAACAGTTGTTGTCTCAAAACCTGGTCACTCCGCGGGGGCACGAGGACTTTAATATTGTGACCAAGGTTCTGTCATTAAATCATGGAGTTCCGTTAGTCAATAACCAAATCTCCAATAGGTTACCGTTCGACAGCAGAAGGCATGCATAAGTGGGTACCTACCTAGTAGGTAGGTATATTATAAACGTAACTTTTTGGAGATGAACTCTGCGGAATGGATTTTGGAAAACCTCAGCAGTTTTGGACTAACTTATTCTATAATACTCGTAAAATCACTTACCTCATTACGTACTCGTATCAGCCAAAGATCCAAATTCAACTTCACATTTGACCATCATTAGATACATTTTCATATTATGTTTAACTGATTTATTCTTTCAGCTTTTTAAACGTCCGATATTTAACAAAGTAGATAATTTTCTAAATATAATTTTCAAAAAATATAAACATAGGTAGACATATAAACTTAATTCTTTTGGTATATTGAAAATTAAGTTAAAAGTAAGAATTATTTATTCTATTGTAATTGCGAACTGCCATAAGTAGATAGTAGATTAAGTAAAAAATAAGTTTAGCCAATAAATAATAAACTAGGTAGGTAGGTATTTAGATGTTACTGACCACTGCAATAAAAATTAAAAATGTAGGTTTATGTTACGTGAAACCATAAATACCGCTATAAGTAGTTAGTTCTACCTACAATTATGAAATTATATGAATCCATCATGTATTTTAGGAAAGTACTTACCTATAATTATTTTAAAATTGTACAATTAGTAAATTATTAAAGATGCGATTTTGAAAACTAACGCGAGTGTTATTCATATTGATTTTATAAATACATATACCGACTAAACTTAAGGATATAAAAGTCGAAGCTACGCAGGGCCCAGGGTCGAGAGTCGAGAGTCTAGCCTAGCTTCGACTTTTATATATCCGTGAGTTTAGTTGGTATAGTTATTAAAGATGCATTAAAATATGTCTTCTATACCTTACTTACCTAATTGTAATATCCTAATGTTAAGCTCTATTGTAAGATGTGTAAATAAAAATATTGTATGCACTTGCCTTGTTTTATTTTGTGATTTGAGTCAGTACCTACCACAAGTTCGAGTACCTACATATAAATGAAGTGAAATTACTACTCGACTGTTTATATGTATAAAAGGAATAATATTGCATATATTTTATTTTAGTTAACCTCATTCTCTATAAAGAAACTGGTAATGGTAAAAAATCAATCCAGTTTTAACTTTTCCCGCCGCTCTAATATTGACGACGTAATTTCCCGCCAAACGTCATTTTTACGATTTTGCACAGAGTGCTTCAATCTTTGAATATATCTACTGTAGGTACAAAACAAGTGAAATTTTAAAAAAAACTTTTTAAAAACAAGCTTTTATTATTATTACCATAAAGTACTCGTCAAGACGAATCAAATGAGCCCAAACTCGATGGGGTTACGTCGTTTTATTACGGAGTTCCTATGACCACCTCCCAGCTCCATCATCAGATCAGCTCCATGTCATAATAATATTGCATTGTCATCCGATTTATGCATGCATGCAAAATTTCAGCTCAATCGGACACCGGGAAGTGGGTCAAATTTAAGTTGCAAGATTTGATTACAGACAGACAGACAGACAACAGACAAGTGAAAGTAAATAAAAATTTTATAGATCATTCACAGTTATTTTACCTCTGACAGATGTCAAAATTATTTTCTTTGTGTTGCATTATTGTCAAAATGTTGCCAGATCGTTACTTTTGTTACGTTTTACGTTACTTTTTCACCCTTTGAGTTACTTTTGTATTCGTGTCTAGATGACTTTTACGATACTTTTCAAGGTCCTTATTTTAAATTGAACCTTATAATTAATGAATATTTTTCCTTGTAATGGTATAGAAAATAATAGTTAATTTATTGATTTAGCAGAGACAAAAAAATAAGGCAATTTTGTATAACTTTATCTGGTTTAGAAAAGATTTTTTTTTGTTGATTAGCAATTTCTTTTTTTCAATTATCACCGAAATGTTAGAATATGTAAGCGTTTTTCTATTCAACTGTGTATATTGTGTAAAATTTTCAAAAATGCGTTACTTTTCTTGTTCAAACGTTACTTTTTGTTCTTGATAAGGTTACTTGTACTCGTTGTTTTAATAATTATTATTATAATCCCAAGCTTTACCAATGCCCATAAACTTAATTTCCTTTGAAGAAAAAGAATTTATCTATAACAATATCGGATGGTTAACATAATATGAACAAGTGGTTACTGCGAACTATCAATATGATATAAAATATTAGGTAGGTTCGAAACAGGAAATTCATGTAAGTACACACATCACTGTAAAATAATACTTACAAGTGAATTAAATAAAAAAAACCCGCTCTCAACGCAAAACGTAATTCACCGTTTTGAATGGCGGCCATCTTGGAATTTAAATTTTATACAGTGCCCTTTCATTTGATTTCCATATTGAGGTGGTTGTGGAAGAAAAAAGTAATTCGCCATTTTGTAGTTGGTTAAAAATGGGGAAGTCAATACTTACCTGACATGGCAACATTATTTTCAGGTTAGCCAATGTAAGGGCTAGAGGTAAAATAACTGTGAATGATCTATATAAATAATTTTCATAGTTGTATTAATTCTGTGTTTTCATATTATTTAATTTTTCATTATTTATCTAAAAATTGCAGTTGCCTTGATTTTATACATTTACTAGTTTCTCTGTGTTCAGTCGCGAATAATATTTTCACACCACCTTTGCACATTTGTAAGTCCAAAATCCAATAATGGCTCGTCCACATATACCGGCCAATGATTCGCCGAGTGTGTGTTTCGTCTATGGACGAAAAATTTTTGTCTATAGACGAATGTCTCCGGATATTTACAGTTTCTTTTCCGGTATACATTTTGGGCTCCGTAGCTAACGACTTTAATTAAGGTATGTTCGGGTAAGATCGGCGCTGGGTTAAGACCGTATGAATTGAATTTAAAATGAATTTGAGTATATTTTCTAAAGCTGGCAACGTTTTACACAGCGCCATTTCACTCTGCCTCGACCAATAGTTGTAGCTAGTCGCTACAACAAGGCAGACATTTTTTACGCGCCACTGAAAATAAAAACGTAATTTTTCAATTTTTATGGCCATCCGTTTTTGCCCCTTAAACTTTTTTTTGTGTTTGTGATAAATAGAAACCGTCTTTTGTTATTATTTGGTTAAAATACCCCGTTTTATGGTCTGATATTTTACTATAACTGACCTAATAATATTATCCTAAAGTTTATGTAAACAAAGATCCGGTGTTGCCCCTTACAAGTGAAGATCGGATAGTTTCATCCGATCTTTACCTACTTTAATAATGGAAAGTGATTGTAAAACTTTTTCGTGATTAACCGATTTCGATAAAATTTTGTAAGGAGACAGCAAAAAATTTTCGGGCACAGGCAACATATCTCCATAATCATCATTGCGACTACAAACGCAGTGTGTAGGTACTTTAATATTAATGGGTAATATATTAAAATTATTGGCCTATTTTCAGCAGTGGACGTCCTACGGCTGAGATAATGATATTAATTGTACGTATATTAATACTTGATATACGTTAATTCCGCTCTTATAGTTATTGTATTAGTAGAGCGGAATTAACGTTATTTATAAATGGATAATGTTGGCCATAGTAAATGGAGATGTCATCAATATTCAGTCTATGACTCTTATACAGACGAGTAGATATTTACTACCTGCTCCAATTTTGATCGCAATACTTAATATAATTTGGCAATGTTTTATAGTAGGAACACCCGTTGCCGGGATACGGGACGCCATTGCGGCGGGGCTGTGAGTAGAGAAGGACCCCGCCGCGGTGGAACTTTTACGTCACCTTGGTAAAGAGTGCGAACATCCGATCTTTCCCGTGCGTTAGAAAAAAGTTTGAGAATCATAAAATTATCTATTTATTGTATCCGGGGTAACATCGGACACTCGGGACCAAAAACAAAAACAATTGATCAGAACATCTATATGTGTAGGAATTTATAAATAATATCTATTTTAATGTTAAGTATGTGAAAGATCGAATGCATTTATATTATGGGCATTATTCTCCAAGCACTAGAAGCTACTTTAAATCAATGTCCGAACTTACCCCTTGATGCTTTTTTTTTATCATGCGCATAAAAAATTATATCCAATCTTTGCAGACGTGCACAGTCGGAATCACTGAGTTATTAAAACCAGCAAAATTCGTGCATAAACTATGTTTTTCCCTTAACATTTTGCGCCATATATCTATAATCTAACGATAACTAATGTCGAGAAAATATTTTTTTTGCCTGGCTCTTGCAACTGGTCAGAAATCCATCCGGTAACACCCGAACGTACCTTATATTTTGAATATTAATATCAATCATGGATCATTTGAAGCCATTTTGTGAGAATAATTACTTGAAACAAGTAAAATTTTCTTTATTTTTTGATTTATATAATCTGTGTCCCAAGTGCATATATATATATAATCTGTGCGCTTGGGCCAACGACTCGCCGAGTCATTGGCAGGTAAATGTGGACGAGCCATAAAAGGCGTACAGGGGGCCTAGACAAGCGCGCGCCCGCCCGTAGCGATCATTCGCAATCGCTAAAAAAATGTACTGAGATGACAGCTCTCGTCGCTTGTCGGTCACGTGACAAGCGACGAGAGCTGTCATCTCAGTACATTTTTTTAGCGATTGCGAATGATCGCTACGGGCGGGCGCGCGCTTGTCTAGGCCCCCTGAAAGCCTATTGGCTAATTCACAGTATTTATGCGTAAGTTCGTAAAAGAGGAAAAAATAAAAAGATTGACATTGACAATACATACAATATTTGACAGTTACTAGGAATAAAAAGTTTGTTTTGAAGTTGTACATTTGTAATAATTTTTAAATACTAGCGACTAGCGAATAATAAAAACTTGCATTTAGTCTTAATCCTCTATATCTGCTAGATTCGGATTCCATACGTTATCAATAAAAAACTACAGGTTTTCAATTAAAAATAGGTATACCATAGAAGATTTCTTCATTCTTCAGATTGGTTTCTGTTTTCTAGTGATGGTTATTATGGACAAGGAAGTCGGAAGCCTAGAAGAACAAGCTCTTAAAAGGAAAGAAAGACTTAAAAACTTAAAGCGTAAAAACCCAGATAGCACTCCGAATGCTTCGTCAAATGAAAGTAGTATCGTACCACTTCCTAAGTAAGTTATTTTATCTAGAAGTGTAGCCCTCTGCGATAACTGATTTAGTTAAAGCTGTTAAAACTATGTTATATATTTATTCAATCGTTATTATCGCCTCCACTGCTTTTTTAGAAAAGATAATATTTTTAGGTTAAGTACAGGAAGAGCTTCAAATAGGCTATAATTTTTGTAAACCTTAGGGTCGCCTTTACCGCCTCTGTCTAATAAAGATAAAAGGTATATTCCTTTTGTGACACATAATTCCCCAGCATGATGTTCAGTGAAGCCAGGAAGAGAGTTATCCCACCTTCTGCAACCTCTGTGGTGCGGTGGGCTAATACCCGCCTGTAACGCAGAAGGTTGCGGGTTCGATTCCCGCATGGGACAAATGTTTGTGTGATCCACAGGTATTTGTTTCTGGTCTGGGTGGTTTTCAATATCTATTATAAGTATGTATTTACAAAAGAAAAGTATATAAGTATTATATCCGTTATTCTAATCACCATAATACAAGCATTAAGTTGCTTTGTTTGGGGTTAGGTGGTGCTGTGTGAAACGTCCTGAAATATTATTTATATTAATTATTTATTTCTTATTTATTCTAACTTTAGTCTGCTACCATCTGCAGCATCATCACATAACATTACACATGATCATCAGTCAAAATCTAACCTATAATGAATAGTAAAAAATGAGTAAATAATATTGTCAATTGTATCTCCTGTACCATATCCCACACCACTCTTTATATCAGCCTCTCCATACAAAGCCAGTTGCCTGGAAGATATCGCTTTAAGTGATAAGGACGTCCATTGTAGACCAAATTGTTATATTTATATAGTTCTCTGCAGTTGTAATCTTAGTTTTATCTAATATTAAGTCATTTATTGTAAATTTCTTTTTTTCTTAGTCACAATAAAGAGTTTTTGTATTGTATTGTTGTATATCTGCATAGATAATTATAGATACTATTGTTATGTGATAGCCACCACAGTTGTTATATAAAAAATGTTTGATATGTTTTTTAGGCCCAAGTTCCGCAGTTATAAACCTCAGGATGAAGGGTTACAAGAAGCTAAACTAGAGGATGCAGAGCCTGCAGTTGTCGAGGAAGAAGTTAAAGATTTATTAGAAGCTGGGAAAGAGAAGGTTTGTTTCTTAAATTGTGTGTGTATTTACGAATTTTATGTTATTTTATGCAATCACCTCTGATTTGCTTTAGACTCAAACCAAACTCTCCATTAATATTACAAAGACCCTTGATGATCAAAAACAAATCATTACAAATTGTATTTAGTTTTATGTTCTTTTATGTTGTATCAATAAAGCGTTATCTATCTATCTATTACTTTTCATTCCCTTATGATATCTCGGTGGCATTTTATAAAAACATAAATCTTTATTATATTTAACAACACCTTGAATTAATTTAACTGAATTTTAATTAAGCTATTTACACTAGGCAACTTTATTGTTTTAAATCTCAGTCTAATTTAAAATTACATAGAAATATGTGTAGTATTTTATCAATAATAATCTCGACACATTTTTTTACAATTATATAAATCACATTGAATTTTTCAGGTAGTGTTACAAGACCTAGACATTTCAAGTTTAGCTCCAAGGAAACCAGACTGGGACCTAAAGAGGGATGTCGCAAAGAAACTGGAAAAGTTAGAACGACGAACACAGAAAGCTATTGCGGAACTCATCTGGGAAAGACTAAAGGATGGCAATGAAGACAATTTGGGGGCTATGGTGACTATGACTGATAATAGAGCCAATGAAGATGAATAACTATTCTATGAGAATTTTACTAATGTATATTATCTATCTTCCGTCTTTAAGTAAGCAAGCAATGAGGACCCGTATTGATATGGCTTTTTCTTAAACAACATAATATTATGCAGTTAACCTCTTATTGTATGCAATATGAGGCAACTGATTTAATATATTGTTCAGAAGTAGTTTACTTAATTAATATTGTTGCTTAGATCATTACTGATATATAAAAAGAAAATGGAAGAAATAAATACTAGATAATGTATTATGTCGTGCGTCGCTTGCGATAAGATTGAATTTTTATCATAATTTTATCAAATTGGTACCTTTTGCTTTGTTTTTCATACCCTTAAATCATTACAGATCCTCATTTATTTACTCAATAAATCTAGAATAATTTAGAGTACATCTACTATTTTAGTTCAATGATATTTGGGAATAATCCTGTAAATAAAAGTAATAAAACGTTTATTTTTCAATATACAAGGTTTAATTATATTATCAACATCAAACCAACAATATTTTAATATCACAGGATTCAAACCTTTTAACACTCATTCAAATACCACAAACACGCATCAGTTAAAAAACATTATATTTTACTAATCACTATACTTTGTTTCAAAAACAAAGGTAATTTTTGCAGGGTTCGAAGATTATATATCAATGAAAATATCATTGATGAAATAAAGAAATTTTTATTATTGATATATTCACAAAAACTGTTATATCCGATATATCTTATGATATACATCTGATATAATATTTTTTAAGATATTGATCCTTTAAACCCTG
Organism: Hemithea aestivaria; assembly: GCA_947507615.1. Classification (NCBI taxonomy): domain Eukaryota; kingdom Metazoa; phylum Arthropoda; class Insecta; order Lepidoptera; family Geometridae; genus Hemithea; species Hemithea aestivaria. The sequence goes on along the minus strand of OX382332.1, from coordinate 6,829,651 downwards.
AAATAATTATCTTTGTTTTTGAAACGAAGTATAAGTATTTTTTACATTTTTTATGAGGATGGCAATGAATGAGTTAAGGTGCATTACAATTTTGGAATTGATTGTTCATTTCTTGTCAGTCTGTTAATTTCATATGAAATTATTCAATTAACTTATTTCTACACTAAAAATAAATAGCATTATTTTATAACTAGTCATTTGCTTACACAACATAATATTTACTCTTAATAGCTCTAGATTCTAGATTGAATTTTCGTTACATCTTACCTAATTATTATGAAAATAGCTAATATCTGGATTATATAAAAATTGGCCATCTAAATCTAAGGATTTATGTGTCAATATATTATTTTACTAATTCATTTTGATAGTTTATAATATATATTATACTATTAAAAATCATAGTATCTACATGGAGATCTAAAAACCTCGCCAACAGCAGTTTCATAAACTGCTGTACCTACATGCACACACATTATTTATTTTTTGCGTTCATTGCTACACTACATACTCAAACATATTATAATATATAATTATTATGAATTTCGGTATCTAAGTAAAAACTGGTGTAGTGGTACTTATAGACATTAAAAAATCACTGGGCGATTATAATAGCCATTCTGGTTCATTGAAGCTTCATATTTATAGATGATGACGCGTTATAAGGATACAATAATTAAACTAAATAAGACACAGAACACACTAGTCTGCAACATGTTACCATTGTTCTTTCTTCTCTTTTTAACATCGCTGTCCTTGTCTTCGTTTGGTTCGTCGATTTCGTTGTAAGCAAAGTAACTGTTGTCAATATTGTAGAAGACCACTCGGTCACCCAGTGGTTGTATTGGTCTGAAGTTGTGAGTGATTTTGCCATTGGCTGATCGGAGCTCTCTGAAGGCTTCAATCTATAAAAGTTAAGAAATACAAATATTAGCATAATATAAGCGAAGCGTGACTGATTGGTCTACGACTGACAACGTAAAGCTTAAATCGCTGAATAGATTAGACAAAAATTGGAAAAGATAGGTTTTTATCTATAGATACCTCCGCATTGAAAGGACCACCACACGGGCAAAGCCGCTAACATAAGCTAGTGATAGATTTAAACGAGTATAGAATATTTGCTGCCCCCGCGTTGCGAAAGTTTTGATGTAGTTAGATGTAAGGGGTTGAGCGCCATCTTGTATCTTTTCTATTTCTTGTAACTTGGTATACAATAAAGAGTAATTCTCTATTCTATTCTAAAATGGCGACTCGCAATAAAAGTTCTTGTCCTTTTATAAAGCGACGACTGTTTCTAGAGGAATGGTCATTTTACCCCAAAATGGACATGCCACGACTAAAAAATAAATAAAAAATTGCTACTGATTCTAAATTACCTGTTCATGGGTCAACCTGACCGGCTGTTCGAAGTCAAGCCATATAACGACTTCAGAGCAAGGCGGCGTAGTCAGCGAGCCTTTATAGGTGAAGTATCTCTTGAGATCGTAGGGCAAGATGTTCAGGAAGGAGAAGGGATGGCTCATGACCACGCTGGAGTGGGGCTCCGTCACGTTCCCGAGGGCTGATGTTATGTCGTCGTATGCTGGGTGCTGGTGGCGATCCAACTGGAATGAGAACATTTTTTTTTATGTGAAGAAGTAAGAAGACGACCAAGACGCTCTCCTGATGTTGAGAGATAACGCTGCCCGTAATCACAGCCCGTAAGTGCTACCTAGAATTTCACAATGATGTCCAATTCTAGGTGCACTGCACCAACGCTTCTTACTCAAGAGTCGTAACATGTTAAGATTCTTTAGCCTAGTAATTTCACTAGCTACAGTGCCCTCCTACCGAAGCTCAGTAATGTCGGCACATTACTGCTCAGGCGGTAGAATATCTTGCACTGTTGGGACCACCTAGACGACCTCCTGCAAGAAAGTCTACCTCAGGTAAACAACCAGTAACATGTGAAGGACTTTGTCGTAATTTTCAATAGGTAGGCCACATCTTGCATGCGACTCTCGCTCGATATGAAGAATTTTATATGAACTTAGATACTAGCTGCGCCCAGCAGCTTTACTCGCTGTACTGTAGCCTATGTGTTATTCCAGGGTCTAAGCTATATCTGTACCAAACTTCAGCTCAATCGGTCCACCTGACCCGTTTAGGCGTGAAGAAGTAAGAGACATACACACTCACGAAGTTTCGTATATACATATACCTAGTCAGGTCATAAATTCTGTCACATGTTTAATATAAAATTATTGGAACAAGTTTATTTATTATGTAACCATTTATATACCAAAATGAATTTAACAAAACATAGATTCTTATGACAATAAAGTTTATTCAAAATGACCTCCGTGATTTTGAATACAGGCCTTCAATCTGCGCGGCCAGTCGTCTATCGCAGCACGAACGAGGTCCATGTCAATATCGGCTGCTGCCTTAATCAAGGATGTCTTGAGTGACTCCAAATTGGGATGAGGCTTTGAGCACGCCTTTTCCTCCAAGTGTTGCCATATCTTGTAATCTAACGGACTCAAATCTGGACTGGAGGAGGGCCAGTCTTCGTGCCGGATGAAGTCGATTTCACGCGCCGCCAGCCAGTCTTGTGTGCTCTTCGCTCTATGAGCTGGCGCCGAATCTTGTTGGAATACCCAGTGCCTGTTATTGAACATGGTATGAGAAACAGGTTCCACAAGGTTCGTCAGGACTGTATTTTGATACACAACTGCATTCGTTTTTACACCTTTCTCACAAAAATGTACCTCTGTTAAGCCCCAATAAGAAACTCCCAACCATACCATGAGCGAGGATGGAAAATGACCTCTTTGGACACGCGGAATACGGTTGCTCGCTTCTTCACTACTGTGTGCGTACACCTTATCATTTTGTTTGTTGTAGCTCTCTTCTACGGTAAAAATTTTTTCATCCGAAAAAAGAATTTCTCGATATTTTTTTCTCGCGTACCGCTTCAACAAAGCGCGGCATCTCTTCAGTCTCAGGTTCATTAGACGAGCATTTAAACGATGTCCTGTTTTTCTTCGATATGCCCGAAGCCCTAAGTCTTCATTTAACACCCTTTTCACCGTGGTTCTGCTTAACCCCATCTGAAGGGCCAACAGTTTCTGCTTACGTTTAGGATTTCTTTGAATTCGCGCCTTCACAGCTTTTATCACTGCTGGAGTCCTAACAGACCGAGGGCGACCACTTCTTGACCTGTCATCTACACTAGAGTCTTCATTGTATCGTTTGATGGTACGATAAACGAATCTTTTGGTTATATTCAAATTTTTCAGTATGTCAAAAATTTGAATTGGCGCGTAACCGCAACGATGCAACGCAATAACTGCAACACGGTCTTCTTTAAGCTTCCACTCCATATTTAAAAATGAGTAAAATTCTAAAAAGTATACATTTTTATTTTCATGAACAATTCGAAATTCGAATTCAATAAACTTTTTTGTGGCCAGCATTCTAAAAGAAAAGTTTTTACTGTGTGACAATACTTATGACCTGACTAGGTAATATCAGTGTAACTAGCTGCGCCCAGCGGTTTTACCCGCTGTATGTAGCCTATGTGTTATTCCAGGGTCTAAGCTATCTCTATACCAAACTTCAGCTCAATCGGCCCACCCGTTTAGGCGTGAAAGAGTAACAAACATACACACCCACAAACTTTAGCCTTTATAATATTCGAGTGATTACTTATTAAAAAAAAATGTTTGTGGTCCATTATTTATGAATTGGAAGGGGAAAATGAGATAAATTTATTATTCGAAAATGTTTACTGCAACATTATCATAAAAACTTTCATATCAACATACTTATGTGTAGTTTCCGTAATTTTGCGGTGTTTCGTTCATTGTTACACGTCGATCAAGATAAATGATTACCTCATAAAAGAAGGCCAGGACTGTCAGGCCGTCGTGATGCTTGACGGCTTCCGGCACCGACTTGTACTGTTCCTTGAAGAACACCATGTGTAACTCCATTGGGAAGCTGGAAATATATATAATAAATAATAAAATATTATTATTTTAAGTCAATTTTGAAAATATTAAGTCTACCTATAATCCGCGCTCGATGTAGAGACGTACGTTTTAAACTTGAAAATCGTGCGACCGATTGCGATAAAATTTTAATGGGAATGGCCTGGCATGTATATTGTATATGTCACCGGAAAATAACAAGATTCGTAAATTTATAAATTTACTAGGAAATTTATATTTTACGCCCATATTTTCGCAAATTGATAAACTTACCGAACTCACCCACCCAACAACTAACCCACCATAAGAAATCATTTATTCGTAGAACCTTCTTGAAACAAAAAAGAAAGAATTCCATATTGGTTCTGGCATCTCAAAGATAACACACTTAAAAAATCCAACGCCTTGTTATAACCTAACCTACGTTTTTTTAAGTCAGTTTAAAATTTAAGACAAATAGCATTGACCTATAGGTAACATGTAAGGTTACCTACTAACACACATCAGAAAAAATCTATAAGATTCTAATAGATTTTTCTGATTTTGTTAAAGATTTATTGTTTTAGAATACTTAGTTGTAGGCTATTCACATTTACTACCAATTCATGATTTTACCATCCATACATGTCTGTTTTTTTGTCCAAAAAATCCCGTATTATTGTTGAAATGTACCTTCTATGGTTAATTTTGTCCTCGGAGCCGAAGGTGTCGTTGTCTCCCCAGTGGAAATGCATTTGGCTGAAGACGTAGTCTCCATCCAGTGGACCTCCTCGAACCCTTGGGTGGGGCTCATTGCTCACTTCGATCAACACTGAAAAATAACACATTTTACCCATTACAACTTAAACTACCCATACCACTTAAAAGATCATCCGTTTGCCTTGAAGTTGTACGTTATTTCTTTCACATTTTTTTTCTGATTTAGGTAGCTAGCTTAAATGGGATTCTGGATCAAGGGCGCAGAAAGGAAAGCCTTTTTCGTATGGTAACAAAATTATGTAGGTAACAAAGACATAATAATACTTTAGCATTTGTACCTACTCAGTCAGAATCATTGTAGAAGCGCATGCTTCACTGTTCAAGCCACTTATTGTTAGGTACTGTCCGTGACCAGTGAATGACCAATAATTATGGCAAAAATAGATGAGTATCATTACGATAGCTTGCGGTCAATATTTTTCCAAATTGATTTAAACTTTATATAAAGGTTATGCACCTGTGGTACTTGATAGAGCAACGATTTCCAGTGTGCCCACTGCCTGAAAGTCAGGCGATTTTTTAGCCCACTTTGTTATTGGAGAAAACAAAATGAGTTTCGCCCAGGGTCGCACTAATTAAGAACTTACATTTAAAGATTTGTTATAAATCTTCCCTAGACCTAAAATGTCAATAAAAAAGAAATTGCCTCATTTTTACAATTTTTTAAAGTTTATCAATTTTTTTAAATACTACTTTTTGATAATTTAACGTAAGTAATGATAAATTGTTTTCTGATTGTGAGTCTAGCCGAAATCAATAAAATCTAATTTTAACAATCATTTTCTTTGCTTACCTATGTATAAAGTTGAACAACCTAATAGACTAGATAATAAGCGTGGGAAAACCTATATAAGTTTTCAATAGTTATAGGTACCAACGTCTATCGGTTTGTAATAGATACTAATACGATATCAATGGAACCATTAAAACATATTGAGGGGAGCTACATACTCATTCAGGTTCAGATTTGGTTCGGCAGGAAATACTTGCCTACTATAATAACGTAAGTTCTCACCTACGATACGACCTACAAGCTCTACATAATATAGGTATTTTAACAAGGTCTATGTGAAGCAGATAATATACCAAGTCAGGTTTTTCAGGTAGTAGGTACATTCGAGCCAGACTAGCTATCATATTTATATTATGGTAGATTTTTTTTCCCAAACCACAATCTACACTAAAAACTACGAATTCAATTTTCCGCTTGATAATTTCCAGTTGTTCCGTTTGAAGCCAGTTAGAATTTTCGAATTAGTGTCAAATTCAAAATGCATTCATTGAAATAGGCTACAGTGGTGCACTTCCATGTCAATTTTATTTAAGTACCTATATTTTGAGTTTTGAGTCTCTACACTCGTAAGGTCCATACGGAGTGTAAGTGTATACCTGTATATTGGTGGCATCGGCATAGATAGGTACCTACTAGCACCAAAACACAGGTATAGGGTACATATTATTATAGATAGCTCCGAACTGGTGTCATCGAGTCACCAATCCGTCTATGTGTGCTAACAACAATATGACAAAGATTTATTGAATGACAGCCATAGCCGTCAGTCGGCTGCCAACATTGAATACAAAGCACTGTTGGCAACGCGTGATGATGATCATAGCAAAGCAATCTAATGGTGCAATGGTCTGCGTATGATTGTACCTACCTGCTACCTACAAATATGTATCATATTATAGAGCTGAGGTTATTTGAATTTAACGAAACAAAGAAAGGATTTGCCTTTAAATTAAACTAGAAATAAATAACTATTGATACCCCGACCGCCGACCTACCACCTATCGACCTTACACTCTTTACACATCTATCATTTTATTTCAATTTAAAATTGCGGTGTTTTCTGTTTACTGTCAACTCAGTAATTGTGTTTGCACGTTTATAAAGAAGTATTACAAAGTAAAATAATTCTCTAACTTGGAAATTTCAGAAGTGGGACTATTAAGCTCTTCAACATATCAGAAATGGGATGAGTTAAACGCTCTAGATTTGCAGTTTTATGATAGTGACGGTTTAGGATTAAACATGCGACATCTTAAAGCCATAGAATTAAAAAATAGGAAGATTGGGTACTGACGTTTCTGACATGGGCCGCTTCAATTAGGCCCAGGGTACAATTTTAATCCGGTCCGAGTCGGGAGTCGGGGACGAGTCGGCGCGGCAACCGACACTTTCTGTTCCAACAGGCCCAAGTTTGGCAGAGCAACGATAGCGCTATCCCACATCTTCCCATTTTCTTTTAATCTAAGGCCCTTTCCTGATATAAGGATTAAATTAAATAAGACTATTTACCAGTGTGTCCATTATTGGTGACGTGGACATCGTCAATGCTGTCATCAAACCCTATGAAGACTATATCAGGCAGCGTGACCTGCTTCACTCGCAGCACGTTGATGTTGATAGGACTCTGGTGCTTGCCGGTACATTCGCGGTATCTTTCGCCCCAGTATGATGGTCCTGGAAAATGATTAGAGCATATGTTAATATGTTACTGGATATTATAGATAATCGACCGAGCGAAGCGAGGTCTTAGAGTCGAAAGCCGCGAAATGCCTGCGTATGGACCAGTTTAACGCTTGACCTCTGGTGCTTAAGTTTGGTCGACGTTTACTTGAAAACGGTTAATCCAAATTAAATGAAATTTTACACACAAGTTAAGAAGGTTAATTGAATAATTTTAGTGAAAAAATTAGCTAAATAGGTTCCAGGGTTGCAGAGATATAGGTGACTTAAAGTCTTTACGATAGGTCTGACAATTATTTCAAAACTGGAGCGCTGATAATTTTTTTCCTAACATATACACATTTTTTATAAGCGACACAAATATATAAGCCAAAGTGTATGTTTGTATGTATGTTTGTTACGCGATAACTGGAAAACCAATGGTCCAATCTGCATGAAACTTTGCAAACGCGTAATATAAATCCATAGAATTTTTAAGTTCGAACATGAGCCAAATCGGTCGAAGGGTTCAAGAGTTAAAGAGATTGCTTTATTACAATGAAACCGATGATCCTTGATAAAACTTTTTAAACAGGTAGTACAAACTAAAAGCATTCTCAGGTCCAAAAATGAGCCAAATCGGTGCAAGGGTTGTAGAGTTATAGAGAATACAAAATTACAATGTTTATCGATTATAATATTATGAGAACTGCTGCAGGGATATTCAGTTATCCGTCAGGGAACCGAACCAAAGACCGAATTGTCAAAAATCGATACGACGTAATACGTCATTTCATACATTTTTGATAATTCGGTCCTAGGTTCGGTTCCCTAACGGATAAGTGAATAGCCATGTTGACTTACTCAAAATATTATAAATTTTAATGATCGTGCGGGTGGTGCAGGATATTATGTTCAAATTTATTAATCAAACTTAAACCCATTTTTTTATTCAAATAGTAGTCCAGTCAATGAGTGCCCAAAAGAGGCATGTGGATCGAAAAGTCGAAAGCAGAAAAACTAACTTAGTAACTTTGTTTGGACTATTCAGGAGATAAACATACTAAAAGTCCCCACCCCTCCTAGGTGAGCCCGAGGGGTGGGGGGGCCGAAGAAGGTCCCATTTTTAGGTTTTTTACCTAAATGTCAAAAACTGGGCATTGTACGATATTTTGTTGTACTACATTATAAAAGCTTTAAAATTTCCTACAACTTTGGCTTTAACACTTTTTATCTATATCCAATCGTTGTCCAGCTATGAGCTTCCAAACATGGTCTATTTTTAAGACGCTGAAATAAGTTTTCCATACAAAGTCGGTAAAAAAATCTTGCAAGTAATATTTGACCAACTTCTGGTTGTCGTACCATAATGAAACTTTGCAAATGTCTAGAAATATGATGACAGTTCAATAATTTGGTACCACTGAGCTGATCTGATGATGGAGCCAGGAGGTGTTTACTGAACCTCTTCAATGGCTATTAGTAAACCCCATCGAGTTTGGGCACATTACATTCGAATTGGTATAAGCAAAAAACCTAAAAATGGAACCTTCTTCGGCCTCCCCCCCCCCCCCCTCGGACTCACCTCGGAGGGGTGGGGACTTTTAGTATGTTTATGTTCTGAATAGTCCAAACAAAGTTCCTAAGTTAGTTTTTCTGCTTTCGACTTTTCGATCCACATTTCTTCTTTTACTGGATAGGCTACAGTGCTTCACTTTTGAAAGTAAATTTTATAATTATTTAGATCTAAGTATTTTAAGACTCTACTGCTCGTTCGCTCGTTCGAAAAGCATATCTATGAGAAGAACGAGCAAGAAATTTATTGGGATTGTTATTTATGTGTTTATCACATATCATTATGCCATTAAAAGCATCATTCACTCTAACATCTGCAAACATCCCTGACGCTCTGTAGTATCGAGACAGCGCCAAAAGCATCCTGAAAGCATTGTTGTACTGGATCCGCAGCGCCTTGAGATCCCTGTTTGTAAAGTTCATCCACAAGTTTTTTGTTTAAAAAAATAATTAATAATAATTAGGCCTACGTTTGATCACATCCCACCTGATGGAAAGTGCAAATGTGATCGACGAGCTGCACGTACAAAAAGTCTGATAATGCCTTGAACAAGGACACTTTGTCTTGCTCAGTAGCTGTAGATACATCTTGAAAACCTGCGAGCCTAGATGTTACGCGTGATTGTCATAGCTCTGCGTTCTCGCTCCAAGTCTAAGTCATAATCGGCTGCTACGACAAAAATGTTATAGAATTAGCTACAATATCAATATAATAACTGTTGTAAATTTGCTGTACCTATAACACAAGTAAATCTAGATATTTTTTTCCAATTTCAATTCTTCTAATGTCCACTGCATCGGCAACTTCTTCGTAAACAAGTGCTACTATGAAGATTTTGTGAGAATTTTTGTAAAAACTTTAGTAATATTTATTATTTTATTCTATTATTTTCTGCAAGTGAATACACACATAACCTTTCATATTTTATTATTATTGAAATTTTGATCACAACAATAAAATAGTCACAGAGATAAAGATTTTTTTAATGTGTATCCGTTACGTATTTTGAATTTTAACATTACTTTCAATTTTGGGATTTTCCTTTCCTTTTACGAATATTATAGGTTAAAGTTTCCATACATTTATATTTCGTAGATACTTATAACTTTTACCCATGTATATATACACACCATGTATATATACTATTTTGAGGGAAATTAGGTCTGCGAGGTCCCAGTTCGCGGCGAGCTACTAGTATAATTATGTTGGGAAACGACACGATCCCAATTGGAAGTTGCATTTCCGAAGAGATTTGAAACGTTTATCCCAGACTAAAAGTAAACAACACCCATTCCACGGTAAAGAGATACTTTATCGAGCCCATTCCTAACGGATCTTTTTACTTGAAAGACCTATGACATGTCTTCATCACCAATGGTTTTGCCGACGGGTCTTCAGTTGTTGCCAACTTAATGTCGGTCAAGCAGGCAAGTCAAATAGGGATTTACTCCTGGTAAGCAGGGTTTTACCAGGTTTAAGTGAATATCATGACGGAAAAATGTCATAATGACCGCTTGGTGACATAGTTTGCCCAGTAAATTGTAAGAAATGTAACTGGTATAATATATAAATTTAACTTACCTTTATCTCCATCATATCCAAAATCTTCTCCGCGCGTGAGCTCGGGAGCTGAAAGACAACAGAAATATTCTTAACTTCTGAATGCGGAAATACCGTACCTACCTATAATGAGCTGGTATCTAAGTATTTTTATGGGGCTTAAAAACATTATAAATAATAAAAACTATCAAATAAATCATGATGACGTAGGTGGTGATGTAAGACTATTTATAGGTAAGTATGAATGTACTATAGAATGAAGAGTCGACAAGTTTACGAGTGGGTAGATATTATGTGCTAATTGTATTGTAACATAAAATATCCAATATTGTTTTTAAAACACAGAAAAAAGGCCCACTTATATGTACAGATCTGGTGTGTTGTTATTTTAAATTTTATTATCTTATTCATACCAAAACATCTTATAGTGCTAGGTGTGTAGGCTGTAGGTACCTATGTAGTTGTACTATTTGCTATTTCAGTACGTATAGCCGAGCGGCCAAAACATAATCATTGACAGTTATTTTTATCTTCTACACAAAAATATTTTACAAAAACTAGGAATAGTTCACATCGCGAGGCACATGAGAACAAGCCTTTGTATTCATAACTACCGGCGACCGGAACATAGTCCATTGTTATTACGATTATATCAATCAAATGATCACCCTACTCACACGTACCTACCTCGAACAAATTCCTAATAACAGCTCTACCTATCTTGAAATTGTTTTGCTGATTGCAGAAGTTAATTTGAAAAAATGATAGGAATAAAATCTGGCCACGTGCTAATCAGGACTTGAAGGTTCTATAATATTATGGTAAAACTAGCTGCGCCCAGCGGTTTTACCCGCTTTTTTATAGCCTATGTGTTATTCTAGGGTCTAAGCTATCTGTATACCAAATGTCAGCTCAATCGGTCCACCCGTTTAGGCGTGAAAGAGTAACAAACACACATCCAGACATCCATTCTTACAAACTTTCACGTTTATAATATTAGTAAGATATCTTAAAGAATAATAACTAACTGTATACAGATTCTGTATTAGAAGATGTGTTAGTAGTTAGTAGATATCAGAATTTTGAATTTAGCATTTTGTTGCATTTGCAGTCCGCGCTGACGTAGATGCAATTTATCATCATCGATCTCAGTATTTAGTACCTATATATATTAGGTCTCTAGTAATTGATATGCGACTATTTAAAATATTATTTGTAAGTCTAACATCATACAAATAAAATGATCTGTTAGATACTTGCTACAATATATCTCGAATCTCGACATTGAGATATGTTTTATCTCTTTTAGCTCTGTATCTCTACTTACTCCCTTTTATGTTTTTTTTTTATCAGAGACTAAAATCGTACTGAAACTAACATCCCCGACCTTCTTACCTGTACATTAAGGTTTTGGTACATCATGGTCCTTCGATCCGGAATCCGCATATACCTACTTACTATCGCGCCTATAAATTTATTATTTATTTTATTTTATAGTCTTTGCTTTTCTCTTTCCTGTTTCGTTATACTCTGTGAGAGTATCTACTCCTACTTTTTGTCCTTGTAAAGGCTTATAGTATCTACTTTGTACTTCGTATCATAAATATTCCATTTGCCTGAAATACCTATAATCGAATCTAAGTTTACCGATTGTGTAAAAGAAACTAATCTACGCCCTAATATTTCAATAGATTACCTTGAGAAGTGCGATGTCTTTTTCACCTTGCTTTATTGTACTCAAGGCATTCATTTATTTTTTATTTAGTAACTTTTTCGGACATGCTCAGATGAGGAAGCCTTGAGAAGTATTACATAAATAACATTTTTATAAGCCTATAAAAACATGATGTTTTACCTTATAATATGACAATTTGAGATTATGAATATAACCCAATACAAACCCATGCGCACATAATGATGGTATCTTTCACTATAGCATTGAGGGCATTGATTTTTCATTGCTGTAATAAATTATTACTCATTAAAATAAAAATAATGCAATAATGTCCTTGCGCTGATAATATAATTTTGTGATGGCACAATGAAATTATATTAACCTAAGTATATCCCGATGGCCTTTTATTTTTATGTTAAAAGTCTAAAAAGTAAATAAGGGAATTAACTCTACTTCGGTCATTTAACCAACATTTTTACCCTCATAAGATACATCCCTAAAGCCTTTGGCATTTGTAAAGATATTATATGTGTGTATAAAAATCCTTAATTGCATAGCTGTTCTTATGTATTTACTTTACAAAAAGAAAACATTAAAAGTGAAAATAGCCAAATAATGAAATAGATACGATAGTTTTCTTATGACTTATTCGTAGTTTATGATTCATCGATATTTATAATTGATGGACGTTCGAACGTTTAAGGCATTGTTGCTTGGTACTTGTAGTATCTTACTAAAACCTCACAAAATGTTAAACTGTGTGCACGTATATTTGGGATATTTCACGGTTAAATAAAGTAAATGTTTACAATAGAATGATTCCAAGTAAACTGTACCGTAACATCTATTGACGCGTGACAAGTTCATTGATAAAAATAAATTGCAGCAAGTGGACTATAATAGTTTAACTGACCTTTTATTGTTGCCAATAGTCACGGCAATAAACTTTGGTAATCAGAATGATAGGTGACTCACATATTTAAATCGGTACTAGGTACCTGCAGGTGCGAACAGTTGGACAGATAAGTACTCAGAGTTAGAGATGAAGTAACTTATTATGGACCTTACGCTATATTGTGCCGCGATTCGCTCCCGTTTGAAAGGCAAGGTGGCAAGGGAAATTACTGGGCAAAGGAGACTTAAACATAGGGTTTGTTAGGCAACACTGCGACTGTAATAGGCAAATGTTATAGCTTGACATCGCTTTGGGGGGCTCGTCTCATCTAATTGTATGAAAAATATTTAAATGCATTCCATACTGGTAACATTTACATTTTGGACGAACATAATATACCTATAGAAATCAATAGATAGTATTTTTGGATACTCCAGTTGAAAAGGAATCTATGCATAATAATAGAGAAAACACTGGACAACTATTAATGTAGGCACTTATAATGTCTCAGGACTCAGGAGTCAGGAGAGTGCAGATCTGCATAGAACTTTGTCATAAAGCTTCGAGCATCATAAATATAGTGAGGGTATAGTCTTGTATAAAAGTGTTATTTGTCACTTGACTATGACTTGACACTTGACTTGATTGCTAGAAAGCTTAAATCAGATATTCGAATTCGATTCGTTCCACTGCTTTTGCATTAAGGAATGTTCAATTTGTCTAATAATAAGGATTGTATCCAATCCATTCTATTAAAAGCGGCATGGCCTTAGATCGTAAAATTATGTAAAATTTTATGTGGCCTTCAGCAATCACAAATCCCTAATGGTAAATGTAAATTAACTTAAAATTGCTATACCAAATCGATTACACTGCTGTCTAATTATTGACCTTAGGGTATGCGATTATTATAAAGCCAGTGTAATGCACACTGTTTCATTAAATGTCAGAAACATTGTATAAGACAAAGATGTGCGCTTTATGCATTTACTAAGGCATTTAACTCTAGGAATCCTAATAACCTAATCAACGCTTTCACTCGAATACCAGGTGACGACGTACACACGACCTGAATGTGGCCTTATTGTGAAGACAATGGTAGTCATTGTTTATCATTTACTCCGTGTCCAATTTATAGGATGAACGCGTTGAGAATGCCCATAAAAGTCGATTGTTCTCAACCGCTGCGAAACTGGGCGGATTTCACATTGTTGATTAATTACCGCCGAAACTGTGAAGGCCTCGTCCCTCGCAGGTTTCTTAGATAATTCGACATCGTCCAGGCGATTTTTTTTTAAAACGAGGTCGCTCGAACAGTATTCCTATTGGATTCTGACACAGTTACTGGTCCTACTTAGGAGCTAATCAAGATTTTTGAGAAACGTTTACTAAGTTTATGTGATGTGATAATAATATTGATTAACAAAAAACCTTTTAACGTTTTTTTAAATTTTATTAATATTTTTTTGTAGGCACGTACCTAAGTTTAAATAAGTACTATTAATACAATTTAATTGTCAATAGTAATATCCCTTTTCTAGACATGCACAGTGCACATGTGGCTTAGTACTTATCTACTCGATGATCATTAATATTATGTCCATTTCTAGAATATTGTCATTTAATGGAGATGTTCCGCAAACAATCACTATATACGCGTCTTCCTTATAAAGATACAAAATAAGGATACCGATGTCTGGAAATAAACCATTAAAAATGCCGATAGTTTCCATAGACTGTATGATGATTGATTAAAATGTGTAAATATCAGCAGAACTGTTAAAAGTTAAAATCCTTATATACATAGGCATATCTAATCATTATTCGGTAGGTGTATGTTGAAAAATCGTAATGGAAAAAACATTAGAAGAGGAAATTTTTCTAGCTCTTAAAAAGAAAAGAAAAAAAGATTCAAGAGCTTTTATGGAATTGTATTTATACGATAATTGTGATAATATTATATCCCTTTTAATTTTTAATATGATTCTACTCTCTACCCATTTGAAGTAGGTTACATCCTCATGAATATTGTGTTATACGAGTAATGCAATTCGGAAGTGAATCACAATATAATTAAATCAAGTGGAATCTAGATTATCTAGCCATGGATTATACTACGTAATCCATAAGAGGGAGTGTTCGAGTGACGAGTGACATATTCATATACCTACTGAGTTATCTCCATTATTAAATACTTACCTAAGGCGTGTGCACATAATATTATTAAGTATGAGCAATCTGCATCACGCTGCTTTGTAGCATATCACAACTCTGTAGTTCCTATATGGCAGAGTTATCAAACGCCTTTTAATGTTATTCTTGAATATCTAAGAACCTTGATCTCCTCGATTCCTCTCCTCTCCTCCTTTCCTCTCCTTCTCCTTGATTCTTGATATGTCTATAAGAATATTTTATTTTTGTTGCCTTATAGTATAGTGATAGTCACGAACTTGAGTAAGCCAATACAGCGTTCGATCCTCCAACCAACACAAATCCTTGCTCGCGAGGTTGTAGACTTTTCAGGTCTTCAATTTTCTTCATATTATATTCAAATACTTAGCTCCTAATAACCACCCAGCTTAAAATAACTATGTAGTAGCCGTACACAATACATTTGAACATTGACTGAGAGTTTGAAATGAACTAATGAACAGCAGCACAGCTCATGTTAATAAAATTGACAACGTAAATTAAATGTGAATCGCTTTGACCCGTTGCAGTACCTAAGGCCTATACGCAAGCCTTTGATATCGGCACGGCATCAGCTATCTCCATTACTGAGAATTTTGTTTTACAAGTAATTATTAAGCACGTATTCCTTGTAATTGCACTTAATGAAACCTACTTTGTACATAGGTGTACTTGGCTAGATATATATTGGCTAGAGATATATATATAGGTACCTAAAGTTTATATAAAAAATCGAATATTACACTAATAGGATTTATGTGAAAATAGATGTACACAATAATTAGGTACTTAATACATAATATTCTTATGCTATCGTTTAAGTGTCTTATCTGACGTGTGCCAGATTGCATAAGTTTTGGTTAAATAAATAAATATTAAATATCTAAAAATATGTTTTTAAATTCCAATAATTGAGTTAAATCTTCATGTATCATGATGATTTATGTAAAATAATTATAAATACATAATATACATTTTATGACCAGGAAATTTGCTTATTTTTAATATCTAATCAACATAGGCATTTGTCATCTTTGGCGAGGTGCTTCCTCATCTGGATTTAATTGTGGAGGCTGATTTTATTTAAACTAGTAGTTCGCCGCGAACTGTGACCTCGCAGACCCCTCAAAATAGTATATATACATGGTGTGTATATATACATGGGTAAAAGTTATAAGTATCTACGAAATATAAATGTATGGAAACTTTAACCTATAATATTCGTAAAAGGAAAGGAAAATCCCAAAATTGAAAGTAATGTTAAAACTCAAAATACGTAACGGATACACATTAAAAAAATCTTTATCTCCGTGACTATTTTATTGTTGTGATCAAAATTTCAATAATAATAAAATATGAAAGGTTATGTGTGTATTCACTTGCAGAAAATAATAAATAATAAATATAACTAAAGTTTTTACAAAAATTCTCACAAAATCTTCATAGTTTGTAGCACTTGTTTACGAAGAAGTTGCCGATGCAGTGGACATTAGAAGAATTGAAATTGGAAAAAAATATCTAGATTTACTTGTGTTATAGGTACAGCAAATTTACAACAGTTATTATATTGATATTGTAGCTAATTCTATAACATTTTTGTCGTAGCAGCCGATTATGACTTAGACTTGGAGCGAGAACGCAGAGCTATGACAATCACGCGTAACATCTAGGCTCGCAGGTTTTCAAGATGTATCTACAGCTACTGAGCAAGACAAAGTGTCCTTGTTCAAGGCATTATCAGACTTTTTGTACGTGCAGCTCGTCGATCACATTTGCACTTTCCATCAGGTGGGATGTGATCAAACGTAGGCCTAATTATTATTAATTATTTTTTTAAACAAAAAACTTATGGATGAACTTTACAAACAGGGATCTCAAGGCGCTGCGGATCCAGTACAACAATGCTTTCAGGATGCTTTTGGCGCTGTCTCGATACTACAGAGCGTCAGGGATGTTTGCAGATGTTAGAGTGAATGATGGTTTTAATGGCATAATGATATGTGATAAACACATAAATAACAATCCCAATAAATTTCTTGCTCGTTCTTCTCATAGATATGCTTTTCGAACGAGCAGTAGAGTCTTAAAATACTTAGATCTAAATAATTGTAAAATTTACTTTCGAAAGTGAAGCACTGTAGCTAGGGATTGCAATCCGGTGTCATTTTCAATCCGGCCGGATCCGGCCGGATTTCCGTCAATCCGGCCGGATCCGACCGGATCCGGCCGGATTGATCAAATCAGGATGATTTTTGCTTTTTACTACAATAAGTGATTTAATCAAGTCACTACTCTCATATTACGTAATACTAGCTGCGCCCAGCGGTTTCACCCGCTGTACTGTAACCTATGTGTTGTTCCAGGGTCTAAGCTATATAAAATTTCAGACCAATCGGTCCACTCATTTAGACGTAAATGAGTAACAAACATACATCCAGACACCCATTCTTACAAACTTTCACGTTTATAATATTAGTAAGATGAAGGTAGTTAAAATCGACTTTATTGCCTAACCAATGTTAAGACCGTTAAGACAAATAGATAAAAACATATTTTTATTCAGAACAATTAAAATTTAGTAGGTAGTGTAGAATTAGACGACATTCTGAATTGGTCACGTCGAATTCCTCAGTGTCTGAAAACCAGGCTTTACAATCAGAGGGCCTATTGGCTAATTCTCACCCACTACGATTGATGACAACTTCAATATACATTGAGGAGGTTTAAGCAAATAATGTGTTTTACATATCGTTTGACGATAGCCTTCAGTGCATCCTGCCCACCATGACATACGCCGCCGAGACATGGACGCTAACACATGAGGCTGTCTACCGCATCAAGGTAGCACAGAGAGCCATGGAGCGCGCCATGCTTGACATCAAACTTCAAGATCAAGTTCCAAACATCGAAATTAGGCGAAGAACAAAAGTTCAAGATGCCGGAACGAGAGTAATGGGACTCAAATGGAGTTGGGCAGGTCACCTGGCTAGGCGAGGTGACGACAGGTGGAGTAAGATGTTGACTGAATGGTGACCAAGGACAGGCAAACGCAGTGTCGGTCGTCCAGCAGCCAGATGGATGGACGATTTGGTAGAATTGGCGGGTCGCACATGGACCAGATTGGCACAGGACAGGGTTGACTGGCATAACCTGAGGAAGGTCTATTCCCAGTAGTGGGATGTAGAGGGCGGTGGATGATGATGACGAAGTAGAGTAGGTAATACTTATAATTTTACGAAGCAACGAGTAACTCAGTCTTTCTAGATTTCACTTTCACAGATTTATTTATAAGTAGGTAACAATATTAATTATTATGTAGTATTTAAAGATACAATAGTTATACCTTACTCTCGGTGACGAAAGACTCGCACGCATGAATACCACACGCATTTAAAGTCCTACGCATACAACAGCTATATTATTTTGCCACAAACTACTAGCACCGGATCCGGTCTCCGGATCCGGTATATTTGTACCGGATCCGGTAACCGTTAAATGTGCCGGATCCGGCCGGATTACCGGATCCGTTTTCCGGATTGCAATCCCTAACTGTAGCCTATCCAGTAAAAGAAGAAATGTGGATCGAAAAGTCGAAAGCAGAAAAACTAACTTAGGAACTTTGTTTGGACTATTCAGAACATAAACATACTAAAAGTCCCCACCCCTCCGAGGTGCGCCCGAGGGGGGGGAGGCCGAAGAAGGTTCCATTTTTAGGTTTTTTGCTTATGCCAATTCGAATGTAATGTGCCCAAACTCGATGGGTTTACTAATAGCCATTGAAGAGGTTCAGTAAACACCTCCTGGCTCCATCATCAGATCAGCTCAGTGGTACCAAATTATTGAACTGTCATCATATTTCTAGACATTTGCAAAGTTTCATTATGGAACGCCTTCTTCGGCCCCCCCACCCCTCGGGCTCACCTAGGAGGGGTGGGGACTTTTAGTATGTTTATCTCCTGAATAGTCCAAACAAAGTTCCTAAGTTAGTTTTTCTGCTTTCGACTTTTCGATCCACATGCCTCTTTTGGGCACTCATTGACTGGACTACTATTTGAATAAAAAAATAGGTTTAAGTTTGATTAATAAATTTGAACATAATATCCTGCACCACCCGCACGATCATTAAAATTCATAATATTTTGAGTAAGTCAACATGGCTATTCACTAATCCGTTAGGGAACCGAACCTAGGACCGAATTATCAAAAATGTATGAAATGACGTATTACGTCGTATCGATTTTTGACAATTCGGTCTTTGGTTCGGTTCCCTGACGGATAACTGAATATCCCTGCAGTTCTCATAATATTATAATTGATAAACATTGTAATTTTGTATTCTCTATAACTCTACAACCCTTGCACCGATTTGGCTCATTTTTGGACCTGAGAATTCTTTTAGTTTGTACTACCTGTTTAAAAAGTTTTATCAAGACTGGATCATCGGTTTCATTGTAATAAAGCAATCTCTTTAACTCTTGAACCCTTCGACCGATTTGGCTCATGTTCGAACTTAAAAATTCTATGGATTTATATTACGCGTTTGCAAAGTTTCATGCAGATTGGACCATTGGTTTTCCAGTTATCGCGTAACAAACATACATACAAACATACACTTTGGCTAATATATTTGTGTCGCTTATAAAAAATGTGTATATGTTAGGAAAAAAATTATCAGCGCTCCAGTTTTGAAATAATCGTCAGACCTATCGTAAAGACTTTAAGTCACCTATATCTCTGCAACCCTGGAACCTATTTAGCTAATTTTTTCATTAAAATTATTCAATTAACCTTCTTAACTTGTGTGTAAAATTTCATTTAATTTGGATTAACCGTTTTCAAGTAAACGTCGACCAAACTTAAGCACCAGAGGTCAAGCGTTAAACTGGTCCAAACGCAGGCATTTCGCGGCTTTCGACTCTAAGACCTCGCTTCGCTCGGTCGATTAGGTTGCTAGGATAAGTCCAAATTTGTAAATTTTATAAATAGTAGGTAATAAAAAAAAATAGTTGGCTATTATATTTTTTTCAATTCGGGCAGCTTCGTCTGCGTCTGCTTGATAAATTCTTTACGATCCCTAGATCGATCTTAGATTTTTTTACGATTCCTAGACTTTTATATTATCGGATGAATCTATTTTATTATGTCTAGGTACATAATAAAATAGATTATTCATAGGTATTTAAATTCTTTACGGATCCTGATTATGTAAAGGTATAAATTATAAGGTACCAACCCAGTTATTCAAGGAATTGTTAGTGAAGGGTTTCTATGCTCCAAGCTCCAAGCTTCAGCTATTCAGTGTCGTAATGAAAATAAAGCGACCTCATATTACCCATTCATTAGCCTTTATAATTGAAACAACTTCTCATAATCCTATTGATGTGAAACTCTTAACATAGACAAGAATAAAAACAAGTAAGTACCTACCTACCTACTTAAGTCAAAACATGGCCCCTTAAATTCTCTCGCAATACTCAACACCCAGATGTAACAAAAAGATCTATAGAATAGTAACTTCTAGATAATCCTATAGAGTATAACATAGAGATTTGAGAGCCGTCGCGTCGCTAATGCCTACGATTATTTCCACCATTATTCTTAAATAACACCTTGTTGTTTACTAGACGACCTAATTTTAAGTTGTTTTATTGTAATATCCCTAAGTGTTCCGGTAATTTATGAAGCCTTCCGCTTGCACTAGTTAAGGCATGATTCTTTTGAAAAGATGTGTGTAAACTCTTGAGATTGAGATAACACGAAGTGTTAAATAGAAGTCGGTTACGTGTTTTGAGGTTGAGCAGCATTTATTGTTGCCGTGAAATGAATAAGTATACTTATTATTTTCCTTATTGGCTAACTGTTGAAATCTTCATTTTTTTTCAAGATCTAATTATAATAGCGACAGACGTACGTAGTACGTAGAGGTAAAAAGATGAAATTCCAGAAGTCATAGAACTATATCGCTGGGTAGGTATGTAGGTCTATCATAAATGTGACGCTACGGACTCTTCTGTTACTTGTTTTTAGTCTTATCTTTCTGGCCTGCACTCCTGCACCTATTGCAATACCATAGAAGCGTTTACTATATATACAATTAAGATGATACGATATGATTATATGATCATGATGATGATATGTTTCAATGAAGTCAATGACCTCTTCCTTCACCACCTTTTACACGTATCCCAGACCGATGAATCACGGAATCCTCGCTGCATATTCATGAACATGTCCCGACTGTCCCGTAACTGAGGCAAATGCATCTTGCATACTCAACGTGATATCGGTGGAGTTAACCTAATATGTTTACTATACGTTTTTCAAAACTAACGTGAGTGTTATCCATATAATAGTCGAAACTAGGCTCGACCCTGGGTTTTGGACAATTACGATGTCCTTCATCAGGAGCTCACGGGTCTCGGTCGCGACCCTGGCTACAATTATATCCGGAAGTTAGTCACTTTGCATAGTTAATAATGCTTACTACTTACTCGTAATTTTAAGCATAACGCCGGCCAATTGCACTTGTCAGTTAAGTCTACCTTAGCCTTATAATCACCAGAGCAATTGGTGGAAGAATTTCGGTTTGGATTGTGGTACTAACTCACATAGGACCTAGGTCCTCAATTCCGGTTTTTTTTTCTTTGGGGGGGGGGGGGGGGGGGGGCAAGGTGCAGACGGGCAAAAATATTATAATTATTACTACGAAAAGTGTGTTTTTAGCTCACTCTGAACAGTTAGACAATTCAAACATCCTTAATAATAAGTGCGCGAGCAGCTTGCATGATGAAATATCAGGTTGTCTGTAAGAAATTGCCTAGTGCGATAAGACCGCCGATTGTTAACCTACTTCATAACATATTATAGTAATAAGTTCTTTGGTATATTTTTGGTTTGCAATAAAGCATTATTCTATTCTATGTGCAAAATTCGTAACTCTACAATGCCTTGGCCCCCTGGGCCCCCTAAATCCGCCTATGCCTACTCGTGTGATATTTCCACGTTTACTTTATCAGTGGAGGTAGTTAATAAGTATTAAGTAGGCAATAACTACGTACCCATATAATACCTAGGTACTTAGGAAAAACAATAATGATTGCTCATTATAAGGCCTGCGCAACAGTAATTGAAATGGAACTTTTTATCATTTAGGTCGGGAAATTGATAGCTGCAGCTGTGCTTAAAAATAACTTCCAACTCATTTTACTAAATATAGAATCTGTGTCGAACCTTATTGATATAGGGTACAATGTTTATTTATTATCTTTTTGTACTGAATATGTAAAAGGAAAGCATGACTGATTGATTGAGTGACTGGTCTATCAAAGCACTAAAATTAGTACAAAGATAATAATTATGAATAAGAATAATATTATTATGGCGTAGCCATTCGTCATCCGCTAAAAATGGATTTCTCCACGCGAGGGAAGCCATGGGGGTGAAACTCAAAAGCATAATAACTCTTTCTAAATACGTTAAATATATACTAATATTAGTTATATTTTAGCTATATAATAATATTAAGTAATCGAGAACTTTTAAAAAGTAATGTTAGAGCTTTCCATTTTTATTATATCGAATAAGTTAATAATTAAAGGCTATATACCTAATATTCATAATTCATATTCTGTCACAGTTAGAATTAAACTGGGGCTTCGATATGAATTCATATTACATAACAAATAATAAAAATACTGCTTTAGTCAGCAGAGACGCCGCGCCGTTAAGTGCTCAAATGCTAAGTAGATATTTTTGCTAAATATCTAAATAGAAGTAAAAAGAGTGTAAGCTCAATAAAAGTTATTCAACATAAAGAAATAAAAGTAAAAGTAAGGCTGCTTCGTGAAACACGACTTGCGGTACCGCGCTGCATGCAATTAGTTACGCTCGTGAATTATATTTTGCTGAAGACACTCCAAAGTTTCATGTCAGAGCGTGAATTCGTGATTAATAAAATAAAGAAGATAATATTATTTTAACTCGAAATTTAAAATGGAATATGAGAAGTAGGTAAATAATTCTTCTTTTTTAGGGTTCCGTAGTCAACAAGGAACCCTTATAGTTTCGCTTTGTCCGTCCGTCCGTCCGTCCGTCCGTCCGTCCGTCCGTCCGTCTGTCTGTCCGCGGCATTGCGGAGAAACTATAAGTCCTAGAAAAGTGTAATTTTGTATACAGGTAAGTAATAATAAGGGTAAGAGAACGGTGACAAAAAATAATTTTTAATTAATTAATTTAGGCTACCTCCCGTAGACGTAAGATAGGGATGATTTTTTTTTTCTGGCTGATACCATCGTGTGGGGTATCGTTGAATAGGTATTTTAAAATGAAGGACGGTTTGCTAAGAAACTTTTTCGATTTCATGTTCTGTTTGAAAGATATTCAAGTTTAAAAAAAAAATTGAGCGTCCCCCCCCCCCCCTCTAAAATCTGAACTACTAGCTTTAAAATTCTGAAAAAAATCAGAGGTATGCTTTCAACCATGAACTTTCCAGGAAAACTATAGCGGTTAAGATAAAATTATTAGTTTCGGTAAAATCAGCAAAATAAGAATACCTAAAGCTAACCTAGCCTATAGTTTATTAATGCATAACTAGATGGCGCTAGTAGTAAAATTAGATCGCGCAAGCGAATTGTTCATGGTTGTATTGTTTACGAGTTATAGCTATCACAAATAAATCACCATATTACAGTGTTACTTAGCTCATAATTTCTAACTTAAGTTTTTTTATTATAATTTGATATAGCATGGTCAAGGCTACTTGTGTGAATGATCCGGATATATTTTTTTTAATTTGCGGAGAATATTATGCTCAAAGAATTCCGTTTGAATGTGACAACGTTCATAATTTAGGCTTACAAAAATTACTTTGGATACTCCCTGGAAATTAACGACAAGCCTTGGATTCCCCAAAAGTTATGCAAAACATGTGTTGAGTATCTACGTTTGTAGACAAATTAGAAAATAAATAGATTTTGGTACGAAACCGCTATAATGTGGAAAGGACTCGAGAACCATCACGATGACTTATTTTTGCTTAGTGTAAACATAAAACTATTGTATTGATTTTATTAAAAATTAAGTATGCGGAACATAACTGGCTCATAATGTGTTCATTTAAAAATGGTTTACTTTGTTTTAGGCCAATGGTGGTTATATTTTTTTTTTGTAAAGTAAGAATTATTTGGACTTTTCTCAACACGTCCAAAAACTAATGCGTCACTTTCAAAGGCTCGAATGTGACATAACCATCAAGTTACACTCTCTCCACGACCACCTAGACTATATTCATGACAATCTTGGGGTACTAAGTGAAGAATTGGGCAAGCAATTCCACCCGAACTTTTGTTCGATGAAGTAACGCTATCAAGGCTTCTGGAACGCACATATGATGGCTGAATATTGTTAGAGCATTTAGAATAGCCCTTAGAATAAGAATAGCATTTAGAATAGCTCTGCCTTCAGTTTCAGCAAGAAAATCAAATAACATAAAGAGTTTTTCAACTTAAACTTAAATTAATTAGGATCATCTCTACATTGACCACCCACAAGGTGGACAGACGACCTTATAAAGTTCGCCGGAAGACGCTGGATGCAGGTCGCTTCCAACCGGTACATATGGAAGTCCAAAGGGGAGGCCTATGTTCAGCAGTGGACGTCTTACGGCTGAGATGATGATGATGATGATCTCTACATTTATAGCGTTTTATTACGAAAACAACATAATATGTGTCATATCTTTTTAACTAGAGCTGGTACAGAAATTTCAGTCACAAATTTGAAATCGTCGTCAAAAATCATCCAAAATGCTGTTGTGCAGTGTATTCAATCTACTAGAACTACGGAACCCTACATTGTGCGTGGCCCGACTCGCGCTTGGCCTATTTATTTTCCAATAAAATATATTGAGATACAATATTTATTCTTACGTTATTTTTTTGTGTCTAGTGTGAGTGCAATAAATTATTCGCTATCTTCAGTTTCTCTCTAAAGCAGAATGGAAAGTTTTAGTTCTAGGTTTCTATATAGTTTATTTTACGTTAGATAGGTATTGCATTACTGTGGACTAGGTAATTATGCCTTTCTTAACATATAAACGCACTTAACTTCCTTAATAACGATCGATTTACCGAGATAAGTAGGTTCGAACGAGTAAACTTAGCGTACTAAGCATGACAACCTTTTTTTATCATAATATAGATTATTAAAAATTATTGGACACGTATTTTTAACCCCCGACGCAAAAACGACGGGGTGTTATAAGTTTGACGTGTCTGTCTGTCTGTCTGTCTGTCTGTCTGTCTGTCTGTCTGTCTGTGTGTGTGTGTGTGTGTGTGTGTATGTGTCTGTCTGTGGCATCGTAGCGCCCAAACGGATGAACGGATTTTGATTTAGTTTTTTTTGTTTGAAAGTAGAATTAGTCGAGAGTGTTCTTAGCCATGTTTGGTGAAAATCGGTCCAAGATGGCCGCCGCTACAAAATGGCGGATTACTTTTTTCTTCCACGACCCCCTCAATATGGGTATCAAATGAAAGGGCTTAACGAGTAGATTACAGCCCACTATATAAAAATTAAAATCCAAGATGGCCGCCATCAAAAAATGGTGAATTACGTATTGCGTTGGGGGATTTTTTAAATTTTTAATTTAATTCACTTGTTATTCTTGTAAATTTAAAGAAAGACGAATAAGTTACAGCGCCTTAAAGTTGCGGAGGAGGAGGTAATGACGTCTCGCCTAGGTACGATTTGTAGGTACCTAGGTGTGACGTAGCGCTTATCTCCCCACAATTTTACATTCCCTATATCTCAGTCAAATTCAATGATATTGACAAACAATAAAATAGGTATCGAATATTTTTTTTATTATTTAAATTACGGACTAATCACATTTTAAAAATTTTAACCCTGTCGTCACGCTCAATACAAGCTATAAGCTTTTAGATTTACCTATCGAATATGTATTACGTTATTGGTCTACGTTATCACCATCAAAAAATTGCATAAGTATTTAGATATAACAAGTGAATTAAATTAAAAATTTAAAAAACCCCCAACGCAATACGTAATTCACCATTTTGTGGTGGCGGCCATCTTGGATTTTAAATTTTATATAGTGGGTTGTATTAACTACTAGTTAAGCCCTTTCATTTGATACCCATATTGAGGGGGTCGTGGAAGAAAAAAGTAATCCGCCATTTTGTAGCGGTGGCCATCTTGGACCGATTTCCACCAAACATGGCTTAGAACACTCTCGACTAACTCTACTTTCAAACAAAAAAAACTAAATCAAAATCCGTTCATCCGTTCAGGAGCTACGATGCCACAGACAGACACACACACACAGACAGACACGTCAAACTTATAACACTCCGTCGTTTTTGCGTCGGGAGTTAATAATAGGATTTGCGGGTAATCACATAAACACGACTTGATTTCCGACGAGTAACAATCTCATGTCTTTTATTAGGTACTAGATAGCCTGAATAAGTGATAGTACTATACTGTGTGTGACAGAGAAGTTTAAACAGCTATCAAACCAGAAAATAGAGAATTAATTTGGTATTTCTTTTTTAAATGTTAAAAAAAATATTATATTCTCAGCCCCGTGAGTGGGACTATTTTCTTTATGTATTTTCTACTGTGTTCTATTTTTACTTAGGTATGTCCTGGTAACTACAATTTATATAAATTAATATACTCTACATAATATATCTATAAAAATGTATATATGTAGGCAGTAGTAGTAGGTAACGTTAGGCTGCTTTTAAAGTCAAAAGTTTTACGGAATATGATCCACTTCCTCCAGTTTATCCGGCAAGACTCAAGACATGACCTCTTAATGCGATTTACTGCATTGTTTCCCTCATCTTGCATACAAATGAAGTTTGATTGTGTAATTTAGCATCCTATATCAGTACAATACGTTTCATTGTAAATGTCACTGCCCCCCAGCCGAATATGGCCAGTCCAAGTTTTTTGAGGCAATCCACAAAAAAACGATGACACAACGCCTTAACTTGAATCACGTAAATCCCATTATTTGCCACTTACATACTTGTAAAGCTGGAATGTACATCTCTAGTACCCATTTAGCTAGGAATTAAAAGACAAAAAATGATAAGGACGTACTTAACAAGACCCTACGTTATACGCAGTATACCTATACCCCAGTAAAGTAGGTTCTTTAATACCTAGGTACCGTAAGGTTTACTTTTAAACCATTATCACGGCCATTATAATAATTAATAAAATGTTCTTTATGATGGATCACTAATTAAAACACATTGTATGAGCTCTATAATTATATATTATAACTACTGAATAGGTACAATGTACTCATGATTTTTGGTTGAAGTCCAAGTGCAACAAATTTATTATTATAACCAATGCAGTTCTTCTAGCTTTGGACAGTGTGCCAATTTTAGTAACAATTTTAATTGATCGTTAATGTTTTTAATTTGCAGTGTAATAAACACTGCTATGTACGGTGAATAAGGTATAACATTTTTTTTATTAAAATCTTCTCTTAGTCGAATCAGAGGTGGTGACGAGGTTTTTGAATGATCTGATTACTATAATACCTATCTACTTCTACTTATCCCGTCGGCTACGGCGAACCTTCTTCTTAATTTTATCGACAATAGAACTATGGTTCTTCACTCTTATGTGGCATATACAGCCAATTTTGGGTTTGGATTATTGGTCTAACGTTTCTCGAAGACATACAGAAACACTTAAAAACAGTAAATTGTGTCCCAAGGCTGGCTAAAGGCCTCTGTATTTCACAGTGCGTCGCTCTATTTAACTTTACCCTTTAGATATTAAATATTCAGTACGTATACCTTTATGAACTGATTTCCAATAAAATTTTTACAACCGAACATTGAGTAACGAAGGCCACCCTTAAATATCAGTATATCTCTACCTTTAATAGCAGTTAGAAACGCGCTCCACGGCCCACGTTATTTCGCAAACGGTTGCAATTTTATTGAGGCTTGAGAACCGGCGCTGCGTCCATGTGCCCAAACAAAACTAGATGTTTCAGCATCTTTCTAAATCATTTGCTATTCAGGATTATTTTGTAACTTACATGCATTTGTAACATTTGTATATATCTAAGTACCTATATCCATGTGGTATGTAACAACTAGATAATTCCCTCAACTTTAGCTAGGGTTAAAAAAATATCTGTTCTGTTACATTTTGTCGGTGCCGAATTTCAATTCTGTTCTTACTTTCGTCAAAGAATAAGATACTATTACCACGTACTCCTACTTTCGTACAGTGGTTTCATCTGTGCGTTGATAGAGATCATTCAGTTAGTCAATCAGTCGCGCTTTTCTTTTATATAAGTATGTACTTATACAGGTGAAATGGATTAATTTCTTCTCCCGTTGCTATTGATATCGGAAATTAGTATTATTTCATTGGTTAATAATAACTTAAAACTGACGGTAATAAAATGTCTCGCCAAGGGCCCGTGGTCATACTGATTTGTTATCTAAGTATCTAATGCAGCGTAATTTAAAGAGGCTCGCCCCAATATTCCCCTATCTACACGACGATTCTGACGTAGTTTGCTGATCATAGAAATAATATATTCGTCATAATTTTATCGTGTCCTATCGAACGTCACACGAAACATTTTTACCTTATAAGTTCCGCAATGACTAATAACTATAATATTTTATAATAAATATCTGCGTCAGCGTTGCCAGAACGTTACTTTTATAACATTTTGCGTTACTTTTTGACCCTTTACGTTACTTATTTGAATATGTTACTTTTCGGGACAACGATCTTTATTTTAAAATGAACTAAATATGAACGAATCTTCCTTGTATCGTTAATATAAGATTAATTTTCATTTAGCAGAGATAATAGAATAAGGCAATTTTAAATATGTAACTCTATCTGGTTTGGTAAGAAGATAATTCATAAAATTTATTTTATATTTAACTTATTTTTGAATAGCGAATTCTTAATAAAATAAACTGAAAAATTAGAAAATAGTTACCTACTGAAATGTTATAATATTGTATAAAAATACGAAAAAAAATGCGTTACTTTTCTTGTTAAAACGTTACTTTTCGTACATGATGAGGTTATTTTTGAAGATAAGGCGCTGGCAACACTGTTCTGCGTACGTATTTTACATAACAGGAAGTCCTGTGATGACACCTATAAGTGCTTAGGTATATACAGGTTTTATTACAATGGGGGCTTATTAATAAATTTCCCTCTTTTGACTTGCGGTTACGTCACGGGTAACCCGTATGCGTTATTTAGGGGCACCTTAGGTAGGAATATTATATAATTAGTATACAATAGGAATAGTTACCTACAATACCTACTAAGTTGGGCTAGACCACCAATTTTAATCCTAGCTTTTATCATTATCTGTCCTAATCCCTTAAATTTATTTATCCAAATAGAGACTTTGGAATTCACTACACACTACTAACCGAAACTATAAATTAAAAGTGGCTGAACTCTATCTAAAAAGGGTTTATTCAATTTTTTCACTAGATATCTTAAGAGTCATGATTAAATGAGAAAACGTATGAAAACATAATTGCATAGGTACATATTTTCAAAGGACTGTGTGGTTAGTGGTTACCACATTAAAATTATAGGCTACCACGTCATTGAAATGGTCTAAAAGACTTTTTTTGAACGTTCACTGACAAAATAGTAGTAAGTTTATTTTACAGAAGTAGGTAAAATATTTTATACAACGAAGTAAGAAGACGAGCAAGACGCTCTCCTGATGGTAAGAGATAACGCTGCCCATAATTAGTACAGTACTACCCAGTGCACTGCCCCAACGCTTCCTACTTGAGAGTCATAAGATGTTAAGACTCCTCAGCCCAGTAATTTCACTAGCTACAGTGACCTCCTACCGAAGCACAGTAATGTTTGCACATCACTGCTCAGGCGATAGGATAACTGGCACTGTTGGGGGTAAAATATCCATGATATTCTCATTACCTCTACATGAAAGTCGCGCATTTGATTTCCTACTAAAACAATGAATATTTAATATTACACTAATTATGTTAATCCCTTTATTAGGTCAATTTCATTTGCTCTAATGATTCAATATATTTTCTTGCAACTGATATTTATTTTCTTAGAATTCAGTTATACATATATTTTGTAGGAAATATTAGTTTCTAAATTCACATGCTCCTACTTCGTGACTTTTCTATGGTTTACATATTACAAAGAAACTTTAAAAACATAATAGGAAAATAAGCCTCATTACACGGACTATTCTAATTTGAACATAAAATTTGCAATATGAGTAACTTTAGAACCTTTATTATTTTTTTTGGGCTTTTTGGTGTTTAGCCCTAGAGGTAGAATTCCAAATTAAAGAGGTGAATACACATAGTACCTACCTCTATAATAATAATAATTGGGGTTTATACTCCAACAGAACAGGTTACCCTACTTACACTGTCAGAGTCAAATCACAAATTATAGGTCGTGTGGCTAACCTATATGTTGCAGTTTCAGGTCGCCGAGATTCCTACAAGGCCTGCAACATGACCTAACGACTGCCTCCTACATATCTTATAGGAAACAGCCGGGACCCACAGTTTTACGTGCCTTCCGAAACACGGTATATTATGGTATTTCCTATAAATACTAGCAAACCCGGCAAACTCCGTTTCGCCACCAAATATTTTTTTTGTTTTATATTTGAAAAGTAAAATTTTTTTCCTGAATTTTCTTTGCTATAAACCTCACGGAGCCCGAGACCTTTCCAACGAATGCAAAAACGTGGAAATCGGTTCGTGCGTTCTGGAGTTATAGCGTCAGGAAGGAAAACCCGACTTATTTTTATATATTAGAACACTGAGATAGCAAAATAATAATTGTCAACGTTACTACACTACTACACTTGATGCATAAACAATAATGATGGCCGACAACTGTGTAGGGAGTGAGAAAGAAAGGAGACCGACTTCGTTCTCATCCCTACTCTGTGCTGTTTACTGGGTCAGAAGTGACACCTGTAGACATCTGGCGGGGATAACTAATTAAATGACGATTGATCAGTTTTCGACCGGAGAGGAAAAATGATTAAATTACTAAAATGGCTATTAAAAAATAAGGGTTGATCGTAGAAGGGTGAAAATTGAGGATTGTATGTATTTTTGTATGTATGTTGTATCATAAAAATTGAAATTAAAAATTTTGTCTAAAAAATAAAATAAAAAAATTTTGGGGTGGACTACCCCTAACATTTAGGGGTATGAAAAATAGATGTTGGTCGATTCTCATAGATACCGGATAAGCACAAAAAATTTCATCAAAATCGGTCAAGCCGTTTCGGAGGAGTATGGCAACGAAAACTGTGACACGAGAATTTTATATATTAGATTTTAAAAGCGAAAGTGTAGATGTGTGTTTGTAACATCTTTATCTATGCCTTCAAGCCTAAAAGCTGAGCCGAGCTTTACCTTGGAATAGTCATATAGGTATTTAATATTTAGGTTATTAGTCCTAGTCCTCCTCCAACAGTCGTGGTCTGAGGGTCGTAACCTCCTCCATCCATGATTTTCTTCCTCACGATGTTACGCCATCTTCGGCATCTTCTTTCTAGTTCGTCTCTTAGGTACCTGATACCTACTTGGTACATATTACATACCTTCCTCTATTAGTTTGTGCAATAAATATGTTAAACCAATTAATGCGTCGTTACTTTATAGCTGCTATATTTTAATGACTGAGAACACATCCTCTAATGATTGTGATCATCGTGACTACAACAGGTACATCCTTTGATTAAATACGCAGATTAGGTACCTATGTATATTTAATATGCTGTATCTTACCTTCTATAAGTAGATATATTTATGTAAATTAGGTGCTCACCTCTATTTTTAATTTTCTACTATCTAATTTTTATAAACCACCCCCACCCCTTAAAATTACGTCCATGTAAACCACTGAGTTATAGAATAAGATAATGCATCTAAACGTTGATTCTAGAATCTATAAACATGATATACCAGTGCTGAATCCAAGGGCGGATACAGGGGGGAGCAGGGGGCCAAGGCTCGGAATAAGCCAAACGCACATATTTCATGGTCAAGATTATAATTTTATTCATGGCGCTCGCAGCAAGCTGCTCGCGCACTAATTATTAAGAATATTTGAATTTTCAAATCATTCGGAGCGAGTTAAACACACATTATTCGTAGCCCGTCTGCACCTTGGCCCTCCCAGAAAAATCCTGGATCCGCCCTTCGCTGAATCTATAGGCATGCGGCATGATATACCAATGCTGCCAACATAATAACTAAAGGACTATCTTTATCTAGTTATGTTGAAACATCTACCCCTATAATGAGCCCACTCTCTCGATAATCGACCGAGCGAAGCGAGGTCTTAGAGTCGAAAGCCGCGAAATGCCTGCGTTTGGACCAGTTTAACGCTTGACCTCTGGTGCTTAAGTTTGGTCGACGTTTACTTGAAAACGGTTAATCCAAATTAAATGAAATTTTACACACAAGTTAAGAAGGTTAATTGAATAATTTTAATGAAAAAATTAGCTAAATAGGTTCCAGGGTTGCAGAGATATAGGTGACTTAAAGTCTTTACGATAGGTCTGACGATTATTTCAAAACTGGAGCGCTGATAATTTTTTTCCTAACATATACACATTTTTTATAAGCGACACAAATATATTAGCCAAAGTGTATGTTTGTATGTATGTTTGTTACGCGATAACTGGAAAACCAATGGTCCAATCTGCATGAAACTTTGCAAACGCGTAATATAAATCCATAGAATTTTTAAGTTCGAACATGAGCCAAATCAGTCGAAGGGTTCAAGAGTTAAAGAGATTGCTTTATTACAATGAAACCGATGATCCAGTCTTGATAAAACTTTTTAAACAGGTAGTACAAACTAAAAGAATTCTCAGGTCCAAAAATGAGCCAAATCGGTGCAAGGGTTGTAGAGTTATAGAGAATACAAAATTACAATGTTTATCAATTATAATATTATGAGAACTGCAGGGATATTCAGTTATCCGTCAGGGAACCGAACCAAAGACCGAATTGTCAAAAATCGATACGACGTAATACGTCATTTCATACATTTTTGATAATTCGGTCCTAGGTTCGGTTCCCTAACGGATTAGTGAATAGCCATGTTGACTTACTCAAAATATTATGAATTTTAATGATCGTGCGGGTGGTGCAGGATATTATGTTCAAATTTATTAATCAAACTTAAACCTATTTTTTTATTCAAATAGTAGTCCAGTCAATGAGTGCCCAAAAGAGGCATGTGGATCGAAAAGTCGAAAGCAGAAAAACTAACTTAGGAACTTTGTTTGGACTATTCAGGAGATAAACATACTAAAAGTCCCCACCCCTCCTAGGTGAGCCCGAGGGGTGGGGGGGCCGAAGAAGGCGTTCCATAATGAAACTTTGCAAATGTCTAGAAATATGATGACAGTTCAATAATTTGGTACCACTGAGCTGATCTGATGATGGAGCCAGGAGGTGTTTACTGAACCTCTTCAATGGCTATTAGTAAACCCATCGAGTTTGGGCACATTACATTCGAATTGGCATAAGCAAAAAACCTAAAAATGGAACCTTCTTCGGCCTCCCCCCCCTCGGGCGCACCTCGGAGGGGTGGGGACTTTTAGTATGTTTATGTTCTGAATAGTCCAAACAAAGTTCCTAAGTTAGTTTTTCTGCTTTCGACTTTTCGATCCACATTTCTTCTTTTACTGGATAGGCTACAGTTAGGGATTGCAATCCGGAAAACGGATCCGGTAATCCGGCCGGATCCGGCACATTTAACGGTTACCGGATCCGGTA
Source organism: Hemithea aestivaria (assembly GCA_947507615.1). Taxonomy (NCBI): domain Eukaryota; kingdom Metazoa; phylum Arthropoda; class Insecta; order Lepidoptera; family Geometridae; genus Hemithea; species Hemithea aestivaria. Next base: position 6,795,719 of record OX382332.1, on the reverse strand, counting down.
CAAATATACCGGATCCGGAGACCGGATCCGGTGCTAGTAGTTTGTGGCAAAATAATATAGCTGTTGTATGCGTAGGACTTTAAATGCGTGTGGTATTCATGCGTGCGAGTCTTTCGTCACCGAGAGTAAGGTATAACTATTGTATCTTTAAATACTACATAATAATTAATATTGTTACCTACTTATAAATAAATCTGTGAAAGTGAAATCTAGAAAGACTGAGTTACTCGTTGCTTCGTAAAATTATAAGTATTACCTACTCTACTTCGTCATCATCATCCACCGCCCTCTACATCCCACTACTGGGAATAGACCTTCCTCAGGTTATGCCAGTCAACCCTGTCCTGTGCCAATCTGGTCCATGTGCGACCCGCCAATTCTACCAAATCGTCCATCCATCTGGCTGCTGGACGACCGACACTGCGTTTGCCTGTCCTTGGTCACCATTCAGTCAACATCTTACTCCACCTGTCGTCACCTCGCCTAGCCAGGTGACCTGCCCAACTCCATTTGAGTCCCATTACTCTCGTTCCGGCATCTTGAACTTTTGTTCTTCGCCTAATTTCGATGTTTGGAACTTGATCTTGAAGTTTGATGTCAAGCATGGCGCGCTCCATGGCTCTCTGTGCTACCTTGATGCGGTAGACAGCCTCATGTGTTAGCGTCCATGTCTCGGCGGCGTATGTCATGGTGGGCAGGATGCACTGAAGGCTATCGTCAAACGATATGTAAAACACATTATTTGCTTAAACCTCCTCAATGTATATTGAAGTTGTCATCAATCGTAGTGGGTGAGAATTAGCCAATAGGCCCTCTGATTGTAAAGCCTGGTTTTCAGACACTGAGGAATTCGACGTGACCAATTCAGAATGTCGTCTAATTCTACACTACCTACTAAATTTTAATTGTTCTGAATAAAAATATGTTTTTATCTATTTGTCTTAACGGTCTTAACATTGGTTAGGCAATAAAGTCGATTTTAACTACCTTCATCTTACTAATATTATAAACGTGAAAGTTTGTAAGAATGGGTGTCTGGATGTATGTTTGTTACTCATTTACGTCTAAATGAGTGGACCGATTGGTCTGAAATTTTATATAGCTTAGACCCTGGAACAACACATAGGTTACAGTACAGCGGGTGAAACCGCTGGGCGCAGCTAGTATTACGTAATATGAGAGTAGTGACTTGATTAAATCACTTATTGTAGTAAAAAGCAAAAATCATCCTGATTTGATCAATCCGGCCGGATCCGGTCGGATCCGGCCGGATTGACGGAAATCCGGCCGGATCCGGCCGGATTGAAAATGACACCGGATTGCAATCCCTAGATACAGTGCTTCACTTTCGAAAGTAAATTTTACAATTATTTAGATCTAAGTATTTTAAGACTCTACTGCTCGTTCGAAAAGCATATCTATGAGAAGAACGAGCAAGAAATTTATTGGGATTGTTATTTATGTGTTTATCACATATCATTATGCCATTAAAACCATCATTCACTCTAACATCTGCAAACATCCCTGACGCTCTGTAGTATCGAGACAGCGCCAAAAGCATCCTGAAAGCATTGTTGTACTGGATCCGCAGCGCCTTGAGATCCCTGTTTGTAAAGTTCATCCATAAGTTTTTTGTTTAAAAAAATAATTAATAATAATTAGGCCTACGTTTGATCACATCCCACCTGATGGAAAGTGCAAATGTGATCGACGAGCTGCACGTACAAAAAGTCTGATAATGCCTTGAACAAGGACACTTTGTCTTGCTCAGTAGCTGTAGATACATCTTGAAAACCTGCGAGCCTAGATGTTACGCGTGATTGTCATAGCTCTGCGTTCTCGCTCCAAGTCTAAGTCATAATCGGCTGCTACGACAAAAATGTTATAGAATTAGCTACAATATCAATATAATAACTGTTGTAAATTTGCTGTATAACACAAGTAAATCTAGATATTTTTTTCCAATTTCAATTCTTCTAATGTCCACTGCATCGGCAACTTCTTCGTAAACAAGTGCTACAAACTATGAAGATTTTGTGAGAATTTTTGTAAAAACTTTAGTTATATTTATTATTTTCTGCAAGTGAATACACACATAACCTTTCATATTTTATTATTATTGAAATTTTGATCACAACAATAAAATAGTCACGGAGATAAAGATTTTTTTAATGTGTATCCGTTACGTATTTTGAGTTTTAACATTACTTTCAATTTTGGGATTTTCCTTTCCTTTTACGAATATTATAGGTTAAAGTTTCCATACATTTATATTTCGTAGATACTTATAACTTTTACCCATGTATATATACACACCATGTATATATACTATTTTGAGGGGTCTGCGAGGTCACAGTTCGCGGCGAACTACTAGTATAGAAGGTACTTTCTCAGGATGCCGATACACTGTCTACAAATAACAATTATCGGCTGATACTTCCTTCCAATGCATTGAACAAGCGCACTGATATCACGCTATCATCACTCAACATTCATGCTATTTTTGGACAAAAACGAAAGTATTCCAGTAAGTATTTATAATTTACACAAAAAATAAGTATGGCAAACATTATTTATCAAGTAATGATTAGCTAACGTTAGGACGGCAAAATCCAGTATCCAAATAAGTGCTAAGTAGAAATATCACGAATACCGAGATCCTAATATGCGAGCGTGCATGACGTCAGATGTCAGGTCATTATACCGACTGGTCAGTAACTAGGGCCTGAGAGCCGAGTAGCCCGAAATTATACGATGCATTCTTGATGCACGTTTTTCTTATGAAGTGATTTCAAATGATGATGAAGCCAGGGCCGGAGTTAGTGCTTAAATCTATATAGGTATAATTTGCTATGGGAACAAGTGAATTTAACAAGTACATTTTTTCCTCACTTGAATACTGCTTTTGCTATCTATAGACTATATGGTCTAAGAAATAAAGACAATTATCCAAATTATCGTTTCAGGAGTTTTTTCGATTAATCGGTAAAGATACCTCAATTATAAAAGCTTGTACAAAGATTCCGAATAACCGTATAAACCTTTCCTTCTTTTTTGAAGTAGGTTAAAAAGGTTTTATCGATGCACAGTAAATCGCTACACTTCAATGTAAGCTGCGTTTAGTGCATTATTTTACGCTAATACAATTTTTAACTTAGTAAACAATAAAAATGTTTAAGTAGGTACCTAATTAATTTTATTATGAGACCACACCGAAAGATTGTTCCTAAATAGGTACAATCACCTTATATTAATCGTCGCTTAAAAATAAAAAAATAATTTGACTAGGTATAAAAAACATATTTCTATTATCCGACTTCTAAAAGGAGGAGGATTACAATTAAAATAATCTATCTCCATTATTACCAAAATTTTCCTTTTATTCACTATTACCGAATAAATTTGTCTTCAGCGAACACGATGTAATCCTTTATAACATAATATATTTAGAAATAGAGCTTTTATTGTAAGATCCTATTACTTTGCCTATTAAAATACATTATAATTATCAACCAAAACATATTAAACCTAATAGGTGAGGTAGACATACCTTGCAAAAGCCCGAGCACAACAACACAAGCAACCAAAACTTTCATTGTCTCTGCACTGAACTTGATAAATTAAAACTGTTAACAGTTTATGACATGTTTCTTATTTTAAATTTATTTTTGGTACTTTGTTTAGCACTATAACTTCAATAACTGCATTGTACGTCCGACGTAAGAGACGAACAGTCTGCTTGTCACCGCAGACAACTGCGCGACGCCAACTAGTTCCCTCGCTTATAACTTCCCCTGTATAATGAAAGGACGTCAGCTGCTTTCGTGTGAAGTTTTCCGAACTACAAAATGCATGACTTTTATTCCTGAACTATATAAGTGGGGGAGTAATATGTATACTTGTGTTAAAGTTTCAAGTGTTTGGGCATCATTGAATTTTACAATACGAGGTATATGAATACACTGACATAAAAAACCTGCTAAGTAGAGGTATAAGGTCCACCTACTTATTACTACTAATATTATAAATGCGAATGTATGAATGTTTTGTGATATCTTTACGTCTAAAAGGCTGTATTGATTGAGATGAAATTTGCCATATTGATTTAGACCCCGCAGTAGGTAGGTACATAAAACATAGACTTGCAGGTAAAACCGCTAGACGCAGCTATATAGGATAAATTAAGTTCAAATATTATTATGTAGATAAGTATAGTAGTAGGTACTTCTAATACCACGTATTCTTTCATGACTTTTGACTTAATATTAAAAAAAAACAGTATTAGGTATATCAGTATTTTTAATTTTGAAATCCCTAGAAGCACTAGTGAATCCAGAGCCTCAACCCTGAGACCTAGCATTTGACCATTTTCTCGACTGATGTTATAACGTCATTGAAATCTTACTAATATTATAAACGTGAAAGTTTGTAAGAATGAATGACTGGATGTGTGTTTGTTACTCTTTCACGCCTAAACGGGTGGACCGATTGAACTGAAATTTTGTATACGGATAGCTTAGACCCTGGAATAACACATAGGCTACATAAGTACTGCGGGTAAAACCGCTGGGCGCATCTAGTATTATAATAAAAGCAATAAACCTATTTAAAAATTGCATCCGCCTGCCAAACAAAGTGTTTCTGATATCTATGGACACGATCTGCAGTTTAAGCTTGGTCGAGTCGAGCTCTAACTAAGTGTGCTAAGTAGTGTGTAAAATTTTCCATATGATAGGACACCATTATATAACAAGTGAAATTTTAAAAATACTTTTTAAAAACAAGCTTTAATTATCATTACCATCTTGCATCATATAGTACTCGTCAAGACGAATCAAATGAGCCCAAACTCGATGGGGTTGCGTTGTTTAATGACAGAGTTCCTATAGCCACCTTCCAGCTCCATCATCAGATCAGCTCCATGTCATAATAATATTGCATTGTCATCCGATTTACACACGCATGCAAATTTTCAGCTCAATTGGAAACCGGGAAGTGGGTCAAATCAAACTTGCAAGATTTGATTACAGACAGACAGACAGACAGACAACAGACAGGTGAAAGTAATATAAAGCTTGTAAAAATAGAAAAACACATCGATGTAGGTTATGCATGACTTCCGAGGTTGCTTTTATTTGCTCAGTTAAATAATGTTTAACGTTAAAATAACATACAAAAATGAGGTTCCGGTAATTTATTACTCAAAGTAAAGGAATGTTAACTTCACTTTCTAGAAAGTGCGATCTTATAAAGGATTAAATCGGTCATTTTTATAATACCGGGGGAAAAGATATTTATATTCTAATGGATAAGTAAATAATTTTATAGCATTTAGGGGGTAGACTTCCTTTGCAGGAGGTCGTCTAGGTGGGTACCCCAACAGTGCCAGTTATTCTACCGTCTGAGCAGTGATGTGCAAACATTACTGTGCTCCGGTAGGAGGGCACTGTAGCTAGTGAAATTACTGGGCTAAAGAGTCTTAACATCTTATGACTCTTGAGTAAGAAGCGTTGGTGCTGTGCTCCTAGAATTTCACATAATTGTGAAATCCTAGGTAGCGCTGTACTGATTATGGGCAGCCGTTATCTCTTAACATCAGGAGAGCGTCTTGCTCGTCTTCTACTTCTACACATAAATAAAAAAAAAATTCCATTACCATTAATTTATATTATCTATTAAAGTTTATTAAAGAGATGGTATTCTCGTTATTTATCTACATAAATCGCAGTCCTAGAAAATATTGTTTTTCACAATATGTTTTTAAAAGCAACCTATAGATTTTATCTTAAATATAAAAATAAGTGATGTACCTACGGACATACTTGCTAGATATGTGAAGAAGTACGTTATATACCGTATTTGAATTATGTAAAGCTCAAATTTCTGCCGCTACATTTTTTCGGGATATGTGTACGTATAAGTACAAAGATACTTACACACATACAAGAAGCTTTGCCCTGGCATAGAGACATTAGATGGATAATGTGTAATTTTGTGACAATCAAAAAAAATATAGATACGAGTATGTACCTACATATTACATAATAAGTAGACATCTTGGAGAAATTTGAATTTTGGTTTAACTTTGAACGAGGTTGTTAAAAGGGTTTAGTAATTTATTACGTGGACGGATCGTTAAAGTGTTTCGAAAAATAATGTTTCCATGTAAATTAGTAAACCACATTAACAATTTTGTTCAAAGTTCGACCAGAAATATCAAAGTTACCCAAGACTAATTTATTAAAAATAGTAAGAATTATGTAGAACTACAAGAACTCATGTAAAGGCTAGACGAGTTTTTTTCTTTGTAGTAAATTTTATTGGGAATATTAAGTATTTACCTACTCAGTGATTACGGGAAATTCTAAAATACTTAATTAAAAACTCGACGCTTAGTGATTAAAAATCGTACATATAAGGTACATCCTAGTAAATAAATACGGAGGTAACCAGTAGAAACAATTAGTTTTTATGACATCCGATTTGCCTTGATGAAGGGCCTAGTAGTAGTATTGCGAAACCATTATCCCGAGCTAGATTCAGTGCCAATGTACCTAGATATGTATCCTATAATTAGCAGACATTTTTCACTCCCACTCGCAATAAATTATTATCATAAAATGTAAGCTCAAAGCTCCCGATGTAAATTATAGGCCTCAGGTTTTGCACTAGAGATCAGTGTGCACTGTGCACCCAGGAAGGCCCTAAGGTTTGATTTATCTAAGCAGCTCACTTTCGCTTGTTACTTGTTTGAAAGTTACAATGAACTACACCAGAGTAGGTACCTAGGTACAAGTATGTAGGTACCTATATAGGTGTTCTACTCACAATTATTGTCCGCGACACGAGCGAAAATTACAAGTGAAATAAAAAAAAAACTTTTTAAAAATAAGCTTTTATTTTATTATTATTACATCTGGCACCAAAGTACTCATCAAGACGAATCAAATGAGTCCAAATTCGATTGTGTTGCGTCGTTTAATTACAGAGTTTCTATGACCACCTTCCAGCTCTATCATCAGATCAGCTCGATGTCATAATAATATTGCATTGTCATCCGATTTATACATGCATGCAAAATTTCAGCTCAATCGGAAACCGGGAAGTGGATCAAATTAAACTTGCAAGATTTTATTACAGACAGACGTCGGACAGGTGAAAGTAAATAAAATCTTACAAAAATACGAACACACGCTGCGCTGGTATAAACAGTCCTCTCGTGACCACGGTTCATGTAATCGAGCCGAAACGTCGAGGTTAGTTGTATATGTTTTTGTAAAACTAACATTGAAATACCTAATAACTACGCAATAAGTCACGATTTACGATTAATAAAATTAATATGAGTTTGAATCACCAAAGTTTAAACTAATTGATCAAACTAGAATGATCCTAAAATATTGCATGTGCAACTAACGTTGTTTTATACTACTTCCCTACTGGTATTACAAATTAAATACCCATTTTTTGGCTCCGAAGGACCACTTTTTTATTAGACAAAGACAAATATTGTAGTAGGAATCTACCTAGATACACATCTAAACCCAAGTATGTAAATGTTCGTAGATTAGCTGCTACTAAATCTACTTATACTTTCTAAAAAGCAGTTTTGTGTTGTGAATTATACTCGTTCCATTTTTGCGTAAAGTGAATAACATTAATTTACACTAACATATCGGGCAACAGTTACCAAATTCGCGTTCCTAATTAATTTCTATACCTAATGCCTATCGAATTATTAGCTAAGTTTTGAATATCACGCATGGATAACTATGTTCACACGAAAATTTAAACTATTGGTTAACTATAGGTACTCGTACATTGGGTTTATTAGAGTTAAGTTATTTTTAACACGATTTCTTTTGATAATATATGGAATCTTCGTTTAACTTTTAAATAATTATTCTTTATTGTAATTTACAAATATATTAAAAATAGGATAGTATGGATGGGGTTATTACCTTGTTATGCCTAAACGGCTAAAACTTTGTTTAAAACTAACTTAGGCCCTGGAATAAGACCATATTAGCTTATACTTTTATCCCATAGAATAATATAAACTTGACGGAAATTAACGTTGCCCCGTTACGTTAATTTCCGTCAAGTTTATTTTATAATTCGTTTAATTTATAAGCTCTACATATTTTTGAGATAACTGAATATACTAAAAATAATAGGTACCTACTGTAAAAAATCCCGAATTTTTTTCTACCAATTTAAAGTGAAATTCTAAGGATTTAAACTAAAGTTTTTTCCAGTCCGGATACACTGCCAAGTATATCTAATTAGATAAGCTGCAATAGAAGCAATTTAAAATTTGTAGTAAAACACAGGGTGCCTGACATTTTTATTTCAGTCACGACAGTAATTTTCCTGAATTGCAGTCGGTTTTATTAAAAATGTATGTACGTCATGTCAGCCCTTTATGTTTGACGAGGTCAATATTATTAGATAGGTACCTACTAAAGTACGACATGCGCCCATTATCATGAGGATTCTGTTTGTATTTATAGTCCATTCAACTACTGAATTTACATAATAGGGATGTTGACTAATTTTTGGAATTGCTTTTAAATGATAGATTACATACACGAATATCATATTTTTATGCAAAAATATATGAAATTTCTATATAAAAATACGTAAATAAAAATGACTTTTTAAATACTGTCTAAAACGTTCCGAACTGTCATCTGACAGCACGTGACGTCACACCCCTGGCTGGACTCTCGTTTCCTATGAAATGTTCCTGATTTCGACACATTTTAATTATTCATAACTTAAAAACCACTGAACCGATTTTGATGCAACTTACACTGTGCCCTTTTTTTTTTGTTAACGCCGGGAAAAAATGCGTTACGCATACCCTCCCATCGGGGGTATGGGAGGGTTATGTGGGACTCCCCGTGCAGGGCAGCTGCACGGGTATACCCACTAAAACAACCCGGCGGCACTCCCGCATCGTCTTTGGGACGGAGGCCTGGGAATCGGCAGAGCCTTGCATCCAGTCCTCCGTCGACGTGCCCGCCTTCACAAAGGCGGGCCCTACACGCCCCTTTCAACAGGGAGGGGCCCGGGAACGGTCCTGAGTGCTCGGACGTTCCCTCCGACGGTGGTCTGGCGTAGACTCATATAGAGTCGCCTTGCCCTACCTCGATTGGAGTTGCGGGTCGCCTGAGACATCGTGGCGAGAGGGCCGTGCTGTCTCAGTCGCTCCGCAGCCTCCTTCCGCGTCATCACGTTCTCGCAGAAGGAGGCAACAGCTGCCCAAGCCTCCTCGCTTCCCAGCATAGATAAAAGCACACTGGGAAGCGAGAGGTCCGGCCCGACCACTGACGTCAGGCTCCGGCGGGCATCAACCCATTCTGGGCACACCTCAAGGATGTGCTGGGCCGAGTCCGCTGTCGCACCACAACCGAGGCACGACGGGGACTCCCTCACCCCGATCCGATGCAGGAACGTCCCGAAGCTACCGTGCCCGGTCAGGATCTGCACCAGACGGAAGGAAAGAAAGCCGTGCGGCCGCTCGAGCCATCCCTCCAGGACTGGCACGAGCGCGTCTAGCGTCCAGCGGCCAAATTTGGCGTTGACGAGACTCTCCGTCCAGCGGCGGATGACGGCCTCACCCGCGTCACGTCGAACGGCCTCCCGTTCTTCCTGCGCAGGGCTCTCCCCGAGTGCCCTGCGCTCCGCAGACACTGTGCCCTTAGTTGGTCCATACTTAAACCAAAAATAAAGTTAATAACCAAAATGAATCTTATATTTTCAGAGAGACATTTTAGTTATTGCCTTTATTTTTGGTTTAAGTATGAACCAACTAAGAGCACAGTATAAGTTGCATCAAAATCGGTTCAGTGGTTTTTAAGTTATGAATAATTAAAATGTGTCGAAATCAAGAACATTTCATAGGAAGCGTAAGTCCAGCCTGTGATGTGACGTCACGCGCTCTGATGGGCGTTCGCATTCGCGTAGTAATAAGTAAAAAATATTGAAATTAAAATTGATTTTATTGTGTGCATCTGCACTGAGTGTCTTTTTTTTGAAGTATCAGTAAAAAATCTGAAATTTACAGGGGAGTTAGTAAAAATATAGTAAAAAATAATGCACAGGGTCTCGAATTTCTAAAACTTGAATTGAACGAGATATGACCAAAAGATTAGGACACTCAATCCTGATGCGCCGCTAAATACGAATATTTTCAAAAGTATTGACCCTAGGATTATAATTTTTAGTTCTGGAGTTAGTAAAAAATTTCTAAAAACTTTTGGGAAATTTTCAAATCAATAGAATGTGCCGTTACAGATTTATAACGGTTTAACTAGGACACTCAGTTCTTACGCCGTAAGGATTGAGTGTCCTGCTAAATATGGGTTTATTGGAATAAATACATAAAAATAACATTACCATCTTGTAGTCTGACCCTCAAAACAATTTCTAAAAGAGAAACTATGTCGAAAAAGCTTACCCTTTTAAAATAAATGAAAGATTTCATTTTTACGAAACGTCTGTACTGAGTGTCTTTTATTTTTGAAAAAAAAGGGTCAAATAGTAGTTTTAGAAATTTGGCACTTGGTGCAAAAGTTTTTACTAATTGAATACTAAAACATGATATATAATTTGTTTTTCTAAATTGTATATTTTTAGAGTAAATCCACTTTTTGCGGTTTTCTGTGTGTCTTTTTTTTTTCGAGGTTGAGCAAAATTAATGAAATTCACAGGGGAGTTAGTAAAAAATTAGTAAAAACTTTTGTAGTAAGTGGCGAATTTCTAAAACTTAAATTGAATTTTTTATGAGCAAAATACTAGGACACTCAATCCTTACGTTTTAAAAAAGTGAAAAACCTCGATATCTCGGTAAGTATTAACTTTTTTTTCAGGATTTTTTTTTCTAGAGTTAGTAAAGAATTTCTAAAAACTTTGTAAAAAAAAATATACAGGCTAACACGTGGTGTTACTGAGTTATAGCGGTTTAATTAGTTTCACTGAGCGTAAGAACTGAGTGTCCTAGTTAAACGGCTCTACAGATAAAACTAAACCTCGTAGATAAAAACAACTTATATCCACGAGTTTTACTAATTTTTTACTAACTCTGGATATAAAATTCATTTTTGTAAGTTTTATATTTTTTGAGAAAAACCACATTTTCATGTTTTTCACTGAGTGTCCCATTTTTTCAAAATATCAAAATGATTTTTTCAGGAGAGTTAGTAAAACATTAGTTACAACGTTTGCACTAGGTGTCGAATTTCTAAAACTAAAATTATTCTTTTTATGATCAAATAACTACAGTCCAGACGCTCGAAAAACATGAAAAACCTCGATATCTCGATAAATATTAACTTTTTTCCTAGGATTTTTTTTTCAGTAGTTAGTAAAAAATTAGTAAAATCTTTTGCACTAGGTGCCGAATTTCTAAAACTGAAATCAAATTTTTTATAATCAAAAAACTAGGACACTCAATCCTTACGTTTTAAAAAAGTGAAAAACCTCGATATCTCGGTAAGTATTAACTTTTTTTTCAGGATTTTTTTTCCAGTAGTTAGTAATGAATTTCTAAAAACTTTTACAAAAAAAACCAACAGGCTAACATGTGTTGTTACTGATTTATAGCGAATAATTAGTTTCACTGAGCGTAAGAACTGAGTGTCCTAGTTAAACGGCTCTACAGACAAAACTAAACCTCGTAGATAAAAACAACTTATATCCACGAGTTTTACTAATTTTTTACTAACTCTGGATATAAAATTCATTTTTGTAAGTTTTATATTTTTTGAGAAAAACCACATTTTCATGTTTTTCACTGAGTGTCCCATTTTTTTCAAAATATCAAAATGATTTTTTCAGGAGAGTTAGTAAAACATTAGTTACAACGTTTGCACTAGGTGTCGAATTTCTAAAACTAAAATTATTCTTTTTATGATCAAATAACTACAGTCCAGACGCTCGAAATCATGAAAAACCTCGATATCTCGATAAATATCAACTTTTTTCTTAGGATTTTTTTTTCAGTAGTTAGTAACAAATTTCTAAAAACTTTTACAAAAAAAACCAACAGGCTAACATGTGTTGTTACTGATTTATAGCGGTTAATTAATTCTGTTTTACGGAGCGAGCTAAATAAATAAAGCCGTGAGTTGTTCTCACCATGAATAATTCTTATACCTAGGCACTATTATTCAACTGACCACTATTTAATTTGTTGGCCATACTTTCTCTCTGATAATATACACGTTCAAACACTTGGCTGCCTCCCGACTCCCGGTGCCCAACTTTTACGAGGCTGCTGACTTTGGGAAGATCAACTTTTGCACACAGAATTAACACACTCTCAAACACGCACATACACACACACACACACACACACACACACACACACACACACACACACACACACTAACACACATAATTCACCTAGGGAGCTGTTTAATTGAATAAGAAGGAGGGCGCCGGCAACTGCAACATAGTTTTATAAACTATCGCAATTTCCAACGTTCATGGCGTTTAAGATTAACGTGTATTTTAAGCGCAAATAAAGATTTATTATTTATATTAAGGGGTACGATTTTGCAATTTTACGCTAGGGCGTATTACAAGACGGATGTCGCAAAATTTAACAAAATTTATAAGAAACCAGTTGTTTAAGGATTTGAAATTTTAAAATTGGCGCCAAATGTATTTTTATTTATGTTATTTGCTTTTATTTATATTGTTATGATTTTGCAAGTTTACGAGGGCGTAGTGCTAATCCATTCGCAGCTAGCAAAAGGAGCTCATAGTGAATAGGTCACTCATACAAATACGCACGAGTGGTGTATATTAGCGCTGCAGTACCACATTCCCGCGTTAGTAAGACGGGCTCGCATATACTTACAGTAACACGTGTCAGGCAAGAATAGAATAGAAAACTCTTTATTGTTCACACAAATACAACAATATAAACTTAGAACTAAGATTACACAGAGAGAAGTGTTATAATTGGCGGTCTTATCGCTAATAGCGATCTCAAGGCAAGCTTGGTTGCAAACCTGCACAACGGTAAGTAAATCATTATACTGCCTGAGCATAGGCTCAGGTTGAGATTTAACAACCTCTGTGGCGCGGTGGGCTTATACCCGCCTGCAACGCAAAAGGTTGCGGGTTCGATTCCCGCATGGGACAAATGTTTGTGTGATCCACAGGTATTTGTTTCTGGTCTGGGTGGTTTTCAATATCTATTATAAGTATGTATTTAAAAACGAAAAGCATATAAGTATTATATCCGTTATCCTAACCACCATAATACAAGCATTAAGTTGCTTAGTTTGGGGTTAGGTGGCGCTGTGTGAAATGTCCTGAAATATTTATTTATTATTTATTTAATTATAGGTTAATGCAGATTTATCATGCACACCCCTAGCCCCTATACGTATGGTATGGTAGAACATATTATATTATAACTATTATTACAAGTTTTTAAAATACCTAACATTTTCCACATAAACCCTACTCTTCATTAGATAATGTATTCATCCAAAAGTTGGTTGCCTGGAAGAGGTCGCTTTAAGCGATAAGTCCGCCCATTGTGGGCCAATGTGTTATAATATTGTCATAGTAATTTAAGTACCTTTTGTTACATTGGACACTTAATAAGAACGTGCCACTTACTATTGGTTAAAGGTTAAATTTTGCAACGTCCTTCTTGTAGGTTACGTATACCTACGGTCATGTCAACTACAATCGAGTGGCCTAAAATCCCTGTTTAAAATAACTAATGGACTTGCATCGCTCCTTTGCTTAATTAGTAAAGTCGTAATCACTACTATTTATTTGAGAACTTGTTTTGGCTATGATTATGGTTGAAATTGCTTTAACTGGTGTACGGGGTGTACAGTGTACAGTTATACAACAAAAAATAAATTGGAAGGCTTTTATTTTCTTTAAAATTAATTGATACAAAATTACGAGCAGAACCGTGAAGCGCCATTGAGAGAAGATTGAATGACAAAAATGCACAGATATAATTGAAAATTTTGACAGATTAATATTTGACATCAATTTTTTCTAATTTGCTTTCTGTACATCTGAAGCATTTGCCAATAACATAAATAAAAATACATTTGGCGCCAATTTTAAAATTTCAAATCCTTAAACAACTGGTTTCTTATAAATTTTGTTAAATTTTGCGACATCCGTCTTGTAATACGCCTTAGCGTAAATTTGCAAAATCGTACCCCTTAATATAAATAATAAATCTTTATTTGCGCTTAAAATACACGTTAATCTTAAACGCCATGAACGTTGGAAATTGCGATAGTTTATAAAACTATGTTGCAGTTGCCGGCGCCCTCCTTCTTATTCAATTAAACAGCTCCCTAGGTGTATTATGTGTGTTAGTGTGTGTGTGTGTGTGTGTATGTGCGTGTGTGAGAGTGTGTTAATTCTGTGTGCAAAAGTTGATCTTCCCAAAGTCAGCAGCCTCGTAAAAGTTGGGCACCGGGAGTCAGGAGGCAGCCAAGTGTTTGAACGTGTATGTTATCAGAGAGAAAGTATTGCCAACAAATTAAATAGTGGTCAGTTGAATAATAGTGCCTAGGTATAAGAATTATTCATGGTGAGAACAACTCACGGCTTTATTCATTTAGCTCGCTCCGTAAAACAAAATTAATTAACCGCTATAAATCAGTAACAACACATGTTAGCCTGTTGGTTTTTTTTGTAAAAGTTTTTAGAAATTTGTTACTAACTACTGAAAAAAAAATCCTAAGAAAAAAGTTGATATTTATCGAGATATCGAGGTTTTTCATGTTTTTCGAGCGTCTGGACTGTAGTTATTTGATCATAAAAAGAATAATTTTAGTTTTAGAAATTCGACACCTAGTGCAAACGTTGTAACTAATGTTTTACTAACTCTCCTGAAAAAATCATTTTGATATTTTGAAAAAAATGGGACACTCAGTGAAAAACATGAAAATGTGGTTTTTCTCAAAAAATATAAAACTTACAAAAATGAATTTTATATCCAGAGTTAGTAAAAAATTAGTAAAACTCGTGGATATAAGTTGTTTTTATCTACGAGGTTTAGTTTTGTCTGTAGAGCCGTTTAACTAGGACACTCAGTTCTTACGCTCAGTGAAACTAATTATTCGCTATAAATCAGTAACAACACATGTTAGCCTGTTGGTTTTTTTTGTAAAAGTTTTTAGAAATTCATTACTAACTACTGGAAAAAAAATCCTGAAAAAAAAGTTAATACTTACCGAGATATCGAGGTTTTTCACTTTTTTAAAACGTAAGGATTGAGTGTCCTAGTTTTTTGATTATAAAAAATTTGATTTCAGTTTTAGAAATTCGGCACCTAGTGCAAAAGATTTTACTAATTTTTTACTAACTACTGAAAAAAAAATCCTAGGAAAAAAGTTAATATTTATCGAGATATCGAGGTTTTTCATGTTTTTCGAGCGTCTGGACTGTAGTTATTTGATCATAAAAAGAATAATTTTAGTTTTAGAAATTCGACACCTAGTGCAAACGTTGTAACTAATGTTTTACTAACTCTCCTGAAAAAATCATTTTGATATTTTGAAAAAAATGGGACACTCAGTGAAAAACATGAAAATGTGGTTTTTCTCAAAAAATATAAAACTTACAAAAATGAATTTTATATCCAGAGTTAGTAAAAAATTAGTAAAACTCGTGGATATAAGTTGTTTTTATCTACGAGGTTTAGTTTTATCTGTAGAGCCGTTTAACTAGGACACTCAGTTCTTACGCTCAGTGAAACTAATTAAACCGCTATAACTCAGTAACACCACGTGTTAGCCTGTATATTTTTTTTTACAAAGTTTTTAGAAATTCTTTACTAACTCTAGAAAAAAAAATCCTGAAAAAAAAGTTAATACTTACCGAGATATCGAGGTTTTTCACTTTTTTAAAACGTAAGGATTGAGTGTCCTAGTATTTTGCTCATAAAAAATTCAATTTAAGTTTTAGAAATTCGCCACTTACTACAAAAGTTTTTACTAATTTTTTACTAACTCCCCTGTGAATTTCATTAATTTTGCTCAACCTCGAAAAAAAAAAGACACTCACAGAAAACCGCAAAAAGTGGATTTACTCTAAAAATATACAATTTAGAAAAACAAATTATATATCATGTTTTAGTATTCAATTAGTAAAAACTTTTGCACCAAGTGCCAAATTTCTAAAACTACTATTTGACCCTTTTTTTTCAAAAATAAAAGACACTCAGTACAGACGTTTCGTAAAAATGAAATCTTTCATTTATTTTAAAAGGGTAAGCTTTTTCGACATAGTTTCTCTTTTAGAAATTGTTTTGAGGGTCAGACTACAAGATGGTAATGTTATTTTTATGTATTTATTCCAATAAACCCATATTTAGCAGGACACTCAATCCTTACGGCGTAAGAACTGAGTGTCCTAGTTAAACCGTTATAAATCTGTAACGGCACATTCTATTGATTTGAAAATTTCCCAAAAGTTTTTAGAAATTTTTTACTAACTCCAGAACTAAAAATTATAATCCTAGGGTCAATACTTTTGAAAATATTCGTATTTAGCGGCGCATCAGGATTGAGTGTCCTAATCTTTTGGTCATATCTCGTTCAATTCAAGTTTTAGAAATTCGAGACCCTGTGCATTATTTTTTACTATATTTTTACTAACTCCCCTGTAAATTTCAGATTTTTTACTGATACTTCAAAAAAAAGACACTCAGTGCAGATGCACACGATTTTATTCAATTTTGGCTCGTAAATAGATCCTTAAAATGTGATTTTAGGTTTTTAAATACTGTCTTTTATGTGAAAAACATAAGTTTATATGAATTCGTAACATGTGTCAACATCCCTATTTTGACAGCTCTATTAGGTACTGTTTATAAACATTAAAATGTATAATTTATTGGAAATATCATTTGTGATATGTATACGATTACATGTGAAATTCTCTTATGATTTTCTTACTAATACCAATCAGAAATCCGATCGAGGAGCTGGGAAAACCCACGAATAAGTATGCCCGCAGTTTCATCTGACTAAACATAGCCTATGTGTAATTCTAACTCTTATTTAAGCTTAGTTCTAAGTCTTAGTTAATTGTAAGTCTAAGCTGTTTACACCAAAGTTTAAGCGAAATTGGTTCAGCCACTAAGACGTGAAGGGGCTAAGTTTATAAGTAAAACAATCAAATTGGACTTCACACATTTATTGTATTTTTGTCTAATAAAAATACTATATAGTTATCAACTATGTATTATAAGAGGATATCTACAGCAATTGACAGTCTTGCTGGTTGTACGCACTCGCACAGAGCACAACAAAATAAATCTCCACGATGCTTCGATCCGAGACATTTTCATTAACAAAACTATTTTTAATCTTATTTTACAGCCCTATCCAATCTATTTTTGCATCAAAAACTGCACAGTTCTCCAAAATAACACCATTCAATGGATCATATTTATTGCACTATTGAAAAGCATAAAAGCGTTGATAGACCAGCAAAAGCTGTTCTCGAAATCCTGAATCGCTATGATAATAAAATAATTTTTAACTATGCTATGGGCCAGCGTTACATTGTGCTACTCAGTAGCACATTTAGGTAAATATATGACGTGTATACGACACCATTTCTGTATACTAAAATTATGGGTACATCGCAAGTGACGTTGTTTGCTATCAAATCTAAAAAAGTATCAACAGATAATCTACTTTCAGTAGAATATAAAAACCAAGTCACCGACTGGTACCGCTTTCAGACATCAATTCTTATGAACAAAGTCGATTACGTGCAGTAAAGCATTAAATGTTACAAAATTACTGATTTCTATTTTTGGCTGTGTAGAAAGTTTCAAGGGAACGCTGAAACGTAACTGAAAAGGCGTCGTATATACGTCACTACTTATAAAGGACTTTTCTGACCGCCAGCGATAAGCGAAGAGATATATTTTTACCTCTCTTTTATTAACGCGGTATCGGCATTTTATTGCCTCTTTTCATTAGCGGGAACGTTTCTCGCTGGCGCTCGGAAAAGTCCCTCAAAATCATTAAACCTAACACAGATAATCCAATGTCTCAAAACATACCTAAAGTATAATAATAAGGCGGCACATTATGTACTTGGATTCTATTAAATACAACTCTTTAAAATCTACAAGAAATTACAATCAGTTTTCACTTTCCAAAGAAACCTAACACATAAGAGAAATTGTTTAAATAACCTATAAACCATATCTAACAATAATATTTAAAAATACATTTCAAATTTTCCCATGACAATGGTGTCATGGAATTTATAGATGTTTTAAATACAATACGCCATGCACATAGGAAAATGATTTAAGTGGTCTACTTAACCTAAGTTTTCATGTATTTGTATGTACACAATGTACCTAACATAATAAATTGGCTAAATCATTATTTCAAACTCATTTGTAACATTCACCTTTGAAAAAATATATTACAAAAGATAGTAGAGTATAGTAAGAAATTCCGAGTGCGTATCTTTTAGATCGTTGATAAATCATAGCCTTTGATTAAATCATATTTATAATGTTCACACAATTGCACCACATAGTGTTATCGACGCGTGTCAGAATTCGACATGTGTCAGAATTGACTGCCTCTGTTGACACACCATATATTATTCAAATGAGAGCTACAATGAAATATTTCGTGTACTTTCTTGTATTATTCGTCTTACAATTCTATAAATGTGAAACAATCTACAGTCCTACACACAGCATACATAGTATGTACAATAGTAACTATATACACAAGATATAACATGGCAGAGGTATCGAACGAGCTTTGCTTCGCCATACCGTGGACACGCACACGATTCTAACTATTTAAGTGAGTGTATTCTTTTATTGACATCTCTAATAGTCGAGCAAAATGTGTGTAAACGCAACTGTGGCAGATGATTGGTAACTAAAGTTTATTGCCCAAATCAATTACATTTTAAATTATATAAGACAAGTTTTATCGTACCATGTCTTTGCAAGCATATCTCATAGAGGTCTTCTAGTACATATTTGAATTACTGCAATGTACAATGGTAGCAAATTTTCAGGTGTGGTAAACAAATAACAGATGTAGTATAATTTAAAATGTCACTGGTCCAAATATGCGAGTCTTGCCTTGCACCTTTAAATATGCCCTTGGTAGAAATTTCAATGTCTTAGAAAATATTGATTATAATCAACATTCATCCTTATTATGATTCCCAACGACACTCACTAGGCAAGTATTTAGAAACACAGAAGCCCCTATGGCAAAACAAGTACAATATATTATGTATAAAAAGTAAGATTTGTAGAAAAGAGACGAACGCACTATATTTACATAAATTAACTACTAAATCAAACAGGAAGCATTCATGTTAAATTAATGAATCAAAGGCGAATACAAATCGTAGAAAAAGTAGGGGTAGATTCCGAAACATTATAAAATGTTTACGTCCATATTGTAACTTGTTATACATATTATTCACTTGACTGACAAAAAACTTGACTTTGGAAGTACTAAAAGATGCAAGATATAAATCAGGGATGTAACGGAGGTAGTTTTATCGGAACCGAAATCGGAATCGGAGTTTTCAAATTTGATTTATCGGAATCGGAATCGAAATCGGAGGTAGGGTCAGTTTGTTTAAGGACAAATAAAACATGATTTATAGTCAATTCTTTTCATTTTTATTTTTTATTATAAAATAAAAAATAACTGTGAAAAAAAATTGGCATAAAAGAAAAGATAAAATTAATGAATTTAAAGTTTAATTAAAATTAAAACCCAAAGTAGCGTGTTACATTTGGTTACATTACAATAAATTATGAACCTGTTCGGCACAGGCCGTCGCGCGCCGCCCGTTTTGTTTCGTTCGACCTCCGATTAACATCCGATACAAAAGTATCGGAACCGAAGTCGGAACCGAAAGTGTAATTATAATCGGAAGTTCCGACTTAACGGAACCGGAATCGAAGCTCCGTTACATCTCTGATATAAATATAACGTACCTACTAGCTGCGCCCAGCGGTTTTACCTGCTGTACTGTAGCCTATGTGTGCCTATGTGCCAGGGTCTAAGTTATCTCTATACCAAATTTCAGCTCAATCGGTCCACCCGTTTGTGCGTGAAGAAGTAACAAACATACACACTCACAAACTTTCGCCTTTATAATAATAATGTTAAAAAGTTTTCCCAACCTTTTTTTTCAGCCCTCCGAGAAAACATTGCTAGAATGTTGCTGCAAATTTTAGACCAAATTGTAAAATTTGAATGAAAATCTTACTTCATCGACAATCTACCGACTCATATCTAATATCTTCGAAATAAAGTTCCGGAATCGACCCCCTGTAAGATAAAAAAAAGCGTCACAAATTCTATGTGCGCATCTTTCAAAGTAGAAAACGGTAGTGAAGTGGTAAACCCTGCAGGAGATGAATTAGATGAGTTTGGTTGATATGTTACAAGTAGGTATTAGGTATATGTTACAATGAGTTACGAAAAGTTATGGTAACATTTAAGGGGGTACATCAATCAATCACACAAATACAACTACGTAAAATAAAAACTATAAAGATTTGCAAATATTTAATTTCTAAACAAATAGATGACAAATCTCATTCATTGAGATATTTTACGTCACTTTTTTACCGTAACTTGATTTTTTTTTATTTCTAAGTTGTTTTGTATGATAGGTAGATAAACCCCCTTTCGTATTACTATATCTTTTTGTAGCACGTTGTGTATGTGGTGACATGATGCAAGAACTGTGTGAAGCCCCATTAGCACATCTCAAAAACACAATGTATGGAAAATAGCTTTATGCTGCAAACATTACCTACCCACTATACACCATGTCACAAAAATATTTATTTTATACAATCATAAATATATTTTATTTTGTACATTACACGTGTGATTTAATTTTAGAAATTATTTACAAATAAACACAACATTTCAACCTTCACCTCTATTCACAATATATTAAAACTATTTCTAAGAAAATTATTATAACTAGGGCTGTAAATATATTTAATTAAACTAAAACTAAATGTGCAATATTAGAACATCATAGCACTTGTTTCGTTATATTTATTCTGAACTAGCTTTCGTCCTGCGATTTCAGTTAATGAAAAGTAAAGCTATGAAAAATCTTACTAAATTGCAGATCTGTCCGGAGGCCTCTTTTGCTAATTTACACTAAAGACAATCACTATAAGCCAAAAAAATACATTTTGTTATAGTCATAAAACGGTTATGATTCTCAATCGTGTCGCATAACCCTAACGTGTATTGTTTCACACTTTCTGGTTCATTATTTTTATGAAAATATTATTTTCGTCACTTATTTCTTACCTCCAGTGCAAAATAGCCAGTATCATCAGTTTGTTAACGAAAATTAAACGTACATACAAACATTAGCTTCAAATTCAAAATTGTAGAAAAAACTAGTGCTGTGATGCCTTTTTAATTGCACTTTACCAAGATAATTGTATTAGTTGTATCTTTGAGGTGAGCAATTTTATTGTTATCAAATATAAAGCTATCCTGTTCTTAATTTGTTTTAAAAAGTTGGTCAAACTTAACAATTTACTTTGTAGAATACAAATATTTATTACCCAAAATGGTATTTTATATTTACAGCCAAATATGAGTGTCTTCACCTCAATGAAACAAAAGGGCGGTATCTAACCAAAATATGTTTCATATAATTTACAAAAATTATATAATAATGTATTTCATCGTAAACAAAATCTATCTAGCCATTTGGTATATGAATACTGCCCTGAAGTATAACTTGCATTGTTTATATGCATTTTTAATCAACCACTCTATCTTAACGTAGTACATATAAATATATACTATGGTATTCTATGCTTCTATCATCATCATATAAATCATATAAAAATCTTGTGTCATTGCTTGTAATCAAACTCCTTCGAAACCATTGTACCGATTTGTATGATTTTTCGTGTATATTTGGTAGGTCTGAAATCTGAGAATTATAAGAAAGTTGCGCGAGTCAGCAAGTAATCTATAATATTAACATTCTTCTATAATTATATGCATTGTGAATCTAAAACGCTCATCCATAGTTTAGGCCTAAGTAGAGCCTAAAGAGTAATTTCCGGAATTTCACATTGGCAAGCACTTTCTTTTTTAGTGAGCAGAAGTTTCTACTTTTTTACGGATCTTGTTATACTCTATGTTATGACGAAAGAGTGGTTGATCACATAACACATACTAAATGCAATTTTATAAATATTATTATGCAGATTACTATTTTTATCTGTCAGACATTGGGAACACTGAAGCTACTTACTAAAACTAGCACATTGCGAAAAACTATACATCACTACAGTGTCGCTTGAAGTTAATACCGAGACAACATTTATGTTGCAATAAACTGGCGGTGAATAAAGCATCTCTTTGCAAAAAATGAATCGGCATTTTATTAAATTCATTATGTACCTAATAAAGTCATTTGAATTGCATCCGTAACTGCACTTAACTTTTAACAGTGACAAGACGAGATGCATAAAAATTTGTAAAGGTGAATTCTGCAAAGCGCAGAACGCAGCAAACGCCAACAACACAACAACAATTTCCATCTTTTTTGTTGTGAAAAATGATGTAAATTAACATAAAATGTTAGTGGTGTTACGTGCTGCGCCCCTCAGAATGTTGCCTTAAGTTGTGTCAATATGTTAAAACAATTTTATAACAACCCTACAACTCTACATGAGCGAATACAAAACTTTTCTCCCAATTAATTAGTGGATGCGGATCATAATACGTACATAAAGTTTTACAATAACATTAGTCAACAATGTTCAGACTACGTTACGCTCGCGTCAAAAGCGAGTTTAGGAGGCTTCGCTCCACAATAACATTCATTTCTAACGCTAATTCGAGAAAATATTACTGGAATTAAGTCCATCTTTACAATTTACAATGTCACCAAACTTTTAATATGTAAAAGATCATACAAAGGGGGTCACATATGTTAGGACATGACCAATAAATCCATACATGTTCATGAGAAAATCGTATTAAAATACCAGCTTATATTTTAGCAACTGCTCGAAAAATAATGTAAGCATCTTTAGTGACTCATTTAGAGTGATTTAGTTGACATCAACATTTAGTTGACATCAACAATT
Source organism: Hemithea aestivaria (assembly GCA_947507615.1). NCBI lineage: Eukaryota > Metazoa > Arthropoda > Insecta > Lepidoptera > Geometridae > Hemithea > Hemithea aestivaria. Next base: position 6,772,552 of record OX382332.1, on the reverse strand, counting down.
TTACCAATGCATAGGCCCCATCACAAATAAACGTAAGTCTTTGTCACGTTCGAATAATTTTGAAGGTATTATAGGCTTTCATTGCCAATCCACAAATATGAGCATTATGAGCTTTTACATGCTAAATGTTTGGTTCTAACACACGCTCGCACTAACTAGAGTTCATATAAAGTTAAATCATATAGATTTAATTACATACTGAACTCAGTTGTTTCACGGCCTTAAAAGGATTTTCATGATCATATAAACGCCACTAACGTCATGGCAGGTAAAAAGGTATTCAACAATTTATAGTTCTCGTTAGTATGAAAAAATTGCTGATAGGTAAACACCACTATTATTGTAATTTAGTTCGTTTAGAGCAATTTTTCCCGTAGTTATATCACTTACTGTGGTCGCATGCACAATATGATTATTTAACGTCATTTAATTAAAAATTCTCATGCACAAAGGTATTTGATTTAATTTTGCGTATAGAATCAACGGTAATTACTGGGCTATCGTAAGTCACGTTCCATGCATATTAAAATTTGTGAGGTATGCAGTATGCACGTACCTACATTGTTTATTCTTTTGCGATCTAAAGTCATGTACAGATGATGTGCAACATATGGAAAAAGAGCACATGATGCTACTAATATTATAAATATGAAAGTTTGTATGAATGGATGTTTGTTACCCTTCCACGCCCACACGCCTGGATCGATTTGGGTTGAAATTTAGCATCTAGCTTAGACACTGGATTAATTAAACAGTCCAGGCCAGACCACTTTAAGCAGCTACTTTTAGGACTACTTTTAGTGGGTAAAATCGCTAGGCGCAGTTATTAAATCCTAAAACAAGATGTTTAGTTACTTGAGTTTCCCATTATTCTCCACTAAGGTTTTTGTAAGTTCCCGTTAGCAAGCGGGGCCTTCTAAATTTCCAATCGTCATATATTCCAATGATACAGTACCTACTGTAAAAAATATGTTTTGAGACAACTAAGCATACGGTACTCATTGCGTGCGCAGTCAATGAGTAATCTTACTGTAGATAAATGAATTGTTGCCAACAATATAACAAAAGGCCTAGTTCAATGTACTTCTGTTAAATTCACATTTAACATTTTTATGTATCATTTTGATATTGTTGCACATAATCCATACACAGCTTAACACGATGTGGATGTGCCAATAGCATGTGAGAAAATCTTTACAGTATAAGGAAATACATACATAATATACCTCTATTATGTACTGATAATACGTAATTTTATATTTTAAAACAAACTGTAGCGTTGTACAAATATGGTTGTGAATTCCAATAAATTTCATATATAGATCTAATAAAATAGTTGCATCAATTGGAATTTACAAAGGCATATAGAGAAAATATAACATGTATTTACGAAAAAGCGGGTTTTTCGTGACAGATAAAGATCTTGTAAATTCAAACCTATTAATTATCGTTTTGTTTGAATTTATTTATGGATTAAATGTTCCAATAAGAATCAACATAGAAAATGAATGATGTCTAGCATTGTATAAACTCCTATTTTGTTAAGTGCTAGTGTTTACACATATTTATAGAGCATTTGACCACAATCTGATATTATTGACGCCGTCGATGACAAATCAACAGAATAAATTCTGAAAATCGTGCCGTAACACGGTCACAATGACCGTTCGCAGTTTACAATTAGAAGTCACTTACCAAAGAGGTTCAACGGACACAATGGGGACTATTTACAGCTTCCTGGGTCTGGTGAGACGACGTTTTTTACGCTCCGGAGTGTTATTGGAGGCGTCGGCGGAGGCTCGACGACGCGTGGGCGGTGTGGACGAGCATTCACTGCCAGAGTCCGTCTTATACTCCGTTTTCGTCTTCTCCTTGGTCTCTTTACATTTTGGCTCGGGTTTGGTGCATTTTTCCGCTTTAGTGTCGGTCTTGGTCTTGTCCGGTTTGGTCTCGGTCTTGGTTTTGGGTTCAGGTTTGAGTTCAGTGTTGGTCTCGGGCGCGGGAGGTTCCGCGGGACTCGGTGTCTCCGCCGCCGTCGGCTCTGTACTCGTGCCTGCTGCCCACTGTACGCAATTAAAACCAAATATAAATTTAATGTATAGGTATCATTGTATTACTAAATAATGTACTGATTATGGGCAGCATTATCTCTTAACATCAGGAGAGCGTCTTGCTCGTCTTCTACTTCATCACATAAAAAAAAATACAATTTCTATTGAGTAAATAAATAATATACATGGACTGTATGACATTTCACACAAGATCTCTCTTTTTTTTGTTTTCGCTGAGAAAAAACGCGTTACGTCCCCAGTGTGGGACGTATCTAACGTTTGTTCTCACCGAGAGTTATGAGGACCGTGCAGGACGTCTGCACAGGCATACCCACTAAATCGACTCAGCGGTACTCCAGCATCATTAAAATAAAAATAAATATTTCAGGACATTTCTCACAGCGCCACCTAACCCCAAACTGAGCAACTTAATGCTTGTATTATGGTGGTTAGGGTAACGGATATAATACTTATATTATACTTTTCTTTTGTAAATACATACTTATAATAGATATTTAAATCACCCAGACCAGAAACAAATACCTGTGGATCACACAAACATTTGTCCCATGCGGGAATCGAACCCGCAACCTTCTGCGTTGCAAGCGGGTATTAGCCCACCGCGCCACAGAGGTTGTCATTATTGTGATGGAGACTGCGAATCGGCAGTGCCTAAACATCCAATCCCCATCTCTCACCATGCGAATGTTAACCCTGTAGATGGTATAGTAATGTCAGTGTACCTGTGCGAGCGAGGAGTCAGGCGAGACGGTGAGCGTGGCGCCGCACTCGGCGCACAGCGGCGGCACGGCGGGCGAGCGCGACCGCCAGTACTGCAGCTCCGTCTTGCACTTGTTCAGCTCCTGGAATGTACATTATACACGTTACTTATACAACTCACTAACAATATACTACTGCGCTGCAAAAACTAGTGGCAGATTTCAGTGTTGTATTCATAGTTATACTACAATAAAGAGACGACGGCGCAAAACCGTTATTTGTTTCAGCTCATAGTCAGTAGTCTGTTATCTCTTGAAAAAATCTTAAGTGTTTATTTAACATAATGCTATATTTAAAATAAATATAACTGCGTGCTGCGTGACTATAGTCTGCTTAATAGTTCTAGGAATCTCCCGAAACGCGGAGGCGAATTCCAAGACTTTACACAACATTATATACCAACATGAATTCAAAGAATTTCAAATATGTAATCAAAAGTTACTAACTACAATTAGGTACTGCTTTCTTAACTGCCAACTTTTATGACTCCTACCAAAATTGCTTTTAATTAATGTTTATACCTGAAGCAGGGTCTGGAATTTCCTGCTGGTCTCCTCGTTCTTCTTATCATAGTCGTCCAGCCTGTTAGCGTACTCGAGCGTTTGTTTCTGTTGCTCGGCGATTTGCTTCTGTTGTTCCGCAATCTGTTTCTGTTGCAGCGCCGTCTTGCGCTTGCAGCTGCGCAGGTCGCTGCGTAACGCCGACAGCTGGTCGTTGTACCTGGTAACAAGTGAAATTTAAAAAAAACTTTTTAAAAACAAGCTTTTATTATTATTACCATAAAGTACTCATAATTCATTTAATCACAAGCGAAAATGGGTATACAAAAAGGTAACAGTAGAAATGTAAAAACATTCAGATCGCCATTATCTACCTTTCGGCATGCTGTGTTAAACTCGTCAAGACGAATCAAATGTGCTCAAACTCGATGGGGTTACGTCGTTTTATTACGGAGTTCCTATGACCACCTCCCAGCTCCATCATCAGATCAGCTCCATGTCATAATAATATTGCATTGTCATCCGATTTATGCATGCATGCAAAATTTCAGCTCAATCGGACACCGGGAAGTGGGTCAAATTTAAGTTGCAAGATTTGATTACAGACAGACAGACAACAGACAAGTGAAATTAAATAAAAGCTTGTAAATTACAGATCTTATTACTTCACACTTCACTTGTAACCACTTGTCACTTTATTAAATTAAAATTTCTTTATTCAGACAACATGGATCCACTGGTTAGTACTTAAAATAAAAACTTAAAGACTAGGGTTAGTAACACAAGGTTTTTAATAATAATTCAAAATATACTTCTAATTTATAATATACAATATTGTAGACACCTTGTCGAGATGAGGCCAGATAAAAATTCCCACCTGACCATCACCCTAACAAGGTGTCTCAGCACAGGTGCCCGAGGGTCCTCAGCAAGCACCTTCAGGATGCTGTTCTGACTCCCTCGCACTTTTCTCACCAACGAAACGACTTTTTTGCGAATAACTGCGTGGAAGCCGTCAGTACGAGCACGAGCCTTCGCAAACATTCCGGAGGCACTACACCAGCGAGGGAGTCCCAACATCATCCTGAAGATTTATAACCACCGTCATTCTAAAACTTGTATTTTTCCTTTCCTGCTTGGTTGTCTGGAAGAGATCGCTATTTGCGATAAGACCGCCAATTGTAACATTGCTTTATTGAAATGTACTTATTTTGTGTTAATTGTTTTCTATGTTGCAATAAAGAGTTATCTATAATCTATCTTTTTATTTCAGGTGCTTTTTGAATGAGCTGTCTTGAAATAAAATTTACTAAATAAAATTTACTTATAAAAGTGCTCCTCGATTGTAGTGCATCTCTTGTAGCCTATTAGAATAAAATCAATAAGATTTTTTTTATTTCTATTTTGGAACTACAGTATGATTGAGGGGACGATTTGCCTCCGCAGGCCCTAGCAACTACTTGGAACTGCAGGATTATATAAACCTAGGAGACAGTCACTCACTTCTTCATGCCCTGCTTGATGCGGTGTATCCGTTTCCTAAGCACCATATTGCTCTGCGGCGGCGGCGGGGATGGAGGTAGGCTCTCTTCCATGTACATATTGAGAGAGGACACGCGACGCTCGCCGGTGGCAGCCGCCGCTGATGACGTGGACGCTTCGAACCCGCTCGGGGGAGGCGAGTCTAAGCAGATGTAGGACTTACTGCTCTCGCCCGCTGGAAATTGTAACAATGTCGTTGTAACACAGTAGTTAGAATTTTCAGAACAGCAGGGCTATTCACTTATCGGTTAGGGAATCAAACCGAATACCGAATTGTCAAAAATGTATGAAATGACGTGACATGACATGTCAAGCTGTATCTATATTATTATGTCTTTTCATACATTTTTGACAATTCGATATTCGGTTCGGTTCTTTCACGGATAAGTGAATAACCCTGCTGGTGTACAAATCATCCGAAATTTTCATTAGTTATAGCCTTTGACATTGACCATGATCTCGCTTGATCTTAAGCGACGACGCGGCTGATAATAACGGCACTAAACCGTGGCGGAATAAATTCCTACCTGGCTTCACTGATAATCATGCCGGAACACAGTTGTAATGACTTCTTGAGGATACATTAATTATAGTCATTGTTGTAGGGCCTAGTTTAATTAGCATAAAAAACAATATTCCGGTTGGGGGCAATCCATGGAGCCCCCTCAAGGATAGGACATTTTATTTTGTTAGGGTGGTTTCTAAAAAGCGGTACCCAAGGCTTTTTATTTGGGAGCTTCATTAAAGTAGTAGTAAAAGTAGTCAGAGTGTAGATAAAACTATGGCACGGCGATTATATGTAGAATCACAGAAACTTTTATGGCTGCCAGCCATAAAAGTTTCTGTGATTCTACCTATAGCCTAGACTATAGCTTAGACTGTCTTAGGTACATTATTACAAAAGCGGAAAAAAAAACAATACTATTATTTTGTTGTGAAAGGTGTAAATCGCGAGAGCATCGCAATATGAACAACAGTTGATAAAAGTAATTCTGTTTAAGTGTATTATCTCCCATTTGGAAAGTTGAGATAAATACTAGCTGATTTTAATTTAGTCAAGATGTCTAATATAGTGCTTCATTATTATACATATTGTTTGCTATTTTTATTGCAAAATATTATGAAATCTAGGCGTGGTACAGTTGTTCACCTCTATTTGACATGATTTGTTATTATAGTTATTATTTGTCCTTAATAAGTTATCTAGGCATACCCAATAAGGATATTATAAATGAAATCTAATGCCCTAGAATGCCTACAAAATATGTATAATATACAAATAGACAATTATTTAATAGTTTTCTTAGAATGGTGTATACATGAAGTAAGTATAGCTAGCTAGCTGTAATATAGCTTACGTTAAAAATATTAAACTAAAGACGAAATGTTGTGTGTGTATTTGTTCCTTAATAGCGCCTAAACAGCTAGGTTCAGCAATAACATATAGAAATTTAGACTTAGGTAATTCAGACTCTAGAATTTGTAGGTAAAACAAATAGGTACAACTAGCATACAATAAAACCAATGTCAAAATACTTACGTGAAAATGCAGTAGTGATATCAAAGAAATCAGTCCCAAAATATGTGATCTCAGGCAAATTAGGCTCAATGTTCTCCTTGAAGTATTCCATAGCCATAGTTGTAAGGTCGAACAACTCATCAGTCACTTTATAAGGCCGCGCAAGCTTTGTTGTAGTTTTGAGGTACGACAGAATACTGTATACCTCATCTAATATCTAAAAACAATATAAAAATAGTTGTAGAAGGTACTTTTCGACCTATCTGTGGAATAAAGTTACTTCTGAAATATCCCTTTACTGAATAGTGATTTGAAGTTTCACTAAGAGCCAATTTTGTCCAACTTCTTTGATCCCGGAATACGAATCTAATGTTTTACTCTAGACTCTAGTGTCAAAAAATAAGGGCAAAATTTACGCAACTCAAATTTAAAATTACTCTCTTGTAAAATAGTAAGTACGTAACTTCGTTCTACGTATAGGTCGTTTTTATACAATATATAAATGGGGTGAATAAATGGTTCCTGAATGATTCGGAGATTAGTGCATTAGGATTGAATTCCACCAAGGCGTTCTGAGCTAACCGATGCGATTGGGCGGTAGTCTTTAAATAGATATATTTCTCTACAAAAAATACTTGTAAAAGTGCTCTATTGTTTGTTTTTTTAGTATTATGCGGAACAATAGTAGAGGTTGTTTTCCTATTTATTTTGAACATTACATAGAACATTTTTTGAACAACTTTGGTGGAATCCAGATCTTAGCCCAATTGTATACTAAGCAAAGAAAGGTGCAACCCAGACAGATAGATTAGAATTTACAAAATGTAAAGCGTCGCGGCGAAACTCAAAGAAAAGACTAGTTGACTTGGACCGTCCTGTGTTGCATATTGTAACATAACAAGTTATATAAATAGTACTTGTTAAAATAGTGGAGTAAATAAATTTTCAATTATTTTACCTTGTCCAGTAATCAATTGCAGCAAAATAACTGCATTTGTACTACTGCAGTAGCATCAATTGTATGAGTATACTGATATCTTAAATGAAGATTCAGTATTCATTTTAAGGACATCTTTACCTCTGACTTAACGAGAACAAAATAATAAACAAAACATGCACAGAAAACAACACAAGGCATTATGACATGACGTGATATAAGCGCAGCAAACACACAATATCTACTACATCATGTTATAATAGTGCAAATGTTGAGAAAAATGTGAAATTTGTTTATCTTAGTGCAAAAACTACTGGACTGATTATGCTATTACATTCTTGACACATTATTAAGAAATTCTTGCAGAAATTCTCAGCATAGCTGGTATTATAATAAACTAGGATGTGCTCGCAATTTTTCCTGCATTGAAAAATCCTTTCTTAGTGACTGTCACCATAACAATTAACAATGTGCTATATTGCCAAATTTCAACCTCATCTATTCAGCAGTTTTATCTTTTGAACTTATAGTTCAGTCAATCAGCTAGTCACACATTCTTTTATAATATAGGTATTTTAATTGTAATGTGATAATGTTATGCATCAATAAACTAGAAAAAAAAGTAAGGGATAACACAGAAATCCCTCTGTATTTTGATAGTCAAACACCAAAATGAGTTGGATATAACTTTATCATAGTTATATGTACTACAACACTGATAATAAATGGTCAATCTTAAAACCTAAATATCATGCTATTTACTCAGCCTGGATTCAACCAAACCTAACACTACACAGAAGAACAACAATTGACAAACCTTATTCCAACAACCACAAATCCATCTTAAAACTACAGAGAAGATTATATTCATATCAAATGATTAAATTGATACCAAGGTTCTTTAATTAGCAGTTCATTGAGTTTGGTCAAATCCAGTCTAACATAATAATATTTACCTCTCCCGGAAAGAAACAGCAGTGTTTCCGTTCAATATGTTTGCCAAAGGTCATCTGTAGCAGAGTGAGTCTCATATGCAAGGTCTCAATAATGTCAGACTCACAAGCCAGCGGATGGCTCCTACGAGCAGACTCACGCCGAGGCATCTTAGCCTTTATAGACTGGAATCTATGCAACATCTGGTTTTGGAGACGTTGAAATGTAGAGTTCAAGATGCCGCTACAAATCGTGTTGAATTGACGGTTTACCTGTTAAAATAAAATATATAAGTACAATACGTTTTTGATGTCTTAGTGAATTTATTGTGAATTTTTAGAAACAATCCAGTAATTCGAATATTTCAATAATCTGGCAATATTAACAGGGTGCCATATTATTGAGTGTGATTCTATTGGCTACGTCGCAAAATGTCCCTTTCTCAAAATGTCCCTCGTTCGCAAATGGTCCCTTTCGCAAAATGTCCCTTTCGCAAATGGTCCCTTTCGCAAAATGTCCCTTTCGCAAATGGTCCCTTTCGCAAAATGTCCCTTTCGCAAACGGTCCCTTTCGCAAAATGTCCCTTTCGCAAATGGTCCCTTTCTCAAAATGTCCCTTTCGCAAATGGTCTCTTTCGCAAAATGTCCCTTTCGCAAATGGTCCCTTTCTCAAAATGTCTCTTTCGCAAATGGTCCCTTTCGCAAAATGTCCCTTTTGTCTGTTGTGCTCGCTGGATGCAAAAATGACCCTTATGAAAATTTTCCATTTGAGATAAAAAAATGTTTTATAAAAATACCTATATAAATTAAAAACCAATAATAATAATATGAGCGAAATTGTGCTCAAAAATTATAACATAGTAAAACAATATACAAATTACCATTTTAATTACAATACCTTTAACTTATCGATATTTAATCAGTTTCGATGAACCGAGTAACTTTATGGCAATTATGGTAGGTTTTTTTATAACTAGGTACTAGGCATCCAGAAACTATAAGAGGTCTTTTCATATTATATAAATAAAATTTATTTAATAAATTGTTTCCAAAATTTCGAATTTAGCCTGCATTTAAATTATAATTTAATTTATATAATTTTTGAAATCTTTACCCAATTTTAAATTTGAGAAGACCTCTTAAAATTTCTGAACGCCTAGTACATAGTATCTCATAAGTTATAAATAAAACCTATCTCGATTGCCGTAGAGTAACCTGGTTAATCGAAACTGATTAAATATCGATAAGTTAAAGTATCGTATTGTAATTAAAATGGTAATTTGTATATTGTTTTACTATATTATAATTTTTGAGCACAATTTCGCTCATATTATTATTATTGGTTTTTAATTTATATAGGTATTTTTATAAAACATTTTTTTATCTCAAATGGAAAATTTGCATAAGGGTCATTTTTGCATCCAGCGAGCACAACAGACAAAAGGGACATTTTGCGAAAGGGACCATTTGCGAAAGAGACATTTTGAGAAAGGGACCATTTGCGAAAGGGACATTTTGCGAAAGGGACCATTTGCGAAAGGGACATTTTGAGAAAGGGACCATTTGCGAAAGGGACATTTTGCGAAAGGGACCGTTTGCGAAAGGGACATTTTGCGAAAGGGACCTTTTGCGAAAGGGACATTTTGCGAAAGGGACCATTTGCGAAAGGGACATTTTGCGAAAGGGACCATTTGCGAACGAGGGACATTTTGAGAAAGGGACATTTTGCGACGTAGCCATTCTATTATACAAAGTTTTTACTACATACACAAGAATCACATGATTCATATTCTATTTGCCTGTAAAACAAATGTTCAAATTAGGAGTAAATAGATTTATTTATTTAATATTAAAATATTAAAATAAAATGTAAAATTGACTTGCAAAAGTGCTCCATTGTAGCCTATTTGAATAAATGAATTTTGAGTTTGAGTTTTGAGTTTGAGTTTGAATTTCCCACTAAACGAGGGTACTTTAACTTAGGCCATATCATCTCTTACCAGCTGGTGAGATTATGGTCAAATCCTATTTAGTCATATGTCAAAAATGCTATAGTATTTACTGCTGATTGTCCTGTAGTTAGAAGAACTGTACTACAGCTAACAAATCTAAGTCAAAATGCCACAAAATTTCCCTACTTATCTTGCACATAATATCAATAGAATTTTAAATCTAAACTTCAATTTATTCCTGAATGCATTGCGGGATAACAAAACAATAGGTACATTGCCTGAAAAAATCCATAATCCATACTAGAGTTGAGTAGATATTCTGTAGATTTAGCTTGTTTGCTAAAAACTATATAACTCTATGACACCTATGTAATTTCCGACTGTGTTATCTATAAGTATTTTATGCCATGTAATGCCTTGAATGTGAATTGTAGAAAGAGTTCCTATTGAGATTATTTCTAGGTTTTCCTTATCAGTTAACATTTCTTTACAATAATGCTTTATGATGAAGATTGGTAGTCCAAAAATAACATAGCTAACAGTAAACAATTCAATTCTGTGAATGTTTTATCACATTGAGTCACATTTCATAATGAAATGTTATCATTGTTGATAATAGCATAATGCAGAGACTGTGCATTGAGTTACATTTCATGGGAAAACCATGGAATGACCATTACAATCACAAAGAATGATAAGCCAGAACCAGAAATGAATGAATGATCTAAACAAAAGAATGTACACAATTTAGTCTGGAATCCTGGATTCATAAAATCCAAATTGATCATAAAAACTGATGTAATAAGTATAAAGAAATTTTAATTATAATAAACCTCTCATAGTAACATTCTTAGTAAAAAACAACAATTTTGAAACCACTGATTTTTAGTAACTTGTAAAATGTTGTAAGTTCAGAATAATATGTTTGGTAGGTGGAAGTTCAAACAAGTAAAGCTGAAAATTAAATGAAGTAAAAAAGCTAATGTACAAAAATATATGCATAAAAAATCCCATTATTCTCAATAAGGTACTTTTTAAACAAGTGGTATTCTTGAAATATTACTTTGTTAAAATTTACTTGTAAATATATTATTACTTTGATGTATGTATTTGAGTATACATACATTTTAGAATAATCTGTTCGTGCTAATTATTAAAAAAGTATTTCTTAAAAATACAGTAAAATAAAATAATGATCCAGTCATGTTGCAGTTTATCATTACAATTCAAATGTGCATTGATCTGATTTCAATAATTGCCAATTAGTTGTTATTGCATCAAGAAAATTTTGATAAAAGTTAACAATAAAAAAGTATGGATAATAAACTAAGTAGGTACAACATTTTAACCAGTTAGCATAATAATAGAACTGGATTAGGGATGGGCCGAAGTTCGTTTTACATTCGGTTTAACCGAATTTCGGCACCTTGAACCGAACTTCGGCATTCGGCCGAATTTCGGTTCAAGCAGCCGAAATTCGGTTCATGTGCTCTATGCACTATCCTGCTTCAAACTTGCTATAATAAAAAACAAACACAAGTTAATGACATGATGATAATATGAGATCGCTCATTTGCTCGTATTAGATAAATTTTGATATAAAAATTCATAGATTTACAGACATTATCAACTGAAGAAACCCAGCGGAGGAGGTTTACAAGTCGACGCGTATATTTTTTATGGCGCTTTTTGAATCTCTCGGCATAGCTCGGCATTTTCTTACTTGCTTGTTTGGCGCCGACTCAAAATTACTTAGGTATACTGACATTAGTTTATTATTAGGTATCTACAGCTTTATTGAGAGACATTTTTAAAAAGTACAAATATATAATTCAAAATTTGTGTGAGTGTCGCACGGAAGAACGAGTCTTAAGAACTGAGGTTGGTTAATAACTTAGTTTTTCATTTTACTTATATTTTCTCTTTTCTAGAAATTGGGTATTTGATTTCTTTAGCAATAAATAACCTTAATAACATGATGCTATCTTTCTCGATAAAGCACGGTAAAAGTAAACCGAAGTTCGGCCGAATTTAGCAATTTTACTGAATGTTCGGCCGAAGTTCGTATTCGGTTCAAACCACATTCGGCCCATCACTAAACTGGATGTATTCTGTAAAGAACTGGGAAATGAAGCCTAATTTTAACATCAGTATAATATGGACCGATGATGCTAGCAATATAATTAAGTTCCGATAAGAGTCTCCAATTCCTGGAAATTAACTTTCTATGATTTAATAATTATTATGGGAAAAGTGACCAAGATCGATACATACCATTCAAACAGCACTGCTATTTGAAATCAGAACCTACATAATTTACCGATCAACCATTTTAAAGTATAACATATGGAATCATGCATAATTCAAAATGTATTAACCATTCTGAGGTGAGAGACACTTTTGAATCCCAGGTAGCTGAATATCTTTTCGATGAGTTCGACGGGCATGTCGAGGAGCGTGGTCGTATAGGTCTTGGGCGCCGGCACCAGCGCCGTGCACTTGGACGAGGAGGCGTGAGGGGACGAGCCCCCCGGGAGCTGCGCGCTCGAGTGCCGGGTCACGCGCGACACCGGCGCCGCCTCCGCGCCCTCGCCGCTGCCGCCGCCCACGCTACTCATTTGCCTCGTTGACACCATCTTAGCCAGCTTACCGATTGATACGATCTCTGAAAACTCAACTACTTGTAGTCACTTAACGCATATATTCGACATCAAAAAAAACATCATTGCGTAAAACTTTCCACCGATCTCACATTTTAAAATCAAAATGTAATAATCGCAGAGTCTATTTCGATCATTTGCGACTCAAACCATACATTATTTTCACTAAACAAATTAAATTACTTTCCGAGAGTACCGAACGAATTCTAAAATGGTGGCCGTGGATGGCTAGATTGGAACCTATTTCACTTAGGAAATTATGTATGATTTCTTTACATGACCGGTGTAAAATTGAATAAATAACAATTAATTCACCCAATCAAGAGTTCATGCACATGTTTTTCTAAAATGTAATTAGGATTAATCTTTTAGAATAAAACTGAAATGAGACGCAGTAGTTTCAAAAACGCTTGTACGCTTTCACAAAAAATATCTTTTTTGTTGGTTGGTTGGAGGAGGATGGATGAAAACTCTTTGAACGAATGATTGAACGACCATAGACAAGACAAGTCTATTTGAATTAATGACGAATGACGATTGTCAATGGTATAGTGCGTTCACAGTTATTTTATTTTTTTCTTTTTAATAATATGGCAACATGTGCATTTTGCCAGTGTCGAGTAAAATTCGTGAATGTTCACGCACGGTAAAGAGATAGACAGTAGTTTGACTCCATAGAAACGGTCGGAATGTGGGAGTGAGTAGATGTGGGTAGATGTGGGTAGATGTGGGTAGAAGTGGGTAGTTAATCCAGAAGCGGGTGCCACGCAGCGACGGGCGGACGTCGCGATAGTTTTTTGCAAGTATTTAGTGTAATTTACGTTATTTACATTTGACGTATGTATACATAATATAATAAATTATATAAAATGGCAAAAAAATAGCATGCGATATTATGCTGTTTTTGAGGTAAGTTAGTAAGAAGTTATTTTTATTTTATTTTTAAAGTATTCTGCTGAAGTAAGAGTGCGAGTAAGAGACCGAGTAAGAGGCGAGTAAGAAGAGTCCAAGTAAGACTCGGTAAGAGTCCGAGTAAGAGTGCAAGTAAGAAACTGAGTAAGAATTCGAGTAAGACTGCGTGTAAGTGTCCGAGTAAGAGTGCGAGTAAGAGACCGAGACTTGTCTTGTCTCTTGTCTTGTCTCTTGTCTTGTCTCTTGTCTTGTCTCTTGTCTTGTCTCTTGTCTTGTCTCTTGTCTTGTCTCTTGTCTTGTCTCTTGTCTTGTCTCTTGTCTTGTCTCTTGTCTTGTCTCTTGTCTTGTCTCTTGTCTTGTCTCTTGTCTTGTCTCTTGTCTTGTCTCTTGTCTTGTCTCTTGTCTTGTCTCTTGTCTTGTCTCTTGTCTTGTCTCTTGTCTTGTCTCTTGTCTTGTCTCTTGTCTTGTCTCTTGTCTTGTCTCTTGTCTTGTCTCTTGTCTTGTCTCTTGTCTTGTCTCTTGTCTTGTCTCTTGTCTTGTCTCTTGTCTTGTCTCTTGTCTTGTCTCTTGTCTTGTCTCTTGTCTTGTCTCTTGTCTTGTCTCTTGTCTTGTCTCTTGTCTTGTCTCTTGTCTTGTCTCTTGTCTTGTCTCTTGTCTTGTCTCTTGTCTTGTCTCTTGTCTTGTCTCTTGTCTTGTCTCTTGTCTTGTCTCTTGTCTTGTCTCTTGTCTTGTCTCTTGTCTTGTCTCTTGTCTTGTCTCTTGTCTTGTCTCTTGTCTTGTCTCTTGTCTTGTCTCTTGTCTTGTCTCTTGTCTTGTCTCTTGTCTTGTCTCTTGTCTTGTCTCTTGTCTTGTCTCTTGTCTTGTCTCTTGTCTTGTCTCTTGTCTTGTCTCTTGTCTTGTCTCTTGTCTTGTCTCTTGTCTTGTCTCTTGTCTTGTCTCTTGTCTTGTCTCTTGTCTTGTCTCTTGTCTTGTCTCTTGTCTTGTCTCTTGTCTTGTCTCTTGTCTTGTCTCTTGTCTTGTCTCTTGTCTTGTCTCTTGTCTTGTCTCTTGTCTTGTCTCTTGTCTTGTCTCTTGTCTTGTCTCTTGTCTTGTCTCTTGTCTTGTCTCTTGTCTTGTCTCTTGTCTTGTCTCTTGTCTTGTCTCTTGTCTTGTCTCTTGTCTTGTCTCTTGTCTTGTCTCTTGTCTTGTCTCTTGTCTTGTCTCTTGTCTTGTCTCTTGTCTTGTCTCTTGTCTTGTCTCTTGTCTTGTCTCTTGTCTTGTCTCTTGTCTTGTCTCTTGTCTTGTCTCTTGTCTTGTCTCTTGTCTTGTCTCTTGTCTTGTCTCTTGTCTTGTCTCTTGTCTTGTCTCTTGTCTTGTCTCTTGTCTTGTCTCTTGTCTTGTCTCTTGTCTTGTCTCTTGTCTTGTCTCTTGTCTTGTCTCTTGTCTTGTCTCTTTTCTTGTCTCTTGTCTTGTCTCTTGTCTTGTCTCTTGTCTTGTTTTGTCTCTTGTCTTGGGTTTCAATATACGCCGCCACGACATGATAGGTAAGTAAGTAGGTATCCCTACTATGCTGGAATAAAACCTATTGTAGTTCCCAGATTAGGCTTCTTAATTATGAACCAACTTTAGTTTTAATCTACCTGTTATTATGTATCTACTTTTTATTGAATTGAAGAGTGATCAATCGTATTAATTTTTAACTCCCAAAGCAAAGACGAAAGGGTGTGATAAGTTTGACGTGTCTGTCTCATAGATTCGATTTAGATTTTGTTTGAAAAGTAAGTAAGGTGGAAGTGTTCTTAGGTATTTTTAGTCATAGCCGCAAAAAACGCGGGATGAAGGGTGTACTAAGTTTGATACAATACATTTTCAAATCTCATTCGACTGTTGCATTTTTGTAACGGACATTCAGTGGTTCCTAAGCGGACGTAGTAAAGTACATATAGGTAGGTAATATGAAAATGAAATAAAAGCTTGTAATAAAAATATCAATAAATGTACAAAAATAATATAATTAATTTATAATAACTCATCTAGATATTAGCTCAAGTAAGTAGATGATATGAAATAGGTAGGTGTACCTACTGTATGCGGGCAGCGGCTGCCCGGCAGCCCTATGACTTGCGCATGTACCGCGAGACTGTAGGTATTTATGTTCAAAAATCACGCTCAGTCAAACTACTGTATATCTCTTTACCGTGGTTCACGGGATATTAAATTATGGTCTCCACTTTCGTGTTTTGCCAGTGTCAAGTTATAACACAGTTATTTTACCTCTGACAGATATGACAATTATTTTCTTTATGTTGGCATTACCATCAAGTCCCTGTTCAGAGGGCCTATTGGCCATCACAAAACGACATGTAAATCACTAGAATCCATAGACAAAATTGCGTACATTACGTGCTTAAACCTCCTTATTATTATGAGTAAAGTAACAAAAGCAGTAATGTACATTGAAGTTGCCATCAATCGTAGTGGGTGAGAATTAGCCAATAGCCCCTCAGACCTCCTGTTTTTTAAAGTTTTCAGGATTAACCCTTAAATGCATATTGTTGCCAAAAGTCTACAAACCAATTTTTGTCATTTTTAAAAGTGACAGCTGTGACAAGTGTTTCAGAACGTATTTTTAATTTTTATATCATAGCTAATATCATGATGAAAAAAAAAAGGTGTAAGTGGGTGTTCAGAAAATAAAATTTAATTAGATTTTAATTAATTAATTATATATGTAGTTTTTAGATTTTTTAAATTATTTTTCCCTTTATCTGTGAAAACCTACGAGGAAATATTTATTTCATAATTAAATAAAAATCATGTATTTAAGGGTTAAATTATCTGCTGATATCGTGCCGAAAAAGATTCAAAGCAGTAGAAGAAATATTGTTTTATCAATGCGTGCTTTTTGTTAAAGAGAAAAGGACAACAATGCGCCGTAAATTCCATTAACAAATGTTCGTCAACCAACCAGAGGGCCTATTGGCTAATGCACGCCCACTACGATTGATGACAACTTTAATGCACATTGCTGCGTTTGTTATTTTACTCATATTAATGAGGAGGTTTAAGCAAGTAATGTACGCAATTTTGTCTATGGATTCTAGTGTTTTACATGTCGTTTGGCGACAGCCAATAGGCCCTCTGGTATGTGAATTAGGGATACCATACAGTGAAACATAATTTACCTAAATTCCTATTATGCATAATATTATGACAAAAGTGCTAAGTCTAAGTCGGGTTAAAGATATGTTTATTTCTCAAAAAGAATACAAATTCACTTACATGAGAAACTTATTACGAGTATGCATACTCGTTTGTAAATAAAGATAAATGCTGGGCTTATAAGGTAAAATTAACAATATAAGTAAGTATTATTAAGTATTGAGGTGTAAGGCAATATTATTATTGGTAAGTAAACGTGTTTGCAAGCGTTAGGACAGTTTTTAAGAATAATGAATTATTAGTTTAGAATTAATCATCAAAATGAGGGTACTTTTAAAAAACTGACTTGCAGCATGACTAAAAAAGTAAACATTGACATATAGTTATAATACACATTCGCATAAGAGTTAAGAACAATAACTAGAAGTGACACATTCGTTATTTTATCTTTTTTGTTTTGTTAATAGGTTAATGGTGGTTGGTATATGTATAATGAATTTCTACGTGTGTATTATATTAATTTTCAAAGTACAAAGTTATTGTATAATTAAATTGTGTATTATGTATTAATATGAGTATTGTGTATGTGTCAAATTATTATTTATATGATAGTATAACTATCATATAAATAATAATTTGAAATATTCTAGCACAAGTAATTTACCTATATGTTTATATAAGGTACTTACGTTTTTGATTTTAAGTATATAAAATTATGTTGTCAATAAGTATATCTATCCTATTTAGTAATAGTCTGGTATATGTTATAAATTATAATTAGTGTAGGTATTCAATGTGTGTTCAATTTAGTGTATTCATACTATAAAATCTTAAATAGATACATATTTTAGAATGTTTAAAAATAAAAATTAATCATAGATATATTTGTATAGAAAACACACATAATAATATAATATGTATTTCTGAAAGGAAGTGATAATACATTAAATATATAATATATTATTAGATATAATATTTAATGCTGTGTTATGGATATCATATATAATAATTTGGACTTACACAATATAGCTGTACTTGTATAAGTAGTTTATGGTTTTTTTAAATGTTTATTAAGGATGTGTGGTGTATGTTTGTTTTGTGATTATCGGTATATTTTTAATATATTTTATAGTAAGACCATTTTCGCCACCATTTATGCGCCGTTTAAGTTCTTCTTGTTGGTTTCGTAGGTAGGCTTGTTGTTGCGGTGTTTGATCGGAGAATATTTTGATAGCCTTCGAGTCCAGGATTTTCTTATTACGCAACACGGATAAAGCTGTTTCGTGTGATTTAAAGCAGACTTTAAGTGGACGATTCTTATTTGGGTTGTATTGTCCAAGACGAATTATATTTTCAGGATCGGGACATTCAGTATTAATAGTTTTAGTTATACGTAACACATCTTCATTATCCTTTCTCTTTCTCTCATCTCTGGTGCGAAAAAGCGGTTCTTGCAGTCCAACTATAATGATGTTTTTGCTTCTTTCTTCCCTTTCTTTTAGTTCAGCGAGCATTTCTTCTATAGCGTCTGTTCCGGTAATAGTTAACGATTCATTTGTTTTAAGTTCTGCGATGTCGGCTTCAATAATTTCAATTTTTCTTTCTGTATTTAAGGTTCTAGATTTTAGATTTGTAACGTTTTCTGTTAAAACACTTAGTTCAGTATTGAGTTTATTGGTCATTTGTTTCATGGTAGTGACTTCCTCTTTGATTTTTGATATATTTTCAGCAACGTTAGACATGAACTTTAGCTGGTTATTACTAAGCGCCGTCATTACCTCCATCATTTGTGAAAGACGTTCCCGCATATCTTTTATATCGTTTTTGATCTCATAGTTACCATAATGCTCATAATTTTTGCATCCAGCTACTTCATTGCTCTTAGGAGACTCCAAGTAATTGATCGACAAATTAGGTTGTGAACCACTTTGATATGCAAAGGCCCGAGAGCATGCCACACCAACGGAGCCACTTCTAGGAAGCGAGCGTAAGATACTCATGTTCTATGTTTTTGTAAAAGCGTAAAAGTGCATATATCGCTATCTCTTTCGGTCACCGACGATCACTTGTCACGTTAGAAGGAAAGAATTGTAACTCACAAAGCACAGTTTAGCAAACTTGATTTTTATATTGATTAATATAAGACTGATTTTAGCTTGCGCATTTATAAATATTAAAATAATTTTAGCAACACGTCTGTCTTGGTTGGCGCCCTGCGCGTAAGTCTAGTGTAGGCTTCTTAGTTGAATAAATGTGTTTTGATTATCTCGTTGTTTTAATAATTATAATGGTAATCCCAAGCTTTACCAATGCCCATAAACTCAATTTCCTATGAAGAAAATGAATTTATCTATATCAATATCGGATGGCTAACACATAAACAAGTGGTAGGTAACTGCGAACTATCAATATGATATAAAATATTAGGTAGGTTGGAAATAGGAAATTCATGTAAGTACGTAGGTACTTACAGGCTGTAGGTAGCTACAGCACTGTAAAATAATACTTAAAATGGGGAAGTCAATACTCACGTGACATGGCAACATAATTCTCAAGCTAGCCAATGTAAAGGCTAGAGGTAAAATAACTGTGAACGCACTATAGTTAGTCCTTTTCACGAAAGAGGTCCCGCGGAATTTCTTGAAACTAAATTTTTTTTTTCGATAATTACTGGACTTCATATCCTAAATAATTTTTATTTGTTAAATAAAATAAATACATATTTAATTAAGAAATTATATCTGAGAAATTATCTGGCGTTAAAAAGTTATAATATAAATAGGAATAGGTATGTAAGATAACTTTTAAAATTTGCGGTAATGGCGCCCCGCAAAAAGGACCCTTTTCGTGAAAAGCACTCTATGTTGGGTTTACAGTTTACACCCTTCGCGAAGTTGCTTGAGGCGATAGGTGTTCCGCGCTTTTTCGGCTTTGGTGATAGAGCTTTTCACGAAAGGAGTCCCTTTTGTGGGGCGCCACTATCCTGCGTTTTAAAGTTAAAATATCTTTAACATTTTGGTTCCTCATAATTTCTCATATATATCATACATAAATAGGTATTAACTTTATCCAAGAAATAACAATTAATTGGTAAGTTTATAAAGTACCTACATTAATTATAATTTATGCGTCGCGTTGTCATATTGTAATTATATTTTTAGCCTTCGCTTCTTAGGAAATATCATATTAAAGATATTTTGAACATTGATCTTTTATAAATGAAATACACACTAAAATCAATAATTTATTGTTTGCAACTGGTTAAGTGTTTATTATCAGATTTACATAGCCAATATTAGTTTTGAGGCCCTCCCATAGTTGACAATAAATAAAATTCACACACTTCGGGTTACTTTCGTTAGCAAGTAGCTAAATGAGGAACTTCGTGTCCATAGCGGTAAAAATTTTGTGTAATTTTTTAGCAATATTCTCATTTTAAACCAAGGATCTTTTTAAAGCGTTATGTAGTCTGTGCATGGAACGAATTAAGTCGAATGACAGCTGACAGTTGACAGTTTACTTTCATTCATCATTCCCAATCAGAACTTTGTTTTTGTTGCGTAATTTATTAAATCTATTTTATTATTTTATTTATTGAATAATTTAATAAATAAAGTTTTAGAAAATGAATTTATTTTCTAAAGAATTTGTACCATATGTGCTACCATTGCAGTACGAAGTGATGTAAGATATATAGGTGTATAGTGTGTAGCAAATTCAAAAGAATTTTGCAATAAATATTGTATTTTAGCACGTGTTTATTCCATTGTATATAATAAATTTGCTTGCAAAATGTATCCCCGTTGTGGTAGCAGTGGTTCTCTTCACAATATTCACCAGACTCCGTCGTCGTCTAACCAAAACACTGGTAATAATATTTTATTCCCTATTATAATATTATCATCAAGTGTATCCTTCCTGTTGAAGATTGTAGTCTATAAGTGATGTATGTTTTATGCCTTAGAAGACGAAGATGACAGCGGGGATAACAAGGCGTCTGCACTGAGCTTCAAGGAAAGAAGGAGGGAAGCTCACACTCAGGTATTTTTATTTAATATTTCGTTATATAGGCCTCTTATCTCGCATGCCAACGGATTATATTCTGATATACATATTTCTAAGAAAAAATACAGAGAAAATTATTGAAAACAATGTTAAAGTATGCCCTTAGTACAGAAAATGTTATTTACATAAATTTATGAAGTAGTAGGTACACTAAGCATTTTGTACCTGGCCAATTTATCTTTCAAATTCCTAATTGGAAATGATGTAAGGTATCAAACTTTTGCATTGCAAATGAATATATAATATAGTTATACCATTTCACAAGGATAAAGGTAAAAAAAAAATTCATCCCCAGGCAGAGCAAAAACGCAGAGATGCCATAAAGAAAGGCTATGATTCCCTTCAAGAGCTGGTCCCCACTTGCCAACAGACAGATGCATCGGGCTACAAACCAAGCAAGGCGGCTGTAAGTACTTGTTATCTCTTATCAGTGCTTTGAACATGGCCCGGCAGGTTATCTTGTTCAATGGCCTTGATGTTGTTTTTGATAACTTTTATTATTATTACCTTCTTGTCTATTTACACATAGTTATATGTACATATTTATCTATACTTATAGTTAAATTAGGTTGAAAAAAATGATCTTATTTAAAAAAAAATGGCCATGAAAGTTGGTCCAATTGGTAAAAGTTTATGTAGGTACATGAAGCTATTATGTCTTGAGGCATGGGCGGATCCAGCATTTGGTTCTGGGGGGGGGCCAAGGTGCAGAAAACTAAAAATATATTAATTTTTACTATGAAAAGTGTGTGTTTAGCTCGCTCTGAACAGTTAGAAAGTTCAAATATCCTTAATAATAAGTGCCAAGAAATAAAATTTAATATTGACTATGAACTGTGTGCAAAATTCGTATCTCTACAATGATTCTGGGGGGGGCCTTGGCCCCCTGGCCCCCCCCCTAAATCCGCCTATGTCTTGAGGTACATACTACTGTTTGGTTGACTATATTTTGACTTTATTATATGAACCCTAAATTGCTACTTGGGAGCATGAAGATAAGGAATGGATTAATTCTTAAATGATGCAATACTGAAACCTTACTAACATAAAAATCTTTTTCACTGGTTATGTCAGTTACCATAAAAATCACCAACTCAAAACCAATTCAATAACTCAAATTTATTTTAATTTTTTTTAACAATATTCCTGTCTCATTAACAGGTGCTCCAAAAGTCGATAGATTACATCCAATACCTGCTGCAACAGCGGCGTCGACAAGAGGAAGAGCGCAACGCCCTGCGTAAAGATGTTGTCGCACTACGTATAATGCAGGCCAACTACGAACAAATTGTCAAAGCACAACATTCTGTGCCCGGCATGAATGAGCAGAGACTTACCGATCAGGACAAGTTTCAAGTTGTAAGTCCATTAATATAATTTTTCCTCATTTATTTTATGTCTATTGTGCAGTTACTTGGACAGTTAGTGTCCAGCAGTGAGATGGGTCTGACTGCAGAGAGTGATTATAATTATGGCTAATCACTGCATATAGTCACTGTTTGACTGGCCACACAGTGATAATAGAAATGTCTTGAAGCCTTGTGCTTGTCTGTTTTACTTCACCTTTATTGTTGCGTACTAAAAAACCGAAAAGCGAACGACTGCTGGCGCGGCGACGCGTCGGCTGACGTTTAATACTTACCACTTACCATATAGCAAATAGGTACTCCCATCAACATGCTGGACGACGCATCCACAGATGCAGACGTTTAAAGCTAGCAAAAGAAAGCAGTCAAATTGATTTTATAACTTAACCGACTAAACTCACGACTCACGGATATATAAAGGTCGAAACTAGGCTCGACCCTGGGTTTCGGACAGTTACGATGTCCTTCATCAGGAGCTCACGCCTCGAGATCGCGACGCTGGATTTTATATCCGTGAGTTTAGTGGGTTAGTTAAAATCAATATGAATAACACTCGCGTTATTTTTTAAAATCGTTAAACAGTCAAAGTCCATTGTCTTCGGGGCAGCCAATCTGCAACCCCTGTCGCTACTATTTTTGCACGTTGTCTTATCGCTCCGTATCTCGGCGTTATCTATAATGTATATTATTACCTATAACTAGGTATATAGTAGTTTTACCTGTATGTATGTGCTATTTCACGGTATTATGGTATAAAATTTTGACCCCAATCAGTTCTCAGATTTTTGAGGCGTAAAAGAATAAAAAAGTATTGTATTCCCACAGACTTGCGCTTTCCCATTTATAATAGATACATAATATGTGCAAAAACTACAGGTTTCACAGTATGATCTACAAAATCGATCATCATGAAGTTTCGTAAATGCCACCCTAGGGGCAAAGAATTTAGAAAATATGCTAGTGGTAAAGAAAACCTATCATACCAATAAAAAGCTCTTACCATGGTCATAAGTTATTTAATATTGAAATCTTTGTACAGTTTCAGGGCATAATGGACAAGTTGTTTGAGTCCTTCGAGTCAGTCCCCACCAACAACTTCCCCGAGTTCTCAGCCGGTGTGTTCAACTGGCTCGAGGAATACTGCAAGCCTCAGTCTTTGAGGACGATGGTTCACGGCGTTTTGAGAGAACAAAACTATACCCCTTAGATATCAAACTACAGGACATAGGTTAGGTAAAGTTTTAGAACTGTTTTTTGTCCAACCATTTTTATTTTTGAGTTTATTTCTGTATATTTTCTGTGTTCCAATAAAGAGTTATCTATCTATCTATCTATCTACTGGTTTAGA
This sequence comes from Hemithea aestivaria, assembly GCA_947507615.1. Lineage (NCBI taxonomy): Eukaryota > Metazoa > Arthropoda > Insecta > Lepidoptera > Geometridae > Hemithea > Hemithea aestivaria. The sequence continues at coordinate 6,748,846 of OX382332.1, read as the reverse complement.
TTAAGTGAAAAAAATGCTTCATTATAAAAAAGATAATATATGATGTACTGGATTATCTAGGAATGTTGCCATTTTATTGTTTTCATATATAAATATTAAATATATTGTGAACTAATCTGTGTATAGGTATAGATTCAGTGTTAAATTTCTAAAATTTAGTAACTATGCTTTAATTTATTTGAAAAAAATGTCCAGGGTAAATAAAAAAATGCCATATCTCCGCCCCTTATCAATTTTCCTATATCTCATTATCTTTTCCTTTTCTCTGATAAAATAATTACAGTTTTTATACTTGCTTTAAAAAATACAATTGGTTGGACAGAAAATAAAGTTTCCAGATTCTAATAAGATTTTTAATGTTAACGTTTTTGTTTATTATTATATAGTTTTATGTGTATTATGTCATGAGATATAACTTTATATAACATGACCTGAGGGTCTATTGGCTATCGCAAAACGACATGTAAAACACTTGAATCCATAGACAAAATAGGCGTGATGACAAGGCTAACATTTTTTAAATGTTATTAGTCCGTAATTTAAATAATAAAAAAATATTCGATACGTATTTTTTTGTGTGTCAATATCATTAAATTTGACTGAGATATAAGGAATCTAAAATTATGAGGGGAGAAACGCTACGTCACACCTCAGTACAAATCGTACCTAGGCGTGACGTCATTACCTCCTTCTCCGCAACTTTAAGGCGCTGTAACTTACTCGTTTTTCATTAAATTTACAAGAATAAAAATACGTGTCCAATATTTTTTTAAAATCTACATTATGGACAAAAAAAAATTTTTTAGTCATCATCCCTATTGCGTACATTACGTGCTTAAACCTCCTTATTAATATGATTAAAGTAACAAAAGCAGCAATGTACATTGAAGTTGTCATCAATCGTAGTGGGTGAGAATTAGCCAATAGGCCCGGTCTGATGTTAGAGATAAATACCTGTTATTAGTAGGCAAAGTGGCATAATGTTGCCAGACTATTAAGGAAGTTGCCGACAAGTTTGAAATTACCCAATTTGTCATTTAATAGCTAGTTAACCCTTTTTGTAAGTTAAAAGACCAATATATTTGATCTTAATATATGCGATGGTAGAACGAAACTGATCTCTGTAACAATTACCTACTTGATTTTGGAAACTACCATGAGTGTTATCCATATTATAAATACGACACGGCTGTACTCACGTTAATTATTCGTTGAGATATGTCTCAACCACGGTTTCAGACAATTACGATGTCCTTCATCAGGAGTTCACACCTGCAGTACCCAACGTTGACTGGCCCGCGCACGCGCCTCCTGATGAAGGACATCGTAATTGTCCGAAACCGTGGTTGAGAAATATCTCAACGAATAATTAACGTGAGTACAGTCGTGTCGTATTTATGATATAATTACCTACTTGTTTTTGCATTAGCGTCATAGATTCGTGCTGTAAAAAAAACACAGGGATAAATTAGTTTTTCTTATACCTATTAATTTAAGGGCTTAAGACTCCACCATTCAACCCAGGCTCTTTTTGTATAAATTGTAAATGAGACAAATAGTCAAGTTAAATATTTTATTATAAACTGTCGATATTCATAATAAATCAATGTATATTTATTTTCTTATATATCCACATAACACGAAGTGCCTTAAAATTACAAAATTAAATAAATACATTTACAAAACGAGCTATGTATGTTTTATTGTTATATTCACATTTCACATCGGTGCCTAATTCATAAAATATATTAAAAGCACCTCTCCACTTAGTGCAAATATTCACGCAACTTGTCAAATTCTCATTTAAAAGTGCTTATTGACATTTTGATTGAACTTTTTTGCGAATATTTATGCGAAGTGAGAATAAATAGGTACCAGGTACCTTTAGTTCTTGCAATTCACTATTTGGAGAGATAAAAAGCCAATCCCATCTTTTTCCCATTTTTCCACCCCAAAAATGGTTAGTTAAAGATCTAACATTTAACATGGCCGATGTAAAACAGATTGCTCGATTTGGTGGGGGCAATGCCGTGTTCCCAGTTCCCAGATATACTTTCTTACATCCCTACTACTATATACGTACATAGAATTAATAAATACGGTACAATATAGCAAAGTTTGGCAAAACTGAATTCAGTCTTACATTAACTTCTAGTTCTAATAGGATAACAGAATATTAAACTATATTATATACGAAGTCCATACAACGTGCTACAAAAAGGTATAGTAGGTAATATAGTATAGGTATCTACATAGGCGGATCCAGGATTTGGTCCTGGGGGGGGCCAAGGTACAGACGGGCAAAAATATTATAATTTTTACTTCGAAAAGTGTGTGTTTAGCTCCTTATGAACAGTTAGATAGTTCAAATACCCTTAACCTTTTGAACGCCACGGCACAAACGCATTTTCGTGCCCTGTGCGCCAAGGCACAATTTTTAAAAAAATACCTACGAAAGAACTAGTGTTGCCAAGAGTCGATAAATGTTTTTATTTCACTTTATTAAGACTGGGTTTTTTGTCGCCTATAGACGTCGTTGGCGTACAGGACCCGCAAGTACTTGTCAAGTATAGGTGACTTTGGCGGTCAAAAGGTTAATAATAAGTGCGCGAGCAGCTTGCTGCGAGCGTCAAGAAAAAACTATAATCTTGACCATGAAATATGTGCAAAATTCGTAATTCTACAATGCTTCTAGGGGGGGGCCTTGGCCCCCTGCCCCCCCCTAAATCCGCCTATGGGTATCTACCCATCACATTGAAGCACTTTCAAGCAAATAAAATACGAATAAATTTTGACTTTCCAGGCAATTTTACTGAGAAAATGTTCCGTTTTGTATGGAAAATCGATTTTTTCCTTGAATTTCATTCTCTTTGTCTCTTAAATATTTACACAGAATACCTGATACTTCAATAAAAGCACACCTTTTTGTACCACATTACAAAAAATTTCGTGTCACAGTTTGTGATCGAACTCCTCCGAAATGGCCCAATTCATATGTTAATGTATTTTTGATAGGTTTAAATAGGTAAACTATATTTAACACACAGACGAACTACCTAACTATTCAGTTAAATTATAAAAGCTCTTTAAACTCGTTCGCTTTCCGTCGGCTGCGACAGTAAAGTCACATCACCCATGGGGTAGCTCTCAGTCCTTCGCCCGCAGCCGACGTGTTTGGCCCTTTCTCTGGGCGTCCCACAGCATAGTCGTTTCAACACACACGCGTAGCACATTAGTAATGAGAACATAAGAAGTAGGCCGACTATGACAGTCACTACGAGTAGGATCCGTAACTCCCCGTTCGCTTCCACGCCCGCGCCGCCTGAATTGCGACCCATATTGCAGTTAGTAGTTCATCTGGAAAGGAAATTTGGTTTTTTTTATACATTGCTTCAGAAAAGATCATTGTGAAATCCTAAGTAGCACTGTACTGATTATGGGCAGCGTTATCTCTTAACATCAGGAGAGCGTTTTGCTCGTCTTCTACTTCATCACATAAAAAAAAAGAAAGTGTCAAAGACCTATCTGTACTAGGTACCTACTTATATTTTTAATGTTTGTTATCGTGCGTATTTTATGAACAAATGTTTAAAAATTTAGGCTGTTAAATTATTGTTTTTAGCTAGATACTTTTATTTATTACAAGCTTTTATTTACTTTCACCTGTCTGTTGTCTGTCTGTCTGTCTGTCTGTCTGTAATCAAATCTTGAAAGTTTAATTTGACCCACTTCTCGGTGTCCGATTGAGCTGAAATTTTGCATACATGTATAAATCGGATGACAATGCAATAAAAGCTTGTTTTTAAAAGTTTTTTTTTAAAGTTCACTTGTTTATCTCGGAATGAAAAGTGTTCTTAAAAAATATTTAGCAAGCACATTAATCCATTTTTCTTAAGCACTCAATTTATTTAGTAAATAAAAAATCACAGAAAAATGTAATAAATTCCGTAACTCAACCGAAGCGAAGGTTCTCATTCTCTAGTATTTTATGATCTCGATAGTAAAAGGAAGATAAACGGGGTCAATTGCTTACGAGTTCAGCCTTCTGCTTGAAATGAAATCGCGTAAACTTGCACAGATGTCGACCTCTTTAATTATCTACGCCTCGGAGTAAATAAGGTACAGAAACGGTCATAAGATGCTTGAAAACCGCCAGAATTGGCCAGAAGTCTTTCAAAATAAGCTGGAAGGAATTTATCCGGAATTCTAGGATTAGTTTTAGTCTGCTGCCATCTTATGCGGCATCGTCGCTTAACATCACGCGAGAGTGGTCAAAATGTCGACTTAGTAATTTCAATAAAGCCAAAAAATATGCAATATAGGTACTTACGAAATACATTTACGAAGGCCAATCTAATACTAAGGTAATTTATGATCTACGCAGTTCATTCCTAATAGATATGATATATTCCATTGTTTATGAAATCATGTGAGATATTGCACATGTTTCCATTACGAATTGCTCAACGGTTATTTTTCAAAAATAGATCGCCGCTGTACTCATGCGGCAATTCGTCAATCTACGAGGCCGTCAGCTTGTTTGTGGTACGCGTCATGGAACGGAACATAGCATTTTCCTATTCGTAGAATGTATTGTTTGTTTGCTATAAAAAGCTTCGATGGCATAGTGAGTAGGTAAAGGACTTGCCTATTGACCTATAGACCTATGCTTACGTCATTGGTTTCTTATATAGGTATTATCATGAAAACATACGTCAGAGCTCAAGACTAGGGAATGTAGGTACCTACTACCTACCTAAGTATTAGAAACTAGGTACTCTGAGATGTGACCTGAGACAAGGCTAGATTTAGTGATCTATTCGCAGGTACTTCTTCTTAATTATTGATAATGTTTTTCTGAAATACAACACAACAACTAGGTACCTACCTAATGTATTACTTAATAAGGTACACCACAGGCGGACGCGCCTATACTTAGTTTGCAAAATTTCATATTTATAAATTATGGGTACCTATATAATATTATGAATGTACCAAGTAACAAGTGATGAAGGAATATTTTTCTCATACGCCCGTGTGAAGTGTGGCCCGTGTAGCGAAGGTTTTTGTCGACGTTGCTTTGTTGGTCTATTAGCAGAACCTTTAGCTCGTATAACTACTGTAGCAAATAGCACCTACTCGTATAACTTGTATAAACTTATGTGTTAGATGTCTAGATAGGTCCCTGGGTCCCTACCAAAACATGTCTACCAAACTAACTATAAATTACATTATTGGTCGGAAGGAATAATGTAATTGGACTACAGGTGTAGCCAAACTATTAATCATGTTATTGATCGGAAGAAATAATAATTGAATGAAGCAAAACCGCAAATCGCTCTGAATACTCAATATATCAATACCCAGGGCGTCATTCAGGAAGAAACTAATTTGTTAACTATTGATTAGTTGGTACATAGTTTTCACATAATGTAGTCAATCGTTTTGTGTGGTGCATGTGAGTCTTGAAACTTTGACTGTGTTTGTTCTGGTCGCATCAATCATTTATACTGCCTTCTGGGAACTTTGAAGGCTCTGTTAGATTGTGTGTCAAATTAGATTATGTAGGCGTTAGGTGGTGTGTATTAGTAATTGGGCCTAGTATTCAAAACTAGCTAATTACAATTAAAACGAAAGAAAAAAAAAATGAAATTACTCTTATAATATTCTGGACACCTACTTTAGTTATACTTAGCAATAAATTTAATTTTTATTTGTAAGACGCTAATGTTATAAATCGAGGTAGGTACCTACTTACAAAAGTATGGATGTGTGTTTAGTATCTCTACATATCTCAACGGATGAATTGTAAAAACTGAAATTTACCATGAAAGTATCTTAATCCCTAATTTATTTTTACTCATTATAGGTAAACATTTGACCACGATCTCGCGTGATATTAAGCGATGATGCGGCTGTAGATGGCAGCAGACTACCTATACCTAGAAGGCGGGATAAATCCCTCCTCGCTGGCTTTACTGAACATCATGGCGGGACACGGTCACATTGACCGCTTGACGATACGGTTTTGTCCAGTGTGGTAACTAGCCACGGCCGAAGCTTACCACCAGTACTTACAGCGAGTAGAAAAACCGCACAACACATGATATACTTTCGGAGGGTATAGCATCTGATCACGGTTATACGAGTATTATACGAATATACTCGTATATTGTACACAAGCTACTCGTATTTTATATTCCTACGACGTGTTGATTGAAAAGTACCAAAACATATGTCAATATAAACAGACATGCAAAAACTTTCCGCCTCCCACACGCGCCGCGGGAACTAAAGAAAACCTTTATTTACCAGTTGAACGGCCGGGTTTCCCTCGCCTATCCAAATAGAATGTAAAAACGTTGTGAACACAAAACTCAGAAGATAAACATAATGTAACATAGGAGGCCTTAATAGACTCGTTAACTAAAGGTAAGGTAGCCTTTAAAAAGAGGTATTTATATGGGTTGACTTTAGTTGAGTAAAAAGTCAGCTACCAAATTCTTTGGTAAAACATCTGCAGCGTAAAGAATAGAATAGAAAACTCTTTATTGTTCACACAAATACAACAATATAAACTTAGAACTAAGATTACACAGAAAGAAGTGTTACAATTGGCGGTCTTATCGCTAATAGCGATCTCTTCCAGACAATCAAGCAGGGAACGGAAATACATAAAATAGAGCGACGGTGGTTATAAAGATATATAAGGAGACATAAGTACATATTATAAGACTGCGTTAAAAAACTATATATTACTAGCTAGTAACATACAGTTCCACAGCTGCGCCCAGCGATTTTTCTCGCTGCAGTGTGTGTAGCCATAGGCGTACCCAGGGGGGGGGGCAGGGGGGGCAGCTGCCCCCCCCTGGAAATCGAATTTCTTGAATTATATCTGTAGAATAAAAAAAAAAATTCTTTTGGCGCTCGCAATAAGCAGGTCACACACGTTTCATAGTAAGGACTACATATTTTATTAGGTTTTTAGTAAGAATATTTCATTTTTTCTCTCTGATAAGTAGCGATCATGGTCAGAAATATAGTATTTTCTTGTCGTTAAGTAGTTCGTACACTCTTCATAATCAAGATTTTGAAATTTTCTCGGCTCACAGCAAACTACTCGCGCACTTATTAGTAACAATGTTTAAGTTTCTTGCAGCTCGGAACGAACTAAGCTCACCTTTCGTAGTAAGAAATATTAAAAATACTAGGCGCTTGCAGCAAGCTGTACGCCCTCTTATACGGTATACGTGAAAATATTTAAATTTCTAACTGCTCAGATAAAGATAACCGCACTTTTTTCATAACATAAATTTTTTTCGGCGCTCGCAGCAAGCTGCTCGCGCTATTTTAAATGATATTTTAATTCTCCTACCGTTCGGAGAAAATTGACCACACTGTTTACGTTGTCAAAATATAAAATTTTCTTGGCGCTCGCAGCAGGCTGCTCGCGCTATGTTAAGGAATAATATTTTATTTTTCCTACCGCTCGGAGCAAGTTAACAGCACTTTTTGCTTGTAAAAAATATAAAATTTTTCTTGGCGCTCGCAGCAAGCTGCTCGGGTTTTTTTATGGAAGTATATTTCTGTGTGAGCTAAAAGCAAAACATGGCACACCTTTTAAATAGGTACCTGCTAAAAGTTAAAACATAATATATGTACAGGCATAAAGTTCAAGTTCGGTAAAAAAATAATTGACTTCGTCCTTGCTTGCCCCCCCCTGGGTCAGAAGCTGGGTACGCCTATGTGTGTAGCCTATGTGTTATTCCAGGGTCTGAGCTATAAGCTATCTCTATACCAAATTTCAGATTAATCGGTCCACCCGTTTAGGCGTGAAGAAGTAACAAACATACACACTCACAAACTCTCGCATTAATAATATAAGTGTGTGTATTATGAGAGGAAGGTACTAATTAGAACATTCTAATTTCGATTATTTTTCGGATATGGTAGGTAGATCCGAAATATATATAGTATGATGATTGATGATATATTTTGGCTCCGATTTTTAAATAAGTGATACTCAAAGAACATAAAACCAGCTGCTCCAAAGTGCTACACATAAATAAAACGAAGGAACGTGAACTTATTTGTCAAGAGAGCATATAATTCATGAACTTTCGACGTGAAACACGATTCTCCCAAGAATTAACTATTCTTCTAGTCCTTTGAAGTACTAAAAGGAGGTAAATTATTATTGAATATAAAATATGAACCTTGCAAATTTAGGTTATTTACGTGGTATGTTTTAAATAGAATAACACGTTACCAACCTTATTAAATATAAAAAAAATCAACTCCAAAATTTCAAAACGAGACGTAAATAAGGCTATTAAATATTAAAAGATAATAAGGATATTAATACTATGTTAAAAATCTTCTTTATAATACTAGACGATTTCTTACATACAATCAAAAATAAATTATAAGCAATTAAAATACAAACCCGAAAACGTTTAAACTAGCAAGCGGTTATCCGAGATACAAATAGCACTCGTGTTCAGTAGATACTCACTGGATTGTCCAAACAAACCCAGTTAAAACAACCGCTGTTTGGACAAGACCCGTCCGTAATGTAATCTCGGTTTCTCTTTAGAAAAATAACTGAGAATAAAACAGCTGAAAGAGAAATGTATGTGACATTTTTATGTTTAAGTTTCACAATGAATTGCGTCGCTATGTAGCTTGTAGCATTCGTAGAGAGGCTCTACGTTTCGTAGCGATGCTACATTGGATTATGTTTTTGTTCATTATATTAGGTAACGTAAAATACTATAATCATATAAAAAATATATATAAATGTGCCTTATTTACTGATAATATGTAACTGTATAATTATTGTAGGTACTTAGGTACATGAAAATTATATTTGAGTTTTAATAAAAATAAGCAAATATAAAATGGAATAAATCATTACTACATATTTTTTTAATATTATCTATATTATATAAATGTATTTGTATATTTACTTATGTTTAGGTATATATTTCATTTGTATGTTTATGTAAAATATTTTTATGTATTTGTGTAAATTATTTTATGATTTCAGCTGACGTTTTGAAACCACCGTCCTTCCAGTGTTGTATATTTCCTCTCCCTGCACGGTTGTCTGGAAGAGATCACTCTGAGCGATAAGACCGCCAATTGATACACCTTTAGTTTAAGTTGTTGTACTCGTATTTGTAAAATTTATACTTTATATGTGGATCAATAAAGTGTTTCTTATCTTATCTTATCATAGTCTTAGTATAAAACAAAGTCGCTTTCCGCTATCTGTCCCTATGTATGCTTAAATCTTTAAAACTACGCAACGGATTTTGATGCGTTTTTTTCGAAGGAAGGATCAATATAATATAATGTATAATACATGCATAATATAGCAGATAAAAATTATAAATTTCTGTTAGAAGTAACGAAGTGCGCGCGGGTCCACTAGTTAGTTTTTAAAATAACTTTTAGGTTTTATCCCGCCTTCCGGGTTAAGTCTGCTACACTATTACTATTATAGGTAGGTACACGTGTAAAGTTAACGAGGTACCGTACCTTGTTACACACGACCTTTTCATGTTATTTTTGGGGGGAAAAAAGAAAAAACAAATAAGTAGTTAAGAGCTTTTCAGAAGGGTTTTTGTATTAAACCACGAGAAATAATAATTGGAGCAATATACTCTTATTTATGTAAAAATGAATCACTGAAATGTATGTAGGATATAATACTCGTCCACGCATAACTGACTACCTCAAATTAGATGATTATATTATTTATTTTTGTGTTTTTGGTATTGTGATGAAGAAAATTTAAAAAAAGTCAAGAAAAATATTCGATCAAATTGGGAAACGTCCTCTTATTTTCGTCGGTTAAAAAAATAAGATTTAAAAATATGGCGGAACAATGAAATATTTCTACAGTCTATTTACGAACTTAGTTCTTTACATAAAAAAATTAAAGTAACAAAAATTCTTGAGAGTTTTCTATAAAACGCAGCTTCGATCGGATATTGACAAAGTTACCCGTGCAATGCAACTTGCCTTTTTATGAAAGTAATACTCGTATTCCTTTGACCATTGGATTTTTATTTTTATGGCGCCCTACTTATGTAGCTTAAAGTGTTCCATAAAGCCTTTTGAAAGCGTGATTTTCTCAACACTGCCTATTTTGTTGGACACTTTCTTTTGGGCACGAGACAAAAGGTAGGAATTGCTACTAAAATATGTCGTAATAAATCCCTAAAATATATTTGATATTTCTGAAGCAACTTTTAAAATACTTGAAAACTGTCATATTTTTTTATGTTACAAATACGACACGGCTGTACTCACGTAATCATTTCATTGGGATTGTCTCAACCACAGTTTCGGGCAATTACGTAATTCATTATTTGTTATGCCCTTTTTATCAAAAACAGATAGGATTGAATTATATTGAATTACACTCACTATAAATATAATAAATAAATATGATATTAATAATATAATATTGATTATAATATAATATTTTTTGTATGTGTGTATTTTCGATATAATATATATTATGTTGTTGATACTATTATATGTATTATAAATATTATCTATGTAGTGCTTAAAATGTATTTAAGTAGATAAGTTATTGGTATGTATATATCTCCATGCCTAAATATATTGCAACCACCGTCGTCCTTATTTTATTTTCCTTCCCTGTTTGGTTGTCTGGAAGAGATCGCTTTTAGCGATAAGACCGCCAATTGTTACACTTTTATATTATAAATTGTTTTAGTTGTAAGTTTCTGTATCTGTTTCTGTTCTGTATGTTTCTATTTCTGTGTTTATGTTTCTGTGGTGTCACAATAAAGTATTTTCTATTCTATTCTATTCTATAAATTACGTTTCCCTAACGTCAGGGAAATTTAAGTTAATATAAATGGATTTTAGTTAATAATAATATCACACACTAGCTGACCCCGCGCGCACTTCGTTGCGCGTGACAGTCAATTAATAAAGCGAAAATTTGGTGTTACCATTTAGACTATGATTGTATTTCCATCCCCGCGACTTTGTGAGCGTAAAATAAGCATAGGCCTGTTTAAACCCTCCCGCTGTGGGTAGTAAAGAATATCGGGCTGGGTATATCTATGCAGTTTTGTTCCGCAACCGTAGGAACCAATCCTGTGTTCTTTCCCGGAGGTCTATCTCGGTTTCGCGGTTGTGGATCGCAACTTTTTCTCGCCTCTTTTCAGGAATTAAAACTATTTGTGGTCCCGGATTTGTATACAAAAGTTTTTTGGGAATAATTCCCGTTCCCGTGGGAGTTTCGCAAAATCCCTGCTTATCGGTCGTTTACATTATCTGAAGAACACACTGTCCAAATTTCAGCTAAAACAAAGAAGCGGTTAACGATTTCTTACACAAACTTGCACCCGCCCTTGAAAGTGGATATCTGGGATAAAAGTATCCCATGTCATTTTGTAGACTTCAATCTACCTCTGTACCAAATATTAGCTCAATAGGGTCACCGGTTCTAAATTTCCCATTCAAACTTCGACCCCCCTTTACCCCCCCTTAAAAGTAAATTTCTGACATAAAAACTATTCAATGTTTCTAATCACAATCCCAACAATCGTTTTACAAAATTTCAGCTCAATCGGTTCAGCGGTTACGGATTTGCATACAAATGTTTTTCGGGAATAATTCCCGTTCCCGAGAAAATTTTGAAAAATCGCTTCTTATTGCACGATGAAATCTTCCAAGGAATACGCTGTCCAAATTTCAGCTCAATCCGTCCGGCCGTTTGGGCTGTGCGTTGATAGCACGAAAGTGTACGAACGATTTTATACACAGTGACTGGTAAATCACTTAAAAGCTTCAAGGATATGATAAATTATATAATCACATTATGTTTACAATTAACAAACAAAGACAATACTAATACATTTAAGAGAAAATCTTATTTGAATTAATTCGCCATGTCCCAAACAAAATGGTTAAACTACTGGCGAACAGCTGACGCAGGTAGGTAAGTAAAGCTACATACAAAGTAGGTATCGACAACACCGACAAAGGACGCGATCTGTGACGCGACATAGCTACGCGATGCTACACACTCACGTGATGTTAAGCGATGATGCGGCCGCATGTGGTAGCAGACTAAACCTAGAAGGCGGGATAAATCCTTTCCTGGCTTCACTGAGCTTATTTTCCTTTGCTGGTTATCAATACAAGCCGCAATAGAAATCCGCAGTAAAATTAAACCCGCGAAATAACAAATTGAATTTTAAGACTAAAATACTCATCGATGAAAGGAAATACCTTAAAAGCGTCTAAACGCGCGCGCTCTGGATAAATAAATTAGGCTTAGTAACTAAATAATAACTAAGTAGGTAGGTATGATCCGTTTTTCCTTCATACTTTACCTGGCTTAGGACAGGCAAAAATACCAAGGTAAGTGGACAATGACATATCAAAGAAATCCATATTAATCGTTCAGATATTAGGTACATTATTACCTATTTATTATCGATACCTACCAGCTGACCGAATATGCCGCCACAGGTTAGATTGTAGCGCGCTACGACCGCGATTTGTGCAAATACCTACCGCATCGCAAAAGATTTTGAAATGTGAATAAATAATAATGATTTTGTAATATGAATTATGTTCTTATTTGATATTTTTTGTCAAAATTAGATAGGTAGGTACCTATTTTTACGAATCGTGGACTGGGTACTCTGTTTCAAGGTTCTAAGTTTTAAATGCACGTCAAATTAAAACCGCAATAGAAAGCCACGCTAGTCGTAGCTTTCTGTAGTTTTCTGTAGCTTCTGTACAAGATAGCCGGTCGGCTGGTAGATTTCGATAAAGTACCTACGTAAGAGGGCTACAAACCTATTAGGTACCGACTATGACGGTGATTTTTGCGTATACCTATTGTTTCCGCCGGGAGGTCTGCGTTATACAAAATTACAATCGGAAATCATGAACAACGGAACAGAACCCACTTACCGGACGGAGAGCCGCCGACCGCTCGTGTCCACCTCAGGGAGGCAGGTGGCAGGACCACTTCCACGATAATTGTACAAGAAACCACTGGCTCAGAGGTGCCGGCACACAGTACACACTTAGGGGCACACCCACGAGACGCGTTAAAATTATACGACGCAGCGTGCTTCTCGCTCGGTAACGTTCGGACGACTGACGTTCGCGGCGGCGATGCGGGCGCGGGTGCGCAGAGACGCTTGTGGCGGTGTGGCGCGGGCGCGGGTCGGCGTGCCACAAAGGGCGCCGGTGCGGAGTAGCGGGGGATAGGCGCGTGTGAATCGGGCCGTTTAGATTACAAATACTTTATAGAACACATAGGATATTTTACCCAAAATTTAAGTACCTATTTTTATATTTTTTTTAGAATGAGAATCGTTAACTGAGTTCCCTGTTTTAGGCTTCTAAGTGATTTACCAGTCACCTGTATAATAAGATTTTTCCAAAGGCGTTAGCACATTTTTCCTGCTTAAGCCTAATAAAAAATGTTCAGATGCTTGTCAATAAGATCCTCCAAAGCGAGAAATATAATTGAATGAAGTCGTCTTTTTAATGACAGTTGGAGCTATCTGAGTGACTCCCCGCAGACAATAGAACCAGTTAATTCGATTTGTAAGTCCAGCTGAGTGAAATTATGAAGCTTTCACTATTCCAACATTTCAACCCGTAGAATGTAGCATTAATAAAACATGAATGCATAGCACAAATCTTGAATGTAAATAAACACATTTGCATAAAAGCATTATGGTCGAGGAACTGAGTTGATTACATTGAAAATTTAAAGAATGGAATATTTCTATCTGAATAACGTCAATATTATTCAGAATATGTATTGATTGGGTAACGAAATGTAATTTTTTATCAGATTTATCTACTAGCAATGCCTCTAGTGTATACATAGGCGATCGTCTCTATCTACTTTTAATTAGGTATATAAAAAAATATTTTTTATCCATTAAGAAAATGTCAAGTTCTTCAAGTTTAAGCTAATCCTTGAGGAATTCTAACTTCCCCACTTAATTTTCTAATGCAAATTACTTTTATAGGAATGAGTGAATGAGCAGAAAATATAAGAAAGGGATCAAACAAAAAGCTCCAAATCGGTTCATACACAGTGGAGTTATGAGGTCACGTAACAAGCATTTTTGTGAACCTTACTATCAAAAATCTCGAGAATATTTACGAGTATGTGTGGGCATGAATACACACTATATACTTACTGAAGCGGTACGTAGTAGCATCATTTTTCCTCAATGGTATTCTGTTTCCTTAAGACTTCACACATTATTTTACGTGTGTCTGCGTTCGTTACGTACGATCTATATAGAGTGAGGATGTATTACAACGCCTATCGGCTAGACGGTTTTGTATCCAACGAGATATGAAGTGAAGTGATCCAATACAAGGAAAACATTTCACAGTCCAATGAAAATAACGCAAGTTTTCCGACGAGGGCGCGACCAAAGTTGGCGTTTGTTGACATTCAATTTCCTACTAACTTTGAAATCAGGGTACTAATGGACGTTTAGGAAAGAAAAATGCGAGTTATAACTTGAATTATGAGAATTTCTTTTTCTCACGATCTCTTATAGGTCTATGTAAAGGCACTTCAGTGGAATTATTTAGTAACTTTTAAGCTTTTAAGTGCTGATTGAAATTTGCGTTCCTACCTATAGCGTTTAGTAGCTCATAGCGTTTAATATTATCTTTGTAACTGCCATTGTGATCCCATGGACTGTGACATATTGTTTACATCATGAGAACAATAGGTAACTATTACTTATACAATAACCAGTTGACTCCTGCTACTTTGTTTGCGTCTGTATAAAAATACCTAACGACTCTGTCTCATAATTATGTTGGTTACTTGTTCACGCTGAAATGGCTCAATGGATTAAGTTGAAAGTTTAAATCCTAAAAGAGCACTTACACTACTTTTCAGCTGCTAAAACCGCTGAGCGTGTCTAGTCCTACTTGAAGGAGAAAGTTTGTGTGTGACTATGTGAGTGAATATGTTTTTTACTTATTCATAGAAAATTCACTGAACCGATTGAGTTGAACACGGGTTATATTTATCCCAATTTTCCGGAATACGCAGGTAAAACTGCTGAGCGTAGAGCTAGTTTTAATTAAAACCAACTCAAAGATAAGTCTATCACAATTTTAATGCGACAGTCGTCAACTTAAATTATTTTCGAAGGAGCAGTGAAATATTTACAGACGCTCTTTTCCTTATTTGTTAAAAATATAATTAATGTTCAGAATTAATAAATGTTTTTGAGACGATCAAGTATGAGAGACTTGGCACAGACAACGCGGTGAAGCAATTAGCATCTCATCGCCTGAAGCGAAGCCACGTTAACCGCAGTGGATGTCAAATGTAACTGTACTGAGAGTAACTCAAATTGAAGATCGTTCATAGAATACAAGGAGAATAAAATAAGTACTTTTAGAACATAATATGTGTACAAAAAATCTCTCTCATCATCAGCCTACATTCGTCCACTGATGGACATAGGCCTTTCCTATGGCACGCCACTCAACTCGATCCGCTGTCTTCCTCCTCCACCCACTACCTCCTTATCAGCCGATAAAAACGCTGGACACATTTATTTTGTAAATACAAAATTAATTTTATATGTGCTTTATTGATAGGTATAGATAAATATAAATCCAGTTCGTTGATGAAAAAAAGCTCTTATAAAGTACACTTATGTATAGAACACTTAAAACACAGTCCACAACCTAAGTAGGTACAGTGTAACCATTTTTAAATTGCATGTCGTTCTCGTGATAGTTGGAAACATTAAATGTGGCTGCTAGATGCATTTAGTTAATGGTTGGACTCTACCCACGCGTTTTAAGAATAAATTGAATTGAAAACTATTCCTAACTTGCAACAGCTGAGGAATATCCTCTACGTGTTATTTTAGGACTCAGCATCTATCTACCTAAATGACAATCTGTTTTAATAAGTCTGTTTTAATCTTTAATCACAGAAAACCCAGTGAAATGAAAAAGGGCGCATTGTGATTTGCTACGATTTACGATCAATAATATCGTAATTGAGAGCTTTCTTCTCATTCAAGGCCTGAATTGATTACATTATTTAATGACTGTAAGCTCTTATTGTTCTGTAATTTATTCTTATAAGTATTTGAATTAAAAAACAATAAATGAAAAAGTACATTTTAGTAAAAGTTCTATTTATTATAACAGTCTTATCAAAAATATAACAATACTATACCATAATACGGTTAAATATTGAACCTGTTCATTTTCATTGTTCGTCTTTTTATTATTAAACGGTTTTATTTAGCTTACTCCGTTTGTTTTATTCATTTTTCTTGGGTCAAATTTGGTAATTGAAATTTCACCGTCTTCCTGTCAACCGATTGATCTGAAATTTGGTATGCGCCTTTGGTTCTGGTGACAATACAATTATGTATATTTAATATTATTGTAAATTCAAGATGGCGGCCGCTACAAAATGGCGGATAACGTATTTTTTTTTCAATCCCATCAATATGGGTATCAAATGAAAGGGCTTGACAAATAGAATACATTGTACTAAAAAGCCTAAAAATAAAAAAGGTAAAAAAAGTTTTTAAGTTAAACGGTTTTATTGTAAATATGTACTAAAAGCTAAAAAAATAAAATCGTGAGGCACGTCAAATATCTAAATCTCTAATGAACATTTTCACTGAAAGTTGTAGATATTTGACGTGCCTCACGATTTTATTTTTTTAGCTTTTAGTACATATTTACAATAAAACCGTTTAACTTAAAAACTTTTTTTACCTTTTTTATTTCTCAACAAAACATGCCAAGTCAATCAAAGTTAAGCCAAATAATACCAAATTTCCTATACTCACAACTTGATTGGTTCTCCTAAGCTCTCTTAAGTGTATCAAGAACGTACGAGCGCATAATCAGATCGTTCCTTATTTAATGGAGTGGAGGAACAAGTAGGTATCTTACTTACATTACAGGCGCGGCAAGGAAAGTGCTATGGTAATTGCATTTCGTCGCCCGAAGCGAGGCGGACCGCAAGACGAATCTAACACGATTTACTAAGCTCTAAGTAACTTAACTCTGTACAAACAACGAAATAACTGGGCAAACAAATTTTAGGATGTTTGTGGATCGCGTCGTATAAATTTACGATGTCGCAAAACGCATAGTGGAATTTTGATGCAGTTTTAACTATCTATCTCGTAAACTAAAAAAAATTCGCCTAGTATTTCATTATTCTGGGCCGAATCGTTTTTGCGATGCGTTGTCACACAACAGTGTTGTTGTAGTATCATCATTTTGTATAATATATATATTATAATTTTAACAATAATTATAATTCAATTCTGAAATAATAATTTATTAATTTGAAAATAATATACATGATCTAAAACTTACAAATACTAACAAAACTTGCACGTGTACAAGAGTTGGAGCTTAATATATTACGTAACGGGTTTTCCTTAATTAAACGTCAATCCTTAATGGGTTGTTTCACTAACCCATAGTTGGAGTTTTCCTTTCGACAAGAAAAGGACCAAAGGACCTCTTACAAAGCATTATTTCCCTGGAACTAATAAAGTTGGATTCTTATTATTATAGTATCAAATCAAATAATTTACGAAAATTCGATTTTTTCGGACGGCATAAGTTACGAGGTTATTCTCTAATTTTTACTTTATATATAAAGCTCTAATTATTACTTTACTTTTAACTGTATTCACTACGATTATTCTTACTGAAATGTTTGCTTGACCTCTTCGCTTTCATCTTCCTAGATCGGTACTAAATTTCAGCTCAATTGAGTCAGCCATTTAGGCATGATAATACGAGTATAATACACAGACATAACTTTGCACATATATTTAGTAGAATTTTCAATGCTCTAAGAGCCATTTTGGGAGCATTGACAATATTTTTATTATGAATCAAAGTTTAAGGGCGCAAGAAATTGGAACCTTTTCACGTAAGTTGTTACACTGATATTACCCAAGTCGTGCCGACACACTTTGCTATCAATAAAGGATAAACCTCAGAGCCGCCGCAGCGACCTCAAGTGGGGCTGAAAACTTGAAACATTAATTGGAAAAGTTCCGTCAAGTTTCAGGTCAACAGAACAAAGATGGGTATTTCCTGCGAATACGTTGTTTACATCTCACTTGTAGCAGATTAACGTTCTGTTATATTTATATTCAGTTGTTCTCTTTGTTTTACGCTTATTTTTTGACTAATGTCTTTTACATCCGGCACGAATTGTTTTCGGAAAAAAATATAGCAGATATTCGCTCATGGATTCAGATACACGGGATGATATACTATTATTCTGACGATTAATACTATTAAGGGAAATCTGAAAGTGTATGTAACACAATGCAAATGTATCATGAAACACCACTCGTACTCGTACTCGTATATAAATTTTTGTTTTGAAAATTATATTTATTTCGTCTTTTGATCATACGTTATTTTCCACACAAAAGTTATGAAATTAATAATATTTATATCGATATAGTGCTCGTAGCCAAGCGTCTCTTAAGTACGTATTTATTTCAGTTCAGGAAAGAGTTTAAAATGATATTCGCTCTTCTTTATACAGCAAAAGCTACTTCCACGTTTGATTTATTTAGATGAAAGGTACTCGTAGAGAAAGTAGGACTTTTATAGTGAGAAAATACAATCAAATGATATTCACTCTGAACGTAGGCAGCTAATAAATCTAAAGTAATGGGCTATCTAAGGATTAATGTCAGGAAAGCGTTGAAAGCTTTTACCATTATCTATTAATCTACATTTATATGGTAGCTACGTGGTACGTTCAGATTTGCAGAAAGAAACTATATTGGAAGAAACTGAGGCATTTCTGTGGTTTTACATGGCAGTAGTGTATCATTTTCAATATTAATAAAGAATATTATATATATCTATTACGCAACTTTATTCCTACTACTTCGAAACTTTGTGTGAAATTTTGTTTGTAGTTTTGGTGGGTAAAAAAGTAATGTTAATTTATCTGAAGAAGGCACTTTTAACAATTATATAATTTATTTATCAATATACCTACAAACGTCAAAATTTAGGTACATATTTTTTTTAAAATCTCGTATTTTACAAAGTTTGTTATCGAAAATTTAAAACAATTTTTTTTTTAAATGTTTCAGCCTAGGTATTTGTAATATTCAAGTAATTGTAAGAGCAAGCAATAGCACCGCTTAACAAGTATGTTTAGACACGTTTCACTTCAAAAGGGGATGTAAAGCGATACCAATTACCATATAGATAACGCAATCCAGTACTTAACGATCTCCATGAATGTGAAATTGTTTTCAGCATGTGTCTTAAGTCTTATGGCTCTACACTGAAAGGTAATTCTCTCACACATGCCAGAATGTTAATGTAGGTACATTTTATGTATAATAAAAAATGTATAATTTTATGTATTAGTATTTGAAAATAAAAAGCAATTTTGTCGTTGCTACTTCGAAAAATTAGTAAAATTTTTAGAACACCCTGTAAGGGAATTTTGATGAAATGTTAAATGTGGCATTTTAAGTTGGCCCTACTATAAAGCTCAAAATTTTTATCATAGAATTTCTGACAAACTACAAGATGTGTATTAAAAAAATAAATATTTAAAAAAATGTTTTGTTAAAGCCCATTTAAAATTCATATTATAAGTGCGATGGGTATTAAAGAGGAAACAACAAATTTCTACATGAAAACTTTTTTTCACATCAATGTCTTATTGAGTAAATTGCCTTTATTGACAAAAAACAAAGTAGCTTTCGAATTTAGGTACCTACTATACAATTGTGTACCATCAAAGTTCAAAACACTTAGTTTAAACTAAAACAGTTACAATCACACTGCAGCCAACGTTACATATTAAAAGTAATCACCTCTCGCAATGGAGCGGTTAACGTTTTCGTTCCACTTACCCGTCGCCATGGGATATTTTAGCCAAGTGTCCTCTTTTCATCGAGCTTCGGACACATTCGCAAATGTATGAGTGTTTCTACAAGTATAAAATAATCAAAACAAAGAGCTCTGACAAACGATACGTTGAACCCTATATTTTATGTTACTTAGTAAATATTAGGTATATCATGTGAGTATTTGGATGCGTGTTTGTTGTCTCTTTTTCTTTTTCACAGACTCAAGCTCCTTTGAATTATGTTTTTTTTCTGTGATAATATAAAAAAAAGTAATTTCAGTGGGAAAGCTGCTAGTCTGCTAGGCGTTTATCTGTAAGCGAAATATTTTTGTAATATAGGTAGTTAAGACTACCCAACCGATTACCAAGAAATATCGTACACACATTTTCAGGGGTACAGAAGAGGAAAAAAGCAACTAGAGCTTAGGAGAATACCTACTCGCTTCTATCGTGGGTATTTTACGCCAAAGCAAAGGGATAGGACGTTTAAGGGGATTTTATATAGTTTCAAGTAATAATACAGGATTTAAAAGATTGATATAGCAACTTTTAGTACGAAAAATAAATGGGCGCAGCTAGTATATCGGAGGTAGGTAAAATGATCAAAACAGAGTGCTCTGACAAACGATATTCGTACGTAGAGTGATTTATATACGAAACATAATATTCGTGTTTACGCTAATTTTATTGACGAACACACGAATAAAATACGACGATATACAAATAGAACAGAATCTCATAAGCCGGATTAATTTTGTTGCAGATTTCGGGGCATGAAATTGCCGGGGCTTAATTACACTTTTGCGCAAATATTGGACGGTATCAAGATAGTACGATATTAAATTCAAAAATTAAAAGGCCCTTCTGTGATATTTAATAATCCGAATAATCCATAAACAAGATGTATTTGCTTAGGTTTAGGTATGTTTCGAAAGAGAAACAATCGAGTTCAATAGGTATCTAATGAGTAACAATAAACTTTACTCAAAACTGTTAATCAAATTGCGGCCCTGAGGCTTAGGGTTTGGTATATAAAGGTTCTTAATTTATGGGATTCTTCTAATATATTTAAACCATTTAGAAAAATAATTATATTTCAAAGGATTATTTCTCAGAAATGTAAATGGGACCCTATTTAAATTTTTTTTTAATTATTCAAGCGGTTTTCAACCTACGAATCAAACTTGCTTATTCAAAGTGCTTGATGTTTTTAATTCTCTCGTTTTATACAAAAAAATAAAAGCCCGTTTTATTTCAGCAGAAAACACATCGAGAAATACTTATTTAAATAAAACAATGCCTTAACAGATACAAAGGAATTGCGACAAAGTAACCGCTTATTTAAAATCTCGTATAACTTACTTCTTAGAAGACTCTTGTTGGAGTCTCATTAGCGCAACAAGATTTTTCTTTTGTACAATTCTAAAATTCCTTTACTTTTTATTCTAAAAGTACCTACCTATTTAGCTTTTTACTGAGAACAAGGCTTATAAAACGAGTACCTTATAACATAAAAATGGCAACAAAAAAAGACAATGACGTTTTTGTACAATATTTAAAAATTATTTAGTAAAATAATCACCATTTTGGTCCATCTAACAGGAGACTAGAACTAAGTAGGTACTAAAGTAGTATTAATGTTTACTACAATACAATAAGAATTCTATTTACAATAGTACACAAGGGTGCGTTACCTAAAGAAAATTATTTAGAATACCTAGATTAGATAACGCGTTATTAGAAACGCTACAATAAAATTGTAAACTTAGATTTAAATACATATACAATTTTTATTATAAAAAGTGTAAGAATTGGCGGTCTTATCCCTAAAAGAGAGCTCTTCCGTACAACCAAACAGATAAGAGAAAATAATTTTCGGACGACGGTGGTAGACGGTGCAAGATTTATAGGGAAATAGGTGCCTTACTTCTCAAAAGCTTTTACTTTTAGTTTGCAAATTGACCCTTGAAAATACCTTGTGTTATTTCAGGGGTTAAGTTCAAACTATCTAGACTTGAAGGCCGCTTGAGGGCTCATTGCTTGAGAAGTTACTAAACATCTACAGAAACTTTTGTATTTCACGTCACTCACATTTCACTTCGTCCATCTACAAATTTCCCATCAAAAGTTATTTTAAAAGCTTTGCAAATTACGTGGGCACTTGAATTCTCATTGTTCATACGGCATCCGCTTTTGCGCTCATTAATTTATAAATAGGTTTTACATTTTATGAACGCTTGCGAAATTAGTGGAACAGTTTGAACGTGGTTCAAAATCAATTCACAATGGCATCAACACTTTCCTATTACCTACTTATAGTTTGATTAGCGTATGCTCACGGTTTTGCCTGCGTGGAGACATCCGTTCCTAGCAAAAGTCTACATTGTAAAGTCCTTCTGTGTTCCAAATTTCAACTCAATCCGTTCAGCGGTTTAGGCTGTGCGTTGATAGATCAATCAGTCAGTTATTCAATCAGTCACTCTTTTCTTTTATATATTTAGAAGATTTAATAAGGATGCTGTCCAAGATAAAGGTAGACTAACCCGTTAATTAAAACCCTGGGAGGCACTGTGTCTGATAAGGGCACTCATGATGTTTACCATCACGCATCTTATTCGTCACTCATTGTCAACCTTTTTCGAGAAAAAGGGTAAAAGGTCGAGAATGCCATTATCTCGACTTCGAAACGGACACGGTTTAAAATACGGGGGTTTCTTTGCCTTGTGGGCCGGGTGAAATACCCTACTAATATTATAAATGCGAGTTCGGATAGACAGATGTAGGACTGTATGGGTGTTTGTTACTATTTCACACCTATATGTCTAGACTAATTGGGCTGAAATTTGGTATATGTAGGAAGCATAGACAGTAGAATTACACATAGGCTAACCCTTTTCAGCGGGTAAAACTACTGTCTATCACTAGCAAGTCTTCTCTATATACCATATTATATGGTGCTTTATACAAGCGAGACAACGAGCTTTACATTCGCCTGATTTTTACATTTTATAGTCTATTTTACAGTCTTACTCTTAGCCAACGTTAACTTTGTCTACAATATAATCTAGTAAATAAAACATGTCTCCCAGAACTCATTTTCACGCACGAATCGACTCTTTTTCTCACATTTAATTTCAATGATTTTACAGGAAAACTTCTATATACTACACGAGACTGCATTGAGTTTATCAATCCATCCATGTGATATGTCGACATATTAAAAGTCAGACACAAATTCCTTCATGATGCAAAATATTACGGATGAAAGGGCCAATTCCGACCTAACATGTAATTTTGTTGGATATTTGTGTACCTTATCAGAGCGACGCAAGCTCTAATAAACTTTATCACCACTTTTGTGTCAGAACACTGATAGATAATGTATAATGTACCTACATGTGCAGTTATATCTACAGCCGATAATGAAGATATGTGCTTACGAACGCATGAATATTTAATTTCAACCGATAACCAAATTAATTTTTGCGAGCGGTGATAGCTTATCAATGTATATTGATGTACATCGTATATTGTGTTATACATATTATGTAAGGTACATTTATAGGTTCATCCTACAATCATATAAAGTGTATTATTGCTGAAATTTGGGTGGTATTATTTTAATATATGTATTTTCAGTTATTTTGTCGTATTTTAGTATTATTCTCAGTAGATTTAAATCTATGTTGTCTGTTAAGTCGGTTTTATCATTACATAATATAAGTTATAATAGTCATTCCAGTCTAAGCTATGAACGAAATTTCATCTGAATTTTTTCAGCTATTTGGGCTTAAAGAGGTAACAAACCAGTCGCAAGGATAACCTTTACGAATATACTTTAGCATTTATAATATTAGTAGGAATTATGTAAATGGTTAAACGTCGATTTCAGTATGATTAAATTAATTTAAAAATTAAACATACTAAGCCATGTATGAAATATAAAATGTGTTTTTATAATATAGTTAGTTATGACTTGTCTTAAATAATCAAATAAATGTTACAAAAACAACTATGTGTTTTGCATTTATAAGTGACTTATATAATAAAGAAAAAAACTTACTACTACGTTTTAATAATTTGAGAGAAAATACAATTGTTAGCATCTGTTGCTTCCAGAAACACTCGCGCCTTTGGATATCGTCATAAAAATAAAATCTCAATAAGAGAATGGGAAATGGAAATACGGGTAATATGAGAGAGTTTATGGGCCACATATCTTTATAGTGCCAATAACGATGAATTAATACTTTTTATATAGGAAACTACTTCTTCCTTAATCACCACTTATCTTAATGAATCTACAAAACTACCACTCAAGTATTTAAGCTCTTAGAACTTACCTCACTCAATTATCCCGCGTTGCCACATTTTCATTAAAAGCGAATAAACCATAAAGTTCAACACCTTAAAACATTTAATTAAATTCTGATAAGAATATTTTTTTAACTGGAAAGTTTACTTCACTGAAAGCATTCCCGATCAATACCTGTCAAGAGTTTGTTAAAAAATAGTTGCCTAAAAACATTACAGATTTATTGAGCAGGAGGCGTGCGCTGTCTCCCGTAGTTCAGTTAGTACTGATCAACATTCAGACTGACAGTATATTCACTGAACCAAGTTCAGGGTTTCCACGCGATAACTGTGATGCGCACGTTTCCCATTTCAGCTTCCTATAAGAACCGTTTTACACGTCTTGTTAGAAACCGGCGATGTATTCTTATAAGAATCGTGGATTTTCGTTCGTCATTTCATGAAATGAGCAGTAGTGGGATACAATGGCAGTAAAGCTGCGGTAAGCTCACATAAACAAGACACGGTCATCGGGCAAAGCGACAAGAATAAAGTTCGCAAACGTTTCGTCCGTGGGTTTTCATAAGCAGTGCTATTCCGAATTCTTACCATCTTCTTATTAGAAATTCATGAAGCATTTGCGCTGAAAGTAATAATCATACGAGAGCTTTTAGTTGATTGTTTTGGGATGAAACTTTGCATTATTCAACTTGATTCAGTCTTGATGAATGTTGTCTTTTGTTTCTCTCTACCAACATAATACACACAACAGCAGCACACACACAGCCGTCTCTAATTTAGCCTTTGGAGCGCCCTCACTGACCATTTGCCTAATACAGACTTACTAACGATTAATGACAATAAAATCTATTTAATCATGCTTTTTGTAGTCAGGATTTATTTAGTTTATTAAGCTTAAAGCTATTATTTTCAATTAGGTTAGGCGTTGTTTAAAACTGTAGGACATGAGTAAGAGTGTACAAAGCTAGCAATATTGTAATTCTGAAGAATATATATTGTTTGCCTAGACGCTATAATGTAGACAATCTTGCAAGTAGGGCACGAGTCAACAGGCGGCGGGATCCAGGTTGTCACATATTAAGCAACCCAAATAAATAATAGAGACAGGACACGTGAGCAAAAATAACACGGGTGACAGAATGTTCATATATCTCTATAACTGATATGGGTATTTACTTACTTAGAATATGAAAACCCTCCTTGCACACTTATTTTTAATCTAGCCTTGAAATGGACACTGTTGCGTCGTAACCCTACGAATTTGTTAATGACGTTTTGGAAACAAAATCAACCTGACTTCACTGTTGGTAAGTAAATACATAGATGACAAATAGAAAGAAACAAATCTTGAAGCGACAGAACTCTCGTAACTAAACACTTTGGGTGCGAACCTGAATAATTAATTGTCTTCTTTATTTGCTTTTCTACGTGGTAACGTACCTGGTAAGTTTAATATAAAATATAGGATGAGTATATTAATATATTACGAGTAATCATTTTATGTTGATTATAATTCATTAAAATAAATTTAGAAGTACCTAGGAAGATAAATAAGGAATAGATACCTAATCCCGTGGAGCTTGGACACATTGTTCTTCAAAAGGCGTGTCAACGATCTTGACTGACATACTCGCAATACTTTTACCCTCGCGGTGATCTCACTCTCGGCTCAACCTTTTCCTAGGGAGGGTTCGGGGGCTATTTAAAATTATACAATTCGCATACAATATTGTTTTGTTTTATAACAATGAATGGTATTCTGAATGATAAGCTTGCCGACAAAAGGAAGTGAATCTGTTTCATCGTAGATACTCGTATCAAAACCTTCGTCCAGTTAATTATTCAATGATTCCAAAAGGTGTTTTCAGCCGTCACTGACCTTTTGACGTAATAGTTAATTAAATTTAAGAAGAAATCCTCTTAATTGAACCTGAGAGCTTTTTATAATTATGAATTTTTCCATTTTCATCCTTAACTTGATGAATTCTCCCTCAATAATGACGAGGAAAATCGTTATGAAAAATCCGCGCCAATTTTCTTTTATGTCTGGTGAAAATAGCCTCGTTTGATAGCCAAATAATGCTGTTAAAAACGTATAATGTTTGTGCTAAAAGAAAAGAGTCGGACTTAGTAATTGAAAGCGCATTTTTGCTGACATTAAAAAATAATGTAGGATACATTTTATATATATTATTTTGCTTGATATCAGTAAGTCAAAATGAATTTTTAATTTTACGACCTTAAATGAGTACCTAGATTTTATT
Organism: Hemithea aestivaria; assembly: GCA_947507615.1. NCBI lineage: Eukaryota > Metazoa > Arthropoda > Insecta > Lepidoptera > Geometridae > Hemithea > Hemithea aestivaria. The sequence continues at coordinate 6,722,314 of OX382332.1, read as the reverse complement.
TTATGTGAAAAACCGTGTTTTATTGGGTGTGCATAAATCCAACTCTTTCAAAGCTTGGAATGACGATTTTTTTTTTGTTTTGTTTTTTTTGGGCTGCCTTTCTTTATTGCCGTAGTCTAAATATATAAAAGGAAAGAGTGACTGACTGATCTATCAACGCACAGCCCAAACCACTGGACGGATTGGATTGAAATTTGGAACACAGATAGGTTTTAGGACGTAGACCTCCGCTAAGAAAGGATTTCACCACGCGGGCAAAGCCGCGAGCGTAAGCTAGTAGATAATATGAGATTAGTTAGAGATTAGAGACTATAAAGCCACGACTGTAGTTTTATAGCACAAACTCTTATTGTAAAGTGAAATTGAGGAAAAAAGAATAAAATTTCATGTTAAGTCCACAAAGCCAACATTTTATTTAGTTCAATAATATTATACAAATCAAGGCAGTTGTTAACCGTTACTTTTTACAAGAACATGATACTTTCTTTATAAGAAACTCTTAAAATAATGTTTTCCATGACATACATGACAAGAGCATACAAAAGTACCTACACATTATTTTATGCAACTCGAATACTGAATCGTAAGTGATGCTTTAACATATTAAACATAGAAAATAAATTTTAATATTCTATGTAATGTACCTATTGTATGATACAATGTTGTTGTTGTTGATACAATCCATAAATACATGTAAAGATACAAGTAATTATGTTTATTTTATATTTTTAGCAAAAAAAACCTTTCAAATATGTGTTTTTACTAATTTCTTAGCACCACAATTTTTATGTTTCTTTCTGCTAACAAATGAGAAGATTTATTTTATCAAATAGATTTTAGGATTCTTACATTATGGCAGATTAAGTAATACATAAAAGATGCTTAAGTTATAAAAGTTAGCTCTAGCATTGCTTAATATTTACTCTAATATGGCAATAATTATGGCAATTATTATATTATTATGATAGAAAATTAGTATTTCGGATTATCTAACTAGATAGGTATAGTAGGTACATTTATTTTGTTAGTAGATAGGTACATTTATTGTCTACGTAAGCGTTAATTTTAAATTGTAAAGTCTGTTAAATACGAAATTAATGTTAATTTTACCCTCATCATCGATTCAAAGGACCCTTTATGTGGATTTTCATACCTTAAAGGTATAAATTTCTCTATAATAGTAGAAACGGAAGACCGTTCATTTTCTTTTGTTAATATTATCAGTTCTACGGTAAAAACTCATTTTCTATATGATGTTAAGATATTTTTAGAAATATCTTCATGCAACTTGTAGACTTCACGATTATAAAAATTATGTAAAACTTGCAATAATTAATGTTAATTTTGATTGTTATACAAAAAAAATGCTCAAAATACCTGTTCTGCTAGTCTTACATTAAATTCAATTCATAGGAACCTTACACTTCAGTTCAAGATCTAAAAAAGTGATCTATAAATGTGTCACTTATTAAAATATCCAACCAAAATCAAATAATTAGTTTTAGTTGTAGTGATCTTATTTCATACATTTACGTATATAACATCAAATATAATAATTAAGTACGTATAGAAGTTTATAACTAAAACTCATTAGGTATATTTATGCATGGCTAAGGAACATTTTATTTTAACTATGTGCATTTAGACATTACAAAATCTTACATTTTGACTTACTATAAAGAAAAACAGTCGTAAACATAGAATAAGGAAATAAATATTAAAGCGTTAAACAATTAGTTACACAAGAGGGAAGAGAGAAAAGTTGTAGAATAAGTTAGTCTAGGTATATTACGTCAATTTATAAATAGAAACTTAGCTTAAATAACAATAAATAAAATAATCTTAAGGCACAGTTTTAGGTACCAAGATCACAATTTCATCAATTTCTAACGATTTGTAAGTAGATAAAAGGATTAGAGTCATGGAATGTCTAGTTTCAGCTACGGATAGGCTCTGTAGAAATATACGACAATAGTGCTCGGATCCACTCGATCTAACACAATTCAATTATAATATCAATATGACCCTTCAGATTCGCTAAACATAATTATAATAATTATAATTTATACACAGATATAAGCGCATACATTAGTATTTCTGCATTGTGCAGAATAACAATACCGACAGAATGTACAAATTATATTCTCGCGTTCTAACTACATAACGTGCAAATCTCGCATCGATCGTCTTAACTACTTAATAAATTAATTCTTACAACGTTCAGTAGGTAAGTATAAGTGTTCGTCGTACAATAGAAACGTTTCAACGTCCGGCATCTTATTTACAGTAGACACTCACTATTTACACCGTTCGGTTTATTTACAAGGCGTCCGAGCGCGTCCCGCAGAGTTCGAGTCCGGCCTGTCGCGGGCACATTCACTAGCGATACCTATACGAGGAGGGCAGGACGAAGTCTCCGACGGCGTAGAGCGCGCTGGCGTACCAGTGCACGCCGCGCGTCTGGCCCGAGCCTCCCCACGCCGACATCCAGCGCAGCGGCGCCATGGCCGCGTGCGCCAGCGAGTGACTCCTCACCAGCGCGTAGCACGACGCCAGCGCGTCGTCCACTATGATAGTCCCCGCTTTAGTGAGCGGTGCGTACACGCCGCGTTTCACCACGTAGTTAATCCTGGCGACGCGCGAGGGCCGCATGACTCCGGCAGGCCCTCGCGTGAGGAGCACGTCACCGACCTCCACCTCGGAGGCGAACACCTCCCGCCACCCGTCCGCGGCGGCTAGTAGGAGAAGGTGAGAAGGCGTCGTCGTGATACTGACGCCGTTCTCGGCGGTCACTTCAACAAACCGCCGCGTCGCATTCGGATCTCGATCGATGAATGTGAGCACCTGGAATAGAGACATTTGCTTATTAATAAAAAGTAAAAAACACGTGTTCTAAGTACATAAAGAATTTATGTCTAAATACGTCATTAATTAGTGATTATAACAATACCTCTGAATATACAAGTTTTCCATCTTCCCCAGCGGCGAGCACCATGTCACCTTTCTGTAGGGTGTCGATGTGACGAGAACCGTTCTGTGTGTACACCACAGAACCAGAAGGAAAGCACCCAGCGCCCGTTCCCACAGAAGATTCTGGAATAATAAAATATAAATTTATTAATGTGATAAATAGAGGCTAGAAACATTTAAAAAATCTATTAATAGAAACGTTCTCATAATAGATATTTAACTCAATATTGATAGGTCATAAACTGCATCAGGTAAAGTTATTCGACATGGAGCATCATCCATAAAAATATTAAATGGGAATAGCATTCATCAAACGAGCTTGCGTGCCGTAACTACATGAGATTCGAAAGCAATAAAATAAACTTGAGAACATAAAATCGTGCAAGGGTCGCTAGTAAATTAGCTCGGAGCAGTCATATCCCTTTAAGGAATAACGAGATTTCTCTACGCCCGTAATTAAAATCGGATAAGATTCAAGACAAAAGAGAACGGATTGCCTCCCGCCGGTGAGGTTATCGGTAGCCTCCAAACGACTCGCGATCCTTTTGCTGCGAAACGTTTTATAATCCTCTCGGTCCACATTGGATTTCGTGCCTTCGCAGATATTTAATCTCACAAACACACAGAGTCTTTTCAATTAAATCCGTAGAAAAACTTTTTAAGCGTCGGATATACTAATTCAATCCTTTTTACGAATCCTATGGATCCATTGTTTGCTTCTGCCAAAAAACGAAGACTTAAATTAAACATCCATTCCTATCCTGATTCGCTAAACTCTGTTTGTTTATTATCTAATAGTATTTATTTAAGTTTCAAGCTTCGACCAGCTTAATCTGTTCCCGTTTTAATCTTTGCTTTCTTTGGAGACCACAAAAAGTAAGTTCGCATTTATGAGAAATGTATTGTAAAGAAAATAAATATTATATTGAAACTTTTTAACATGCTGTACAGGTACAACACAGTTTAATTGTATAAGATGTTTTAAGAAATTAGGAAAACCATTTATAAACCATAATGAGTATAAAGTAGGTATTAATTAACACTTTTTGGTACCTACATATATAATAACTATATGTATGTACTTCCTTCTAATTACGGTGGGTGGTGCAATTACATGCGTAAATGAACACGGCAAATAGTATTATTGCAAAGCCCTTGAAACTATTTACGTGAGCTCGTTAAATTTTGATTTGTGGTGAAACCGACCGATAAATTGTGAAGACCCCTGTTCAAAAAGTATTCTGAAAGCGCTGGGCCCGACAAGATCGCATTACACAATAACCACACAAATTAGATTTCGCTCAAAGTCAAGCGCTCATTGTCAACATTTGTTTGTTGTCGGTTGAACACATCACACGACTCGATGAATGGCTGTCGGCCACCTTTTACATGTTTTTATACAATTTTAAACATGGCTGCGGGTGCAACAAAGATTTATCTCTGTGAAGCGTCGACCACAGCCGCGCAACTATTAGGTATGTGCTGAACATCCGGCACGGAATTCTGAGAGAACGATGATAAACGGTTTACGCCTAGGCCAGCCTATGGAATTGGATCTATTCTCAAAACGAGGTAATTCTATTAAGTTTAATGGAGCGAAGGTTGTAAAAGCGGTGAATGTGTGTCACAGTGACGTAAGAGAGTAAGTGACATTAGAGTGAAGATGAGGCGATAAGCGTCGCGGGCGCACGGCGGCTGGCGAGGCGAGCGCGGGGGCCGGGGAGCGGAGGTGGCGAGCACCGAGTGGCCGCGGAGACTCCGCCCCGCGAGGACCACCGGGAGAGCAAGGCGGCGCCCGCGTCTGCTGCTCCGACACCCAGGCCAGCCTCGCGACTCATCTCCTATCACCATGTGAGCGATATACCGACACAGATAACCGATACTTAAGTACATAAGGAAAATTTTACTACATTTTTCGTATTTAGAGTTATCATTCTAACAATCTAATATACCTACCTACTTATAGACTGCTTAGAACAGGAAATTCTTTTTAAAATGACTTTTAGCTTAAATATTCAAATTCCTGGCCCCAAAATATCGGTTAAAATATTTGAATAAGTAGCCCACAGACCAAATAAGCTCGATCGAACGTCGAAGCTCACCGTAACCCCGCTATCTCCGACAACAACGTAAGGTCATCGCGATCGGATCTCATCGGCAGAAATGTATCTGATTTATATCGTATGGAATAGCAATTAGCTGAGGCGCGTGGTCATGCAAATGCCGAAGCACGATGGTTTACGCTACACTGCATTGTTGACTCAGTGACTGAGATTAAGGATGTGACAAATCAACTTTTCCGAAAATCTTTTATCCGCAAAAAGGATAAACCCGAGAGACATCCATAGACAAAGTGGTTTATAAAAGCAAACGTTTGTTTGCTTAAACCGCACCGCATAAATGTTTGCACTGAGATTCCTGTTATTAAAAGGACCAGTTTTGTAATTCATATAACATAAGCAGGAGGAGTGGACGTAATCTCATGCATGAAGCTAAATCACTGTTTTCCACCGCGGTTATGATATGAATCATGCGCCTGCGCCAGCCGACCAACGCTCCCAGCCGCATCTTAAAACGAGAAAATAAATAAGCTTCCACTAGATTTATTTTGTCTGGTCAAATACTTTTCCATACCTACGGTTCGACACGTGTGCTAACTGCTTACATAAATACAGGAATGAAGATCAAAGTTATTAAAATTTATAAATAGGCGAAGCGTTCTTGAAATGTTGATACGAGTGTGTCTGATAAATATGCTGTTTAATATTCATTTGTGAGCATTAATATGGTTAATAGCCCTTACATCGAGAGTTACAACGTTACTCTATCTAGTAAATACACTAGTTTGATTTAGACAAGTCTACTGAAGCTAAATATATAATTAATTGTCCATTCATAATTCTCATCGTGAGCGTCCGGCTGTTATGATTTAAACGGCAAATAAACGATACTGATTTTCTGATATACGTGCGTTTATGAGTTCTGTAGTCGTAAGTTCATAAGATATCGTTTCGAGATATGGCTTTTGAGAATTATGATTTGTTGAAGTGTTATAAATAACAATCAATGAAGTATTGTATGGGTACAACGGTCTTGAATGACTATAATCATGAAATGATATAATAATGTAAAACAATTCGTCCTGAAGGACATATTTGAAAGTTTTTATTATACCTATTTGGTAGCTCTGAAAATAAAACGATTTTTTAAATCGTCGTTAGGTTTAATATAATAAGTTGAGATAAAGCACACACAAGAAGTCTAATCATGTTAAAGACTCAAATTAAATCAGCATACGTTTACAGAGATATGAAATTCTTATACGAGTACCATAAGCACGTTAAATAAAAGCTCCTTCCTAATGGAATTTTAAAAGACGGCATAAAATTCATATTTGATCTGGTATCATCAATAGATAATGATTTCTTGACCCGGTACCGTGGGCTGAGGTGTGGGAACGAGGGACCACAGCTTTCCGGGATGTGAAGTGTCAAGTGTCGGAGGCTTCGCACGCATGCCCTGCGCGCGCTCGACCAAGAACATCGCTCACTCGCACCTCTCGCCGATACCAGATATCCGCTCGCTTCGGATGCATTCCATTTTTTTATTATAATATGATAGGACTCGACGGAAATGAGATGATGGAGGAATTTTTACCGTATAACGAAATATGACAGCCTAAAATAAAGAACCAATGCGTTTCATGATTTTCAACAATTATGTTTTTTTAATATTATTTAAATATAATTTATCGTGACTATATGTCCATGTACAATGCAATTTATTTTACGTATTAGTTAATGTGTGGTGGTTGCATTAATTAATACCTTTAGCTCTGGCTGTTGGCTGTTGTTAAGTAGGTAGTGTAAAACGGGGAGATGGGACATAAAGCGTTAATTTGTATTACCCAATATACAAAAGTTACCCAATATACAAAAGAAAAGAACAATAACTTACATTCAATATTTAGCTACATCTTTAATTTATATATGTAGAGGGGTCATTTACATGAATAACATTTCCTATATCACTTTAAAATGTCCCAAGGAGTCGTGACATGTCGGACACGGCCCATTTACCGCGTGCCGCGGTGTAAAACTATCCTAAAAGTGTCCTCATCGCATTGTTCTCTTCTAAGAAATACGCTTTCCAATTTATATTACATTTGTCGGTGGAAATAATAGGCAATATAAACAACTGTTTATGTAAATCACTGATTCTTGTGGTGCCAAATGTTAAAATATCATTATTGTGGTCAACTTTGACATTTAAGCTTACGTCACACTGAGCGGACAAAGCGGACGCGAACCGGGACGGAATTTTTGTAATGTTCTAGTTTGTACGTGAGGCGTCACACATAAAGCGGACGCGAACAGGCGCGGTCCGGTCTGCCGCGCCGGGCAGATCGCGTTGATGACAACTGACAACTTGTCAATTGGACCGCTTTCCGCGGCGGAATGCGTTCGCGGACGCTGTATTGTAGGGAAGTCAATACAAGCCGTCACACAGAGCGAACCGGGCGCCGTCCGTGCCGCGACGGCACGCGGTGCGGTAGAACGAGTTGTATTTTATTACAACTTCAGTGCGATTTTAATCATGAATCTAATGGAAATTTCCAATGAAAAATTATGATAATTAAAGCTAAGCTTGTTCTCTCCCGCTGCTGGGCTTGAAAATCAAAGGTGCTACTCAATTAATATTATCTTACATATGTAAAAAAATCTTACAACTCAGTTATAACGCAGAATTAGCTAAATAATTGTAGCATAATGGTAATATATAATAAATCTGGTTTTTTCTTTGTGTTATCGAGCTGCACTGATGATGGAACCGTGACACACCGACTGAGAACCCTATGGTTCATTCCACATGATGTAGAGAGGGTCTGATGACCCATAATATAGTTATCGAAACTACCTTACGAAAATTGAAGAGCTGGCAAATGAATATCTAGCGACATCTCATCAGTTAAAAAAGTATACTACTCAAACGACCTGTTTGTCACATTTTTAGTAAATTCAAATTCACATGTTTTTCTTTTGTTCTCTTTGAAAAATTAAACCAACAGGAAACGAAGCCAGATCTAATTTTTATGTGAAAAAATTGCTAGTTTCTGCAGGGGGAAAGGAAACGCACACTAATACTTATAATGATATCACTACGCTATGTGATAATGATTACGCACTACGCACACGAGTACACATAAATATAAACGACACACATAAAGATAACCTGAATTGTGCCAACTAGTTTTATGTTCATCTTTGGAAATAAACAGCATATACTAACTTGAATTTACTTCGGCTTCGTGCCTGTACGAGGAGCGGGGTGCGGACGCCGGCGAGTAACCGCAGCTACTCCCTGAAGAAGATCCTCGTACAGGATCGAAACGGTCGACAAGAAGCTCAAAAACTCACAAGCAACAACTCACGAATCGTTTAGTGTTAAACTAGTTTTATGCCCAGCACTTCTTGTTTTGGTGTCGGGAGATGCCTAACTGTTACGTATCCGGCTGGTATAATGATCTAAGAAAAATCTAGAAGCGCGAACTTTTGAAGTTTCAATGTCAGAATAATAATTTATTCACTGTCAAACCGCTGTAAACTGTCAACCGCTTTTTCTGTTGGATCAGGTGAACTTGGTCACATTCGCAAAATGCCATTTCGACGAAAAATGTAATTTTCGTACATTGTCATACGAGGCAAATACATTCGCCAAGAGCGGATTATTAAGAGTATTCTTTCTATTATCGCCCCTTTTTACATGCTTTTTTTTACTTTAACCTATCTGTTGTCTGTCTGTCCGTCTGTCTTAATCAAATCTTGCAAGTTAAATTTGACCCACTTCCCGATATGAATAGAATAGAACAGAAAACACTTTATTCATGGCAAAATAGGTACATACTTAAACAATAATACACGTAAGGAAACAATTTGACTAAAACTAAATAAACTAAATTATAAATAACTAAACCGATATCCGATATCCGTTCTGATATCCGATTGAGCTGCAATATTGCGTGCCTGTATAAATCGTATGACAGTGCAATATTATTATAACATGGAGCTGATTTGATGACGGAGCTCGAAGGTGGCCATAGGTGGTGTTATTGAACGGCACAAACCCATCGAGTTTGAGCTCATTTTATTCACAACTTGACAAGTACTTTTATATTAGATGGTAATAATAATAAAAGCTTGTTTAAAAAAAAAAACGCTTGTTAACTACTCTGTTTATGCACAATGATATTGAGAAAAGCTACAAATCTCTTTGCAATGACAGCGGTAGTACTCTTGACGCAACGTAAGAGTTGATAAGTCTTGACATGTGTTTTCTTGCGCTACCAATAGTGGTTACTTTTATTAAGTATTTTTATGAACTACGCAATGTCTTTTCGTCCGATATACCTCAGTGCCTCAAGACGAAAGTTTTTGATCAATGTGTGTTACCAGTGATGACTTACGGCACCGAAACGTAGTCCTTCACCAATGGCCTCATCTCGAAGCTCAAAGTCGCCCAGCGTGCTATGGAAAGGGCTATGCTCGGGGTTTCTCTACGAGATCGAATCAGAAATGAAGAAATCCGTAGACGAACGAAAGCTGAAGTGGCAATGGGCAGGCCACATAGCGCGGAGAGCGGATGGCCGATGGGGTCGAAGAGTGCTCGAGTGGAGACCACGGACTAGCAAACGCAGCGTAGGACGTCCACCCACAAGGTGGACAGACGACCTTATAAAGGTCGCCGGAAGACGCTGGATGCAGGTCGCTTCCAACCGGTACATATGGAAGTCCAAAGGGGAGGCCTATGTTCAGCAGTGGACGTCCAATGGCTGAGATGATGATGATGAAGTATTTTTATTACCAAAATGATAATATTTGCTACAATATCTTATTGCTACTTTGATAATATGCTGCTATGACAGTAATATTATAATGCAACTGCGACATTCTGCTAATATGACAATCCGCGTTTTTTATGTCCATTTGAGAATGTGACCAAACACGCCTGATCCATTGCCCGCTTGCCGCCGCGAACTGCGGACCGGTCCTGTGTGACGTGGTTCGGTTCGCGACCGTTCGCGTTCGGATCGCGGCCAGTTCGCTTTGCCGCCGTGCCGCCTCAGTGTGACGTATCCTTTAAAGTTGGTTTAAACGACATCAACGCGCGATAAAAACGCAAAATTTTCAATTCTTTAAAATCAAGAATAATTTTTGCATATAAAAACACATTTCAAAAGTAAAACGTAGTGATGTATGTATTGAGTTATAAACAGACCTAATATGATGATACATTTTCTTATTTTTAAAGTTTCAAATAATAGTTTTAACAGAAAAGCAGCAGCATAAAATCGGTCTTAAAACTCTAAAGTAAATAGAAATTGGCTGTCTTATCTGAGTTATCTCTTCAATCTCTCAAGCCAATAATTGTGTAGCAAAATAAGCTACTAGGTCCTAGAAAAATAATGTTAATTTTACCTTCACACACATACCACATCATATTAGCATATTTTCACTGTAGATTTTCAATGTTTTAAAGTAAATAATTAAAGTTTTTCATTCACCCTCCGTAATTGAAACAAACAAATAAAAATATCTTGAATTTCCTATAAAAAGGGGGTGGATGAATAAGTTTGGTTGTCAGCTGTCAAAATGTCAGTTGTCAGTCCGACATTTGGTTCTTTTAATGAATGTCACAAGCGCAAATCATATGCCAAATAAAAATAAATAGTTGCCAGGGAGATAAAAATCCACTCAATGGTAGGAAATTTTTATCTCCCAAGACAAATAAATGATAATAAATTCTAAAATAATAAAATTGTTAAAAATAGTTAAATACCAATTTATATCGGTTTCCTCTCCAATAAATAACAATTAAATAGTAGGCACTACCAACTACAGGTAGGGTTCATAGTGAGGGAATCGTCGTGGGTTATATGTGAGGCCGATTCGATGGATTTCACTGATCGGGTCGGATTCATATTTTGTAACAGGAGGGTAGTCGTGTCAAGTCTGTTGAGTAGTATTTGGATTTATGCGCTGGTAGCCCAGCCGTCCATGTTTTTTTTCCCTCCAGGCCATACGACGCCATGAAATCCTTTATAAGGCAAAACACGCCCATTGTTCTTTCTTTTACGCATCGAGAGTACAAGTAAGAAGTCGCGGTTAGGGCGGGGGAAAGCCTAGGCTCTGCCGAGGCGTCCCTCGCCCATGAGTGTTTTATTCTTTTATAGGGACAAGCTCCCCAGCTCCAGTAAAAGTTTTAATAGAAATATAGTAAAATCAGTGTTGTGTTTAATCACCGGTGAGTAACCTCGGTTAATTTTTTCATCACCGACCGACCTCCCACGTCGGTATCTCTAGAGGTTTCTTGATGTTAATCTTGTTCTTTTCCTATAGCACTGTTTCGACACCCGAGCTGCGTGTGCCGGTCTTCCCGCGCGTCCGCCGGAGCGAACACGTGTCTGCATACCCACTTTTAAGTGGTGAGTTTATTTTTTATTTGAGTGGGTAGGATTGTTCTACTCTGGAACGCCATGTTCCCGTAGGTTGATAGGAACGGGCCTAAGACCTGTGAATTGTTCACAGGGTCCCGGGTTAGGGCTCCGCCTCTTCAAGCTTCGGCCGCCGCCCGTCACAGGCGAGGCTGCCGCCGAGCATATTCCAGCGGGTGGCGCTAGTGTAGCTGCCCAGCTGCGTTCTACGTGGTTTAATTCCCGATTTACAAGCCGCGCCGTCGCCGCCATTTTGTGGTATAGCCACGTGCGTGCCGCAGGACCCTAGAGCTCCTGTTGTAGTATTCGTGTGAGGAATATAGTACTCCCCCCATATAATCTCTGCCGATAACGCAAGATTTTTAATAGATTTATTGTAACTTTTGTTCTGTCCACGTGGGTGATTCCTGGTCACGGTCGAAGGGCCTTCAGCAGCTCCCTGTGACATCACCACGTGTGATAAATAATACTGGACTTACTTAAATAACCATTTGTATTTAACCTAATTTGCTAATTTAATTTCGATCGTAACGTACATTTTTATTTTTGGGCCCTAAGCCATTCTTAGGTACCCTATTGTATATTAATATCATGTAAATTTACCGTATGAACATAATACGGCCTTTGTCTTAAATTAGTTCCATTTTAGGCCACGCGCCATAAGATCCTAGTTTGTGTAAGCGGCTAGTAATAAGTCGGAATTGTATGTACCATAAATTAATTTCACCAGTACCTCAACTTGCTTACATATTTATTTAGATAATTTAATGCATGTTTTTTCTGTTGTAACAAATGATGTGGAACCAAGGAATAAAATAACCTATATAACTTTGTTAAAGATTTTTATTTTGTACCAACCCCGCTTCTCGTTTGTAGGAGGGAGATCAGTGGCGCCCTTATTCTAAATTCTTCTGATCTTTCTCCTCTCTAGGCTGAAACCATCCATGACCCTGGCTCTCATGCTGGTGTACAATTTTGCTAGTCGGAAATTTCAGTCAGTACACCCTAAATTGCTACAATTGTTAAAAAAAATCATATAAAAACCAATATATGATTTCAAACCAGTAACTGACGACGTTTAAACACGGCAAGGCATGATTATATTTGTAAATTAAAACGGGATCATGTTTCACATGGATTTCAATTTTACTGAATGAAATATCAACTTACATATTTATAAAACAAGGTGAAGGTTATTGGAGAACATTACGTAATACTAGCACTAAGATAAGACAACTTTCACTCATAGCATCATTTGATTTGATGATGTTTACATTTATATACCTACATTCTACATATGCTTATACCAGTCGAAAGCTTTAATATCGAGATGATAATCTAGAGCCACAAATTTAGAGATAGTGTTTTTACTCCTTTAAAAGTTACAGCGTCGATTTGTCTCATGTCTACGGCCACCTAGATTACATATCAAAATTTCACAAGTTTTTATAGTGTCTGAAATACATTTTCAAGTCTTGGATAATATAATTAGATTGGTTTTTCAATGGAGTAGAATTAGGAAAAAATCACTCTAATAATCCATTTTTATATTTGTTATGACAAGAAAAATGAATACAGTTACTGGCTGGCTTTTCTTTTCTTGATAGGAAAACACAAGAAATAAAGAAAATCATGTTAAGACCTTTAAAAATAAGATAGATTAAACTAAATTAGAAAAAAAAGACAAAAATAAACTAAATTTTGTAAATATTTTTTGTCATTTTCTCTTTTTTTATTTCGTATATTTTCAAACGTTGTCGCGGCATAATTTGTACCTACATCAATGGTGTCCGATGTTTCCGTGGGAGCCTCAGTTTTCAATAAATTGTTTAGGCAAGATAAAACGATCGATACATGTGTAGCTCCCCGTGAATTAAACACTTTATTGCTCTGTAACTATCAAAAAGTGATTTTAAGTGACGTTGAACATGAATTGAGAATTATCGACGCCCGTAATGTATAGGTACACGGCTTGAACCTATTAAACTTTTCACTCACAGTTTTTTTCAATGTTTCGCCTGAGTAGCTTTGATGTTAAAAAACATAAATAAAAATATTTATATTATGTTACTAAAGGTTCTATAAATTACCGCGGTGTAATTAAAAGAATTATGAATAAAACATCTTAGATCTTGGCTTTTTAATTTATTTTAGATCCTATTAAGAAATAACAAAATAGCTATGTAAAATTTTAATAAGTAGTCAAAAAAGTACTAATGAATACTTTAGTATTAGGATAAATAACTGATTGGATAGCATATTAATAGCTTCGTGTGATTGATCTGATCGTAAAACAAGTATTATTTCTAAAGTATTTTGATTAACGAGCTATCAGAGTTTATAGCTACTAGATACTTCCGATAAATTACATTATAGTTGCAATTCACAAGTCTGCGTCTTTATACGAAGATCTTATAGATTCAGCTACATTTATCTTTTTTTTAAATTACTGGGCTGTAGAGTCTTAACATCTTAAGACTCTCAAGTAAGAAGCGTTGGGGCAGAATTTTACGTTTGTAAAATCCTGGGTAGCACTGTACTAATTATGGACAGCGTTATCTCTTACCATCAGGAGAGCGTCTTGCTCGTCTTCTTCGTAAATATTTATATAAATGTACATATATAATGTAACGTATTATAATATGTTTAGTGAGTGTGTAAAGTTCAACCACCTGCTTGTCAAGTACAATTTAAAAATGGTCGTATTCGTGAATTATAAGTGTTAATAAACCATTGTAATATATCACCGGGATTATAAAAATTATGAGTCACGTTTGATAGGTTTTTGGTGGAAATCGATTGATTCAGACATTAGAATACGAAATCTGATAATTTGTGTTATTTATATATGATTTTTATTGCAACTTTACATAATTTAACGCCTCTGCTCTATGTCTGTTTGTAAATTGGTCAATGGCACATTGACTCCTAACATCCCACTTATATTATGTGAAATTTTGTAAATAAATAACTTAATGTTTACTACTTCTTCATTTCAAAACTACTAACATAATGACAATTAAATTCTTTTAAGATTTATACATCAATTACTCAACTTTGATCTTTTTCTATTACACGTAAATAGGGACCATAATATAACGCCAAAAACCACATAGTTCAGCTAGATGCTTGCAATCCCTATAAAGAATATCCCTATATAGCGAATGATCTGAAATAAAATAATTTATTTATATGATGGAACACGAATCTCTTTTGTTGTGAGTAGCGGGGCACGATTCCTAGAGTCTGATGAAAATCACAATTACGGTGAGTGCATAAGTAGTTCATAGGGATCGTGATGTGCGAGGCCTTGACCGGGCACCGGGCACAGCTCCGGGCATAATGGGCAACGCATCGGGCACTAGGCATTGCATCTCCGCGGTATAGGCAAAATACTAAAGGCTACAGAAGACCGGCCAGAAATAGATTTTCGTGGTAGAGATGTTCAGAATTTTGTCTTAAGTACAAGTAAAATGTGCCAAACAATTGGGTAAATGCCATTTTAGGACTAGATAATACCTAGCTACTGTTGTTGTAAATCAAAATCTTTGGCCAATCAAAAGAAAGTCCTATAATATGATAATAGATAATATGAAATAATATATTCAAAAATAAAAAAAATACAAAAACCAGTAAATGTACTTATTAGAATTGTCGCCAGTATGCCCAGTTTGTCGTCATAAATTAATTATAAAATTCCTTGTAAATTTGATCATTGAGTATTCATTGAGTCAATGTATATAAAGCCTATTTTCTGTGCCTCTCTATTTCATGGTATGGATACGAGCACCGCACATACCACATTAATTATTTATAAGCCCCAAATTAATACTAAAGGAGCCCGATCGTACAAAACGCCTGAATAAATGAATAAACATCGGAACAAATTGTCCGCGACCGATCTTAAAGGTACCTTTATACGGTCGACTCGACGCACGGAACAAGATATCCAAGCTACATTTTGCTTGGAAATTGACTGTAGCAGATCAAGCTAGTTTGGGTCTATATATAGTTTTTCAGAAGAATTTGATCGTTTATACCTACATAGATTAACACTTTTTGTACACCTTATAGAGAACAATATAAAAGATTAACACATTGCCTTGCAGAGGGAACTAGGTTGGGATAACCAATCACTTCAATTTTTTTACATCTTCATCTCAACACTGTATGTGTAATAAGTAAATTTTACTCTACTTTGCACGAGTAGAACGCCCTATAAGGCTGAGCATAAAAGCACATAGAATATTCCTTATCGATGGATTTCAAGCGATCTGTCGATAGTATACAGGACTGCCTTAAGAATCCCTGCATATCAGTGGATACTTTGAAACAATGACTGCCCTTTCTCGTTTCTGATCCCATTTTATTTGTTATGATCAATTTAAAAGGCATACAGTTATACATTTGATATTTTGTGTTTATTTTGTACCTACCGGTTCAGTATTTTATGATTTTTATTCGAGGAAGGTGAGCTTTGAAACATTATGTTCGATTCTTTTGAATTTAAATATTCAGAGAAATGTTTGTGTTAAATTTATGAGAAAGTGAATTTAAATCAGTACTTATTTTGAACATTGTGATAATATCACACGAATGAAGGTTAAAATTTGTATGAGGTCTTGTTCGAATAAGGGGCGTTTCGAAAACCTTCCTTTTTAAATTAAGTCTTTTTCACTCTATTATATGATATAATTTGTGTACTTCCAATTTCATCCCTATTCCTTTTTGTTCATTTTCATGAGGAAGGCCCATTGATAGGCTAATTATATTGTTGAAATAAGTCAAAAAATAATATTTTAAGCTAAAAATTGTAAAAAAATCACAACATCTCACATTCTCATAGTAAAACGTAAAATACAAAATAAGTACATACAGCGTTTACGACACAATTCATTTCAAATTACTTGACTGCTTTTTATTGATCGGTTCACTTGAGTAGGCAGTGCTTCTAGAATATTAATGTGTTGAAGGAATGTTGTTACTCATTGCTTTCCTGTTTTAAACTTTATGAGGAACTTAAAGCTAGAGTCACACTACTGTGGTGATTACCCGACAGAGGCGTGACAGAATCATATCGACTTCATACATTTTGTCGCATATCTAGTTTTTAAAGTCATAAATGACATACATTTTATACTAAAGTAAAAAAAAACAAAAAAACTTATGGCGTAAAGAACAGGAGGTAGATGAGCGTTGTATAGGAATATATTATTACTGTAAAAACTCGGAAACATATTACATGCGTTCCTAGACATAAAAATCTGTAACATTAATAAACATAATATGTATATTACATTTAAATAATAATATTTAATACTAAATAAACCGATATAATTCTAGCGCGTCGCGACACATTCCACCACAGTCGTGTGGGTCTAGCTTAAGACTTTGTTTACATTGAGTTTATTTAATATCGCTGGTAAATGAAGTATTTTTATCTTCCAATTTATAATAAAAATCTTAGTTAAGATTCAATGAATAACTAAGTTGCAGACATAAACGCAAAGTGCGGCGGATCTATAGAAAAGTAACTTATTTATTGTTCTATAGTTAAATTCAAATATCAGCTTAATCAGTTTAGCTATTTAAGTACCAAATAAACCCAAATTAAAAACAACGGGCAAAATCTGTAAAAAAACAGAATTGTTTATAGCATGTTTTTTTAGATTAGGTGAATTTGCTTATAAATAAAGTAATCAATATAAAATACCATAAGGTTAGTACTAGATACTCGTTTGTCGAATTCGTTTAAAGCAATAAGATCTAATTAACAGTACTCTAATTAACTGTGTCCGATTCTTATAGGAACATTTTTCATAAATAAGTCTTCTAGAGCTATGTATTAATATATAATCTATTTACCTATATCGAGATTAGTTACATCAAATGCGTAACATCGTACACAAAAGCTAAACAAATCAGGTCCAATCTAATTGAAAATTCACGAGAAACCAAGCGTCATCTGCAAAATTAATTGTATCTACGCATACGCGCCGGAATGCCTCTTTAATATCTCAAACGCACACATACACACACATATATAGATATAAGTAGCCATTGAATCACCGGTGTAATTATAGAAGTGGGGGATTGGCTGCGATGCGGCTGTGTGCGAGCGGGACCAGTATACTTGTTACTGCGTGTTAGAGAGAGAGGGAGGTTAACAAGAGGCTCGTTCGTCCGTTTGATCGACGCCGCGGGGAGGCGCGGGCGCGGGAAGAGATGCATTCTTCTTGTAAAGTTCAACTATATATTCGACCATGCGTTTATACAGTTATGTAGAATCGTCCAGTCTTGAAATGCATGTAAAAGGTTTCCACGTTTGGAGAAATGACGAGCACTTTTAAATTGGACGATCACTGCAAGTGACGTCATGGATTTTCCGTTGCTTTTCAGCGTGTGGTTTTGGTTAGAAAATTTTTAAAGTAAATGTTTAATATTATTAACAAACTTGTGAATCAGTAAAAACAGCAAAAATGGGTAAACCGCTGTTGGTGTGCTATTCGCACTGTAACTCTACTAAGAAAGAATATCCCGATTGTAATTGTTCAAGAACAGAATCGCAAGTAGGGATATATCTAAGAGTATCTCTACATACATATCTAAGAGAACAACTTGAAGGATTTTTCAAAATTATTAATTTTTTCGTCAAAAATACTCATTACAATGTTAAAATTTGGATGTAACGATTTTTCGTTTATTACTCAAAAGTTAATGAAGGTATATAGACGAAAACTGGTAGGCATTTATTTTAAACTCTAATTTATCGAATAAAAATTTCAGCGAGTGAAATCAGATAGCGTAGCTAGTAAAATACAAGCAAATGTGACGGCGACATTCCTCGCTACAAAAGACTTCAACGCGTTCGGGCGCTACGCGATAGCGCTTTACTTCTTCATTTCTGTTTTTGCGTTATTATTTTAATAACCATTTCTCGATTATTGTTCCTCGCTGTTTAACGACCAATCTAATTATATATTTTATGATTGCTTTGATTTTTTTTACGAATCTCATGTAGTTAAAGCTTTCCTAAACATTTTGCATTTTGCAAACATCCAATTTTTCGAATCTAAATGAACAAATTTAAGATTTATCCGTCGAGCGGTAGTATTCTTATATACCAGCGGTGTTTTCCGGTATGTGATTCTTGGATTTAATGTATCCGCTTAGTGTATCTAGTATTTTTAAGGTTTAAGTAATCTTTGTATTAATTTCGGCTGTTTAAGGTAAAAAACTAACAACTTGCCTAACACCATTTACATTACGTATATAGTTATATTAGTGTTCTTTCTTAGTATCTTTACCATCTCTAAATTAGAAAAAAACTGAATACCCACAAGTACTAAGTACCTACAGGACCTACACACATTATGTAGTCAAAAAATATCATACCTGTTTTAACAGAACAGTGTATGTACGATCTGCTCTCATAGAAGACCCAGTCGAAGCCCGCTTCGACCGCCAGTCTCGCCAGCATGCCGTACTTGCTGCGATCCCGGTCGCTGGTGGTGAGGTCGACCGCGCGCCCTTCGTAGTGCAGCGAGTTGTCGAGGTGCGAGTTGTCCTCGTCCCAGCCCTCGATCACCCGCAGCCGCACGCCCGGCCACTGGTTCATCACGCTTATTGCCAGCGTGTTTAGCTTCTCTTTGCATCTCTGGAAACATTATAATTGTACATTTAATACATGGTAGAAAAATATAGGAGAAGTAGAAAGTGCTATGTTTTTACAAGCTTTATATTACTTTCACCTGTCTGTTGTCTGTCTGTCTGTCTGTCTGTCTGTCTGTCTGTCTGTCTGTCTGTCTGTCTGTCTGTCTGTAATCAAATCTTGCAAGTTTAATTTGACCCACTTTCCGGTTTCCAATTGAGCTGAAAATTTGCATGCGTGTGTAAATCGGATGACAATGCAATATTTTTATGACATCGAGCTGATCTGATGATGGAGCTGGAAGGTGGCCATAGGAACTCTGTCATTAAACAACGCAACCCCATCGAGTTTGGGCTCATTTGATTCGTTTTGATGAGTACTTTATGATGCAAGATGGTAATAATAATAAAAGCTTGTTTTTAAAAAGTATTTTTAAAATTTCACTTGTTATTCATGAATTGGAGGTTCGCCTTTCGATCTCGCGTGATATTAAGCGACAATTCTTCCTAATTTTAACATTAAGTTTATCCTAGCATTGTGTTTACGTGATGACATGACATTTTGTCGTAGAGTCCTAGGTAAATTAAGTGCCGTTAATTTGGAGTATTTTTTTTATACATATACCTATTGAATTGCAGTGAAAAGAGAGAACAAAGAACTTTTCTCTGAAGTGGACGATATCTATAGGCTGAATTGAAACAATTATAATCATTGTTATTGAACTTTTCTGCAGAGATTCAAAATATGCACGGACAACAAAATCAAAAATAGTATTAAACAATGAGCCCAAGGTTTTTTGTGAATATGTACCAACATACAGAGATATGGTTAATTGTTTTCAGTCTGTTTGAGGCAAGATGTCGTTGTAGTGTAATTAAAGTAATTTGTATATTATGTTTTAAAAGTAGTGTTTATGTAGCGCAGTTACGTCTACATTAGTCGAACGTAGAACAGCTCACAAACGTCCTGTATAAGGTGTATATTAATTATTCAAAGTGACAATTATGAACTGGAAATTATGTAAACTGATTAACGATTATGTCTGGAGAAAATTGCTATTTTATACTCGATTTATTCTGAACCATGTAACTTAATTTATTCAAAACGATAATAAATAATACCTACTCATTTCGAGAAAATTGCCGACAGTTAGTTCAAGATTGTAAATAAATGTTTAGGTACACAATTTGGGTGGGCCGCAAGACATATTAATTAGAACCTAAGTGTTAATGTCCTAGAACAAACATTATCGCTTCTAATATTTGCAACGCAATTCTACAACAAAGAAACAATATCACCGCTTTCGACATGTAATGTAAACCTTATTGTTTACACTATAAAGAACACCAATAGATGTGCTAACACATCGACAAACGTCGCCGCCCCGGGGACGAACTCAGGACACAGGATGTCGGTCGGTTTGTCCTCAAAGAATAAATCAAATTAAAACACGCCACACAAAGGATCGACACAATTTTGTTTGTGAAATAACTCCGCGGGACGAATGAAGGAAATGTCCAAATATTTATAAAGAAATGCGGACAATGCGCCGCGCGCCGCGTGACGGCTTTGTACCGCGATGTCAACTCACTCTATAGCGCGTCACCGACTCTATGCAGATTTGTTGAAAAACTCGAGATTGACGTAACGAATCGAGTCCGGGCTCGGCTCAGGCGCCCCGCCGCACGAGTATTCGCTCACATTCAACTTACAGATACTTTGGAGCACCGTACATAATTATTTCTACGAACCCACCGCCTAATAAAGAGTTGCAAGAACTGTGACATGTTTAACTTCGCAGGGGATTCTTTGTTTTTTGAAAGGATCAAGATTTGGTACGCCGCCCTTAAATTGCTGCAACGGGCATGAAAATATGTCAGAATAAAATCTTCTATTAATCAAGTTGCGTGACGAATGATAATGCGCTAGTTTGTAAACATTTGTCACACGGATCTCTAAATACTAAAAGTGGAAAAATGTTTTGACTTTTGTCGAGTACAATAAAGTGTTTTATCTAAGTAAGAAGTTCGTTCAGAACGAGGATCGTGTGGCGGACGTGAGATCAGATGATGATGGCAGGCGCCGGCGGGTGGCCGCGCGGTGGGAGGAGGGACGCTCAGGAAGCTCAATGTTTGCCTCTCCGCAGACGTCTCGGTCCGCACTAAAACAATCGAATGCTAAATGCTTCTCCAAACACTCGCCGCATTTAAACGTGGGAACACATCGGTGGCGCAATTAACCATCTCGCACCATTCCAATACATTCTTTTCTCATATTTCAGTTCGCACGGTCGACCAATACTACATTCCAAATATGGGACAAATCCTTCTCGACGATGACGTGATCTAATGAATCTAACAACATTACTGCGAGTGTCAGTTCCCTGGCCGCCGGTGTCATACTCTATTGATTTTATCTGATCGTATTTCAATATAATATAATAACCCATTTACAGGTATGGTGGATCGTTGAGCAACGCGGCAGGTTATTATAGATTCATTATGCATATTTTTAGTAAACAAGCTGTCGATCACAATGGTGGAGCTCGGTGCAGCGCGGCGGGGCGCCTGCCTCCGCGACACCTCGCCCCCTCCCATCAACCATCGGCCACGTTCCTTGCTCGTGGAGCGGAGCCCTAATATCCAGATTATCATCACTACAATCCGACGACATCACGTAAACTGAGCCGGCGAGATCCCACATTAAACAAGTTTTTGTCGAGACGTCGATTTGCGTAAATTCATTTTCGCAAATTATAAAATTACACCACATCAAAAGCTCATATTCAATTAAATTGATTAACAAAAAATATAACAAGCGTATCGAATACCTAAGGTCAAGTTTGAGCGAAACGAGGCGGCGAGCTACCTGAACCGGTGCGCGGTGGCGAACACTTGCGAATGCATAATGAAGGCCGCGCGTTGTCCATGGAACTCACCAAACAAAAAGAGTAAAACCTGCGAGGATCATCGCACTGAAACCGATCGCCTGTAATCCGACACAGCGACGTGGTCCCAAATGATAACAAAATGTAACTCAAGTCTAACCCTGAGTCAAATATTATATGCCCACGACAGTCAAAGTGAAGAAACGGCTCCTTCGCCACCTTATCCCATCGGACTGGCCGCCAAATTATTACTGCCTCCCTCTGCGATACTACTCTACCTTAACAATATATTAGGATAATTAAATGGCTCCTTACATTCCTAACACATGGTTTTTTTATGAAGCCTCTGGAATCGAAAAGCACCGACCAATGCTGACTGGTTTTTGATGTCCCGTTTTTTCTCTTTTTGTGGAAACCACAACAAATAGTTTTAAGGGCATTTTTTGTGAAGCCGACCGTTCGTTTTGTTAACGCGAACCCACAAAGTATACCTCAGACCTTATGCTCTATCACCATGAGCCATGCCACGGCGCGTCATGTCATGTAGAGAGTGGGTGGAACCGATATTGTACCGCTGTCTCAAATCGATTTTGCAGTAACCTTAGGTATCATTATTGAAATTTAAAGCCAATACACAAACCGCCGTCGAAGAGATACGTACGATAATCGATGATTTTATAGCATGTTTTAAATCGAACAAGGACATTGTATTATTTCAAATGCTACGTATTATTGTACGAAATTTAAAGATATATTTTGCTTAAAATAATGGTGTGTTTAGACTATCCGACAGCCTTAACGGCACAAAATGCCACTTAAGTTAAAATAAGATCACTTTATATTTGATTTTTATAGCCTGCCTTATTTCCCGTCGCGTTTTGTATACCTGCCTGCGAAAATGATGCGTTCCAAAAAAAGCGTGGTTGAGTCAAAGCTAAATAACATTTTCGGCACCGCAAAGTATAAATTAGTCGGCTTAATGTTTGAGTGTTGGGAATACCTAACACCTTTTTTATTGTAATGGAATATTTTTTCGTATTGGTGGATGATAGGGTTGGATTGGGAGGGACCACGTAATGTGCGCCGTGACGTCCATTCAAATAGCTTCAGAACCACGGACCGTGATTCATTAGCTCCTCCCGTGTTCATGATTCATGACTTATAAATTCGAACGTGGTCTCATTCGTGCCTAGTTTATTTAAATCATTGCATTCGTTTATCTGTTTGATCCCGCTACTTTTCAATTACCGTGTGGTAAAAGAACGTACAAATATTGACGAGCGGTAATTCCTAGTGTGACACTAGTTGTCGAACACGTCATAAATATGCATCGTGTGGGTGCCTCACCTGCGTTTGTGTATGTTCAAAGCCTTACTGTTTGTCCACGAAAAATATCACCCTTTGTTGTCTTAATGCTGCTGTCGTCGGGTTACAGGCTGCAGGATGCCGCAACGCGTCTATTTTTATACATCTCACAACTAACTACGAACATAATAAACGTATGAATTATAACCGCGTGTTGAAACAACTACACCTTCTAAACACATTTGCGAGTTTGACGAACGACCATAGTTTTGAAAGGTTTACCTGCTAATGAGTGTCGTATTATGGAATAGGTGATGTGTGATTTATTTCACAAACATAAGTTTGCAGAAATTAATTTTAATTGTTTTTGAAATTAATGTTTATTTCTTCCGCTAAAGAGCATTCGCTGCTTTCGTGCATATATTAATAAACTATGACAATACAAGGTACTTGAAATCTAATTCAAAGTTTATCCTATTGATTTAGGTACAAATGTTTTGGTAAAGAAGTACTTAAATACAACAAACATTATGTACATTCAAATTCTGACGTTTGTATTTCTTAGATTTAGCGTGTATTAAGCATATTTATTAAACAAATAAACATACTTAGTATTTTAAAATGGGTTATAGTGACGCATCTACGTACGTCAATGTAAGCAACATGTATATTTCCCATTGAGCACTATATTTCATGTATAAAACCATGCTAACGAATACTGTCTACAAGGCTTTTAAGGAGACGCGGGCGCCTTTCACTCGGTCGGATAAAAAAACTTTGGAAATAAGACACCGAAGTGCGGTGTTTGCACCGCGACCGGCCACGGACCTCTGTTAATGAAACGTTACACTTCATTCACTTTACTGGACCAACTGTCCTATCCTACAACATCAAGGACTTGGAAAAAATATATTACGTGAACATTCCTTGTCTGAAATCATCTAGTAATTTTCTAAACGCAGAAGATACACATATAATTACTATTAGGGTTTCGATTATGTTACTTTCAGCAATTTTAGTAGTGTTCTAGGTATCACTGATGTGTTAACAGTCAAAAGACACAAATTTGTTCAAAGTTCAAGAGTCTACAGTTAAATTTAAAAGCTCTCTGACTACAGTCAATTGAGACCCAATAAACGAAGCCAAGTTTACAGAATCGAGTCCCAGTATGGACCTCGTCAAACCTGAATGGAATGGCCTCTTTTCCTAGACAATGTCAATCATAACGAAGAATGTTAGTCCAGGTGTCAATAACAGCAGCATTCTCATTCATATGAGCTGTTCCAATTGTGGTCTCAACCCAAGGGGCCGATCTATTACTCACTTCCACAAAATTGTATGTATTATGGTTTCGAGTTTAGATACCCTCGGGACGAATGTTACTCCATTATTTTTATTTGTATTATTGTGATCATCGGCTGATGTGAGGTCAATGGTGGAGTCATTGAGAGCATGCTCACTAGTTGCAAGTCATCGACATGAGCGATGGAATCCACGCTTCCGACATCGATCAACTACGTATTGTTAACCTTTGTCTCTCACCGTAACATTTCTCAAATTTATTCTACAAAATGACTTCCAAAATTCACGGCGTGTTTATAAAAACTTACATAAAGTCCCGTTAAGATTACGTTTTTAGAGGCTATTTTTCTTTATAGTGAGACCATCATAAGGCGATAAAGGAACGCCCAGAGGAGTGAAGTGGAGTGGTCGAAAGCGCAAACTCCGGGTCTCGCAATTACCATTTTCGCTAAATCGCGGAAGGCTATAAACATTAACCGGCGTATCGTGCTAATTTACAGCGTCAACCCTCGTCGACTCGATAACTGCTGTTGATCGATTTGCATCCATAATTACGTCACTTTTGCGAGCAGGTGATGAAAACGCGACAAGTACGTGATTGCGGGAGGCGATGTCCGCCCCTTCCGATCCGACCGGTTGGAGCTTTTACTTACCGCAAGCCGCCGCGCCGCCCGGCTATCTACGATCGAGCTCGTAAGCTTTATCTTCCATAAATTACATTAATATCTATTTAAAAAATGTTATCAACAAACATATTTGGGAACGGAACTCACGGATGTAACGTGTGTATCTCAGGTAATATCTTAAGTAAGTATGGGTTTATCATCACATCAGAAGTTCACAATTATTCGGATGGTGCGTCGCGTCGAATTAAATCCAGTTGAATGCGCGTAACTCTCTCACTAATCCCCGACAGGTACGTTCGGCCACAATCATTGACACCTAACAACCTATTCACTTCGAGATCTCTTCTTTGAGAAAAATAAACCATCTTTGTTACAGCAGTGTCGAGCAATCGCCGCACTCATTGTTTATCCCCGGCTCTAAAGCGAGTGATCGCTTCGCGTGGGTGTAAAGCAAACAGTCGCACGCCGATCGCACTATACCTCCTCTTTTGCTGACGGTCCCGAGGAGCCTCTTGATAATATTTTATAAGACAAATAACCCGATAAAGATGTTTTGACGTGAACCCGTGTTCATCGCTCACACTAAAATGCGTCCATTGAACATGTATAATAAAATATTTATTTACAATTTTGTGCTTGAGTAGAGAAAAGGAATAAAAATTGTAATTTAATGTCGAGTTTATTGGTGGAGAGCGAAGCGTTAAGGCGATCGGTGGGATATTAGAATGCGTTGACAGGAATTAGGCGGCAGACTTTACGTAGATCCATTAGCATTGTTTTAGAGGATTAGAGTGACGCGGCGCTTGCCGGCTCACTGTGGGGCAGCGCGTCGCATATTCTCATGACACATGTCTTCTTATTTCAAACATAATCAGTGTGAAACGACTACCGTGTCGTGAGTCGTCGATAAGACAATGTATTCGTTTATTTGGTGGAGCTATTAACGCATAGCTTTTAGTCTCGGAGAGGTACCCATATGGCAGGTATTTCTACAATCTGGGCGCTTTGACCGCTTGTCGGGTCTGCGGTCAGTGTCGTATTACACAAAAGATCAAAAATTTTAGATTGTTTTTGTACCTGATTAATCGTTTTTTAATAAGTTATAAAAACGTCTAAACTTTATCTTTTGTTATTTGATAAAAGGTAGATTTGTATTTTATTTAGGAGCTAATAATTCTTCCAAAAATAAGGATAAAGGACTAAACTACTTTACAAAATTAAGTTTATTCTTATATCTAGTCTATAGTAGTGGCTCTAGCGTAAAATGTTCGATGACGCATCGCATCAACACTTTTTTTTTCAGAGACATATCCAGGATCTCGATTCGTTTAATCATAAAGAGCGGAAGATAATTCATTTGTCGCGTCGCGTGTTGTTATTTATTTTGTGGTAGTAACTGTTTTATCAATGGTTGTCCATTAGATGGGCCTCAGCGGCGCGAGGGCGTGAGAGCGAATATTTTATTGATTACGCATTCCAAACATGGATTTAACGTCACTTTTATTTTGATAGATATTGATATTGAAACAATAAACTGATTGATTTTATTGGCGAGCACAGTTCAAGGCATCCATAATAACATAATGTATGCTTTAACTCGGGACATAAAATTATACCTTCCATAATGTGTTGTGTAGGCATTAGTTTTAAATATTTAAAAGAGTTAGAAATGTCTTAGAAAAATAAAAATTGCCATAAGTATCTTGGACACACAACGTGAATTTTTAATCCTGTCAGTAAATACAATAATTATTTAGATTAACGCCAAGATTTTTCTTTTACAGTAAGAAAATTCCAGGAGAAAGAAACGTTATGGCTTAAATTGTAACCATTTTCTTAAATGAAATGATATGGAAATAGGTATAAACCATTTATAGGTTGAGAATAAAATCTCATTTAATTATGATGATGGTGAAACACAAAACTTTCTATAAACTCGATAAGACAAAAAAGAAATATTTAGCGTAGGCAGTGTCCAGACTTCTCGAATAAATAGAATTCCATAAGGCAGTCCATCAAGAGGGCGAGCCGATTATTTATGTCGCTTATCTGGGAACAATGCTCGCTGCAGTCAACCATCAGTCAGAAGCCATTGTTCACTCAGAGAGACCAGGGCTGAGGATCGTAACACTAACTTGTTCCCGCGAATTTACTTCTCGAGAGTTTTTCCTTCACTTTACGTATAGATGAAGCCTTTGACCAGGGTCTTGGCTGATGTTAAGCAATGTCGTGGCCGATGATAGAAATTCGTTAGAAACCTAGAAAAGTTTGTAGAGAAAAACTGCCACGGACGTCTCAGATCTCAAACTAAGTCTTAAGCCTACCTTACTGATACACGTACTTAATATTTATCAAAACAAAATCAAACAGTTAGTACATTTATAAATATTTGATGTGACTGGGAATTTAACAAGGGATAAATGACTCAGAAGTCAGGATCATCACCAACATCGCCAACCGAGTCATTTAAATGTTGACCAACATTCAAATACCGCGCAAATAATTCGGCAGCATCAAAGGCGTCGCCCTTAAATTAATTATCAATTTGTCGTGGGTGCCAGGCGACATAAATCGATCGCTTGTATCAGCCTGCAGCCACATTAGCCACGCTCGAACATGAGATAAGGATAACAAATGCTCAGTTTAATGTTATCTCGACATCGCGGACACGGGAGAGCTTTTTGCCACCACATCCTTCGACCTTATGCTCCACCTTTGATGCACAACCGATAAATTATTAATTCCCCTGACAAAAACATTGAACAGGTTTTATGCCTAATTCACTTAAGCGCCTAAATTGTTTATTTATTTAACCACTTTAGTGTTGTGACGTCAGGCTGATGTAGCGGTCACTGAATATCTGCCTTTTTACAGTATTTCGAATATCGTGACTTACTCACCTTATTATAATCATGTCTTCTTGAGTTACATAGCTATTGACAGTAATAGGAGTTTTTTGAGAATAATATCAGCAACAAACGCTAATAAGTGTAATGGGACAACAGTCGTTGTGGAAAAACGGATAACAACAACTGTCATTTCAGTTATTTTTTTAGAGTTGGCCACCTAGCATCGATCTTGGTTACAAGTTACAGGGACAGTTTTTATATTGAATATTGTAATCGTACGTGTGACGTTCTTAGTTTTAACACATAGTTTACATGCATAATGTATTTAACGATAAATAGGTCGTTTAATACGCGTCCACGGCGATAAACGATTATACCAGCGGAGCTGAGACATTAAAGAAACACTAAAAAATTGCGCACATCAATTATCTGGCTATTACTTGGCTAGACCCGCGTGTAGTTACACGTATATTTGTTTTGAAAAATAAACGACGTTTCGTTTAATACTAAACTGAGAGAATGGTATATTCATGAGAGATGTTAACGTGGGTAATTTTACTTTATAAATAAAACATAAAATGAGGTATTCAAATGGTTTTTAGATTTTGTGAACTCGAGATTAAAATTGTATTCTTTACAATACAACATAGACAGAGAGAAGGGAACAACAAGGAGTATATAGAGGTAGGTATAGTATATAATAAATTGTATACCTTATTTTATGTTATCTTCTACCTATTCATAGCAATTTATACATATATATTATAAATTCGCTATTCACCAGAAGCTCAGTGATGGAATTTCCGTGAAGAGTGCTAATTACCAAAAAGTACATATTATAATAAATAATAGATACGCAAAACTGTAGTACATGTAACATTGTGACATTAAAGCCTAAAACAACTATAAAATAAGCATTTATAAAATATACATCTATGGACAGAGAGAGATAGACACAAGGGAAGACAATAATTTATAGCTATGTATTCATAATCGTTCAATAAAAATGGCATCCTTTTTCAGCCATCGCTAGTGTATAATTATCGAGGCTCGGACGCATGCGAAATTGGGGTCTCACGTCGAATGGTCGGCCATAAATAAAGTAAAATGACCGCTGGTGGTGGGAGGAACTCCACGCTAATGAATAAGGCCCCTGGCAGACTCCACAAGGTAAAATGCAGCCTGGAGATTACTAGCTTTGAACGGAAATTAGATCTTGAGATCCTAAAACCGTTGAATTAAAAAAAAGACAAGTGAGCATCTTGAAAATGCTTTTCATGCTAAAAGATGGTAAACTCTAATTTCTCGTAAGAGCCAGACTCAACCCCTCAGAACGACTTTCAGTTAATCTATTTTTAAATTACACCTGTCAGACAAAAAGAAAAATCCTGTCGTCAAAGAAAATAATCTGAAAGTATTCACCTATACATATGTAGTATGCGATTCCTTCCTTTTAAAGAATTCCACAATGAACAATATTAGCACCCCAAATTGAGGCTAATAAATAACTCCACAAAATAATCGATTCATCTCACTTATACCTCATTTAATCCATCATCGGATTACACAATTGTAAATAAATGTTAAAAATTACAACAAGAAATACCGATTTGAATATGAATAGATAGGCGCCACGTAGGCAGGTACATGAAAAAACCGGCCCCAAATAATAATGGTAGACAAATGTCCCCATTTAGGACAACAATGAACGACCTCAAAACGATCAATTCACTTTTAAGACATGCTAATTTTAGTCTAGTACTCTTCATCCATTAAGTACGTGATGAACATATATGAATAAATCGATTTGGCAACAATAACATGTTCAAAGGTCATTGTCACCAATAGGCAAAACCTAAATAACCTATCCTACAACAATACAATGTATGATCTGGAAACGTTCAGGAAACAAGTGAAATTTTAAAAATACTTTTAAAAAACAAGCTTTAATTATTCTTACCATCTTGCATCATAAAGTACTCGTCAAGACGAATCAAATGAACCCAAACTCGATGGGGTTGCGTTGTTTAATGACAGAGTTCCTATGGCCACCTTCCAGCTCCATCATCAGATCAGCTCGATGTCATAAAAATATTGCATTGTCATCCGATTTACACACGCTTGCAAATTTTCAGCTCAATTGGAAACCGGGAAGTGGGTCAAATTAAACTTGCAAGATTTGATTACAGACAGACCGACAGACAGACAGACAGACAGACAGACAACAGACAGGTGAAAGTAATATAAAGCTTGTAAAAAGCTTTGTAATTATCTAAATATGCTGTTTGTATTTATTGTCAAAGCGGTTTGTTTAGCTATTCTGTCTCTGGGCAAAGAAATGCCCTAAATTCTACCTGTGTATTATCTTTTATGCACTATCTCCGCTCAACCAATTTTGTTTCTATCTACATCACTTAAGCTGCTTTAACTTCTATAAAACAACAAAGTAAATTTACTGTTATTTGATTATAAAAGAAAAGTGTTTCTCAAGTTTGCGATTGCAAAGCGATCGAATTAACAGTGGAAACGTTAAGAATAGCCCCGCGCTTGCGATGTGATGAGTGACGATACAAGAGAAGGGTCTCGGTGTCTCGCAGGCGCAGGTAGGCTGGGTGGCGGCTATTATTTAAATTAATTGGACATAAAACGACGAGCGGCGAACCCGAGAGCGTGTCGCCGATGTCGTGTTGGACTGACGATTCCGTCGCGGTCGGGCCGCGCTAAATGTGCCATTCAACGTCAAACTATACTCATATTGTTAGTATATTATGATTAACTATAGTCAATACAACTAATTATGGTGATTATATAATTAATCACACCTTCCAAATTGTGTGTACGAGCCTTATCAGTGTTGATAGAGATGATTTTCTTATTAAAAGGAAAACCTTAACTCTGAAGCGTTTAAGATGCGTTTCTTATACATACTATGTACGTAGCTGTTATAGAACGAATACGTTTGTGTGTTCTTCACATCTAAAAGGCTCAACCGTTTGTAAGAAATGTTATGGTATATCGTTTTTAAATAGCCTAGACTCTAGAATAACGCATAGACTACAATTTACTCTAGTTTAAACTTCAGCGATTAAAACAGCCGAGCCCAAGTAGTCTTTTATAATGCTGAAATATAAGGCTCTAGAAAGTTCCAAGTATCCGTCAGTAAACAAGTGAAATTTTAAAAATACTTTTTAAAAACAAGCTTTAATTATCATTACCATCTTGCATCATATTATAGTACTCGTCAAGACGAATCAAATGAGCCCAAACTCGATGGAGTTGCGTTGTTTAATGACAGAGTTCCTATAGCCACCTTCCAGCTCCATCATCAGATCAGCTCCATGTCATAATTATATTGCATTGTCATCCGATTTACACACGCATGCAAATTTTCAGCTCAATTGGAAACCGGGAAGTGGGTCAAATCAAACTTGCAAGATTTGATTACAGACAGACAGACAGACAGACAGACAGACAACAGACAGGTGAAAGTAATATAAAGCTTGTAATAAAATAAAAGTTAGATAGGTCCAAGGGGCATACGTTTATGGCATATACTCTTGGACAAGCGCGGGAGTCGCTCGTAGCCAACGGTCGTAGCTCGCGACTCAGCTCTCGAGCCCGTCTTGCGATCGCTATCGGACGTCGCCGTGTCGACTCTACAATGCCATCTTTTGTGTTCCGACACGATTATTTATTGCCACCAAACACTGGCTTACAAACCGAATGAGATAACTCGGTGATTTTTAAATTGTAATCATTTTCGAAAAGTCAAAATATTTATTTGCAACACTTTTGAAATGAAACTAAGCGAAGATAATAATTTATAAATTTTAAAAAACATTGTAAACATTGTAAATTGAAATTGAGTTCACATTCTAAATATTCCTATAGTACTTCTTGATTTAAAAAATATGACCTACTTAACAATAATTGAAATATACGAACATGACATAATATAATAACACAGATGGTTGGTAATAACAAAGAATGTTTAATTTTGTTTCGCTAACTTTTTGAAAGCAAAGCTAGGTAGATCCCCTCTAATATAATAGAAACTTGCACATTTTATTAACCTCA
This sequence comes from Hemithea aestivaria, assembly GCA_947507615.1. Lineage (NCBI taxonomy): Eukaryota > Metazoa > Arthropoda > Insecta > Lepidoptera > Geometridae > Hemithea > Hemithea aestivaria. The sequence goes on along the minus strand of OX382332.1, from coordinate 6,690,156 downwards.
TAATGATAAATGTACGTAATGACATGACGATATTGATGTGCCATTTAACTTTATGGCCGTGATAAAACATTGACTTATAGAAATGTTAGACATTGAAAACATAATAAGACATGTGAATGATGCGGTATTTCCCAACCACACAACTGCGAAATACCATCGCACTGAGATGGCTTCACTTGTGTAATTATGTATAACTTTATGAACATACTAATTAGTTAATTATCACAGATATATATCAAGTAAATGGACATGGACATGACAAATGTATGTAAAGACGTAACCACTTCGTACCGATGCGATGTAGCATTTTTTTTGGTAAACAACTATCATCTTATAATTTATTGGAGAATATAGTGCACTAGTTATTCATAGATATCGACGCGTTACTTTGCCATTTTTAGTTTATATGTTGTTGTTGTTATCGTGATTAAATTAATAATCTACTAAGTAGGTACCTACGTAATTGTTGTACTAAATACGTTACACAAAGTATCTAATAATTTAATATTTACACATGGCAACGAATTCATTTTAGGTCAACGCATCAACATTTTAATAGTTATGACAGTGCGCCCGCGCCGGCAGTTGTATTAAAACAATGCCCAATAACTTTACATTTGTGTCTCATTGACCGGTAAAAGCAAGCTTAACCAGTGTTATTTTATCTTTGAAAACTTTAGGATCCCGCTCGGCGATAAAAATGTGGTAGAGCCGATGAATTTCTCACTGACCTCATCTGAACATGATGTAATAACTATATAGTTACCTATTTATATTCCAGAAGCTTTGAATGAACTCAAAGCTCTTGAGTTTATGTTATATTCCACAGGTAATCGATATTTTGATTTGCAATAGCGGAAGTTGAGCTTTCTCGCGAGGTCTTAAGTAACAATAAAACAATGAGAGCGCGAAAGAGTCGCGTGTGTGCCTTATCAGAGGCACGAGTCGATCGCTCATAGTCAAAATAATGACGTGACCATAGCGACGGAGGCGGGCGCCTCGGGCCACTAATTAAACCCATTAGTTTATTAATCGCGACCGACTCCAAGCATTGTTCTCCCGAGGACAATCGTCGCTAGACCAAATAATGTCGGCTCCACTTACCTAAATAAGGCTACGTTACATCGAGTAAAAAACTAAACTGCCTATAAAGTATCGCGTTTCATTCTTATATTTGACGTATTCGATGACATATTCAAGGTAACGAAGATGTTTATCGACATGCGCTAACTTTAGATTTCAGCCTATTTTTTCCAATGCTATTTTGCGTCGAAGGCGCATTTTATTTGCATCGGACCGAAGAAAACCGATTAGCTCTGAAATGTTTATGAAACCAGCTCTACGCTTCAAGATGGAAACGGTAACGAGAATACGAGAGGTAAATAATGTAATATCAAAAAGAAATAACTGGATGTTAGAATATGAAATAAGTGAGATGCGAATGGAACGAAATGGTGGAGAGAGTGGGACGGAAAAACCAGCTGCGTGAGAACAAATCGTATGCGGTTGAGGCTTCACATGGGCCGCTGCAGCCTGCGCCCGCGCCGCGCCGCCCGCCACTGCGGCCCTATAAATACTGACATTGCTACAATACAAAATACAAATGCATTCCTATTGCCCGGTACTCTGTAAATTAGCCTCATGTCAAACGCGTAATTCGATATCAAGACATTCAATGTAAATTTTATTTAGAGATGAATACGACTGCGAAATTTAAATTTAAAATGCACCCGATTGAGATTATGCATAGCTCTTTGCTCTAGATATTGTGAATAAAGTTTCATAAATATAAAACGCTTAGGCACATGATTATAGAAAATGTTTCAACTTAAAACATATCAAAACCACTTTCATAACGCGCTTTTTTTCGGGGAAAAAAATTTCATGGTTTTTCTGACGTTCACAATGCAGTCAAGGAATTTCAAAAGTTAGTAAACAAATGAGAAATGCATCGATAGTTGCGAGTTGCGACACTGCACACGCGCATGTAACATGTAAAGGCGATTGTTTGCGAACACTCTTCCACCGGCGGATCATAAACTCCCGAACATACGCGCACACGCACCGATGCCATTCCATATAAACAATAAGAACATAAACCAAAACCAATTACATGCTATTGACGCTTTTAACTGCGAGCGCACTTAAAAATGTAAATTGATAAACTTAATTGAATTCACTCGTTCTCATTAAAATTCTTAAAGGTACTTGCAAATTGTGGAACAATTTCTCATCTTGGGTCTCCCCACCTTACTCGTACCTACGAGACACTTTGGGTCGCAATGTCAAATTCTAAAACTATACGAAATGTCAAAAGCATTTTTGAATGAGAAATAAACAATGCGCGCATATTTGTGCAAGAAGTCGAGAGCGAGGAAAAGGTTTTGAATATATCTTTAAATTTTTTAAAGACTACGCACCGTCTTTTCTTATAGCGTATGAAGACCCTACGGTGACTGTTTTCCATTTGATGCACGCCTTTGAGTAGCTCTTCATATTAAAATGAAATAGATCTCACTTAATTAAAATGCAAAAATTCAGGAAACACAATTAACCCAACACCTGACCACATAAACATGAATGGTGTAGGAATGTAGGACGCCACTGAGGGGAACGATCCTGAAACTCGAAACAGGTGAATCTTAGCGGAAACAACATACAATGTTAACCAAACTACGCAGTCATATTAATATAGATTCCTATTATTATCTTAAGATGTTTATCTATTCTCTATTTACTTAGATACATATGATTAGACACACAGGCCGCCTGATGGTAAGTGGCTACCGTCAACATCCCTATTAGGGATTTTCCCTATTTGGGATCTTGAAAAGTTCAACATTTCAAAAAATATAATTAGTCCGTAATTTTAATAATATAAAAATATTCGATGCGTATTTTTTTTTCTTGCAAATAAAATAAAAAATGGCTGAGATATAACGCTTATAAGATTTTTGTTGGGACGAGTGACGTCACACTAAACACTATTACATTGTATTACGATCAAGGAACTTTAGTGCATTGAATCTCTCACTTTTTTTTATCAGAATTACAAATAAAAAAAATATGTGTCCAATATTTTACAATAATCTACATTATGGCCAAAAAAATTTTTTTTAGTCAGCATCACCATTGTTGGACAAGTAGTTGAGGTAAAACCTATTCCTACTGATATGGCGGGGTAAAACCCTTATTGCCCAATTTTATGATTTCCGAAACCGAGGTTTTATATGATCTACTTAGTGTGTTAGCCTATTTATTACATTTAACTAGAAATTGCGGTTAATTTAATGTTCGTGAAAAGATAATGCAAAGATAAAGTATTATAAATCTTTAAATATACTCTTTATCTACTTTATATAAAATGTTTAAAAATATACATTGTATTAATTTCCTGATCCCTGAAATATATTATGCCATCGTCCTTTTTGTAGACAATGAACGTTATGGCGCCCATCAAACTGAGTTTACGAAAATTGACTATGAATAAATTTCAATACTTTATAAAAACAGTTTTTGCGAATATGTATATTGGGAGTTAAGTCACTAATAGGATCCATAATGTATAGCTGTATCTACTCCAATAGAAGTCTGGAAGAAATTGTTAAAAAGCAGCTTGTTCACTAGAAATACATTTAATTTTTTTTGCATCCTATAAAAAACTTTCTGTATTATTTTAATATAATTTCTGGTTTCTTTTCTGAATTCTAGATAAATAACAAACAAGCTTAAATTAATACGAAGTACACAGTGTACTTGATGTACATTGGATAAAATCAAAGAAAAGAGCATAAACGATCCATATGGATGTACACGAATTAAATTATTATGATAGTGATATAATGTAAACAATTGAATCACGATCGGCGCCCACTACTCACAATGAGTTTCGCTTTTCCTCTACACACACACTCTCACACACACACACACACATACACACATACTCTACATTACACTCGAGTATTCTTTACAATAAAATATTTAATTTTATACTTTAGCAGACAATGGAAAATCGCAAATTAAGTATTGCATTTTCATTTCACGAAAATTGGCCTATATAATATGTGGTCTAAATCATCTATATTGTTTTTTAAATTGTCACCGGATCAGTTTTAGTGTGAAAATGAATATTAATATTTCTATTTCACTTTTGCAAGTATGTATTTATCGTTGCTTTGTATAAAAGTTAGGTACACTTAATTCTTAACTTTGAAAATTGTGAACTTCTGCCTTAAACTAATATGGATAATATTAAGACTATTGTTCTTTGTAGATTGCGTTATAATAATGTCATTGATCGAGACCCAATGGACAGTGAAAGTGTCACAGTAGGTATTTTCGCAACTCATTCATAGAACCAGCTCAATTTGCGATTATAATGCGAGTCAGAGACAAAGAATGATTCATAAACGAGTGTTACTACAGGATGGTTACAATAACAAACATCGCATACATTCGCACGCACTCGCGAATTGACTAACACAAGAATGCACTTTACCTTTCCCGAGGTCTCAATCGGTAATTTTTTATATGTTATTACAGACGACAAAATGCAATATACATGACACTCGACATCGGGAGATTAATTTGCGATGTGGCAGATTGTCACTTTAATTTATGATCGACCATTGTCTCATGTGACGTCATTTACAAGCCTTCGCAATCACATGAGCAATCACATGAACTTGGATCTTGGAGTGGATGCAATGTCAAATGCTAAAATTAATAAATAAAAAGATCGAAATTTTCTTTAGTATTGTGAAAATGCGTTTCCTAGATGAAGCAGTTTAAGGGACACAAACAGTCGTTTGTTAGCTTGTTGCTACATGGTCGAGCCAAAGGCTTCGAGACTAAGATACCAAGTCGTTCAGCAGTCGAGTGGCCACGCGATCTTCTTGTGTTTCACCGACCGCAGCCAGGCCACCCTCGGTCAAAGACCTGACGCCACAATTCTGCCACAATTTGTCCCACAATCAAAAACATTATAGAGGCGTTAAATCGCCGCTTAAACGATACTGTAAAGCAGATGTAAGATCTCGTAAAACCTTAACGCACTTTGTCAAATCGGATAAATAACATGACAATCACAATGATGAATCATTTATTGTCGGGATTAGTTATCAAACTCGTTTATTATTTAACTGATAAAAATATGAATATTTATTTTTTTGTTTTATTTATTAAAATTGAAATAAATGAAATTATAAAATTCTGAGCTGACTTTTTCAACGAAACAGCCCCATCGGCATTTGTAAGGTATAAGAAATATTTATTTAGACGTGTATATGTATGGTGCGACGTCTTGAATAGTAATATTTAAGCGTTAAGTATGCGTGTCTTTTAGAGGGCTGTCAGTGTTACAAAGGTCTGTCGGCCAGAACAGCGCTGGGTGGAGCTAATAAACTATTTGAGCAGAGGCCTCGTGTTGACACTGGCGTTTCACACCTGAACAATGCTCCTCGTTTGCATTAATGTAAATTAGGTTAGGCCCGCCGCAGCCGCCGACGCGCCTACATTCAATTAGACGTGCCCTAAAGTAGCGCATGTGTGCATATGTAAACGCAGCTAATAGCGTGTACCTAACAACTTCCACACTCTTTAATGATCTTCCGAACATATTGATGCAATCGCACCTTTTTACTGCAGCTGTTTCTTCATTCTTCGATATAGCTCTGTATGTGAAGATTCTTGTCGGTCGTGTTGTGACGGGAAATTATTGATTTTTATTGGCCATATCATAATTTTATAGATCATAATTGTTAGATATTTATCGCTTTTATTTCAATTTGTTAAACTATTAAATGTATATTTACTACTGAACTAACAGGTATTTCTATACCATAAAGATAGATTTTCATTATTGATACTCCACATACTTGCAATGCGTAATACTCGTAGATCACTGAATACATGATATTTTCTAATTGTTTAATTATATATTTGGCTAGTTTAGGTTCCTATGCCGAATTAAGATTTTGAATGTGAAGCCTTAAGCTGAAACAAGACAAGACATTCAAATAATACCTACTATTTATCTTGCGTAGTCTTTATTGTTCAAATAGTAATTTGTCTGCCACATTTGTGTAAGAGCGAGTGTCAAGATCCACATCCTCTCATGGTCGGGTGCACAGTGATGCACTGGCCCCAGGCCAAGACAGTTGTCTCGCTGTCGCCACTCGCCACGCTCTACGCCTCACATCCTTGCTTTTTTATTGTTCCCACTTTTTACGTCTCTCAAGACATGTCTGTCCCGTTTTAAATGGTTATGGCTCGTTTTACAGAACCTAAAGTTAATAATGTGGATATTTTGGTTTCATGAAGCGTTACTACGCTCATGTAACAGAACATGCAAATCTGGATAATACAGTAGCTACACACGTGCTCATAAAGAAAATTCCAAGTATTGGAAAAGTAAATGAGTTACGTAGATAGCTATTTACAATATTATTGTTTTATAATTAGATCAGTTGTTTGTATTAAAATGAATGCGCCGTTTTCAAGAAGCATAGCTTATCTCGAAACAAGGTAAGCGTGGAGGCCGGGCGCGGTGTCAAAGACTGGAGCTCTGCGCATCGTCCGTCGTCACGCCCGCGCCCGCGCATTTCTCGCGTAAACACCGCGCTCGACGGCTGAACCACATCTCGTGCACAACCAAACATTCGCCTTTTTACGCTACCACTTCCTCGACACATTTCGAAAAAGCAATTGGAACACTCGTTAATTGCCGCATAAAATGAAAACCAAAATGCCAAAAATTTATCACTAAAATCAATAAACCGCACCATTAACATTTCCGAACGTCACAAATCACACCAACAAAATGCGAGATCTGTAACCGAAAAAGATCTATGTTGGGAATGATTTTTTTATAGTGGAGCGGGCGCGGGTCGCACGCGCGGCGCGATTGTGGCTGTGTGGTCCTCGCTAGCCACTTTGTAAATAGCGCGGTTTACCTTTTTCAACTTTTGTGTTTTGTTACCTTTTGTGCTGTTGTAGGGCCAATATTACCATAGCTATTTAGGCTCGTCGGATAAATAAATACGCCATTTATCATGATAGATAACCGATGCACGTGAACGTCGTCGCATCACAGCCTTCAGATGTTCCGAGATTCGGGGCCGGTCAACACAATAATGTGGTGATTTATCTTTGCATTGTTTTCTGGGGATACCTTTTATAGCTGTACCTATCTTGTTCCTTTACGAGATCTTTGATTACTTTGGAAAAGGGTTTACAGAGACAAGAGAGCAAAGATTATGTGACTGAAAATAAGTTTGTACTTTAATGAAAAGCCTAGTGCAAATATTTAGGGAGATATAAAATAAACACCTTACAGCAATAATGGTGCATAATTTTACACCTATAACTATGTTCACATTATATAATAATGATAACTTATAGCAAATAACAAGTGGTTTTTTGGAGTAACATAAAACTTTGTCACCTTACGGTTTTCAAAATGTCCATCCAATGTTTGCAGCATCTTCACATTAAACGGCCACAAACCAACCTATTTAAAGAATGCAAGCGTCATCGGACCCATATCCAATTGTGGGACAATAAATTCAGTCAAACCGCAGGCTCTTTCACAATATTTGTATCGGGCTATTGCGACAAAAAGGGCCGAAAGGGCGGCCCTCGGTGAATGAAGGGAAGGTAAATAAATATAAATAAAGGTGAGGGGAAGACGGGTCCGGGGGGTGGCGGCGCAGGCGTCCCGCGGCGCTTGCGCAGGTTACACCAACTGTTAAACGATCTGTGGCCTAAGGAACGTATCAAGAGCGGCGCGCCTTCAAGACCATCATCTCTAAATGGATTTTTAGGATCTGATTTGTATTCTTCAGGTATAGAGATGGATTAGAATGATTAAAATCTGGCGAAAACCTTTTTTTCTAAGAAACTTCAACTTCCATCGAAAACTATTTGTATGTCGTATGTAGGTACATTCCAATAAAATGAATGACTTATTTGTAGATAAATGGATACGTAATTGGCGAAAAACAATGCATTTATGTAACGCTGTTAAACTGGGAAAATACCTTGTAAAAATCCAATTACAGGCTTATTGTTCTTGGTAAGGGTTGTCACATTAAACGGGACCAATGAAAGTCGTAAAAGTATTGGTGATCGGTGCGCTGCGCCTGCGACTGCAATCATGCTCGGCACCAATTACGGCCATGTGCTCAGCGTCGCGCACATTTATTGGGTGTAAGATTTAAGTGCCGTTCGACACGCCGAGCCCGGCCCTGCCTGATTTTTACGGCCACTTAACTCCTTAAAACTCTTTCTAAGTGAAATGCCAAGAAATACTGTTTTCCACTTGAACGTTTATAAGGAAACAACAAATGGTTTGCAGCCTTTTTCATCCGCGGTATGCAAGACTCATCTTTCGTATTTCGTCAACATAAGAAAGCTAAACACTACCTATTCTTGTTTTGCTCCTACCTTCTATATTATCAAGAATTGGCAACTGCTAGAAACAAGAATGTTAATAGCAAATTTCTTGAAGTTTTCTTTTAAAATAACATTCCAACCAAACAAAATTCCTTTAGTTCTTTGAAGAAATTACAACTCATAAGAATGCTCATGAATCTATCAACAACTTTTCAGTCACTGTACAAAATTGTAACTGTTTAAAATGTTTAGATGTTTGTAAAGTAAATACGATTGTGATTGATCCCGTAATCGTTAGTTCACGCCGGGTGATTCACCTTTATAACGATTTGTAGAAGCGATGGATCAAGAGAGAAGTGATGTTGCGAAATATAGGAAGAGAATGTACCGTTTCGGGTCGATAAATCAGAGGCTGTCGATACGCACCAAACGGATACGCGTCGGATAACATTAATTGTGAGTATGTAAACATTACGATTGCTTACTTGTGAATGAAAGCATTATAATATGCAAACCATTTGGGATTCAACACGTATACGTAAATCAATGAGTATACGTAGGCATGTCCTCATTGATCCACGCTTCAATGTTGTAAGTTTCAAATTGACTTTGGTTTTTCTTAATGTTTAAAAATTAAATTGTCCCTTCTGTTACTTAGGTCAAATATGACGCATCTTTACCGCATTTAGATCATTTTGACTGATATAATGATATAAATGATTAGCCAATTTCATAATAGCAAAAATCAAAATCAGGCGCTAATAGATAATTATAATTGACTAACCTAAAGCTTTGCAATCCAAGTTACAAGCCATAAGCTCTTTAGGTTAACCTACTGTTGTAAATAAGCAAGTTTAATAATAACCGAAAGGAATTTAATTAATAAATTAATTTGATACCGATTAGTGCAAGACAGAGTAATGAGATAAGTCGCAAATGAACGTAATTTTGATTTAGATGTCAATATCAAGCCGGAGCTGGGTCCAGAATATTAATAACAATTAGACAAATTGTAATTGACCGAGTGAAGCGAATGCTTAGATAAATTCTATTTATATGCATTATGCATATTTATCTTGTCTAGATAAAATCTCAGTAAATATATAAAAGGAAAATGTGATTGACTGATTTATCAACGCACAGCCTAAACCGCTGCGCTGAACGGATTGGGTTGAAATTTAAAACATGGAGAGATTTTATGACGTAGACCTCGGCTAAGAAAGTATTTCCGCACGCATGCAAAGCCGCAAAGCAAAGCTAGTATATTTATAGAATCTTTTATACAAGACTGCGAATAATACATCCCTTATTCCTAGACAAGAAGATGTAAATGAAATAAATTTACTAGAATGTTACGAAAAGTCAAGATTTCAACCATGGCGACAGCTTTAATATCTATAATGTTCGCCTGCTTCCATGCTAATGCAACCAATTCTATTCGTAGTTTACAAAACAATACATCATGTTACACAGAAGCTAGGTACTGCAGAAAATTTACGAGTATCAGTGAGTCTTAAGCTTGCTTCGACGTGATGACCCATTTCCCTAAATTTCCCAAAGACCCTTCGATTTATGACGGACGTAATATCGAACTGCAGACGTTGCCAGAAAAATGAACATTTCTTCATAACTGCGAGTTGTTTTCCCTCATAAATCTAGTATCTTTCAAAAGAGCCTATGAGTCTTTAGTCTTTATTAATTTTTACATAAAATAAGCAGAAATGTGTTACGGAGTTGACGACAAAGTAAGGAAAAGCGCGTAGACTTTGTAATAAAATGTCTTTTGTTGTCTTTGAGATAACATTTAAAAAATTGTCCTTTTAGTTAATGTTTTAATTACCTCTTTCTACACGAACGACTAGAAGACATTGCTCTGAGCAATATGGCCTCTAATTCCCTAAAAAAACACTTTGAATATATTTTGTTTTATTGGATGTCAATAAAAAGTTAATCTATCTACTTACGTATCTAAATTACGATTGAAGTGATATCAAAACACTAATTTAGATCCGTTCTTTTATGTCATTTTTTAATCTTAGAGATTTTTTTTTATCTTATGAGGTTAAAAAATATGATAAACGTAATCCCTTAAGATAATATTCATATTCTTATAATAAGAGTGGTTTGTGTTCCGTGGCCCGTGCCTAGCATTGACTGAGGTTTGACAGATAACGCTGAGATAACCACCAGCTGTATGTGGACAAATATTTGCGCCACCAATTATAACAAACCCGACTCACGACTCTTAACAAACACGGCTCCGCTTTTTGCGACCACTTTACTTTTTAATGTTTGTTTTCTTTAAAATAACTCCGTTTTTAGAATAAATCCCGACTTAATTAGATTTTAGAGTGTTGCCATAATGTTACTTTACTTTTGGTTCACCACTAATTTCATATTACTAGATAACATTTTAAAGGTTTTATCATGTGAATTAGGCACATTTTCAGGACAAAATTGCTAATCTACATATCCCCGAATCTGAAATATGGTATCTTGATAAAATTAAGATCTATGAATTAATGAATGAATAAAATCAGTTAATTATAGTAAACATAATTATTATGTTGATGCCATGGCATGGCTGCTACGGTACGATTTGATGAGGTTAGACTAGTTAGGTTAGAGATTAGGGGTATGGTTAGGGTTCATGGGATTGTTATATATGGTGGTTAATTGTTAACATAAGAATATGTACTATGATTCCCTTGTTAAAAGTAGAAGTTTACTTATGTGATATAGAATAGAATAATACTTTATTGTAAACCACAAATACTTATCTATATGTACAATATTAGCTTATTGAGCTGGATAAATAATAAGAGTTAGCGCTAGATATAATAATTATTTATTTATATTTACAATTTTCTATACTTACATTTATATAGCACAGATGGACACATTAGTATGTTGAACGTATTAGTCACACGGTGCCTAAGATTTACGCAGAGATATTAGCACACTGTTTGTGTACATCACGACTGTTTACGTTACAGAGAGAAATGAAAATCGTTAATTTATCGCCACCTTAAGAAGAAACTATATAAAGTAAACCGCAAACAGAGGCCAGGTTCAAAGACCTATCACTCGAACAGTTTGGCGTGTGTTTGAACAAGTGTTCCGGCGTAAGTTGCAAACGTTAGAGGGCTTCTATACCTGTTAGCCGTTCGAGCTTTGTTGCTTGGTATCGCCACTTTGACTTATTAAAAATTCTTAATGATTCATTCACTAAATGATGATGAATAATAATAAAAGGTGATGAATAACTCAAATGTAACCTCGATAGCGGTTACATTTTGAGCCGTTTGGGGTAGAGACTTTGGCTCCTTGGGGTACGGGAGCTCACCGCATTTTCCAAAATTTATCTGAGCGCTTGGTCGAGGCGACGTGTGACCGAAATGCTGGGATATATTTGGCCCAACGTATAAGTATTGCCATTCAACGTGGCAATGCTGCCAGCATTCTGGGCACTCTGCCATCTGACAGTGGTTTGGAGCTCTTAGATTTTCTGTAGATCGGCTTGTGGCCTTTCTGTGGTTAATAAAAGTGTTCTTTACTGCTGTAGTAGCTGTAGTATTGTTAGTTTGTTTTTCTCAATAAAGGCATTTGCCATGAATAATAAATGAATGATGATGAATAATAACGACAGGTGATGATTAATAATGATTGATGATCTATGAATACATGAGTATGATGAGATTTAATTAATAATCCTTAGAATAATGAATAAACTACTGCAATGAATAATATTCTTAAAATTCAGAAGTATTCTTTAAAAAATCTAATAACATTTCCTGAAAGTATTTTGTAAGCAATGTAAGTTATTATATATGTATATGTATGAGTAATTTAGGCATAAGGTTAAAATAATTAGATATATTTAATAAAAATCTATTCCTAAATAACAACGGTGACAAAAACAAAGATTGCAAAAAGTAAGCTCCGATACTAGTTTTCTTTAAACGATTACATAAATAAACTAAATCAGTATGAAGATATCTAATAAATGGCCTCAGTTTGGTCAAATTAAATGCTATCTTGGACTCGGTAAATAAGCAATTACCTACTTATAGGACCTAAGTATACATCATAGAATAAATTCCAAATAAGGTCAAGGAAGGCAATTGATATTGATTGATTGATTAGGCAGTGTGATTAGAACAGTCTTTAACAGTCCATTTAAAGCTTAAAGCACGATTTAAGTCAAGGGTTATTTATTTCCATTGTTAGTGGGAAAGGGTCTTTGCTTTTAAGTTTGCACAACAGACTTACATATTGACTAACCATGGGTAATTACCCAACCCACACTACGTTTAAAACAAAGATAAATAATATTAATAATATAATATTGTTTTCTTAAGATAGTTTGTACCTACCTTTTTTTTTTTATACAACGAAGTAAGAAGACGAGCAAGACGCTCTCCTGATGGTAAGAGATAACGCCGCCCATAATCAGTACAGTGCTACCCAGTGCACTGCGCCAACGCTTCTTACTTGAGAGTCATAAGATGTTAAGACTCTTCAGCCCAGTAATTTCACTACCTATACCTATTTTTTCAAATACCTTTATGTTATTCTGTTGAAGAAAGTGTGAATTTAAAGACTGATTTTCAATGAGTTTGTTTACCTATAATATACAAGAAAACTAAACTTAAACTATATTATAATATTATTAATTATATGCTCAATGTATCATAAGTAATTTTTGATTTATAACATTATTTAATTGTAATAGATATTTAAATATTTTTTATTAATTGTGACATTCATGACACATATTGTAAATTATTACACGAATAAATTATTTCGAGTTAAATAGAACGAAGAAAATAACTTTTCATTGCTATGATATCTATAAGAAAATCTTGAAATCGTTGCTCAACTCAAGCCATAAATTGATTCCAAATGAAGTGTTTATATTTGTCTTTATGAATGGCTTACGAAGCGATTGAACGAGTCATAACTCCTAATCTCACATCTATAATCTTGCATAACGTATGTAACTAGCACAACTTGTACATAAAAGTAGCATTTTCAAAACAAATATCTACACTCTGATCTTTGAGATCTTTTACAATGATCGGGTTAATATATTGGATGCTTTGCCTTTGATGAAAACGCGATTGTACCCTCTCTTATAATGCGGCTATTAGGAGATTTTTATAACATTTTACAACGTTGTAAACCCACCGTAGAATTTTAGGATTAATTTGATTATAGTCAATTATTCACAAAGCGATCAGGGCTCGTTCCGTTTTTAGAGTTCTGTATGGCAATATAAAAATATTATTTTGTCTTTCAATACGAGTATTATATTGCAATATCATATATTAAATATGGCTACCAAATTTTTAATATGTTTGGCGAAGACAAACAACTTAATAAAATACTTTTAAAATAGTCATTTTATCGTACGACAATACTTTTAAACTTATGTTATACATTTAAAACTAATATGCTAAACAAAGAAACTGACCCAGATATGACGTAGAATTCTTTCTTATTACTTTGACGCCAACTTTAACTTAACTTCTATGTATGTAACTTTGGCCAAGATTCCATTAGTCAACCTCAGCTTTCCCTCACATACTAATATATGTTGCGGTTAGAAACTTCATTCAAATTAAATAAACGGAACCCTAGTCCGCGAGCGGCGAGCCTCTCTTCGCAGGTTTATTTATCCTGGACTAATAAGCCGAAAAGTATCTAATTTGGGCGGCGGTGTCTTTGCTGCTAACAAATTAAACCACTTTAGCGTATCAACTGGCAATGAAACCAAAATCAATATTAACAATCGATAATTAAGTGGCTTTAAAGCGATACCATCATATAAAGCGTTTATTTGATCTTCCTACTTTGTTACTTCGACTCGAGTCTGAGAAAATTTTAAAAGGAATGTGGGTTTTTTCCTCCACAGAATATTAGAATATTCCGTCACGCACGTTAAAACTTAAGGAGATGACAAACACGGGGCTCATCCTATGCTTACTGAGGATTTAAAACTTAGATATAAGTTGATGTAAGCTCGTCCGTGTCGATAGCCGCGCTATCTGCGCGCGCGCCGCGCCGCGTCGCAGTAAAAGCTCATTGTAACCCGAGCCTCAAATACGAAATTGAATAATGCTGACCTATCCCGCGACCGCCTTCACCATAAATCACCGAGATATTTATGTCCCCCTAACCCCGCGCGTGTGCCGCACCCCCTCGCGCGTCCTCAGCTTATTCGCGTCCAGGGATATAAAATATTAAATAAAAACTTACATAAACTGGTAATTCCGATTGGAATCGAAGGAGCGCCGGCATGGACACAATGCGGTCGGATTCCTATTCTGCGGTTTCCGAGACTAGCCAACCAGTCAATGGAGGCCATTCGTACGATGGAAAAGTGATAGTTATTACCCCCTCGATGGCAAAGCAACACATCTGCTCGCGTGGGTTTAAAAATAAATAATAGGATATGCGACCGCAGTCGCTTTCAGTAGATACTCCACGCTGGAAAATTGCATTGTGTTTGCAATCTTGGGAGATTTATGTAAACGGTTTTAGAATAATAAGATAAAGCCTATACATTAAAGATGGGAGGGAAGAGATATCAACGCAAATGCATCCGTGAATAAAGTCCGTACGCCTGCTTCAGCTGAGGCAGCATTAAATCCATGCGTCTCCACGTCCGCGCAGCATACAGCATAGGTTACGCAACACAAGCGACCGAGAGAACATCAGGCATTTATCTCGGAACAATCTGGCATGTAACGTACCGCTTCCCGTGCGCATTAGCTTTACTTATATTCCCTCTTATTTATGAGAAATAAATAATACTATTAGACGGAGATACCGATTCCTGATAAAAAGTGGGCCCGAGTTAAATGGGAGGCTCGTTGGAGGCAGAAAGAAAGTAATGGAGGCGCATCGAACCGGTTTGGAGATTTTTACGAATGCAAGGCTGCCGAGCTCGGCCGGGCTATGTGCTGCCCGGGGCGAGCACATAACATCTACGGCGGTGGATTCGCGGCGGGCTTTCTTCCACGCACACACGTGTGCTCTCATGGTTGCACCGCTCCACGCCGCACCACGCCGCCGGCGCCGCCGCCTATACACCTCTACCTCTACATCCTCCGATATTATTATCTGCATATAACTGGATTCCACGTAAAAATACCCACGTACGTACGCTCATTAAAATATTTACTCATACCTTTGAGTCATTATTTGCGAATAGCTTGACGTTTAAAACCACTTTCCTTGAGAACTCGACCACTATTTCAGGATTTGGGTTGAGTAGGATTGAAATATGATCATATTATCGTGTAACGAGTTTCAGTTTGGAACTGCACGTGTAAACACCATGTCTAGGCGCTGATGGAATGGCCGGTCTTGTAATTGACATCGCAATCAACTTTGCCGATGATTTGAAATACCTAGTAGCGAGCTCGATAAACATGTCACATTAATTTTCACGACGAATGCTAATGCAGTTTTTGCACCTACCAGTAAACTAGTTGGTGGTATATACGTTGTGAGTTGTGACAGATAACTATACACGAATTTAAAACTACTGGACATATGAGACTAAACAACTCATCTCTAAAGCGTTGAACCCTCTGCTTTTAGTGTTGCTTAGAACATTTAAAATCTAGAACTGAGTTGATCGCGAATCGTTTAAACATAACTCGAGCATCATGCTTATCTCGTTCTCTTGCATAAAAAAGGTAATAAGGTGCATTTATAGTCAAGGCACCTTATCATGAGGACAAATTGCAGCATTAAATGTATCACCCCGCCTCTTTATAAAAACCGCTTTTCATTTAATTACTGTGGACGGCAACTTTTTGCAACTCGGCCCATAATGTTAGCTCATGCAACAAATGTGTTTCAAAGCTTAACAGATGACGTAACCCGAAGGAACACTTTGAACTTTCAAATAAACAGTTTTAGAGTCGTCTAATTATAGGCGCGGGATTAGAGAAGGATATGGGTTACAAACTGACCTACATCGATCAGGAAATAGTGAAGCCATCAATGGCGAATGCGTCTGTTTGTTTGTCAACACGCACTTGTGTTTGGCTATCCATTAGAGCGAGGTCGGTTAACGCTGATCCACCATTGTTGGACGTGGGTTTAGCCGAGTTTTAAGTGAATATGTAATTATCTTGGCATGAAAAAATCTAACCTAATTCTCGCAGATAAATGTGAAAGTTTGCTAAGATAGCATAGAGAATATGGTTGCGTGTATAATATAGTTTACTGGATGTTTCCAAGCTTTTCTCGCCAAAAAACTTAATCAATTGGTCTAAGATTGAAGATAGACCTTCTTTATTCCTTGGTAATCTAATTCGCTTTATACTGAAGATAGTTATCAGATTAAAAGCTTTGTTAGTAGTTATTGAAAATATGAAATTTTGGGAGTAGGATGCTATGTTGCCCTAAGTGCTAAGAAGCGTATACCCTAAAATTTATATTAAGTTTCCTTCCGGGATTGTGGCGACAGAGTACACGTAAGAGCTATTTCATCCAGGCAATTTGCAGGATTTAAATGAGGTGGCTGATTAAAAAAATAGGAATTTGGTAGAGAAGTCAAATTTGGCTATTGATAAAGATAGTCTTATATGAAAATCTTGTGTTACAATGTTGTTATGGAACGGCTTTTAATAAAATTATGTCTTGAAACTATTTTCAGACATCATTTATTTATTAAAATCGGTTTAGTCGTTCCTATATCCGTGCCGGTTACCTTTTAACAGAGTCCGGTGAAATTGCGGCGCTTTGCTAGTATTTCAATAATACTAAATTCGTACATAGGGGAATATTTATTGTGATTTACTGAGAAGGTAAATGAAAACGCATGTATCTTGCCTATTCAATGTATGAGAGAAATCTAGGAGTTCTCAGCAGGTGCGGCTTCTTTGACGATGTTATGTAGGTACTTACGGTTATTTACCTATCACGATTGTCAATTACTCATGTAAACTCGATTATTATGCCAATAATATGTACATAATATAGGTAATGAGGTAATTTTTAGCAATAGCGTGTAACCTGGCTCTATTAGTACCTACCTAGCTATTAGATATAGAGAGTATCTATCTGAAAATAAATTAGTGTGCTTATCATGTAACAAATTTAAAAATAAATCTAAAATTGTATTTGAATAAATGGGTGGGATACGTTTACCTAATATTGATATATTAAATTTATCTAACTTACCTACTTGCGTTAAATCTTACGTTAAATATTTTGCGTTTAAATTATCTAATTATACTTACAAATAATATATTACCTCCTTTATTAAGTTTCTTTTTGTGTTATATGTTTGCTGACTATTATAAAAAATGTTTGTTATTTACCACATAACATGTATTAAATATAGACATATAAGAATGCATTAAATAAATTATTTTGATTTCTTTGATAACGACGCGTTTCCATTGAATCAGTACAAATATATGTCTTGCGGTTAGAAAAGTTAAGTAAGTAAATAAAGGACAATAAGTCCTGAAGGACCGGGTTATTTAGACTATGATCTAAAAGACTATGTCTATAATATATCAATCCCTTTAAATCGCAGTTATACATATTTTAAGTTCTTACTAAAACAGCAAAGAATATTTTTAAATAGAAGTAATACGTAAAATCTTGCGTAAGCGACGCCGATAAATAGTGTTATAATAATTTGTAATAGGTACATCTAAGCAGATCATGAACAAAAAGATTACCTATATAAAATAAACAAAGTTGTAGAATTATTTACGACGCGCTGACCAAATTAATGATTCTCAAAATAATTTACACATCTGCTTACTAAAATTCAAATTGTTCACGTGCGTGTAGGTAGTTAGAAAAACATCTAATGTCAATGCCCCAAGTGAAACCTTATTAAATAAACTGTTTTTTTATCAGCCTAATTAAGCGTGTTTATTTATAACAATTAGTAAAAAGATTACAAAACATTACAGATGCACGTCGCAAAGACAGGACACAATGCGACGACCCTCGACAATAATAAGTTTCCCGTAAGTTGTCTTTATGTTAATACAAAGCGCAGTGAATGACAACGCACGACATCCAATGCCTTCTACACCAACTTTTACGAGGGCCATATATTCACCGAAACTGGCATCAATATTGAAAAGAATTCATCATTCATCCATTAGTCACAGAGTTACAATATTTATTGACAAAGCCTGCGTAATTGCAGTGCTACAATCGAGACTCTCGCTACGAAGCTACCGTAACGCCCGCAATTTGTGTCCATTGTTCCATGGCCTAATGTTTACACCGGACGATTGTCCCACTCCGCACACTCAACTGTTTTCAAAACAGCGGATTCCTCACAGAACTCATTGTTTTCAGGTACAGCTTCCAGAAAAACATAACGGAAAAGACATTCGAGCGATTCCATCGCTGGTCGCTCGGTGAATGTTTTTTGTTATGTACTGGTATAGGTCCATCTAAGTATCTAATGATATTTTCATTCAATATGTACATACAACGATAAAATGCAACGATAAAAATGAGAACACTGACAATGGAAACTCACCTGAGTCATGAGACGGTCGGCACCGGTTCCTTCATCATCCTTGAAATCGATGTCCGGATTATAATTTGGCACTAAGTCTTTGAACCTCTCGTCGTCTCTGGAGATACGGCCCTCGGGAGGGCCGCTGGCGGTGTTCCTGTTTTCGCTGTAGTTGGGATCGTGCTGGCCGAAGACGAGCGGTGTGATGCGGCGCACGCCCGTGCGACGGGTGAAGCCGCGGCCCGGGCCGCAGGCCGC
Organism: Hemithea aestivaria; assembly: GCA_947507615.1. Taxonomy (NCBI): domain Eukaryota; kingdom Metazoa; phylum Arthropoda; class Insecta; order Lepidoptera; family Geometridae; genus Hemithea; species Hemithea aestivaria. The sequence goes on along the minus strand of OX382332.1, from coordinate 6,670,988 downwards.
CGCCGCGCCCAGCCACAGTAACACCAGCGACAGCCTCATCTCGCAGACATCACTCCACACGCGCTCGAGGCACGACCACCGCGCGCCGCGATCTGAGCGACACTGAGAGCGGGTCCGGGCGCGCGACCACCACCGGCCCGCTGCATCCCTTGTAGCCGGCGCGCCGTGCAGCGGCCGCCCGACGCTCGACACGCCCGCCGCCGCACACCGACCCTCGCCGGCGTGCGAGCAACTCGCGACCCACTACCACGCCACGTCGCACCGACTCGTCTTCACTCCTCAACTGTTCCCACCAACACTGTCCATGACACTCACATCGCAAACTACATATACATACCTACCTAGTTATCTCGTATACCTACTTACAATGTAGACAGTTTATGAATTAGAAATTCGATTTAATACAATTATTTTATCTCAAAGCCTACCTTCATCAAGCCTATCCTATTTAATTTTATATCCAGGCAAATGACTGTGCCTAATAACTTTACAGCTAGTGTTGCAGTAGATACTTTCTTACTTTATTGCAATACCATGTTAAAATATATTGTAAAGTAGTAGGTAATAAAATTAATTAGATAGGTACCTGCTCAGAATGTCAGATGATGAGTTACAATGTAGAGGTACCTGCTAGAGGTAAATAAAAACCTACTCACTTCAACTAATATCATTAGTCAATAATAGTAACAATAGAGAAACGCTAGGTATTTTCTGAAAATTCCATCAGCGTTTTCCCCATGCGTCAATTTAATAACCACATGACCAAGACATGTCACTTCTATCTACAAAATAGCTTGCGGTTAGCATTTGACCAAAATATAGCGGGCATAGTCATGTCTAGGTACATATATGCTAAAGGGTAAATTCGGGCTAATTACTGACGAAATACCTAGTCTTTTTCTAAATATATAAAAGGAAAGAGTGACTGACTGATCTATCTACGCACAGCCTAAACCGCTGGACGGATTGGGTTGAAATTTGGAACATAGATTGGTTTTATGATGTAGACCTCCGTCAAGAAAGGATTTTGTCATGCGGGCAAAGCCGCGATCATAAGCTAGTAAAATATTAAAGGAAAGAGTAACTAATTTACTGATTGATCTATCAATGCACTGCCCAAACCAAATGGATTGGGTTGAAATGTGAAATACAGATAGGTGTTATGACACCAACCTCTGCTAAAAAAGGATTTCTGCACAAGGGGAAAATCGGGAGTATAATCTAGTAAATTTTATTATATCAATAGTTATGTCATCGTTTAGTGCAAATATTCTTGGTGGTTAATGTATTGGTGTCCCTAATATTTGGTCGTGACTCGTGGTTACGACAATAAATATACAATATTTACTAACAAATAGTAGAATTAGAGTATGGTTATTTCAGCAAACTGGTTTTTACGAACATTATTGAATGTACAGTTTATCTGCATCATCATCTAGGTACCTTCTATATTATCGTGATACAAGCAAACTAAATTGCGTGTAGGAAAAATACTAATGTCAAAAACTTAAGGACACTTAAACAACATAGTAAAAATACAAGTATTTACACGTATATCTAAGACAGTAGATGAAAAAGGAGACATATTTATTCCTAACTAGCTGACCCGCGCGCACTTCGTAGCGCGTGACAGTAAATTATTCATATATTAATGAATTTGATGCAGACCATTTAATTCGATTTCCAATTCCACGGAAAAGAGGGATTCAATTCACGGGTTTTCTGCGACTTAATGGGCGTAGAATTAGTAAAGGCTGGCAAACCTTGCCAATATGTAACTACGATCGAATCACCTACTATTCAAAATGTCTATTGGACGTTTCGCCTACGTTCATAATAACTATTGGTTGAAATCAATATTGGACGATTCGCCTACGGTTAACTCAGCTACGGTCGATTGAGCTATGGTTGATTAAACTATTGGACGATTTGCCTATTTTTGACCGAACTAACGGACGTTTCACGTATTTTTAGACCATGTTTCCGGCTGCTAGTCAGGTATGACAGCTAAAAAATACTTGTTTATAGTACAGAATTCAGAAACGTGTTGTTTTTGATACCTGAATGATTTCTATCTGTAGGTGCGCAGACAGCTTATTATGCCACTTTGCCATGATGAGGTAGATGAAAGAAGATGCCAAAATGCCTGAAGATGCCATGACACAGGATAAATAATTCAGTAATAAGAAAAATATCTGGCGCTTCGCCGGCCGCTGCCGCGGCACGCTCGCTTCGCTCGCTCGGCTCGCGCATTGTGGTCACTGTTCAAACCTTTTTTTTTTTTTTTTTTTTTTTTTTTTATTTTTTTTTTTTTTTTTGACCCAGGAAAAATGCGTTACGCATCATCACCCCACGCCGGGGGGCGCGGGGCGGTATGTGGGACTCCCCCGCCAAAGATGGGAGCGGCGGGGATACCCACTAAAAAACCTGGGGTGTTTCCACCTCGCGCCTTAGTGCCGGGGCAACGGGTACGCCGAAGCACTCGTCCGCGGCCCCAGCGGCGTTGGTCCTAAGGGACCCCACCCCTCACCGAAATGGCGCACGGAAACACCGCGCGCGCCACCTCCCGGACCTGTTCAGTGACAGCGAACGCCCCCGCATCCTCCGTCCAGGTCCTGGGATTCAGAATTGGACTCTCCAACCCCCCTAATGCATACCACCCTGCAAAAGAGAAATCAGAGAGTCCTCTTCTTCCTCCCCTCCTCCTACGGAGCGCCGGAGATGTCCGGAGAACGACATCCCTCTTATCGCCACCAGACACCTCCCGCGATCCAGCGCCACCCTGCTCGCCGCCTAACGGCCGAGCCCTTTGACCAGCCTCCCGGGCCTGGTCCCACCCGACAAGGGGCAGTGGTGTGGCCCATCACTAGCGAGGGATACGTAGGTATGGTCTACCGGTCCACTGCCACCTTCCGCCACGGCGGCGCTCGCAATGAGCCCGCTCGCGCCATCCACTGTGCCCTATGCTGCCTTCATAGGGACACGCGGAGGCGCAACACCTACAACACACATCGGCCGCAGAGGATAGGGAGAACGGCGCACCGTAATACCGGCACTCCTCTTCCCCTGCGGCCCCACCGCGTCCGCCATCAAACGGTGGCGACCCCGTTTGGGCCGCGGAAGGCAGGGAGAGTGGCGCATCGTGATACCAACACTCCTCTCCCGCCGCGGCCCCCGCCATAGACCCACGGTGCGATGGTCAACGCACCGCGGTCCACCTCGGTTGGGATGCCCCTGAAGGAGGCACCGCAATCCACTCGGCCACTCGCACACGGGCTGCTGGAGATCAGCTCGGCGTGGAGCGGCCGACCGCCTCGGGTTCCTCTTAGTTTCACCGTGGTCTCCTCTACCACGGCTACTTATCCCCACCGCCACGCAAAGGCGAGAACCCACCGGGGGGTCACTGTTCAAACCTAACCTAACCAACAGATTTCGGTTTGCCCTGAATACTGTACTAAAAACACGCGTAGCAAAGAATTTATAAACCGTAGGTGAGTCGTCCATAGTTGAATTAACCAATTTATCAAATAAACATTGGCCGAATCGCCCATTAGTTCACATGCCCATAGTTTAATCAACCGCAGGCGAGTTGCACTGTAAGCGAGTCGTCCAATATGTGAAATGAACTTATGCGAATAGACCGTAGTTATATCGACCGTAGTTGAAACGACCGTAGGTATTATGTAACGTAATGCGGGCAAAGCCATGAGAATAAGCTAGTGACTGATGTATCTGTATAACGTACAGCCTCAACCGCTAGCTGGATTGGGTTGAAATTTGGAACATAGAAAGGTTTCATGACGTAGACCACTGCTAACAGAAGCGGGTGCCACGCAGCGACGGGCGGACGTCGCGATAGTTTTTTGCAAGTATTTAGTGTAATTTACGTTATTTACTTTTGACGTATGTATACATAATATAATAAATTATATAAAATGTCAAAAAAATAGCATGCGATATTATGCTGTTTTTGAGGTAAGTTAGTAAGAAGTTATTTTTTTTATTTTTAAAAGTATTCTGCTGAAGTAAGAGTGCGAGTAAGAGACCAAGTAAGAGTCCGAGTAAGAGTGCAAGTGAGAAACTGAGTAAGAATTCGAGTAAGACTGCGTGTAAGTGTCCGAGTAAGAGTGCGAGTAATAGTCCGAGTAAGAGTGCGATTAAGATTCCGAGTAAGAGTCCGAGTAAGAGTGCGAGTAAGAGACCGAGTAAGAGTGCGAGTAAGAATCTGAGTAAGAATTCGAGTAAGACTGCGAGTAAGAGTCCGAGTAAGAATGCGAATAAGAATCTGAGTAAGAATTCGAGTAAGACTGCGAGTAAGAGTCCGAGTAAGAGTGCGAGTAAGAGCCCGAGTAAGAGTTTGAGTAAGAGTGCGAGTAAGAGACCGAGTAAAAGTCCGAGTAAGAGTGCAAGTGAGAGACCAAGTAAGTGTGTGAGTAAGAGTCCAAGTCTTGTCTCTTGTCTTGTCTCTTGTCTTGTCTCTTGTCTTGTCTCTTGTCTTGTCTCTTGTCTTGTCTCTTGTCTTGTCTCTTGTCTTGTCTCTTGTCTTGTCTCTTGTCTTGTCTCTTGTCTTGTCTCTTGTCTTGTCTCTTGTCTTGTCTCTTGTCTTGTCTCTTGTCTTGTCTCTTGTCTTGTCTCTTGTCTTGTCTCTTGTCTTGTCTCTTGTCTTGTCTCTTGTCTTGTCTCTTGTCTTGTCTCTTGTCTTGTCTCTTGTCTTGTCTCTTGTCTTGTCTCTTGTCTTGTCTCTTGTCTTGTCTCTTGTCTTGTCTCTTGTCTTGTCTCTTGTCTTGTCTCTTGTCTTGTCTCTTGTCTTGTCTCTTGTCTTGTCTCTTGTCTTGTCTCTTGTCTTGTCTCTTGTCTTGTCTCTTGTCTTGTCTCTTGTCTTGTCTCTTGTCTTGTCTCTTGTCTTGTCTCTTGTCTTGTCTCTTGTCTTGTCTCTTGTCTTGTCTCTTGTCTTGTCTCTTGTCTTGTCTCTTGTCTTGTCTCTTGTCTTGTCTCTTGTCTTGTCTCTTGTCTTGTCTCTTGTCTTGTCTCTTGTCTTGTCTCTAGTCTTGTCTCTTGTCTTGTCTCTTGTCTTGTCTCTTGTCTTGTCTCTTGTCTTGTCTCTTGTCTTGTCTCTTCTCTTGTCTCTTGTCTTGTCTCTTGTCTTGTCTCTTGTTTCTTGTCTTGTCTCTTGTCTTGTCTTGTCTCTTGTCTTGTCTCTTGTCTTGTCTCTTGTCTAGTCTCTTGTCTTGTCTCTTGTCTTGTCTCTTGTCTTGTCTCTTGTCTTGTCTCTTGTCTTGTCTCTTGTCTTGTCTCTTGTCTCTTGTCTTGTCTCTTGTCTTGTCTCTTGTCTTGTCTCTTGTCTTGTCTCTTGTCTTGTCTCTTGTCTTGTCTCTTGTCTTGTCTCTTGTCTTGTCTCTTGTCTTGTCTCTTGTCTTGTCTCTTGTCTTGTCTCTTGTCTTGTCTCTTGTCTTGTCTCTTGTCTTGTCTCTTGTCTTGTCTCTTGTCTTGTCTCTTGTCTTGTCTCTTGTCTTGTCTTGTCTCTTGTCTTGTCTCTTGTCTTGTCTCTTGTCTTGTCTCTTGTCTTGTCTCTTGTCTTGTCTCTTGTCTTGTCTCTTGTCTTGTCTCTTGTCTTGTCTCTTGTCTTGTCTCTTGTCTTGTCTCTTGTCTTGTCTCTTGTCTTGTCTCTTGTCTGGTCTCTTGTCTTGTCTCTTGTCTCTTGTCTTGTCTCTTGTCTTGTCTCTTGTCTTGTCTCTTGTCTTGTCTCTTGTCTTGTCTCTTGTCTTGTCTCTTGTCTTGTCTCTTGTCTTGTCTCTTGTCTTGTCTCTTGTCTTGTCTTGTCTCTTGTCTTGTCTCTTGTCTTGTCTCTTGTCTTGTCTCTTGTCTTGTCTCTTGTCTTGTCTTGTCTTGTCTCTTGTCTTGTCTTGTCTCTTGTCTTGTCTCTTGTCTTCTTTTTCTTAGGACATTAGTTCCGTTATTTTCCGTGGCGCTAGCTTGTATGAAAAATAATTTACTTTTACAATGAACTTTAAATGAATTTTTCTATTTATCTTCAGATGATTTTACATGTTTTAGAAATTAAAAATAAGCAGCAAAAAGATATTTATTACTGATATTTACACGCATCATGCGCACATTAGATTAGTTCCATTATTTTCCGCTGGCGCTGATTCATATGAGAAATAAGTTACATTTACTAATTTAAATGAATTCTAATTTGTTTCCTGATGATTTTACATGGTTTAGAAATTAAAAATAAGGTGCAAAATGATACCTACCTATGTACAGACCCTGGCTACTATATAGCACCAAAGTACTCGTCAAGACGAATCAAATGAGCCCAAACTCGATGGGGTTTTTTCTTTTAATCACGGAGTTCCTATGGCCACCTTCCAGCTCCGTCATCGGACCCTGGTTACTATATAGTATCAAAGTACTCGTCAAGACGAATCAAATGAGCCCAAACTCGATGAGGTTTTGTCTTTTGATTACGCGGTTCCTATGACTACCTTTCTTGTTTATTAGCATTTTATATGCGAATCTTTAGATTGATATAACTCTTTTATTTATGAACCGATTTGACTAAAACCAACACTAAGGTTCAAGTAGAGAAAACTGCAACGTATTAGTGAAAATTTTATTCAAATCGGTGGTGTTGTTTAACCACACCAGTGACACAAACTATTTACAAATTTAGCCCAAATTAAAGGTTTCGTTTACAAACACATCGATAGATGGCGTATTTTTAGTTTGTCGCAGTTTGTCGCACCATATTTTTTTGAATTGAGTTTACTTTATATTCTATTACTTTTATTTAGAATTTTTGATGTAAATTAGGGGCAATGTGTCCGATATAAATGATTATTATTTATTTTATCATTTTATTTTACGTTTCCCTTGGAAAAATTGACAAAATGTTTTACGAATTAGATCGCGCAAGCGACTTTTTCGCGTCGTTTTGTTCATATGCGTATTTTCACGATTCATCTTAGTAAAGGATCACAATGAATGGGGAGAAATTTCCATTCTTATTATATGTATGGATCTCTCCCCAGTCGGAAAAGTAGCCCTTGCAGGAAACAAAATATTCAACAATGCAAATGCTACGAAAATCGCAAGAAGTCAATATAACCATTACCCCCACACTAATCCCCAAGACAAACTGTCCTTCAGCTCTGACCCAGAAATGGCAAAATATATACACATTAACATAATAAAGAGTGGTTATTCTGAACAATTTGTACGCGGAGAAAAGTCATCTTAACAATAAAGTGCATAATAAGCTCATAAGTTAAGTCGCACACGAGTTCCGATATCCTATGAGATTTCGTTGTTTTCCTTATAAATCGGCGTAACTAACTATCCGATTTTCTCGTTATTCACAGAACCAGTAATATTTGTTTGCCTTATTGTATTAGTCAAATATTAACCGAATAACCCACGTTAGTGTATATAATATGTAGTAAGTAATATGTATGTACATATTGACTGTATTTCCCGTACAATTTTCTGACCACATGTTTACGTAGATTCTTTTCATAGGCGTACAAAAATAAATGTTACACTATTTTTCTATAATATCCATACTTGATGTAAATAATTGAAAACTAGGTATCCATTTTATCAATGCTGGTAAATTCATATATATTCCTCATTAATATTCCTGAATAATACTATGAATCATATATTAGGTACTATATTTTTGTAAATGATTACTATTTTTGATGAGGATAGAGGAAAGTAATATATGATGCCCAAATTCTTGATGCTTTTATTTTGTACTACAAATACTGGACCATAAATACAGTCGAATCACTAACATTAGGTGCGATGTTGCATTGCTACGAACCTATGAGCCTATGCCGTATACCTATAAGCTGCAATATGACAAGATAGTAGTTGACGACAGCAATTGGTATTTTCAGGTTTGTAAAAACTAATAATGCCTTATTTAATTTGACATTTCAAACAAAAAAAATCGCAGGTACCTAAGTATCATACGGCTTGCACTTTTACATTCACTAAAGCTACGTCGCGACTGTGGGAAAATTGCAGAAATTCGGCTTCACACACCTAATTACGGTATACATATTATTCATTTTCACAAATTTTAAAAGAACAAACAATCCTTTGCGTATGCTTATCGATACCCAGAATTATATCATGAGAACCTGCGAGGTGTAGCCTCAAAATAAAAAGGGTGCGAAGGCAACGTGCCCGCATGCGACCCACAAAGCTTTACCTTGCAAACTAAGATAAGATAAAACTGGGATAATCATTTCCGTACTTCTTAGTCTAGCATTTAATATAACATTTATTTACATCTTTTTTTAAATTTATTTTTAATTGCCTTAATTTATTATCACCATCAAATAAGTGCTATTAATATTAATATTTATCTATTAATATTATTTTCGTTTTATTTTGTTAGTAGTAAGTTAATAACTTTGTTTTTCAACTCTATGCCCGCGCTTTCACCTTGATGGTTAAACATTTATGCGATATACCCCTTTCATGACTACAGTGCTATTCCTATTAAGTATATCCTACAAATAAGGAATGTTATTCGTAGATTATAACTAATGCCTCTAATGTTTGGTCTAACAGATCGTATATGATGTAAACTCCACTCTTGACTCTTGATAATTTTCCATCTACAAAAACCCAAAATACCTACTTACTAAGAGATTTTAACTAAGTACGTTGGTATTTTACCCAACAAAACAAAAATATTATAGATACCTACCTAAGTTTTACAACACCTTAGATAGATGAAAATACTTCATTCTATGAAGTTCATACAAGTGCATTATGCGACAAATAATAATAATAAAATGATTGGTAATGACAATGAGTCGACATGAACCGAAGTTTACGACTTGGTGGTTATCGGTTATTGGCAGTTACCTAAACTTGGCGCCACAGCCACTCCTGATAAACCGACTCGGACAATGGCGACGTTCGCACGCCATTTAATAACCCAATAAACTAAGGATATTGTAGTTTCACAACTCATTCATAAACTTGCAGAGGATTTACGCCAGTGAGGAATCTTTGAGCAAATATAATATCCTGTCTAACTTGGGGTTTGCTTGCAATAAGGGATGTTGTCGATGAGTCAACGGTTTGCCCTATTCAAAGGAAGTTGTTTATGGATTTTCCTAACACCGCACTGGCCACTTACGATTTACGATTCATACTGGCAACATTTAAAAAGTTATATATTTTAACTGGATTGTTCCACGATTGAGGGGTTGATTTACTTGAACATTATTTTTTTTATTTTACAAATCCAACGCAATCAAAAACTTTCCCACGCCGAATTTCACCTGCAAATAAAACCGCCCACAAAAATCATCAAATCTTTGAAAATGTAAACCTGTGCAAACAAAACGATGGCAAGCCGATTACCAGCCTTTAAAGGCAGGCAGAGTAAACCGTACCAAGTGGCAGGCGAGTGTCGCTGCCGCACCTCAGTCCGTGAGAGCAAACATTATTTTCGACAAAGGACCGGCCCGAGGTGTCGGCGAAGGCTAATGGACGAAAGTGCTGGACCAATACACCCAGGGTGTAGTGTTTTAAATTGTTTACTCTTCCATAAAGCTCTCGAGTCCGTATACACACGGCTGCCCTGTCGCTCGGCGCTCGGAGTGAGATATCTACCTAAACAAAGCAAACAGGATACCTAAGTAGCGAGGATGAGGAACCCGTGTAGTGTTGGCATGATGATGCATAATGACTGGCTTAGCTGTCTCGTCTTACAGAATACTACATCATTATTGTTAATGTACCTACTCGGATCTGTTTAACATGCAGGATGATTTTATATCCGACTAATATTATAAAGTGAAAGTATGGATGTGTGTGTGTGTTTGTTACCATTACACGCCTAAACCGCTGAACCGAAAGACCGAGAACCGAGATTCAGAAATTTGGTATATTATAAAATTATAATAGGTAGCTAAGATCCTGGAATAACACAAAGGCTACTTTTCAGCGAGTAAAACCGCTGGGCACAGCTAGTTTTTAATCAAACAAATTGAGACTTGAGAAAAATCTAATAGGAAAGCGAGAAAAGCGTAAATTATACTCGTATATAATATAAAATCTTGTATCACAGTGTTTGTCATCGCACTCTAACGAAACGGCTTGACCGATTTTTATGAAATTTTTGTGAATACCTATTTTGTAGGTAGATAATTATAGATTTTTATCAGACCTAAATATTTTTTATATCCTTAGATTGATATGGCAATACAACGCAACGTTTCAACCTAAAACCTGGCTCTAGTAAACATTCATTAAATTAACCTTTTCTAGTACCACAAAAAAAATTGTTCAGAGGTTACAAAAAAATCCTACTTATAAATATGTAAATTGAAAATCCTTTTAATTATCATGTAATTTTTAAACTCATTATGTAGCAGTCCTTAAACGTAAAATGTCTGTTAAATTAGTTTCAATTTACAAATTTACCTTTCTTCAATCTTCTCACAATTTATTCAACATTTTGTTAAAAGCTCAAAGCTCAGAGATATGGAATGCGTAGGTACAAGAAACGCCCGAATCCAAAAAAAAGAAAAAAAAAATTATAGAGTTTAAAGGTTGCAGAAAGCTGGGCCGAAACTTGCTTGCACAAATTCCTTGAGTATTTTTTTTTTGTATCGACGCTCGCAACCGTTACAAATTTTAAACTAATTAGATAAGACTTTTAAAAATGTGATGATGCCTTTTGTAAAATATTTCCTATAGATTAGTTTAAACTCGTGAATTTTTCAGGTTTATTAATTTTTATCCAATAATAAAAAGCTTTACCTTAAGTTCTAAGTATACTAAAGGCTAACTGAGTACAGTGGGTTAGATTAAATCCCTAAGTAAATGTCTTAAATATTAATTCATAAAATAATAAAACGAATCTGTACTAAACATAGGGTTTCATGAAGTTCATAACGTAGGTATTCAAAAGCGCCTTTTAAATGAAACTCATAAAGATACGAGGTGTAAAGTAGTCAAACCAGTTTGGTTCATGCGATGCCCTCTAATTGACAAATTGGAATCTTATTAAAATAAAGTTCAAGTTCGTAAGTGAGAACGGGCGGCGGTTGCGCGGACGCAAGCGGAGGCTGCGTGTGTGATATCAGCGGAGCCTGCCGACTGGGTGCCGACGAATGCCGAGCGAACACGATCGGCCCTCGCGCGCTCACAATAAAAAGTCAGCAGCATTCGAAGCGCGTGCCTCGATGTGTGTGGTCCACTACGGAGGTCCTCCTCGCTTTTTGATTTATTGAAATCAGATTTTCACACCCTTTTCAGTAATTGATTCGATTGCCGAGTTACGTGTCGTGTAAATTATGACGGTTTTCGAAATTGGCTCGTTAACTACTGATTCTGTTGAAATAAATTATGGATAGAAATTATTGTAATGACGGTAGTTTGATTTTTTTATTGCTCCAATAGTAGGCTATTACTCTCCTAGGCACCTACTTGGTTTTTAGGAATTCTTAGAAACTTAGATGACTAGATCGTGTCAATGATTAGGTAGGTACAATTATTAAGTAATTTAATTAGACCAAAAATAAAATTTACCAACAAGAGGTTTTTTTATTATAATAAGTATAGGTACTAAGTATATCAGGTACCTATCATAATAAGAAAGTTACAAAATATAGGAAAGTACATAATAAGATGTATATCAACTACACGGACATCGAATCATCCTTAGAAGAACTGCTCGGCTCCTTAGTTAGCTTGACATCAAACTCTCCTTTGTAGCTGTTGACATCAGAGCCAGAATGAGCTTTCAGTTCCAAAAAGCTCGGCATCAACTCGAAATTATTAACGTCATACAGATTCTCTTCAGGATCAGTTTTCCACTTGTTCACAATCATCTGCAACGGTTCCAAGCACGCCATACTCTGCTTTATTCGAAGCAACTCAATGTTACATTGATTCTCGATTTCCATTAGCTTCAATTTGAAAGCTTTAGCTAACATTTGCCTGCGAATGGCATTTTTCTTTTCGTTTTGAGCCATGTTCAACGTGTTTTGATACTTTTGAAGTTGCTTCTCATATTCTATAAGACTCTCATCGCAGTATAACTTGCTATCTACACATGCGCTATACATGGACGAGTTTCCAAAATCATTAATGCTGGAGTCATGATACCCAGACACATATTTTGCAGCGTCAAATGACTGGACTTTTTTTTCGTTTTTCAATTTTTCTTTCTCTTCGGTAAGCTGCTGCCTGAGTGAGTCGACCACATTTTTGCAGTGAGCAATTCTCTCTTTAAGTTTTATTTCATTTTCGTCGATTGTTTGAGGAGTTACATTTTGAACGTGTATATTTTCATCAGCGTCTGGTCTCGCAGTTTCTCTATGCCTCGGTGATGTTGGCGCCGAACCAAAATGATCACCTGCAGCCAACTTAGAATTATTCATTTTTATTTGGATATAATAATATTATATTGGGTATAAGTAAGATAAATTATAATAAATTCAACTCGAATGATTCAAATGACATACGAACAAAATTCTGACAATGTCTTTAAATATAGGTACTTATTCCATAGACAAAGAAGAGATTACTTATTCATATTATTATCCTGCCGACTGCCTCAAAGATTTATACAGGGCAGGCCAGTGGCGGATTTGCCCTAAGGCCCAGTAGGCCCGGGCCTAGAGCGGCCAGATATTAGGGGCGGCCAATCGTGACAAAAAAAATCACTGATGACAAGAAATAACTAAACGTACGTAAATATTTTAAAGGCTTCAAGGGGCCATGGGTTTTTCTCGGCGGCTGTGCTCTATAATAAGAAAATAAGAATATTTATTTTCTCACCGCTCAGAACACATCTTTTGTAGCCTGAAATATAAAATTTTCTCGTTTTATTATAAATAGAATATTATGTATTTTGCTCACCACTCAGAACGAGCTCATTGCACACAGTACCGGCGTTAGGGTGGGGCGCGGTTTGGGGACCGCCCAGGGCGCCGGATAAAAGGGGCGCCACAGGCGCCCGTGGCGCCCCATTCATTCTGAAAAATTCAATATTCTCGGTGCTCGTAGTAAGCTGCTCGCGCTTTCATAAGAACATTTAGTTTCTTTGCCACTCGAAGGAAGATAAACGCACATCATTCGTGCTGAAAAATTCAAAATTTTCTCGGCGCTCGCAGCGAGCTGCTCGCGCTTTTATAAATGAGAAAATTTACTTTCTTTGCCATTCGAAGCAAGATAAACGCACATCATTCGTGCTGAAAAATTCAAATTTTTTTCGGCGCTCGCAGCGAGTTACTCGCGCTTTTATAAATAAGGACATTTAGTTTCTTTGCCACTCGAAGCTAGCTAAACGCACATCATTCGTGCTGTAAAATATCTAAATTTTCTCGGCGCTCGCAGCGAGCTGCTCGCGCTTTTATAAATAAGAATACTTATTTAGTTTCTTTGCCACTCGGAGCAAGCTAAACGCACAACATTCGTGCTGAAAAATTCAAAATTTTCTCGGCGCTCGCAGCGAGCTGCTCGCGCTTTTATAAATGAGAACATTTACTTTCTTTGCCACTCGAAGCAAGCTAAACGCACATCATTCGTGTTGAACAAATCAAAATTTTCGCGGCGCTCGCGCTTTTTTAAATAAGGACATTTAGTTTATTTGCCACTCAAAGCAAGCTAAACGCACATCATTCGTGTTGAACAAATCTAAATTTTCGCGGCGCTCGCAGCGAGCTGCTCGCGCTTTTATAAATAAGAATACTTATTTAGTTTCTTTGCCGCTCGGAGAAAGCAACGCACATCATTCGTGCTGAAAAATTCAAAATTTTCTCGGAACTCGCAGCAAGCTGGAAAGGTGGATTTTTTTCTAGATACGCCCATGATTTTGCCCATCGGAATCGGCCCAGAAAAAAATCCTGGAATTTTTTCCTTTTTAGTATGGGTTTGAATTGCTTTTTAGGGGGCGCCGTAGAAATCTCGCCCAGGGCGCTCGTAATGTTAAAACCGGCTCTGATTGCACATCTTTTGTAGTCTGAAACGTAAAATTTTCTCGGCATTACAAGGTTTTTAAAATTTTATTCTATTCGGAACGAGTTTAACGCACACGTTCTTGTCAGAGATATAACATTTCCTATTTTGGAGATTCAAATTGTAGGTAAACGTTGAAACGTACAAACCTACCTTGTTCACAAGAAAAAAAATTCTGGATCCGCCACTGTTTAACACATTCGGTGCCACCGACTCGCCATGCGAGTTCACGTTCATTTTGTTCGCGAGTCGGTGGCACCGAATGTGTTAAGGAGTAAGTAGGAGTAGACATGTTATATACGACGTAGGTGCAGGTATTACATGGACTGGGGCCTAGGGCGGCCTAGACTGTAAATCCGCCACTGGGGCAGGCTGTGTTTTGTAAAATGACAAAGTTCTGCCGTTCGCTAGCTCTTGGGCCATTAGGACGCACTGTGTGTAATTTTGATGAAGTTGCGGCCATCCTATTTATTTTTTTATTCGATACACGATGTCAAATAACAGCTCGGAATCTAACTCCAATGAAATTCTTTCCAGTAGTTTAGAAGATACAAGGTCTTTCTTGAAACTATAGAAAAAACATTAGAAACGCTTTTGCGCTTTCGTGTTCTCGCATTTCTTTGATTAATTAATGTATTATGTTGAGGAGCATGCTAACGTATTTTTTGATATTAAATAACTACAAGAATTCGAATCACAAGTACGTAAAAAAATACATTTTGTGGTTTTTCAAATATATTTTTTTTCTCAGAAATCCTGTTTGTTTAGCATTTTCTTTTAAAACTACAGTATCGTTAGGTTATGTTTTATCTCTCCACCAAATATAAAATCAAAATATCAAAGGACCGCTGAGTTACAGATTTTCAAAAATATTGGTTAGGGCTGTCCCTTTTCATATTTTTACATAAAATAAATATTGACCACTAGCTAACACGTTGACATGTGGCACTGCAAGATTAGTATAAGCGGATAAAAAAAAAACAAGAGTTGAGGACGAGGAACAATAGATGGCGTGAGTGGTCAGTCAAATTGAAAACCTTTTTTAACAAAATAGATTATATTTCAGAAATATTATATTCTATTGATCATATTTTGTTAATTGGTGCCAAATAATAGTAAATATATCGATAAAATTATTTTTGTTTACAGATTGATAAAGAAAAAAAATAATTACTCTAAATTATATATCGTTTTTTAATTTGCAAACTTTGGACTTAAAAGGTATAATGATAAGGCCGCCCATTGTGGACCAATGTGTTATAATATTGTCATAATAAGTTTAAGTACTTTTTGTTATATTGGTGGCAAAAAAGAGTATATCTATTCTGTAAAATCCTAGAATAAACGGATGGTTAGAATAGGTATACAATAAACATTCAAGAGAAAGGTAAAGGAGTTTGAAGATTTGTGGTATACCTACTGGTTTATTAGGTTTCGGCGCAGACCGTGATTTCAAAAAAAATGGCGGTAAGTATACCACAAATCTCCAAATACCACAACAAAAGATATTCCGACAAACACCAACCCCCCACATTTTCATAAAAACATATAATACGGACCAGTAGGTATGCCACGTTCCGTACAACCCCATTCAATTATTTGTTCCCCAATTACACCTAAAATCTTTTATAATTATTTGAAAACTTTAAAAATCGTCATTTCTAAATATATCGCAACATACTTACATATTACGAACTATGGACCTACTTTTTGAAGTTGGTTAAAAATACTAACAAGCTACTTTTCGATTTAATTCGCTTTATGTTTAAACATAATGTGGGAAGATGTAAATTTTATACGCTAATATAATTTTTAAATTTTGACAACCCTATTTCCATAGAAATTTTTAGTTTCCTTAGAAATACATTTACTCAGCCGTCCTTTGATGAACGCATTTGAAATTTTAATGTCTCATAAGTAATTACATTTATTACCTAACCTAAAAAAAGAAAATGCTAATATACAAGGAAAACTAAAATATTTAAGGAAAACTGAAAATCAGAAAAACTTTAATTAAACTGTAGGTTTATGAAGTACATCATTGATTTTAATATAATATAATATTATTAGCTGCAAGAAGATTTTTAACGTGAATAGGACCTCTTTTCACATGCGACCATATTTAGTCTGTGGTCATTGTCTATGGAGAGAGAGATTTTGATTTGTATAATGGCGGGTTGTCGTTTTGTTAAATATTTTTGTTAAATAAAATTATAAATGTCTCCACGGTTTTTATCAGAAGTGGGATAGTACTTATGCCCATAATTCCTGACTATTATTGTTTTATCTAATTATTGAAAACAACCGCCGACAGAAATCAATTTCGTCAACTTGTGCTGTGGAACGACTGGTTTGGCCGTCCCGCGCTTTTTGTGAAAATTTCAATGGCATTATTTTTTGCCGTTTTTGATGTTTTGTGTTGTGATCTTGAGTGATAATATCACGAGAAGTAAGGGATGGAGGGATTCATCATGCTATGCATGTGGATCTTCACTATGAATTATTGTCATTCATAGGGTGTAGTGAGGACGGGGGGACTGCATAGTGGGAGAAAACTATGTGTTATGTCTTACTCGTACCGGTCACTGTTATAAACTTTATTCCTTCTCTCACGATTATGTTCCGAAGATCACACTCATCATCTTCTTCATCTCACCATTACTAGGTCAGTATGACCGAAGCAGTGTAACTCATCAGACGTGTCCGCCTCGGACCAGTGGTGGTCTGTCAGCTTTCACGCCTGAGTAGTTAGGTGCCGGCCGACTCCTATTTAAAGGATAGAGCATGAGAGGGTTCGGGTGTCCGTGGGTTGAGTTACCGAGGCTTGGGGAGAGAAAGTGTCAAGAATTTATATAAATAAGGGCGCCAGACACTCGCTCCGCCAACAAAGGTGTTCCATGAATTCAAACAAAAGTTTTCTAATAAAATGTATATTATCTGCCAAATATTAGCTTCTTAGTCCTTTAGGTTATAATCTAAGTTCGATTATCTCTAGTAATCACAAGAGTTAAAGTTATTAAAATCTTGGGCGGCTAGCGGCCCTTACAAAAACTAAATATCAATAGAGGAGTTACAACGTTACATAAGCATAGCCACAAAATAGACCAGGAACACTGGTCGTCACAATAAGTTATCTAAAAATAATAACATAACTGGCAGTTTACAAACACTGGTGACTTACAACACCGTACATACATATGAGTCTCGATAAGTTTTGTAGTTAAGTAAAATAAGGGGCCTATGGCACCGCCGCGCCGATATAAAGGGCATCTGAAGCGCCATAGTTAACCACTGTAGTTGAACGCCGTTACTAAACCAGCGTAGGTAGACACTGTAGATAAACCGGTGGCAAAAAGCACCGTCCATAAAACCGGGGCAAAAACACCGTCCAGAAAAACGCTGTAGTTAAACAGGTCCATAAAAAAACCAGCGTAGTACAAACACCGTTCCCCGCGTAGAGCAAATAACCACGTTCACGCGTAGGGCAAACAATGCTTCACACGTAGGGTAAAAAAACCACTCTTCCAGCGTAGGGTAAACAATATTTCCAGCGTAGGGTAAACATATTTCCAGCGTAGGGTAAACACCCTGGAACAATACAATTCCAGTGTTAAAATAACTATAACCACAAAAAGAAAAGAACGCGGCCCTAGGTACACTTACCACGTTTCCAGCGTGGGTGTTATTTCCATAAATAGGAGGTGGAGCGACGCGACAAAGCTGCTGCTCGACTCCCAGGCCGATGAAATATTTCGGTATAAACTTGAAATAAGTCCAATACAAATGGAGGAGAGGCTCCCGGGCACGACTCTCTGCAAGTGTGGCGCGAGGGCAAAGCCCGAAGGCCCGCCCTCACGCCGCTATCACAATTTTTTTTCAAGCGACCTTCCAACAATCCTTCACAAAAAAGGAAAAACCAACAATGGCCACGGTCAGTGTGACCAGCATTACCATCGAATAAAAATTCTACCAAAAGTATAAAAAAACGAGATGTTAGAATTCACCAAATATGAGAAAAACTGAGTTTCCTAAAGCCAAATATTATTAAGTCCAACAATCAAAATACTCTGTATATCAAAACAGCAGAAACCCGAAGACACCCTGAGAGAAATTGACCTACAACGAATGACCACACCTTCGAAGAGCTGATACGAAGTCAACGTTTATTTTGGAGGACATTTCCCTCCGAATATCAACGTGAAATTGAATCTAATTAGGAAATATACCAAAACAGTAATTACTGCCATTTTCCTAATCATCTACTAAAATGTCATAAAGTTTATTACCTGGTCACACCAAATAGTTAACTTTTTAAATAAGTTCCATTACACACGAGCGAAGCCTCGAAAATGATAAAAAACCGATAAAATCGATAATTTCTTTATGGTTTTTTGGTGACACTTGGCACCATGTTTTGCATATGTCAACTTCAAATGGCAACCATCAATGAACGTCAATGTCATATGATAAAATGTTTTTGAAATTAGGTGCTTACAAAATTACTACTTTTTTTATGAATTTACATAATATTATGTGAAAACCAATTAAATGGCAGATTATTATTATCTTCCATGGAAAGTACTAAGTGATATTATGATTCTGAATGAAAGGATTAAGTGCTAAAGGTAATTTTGTTACAGTTCCCCTCAAGTTGGATAAGAAAATTTGTATTTGCTTCAAATAAAAATTTTCGCCTAATCTTAGCAAACTCCAAAAGAAAGCTACTGAGTTTACTAAAGTCTTAAACAATCTCTATCTAAAAATCTTCGGTCTAAATTTCATTCTCTAGGACCCCAAAAACTAATATTCCAAAAAGATATTCCCAAGAACTCAACAAAACAAAGATGCTTCGCTAGGTCTAGACCCCTAAACAATCATCCAACCAAGTTCTCCTACTAACTCCTCTTCCGTACAAGGTATATATAAAAATATAATAAACATAAATTATAACCTTTCTTACACACTTACATTCTTCACCTCAATCCCGCAAATTTACTTCTCTCACGACATGTCAACTATCACAACATTCATTCCGCCAAACATACCAGCAAGAATTGTATCAGAACCTACCCAGCTGACTGTCCAAGTGACTAAAACCTAACTCCACTCTAAACTAACTACAGACAACTACTCAAATAAAATCCTGCATGCAACAAACTGGTTTTAAAATTACCAGGGTCATTAACAAAAAACTTACACCAACTATACAGTCTTACTAATAAAAGAGGTGACACACGCCCTCATAAATCTACAATCAGCATGCACAATCTAAACCAACAGAAGATCTAGTGACTGGTACAAAAAGGCGCTGCAGAGTCGTAGAGGCCACTTGACTCCTACAGCTTGACCAAATCCAGTCAAAGGAAGTTTACTCCTACCTAAAATAAAACTAGGAAGTCTTAACATAAGAAAGGGGTGACACACGCCCTTATCAGTCTCAAATAGGCGACTAAGTGTTTGAATGTGTATAACAGGCGCTGCAGAGTCGTAGCGAAGGCAGACTCTAACAGCTTGACACACCAAACACTGTCGAAAGGATTGCTAAAAGCAAATCAGAGAGGTACCTATACCATTTAACGAGTGAGGTAAGGACCTATAAACGGGCTTCAATGCGTTAACCACCATTATAGCAGAGCGATGGCCAGGGATACACCGTGAACAACAAAGGAGCTACGGTGCCCTGTGCGACATTGAAAACACACTAAGGCGACTAAGTGACTGGACAGTCAGATCTGACCAGCACTGTCGAAATGCTTCCCACTAAGTGGCAAGACTTTAGGCGACTTTGTGTCTGGCCTACAAGGCGCTGCAGAGTCGTAGTACTAAAGTACTAACATAGACTATGACAGCTATAAATACCGGACACAGTCGAAGGAATACCATATACAGGTACTCAACGGCGATCTAGCGATTAGCTTCTAATAAGGCGCTGCAGCGTCATAGTGATAACACAAACCCTGACAGCTTGATAAGCTAATCACGATCAAGGGTAGCAGACCCTAAGAACTAAAAAGTTCATATCAAATCCAAAAAGAGGAGG
Organism: Hemithea aestivaria; assembly: GCA_947507615.1. NCBI lineage: Eukaryota > Metazoa > Arthropoda > Insecta > Lepidoptera > Geometridae > Hemithea > Hemithea aestivaria. Next base: position 6,650,950 of record OX382332.1, on the reverse strand, counting down.
CGGCACTGCCGCGGGTACAAAGTCCCATACGTAGTAACAAAGTTCCTATAAAAGAGGAAACTAATAAACCTTCCTAACCAAAAGAGGAGGTTATATATTAATCCAAGTCAGAGTTTTATAAATACCCCTACATTCAAAACAAAAGGTAACAGAGTTCAATCTAGGTACGATAAAGCCTAGTCGAACAAAACCAAAAGTAATAATTTAGTCGGTTGTAGAGGGAACATCTCCTGGGCGAACCAGATCCTTCAGATGGAAGTCTCCTAAATTCTTTCCATCCAGGGATTTCAAATTAAACACCAAGGGACCTAATTTCTTATGTATGACACACCGCTCATATTTAGGAGCAAGCTTGGCAGAGAAGTACTTTGACGCGTTTGATAGCGGAAAACATTTCTTATATATTATCTGACCCTCTTGCAGTTCCATTGGCCTTCGTCGCAAATTATAATATTTAGCATTGCGAGTATGGGCTTTCAGCAAACTTGTCCGCACCTTGTCGAATGTAGTTTTTAAATTCTTCAGCGAACCAGAGAATCCGTAATCAATGTCTTGAAGTATATCCCGATCCTGAGGATTCGGCGAGTTGTAAAGAGTCCCGTCTATTATCATTTCCCTTCCGTGCATGAGATAATACGGAGTATATCTCGTGCCTTCGTGTACCGCCGTGTTCAAGGCGCATTGTATCTCAGCTAAGTGAAGATCCCAAGTTCTATGATCGGCACTCACATACGATGCAATGGCTCGTACTAATTCGCGGTTTACACGCTCGGTCTGGTTCGTTTGTGGATGATAACGGGGGTTGTAAAAGACATGAGGGATGTTATATTTTAGCACACAGTCTCTGAATTCCTTCGAAGTAAATTGAGGACCATTGTCAATATACAGATATTTAGGAGTACCATGGACTAGGAAGATTCCCTTCTCTAAGCACTTTAATATAGACTTGGTCGTAACATTCCTAAGAGGAAATAAGGTTACGTATTTACTAAAGTAGTCAGAACATACGAACAAATATTGGTTCCTACCATATGACGGCGGAAAAGGACCAAGTATATCACAGGATACAGCTTCTGCGGGTCGTGTAATGCGCCGAGGATTACCCATCATTCCTCCAGGAGCGACATTCACAGGTTTATACATCTTACATATCCCGCAAGCTTCCACATAATCTTTCACGTCCTGATACAAAGTAGGCCAGTAATAAGCCATGGCAATTTTCTTGTATGTTTTAAACACGCCAAAGTGTCCAGACTTAGGGTCATCGTGACAAGACTGTAAAATTTCAGTTCTCATAGGGAACAACTAGTTTCCAATCAAATTGGGAAGAGTCTTGAAACTTATTTTTAGAAAAACGCAACAGTCTACCGTTTTCAATTTTATAATTTATATATTGGGTAGGTTGCTCAGAGACATTTTTCCACAGATCAATATACCAAGGATCTTTGGTACAGTTTACATCAACAGAGTCTATCTGTATACGGGACAACGTATGAGCCACATAGTGAAACTACAAGCACAGTTAGACCCGTTGTATTTTAAATTTAATGAATTTAGGTTCAAGTGACGTTCATTTTTAACAAAAATCTCTTTGGTGACCGTCCTAACTTCAACATCAGTATTATCTCCTGGAGAGTCAGAATCAGATAAGGAAGTACATTCCTCTTCTAACAAGCTAGTCAATAGTAAAGAAATGTGTTGTTTAATAGCAGTGACATCAGTCGATTCTGGTAAACGTGAAACGCGGCACCGAAGATATCGAAGCCTACTACTAAGTCGGGCCTTCGTGGTGGCCGATAACCTATCAGCATCAGATCCTATCTCCTTCTCTATGTCATCTACCTTTTGAGTACAAACAGACAATTCCTGTTCAGCTTTAACTGGTTTCAACTCGGACAGTTTGATACTACCTCGTCGAGCAAATTTAGATGTGTCAGTAAGAATTTTCCTTAAACTGTCTCGTCGTGACTCGGGGTCAATATCTAAATGTCTAATAAATAATTCATGAGTAATCTCATCCTTCAAAAGGTGAGAAATCTTCCCGCCAGCACTGATAAAGTCCATATTTCAAAAATTAAAGTGAAAAGAAAGAAACTAAGCAAAGTTCCAAGTTTAGAAATATTTAAATTTAATATTCTCGTCTAAACACGAGTTATCAACAAAAGATTTTATTAATTTAAAATTTTGTAAGTCTACGAGTACTAATAAGTCAAATTTAAAAAGTTAATACTTGATTGTCTTCTATTAAAATGCTCAAAATTAAGTAATACTATAGCTCACTACTACAAACTCAACACCAACCTAATCGACAAAAGGTTAAGAACAATCCTAATCAACAAAAGGTTAAAATTTAAATTACACCCAAGTTAAAAATTATATTCCACTAGCAAATCCACCTAAATCCAATCCAGTTGTAAAAAATATCATAGTATTCATCTGAAGTAACTAAAGTTCAAAGTTCAAAAGTTCCAAGACCAAAATCACCAATCACCTATACAAAGAATCCAAAGTCAAAATTCAAATTAAATATTTCCAGTAAGAATCCCTTGTGCTTCCTGCTAAAAGCACTAAAACATTGCTATTACCAAAGATAGCAACTATAAAATGAAATCTAAGTTCCCAAGTAAATGTTCTACAACCAGGATTCAAAAAATCCTAATATTTCCAAATTGTCAAATCCAAGTATAAAATAAAATGTTATAGGCCTGGTAGATCCTAGGCTTTAAGATTAAAATGATATTACACGGCTAAGGCCGGAGGTTAAGTGTAGAAAATTAAAATTAAGTTTTCAAAGTACAAGTTTTCAAGCAAAAATAATTAATATAAATTTCTAAACAAAGAAAATTCAAAGAAAACCTTTTCCAAGCCTCACGTTGGGCGCGCACTGTAACTCATCAGACGTGTCCGCCTCGGACCAGTGGTGGTCTGTCAGCTTTCACGCCTGAGTAGTTAGGTGCCGGCCGACTCCTATTTAAAGGATAGAGCATGAGAGGGTTCGGGTGTCCGTGGGTTGAGTTACCGAGGCTTGGGGAGAGAAAGTGTCAAGAATTTATATAAATAAGGGCGCCAGACACTCGCTCCGCCAACAAAGGTGTTCCATGAATTCAAACAAAAGTTTTCTAATAAAATGTATATTATCTGCCAAATATTAGCTTCTTAGTCCTTTAGGTTATAATCTAAGTTCGATTATCTCTAGTAATCACAAGAGTTAAAGTTATTAAAATTTTGGGCGGCTAGCGGCCCTTACAAAAACTAAATATCAATAGAGGAGTTACAACGTTACATAAGCATAGCCACAAAATAGACCAGGAACACTGGTCGTCACAATAAGTTATCTAAAAATAATAACATAACTGGCAGTTTACAAACACTGGTGACTTACAACACCGTGCATACATATGAGTCTCGATAAGTTTTGTAGTTAAGTAAAATAAGGGGCCTATGGCACCGCCGATATAAAGGGCATCTGAAGCGCCATAGTTAACCACTGTAGTTGAACGCCGTTACTAAACCAGCGTAGGTAGACACTGTAGATAAACCTGTGGCAAAAAGCACCGTCCATAAAACCGGGGCAAAAACACCGTCCAGAAAAACGCTGTAGTTAAACAGGTCCATAAAAAAACCAGCGTAGTACAAACACCGTTCCCCGCGTAGAGCAAATAACCACGTTCACGCGTAGGGCAAACAATGCTTCACACGTAGGGTAAAAAAACCACTCTTCCAGCGTAGGGTAAACAATATTTCCAGCGTAGGGTAAACATATTTCCAGCGTAGGGTAAACACCCTGGAACAATACAATTCCAGTGTTAAAATAACTATAACCACAAAAAGAAAAGAACGCGGCCCTAGGTACACTTACCACGTTTCCAGCGTGGGTGTTATTTCCATAAATAGGAGGTGGAGCGAAGCGACAAAGCTGCTGCTCGACTCCCAGGCCGATGAAATATTTCGGTATAAACTTGAAATAAGTCCAATACAAATGGAGGAGAGGCTCCCGGGCACGACTCTCTGCAAGTGTGGCGCGAGGGCAAAGCCCGAAGGCCCGCCCTCACGCCGCTATCACAATTTTTTTTCAAGCGACCTTCCAATAATCCTTCACAAACAAGTGAAATTTTAAAAATACTTTTTAAAAACAAGCTTTAATTATCATTACCATCTTGCATCATATAGTACTCGTCAAGACGAATCAAATGAGCCCAAACTCGATGGGGTTGCGTTGTTTAATGACAGAGTTCCTATGGCCACCTTCCAGCTCCATCATCAGATCAGCTCCATGTCATAATAATATTGCATTGTCATTCGATTTACACACGCATGCAAATTTTCAGATCAATTGGAAACCGGGAAGTGGGTCAAATCAAACTTGCAAGATTTGATTACAGACAGACCGACAGACAGACAGACAGACAGACTGACAGACAACAGACAGGTGAAAGTAATATAAAGCTTGTAAAAAGGAAAAACCAACAATGGCCACGGTCAGTGTGACCAGCATTACCATCGAATAAAAATTCTACCAAAAGTATAAAAAAACGAGATGTTAGAATTCACCAAATATGAGAAAAACTGAGTTTCCTAAAGCCAAATATTATTAAGTCCAACAATCAAAATACTCTGTATATCAAAACAGCAGAAACCCGAAGACACCCTGAGAGAAATTGACCTACAACGAATGACCACACCTTCGAAGAGCTGATACGAAGTCAACGTTTATTTTGGAGGACATTTCCCTCCGAATATCAACGTGAAATTGAATCTAATTAGGAAATATACCAAAACAGTAATTACTTTCTATTTTCCTAATCATCTACTAAAATGTCATAAAGTTTATTACCTGGTCACACCAAATAGTTAACTTTTTAAATAAGTTATTATTACACACGAGCGAAGCCTCGAAAATGATAAAAAACCGATAAAATCGATAATTTCTTTATGGTTTTTTGGTGACACTTGGCACCATGTTTTGCATATGTCAACTTCAAATGGCAACCATCAATGAACGTCAATGTCATATGATAAAATGTTTTTGAAATTAGGTGCTTACAAAATTACTACTTTTTTTATGAATTTACATAATATTATGTGAAAACCAATTAAATGGCAGATTATTATTATCTTCCATGGAAAGTACTAAGTGATATTATGATTCTGAATGAAAGGATTAAGTGCTAAAGGTAATTTTGTTACAGCAGAAAGGGACGAAGACCTGACCAGCTGGGCTACATCATAAGTTGCATCCGAATCTTTTCGTAGTCTCTCTGTGTTGTGCCATATAAGCGCACGTGAATATGAAATTAATATGTGTGCCTTGTTTTGCATGTTCGTTGGAGCTGCTGGTGTGAGATAACAGGTGAGCGGCGCGCGAGCGCAGCGGGCAGAACATGCAGCACGTTGTCCAACAAGATCAGCACGTACCCGCGTGCTGACACGGCGTGTACAGCGCGCGCCCTTCGCGCTGCACGCTGTCCAACAAGATCGACATGTGCGAGCAGTCCCGGTGGTGCAGTCGCAGACGGGAGCTGTCGCAGTAGAAGCTATCCTGGATGAAGCCTGCATGGATGGATCTGGCTTTGTTGCACTTTTTATTTAATTTATGGATGAGAATTATTATGCTTGAGGGCCTTGTATGAGTGATGCTTGACAGAAAAGACAATATTGTCGGTTATCTAGATTATTAACATTTGGTTTCTCATGCAGATCATGAACCCTGGGGGTGTTGATGCTGACGATCCCTCAGATTCTCCCACTGACCCAAAGCAGTACGGCATCGCAGCCATGAGTGCAGAGAAAGACGTCGGTCGCGAGTCCTGTGAAGTTGCCGATGCTGCTGATGGAATAGAAGACAACAAATGTGCAGCCGAGGACGGCGCAATGTCAGGAGAGGCCGTATTAGCTGCAAGAAGATTTTTACCGTGAATAGGACCTCTTTTCACATGCGACCATATTTAGTCTGTGGTCATTGTCTATGGAGAGAGAGATTTTGATTTGTATAATGGCGGGTTGTCGTTTTGTTAAATATTTTTGTTAAATAAAATTATAAATGTCTCCACGGTTTTTAATATGTATTAAATATGTTTATATCACCTATATTACTACAATTTTAATTTTGTTTACGATTTATATTTTATAACAATATAAACATTTTTATGAGGTCATTAACCTTTTTCGAAAAAAATCATAGCTTCTAAACTATTGGAAAGAATTTCGTCGGAGCTGGATTCGGAGCTTCAATTTGACATCGTCTATCGAATAAAAATATAAAATAGGATGGCCGCAACTTCATCAAAATTACACATAGTGGGACGGGGCGACAGTTTTGCCGGATGTCGAATGCTTTAGTACTGGGGGCCTAGACAAGCGCGCGCCCGCCCGTAGCGACCATTCGCAATCGCTAAAAAATGTACTGAGATGACAGCTCTCGTCGCTTGTCACGTGACCGACAAGCGACGAGAGCTGTCATCTCAGTACATTTTTTTAGCGATTGCGAATGATCGCTACGGGCGGGCGCGCGCTTGTCTAGGCCCCCTGGTATTTTAATAGCGCTGTTTACTACTTGGCGTCAGTATTATATATTATTTTAGATTTTTTATTAAACTTGATACAGGCAAAAACACTTACGTGTCAATGATTAGGTAGGTACAATTATTCAGTAATTTAATTAGACCAAAAATAAAATTTACCAACAAGAGGTTTTTTTATTATAATAAGTATAGGTACTAAGTATATCAGGTAAGGTACGTTCGGGTATTACCGGATGGATTTCTGACCAGTTGCAAGAGCCAGACAAAAAAATTATTTTCTCGACATTAGTTATAGTTAGATTATAGATATATGGCGCAAAATGTTAAGGGAAAAACATAGTTTATGCACGAATTTTGCTGGTTTTAATAACTCAGTGATTCCGACTGTGCACATCTGCAAAGATTGGATATATTTTTTTATGCGCATGTTAAAAAAAAAGCATCAAGGGGTAAGTTCGGACATTGATTTAAAGTAGCTTCTAGTGCTTGGAGAATAATGCCCATAATATAAATGCATTCGATCTTTCACATACTTAACATTAATATAGAAATTATTTATAAATTCCTACTCATATAGATGTTCTGATCAATTGTTTTTGTTTTTGGTCCCGAGCGTCCGATGTTACCCCGGATACAATAAATAGATAATTTTATGATTCTCAAAATTTTTTCTAACGCACGGGAAAGATCGGATGTTCGCACTATTTACCAAGGTGACGTAATTTTCCACCGCGGCGGGGTCCTTCTTTACTCACAGCCCCGCCGCAATGGCGTCCCGTATCCCGGCAACGGGCGTTCCTACTAAAAAAACATTGCCAAAACGAAAAAGTTTTACAATCACTTTCCATTATTAAAGTAGGTAAAGATCGGATGAAATTATCCGATCTTCACTTGAAAGGGGCAACACCGGATCTTTGTTTACATAAACTTTAGGATAATATAGGTCAGTTATAGTAAAATAACAGACCATAAAACGGGGTATTTTAACCAAATAATAACAAAAGACGGTTTCTATTTACCATAAACACAAATAAAAGTTTAAGGGGCAAGAACGGATGGCCATAAAAATTGAAAAATTACGTTTTTATTTTCAGTGGCGCGTAAAAAATGTCTGCCTTGTTGTAGCGACTAGCGACAACTATCAGTCGAGGCAGACTGAAATGGCGCTGTGTAAAATGTTGCCAGCTTTAGAAAATATACTCAAATTCATTGGAAATTCAATTCATACGGTCTTAACCCACGTCCGATCTTACCCGAACATACCTTACCTATCATAATAAGAAAGTTACAAAATATAGGAAAGTACATAATAAGATGTATATCAACTACATGGACATCGAATCATCCTTAGAAGAACTGCTCGGCTCCTTAGTTAGCTTGACATCAAACTCTCCTTTGTAGCTGTTGACATCAGAGCCAGAATGAGCTTTCAGTTCCAAAAAGCTCGGCATCAACTCGAAATTATTAACGTCATACAGATTCTCTTCAGGATCAGTTTTCCACTTGTTCACAATCATTTGCAACGGTTCCAAGCACGCCATACTCTGCTTTATTCGAAGCAACTCAATGTTACATTGATTCTCGATTTCCATTAGCTTCAATTTGAAAGCTTTAGCTAACATTTGCCTGCGAATGGCATTTTTCTCTTCGTTTTGAGCCATGTTCAACGTGTTTTGATACTTTTGAAAAAACACTTACGTTTGAGTTCGTATAAAAGCAATAATTAAAAAAGAATGTCAACTGTCAAATATTTTTTTTTTTTTTTATTTTTTTTTTTTATTAATATAGCAACGGCTTATGCACTTTGCCAGTGTCGAGTAAAAAGGAGACAACAGATTACGCGAAAAATGCCTACTTAAACGAAATTTAGTAAATTTGTATCAAATGAACAACATAAAGAAAATAAATATTATTAAGTAAATAAGGAGAAAAAATAAATACGGACAGAAAAAGTGTTAATGATACATAAATTAACAAAACTCACAATGTACATAAATTTATATTTTAATTTCATTTAATATAATGAAATTGGCTAATAAACTATAGATATCTAAATCAACCGTTGATAATAAAATATTTATGTTTGTAGGGAGAGGAACTTCCAAGGATAATAATTGTTCATAAAGGCCGGAATGGTCCCGATTAGGACAAGAAAAGAAAATGTGGTTTAAATCCCCAAGATCCAAACCACATTCACAATATGAATTGTCCACGATGCGCAACCTTGCCAGATGTGCTGGCGTACACGTGTGGCCAAGACGCATTCTTATAAGAATAGATGTTATTACTTTATTGAACTTAAATCGGAAGAACCATGGTTTACTCGGAATATAGGGTTGAATACTGCTATAGAATTTTCCTTTTGTTTTCTTAGATTCCTCCCAAGACTTATTCCAAGAGGAAACTAAATGAGATTTGGACAAGTTAGTAAGATCACAGCAGTAAATTAAAATAGACGTTGACAGGAGTTTTTGGCGGCAAGCCTTGATCATATCATTAGCTCCACGTCTTTTGCTTAATAATCGTGTAGAATTTGATTGTTAGCGTGTAATAATGGTGGAATATTGCGTGTTAAGTGTTTTTGAATGTGCACAGATGTAGGCAAGTGATATGGTGCTGAAATATGAATTTTGGTCCCCCCTCCAAAACTCCTCCGAACTTTCAATAAAATTCCACCCATTTTACTGGAAGACTCACGTGACTAGACGAGCTATTAAGCTCACTCTGACTCTGACCTGACTAACTAACTTATTACTTAAAAAATAACATTTAACTTGACACTGGCGAAACACGAAAGTGGAGACCATAATTTAATATCCCGTGAACATTCACGAATTTTACTCGACACTGGCAAAATGCACATGTTGCCATATTATTAAAAAGAAAAAAAAAAAATAGACGTTGACAGTGACAGATGACATTAGACAGAAAATCGAGTTAGCGCGTAAATTGCAAAAACGATAAAAACAAGACAAATAAATGAAATTAATACTTTATTGACTTACAATACTTAACAATAACTAAAATGGGTCTTCTAGATCTATGTGACAAGTATTTCAACACAACAAATCTGTACGAAGTTTTAAAAATTTCAGAAACAGCTACTGACAAAGAAGGTAATTCTCTTATTTATAATTTTAGTAGTTTTTTATTATTAAACATTTACCAGTGTATAGAATTTATATAACAATAGATTGACTTCAACCTTAGCGGTTTGACATTGTGAAGTCTTAACAATTACCTGTTATTTCAGTAAAGAAAGCATATCACAAATTATCTCTCAAAGTTCACCCTGACCGCGTACCGGATGAAGAAAAGCTCGACGCTACTGAGAAATTCAAAGTTCTCGGTGGCGTTCATGCAATCCTTACGGATAAGGACAAAAGAGCAGTTTATGATGAAACCAAATGTGTGGATGAAGATGACAATTTTGTTAACTTAGATCGTGACTGGAGTGTATATTGGAAATTGATATTTAAGACGATTACTGAAGAAGACATCAAGGCTTATGAAGCCGAGTATATTGGTAAAAGATTGGTGTATTATTATGAACATAATAATAATATTATAATTGTTTATTCAGCACAAATTGTTTTGACTGAAGTAGCACTATCCCTTTTAAATATTGGTGTATTACTATTGCGCAGCCCCTCAGGTAATTTCAGATTCTTCTAAAAGATTTGTATTACCTGTACCAGAAGCTTGCACCATTGAGGAAGTGTTGGCATAATGAAAATGAATGAACTTGGCATAATGAAAATGTAATTTTTCTACTTTGATAACAACTTGTGAATAATGATTCTATCTGCAACATATTATCCTTAGCAAGTTGTGGACTACTTAACCTTTTGAACGCCACAATTTAAAAAAAAATACCTACGAATGAACTAGTGTAGCCAAGAGTCGATAAATATTTTTATATCACTTTATTAAGACTGGGTTTTTTGTCGTCTATAAACGTCGTTGGCGTACAGGACCCGCAAGTACTTGTCAAGTATAAGGTGACTTTGGCGGTCAAAAGGTTAAATACACTAGGATACCTATAATCTGAAATCAAATGAGTAATACTATTTTTTTATAAACAGGTTCTTCAGATGAAAGGGCTGACCTAAAGAAGGCTTATCTGGCAGGGAAAGGTGACATGAACTTCATTGTTGATTCTGTACAGTTTGCAAGATCTGAACATGAACCAAGACTCAAAGAAATTCTCAATGTAAGATATTTATAATAATAAATTACCCGAATGATAACACTTTGACATAGTAGTTGTTAGTCCAGCTTTGCCGGCATGGAGAAATCCTTAGTGAAGATCTATGTTATAAAACCTATGTTCTAAATATCAATCTCATCCATGTGGTTTGAGCTGTGCATAGATCAATCAGTCACTCTTTATATTTTTTTTTCAGTCAATGATTGAAAGTGGTGAAATACCGGCTTACAGAGCATTTACACATGAACCTGCTAAAAAGCAACAAAAAAGATTGGCTAAAGAAAACAGGGAAGCTAAAGAAGCAGAGGAATTAAAAAAGGAAATTGGTTTGGGTTCAGGTAAATCATGTTTATTTTACCTTAAATTTTATAAGCCCAGTAATTTTCCTGACTGAAAGTTTCGAAATGTTACTATTTACAGGACAAAGCAGTTTAGAGCTAATGATAAATCAGAGACAAAAACTAAGAGGACAAAAAATGGACTCATTCATTGACGATTTAGCTGCTAAATATGGTGGAGGAAGTAAATCAAAAGGAACTAAAAGGAAATCGGCACCAAAAGCTGATACTACCACTAAAAGTAAGAGAAGGAAGTGAATTTTTGAATTTTATTCGTATATTTCTCAATATAAAAACAAATAAATGTGTACTCCTATGTCGTAAACAAAAAATAAACAGTTGAAATTAAATAAACACTGATTTTCATTTAGTCTCCTTCTTCCATAGCAACTTCCATTTGTGTTTCTGAATAGAATGGCCCTTGTTCCACATAAGTCTGTAGTCTCATGGTGATGGCTTGGTCAAATGCTGGTGAATTTGCCAGCCTTTTGATGACGTCATATTTTGCCTCTTTGGATTCCTTTGAATGATCCACAGACCGATCTAGAAGATACTCAACAAAACCTAAAAAGAAATAGAGACTATATTATTCACCTGCCCTACATGAGGCATATTATAAGAGAATCTAAAAACAGTATTTAAATAAATACTGCAGAAAAAAATAGGATATTGCATCTCAGAAAAGAGACCAAGACCGAGATCAAGACCTCTTGATGATGAGCATTGTTCTTGATTGAATATGAGTATGTTTTTTACTTTTTCATACTAAGAAACTAAATTTGTGTAGACCCTAGAATAACACATTCAGTGGGTAAAACCGAGCTTAGCTAACAATGTTAAAATCGGACACAAGATCTCAATTGTAAAATTATATTTGTATAAGAACAAACCTGCAGTCCTTGCTAACAGCTCAATGCCCCAATGATGTTGACAAACTGAATCCAGTAACATGAATGCTGCCAACCTGATATCAGGAAATGGGTTTTTGCACATGTCAAACACTATTTCCATTGAACTTGGTGTTGTGCTCAAGCTTCTAAACCATTCTCTGGTCATTAGAGTCACTCTATGGTCAACTGGACCGGTCTTAGGCTTGTTGGGATCCTTGTCAATGCTTATGAGATTGGAGAAACAGTGTAAGGCGCGAACTTTCACTTCTGTGGCACTGTTCCTGATTATGAGGCCTATTTGTTCAACTGCTTGTGTGTATTTTGCACCTGAAATTTAAAAAAGAAACATACATTAACCGATTCCGTGAGGAGGTCTTTTTAGCAATCTTTAGTGCCTGGCGTCAAACAAATATTCCGTGATGCCTCTCGGGCACTATACACAATAGATTTACATGGTGCCTGTGCGGCATCACCTGCACGGAATCGGTTAAAGATATATTTTTTTACTATTAAAATAATATTCAAACATAACACTTCAAACTGATCAAAAACAAGCCATTGACACTTATTTGTTTTATATTCTTTTTCACCACTTTCTGGCTCCATCCTCAGATCAAATCAATGGGTCAAAATAGACTTGCAAAATTCCATTACTGATTTGACATTAGCCAGATTTACCTAATAAAGTGATGTAAAAGGTACCTATACTTCTAATAATAAGAATTATAATTTCTTACCAAGAGCCGCCAAGCACAACTTCCCCTCAATTGTTTCTCCAATAAAACCCACTGTATCTAGAGCCACAGGCAAAATAGTGGGATCTCCTGACTGGAATGCATCAAACAACAAGTCCAAGAGTATAGGGTACTTGTTGAATATTTCCTTGGGGTAATGGTGTGCTATACATCCAAAGAACTTCATGTAACCTGTGGAATTTAAATAACTTAATCATTATAAGGATAAACAGATCACTATTAGCAATAAGATAGCCGATTGTAATACTTCTTTCTGTGTAATCTTAGTTCTAAGCTTATATTATTGTATTTGTGTGTGCAATAAAGAGTTTTCTATTCTATTCATAAAATGCCTTTGAAGCATATATAGCATATATAGTCTCTGCTTTATTCTAGGGTCTGACTAATATAGAGATGGATAATAACTCTTAATTGAATTACAATACAGAACATTCTAAGCTAACTACATACCATTTTCAGCTCAATTGGCTAAGCTATTTAGGTGTAAAGTAGTTAACAATTTTTTTAGTGTGTCCCTAATTACAAAAAAACATTACATTTGGTCTAAAAACATTATAGGTAGGCCCTTTATAATATTGCTGTGATATGATATCATAATGTGTAATTAATTTACCTGGTGTCAGTAACCCTGCAAGAGGATTTGTAGACAGATTCTTCAGAGCATCGGCAATAGTTTCGAGTATCCCATTCTTAACAATATAGTTGATTCCATGTGGCAATACCACAAGCCTTGACAGAAGTTCCAGAATATTCAGTTGGTATAGAACATCATCTGAATTTATTTCATCTACCATTGTGTCTACGTAGTTCAAGTCCGCACTCAGTTTGAACAAATCATAGGATTTCGTGGAGATGTTTATTATGACCTGGAAAAAACAAGATTGCTTACTGAATATTCATCACAAGTCTGTAATTTATATAGAGTCCACATACCAAGCTCAGGTGTTCTCCCATTTTATCTCACCATAGATTAAAAAAAATAACATAAAGGACATAGCTGTTGTGCCCTTTTCGCAAACTAGGTAAATTTCATTATCAAACATAGAACTATACATATTAATTTAACTTGAGTGTATTTATATAGACCATAGTTCTCATTAGACAGTTATGCAATAAGTTTGTGTAGTGCCTTCTCTCATGTTTTCCATGACTTGATATGCACAAAGGTGTTCTATTCTAAAAGTCTCAAACATAATATGTTTGAGACTTTTAGAATAGAACACCATGTTTAAAACATTACCTCAAAAGCATTACATTTGCTGCTGCTATTATGTTCAAGTGCTATTTTCATTTCCTCCAATATTTTAGGGTATGCTTCATTGTGTAAATTAGAAGTGATCAAAATGGCCCTGTTAGCCACCCCCACATCTGTGTCGCAGACCATTTGAGCCGTAGCTACAAAGACATCAATGTAATCCGGGACTGGTAGTAGTGAAGGGTCTGATGATATGGTTTTGTAAACCTGGAACCAATCATAAATTTAGTTTTGAAATAAATTAACATTTTAGATACCTATTGAATTATTTTAATTTATAATAGGTTACCTGACAAAATTAAATTATTAATATATTCAACAAAAAATTAAGTGACTGGCTAATATGCAAATGTTTTATACCGTTCATGATATTTAAGATTATAATGATAATAATATTATGTAAGGCCTATAAAATGTTTGCTATAAATTTAATATTTGCATGTCTGCTTGCAGGCTGAATGCACTGACTTAGTTTAGGCAATGTATAACCTTTAAAATTATGCATTCTAGCAAATAAACAATTGATTTGATTTGAATTAACCACAGAGGTCTTGAGTTTTTTTTTTTTTTTCAATATTATTTACGTATGTGTATTGTTACGTGTTCAAAAAGTGTCTAGTTATTAAAATCTAATAAATGTAAAAATTACCTCATCAATAGCCAGTCTCCGGACACAACTCTTCTCATGTCTCAGCAAATACATTATGTGACCGGTGTAATTCTTTACAATATCCCCTGTGTTGAACTTGTCGAAACAAAGTTTTAGAACTTCACATGCAAGGTCAGTTTGCTTTCTGGAAAACATTATAAAAACATTCAAAAAACACAATTTTATTATAACCAACAGGAAAGATTGCAATGACTCTTCGGTTTTTTAAGAGGTTCTGAAGATTGTAGATAACTTACTTATCAGGTACATTGAGACACTGCACTATCTTCGAGATTCCAACGTTTCTAATGGTCGAGGCAGCTTCAACATTAGGTTGCAGCACAAATAAATTCTTGATATCATTCAACGCCTCAGGTCGCTGCTCATCTCTTTGTAGCTTTGATATAAACTCCCTATATCTCTCGGTATCTTCGCTCGACATGGTTTTGAAAGTTTATCCTACGAATTACTGAAATCGATGTGTTTTGAGACTAATTTGTTGAAAATAATTGCGCCGGCAAAACTTTGAATTTTTGTTATTATTTTTTTTATTAGACGTCAGAGAATAGTGATGTACGAATGAATATGAAGCGAATATCGATTAATTTTCGATATTCATCATACACGACTACATGCTGCGTTATTCAAGATCTCGCTACTATCGACTATCATTATATGTATAAAGGCATATCAAGTCTTTATACTAAAAATGATATTCTGGATTTTATTTCCAGATATTTTGTTTTTTTTTTAAAGTCATCAACCAACCAAAAGTTCATTAATGATTAATCAAATTGTGGTTCAAGACAAAAAAAAACATACTCATAACTGAAATTGGTACATTATTCGGGTTAGGTTAGGAATAAACCGAATTAATGTATTAACTCGTAACTCGATAGATTCGAAATAGGCATTATCTAGAACAACACTACAAACGTCAGGCTTACCGTAAATGTCAAAGTCAATGACGAGGTACATTTCACTTTTTTTTTTTAATCATCGGTTCTACTCTAAGCGTTACAAGGCAAATGCATTCAGCTTTTTCGAATTACAATAGTTGATGCAAAAGTATTACAGGGAGACGCGGCGGTAAGTGCATTTATTACTAAATAAATAATTTATTCGAGTAAAAACAAATTGCATAGAATATTATGTATCTAAAATATGTTGAAACGGCGCATTGCAGCTCTGAGAGACTATATTTCAACGAATTTTATGATTACTCTTTCTAAACCTAAAACTACAAAATGTACTGCACAATCCTCTCTATACAACTAACAATAAAAAAAGCACAATATACTTGGTAACTTATTTTTAATTGTTTCAATATATATTATGTTAGGTATAAATAAATAGGTGTTAGGTATACGATTTCTTGGCTCGCCAATCTAAAAATTCATCAATATCTTCTTCATTATCAGAATCATCTTGGTCCTCTTTCATTTGATCACTTGCTTGTTTTATTTTTTTTGTTTCTTCTTTTTTCAACTCCAGATCTAATACCCTGCAAAAAATAAAGGGTAAGTTACAGTTTATTAAGGAAAGGTACTTGAGAGTATAATATCTCAGACTGTAACAAGCTGTCGTCAAAACTTTTGTTCTGTGTTGATAAACGCTACTTTTTACTCTTATTGTCATCACCTCGGTTCAATCAATCACCCTCGTGTAATTATGATACCCTTTTTTATTCAGGAATCAGAGCTCAGATGCATAGGATACGAATAGCAAAAAGTAGCGTTCGTCAACACTATGTACGAACGCAAATATTTTTCCCGATCGTCAGCTGAGTTGACAACAGGGCGATACTGAGCTGGAAGTACCCAAAGTAACTATAGTAGACAATGATATGACGATACAATGACTATAATATCTGAATTCAATAATATTAATTTTGGTGTTAATTAATATGATAATACCTTGACCAATTTCTTATTTGTTCATCGATTTCATCAATTTGTCTCTCAGCAGTGGCTTCTTCTTGTTCTTCAGCAATAATTTCTGCAGATGCAGTAGCTTCCTCTTTAATTTCTTTTTGGAACTTTTCCCATTCCTCTTCTATTGGATCCTTGTATTCAATATTTCTGACCTAAAATAGACACGATAGACATGATATTACTTAGGTACGCATAAAATTAGTTAATAATAAAATATAATATTATTTAAATCAATATTTATTGTTTAATATCGTAGTTTTTTAAATATTTGGCAAATGTGCAATTGTTACACAAAACCATTAAAAATAATTTTAGCATGTCACTGACAGCAACTAAACTGTCAAAAGTTTTGACAGCAACTGTCAAAAGCTGAAACGTCAAATATACGAAAATTGCACTTTGCTGGATTTCGGTAAAAAATAATACTCTTAATAAATACATAGCATTGTTCTATTATTTTATTATAGCTGCTTATATTTGGCTGTTAATCTAGATGTTAAGAATACCCATAAACCACGTACTCAAAAGAACTATCTCGCAATTTCAGCCTTGCTATGGTCTAAATCGTGAAAGCAGCAATTGTTACAAAATGGATAATAAACCAAAAATGATTGAAACTATAAAAAATTGTATACCGCCACTTGATAACAATCGTCATAAAGGTCAAGCCGGTCGTATAGGAATCGTTGGCGGTTCATTAGAGTACACTGGAGCACCATTTTTCGCTGGTATAAGTGCTTTGAAAGTAAGTGTTAATTTGCTACATGTTCAAAAGTGATAACATAATATTTTTTTCCATAGCGCAATGATTTTACTCACTTAGCTATCCTAAATTTTATTCCAGGGTGTACTTATTTAGTTTATAAGCATATTTGAAATCAATCCAACATAAAGAAGTACCTACTTAATATTTTTTTGCAAACCTGTTTATAACTATAACTTGGCAATCTTACTAATATTATAAATGCCTAAGTTAGTAAGAATGTATGGATGTATGAATATTACTCTTTCATGCCTAAACAGGTGGACCGATTGAGCTGAAATTTGGTATAGAGATAGCTTAGACCCTGGAATAACACAGGCTACAGTACAGCAGGTAAAATCACTGGGAACAGCCAGTTTAACAATATAGGTACCATACCTATAATATTAAATTGCCATGTGTTATGTGTATAATATAAATTTCTCTAAAGCTTTTTGTAAAAAAAAATAATAACATAAAATTTTACAATTTTAAAGCTAATGGGTAGGGTTTTTATTTCAGTCTAAAAATCTCCACAGATTCAATTTTCTTTGGGCAAATTAGACAAATCCAATTCTCCTTTCAGGTAGGGGCAGACTTGGTTCATATATTCTGTGCTTCATCAGCAGCAACAGTAATTAAATCCTACAGCCCTGAGTTGATTGTCCATCCACTATTAGACCAAGCTAAAGATATCACAGAAATAACAACATGGTTCGACAGACTTCATGCAATTGTCATCGGACCTGGTCTCGGAAGGGAAAAAGAAACCTTTAAAATTGTAACAGAATTAATTGCAGCAATCAAAGAAAAAAAGATACCATTAGTCATAGATGCAGATGGTTTGTTTCTTATCACTGAAAATCCTGAATTGATAAGTAATTTCTCGTCACCAGTTATACTGACACCAAACAAAATTGAGTATGAAAGGCTGTGCGATAAAGCTGGTTCATGTAATCAGTTGGGATCAAATGTTATTATATTGAAAAAAGGTGGAATTGATGAGGTTATAAGTGTAGTTCCTGAAGTTCAATGGATGGGCAACGAAGGAGGTTCTGGTAGGAGATGTGGTGGCCAAGGAGATCTACTATCAGGCTCTATTGCTACATTTTTGAATTGGACACTGGCCAGTAAGACAATAGATGACACCAATAAAAACCCTAAGGCCTCATCACTGGCTTGTTTTGCAGCGTCTGTTTTAGTTAGAAGATGTAATGAGAAAGCATTTAAGTTGAAAGGCAGAAGTATGCTTGCCTCTGATATGATTGATCACATACATGAGTCTTTTGAAGAACTTTTTGGACAATAATTGTAGATATTGACCTAAAAATTATCAATGTTATTTATTGTAAGTGTGATATGTATGTTTTATTAATAATGGGATATATATCAAAATATATTATGGTAGTATATTTTTATAATTTACCTATCATTTCTTTAATTGCATAATATCTTTTTTTATAATATAACTTATTGATATAATAATCTGAACTTTCATAAAGACAATTTTACCTTTGCATCTAAAATTGGATCATCAAAGAAACCTTCGGGTATTGGTTGTTCAGGTGCAGCAGGGGTTTTAGATTCTTCTGCAGTGGATGGTGATTCTTCACCTAAAATTGAGAATTTTACTTATTATTATGAACTACATACCAACCTATCCTTAGAATAAAGCGTCAAAATAATTACTACTTAAAAGGTAAGTACCTAATTAACTCGTAAGTCCCCAAGCGGTTCACTCAAGCCACACCCGCACATGTGAATTTGAACTGTATTAAGAAGCTAGAAATAATAGATGTTAATTTTGATTTGAATGGAGAAAAACATATTAGGTGTATTTCAGGGTAGAAAAAGTTAAAGCAAAATGTATGCAAGTTGTACCTATAAATTTCTCTATTTTTAAGTTTTTTTTCAGAAGTCACCCTATTCTATGATTAGGTTTATACTAGGGATGGGCCGAAGTTCGTTTTACATTCGGTTTAACCGAATTTCGGCACCTTGAACCGAACTTCGGCATTCGGCCGAATTTCGGTTCAAGCAGCCGAAATTTGGTTTATGCACTATCTTGCGTCAAACTTGCTATAATAAAAAACAAACACAAGTTAATGACATGATGATAATATAAGATCGCTCATTCGCTCGTATTAGATAAATTTTAATATAAAAATTCATAGATTTACAGACATTTTCAACCGACGAAACCTAGAGGAAGAGGTTTACAAGTCGACGCGTATATTTTTTATGGCGCTTTTTGAACGCTCGGCATTTTCTTACTTGCTTGTTTGGCGCCGACTCAAAATTACATAGGTATACTGACATTAGTTTATTATTAGGTATCTACAGCTTTATTGAGAGACATTTTTAAAAAGTACAAATATATAATTCAAAATTTGTGTGAGTGTCGCACGGAAGAACGAGTCTTAAGAACTGAGGTTAGTTATTTTTCATTTTACTTATATTCATTCTTCATTCTACTTTCTATAAATTGGGTATTTGATTTCTTAAGCAATAAATAACCTTAATAACATGATGCTATCATTTTCGATAAAGCACGGTAAAAGTGAACCGAAGTTCGGCCGAAATTCGGCCGAATTTAGCAATTTTACCGAATGTTTGGCCGAAGTTCGTATTCGGTTCAAACCACATTCGGCCCATCACTAGTTTATACTTTTTATTTTGTTTAATCTTAGATGCACCCCTATATACATTAATTCAATAGGTAGGTACATACCTTCTGTAGTTGAAGTTTTAGTAACAGGATTAACAGAATTCCTTTTAATTTCCTCATTATGAAATGAAACTACTTGCGGTGCATTATTTTTGGGTTTCTGTGGAACTGTAGGTGGTACATCAGCTGCATTTTTCAGAATGCTTTTAAGTTTCTTTTCAGGTGGAGCATCTGGAGGTGGTAATGTTCTTTTGATTTTGCTTACAGTGAAGTTATTTGTTAACTCTTTCAACTTTTTGGCTTTATCAACATTTTCTTTATGTTGTTTACTGTTCAAATGCACTTGCCACACATGTTCTGAACGAACTACTGATGAGCAAAGTAAACACATCAACTGCCCAGCGTTGTTGTATTTAGCAAGTGGGTGCTCAAGTTTTTGAGTAGGCTTTGCATCTTTCTTTTTACGTTCAGCCATGAGGCGCCGCATTTCTTCTTGCGTCTTCTTTTTTTCAATTTTCATTCTCAATGATGACATGATTTACAATCGATCTTTATAGCGGGTATCACAATATTTTCAATTTATTTCCTACACAGCACTCCCGCACTCAAAAATCAAAAACACGAAATATTTTTTGTAAAATAAAAATATTTGACACTTGACACAGTAGACACTGACTGCAAATGAAATTTGACAGTGAAAACTACATAACTTTTGACGTTTTACCATAGACAAAGTTTTTTATTAAGCAAATGTACTTCACACGGCTTCTTTATTAATCCCATATTTTTAATGACAAATAATTATAAGATGATCTTATTATTATATTTGGAACTCTCGTCTCTTAACTACACATGCAACTATTAATAATCTATACTACGAATATACACAATATTATGTTTTAATTATTTAACCATAATACCTATCATCCTGAAAATAAAATCTTAACGATTAAGACAAATTGATATATTTTATGTACCTAAGTACATAGTAAGCTAAATAGCAGATAGAAAGTTAATATAATGCTGTATGTGTCTAGAGTTTAAAAATTAAATCAATCTCATACGAAAATGCACTATATAAATTTAATTTTAATCCTTTATATTGAACTTTGTCAAACCAAGTTTAATAAATTTTCGATCATGCAATAAATTATTCTAATACCTAAGTACCTATCCATGCTAATTGAGGATATTCTAGCAAAGCATTGTTATTATTATAATCTTAGAATAAGCATAATATTGGTGCTAAAAATATATAGATTTAGAAAAATTAATATTTAACGAACTTTTCCATTTTAAATTTTTTAAAGTATACCATAGAGTAAAAACTTTATAGAGTAACGTCAAATTTGGGTTAGTTTTTGGTGCTTCAGTTGTAGTCGCCAATTTTTTTCGGATTTTCAAAGCTGAAAACTAATTATTATTCCTGTATTTTTGGATTTTGCCCTGCTATTTTTCTCAGAAGAGTTTTGCTATTATTACTAGGTATTCGAAAAGTTCGGAAACTCGTGAATCCGTTAAAAACTCCGACAGAAAAAAAAGTGTTATTTATTGGTTGAGTGAGCTGTGTTTATTCCTCATGTTGTGATATTTCGTGGTTAATTTAGTACTAAAATGGACATCGACGTTAGTAAAGAGAATATACAACCATTACGAGGTGGCAGAAACCTTGCACAGCTCGGGACTGCACTCCAGGCACAGTCTGATGTGGATGCTCAAAGACAGCTGCAGTTGCAAAAAGAGTAAGGGTTTTATGTTTTGTTTACAATATTTATAATACTGGCTACCTTTGAGTATCATAATATATTATACATTAAAAGCTTTTTTTGATCAGGTTATGACGTATTTGTGGCCACACATAATTTCTTATATTCCAGCTTAAAATAATCTCAATATTAAATTGGTGCTGCTCTTATGGTTAAATAAGCGGCTGTTAAATATTTTTTCAGCTATTTTCAAGTGCTTAGAACAAGCTGTCTAGATTCAACTAGAAAAATATCCCATTATATAAACATAGTTAACATTTCAGTTTAGATAGTACTAACATAAAATTAAAAGCCTCATTTGTGTGTATACTGTAAACTGAAAATATTAAAATAAAAAAGTTTTTATCAGTTTATAAGCCCACAGAGGTATCATGATGATGAATGGTAACACAAGAGGAGATGGTCTATACCTAAGTACTTAGCAATGCTTAGATAAAGTATAGGTCACCTCTTCGGCTGTTTACTAAGAAATATAATTCAGATCAGTTCAGTTTGTTCACGTGGATTTTGTTGTCTCCCAATAAAGATGAAAATCCCATCTTTCTAACGTTGGTGAACCCTAGAATCAAAAAATGGTAAGTGGCCCTAGCAATTAATAAACTTATCTTATTTTCTCCAGGGAACATGAAGCAGCGATCAGGCACTATCAAGGCACAGATCCATTAGACCCCTGGTTCAATTACATCCAATGGGTCGAACAGTCTTTCCCAAAACATGGCCACGAAGGCCACATAGATAAACTAATCAAAGACTGCCTGCAGCTGTTTGAGAATGACAAGAAATATTATCAGGACAGGAGATTTGTTAAACTCTGGATTAAATATGTAAGTATGCCTAATCTTCTTTGTTCACAGCTCACTCACATTGAGGAATCCTGTCTTAACTTTTTTTTTTGTGTTCCGATTTCATTTGCCATCAGCCTCCTGGCTATAATCAAATTTGTAGTCAAGAATGCTCATTCTCCTGTCATAACTGATAATAATATCAACCTATCTATAGAATGAGGTCACTTCGGAATAATCACTACTTTAAAAAAGGGAAATGAAAACTCTAGAATACACATTATATGTTTTACTTCAAGGACAAAAAAGTGTGGGCAAAATGTATGCAATACTTTAAATTGTTCTTCTTTAACACATAGACTGCAGAAAACACAACAGCTGTAGTTTTAGTTTAGAATGTGAGTGCTGAAAAACACAAACATTGTGTTTTGTCAAAGGATTTTACCATAAAAAAATAATTCAGGCCCCTCGAATAGTTCTATAAAACGCTGCCACAACCAAAGTGTTAAGATGGTTATTTTCATAAATGACTTATTTTATAGATATATCCACCTGTTCTGTGGATTTAAGTGTTTTTCTGTAGCCTAAAGTGGCTGGATTGTAATATAGATTAATACCACCAAACTTCTTTACAGACTGAAGGTAACTTGTACATACTGTATTATTCTAAGTTCTAAATAAATTATAATGTACCTACTAGACGTGTGCGCCGCGCCGCCGCGCCGCCGCCGCCGGTCATTTTGGTCACGCCGCCGCCGCCGATCATTTTATCGGCGTGACTTTTTTTTCACTTTATTAACGTTATTATGATATTTTTATCATCATTCTTATCGAAATAAAATAAGTGGAGACACAAGAAATGTCCCACATAAATTTAAACGGCTTGAAAGGGGTTAAATATAAATTTAAATGGTATGTCTAATGTCCACCTACAAATACAATATTATGTAAAAGAACAGAAAAGAATGAAACTAGTCGGGGCCTCGGGTCGACACGCAGTTAAATAGCTAGTAAATTACTAACATTTTGTGAAATTAAACGTATGATTTTTGTATGAAACTATGATCTCTACTTTGTTCCACTCCATTATGTCACACCATTATGTTCCATACTAAACAAGAGAAGCGAAGGCCAACGATGGGGTTCGTTGGCAATCGTTGTCGCTGTGTGGACTTGCCTTGATCGTTGTCGCTGTGAAGTCCACAGTCCAACATAACGCCAGGGTCACATAACATCGCGGTCGAGCCCTCGTTGAAATATCTTGGACTCGTCTTCGACGGGCAGTGCAATTTCCGCCTTATCCGTCCGCTACTCCAGCGGTGGATGAACAGAGCGCATGGGTCGTTGACCTTCAGGCTCCTGCAGGCGTTTTGTACGACGAAAGTTACGAAAGTACTTGAACGTACTTGAATGCATCACGTAGCCGGCAGAGAACCGACCCCTGCTTGCCCTCTGTGGTTGCGGAGTGGATTCGCGTCCCCAGCATGGGTCAGTGAGCACCGTACCCTCATCGGAGTTATGGGGGAGGAACTCTCACTATCAACCACGGAAGTAGCCATGGTAGGCAGTTGACAGGCCGCGGTCTTATTCTGCGAGAGGACACAATCGCAGAAAGGGATCGCGAAACGCGAACGGGAGTTCACCACCGACCTCCCATCCTCCCACCAACCCCAAGAGGGCATCGGAGCTGCATCTTCCACGTCCTTCTCCATCCCTCTACCTAGGTCTAGACGAAGTACAGCCCTGAAAAGTACTCGTTGCTGACAAACCGATCCAAGAGGTGCGCTTTGGAGGGTGGGGTCCTCCTGTCAATTTAGTACTAACGCCGTCGGGGCTGTGGATGAGTGCTTCGTCGTTCCCGCTACCCCAGCACTATGGCGCCCGCAGGAACACCCCCAGTTTTTTAGTAGGTATCCCCCAGAGGGTGTGTAGCATCCAGGGTTATTAACGTGATAGACCGACATATCCCAAGAAAAACAAAGAAAAACGGTCAACGTAACGCCAACCGCTGAACCGTCCGGAATGACCCCTACACGAACACTGCTTTTATCTTAAATCTCCCTTCCCAATATTACAACGAGCGGTTGGTGAGTCAAGTCTCTAAGGACGCTTCGTGTAGAAGCGAAGAATAAGCTCTCTCGTTGTTTACTATTTTTATCGTAGCAATATCTGCAGCAGTTTTCATCATCGTCGTCGTTGTAAGTCCCTGTAGGAGTCTAGTCTAAGTTTCAACAAACCCTCTAGATGAAAGTGTTCAATCAGTTACCATGTTGACTTACGGCACTGAAACGTGATCTTTTACTATTGGCCTCATCTTAAAGCTCAATTTCACTCAGTGAGCTATGGAGAGGGCTATACTCGAGGTTTCTCTACGCGATCGAATCAGGAATGAGGAGATCCGTAGACGAACTAAAGACACTGACATAGTCCAGAGGATAAGCAAAGTGAAGTGACAATAGGCAGGCCACATATCACGTAGAGCGGATGGCCGATGGGGTCGAAAAGTGCTCGAGTGGAGACCACGGACTCGCAAACGCAGGGTAGGACGTCCACGCACACAATGGACAGACGACCTTCTAAAGGTCGCCGAAAGACGCTGTATGCAGGTCGCTTCCAACCGGTATATATTATGGCAGCCCAAAGGGGAGGCTTATGTTCAGCAGTGAATGTTCCATAGAACATTTATAAAGTCATCTCAGCCATAGCTGAGATGATGACTTTACAACAAACAATTAGTTATTAACCCATAATGCAGGCATATGCGAAAGGTTGGGTGGTGCATTAGATGGTGGAATTAATGCTCATTATTATTTAGTGTATCGTTTAAATTCCTCGCCACCTCTTTAGCGTCAAGTTGGAGCGGAATCCCTATTATTTCCACTATTTATATATTTAATTAATAATATTGTCATAGATTTCCCCAAAATAACGGCTAATTTCATTAAATATAACAAATAATATCTAGGAAACGTGATGTAGCACGCTTTATTTTGATTTTTATTGAATTTTACCCCCACGCCGATTTCACGCCGATTACGCCGCCGCCGCCGGTCATTTTTCGACCAGACGCCGCCGCCGGTCGTTTTATAATCGGCGCACATGTCTAGTACCTACCAAACTTCAGGCCAATTAGTTCTGGTCGGATTTTTTTTATGTCTAGCATTCATGTCTTGACTATGAATACATTTGCTGAGTTGTGGGAACAACCATGTTTAGTTCAAAGTACTAAATAAATCCAATCACTAAAACCCACATTGAAGTCTGCTTCTTCTGCCTTATTTCCCGTTGTTTGAGGTTGGCCCTTCTAGTCCTTTTACGCCATTTTGGGCGCTGTTGAGTCATCTCTGGCTCTAGAGCCAGCGAAATTACTGGGCTAGTGAAATTACTGGGCTAAAGAGTCTTAACATCTTATGACTCTTGAGTAAGAAGCGTTGGTGCAGTGCTCCTAGAATTTCACATCATTGTGAAATCCTAGGTAACACTGTACTGATTATGGGCAGCCGTTAACTCTTAACAAATCAGGAGAGCGTCTTGCTCGTCTTCTACTTCATAACATAAAAAAAAAAAACCACATTGAAGCAGTTTAAGCTTGAATTTGTAAGATTACATAGTATACCAAATTAGCCAAAGTTCCGAGTCTTGATTGCTTAGAAATAAATAACTGTAAAATAAATATATTTATTACTAGCTGTTCCCAGCAGTTTTATCTACAAAAGTAGCCTATGTGTTAATTGAAGATTTAACAAAATACAAATACTTAATATATAATTATTGTGATTATTTTACAATTAATTAGTGGAATTGTGCAAACATTACAAAATGCTTAGAATGCATCAGCATGAGTGTCACAGATTTTGCAGTTTTGCTCATGTTGTTGTTTTGTTTTCGTCATTGCACAAGGTTTTCCAAGGCTTTCATAACTTGTGAGATAATTCTGTTCTACATTTTAATCATTAAGTACCTGCTTAAGATATTTTGAATAATTTAATAAATTATAATATAAACATTTTTTAAATAACTATAATTAAATATTCCTGTGCTATTCAATGATACCTACTACAATATAACAATGTAATATGCTTTTCATCCACAATCCACGCCACGCCTATTAATTAATGCACTAATATTATAATAGTGAAAGTTTGTGTGAGTGTTTAATTCTCTTAAATGGATGAAGGCTTTGCTGTATTTGGTAACTACTTAAATTTTTATGCTGACTGACATAAATTTTGTAAATCCTAATTTGAATTCATTGGTCCCCCGAACTATTTGTTTCCAGAGCTAGTGGCTTAAACCTTTATATGACAAGTTTTTGCTAGTTGGGTTCTTCCTTATTTGAAATTAATAACTTTAATGTCGCTCTATTTTATGTCTTTCCTTTTCCTGTTTGGTTGTCTGAAAGAGATCGCTATTAGCGATAAGACCGCCAATTGTGTAATCTTAGGTCTAAGCTTTTATATTATTGTATTTGTGTGTGCAATAAAGAGTTTTCTATTCTATTCTAATAAACATGAATTTGAATTATTAGAATTATCTAATACTAGCTGCGCCCAGCAGTTTTACCCGCTTTTCTATAGCCTATGTGTTATTCTAGGGTCTAAGCTATCTGTATACCACATTTCAGCTCTATTGGTCCACCCGTTTAGGCGTGAAAGAGTAACAAACACACATCCAGACATCCATTCTTACAAACTCTCACGTTTATAATATTAGTAAGATAATAAAGCTTAAATCTCAAATCGAAACATCTACATTTTGCCAGTATTTTATTAAACACCAGAATCACACATAGGACCAGAATTACACATAGCACTTTTAAGCAGTGAAAATTGGTAAGCACAACTGTGATTACTTAAAACTAAAATAATATAAAATTTTAAAGGCTGAGTTTAAATAAAAAAACTTGTAACATTGTTATACAACATACAGTTTTGGCTGCTGCTATTATACAAACTTTCTTTGTAAGTTATCACATATTGCATCATACAAGTCTACAGTTACAAAGCTCTTACAAGCTATTGTTATAAATATATTATTCTTTGGACAATGCTTTTGATCACATAATCCATGAGCACAGACTAAATAATTGTCCAATAATTGCGATCTACTCGAAAAGAACAACTTGCCCTGAGAATGTTACTTGGAAATAATTGAGGAACTTTGCTTTCTCTGGCTTGTTTATTATTTATCATCTCCATGTGTTCTTTTGTCTTTCAAATATATATGACCAAGAACATGATAGGGCTCTTTCCTTTAGGATAACCCATGAAATAACCAAGCTGGATGCTTTAATGTTGCAAACTTCTTCCAGGTGGACTGCCTTTCAAATCCCCTAGAGATATATCAAAGGTTATACAACACTGGCATAGGTATAGAGGTAGCTGAGTTCTATAGAGCTTGGTCATGTTACTGTGAAGAGTCTGGAGACTACAAGAAGGCCAATCAGGTGTACATGTTAGGACTTCAGGCTAAGGCGCAACCTTTGGATGAATTGGAGCAGGCTCATATGTAAGTATAATGTTTCACTTCTTAGGTTCCATCTAGCATGTTGTTAACTGAAGACACAGCTGAAGAATGAAGCATATTAAATGCAAATAGAAGGAGAGATGTTAACCATTGACTGTACGACGCACTTTTCAAATAGTTAATCTGCCTGCCAGTGTGCAAGTTTCGCAGGGCAGCTTTATAGTGTGTCGCACGTGGAACAATTTCGTTAAAAGTCGTATTTTTTAAGAATTTACAGTGCGCGCGTACCGTAAAACCTAAGCTCTATCATAGTTTAAAAAAGTATTTAAAATAAACTATCAACGAACTTTTTGTTATATTGTACTAGTATATATTAATAAAGTTTAATTAGTGTATCTATATATATGTATGTAGTCTTTTCTAGTTAAGGTTTTAAATAAATTAATGTAAATGAAGTTCATTGTTATGTAACCTATTTATTATGCATTTATTTATAGAAATTATTGTCTAAGAAATATTAAGTAATTTTAAGAGTGGCTACAATAACTGCCTTGAAATTTAAAGCCGGTCGTAAAGTTATTGTTATAAAATACAATAGTGATTGTAATAATATTAACTGTTCTAATCGTCTTTATTAATACAGATTACGATAGGTATCTTGAAAGAAGTATTTTTTTATAAGTAACTCATAATTTAGATTATTTTGATGAATTTTAAGACTTCAAAAAATGAGGAAATGTTCACAATACATCAGAATCTTTTTTTGCCTATGTTCAGTTTACCGATTACTCGATGACGTCTGATTTCTGATCCAGAAGAATATATTTTTTACTATTATAGCTGCGCCCAGCGGTTTTACCCGCTTTTGTATAGCCTATGTGTTATTCTAGGGTCTAAGATAGCTTAGTAGATATCTATCAGGGTCTAAGCTATTTGTGGAAGGAGGAAGCCAAGGAGGCACTGCTCGAGAGGTGGAGTACGCGTCTGGCCCACCCTCGAGCAGGCAGCTCGAGCTGGTGGCAGTCCGTCCACTACTCCAGCGGTGGACGGACAGAGAGCACGGGTCCTTGACCTTCCGGCTCGTGCAGGTGCTTTCCGGGCACGGATGCTTCGGAAAGTACTTGCACCACGTAGCCGGCAGGGAACCGACCCCTGCTTGCCACCACTGTGGTAGCGACGTGGATACGGCGTAGCACACACTGGAGGAGTGCCTAGCTTGGGTCAGTGAGCACCGTACCCTCGTCGCTGTTATGGGGGGCGAACTCTCGTTGGCAACCATGGTAAGAGCCATGGTTGCGAGCGAGGAGTCGTGGCAGGCCGCGGTTTCGTTCTGCGAGAGTGTCATCTCGCAGAAGGAGATCGCGGAACGCGAACGGGAGGTCACCACCGACCTCCTGATGCGTGCCCGGAGAAGTGGGCGTCGGAGGCGTATCTTCCACGCCCTTCTTCAGACCCCATAACCTGGGTCTAGGCGGAGAGTACGGGGGTATTCGTCGCCGCAAGAACAGACTATCTGTATACCAAATTTCAGCTCAATCGGTTCACCCGTTTAGGCGTGAAAGAGTAACAAACATACATCCAGACAGACATCCATTCTTACAAACTTTTACGTTTATAATATTAGTAAGATTTCAAAGGACCTCAGACTCGATGCACCTACCTGTTTACATTTCCCAAAGATCGATATTCGGACGCGGTCGAGCGATTTTCAAGTAATGAATTGAAATGTGCGCCTGGCCCTCGTTTTTATTGAAAACGAGCTTGAAGTCATTTTTTTCTATATAGTCTCATGAATTAAAAATATAGTCACATTTGCATTTAACATAGTTGTATCTTTGTATTTCAATTGACTATTTTATTGCTCACAAATAAAACTTTCCTGCTTCCTACAGTGCCCAGATATTTTGGCAAGGAGCCATCAGTTTGAACCATTCTTATGTAACGTGATATCATGTACTTTGTAGGAACTTCCAGCTGTTTTTTGCTCAACGTATGCTGCATGATGACTCACCCACAAAAAGGAAGGCAGCGTCTGCTTTGGCCGAGACCAGATCCGCCCTAACTTCCCTAAAGTCGTTTAAAAGGAGGAACATAGCAAATGTACCAGTTCAGAGAATTGGTGAGAGTGTTAAGAGCTCGGTGCCTGGTGTCGTGAGACAGCAGGGCTTTGACAATAGGATGCCTAATTCCAATATTATGGTTAATGTTTATGAGGTGAGTAAAAATGGTGTAGGTTCATTCCTTTCAGGGTCAAGGTATATGTACTGTGGCTATGTACAAGATATATATACTATTGGGACCTAAAATATTTTGAAAGATCTCTCGTTGCGTCATAAAAGTGGCAACAGCCAAGCTGGTTTTGATGATGATACTCGAGAAAGAAACTCCTGAATTCCTACTGTATAGGAAGGACGAAGTTATTTCAATAACTCTCTATATTAACTATCTCTTCTATCGAGAATTACTTAGATTTTCGTAACATATGTAAAGGGTAGTCAACTGCTCGGGGCTTGCTGTTTGATTAAAGGGACTGACCAAAGTTCTTTATTAGATTAGTGAATTCTGATTTGAGGCCGTTTTACTTCATTTTCGTAATGTATTAACAATCATGTATTGTAGCATTAATTATTTCTTCAAGGATGCACCATCAACATCAAATTCCGCAATACCCGTCTCCGAAAATCCTGGTCCCGCGTCCTTAGTTCAAGCCTGTGGCAATGTGGAAAATGAAAAGGAAGTTGGTATTTGGACGAACCCTAAGACAAAGATGGTTCACAGCAACGTCGTTCCTCATCAGCCTTTGCCTTTCACACGTAAGTATAATTTTGACTTAAGATAAAGATTAGAATCACTAATATACCTTACTAGGTGAAATACTTTTCCATTCAAATTCTTCAGATTAATATTTTTGTGTATTGATAAAAACTATCGTATGACGCAATTAAGATAAGGGCCTTACACACCAAAGCCCAATAAATGTGTTGCTAATTACATAATATTATCTTGACAAGTAAAGGACGCTTCACACATATTTTGGGCCAAATTTGGGTGCCAAAATCACACATGCATCAATGATTGTGTGGGAAAAATATCGGCCGGCACTAGCTGGAATGCTAAGATGTTTTTGTTTCAGAATTTATTTCGCTACTATTATAGGCTGACAATAGGGTATCGGACAAAAAAATATTGTCCTTATTGTAGATTATTAAAAAATATTGGACACCTATTTTTTATTTGTAATTTTAACAAAAAACGTGTGATTTACTTTTACAACACACTTAAGTTACATGGAAAAGGTCGTGACGTCATTTGTGGCTACTCGAGTCGATACAAAATGCATCCACAAATGACGTCACGCGTCATTACCGAAAAACTTATAAGCGCTATATCTCAGCCATTTTTTATTTTATTCTCAAACAAAAAATACGTATCGAATATTTTTTTATTAGGACTAATTATTATATTTTAATATTTTTAACATTGTCCGATCCCCTACTAAATATGTATTTATAACCACCGTCGCTCTATTTTATGTATTTCCTTTCCCTGCTTGATTGTCTGGAAGAGATCGCTATTAGCGATAAGACCGCCAATTGTAACACTTCTTTCTGTGTAATCTTAGTTCTAAGTTTATATTGTTGTATTTGTGGGAACAATAAAGAGTTTTCTATTCTATTCTAAATCGGTCAAAGGATAATGTGGTCTAGTTTGTCCAGCTTCTGCTGCTGCAAAAATATCTTCGTCCATAGAGCGTTTTTTTTGTTTTCCGCAGCATATGAAGACGAGAACGACGTGCTCAGACTATCGGCTAACCACATGGCGTACTGTGTGGATGACCTGGCATTCTCCGTGCCACTCTGTGTACCTGACCCCCCCGACCCTACCAAGATCCCGTGTTATAATAAGGCTCAGGTAACCTGTGTTTTTTAGTAGATCTTTTTTATGCGATTTGACGCTGAAGCTAACGTGGATAAGCTCTAAAACCCGAAAATAGAGGTCAAGATAATATTTCTGACATTCCCTATTATCATTTGACTATATCATTGTAATTACAGTTACTATATCTGTAGTAGTATAACCCCGAATTAACAATATAGTAGAGCCAGGTCCAATGTAGACGGTATCGAATATACATATTTTAATGCAAAAAGATGAACTAGATGATCTTAACGCTCGCCCAATTAGGATAACGGATAACTTAGGTAACTTAGGTATAACGCCAACCCATTAAGTTGATGTGATAACTAGACATCTAATAAGTAACAAGTCCTTTGCTATACTGCAACTGCACTGTGCTCATTGTCATACAGAATTCTGGGACGACATAAGTTTAGTCTCCTTAGCTAGTAGAGTACTCCTTAACTTAGTAGTTTCCCTGGTCACCCTACACTTTCAACCTAAAACGAACGAACCTAAAACGTGACGAGCATTGTGACAACTATATTATGATAAAAAAATAAAAACTATGTTTTTGAAAGTTAATGAACTTCAATATTTTCGTAACTTCTACGATCTTATCGATAACCTTTGCTAAGATAAGATGACTGACGCGTGTCTATAGAATGTCTATTATACTATTAAATATAAGTTTCTTTCAGGAGGAAAGACTTTTGTATAAAAAAAGGCTATTTTACTATGCACTAGAAAAAGCCACATTTTACTCAGACATCTACGGTAATCACTCTCTAACATAAGGGATAAAATCTTCTCTGAAATCTAGAATTTACAATGTAATTTTAATATAAGAGCTCTTAAGTTGAGATAAGAAATCAATTACCTAGTAGATTAATATTTACATCTTTAAGATCATGAAAGATGGTTTTTTTTCTTAGCTTTCCAAACCGTAAATACTTCTTAATATCGAATTTAATTTTAGGTTTACGTTAACGAAACTGAATACAGTTTAGAAGAGATAAGATCGAGAAAGTACAACTTAGAAGCGAGAAAAGCAAAGACTGAAAAACAAGAAGCTGTACAAATGCAGCAGAGTTACAATAACAGTATAAACGAGGCACTGGCCCAATGCAGTGCTTTAGAGACCTTGGCTAACTGCGCTCTAGACCCTGAACAAGACCATTTAGGCCAGCTCATGCCACTAGCTATACCGACTCTTCAAAACATCACTAAAGTTACTAACATGCACTCGCCTGGAGAACCTAAAGTGCTGGTCAATTTAGATTCGAAAGAGTTCAGCGAGCTATCCTCGAAGAGGAACGATGAAAATCAAAGGCCCCAGAACGCCGACAAAAAAAATCAGTTGCATCAAATGGCACCTGCGGGCAACTTTGGCAATGAAAACGCATCAGGGAACTATGGGAAGAATAATCTCTTGGCGGAGTTTAATAGAAGCTTAATGGGTAACCTCCTTGGTGACTCAGTGACTGTAAATACTAAAGAGGCTAGATGGGAGCTGAGAAACATATTCAATGACAATGGTAAGTTTTTTTCGGTTAAGCTGGATTATACCAATATTTATCTAGTTTTTAGATTTTTTGAATGTAGGTACTTTTTATACATTATAGTTTTGCCTTTAACCACAATCTCGCGGGATGTTAAGCGACGATACGGCTGTAGATGAAAGCAGACTTAACATAGAAGGCGGGATCTCCCCCTGGCTACATTTATATACAGATTTATGTTTAGATATTCTGCATAGACGTTAGCTCCAATTACGAGGTTGATCGCTAATTTGACAAGACTATTTCTAGATGATTTATTTAAAGAAATTGTATCTTTAATTTTGAAATTTCAGAGCCGTCAATGGTACAACCAGTAGTACAACAATTTGAAGTTCCTAATTTTGATATACACGAGGATAGATCCATTACGATGGCTATCAATACCAAAAGGAAGCAAGACCTAGCTAATATGAGCGGAGTTGGACAAGACATAGAGAACGCTAATAAATTTACAGCGCCGCAAGCTCAGCCAAGTTCGCAACATCAACCTCAGCAAAATGTAAGTGCATTTGTAATTATAATGTATCAGCAAATACATAGGTCCAATTTTTCAGACGTGATCGAAATCAGTACTCAGTACCTACTAGGTACCTTATCAGTAATAGGTCATACCATATTGTTAACCTCAGAACTTAGGCACTACCTATCAATGCAAAAGTGTGTATTTGTTACCTTTTCACGCTTAAAAAAAAAACTTTTTCGACATCGCTCCTCATCCCATTTTTTTATATATCTCACTGAAAACACTTTTAAAATGTGTGCAATAATATTATTATGCAGGAAATGTATAGAGGAATTTTCAATAAATTAATTCCTTGAATTTATATTTCAAAATTTGTCAAATTGTGCGAGCGAGAGAGTCGTCACTCGATATATACCCTCTTAAGTGGCTGAACCAATTCAGCTGAAATTTGATATGTTGATAGCTTTAAACCTATCACTATATTAACTATCTGCGTCAAATTTCTTATCTTATGTATCCATTAAGCGGTTTCAGCTCCACGTTTTTAGATTAGTCAGTCAGGCAATCAGTCTTAAATTCCTTTTATGTAAGCAGATATAGTGTGATAATGTAATATTCTAAAAACAGGTAAACAAAACTGCATACTATGAAGAGCCATCATGCACTCAAGTATTTAACTTCAACATCAATGATGCGAGCACCCCCAACATGTCTCAGTTCAAGAAACCATCAAACATAGATCATTCAAAATATCCATCTGTTCCCAAGTTCAGTATTGATGAAAGTGTCATAGAACCAGATCAAACTGGTAAAAGGGAGGAGTCCAGGCAACATCCTGACCAACATGCTACTGTGGAAAACCAAGGGACAGGGCTTTATGTTATTATGGAAGCTACGAGAGAATACAACAGGTATGTTGATTTTTGATTAGATTTACAATCGTGTTAGGTTATGTACACATTATGCGATTAGCATTATTTGCAATCGATTCGCCTAAGCGCATTGCGGTCAACCGAAAAGTGCGTACGTAACCTAAGACACAAGTTTTATCTCTTAATGGTGCTGCAAATACTGTGTAGTTATATCGATATGTTTCATAATTACAGCAAATCTGGTTCTAGCTCATCAGGTCAGTCGACGAGGACCAACTTCAACTACACGACAAACTTTGACTCAATGTACAATAACAATGATCCGACCCAGCAACACCCATCAACATCAAAAAGAACGTCCATTTCCCCCCAGCCCAGGAGTCACAACGGCCAGTTTGCCAGAGCCCAACCGAAACGCGAAATGCCGGAGAATAAAACTCCAGTTCAACAAAACACCGTGCCTTACCTCTCACATGACCATCAGTACCAAAAACCTGTTTCGCAGAACTACAACGGATACAATTCACCACAGAGGCCTATGCATCCTCATTACCAACAGAATTATAACTATCAACAGGGGTACGGCACTAATAATCAGTTGATGGCTCCCCAGCAGCAAGGCTACGCCAGCCCCAACCCCTCTCACGCCGGCTACGCGTCCAGTCCGCAGCACCCGGGCATGCAGAGCCCGCACCCGATGAGTCCCTCAGTCCAGCCCGGCTTCCAAAGCCCTACTTATGCGGCTCAGGGATATCACAGTCCGGGCCACGCTATGATGAGTCCGCAAGGGTATGCGGGCAGGCAAGATTATCACTATCCCGGTCAACAAGATCGTCAACAACATTACGCCAATCAGCCTCAACAACCGGCAGTCTTCCAGAGCCCTCCTCACCAAACTCAATATCCCCAAAATCCTCAATACTATCAGAGGCCCGGCCAAGTACCTCCTTCGCCCAGTCAGGCGTACAATCAGCCCGGGTATCATAATGTGCAAAACCAATATCCTAATTCGAACATGTACGCGATGCAGAATCAATATTCGCGCCAACCCGCCAAACAGATTCCTGAAAATGCTGGCTATGGTGTGCCTAGTAATGCACCTTTCCAAATATACCAAAGTCCTCACTCACAGAACAATAGTTACGCGGCCAGAAATGCCGCCGGACACGCCGGCACTCCTGTTGAATCAGGTCAAGAGGTGCACGGACGTCAAGATTCTCACAGTAATGGTTCGATGAAAGCCCATGAGACACCTGAACAGAACTCCTCACACAAGCTCAATTCATCCAAGAGCCAAGCAGCAAACAAAAGCCCCGCTGCTGCACTGCGCAATATCCGACACGACCAACCCAACGTTAAACTCGGTCAGAATTCGCCCGATATTGGATTTTCCAACCAGTACCTTAACTTCATCACTAACCGAAACGAACCAAAGGATAATGCGAACACTCCAAAATTCAGTAACAGTCCAAGCATATCTCAAAAAATGCACAAAAATCTCTATGTATCCAGTCCTGAGCAAGCTCAAATACCTCCATCTTCTGGTATGTCGGATTCTGACAGTAAAGATGGAATGACTTCAGCACAAACGAATACACCGATACAGTCCGCAAAGATTTCGCATGCTGCCGAGAAAAACAAAGATATTTCAAAAAGACAGTTGGACTTTGAACACAGAGCTGATTTTCAATCTGAAGATAGCAGAGACTCTGTCGGCAAAGAAAGCAGAATTTCTTCAGTCCATTCTAGACATTCTGATTTACCATCTGACGGCTATGGCATGGATATAGATAGCGAAAACTCAATGGAATGTGCGGCTTTCAAATCACAGCATTCTATATCCATGGTTGAAACCAGTGAAATACCTCGTCCGGCGGATATCGACTTCCCGAAGTTGATTGATCCTTTCAGCAGGAAGTTGTTAGATTCCCTGTTGGAGTATGTGAAGTTTCCCAACAAAACTCACGCTGATGGGTATATTGAAGTGAAATCTGTTCCAAAGCTGCAGTTGGCTGCAGTGGTTAGTGTTGGAGGAAACAAATTCTCTATAGAAAAACAGCTCGGCAAAGGCAACTATGGGGCAGTGTTTCTTTGCCTCGACTTGCACAGTAACAAATCTGTTGCTGTCAAGTACCAGAAACCAAGTAGAGCTTGGGAATTTTACATTTGCCAAGAAGTAAAAGCAAGGATAAAGGACCCATTCATGGTAAATAAAATACAATTATTATTGTAGGATACAACTTTCCAATCTAATTTTTATTTCCTTTAGCTTCCAGGTTATATGGACATAACCACCGCAATTATAGGAGAGAATGCAAGTTTATTTGTGTCTGAATACTCAAAGTATGGATCACTTTTGGACGTCGCTAACAAGATAAGAGCTGCTACCTCAAAATGCATAAATGAATTAATTGTAATTTTACTGACATCTGAGATACTTTCTATAGTTTACTATTTACATAAGGCGCAAATCATTCACGCTGATATTAAACCTGATAATTTCTTACTTATGAAAATGTAAGTATCTTTATATATCTTTTCTTTGTATATTTACTACATGGCCAAGTTATAACACACTAAATGTTTTTAATTTTTTTAGACCTACTCAAGAATGGCGAACCCCCTCGTTACAACTTATAGATTTAGGATGTGCTATAGACATGTCCCTTTTCCCTGAAGGGACTACATTTAAAGAAGTGAGTATTATTTTTATGAATAGGACTAAAGCCTGCCACTCACTGTACGATCGATCGTTGACGATATCGTATACGATCAAGAAAATCGTTGACGATATGGACATACACTGGCGCACGATCCGTCGTCAACGACCGATCGTTTCGATGGTTCCGTGAGTGGCAGGCTTAATAATACCTAGGACAGGAATAGTTATTTCATACAGTTATAAATTGTTTTCGAAGCTAGATTTTATTCTCGAAAGTCTGTTAATATTTGGCAGATCTAAACGTCATCAACAACTACTATACATGAATTACTTTGTGAATAATATGTGGAGTGGGAAAATCCACTTCTAAACTAAGTGTCAACCTAGCTTCGGTTACAAAAATTTCAGTATGTTGTTATCCCCTTGTCAAAATGTATTGTATATGATTTCTTTGTAATTTTCAGTTGATAGCAACAGAAGGATTCACATGTACTGAAATGAGGGAAGGCAAGCCCTGGACCTATCAAACAGACTTGTACTGCCTGGCTGGAACTATACATGTTATATTGATGGGCAGCTACATGAAAGTCGCCAATCGTTTAGGTGTATGGAATATTGAGAAGAAATTGCCTAGGTAAATTAATTTTCATCTTCATTTTTTAATTTACTGACCTTTATTGAGTATCATGGTAATTACACATCCGGATTATCACCACCCTGTTCCCTGTACATGGCAAGCGTCGAAACACTGAAGTCAAAATAATTTAAAGTATTACGTTTAATTAAAAAATAGGATGTTACTTCTAGATTGTTATTAAAACACTAAATTCCATTTCAAATTTTTGTATAAATTTAAAAACATTTTTAAATAATCAAATGTGTAAAGCTATTAATTAAACTTTACATCAGAGCTGTATTTCTTAATTTTTGGAACGAAGTTCCTTATCGCGCGTTGTGAAAGGGGGCTAGACGGAAAAAATTCTTACGAAAAGTCACGACACTTTTTGCTATAGTAAGCTATTGTAAGCTGTGCGGCGTGCGCATGTTTCTCTGTCTGTCTCTCTCTCTCTCTCTCTCATAGAAAGCAACCCAGATATTTTCATTAATCGAACTTCGTTCCATCCGGGTGTCCCTTGACACCTCTCAAGATTTTTTATTCTATAAGACTGACTTAAATAAATATTTGTTTACAGATACATGAAAGTACCTTTATGGGACAAGATATTCACGACCCTGCTAAATGTGCCCGATTGCAACAGCTTCCCAGATCTAATGGACCTCAAGAATGAGCTTGACAGTGTATCAAATGAAATTGACTCGAAACTCCGCAGCGAACTTCACAATTTCGCTAATGTGCTTAAATCTCGATAAATCATTGTCCAGATTGTATTTATTGCATTTAGATGTAATGGCGAATGTAAAAACTAGACACCTTATGTATTATTATCTATAGAGATACTGATGTATGTATAAGTTCATATTAATTTACCCTTCGCCAGGTCAACATTGCTTGATTAGCAAAAAAAAGCAATAAGTATTAAAAATGGAATCTATAACTTAATTATAACCACTTGTTGTGTTTAGTTTAATATGTGATATGTGGTTTTTAGTTTTTGTTGGTGTAACAAACGGCTTAGTCCTTAGTTAACTTAGCGTAAAGCATCTTTCAGGTTTCATTTATTTTTCTACAACTTATAAGACTTTGCACACTACTTTCTTGTTCAAATTGTAATTAAATAATAAACGATTACCTGGTTGATATTGGTATTTTATTTTTACAAACTTATTATACATTTACAAACTTAACATTATAAAAGATATAACACATTGACTGCTGCGGCGTTTTATAGAACTATCCCAGGAGCCTGAAATTAATTTTGTATGGAAAATTTGACCTTTGACAAAACGCAATGTGTTTTTCAGTGCTCACGTTCCGACCTCAAAAACACAGCTGTTGCAGTTTCAGCAGTCAATGTGTTAATTTATTCTAAGAAACAATTTGTAAGTAGGCTATGTTGATGTGTGGCCGTAGCATGCCACACGGGATCCCGCTGAAATGTCAAGAGTAGAACTGTCATCCCATATATTGTACTTTTGTGAATGTATGGGATGACAGTTCTACTCTTGAAGTTTTGTCGGGATCCCGTATGGCATGCTACGGGCCGTGGAATATAGATAGTGTCAGACAGTGGTAAATTTTCTTACTCTGTGCATGAGTAAGAAGAAATTCACTCTTATACTGTGTTTAACCATTAACCTCATGTGTTGCATAAACTTATCATCAGTTTGAAGTTGTTGATCATCCTACATTAACTTTCTTTTCAGACTTTTCAATTCTTTGTTTCTTTCTTTCTTGGTACTCTTGTACATTATCAAACTTTCTTTTGAACAAAACTTTTATGGATTCAAAATGATTTTCTATTCCATTTGAACAATCGTTGGATACTTGGAATACATTTTCTGTTCCTATCTTCTCGAGGCTTAGAATGTCATTTGATTGAGTAATGTTATAAGTTAATAAATTGCTTGTAAAGTCATTGTATATGTAAAGATTTGAATTGTGGAGTTTTATGGCTGTAGGAAAATGTTCCACTTGCAACTTTGCTTCTAATTTATGGCTAAACTTGTCATCCGCATTATTGACACTGTATATAAGGATATTATTGTATGTGTGGACAGTAACTGCAACTATACTGGTGTCTTCACTCAGCTGGGATACAGATAAATGTACGACCGGCAGTGTTTCAACTTCTATTCCCTCTTCATCCATTTTTTTGATAAAATTTTCTCTCAGATTTTCTTCACTAACATCACTGTTGGCGTTGATAGTGTAGCAGTTATTGCCAGTAACATATTCCCATATGTTTACAATCCCATCGCCTGAAGAACTTAGCAAATACTTATCATCATTAGGCAGGAGTTCAATATGGTTCACAAACTCTTTATGGCCCAAGCAATATGTTTGTATATTATAGGTATTTGGGTAACATGATACTCTAATTTTTTCATCTCTATCTGTTGTTATTATGAATTTCTCATCATTTGTTTGAAGGATATCCAAGAGTAGGCTGAGGTGGCCTAAAAGTTTAGTTCCCGAGTCTTGCTTGGTTAGATCATAATGTAAAACGTCCCCACTTTTGTCTGCGACTAAAATACTGCTATTACTCACAGTGAATCTGATTTTGCTAGCACTTCTCGGTAGTGTAAATATTTTAGGGTCCTTCTGATGAGGTAAATCATACACAATAAGCTGCTTAGAGGTTGATGTTATTGCAGCCAAGTACTTACTATCAGCGGAAAGGCAAATATCGGTTAAGTGGTCGTTTTCTTGAGGTTTTGCAGGCGTTGGAACGTTTACAATATTGTGGTTGGAGTAATCGTAAATATCAATTTGTAAATTCTTTGCTATAGCAATATACCCATCAGTTATTGAAATGGATGACATGATTGTAGTTAATAATTATATTATGAAACTTGAAATTCAATTATATTGGAACCTATAGCAAATATGTACACAATTAAATTATTAATTATTACAAAACTCATAACCTCTATTTACTATTTGATGAAATTTGAGGTTATTGGTTATGTTTATTTAACGTACGCTGTGCCAGGGCCAGGTATTTAAAAAAAAAGATTATTGTGCGTATGGGAGATTTAAGTCCTCTCAATTATTTAAATTTCTAGATATTAAAATGAAGGTGATCCACGTAACAAGTATCAGATAGTTCGTATACAATTATTTTATTAATAAATTATGATTGATGTGGCATATGTATAGTGTATAGCCGACTTAAATATTGAAAAAAAAAATCTTAAATAATTATAGCGCAGCAGGGCATGAGTATGTGGTCATTCTCATGGAATTGATTCTCATCGTCACCTTCATGGCAATTCTTATTTATTGCTTATTTGTAATGTTTATGTATAATATTGTATTGAGCTGGATAACACGAGTAAACTTTTATATAAATGATTTAAATCGTACGTTTCATTTCGAAGAAAAACAGTTTTGAAATTTTCGATGCCACGAAAGTGATTCAGTAATTATTTTTTCACAACTTTTTCAAGTAAAACCCTTTTAAAAGCCTAAATCTACCAAAAATGTACAATAAAACGACATTTTACGTAAAAAAAAAACCTCACTACATAAGAAAATATGCGTAATTTGAGATATTACTTTACCATTCACTTTACTTTTTTATTAGTCAGAAATTTGGTTTGTATGTATTAAAACCCTAACATAACAGATACAGTACTTTTTAGTAGGTAAAAAGGCTATTTCAAAAGAAAACAATATTTAAAAATCACTTACGTGGCTCAAAAATCACCATCATGGTAAAAAACGCTATGAAGGTGATGCCACGCTGGTGACGAAAATATCCCTTTTTGGTGAAATTCTGGAAAGTTTAGGTATAATGTATAAAGTTAAATACTAAATCTTTATCTCGCACATTTTGGCGTTTCAAAAAGCTAGCTTTGATTTAAATAACTATAATGCAATGCATAAAAATGTTGTCCATGCAAGTGATCGATACACCCATGAATAAATTGAAACTTAGCAATTATATTTTTTCCCACGGCTCGATAAGTCCTAGATCCTACTTCTACGATTGCAGAACATAGCCATCATTGAAATGAATCGAACTCTGAATTGGATTGTTGATGTTGTGTTTAACAGCAGCCGTTAAACTACGCAAATCTAAAGCACCTAAAATCGTGTGACCGCCGCATTATATTATTTAAAATTCAAAATAATACTGAAAACGTTTTTTTTAGTCTGTAGACCTTAAAGTATATTTGTTTGCGATAATTTTGGTATATGTTACATACAGATACATCAAAATTTGTTAAAGTAGTGCCCAAATGTTTAACTGCAACGCAAAGTGTGACACCATGAGAATACGAAAAATGTCCCCGATTTTGACCTTTCATGTTAAATTTTAGTATTATTTTTTGCGTCGTTTATGGTAATCTTCATTTATTTTGTAGCTTAATATATGTTTTATCCACCTATCCACAATTCATATCTCAGTCTTTAACCGTTTAGGAAATATAACCGTGTGACCATCAATTTTGAGCTAAATGAGAATGAGCCTTTGCTAGTTACTGGACAGTGCAGCTGTCAACTGTCATTTATGTCAACGTCAAACGTCATCCACGCATTCATTTTTGTTTTCGAGTTCCAATTTCTGATAAAAAATATCTGTGAAAAATATTTTTCAATATATCGGGCCCAAATAGTTATTAAAATTATTTTAAATAAATTGTATAACCATGGCTACTATGATAACCTCATGGGGCCCTGAGAAAAAACATAGCGACGTCGAAAGGTAAATAGTTTTAGCTAAAATTTATGTTTAAAAAAATATGCTTTATTCTTTTAGGGGTTAAAAATTCCTGGTGTATGTAGGTTCATACCAATATGTTTTATTATAATATCATAATTTTATTTCATACATAGCTTAGAACCAGTAATACCTCAAGGCCTGAATGCCTTATATGAAGTAAACTATAGGTAATGTACTACAACTACCTTATTTGAATTAAAATAATGTGATTGTTTTAGGTGGATATGTGTCTATCCAGCATACCTAAACAGCAAGAAAACATTGGCACAAGGTCGCAGGCTGCCTAAAGTGAGTTGTGTGGAGAACCCAACCCACCAGGAGATCAGAGATGTCTTGGTTACTACTGGATTGAAAGTTGGAGTAGAAAATAAACTTTACCCAAGAGAACAGAGCAAGGTAAGTGTATGGAATGGTCATTATTTACTCAGTATAAGAATGTCGTCCCAAACTGATTCTTGGCCGCTAAGGATCATGCCACTCTTCTCATTTGCCAAGAACAGGGTATGATGATCAGCTCTTAAATAAATACCTAAAAGTTGAGATAACTGAATAACCAAAAGCTGTTGATAGATTAATAAATTACTGATGATATCATAAAATCAACACATTATTATAATTTTGGGCAATGTGTCGTTTTGAAAAATACATTTTAAATGTTTTTGTTGATTTTAGTTTATCTTTTCATGATTATATATGTGAAGAGTTACCTCCATACACAACACTATATTAATTATTGTTATACTTATACAAGTATTTTTAATTTGCAGGAAATGTTGTACAGAGGCAGAATAAGGATTCAGATTAGAAACGATGATGGCTCACCAGTCAAACCTGAGTTCCCCACGAGAGAATCTGTCATGAAGTACATCGGTGAAGCAATACCTAAACTCAAAACTCGGCAAAATAGGTAAGCTTTATTTTGAATCATGAACCTAAGATAGAATTAGCATAAGAATTAGATTGGGTTGGTAGTGTAAAAAAGTATTAACTTATTATTTAACTCTTTAATTTTATATTTCTCTTATTCAATGTCCTCAATTGAGAAATGTGAAAAGACTTTGAAAAGTGCTCATTATGGCTAGATTTCATAAAAAATCTTATATTTGTTGAAAATATATATTAAAATTATATAAGTTTTACTATAAAAGAATACTTAGTTAAAATATAAATTAGGTACCTATTTCATATTAACATTAACACAAACCATTAATCTAAAATATTATTTGATTGTTGTAGGCCTGCAGATCAGCAGCAACAGCCAGTCCAAGCTGCCAGCAACAAAGGAGCAAAGGGCAAGAAAGGAAGGCGATAAAATGTATAATTCTCTTTATTACAAAAAACAATACAAAATCACTTGTTGTTTCAATACACTAGCTTACATTACCTTACTTAGAATGTATGTGAATTGCTTTTTCTGATAATTTATTTTCACCATTTTTATGCCTTGTGACACTATAGCCGTCAACAATGGTCACTACAGGAATACTAGTCCTAGAAGATTTGGGTATATCTTTAGGTACATAATGAACTAATTCTTCATGTTCTGCACTAACTTCTTGAGCTTCTGTGGTAAATGTGCCATT
Organism: Hemithea aestivaria; assembly: GCA_947507615.1. Lineage (NCBI taxonomy): Eukaryota > Metazoa > Arthropoda > Insecta > Lepidoptera > Geometridae > Hemithea > Hemithea aestivaria. Next base: position 6,606,584 of record OX382332.1, on the reverse strand, counting down.
TCTGTCAATGATTCGTTGATCACTGGGGCTATGGTGTGCGACATTGATGTGGCCTTCTTCATTATCTTCTTTGGACTGTACTGACTGTCCAGTATCGCCGATTTTATCCTCGGGTAGAAATCCTCGGAATCTTCGAACAGGTTTCTGTAAAAGCTCTGTGCTTTTCTCTTTGTATTCTCTAACCTGGAGTTGAGCTTCGTCGTCGAGTCCTCTAGCGCCGTCCATGGCGATTTCGGTTTCGATTTTCGGTACTGTGACATTTTCATAGGCTTCGGTGTCATTTCTGGACTGTCCAGCTCGTATTCCTCTGAATCTAACGCCGCTTGTACGGTCTCGTGTATCGCTGTCGGTATGTTCCTCATCGCTTGCTGAACCTGGCCTGACGAGTCCCCGTTCGGAATCATGTTCGCTATCTCCATTATCCCCGGAGATATATCTTTCAGAGCTCCCGTTATGTGTGGAGCTGCTTCCCTTACGGAGTCCATTATTGTTTCTCCGAGCGCTAATGGTATTTCTTGGAAGTAGTACGGGTACGATCTTATGCTGTCTGACACCGCGGAGGTCACCAGCGGAAGGATTAAGGGCTGTCTCGGGGGTAATCTCAACCGAGCCCTCAGAGGAGAGAGCCTCGGCAGAAGTTGCCTCTTCTCCCGACTGAGAGTCTGCGTCTTTGCCAGTGCATTTACAAGGGGCGTCATCACCGAGATAATCCCTGAGCTGTTGTCTTCTACTCGGTGGGATTTCAAAGGATTCGCCTGAATCAGAGCCAAGTATATCATCAAACAGCATACTGAGGCTCCTGAGTAGCGGAACGTATTTTTGTTTGAGCTTAACATCTTCAGTGATTTCTCTCTTGACTGATTGATTTTTCCGTTTATGTCTGCTTCTCAGTGTGTGTTTGACTCGCTTTGGTTTGAGTGGGCTTTTTATTAGGAATGTCTTTTTGTATTTCAGAGGTGATAATTTCTTGCTAAGAGGTATTAGGCTACCTGGAAAATCAAAGCAGTTCGTTAAGCTAAAAGCACTCTTATATGAAGGTAGGTATTATTCTGTTTGAGATGGTTTTAATTTAATCAGCTTACCTGTTCTTTTGTATTCTGAGAATTTCCGACTTAAAGGTTTTAATCCCAATGAAAAACGCTCCGCAGGTTGATCAGGTTCTGAAAAACATACATATTAATCAGTTAGTTGGTGCTTTTGAATTGATTTCTCGTTACTGTATGGCTGGTGGCTATTTCCGCGATTTATTGCAGCAAAATCAACCTTTATTTGTAATGACAGTATGTTTGTGCTATTACGCTGATTAAATGGGATTAAAACTTAACTCGGGAACTATTGCCTGTTATCTAGATTGCTCGCTAAAATTGCCTCTATACTAAAATTACGTCTACTCTCATCATCGTAAAATAATCCCGGATAACGCTGCGACTGTTATACGCTTGTGTTTAGCTTAACATCATGTGAAAATCGAGTTCTAGTTCTTATTGAATTAAAAAAAAAATATTTATAAAGGAAACATAGGTGATAATGCGACTATTATGGTACGCGTGTCTCTCAACATAGAGTAAAATCGTTCTATTCATCTTTTTGCATGAAACAATGAAAGAAATCTATAACAAAAAGAAAAACAGACCCAAAATAGTATTTGTCCCAACAAAAGAAACCGTGCAATGATAGTGTTAGCATTAATTGTATAAATAACAATACCTTCTAATTTCGTAGTTGTCTGAGCGACCTGGTTGTGTTGAGATTCCGCCTCAATTAAGTCGTTCAGGGAAACCGACTTGGCCACGATACCTGTAACAATACACATTTCGATGTTATAGTAATCTGCTTATTATTAAGATTTTTCTCTATAGAATATCTCTTAGTTATATAGTATACTTACGACTATTACTACTACTACTTACCTGCCGACTATTTTACCGACTACTTTATTGTTGATCCGGAAAACGTTGTATCTATTGCTATGCCTTTTTTCCAAACAAAAAATAAAACTATATACAACTTTATCACCTAATTGTATCTATAAAATTTAGCCTACGACCTAAATTGAGACCATACCATACGAGTAAATATACACGAAAAAAAATTAAAGTCGAACAAACAGTTTCGGAGGAGTCAAACACATGATACGAGATTGTTATAGGTCATTAATAGTAATACTAGTACACTATCATTCACTAATAAGTGGTGTTAAGCACTTTTACTTTTCATTTACATTTTCTATTCACAAATTGATATCACTACATTTTTTATATTATGAGCAAGTAAGAATTAAGTATGAGCTTTTATCTATCAAAAATTAAACGGGTACAAGATTTCCTCAAAGATTTCCCTTTAGTACCGGCACTTTAACCACGGGCACATAGTAGGAAATGTATTTACACTAAGAACACATTTTTTAAACAATAATAAATTGGTAATAACACTTACACACGAAAACGCAGTTAACAACGACGCACAACAGCAATCGGTCGATTTCCATTTTGAATCATTTTCGTATGCAATTATCCCGCTCGATCACGTCGCAAGTTAATTATTAATTAAGCGAATCTTCGCCTCGTTATCAATTTGTATTTATAACCTCGGTCGGGAGTGCTGAAGCGGCACAAAATTGTTGTTAAAATTTGCACGTTTTCATCACGTCGCGGCGCGTCGCGGATTATTTTGTAAGTGTAGTCAACCACTTTAATGATAATTATTTTAATTTATTTATTTATTTAAAAAACTTAACACTATCTTTACAGGTTTTATCATCATCATCATCTCAGCCATTGGACGTCCACTGCTGAACATAGGCCTCCCCTTTGGACTTCCATATGTACCGGTTGGAAGCGACCTGCATCCAGCGTCTTCCGGCGACCTTTATAAGGTCGTCTGTCCGTCCACCTTGTGGGTGGATGTCCTACGCTTCGTTTGCTAGTCCGTGGTCTCCACTCGAGCACTTTTCGACCCCATCGGCCATCCGCTCTGCGTGCTATATGGCCTGCCCATTGCCACTTCAGCTACAGGTTTTATACCTAATGCAATATATCGTAATATTATAAGTTAATCCATTTCCCTAATTCGTTGGTTAATCCTCATAATGTAATGTGATTTGACCGATTGACTTTTACCGATGTGACCACGAAGTTCGTAAAAATATCAGTAGAAATATTCGTCTAGACTCAATAACAAATATTAAGCGAAATCCGCAAAGGCGAACCCTTCTCGCATTTCGCTATGTAGGTAGATCAGACACCGTCAGGTAAATTACTTATCCCTCACGTTTAGTCGAATGTAGAGACAATCACTACCCCTAAAGTATCATAATATCCGTATTTTTATACCTGCCTATATTTTCATTATAGTGCCTCGCATAGATCACAATGAACTAGGTGCCTAGGTCCTTCTGAAAACAGTCTGAAGTAATAGCCAACGTTCCTCACATAAATTCTAACAAAGTGCACGGCGAAATGTGAACAAAGTGCAATTCACGAAAAACATTTATGATGGTTGTCCAGAAGAGAAAGCACCTGACCATAAAAGCTGGAAGTATCTTGATGTGTAAGGAAAGTAAGACGTTTTATATCGTCGTGTGCAAAGAAAACGTTTACGATGTAATACCTACATTTCATTGAATTCTAAGTTATACTGTCATCGCAACACGAGCGCTTGTTTGATAATATTCATTTGCAACACAATCTGAAATTGTCGCATAATGAAATTCGAACCTATAGTAGAGTTAATAGAATTTATTTTACGTTCGACCATTTATGTGTGCTAAAACATATTTGTACTACATACTACCAAATGCTCCTGACTCTTGTGCTTATGCGTGCCTAGACGACTCTAGTCATGGTGTCCAGACTTATTGTAAGCAATAGTATCTATCTAATGCCGGAGCCCTTCAGGAACTGTATAGCTGAACACATTCTCTTTTATGATATTACTGGGTGAAAAAGTTATTTTCTATAATTTATTAAAGCATGTTTGATCGTCGCGTCGCCTTTAAATTTTTTAATTCACTATTAACAGATCCAAGCTGTAAATTACAACATAAATTTACTTAACGGTCATTCTTGTATCAAATGTTTCAATAAATAATAAAATGTCTTCAGTAAAGTAAAGGAGTCGCTGCAGGGTCCGGGTGTCGTTAAAATATTACGACCGCCCAATATCTAGGGATGAAATCTTTAATCGAAGACTTTTACGTGGAACTAAAGGGCCCTCTCGCGGCCAAAACAAAATAGTAAGATAAGCCTCGTAGCTTATAGAGAAGTAAATCATATGACATAAAACCAATCGAGCTTTGACAAAGATATTGCGTTATAAATGGGGATTTCTGTTTTATTCGTTTTCGACTCGAGTTTTCATAACCACCTCTACTACTGTTAAATAACAGAATTGTTGATGAGATTCTTTTTACTCAACCATTTCACAGTCAATATGTTGGCTGAACAACGTCTAGAGCTAGTAAAATATTTAGAAAAGGAAATTTTGTGAACAAACCCTCGAGTTTTCTCCTCATGATTTTTACTAAAATATCCAAGATTTCCAAAATGAGGGTCCCTGCTTATTTTCCGTTCAAATCTGATTATTTCCGCGCGTTATTTCACTGGGTGCGCATTTTATTTTCCGGTTGATAAAGTGTTCGTTTTATTTGTACGCAAATCCGAGGGCTCCTCCGCGGCCCGCATACTAGTGGTCGGTTACTTTCTCTATTTATGACCGCCCACGGTCCCGAGTTAGTATCGTTCTGTCGTCACGCTCGGTATACCCTCGATTTATATTTTCACCGATACACAAACTATTGTTTAGGAATTTTAACAGTGCAAATCGACTGCGAATGCTTTCATTGGCTTTTTCACCTTTTAACAAACTATTCGTTAAACTGACTATGCGTTATCTGGCACGTAACGAAGAACCCGTAACCAAAAGTAGAGCTGCAAAGCTAAATCTGCCACCTGTTCACATTTAACTGCGGTAAAATATTACCTACTTGGACGCACGAGAGCTTCGGATGTCGGTACAAAATACAACGCAGTACAACGTTAGCGAAATTCACGATTTAGTTAAAGTATTGAGTGCGATGTATCTAAACACAGCGGAACGCCTTCAGAGAGTGTTACCACTCCCAAGATAAACGGATTGGGGCGGGCCAGCATTATACCGCCGTAATAGAGTGAGACTTCTTTAGGACCATTCAAGGAAACTGATGACACTATTTGGTTTGTGCCATAAAAAGTTACGATATCATATTTGCGGTATCAAAATATTACCAACAAATAATGCCTTAGTGCCTTTAGCCTTTGAGATTTGTTTTTTCCCGGTAAATATTGTTGATAATATTATTATCTACGGACATTAAGGAATGCGCAATATCACGTATTGCGATTTATGTTTACGATTGCACATTTTGCTCGTCAGCGAATAGTTTAGGAATGCGTGATGTGATGGCGGTCACATTTAATGATTTATTCTTGAAACTTGCACAATGATGACATTGTACAAACGCGCTGGGATAGAAGAAACTTTTCTCGTAAAAATGTTATAAAAAAGAAGCAAACCTACGATAAAATTGAGGCTGGAACATTTCAAATACCTTTTGTATTTGGTTCCTCCGAGCAAATTTCCTTGTTGTAGCCCGTAGCTACTACCTATCAAAGTAGCTCCTTAAACAAGTTCCTACGGAATAACATTGCAACCCTTCTAGTCAGTTTAAAACAAAGCCGCGGCGCCGACAATAGGGGGCTGGCATATTGCCTCGGTTCCAAGTTTTACTGCTCGCTTCAGGGTTTATGCCTTATAAAATCCTTTGCCTCGGCCACGCGGAATGGCTGCCGGCTAAAAAGTATCACCGGCGAATAGATATTATCGCAATTGGTCTGTAATATTGTTCTAGAGAGAACGGCTTGTATTCATGGAACCTTTGTTTGCCACTCGAGTTACAAGTTAGGCATTAAGTAGGAGTTTACGACACGGTCTGTTTGCTTGCTATTCTCTATAACTTGCCTGTTTACTCTGCGTGGAAATCTTCGCTTTCAGCACCTAAGTAACTATTTAGGTAGAGTTTGAGAAGTTACTAGGCTCGCAGTCTGTCCTATATTGACATTGTGATTTTCCTCTTTAGACTAGGAGGGTATATTTTATCTCTAAAAATGATCACGAAATAACGTTATGAATATTGCTCTTGTGACGAAATGGAAAATTGGCTTCATCTTTATTTTTAACGACCGAGGAAACCGTTTCACTGTGCTCGTATATCGGGTCGTCAAATCTAGCAAATGTGACGCTACCTAGGCTTGTGTATTTTTAACCCCCGACGCCAAAACGACGGGGTGTTATAAGTTTGACGTGTCTGTCTGTCTGTCTGTCTGTCTGTGTGTGTGTGTGTGTGTGTGTGTGTGTGTGTATGTGTCTGTCTGTGGCATCGTAGCGCCCAAACGGATGAACGGATTTTGATTTCGTTTTTTTTGTTTGAAAGTAGAGTTAGTCGAGAGTGTTCTTAGCCATGTTTGGTGAAAATCGGTCCAAGATGGCCGCCGCTACAAAATGGCGGATTACTTTTTTCTTCCACGACCCCCTCAATATGGGTATCAAATGAAAGGGCTTAACGAGTAGAATACAGCTCACTATATAAAATTTAAAATCCAAGATGGCCGCCATGAAAAAATGGTGAATTACGTATTGCGTTGGGGTTTTTTTTAAAATTTTTAATTTAATTCACTTGTGTAAGATTTAGTCGTAGGAGTAAATACACCATGCCGTATTTACGAGGTCCTTCGTTTTTATACACACTTGTGAGTCCGTGCAAACATTCGCAGGAGATGAGCTGGGCGACTCCGGTTTATATCCGTCGGTTTACGTCGGTTCGGTAGTCCGCAGTCCAGCTCCTTGTCATGTGGCCGCCTATTTTATTATCAGGCAAATTCGAGGGCTCGTAACACATGCGGGACCGATGGCTGGAGTAACGAACTCTCGCTACGAATCGACTTATGGCTTCCATTTCCTTAGACGTCGAACTACGGGACAAGATCGAAACTGAGTATTTTCTCGTTACAGGAGAAAGCTTTATGGGTGTAAGACGTCTTTATATCTTCGGGAGATTGTCATTTCGGACAGCTTTATTATCGAAACAGGTACCTACTTTTGTTTTAGAAGAGTTAAAGATAGTCGTATGCTTGGGTTATTATATTATAATGTTTCATTTCCTATACTTAACAGCTTTTATATAGAGTAAGATTTACTAAAGTACAAGAAGCTACATAAGCTGTCCCTAAATATAGATAGGTAGGTACATAATACCGAAAACATACCTATATACTCGTAATATATGTTGTAGTAGGTATTCAGTTAATAAACCAACACTGTATCCGCAACTTCTGAATATTACATTACCATTATATTATGTTCAATGCAAACAGATACGTAGGGACTACTATTCAGGATATATCAGATTCCATATACGCACGCAATTTTCCTTGCGTTACCTATCCCGATTCTCCCGTGTGTCATATTATAGTATGAATATCCATAAAGCGGAATAGTACTCGTCGACTTTGTAATAGAGGCAGACACAGCGTACAAAAGTGACTCCTATTAAATCTTACTAATATTATAAACGTGACAGTTTGTAAGAATGTATAGGATGTCTGGATCTATGGATGTATGTTTGTTACTCTTTCAAGCCTAAACGGGTGGACCGATTGAGCTCAAATTTGGTATAGAGGTAGCATAGACCCTGGAATAACACATAGGCTACAGGGGGCAAAATCGCTAGGCTGCTGGCACAGCTAGTAATACTTTTGTTAGGTAAAACTACTTTAACACTAAAACAGTCTTAGCGTTATTCTAAGTAATAAAATAAATGTGTTGAAAATAGTTTCCGTCAATAAAGAATTTGTGCAAACTTTTTACTAAGTATGAGAAAACGTTCACAGATTACTCTTGAAAACTGTGGCACCAACTTCTCAAAACCTGAACATATTTTTTTTCAGTAGGTCCCATTAAAATTTTATCGAGATCGGTCTAGCTGTTTTCTTAAGTGTTGTTAAGAATTAAAACGTGTGTGTCTTCGCTTACTTATAGGAAGCGAGCTTGAAGTCATGTGATTTTTGAAGCACTCGTTTTAAGTTTTAGTACTAATCGCGTGACGTCACTTTTGTTCTATGAAGCCACGTATCTGCCTTTTCTGCAGTCTATCTCGGAATAGTAGGTACTTATTAACAGTATATCCTCGCAATGTAAGCCTACGGTAATAAGGACAGGCGATAGGTTCCACAGATATGTGACAAAGACGCGGTGTTACAATGGTGAGATGCGAACCTATTTCTTCGCGTACGTTGCGTATTGTCTCATTGAAAGCTACGTCGCGTCACAAGTCACATCTTTCCACACTGGCCTATATAATAATACTTATATATTTTTGGAATAAGGAATCATGTTATCAGTTTTTGAGCAGCAGTTTTTTAGGTAGGTTACTGAAAATTTTAATAGGCTTTGAAATGAAGGATGGTTTACAAAAATTCGGGTTTTTAAAAATTGTATGTTTCCTATTATTCCAGGACGCCTGAACCGATTTTTTTTTTCATTTTATTTTGTTACTCATGGTACCATTTAAATTGTATCCAAATCGGCCAAGTAATTTGAACAAAGGTGCGTCTCGCCTTCGCTTTTTAAAATCGAACTCATTTGATTTTTTTCCTTCATTTCCATTAAAGGGACGAATAATCTAGAGTTACTTGAGTTACACACACCTTATCCAAAATTTCACGTCTGCACGACCCTGACTCCCCGATCCCAAGCAATTCAAATTTCTCTGTACCTCCATATTTAGTAGCATATTAATTACTTACATCCCATCTCAAATCTAGTCGATCTCGCTTACCTGTTAAGCCTGCATCATACTTATTAATTGGGTAAACACCGCTCAACGTGTAATGAGGGCGACATAAAGTAATTCTGGTAAACTGATATTTATGTGCATAGTTATAGGGCGTATAAGCTACGTTGGACGGCTAGAGATAAAATATATAACGGTAACCGCCCCAATACTGATGCCATAGGCTTATGGTGTGTCATAACAAGGAAAGTTATGGGAAAAATCAAGTATTGACTTTTAGTAGCCTTGAGAGATTTCGTACAGGTAACTGATATCTAGTCGTATTATATTCGTGACAAATTCAATAATAACATTAAGACTTGTATCAACTACACTGTGAATAGTGGAATGAATATTTTATGTAGGTATTCTATAAAATAGAAAATAAAATGAAAATTGCACTTTGCAACAAAAATACAAATCGATCCTTTAAAGATGCACTAGATCTATCGTCTTCAAGTTTACGAACAGGAACCGTTTTTATGATGGAGAAGTCCAAAGAGAACATTGAGCACTTAAGACTGAGCGCATTCTTCGATGATCAACATACGAGTCAAACCAATAGCTACAAATTGATTTCACACATTTACACGTCAGTTATCCGTATGTAGGTGTAGAGTGTAGGCATATGTACGTTGAGCGCCTTATCTGCTGTTTAATATTAATGGTCTCGAACATCCGCCACCGCTGCCATTGGCCATCCGTTACGTAGGCACGAGCATACAGAGGTGTTGGAAATTTAGGCCGGAGACTACACCGGCTACAGATATTTCAATATACATCAAGATTGTTCAGCGTAGGTCGTCGGTGGTCATATCGAATTAAACTTTGCGAATATATTTTTCTTTTTTATTTTATGGGGTCTGTATAGCATTTGAGGTTGAGGTAAGTATATTTTTATTTTTATCGTGGTCTTAGGTTATCTATTTATAGAATCGATTTATTTATAGTCCTACCTATTTATAGAGCATTCGGTCGATCTCAAAGAACACGTCGACTGTAAACGATTTTCTTTGATTCTTTATTTTTAATATCAGACTTTTGTTCGAGTATAATGATTACTCCAAAATATAAGTTTGTAGAAGAATTGCTGTATTTTGTTAGTCCAAAAAAAATATTTTCAGAAACTAGGAACTAGTTGAAACTGGTAACGACTGAAATTTGGTTGGAAAGCCTGGAAAAACACTGCATTCTTCAACGTATGAAACCACAAAGCTGGTTCAAAATGAATTTAAAGCAGGACTTTGCTGTCACGAGATATTGCGAAATCGAGGGACTCCGGAAACAAAAAGCACCTGGAAAAGGTTCATCTCTACTCTAGCCGCACTCGAAATATTCCAATCATTTAAATATTCGCAGAAACCTCCAATCTGGTCCTTATCTTCAGGTATAGCCTGTTACCGCACCCGTTATATCTGTTACTCTGTTATTTATGCTATTGTTATTGTTACCTGGCCGAGCATTATCAGCCAAATTAACTCGAGGGAGCTTTGTGAGTCGCCATTTCCGAGCCGACTGTTTCTTTTGTCCTGTATATTTGTATTCTAGTAAACATGTCCAATTATATTATTTTAACCCTTTTAAGCTTATTTTTACGTCTTTTTATTTGCAATTTAAAGTTAACAGAAAGTAAAACCGCTGGGCGCAGCTAGTGTTAAAATAAATTAAAATAATTATTAGACAGTAGGTAACTGGGTATTTCTCAATGCGAGAAATTTCGCCTGGATCAGGTATTACGACTTGGACCAGCATTCTGTTGCAATACTCCCCTGTTGGAAGAGTACAGTGGCTAGGGAAATCATGAGTTTATTCAACGAAATCTCAGGATGTTGCAGGTGGCGCGGAGTTGTGTAGAATTAAAAAGTTCTGACTAACACCGCGGCTATACTATTTTGAACACTGTGGTTGAGAAAACCTTAACAAAATTATTACGAGAGTATTTATTCTACCGCCTGAGCAGTGTCAAACATTACTCGGTTGAAGGGCACTGTAGCTAGTGAAATTACTGGGCTGAAGAGTCTAACATCTTATGACTCTCAAGTAAGAAGCGTTGACGCAGTGCACCCAGTATTTTACCATTGTAAAATCCTGGGTAGACTGTACTAATTATGGACAGCGTTAGCTCTTAACCATAAGACGAGCAAGACGCTCTCTCGTCTTGCTCGTCTTCTTCGTTGTATTAAAATAAATTACAGGCTTGTATTTGTAATGAAACTTACTTCCAAAATCGTGTAGGTACTTTGACTAGAATCGTCTTCTAAGAATACGTAACTAACTGATCGCAAAGCTTAAACCGTTGAACGGATTGGGTTGAAATTTCGCGCACATAATTTAGGTTTTATGACGTAGAACGTACGTAACGTAGAAAAGATTTTTTTAAAAGCAGCCCAGTCGGGGTTAAGGATTGTTGATCAAATGAATATGTACCGGAAATTTGAAACAAAAACAGGTATAGATAACATTATTTTGTTTTCCTGAAAAAATCAATGACACAAAATTTACCTACAAATAAAATCAATGCTATAGCAGGAGTTTAGCCGTGCGAGCATAATGTACTCTAGTTCCCAATAAATTTCTACCTAATAATTTTAGTTCGTAGATTTTACATAATTAATAGCCTAGCCATAGAAACAATCGTTCAAACACTTGTTACCCAGACCGAACCCTTACCACAATACAAGTTAATAGAATATTGCTATAGCTAAATTCTAAACCAGTTTTAAATTGGAGCCGGCAGACAAACAAAATGTTTCCGACGCGACGGTGAGAAATAGCGTGCAATTTAATTGTGGTCGAACTCAATGTAGTCCAAGAACTGTCGATGACTTAGACTTAAAAGCAATAAAGGGTTTAACTGCGAATGATTAATTCGGCTTTAATCAACCGGCACAATGGGTTGGAGCGGTATTTATCAAGTATTTATACCGAGGGCGAGCGTCAGCACCGCGCCTCTGGAATCGGTAGTTTCCAGCCGCTTGTAGTTTGGGTACTGCTGGATGATTTATTTACAGTCGAACACCTACTGAATAATTATAAAGCACACATCGATTTATTGTGGTTTAATTGCGATTTCAAGCCAGAATAAATAATGGCAGATAAGTATTTTTATACGGAATATCTGTTCTTAATTAATTTTTACGGTTTTTTAAGATTAAACTTAGTAGGTCTGTCTATTTGTCTCAACTTCACATGACATAATAAGTGTTCATTTTCAACTATAAATTGGTTCACATAACCATACCTGAACTAAAGTTTATATTATGTCGAATTTAAGAAATCTTAACATTTATGAAGTACCTAATACGTAAATGTATTAAGACTATTAGGTCCTTATTTCCAGTATTATTATTTCTGATACTACATGACACTCACACACAGAATGAATAAATATTTAGTACCTACCTGATTGGACATCCGTGCGTTTTTAAGTGATTAATTTATGCAGTCCCTTCTATCCTATAGGTGCTTTATATTTCATGTGGGCCTCGGAATGCGAACGGAACAATTTGCCAATAATCCTATCCTCTGGCAATAACTGAGGTGGCGCCCAACAGAAATGGGTGTTATTGCCCATGAATGATTTCTGCTCCACTCATAAGATCGACTTCAATACCCTTTGTATTGAAATTGCCGGCCCATTGTTTTCATGCGCTGACTATTGTCGATTTTATGCTTTAAATATTCCGATTTCTTTTTGTTCTCAATGGACCGGATTCACTTGAACGATAATTTAATCTACGGGGACTTCAAATCTCTGTATATTCTCCTATTGGGATCGTTTGTTTTGAGTGTCTGCCTTTCATTGGGATACGTATATACTACTTATGAATAGTTTGACATGTCCAATAATTAGTCTTCTACTTGGGTTGATATAATATAATTAATTAATTAATGGTACACTATAATTTTGTGTCAAGTACCTAAGCATGAAAAATGGTCTTAACAATAAGTAAAATTTTAACATGAATCTTTAGGTTCCTCCCCCTTCTAATCTAATTAGCATTTTTCGCGTGCAGGCGAAGTTTCAGGTTAATAAATCAATTTAAGCAGAATCGTTTTACTCTGTGAAGTCCTGAGCCGTGGTGGGGACATCGCCAGCCCCATTGTGGCAGCAAATTCAATTTATATTCGGATCCACGCCGAAATAGAATAGAAACTTAGATTGCGGCCAGATAGTGGCAGGTTTATAATAGAAACCCCAGAGGATGCTGCGCTAAGTAAATTACTTAATCATGACGCAGCTTTTAACTTAAACTTTACTTAAACGTTTACACTAATGTGTTCTTATACTTACTAGCAAAAATTGCAATTTTAAAAACAACTAAAACGTGTTTATATTAGATTTTATGAACGTGACTGGAGATTTTGGCAAAATGTGACAAAAATCAAACGATAGCTGCAAATTCAGGCAGGTATTTCAATATTGTAAGTAATACGAGTAGAGAGGTATTTGAATCGAGCTCTGGGAGGTGATTTTGTTCTACGATTCTCGGCACTTGCAACGTCTACGAGGCACCGAGTAGTGCTCTATTATGCTCTTTATCCTTTGAGCATGGATAAATCTGTATTGCGGGAAGCCGCCAAAGGTTCTGACATTTGAGATGATTTTCTAGTGGGGAAACCCTTTCTGAATAAACCTCATTATACAATTTCTCCTACAAATTGCTAGCTCGACGAGGATGACCCCATATTGGGCGTTCGCGACTCGAGCGTGTTACCGACGACACAAGTCGAACACGCGACTATTTCTTCGCATCGGTCACAGCGTCGTCGAGGCGTCGTCGCTGCATCTCTTCAGCGACTTACTCCCCCGAGAGTCGAGGAGACCCAATTTGGTCTTACCCTTAGAATTAGAAATTTCGTATAAACAGACTTGCATGATAACTAGCAATTGGCTCTTACCTTGTCTGTCCAAAGTGAATCATGAAACTGTAATATAATGGTATGTCGACTTTTTTTGTGAAACCGCATTTCCGTAACAAAATTCCTCGTGTTATGCATCTACATTTGTTCTAAAAACAGGTGGCTCGTCCTCTGTGTTCGCTGAGAGTTACGACTTGAGAATCCTCAACGCAAGTATGTCGTGTACCTAAGTACTTATCTTGTAGTCACGTGGGTTGTGATTTAACGCAAGTCATTTTAGCATAAAAAATATAGAAACCAGTGATCTATTCAATATTCATAGTCAATTTACGTATTTTCCCCGTTCTGTTATTTCTTGAAAAGAATTTGATCAAGTTTATTTGAAGATAGCAACGATTGTTTTGCTAAAGTAATTTCGTGTTGGTATAACGTTACTTAACGCTGAATTCTAAATCAAATTTGTAGCCCGAGCTGAGAGAAATTCTAAACGCTTCAACCGGATCTCTTTTTATTGTGATAGGTAAATGCTTTAAATTAATTATTTTTCTTTAATTACAACTCAACATTTTCTATTTTAGATTGAAGGGTTCATAATAAGAAGAGATCGCTATTAGCGATAAGACCGCTAATTGTCAGACCACAAAGAGTCAGACATCGCGGCAGGTCTAAACTGAGATGGCGGGACGAACTGAATTCCTTCTGCAATAGCTGGACAACAATAGCCCTTGACCAAAAGAAATGGAGAGAGGGAAGGGACACCTTTGCCCAACAGTGGGACAAACCAGGCTGAAGATCATCATTTTACGATGTTGCTCTATTTTGATCACAAATTAAGTATATTCGCAAGATATCCATTAAATAAATGAGATGGAAGTGTTGGCGGAAGTTTCGTGTACATTTGTTGTATAAATGTCATATACGTAAGTGGCCACTAAAGTTTATTGTTCGTTTACGACTTTGGGAAACTGCTTTTAAGGTGTGTATTCACTGGACAACTCGGACACGAACATTTAGCGAACGTTCTATTTTGTATCAGCAACTTTCGGGAGTTATAGCTTCTTGTACTGAAAAGTTTCGTCGCATTAGTTTGAGTTTTATCGTTTTACTTAGACACTAAGCGATGAAAATTTTATTGGAGTAATGTAATTTTATACATACTTTATAAGTACATTCTTTATGGGGAAGAATTTTTTAGTGAGCTGAAGTACTAACTACTAATCATTTTAAAATTACACGTTTTGGTATATTTTGTTATTATAGGTGCAAGAAATGAGCACGATGTGCCCTTGAATGTAATTAATTAGCTGATACAGCACTGTAATCATAACATTATTTTTAACCAAAATTTTAATACAAAATGCTATAAGGTTTAAGTCCTACGCAACGCTTTTCTTGTGGTGTCTTCTAAACAATATATTAGGCCATATAATTTAAGTCGATTTTTCACTTATAAAATACAAATTTTCCTTTAAAAACTACAAAGATTTGTTACACTTGAAACCGCAATTATTTTGTGAAAACTTCCTTACCAAGATATTTTCGTCGTACATTTATCTTGATAGCAAGGTGCAGATTGCAGATATTTTTAAATTATTGTTTTGATTTATATTTGCTCTCATACAATGTGTTTTTACTGTAAAAGTTAAAGGAATTTTTAATTTTTCAGTATATAAACAACTACATAGTTATTTTTCTTCCAAAAAAATGCTAAGTTTGTGTAAAGATTAGGATTTTTTTTTTGTAATTACAAACAGTCAGCGATGTAGAGGGAAGAGATGCTTTAGTTACTTCTCTGCTTAGATATACCTAAATGTAAGCAGATTTCTCCCTCACGTTTATTTTCCAAAGATTACTTCTAAGCCAAGTGGGTAGAGTTAAGCCCTCTATATACTTTTGAGAGCTCTCGAGGTAAAAAATGAACAGTGGATAATATGTTTCTGTTTGAATATCAAGTGAGGATTTATCCCTTCGGGGATTCAGACTGAAGGATGTCTAGGAATGAAGGTGAATTGTAAGTAGGTTTTAGAAATTGCTTTAATCCCAAGAAAGTTTTTTAAGTTATTGAGAAGGCTACCTTATAGATGATACACGTAATACAATTTCGTGACCTTAGACTTTTATGTATAAAATGTTCGAGTATTGCTAAATTTTGAACAGATAAAATAAAATTTTAACGTAAAAAATTCCATATCTCACAATGAAAAGGGCTATTAGGGAATAAGCTTAATAGCTTCGTTTGGAAATTACAAACTTCAAGACAATGACTTTGTAAGGGGATTAAAAGCGAAATTACGTAATTACTTTAACCTTTCACAAAATTTTCTTAACGTTTCCTATGGGTGGGATTTATAAAGGCAATTTGTTAGGCACTGCTTCCTACGTCTTGGGCAAATTTAATGTTGATCGCGGACAGGTAGTCACCGGACTCAGTGGTGCGGGAGTCGTATCAACTGAAAGAAAATCATTCAACAACAGACGTTTCCTTTACAACCCAACCGGTCCGTGAATCCGCATGTGACCGTTACAAAAGCTCGAAAGGATCAGCCGCATATTCGATAAAGAAAATGTACTGGTTAAAGTATCCGAGATAAAATAGGAGCCCTTGATTCTGCTGACGCGGTGTGGAGCCGGGTGGAGCGTGCGGCTCGCGAAGCCACCGTTTTGTATATTATCTTGTGCTACAAATCACACCGGATGTCCCGCGGAGGGGAAATGAAAATTGAGATACCGGGGAGGCATTGTTCCGTGAAAATATATCTTCTTGATATTCTCAGGGCGCGGGACGGCCGACGACGGCGACGCACGGATATTGCGATAATGTTACGTCATATCGGGAGATAAAAGCGCTTTTGATATCACCAGATAAATTTTCACTTTCTTGTTGTGAGCGTGAGCGCGTTTCCTTTCATCCAGTATTCCTCAGAGAAAGTGCTCGTCTAATCATTGCTGTTGTTACATTGTTGTTGGGACGACAAACGCTGACAGCTATTCAAATATAAACTGAAAAACATGAATAAATCTCTCGGTAATTTTGAATATTCCGAAGATGAAGTAAGTTTCTTTGTATCCATTAATTTGATATTTAACTAATATCGATGCTCACAATCCATAGAAAATAGAATCTTGATCGAACCCTTTCAGGTTTTTATTATATACTGCTTTTTTGGTAAAAACATTATTATCTATAGCTATGTTCATATTAGAGCAACTAGCTGACCCGCGCGCACTTCGTTGCGCGTGAGAGTCAATTAATAAAGCGAATTTGGTGCTGCTATGTTCACTATGATAGTATTTCCATCCCCGTGACTTTGTAAGCGTAAAATAAGGCATGGCTATATATTATTTGCTCCCGCTGTGGGTAGCGAAGAATATCGGGTTGGGTATTTCTATGCAGTTTTGTTCGCTACCGTAGAAACCAATCCTATGTCCTTTCCCAGAGGTCAAATTATCTCAGTTGAGCGGTAGTTTATCGCCTTCATAAATTTTCACGCCTCTTTTCAGGAATTAAAACTATTTGTGGTCCTTTCCCGGTAACTCTTTAACTTATCTCTACTGTAATGTACCTCAGCTAAATTATTATTCGTTACTAATTTCTCACACCATCCTTCCCGCGACTCAAATCAATTCCATGGTTCCTGAATTCCCATTAAATCTCTGATCCTCCTTCCCCCTCCTTTAATACTTAGTCTCCTTAAAGTTAATTTCTGACATAAAAAAACTATTCATTAACAGAACTTAACAAAATATCAGCTCATTTTCGGTTCAGCGGTTACTAATTTCCATGCAAACGTTTTTGTGAAAAAATTCCTGTTCTGGTGAGAATTTCACAAAATCCCTTCTTATCGGTCGCCTACGTTACATAAAGAATACGTTGTCCAAATTTTAGCTAAAACGAAGAAGCGGTTACCTTTCCTACACAAACTGGATCCCTCTTTCCTCCCCTCAAAGGTTGATTTCTGGGATGAAAAGTATCCCATATCTTTTTTTAAGACTTAATCTACCTTTGTATCAAATTTAAGCGCAATAGGGTCAGCGGTTCTAAATTTCCCATTAATTTCTGTCAAAATAAATATTTAATGTTCCTAAACACAACTCAAACCATGATTTTACAAAATTTCGATTCAATCGGTTTAGTTGTTACGGATTTGCTTACAATTGTTTTTTGTAAATAAATCCCGTTCCAGTGGGAATTTAGCAAAAGCCCTTCTCGTGAGTCGCCAAAACCACCTAAAAACACGCTATCCAAATTTCAGCTCAAATAAAGAAGCGGTTAACGATTTCTTACGCAAACTTGCACCCCCCCCCCCCCTTTCCTCCTCTTTAATGTAGATTTCTGGGATAAAAAGTATCCCATTTTTTAGGACTCAATCAACCTCTGCACTAAATTAATTTAAGCTGAATAGGGTCAGCGCAGCGGTTCTAAATTTCCCATACAAACTTTGACCCCCCCTTATAAGTTAATTTCTGATATAAAAACTATTAAAAATTTCCTTAACAAAACTCAAACCATCATTTTACAAAATTTCAGCTTAATTGGTTTAGCGGTTACGGATTTGCACACAAAAGTTTTTTGGGAATAATTCCCGTTCCTGTAAGAATTTCACAAAATCCCTTTTTATCGGTCGTCTTAGTTTATGTAACTAAGAACACGCTGTCCAAATTTCAGCAAAAACAAAGAAGCGGCTAACGATTTTTTACACAAACTTGCACCCCCCTTTTTTCCCTTAAAAGTTGATTTCTGGGAAAAAGTATTGCATATCATTTTTTAGGATTAGATCTACCGCTGTACCAAATTTAAGCTCAATAGGGTCAGCGGTTCTAAATTTCCCATACAAACTTTGACCCCCCCTTTACCCCCCTTAAAAGTTAATTTCTGACATAAAAACTATTCAATGTTCCTAAACACACTACAGACAATCGTTTTACAAAATATCAGCTCAATCAGTTCAGCGGTTACAGATTTGGATACAAACGTTTTTTAGAATTAATTCCCGTTCCCGTGGAAATTTTGCAAAATCCCTTTTTATCGGTCATCTACGTTACATAAAAAATACGCTGTTCAAATTTGAGCTTTAAAAGATGGCCGGTTACTGATTTTCTACTCAAACTTCTACCCCCCCCCCCCTTTTCCCCCTTCAAGGTTGATTTCTGGGATAAAAAGTATCCCATATCATTTTTTAGGACTCAATCTCCCACTGTACCAAATTTCAGCTCAATGGGGTCAGCGGTTTTAAATTTTCCATACAAATTTCGACCCCCCTTTACCCCCCCTTAAAAGTTAATTTTCGTCAAAAAAAAATTAATGTTCCTAAACACAAAATTTCAGCTCAATCGGTTCAGCGGTTACGGATTTGCATACAAACATTTTTCGGGAATAATTCCCGTTCCCGGAGGAATTTTGCAAAAATCCCTTTTTATAGGTCGCCTTCGTTACCTTAAGAACACGCTGGTTTAAATTTCAGCTTAAACAAAGAAGCGGTTACCGATTTCCTATTCTAACTTTGACCTCCTTTATCCCGCCTTAGAGGTTGATTTTTGGAATAAAAAGTATACCATACAATTTTTTAGGATTTAATCTACCTCTGTACCAAATTTCAGCTCAATAGGGTCAGCGGTTTTAAATTTTCCATACAAATTTCGACCCCCCTTTACCCCCCCTTAAATGTTAATTTTCGTCAAAAAAAAAATTTATGTTCCTAAACACAATCTAAACAATCGTTTTACAAAATTTCAGCTTAATCGGTTCAGCGGTTACGGATTTGCATACAAACGTTTTTCGGGAATAATTCCCGTTCCCGGAAGAATTTTGCAAAAATCCCTTTTTATACGTCGCCTTCGTTACCTAAAGAACACGCTGGTTTAAATTTCAGCTTAAACAAAGAAGCGGTTACCGATTTCCTATTCTAACTTTGACCTCCTTTATCCCGCCTTAGAGGTTGATTTTTGGAATAAAAAGTATACCATTCAATTTTTTAGGACTCAATCTATCTCTGTACCAAATTTCAGCTCAATAGGGTCAGCGGTTCTAAATTTTCCATACAAACTTCGACCCCCCTTTACCCCCCTTAAAAGTAAATTTCTGACAAAAAAACTATTTGATGTTTCTAATCACAATCCCAACTATCGTTTTACAAAATTTCGGCTTAATCGGTTCAGCGGTTACGGATTTGCATACATTCGTTTTTCGGGAATAATTCCTGTTCCTGAGGGAATTTTAAAAAATCGCTTCTTATTGCTCGATGAAATCTTCTTACGAATACGCTGTCCAAATTTCAGCTCAATCCGTCCAGCCGTTTGGGCTGTGCGTTGATAGAACAAAAGTGTACGAACGATTTTATATAATAGATAAGTAAATCTTTAGATAGATATAACTCTTTTATTTAAAAACCGATTTAAATAAAACCAATACTATTTACAAATTAGAGAAATTTGCAACGTTTTAGCGAAAACTGCATACAATTCGGTTGTGCCGTTTTATCACACATAAGTAATAACCTTTTTACAAATTAAGCCTAATAAAACTACTCTGGTAAATTTTCGTTTATGGCCACATCGATAGATGGCGTATTTTTAGTTTGTCGCACTTTTTGCTTTTTGATTTTTTTGAATTGAATTTACTTTATATTCTATTACTTTTACTTCGAAATTTTGATGTAAATTAGGGGCGATGTGTCCGATATAAATGATT
The DNA here is from genome assembly GCA_947507615.1 of Hemithea aestivaria. Taxonomy (NCBI): domain Eukaryota; kingdom Metazoa; phylum Arthropoda; class Insecta; order Lepidoptera; family Geometridae; genus Hemithea; species Hemithea aestivaria. Next base: position 6,586,167 of record OX382332.1, on the reverse strand, counting down.
ATTATTTATTTTATTATTTTATTTTACGTTTCCCTAGGAAAAATTGACAAAATGTTTTACGATCTAGATCGCGCAAGCGACTTTTTCGCGTCGTTTTGTTCATATGCGTATTTTCACAGTTCACCTTAGTAAAGGATCACAATGAATGGGGAGAAATTTCCATTCTTATTATATGTATGGATGATGAATCATAATTATAATACATATAACTATTTCATAATAAAAAGTTACTAAATTATGCAACACGGCATAGGTAAGTTTACATTCTGCCTTATAGTTGTAAAGGAAATGTACAGACCCGTGTTAGTTATAAATGTAAGCCCACCGGCTTTGTTTAGGCTCCCACATGAGTTTCGTTTATTATTCAAGTTTCCATTCTGAGGAACCTATACGATGGAAATGAATTTCTGATAAATTAGATGGCCTAGTTACATTCATAATTACATTAAACTTATAATAAATATTAGTATCAAATTTGTATTTACATACGTTAAAGATACGTATATTTATACATTGGTACTTAATAAATACTTAGTTTAGAGAGCAAAAGCCTTAATATAAATTAAAGCTAGGTTAAGCTTTCAACTATACTTAAATAAAAGCTTAAACCCAAATACTCTGTACCTACTTTCTCTCATACTTAAAAGCTTATATAAAACTTTCCACGAATAACTCTAGGTGCTCAGTTCTGGATCTTTCCACTGCGTACAATGTAATGTGGTCAGTAGTTACCGTTTTATTCCCCATAAAAGCTCATTGTGAACTGACCGAGACGGCGCGACCTTACAATTATACCTACGGTCACTTTTATGTCAATTGCGAAACTTTTAACGCCTAAATTCCTCGAGAATTTGTACCGTTTAAAATAATGGTTATTAGCATCGTTCCCCACACAGAAGACAGGTAAAATGGCAAGAAGCGGTAATAATTTATCATTGCGTACAAAGCGACATGATAAGGGCTCTTTCTCACTAAACGTAGGACAAAAGGATGCCTCAGGGTGTGCCCACGCTGTGGCAAAAACGCCGAGGATTACAAGGTTTTGCTAAATATTTACCCAACACTTGGTTACGCCAGTTAACACTGTGCCGTAGTACAGCCGACTCCTACCACCCGGCTGGAGCTCCGAATGCTATTAGATTGTGAGATTACCGCGCCTTTTCTCGCTTATTTGATCTTTACCGCACCTAACTGCCCATTACTTTTTATAGATCTGTTACTTCAAAAGTAGGCAAGTAGGTGTTTTGTAAACTCTTGAAATTACGTATAACTAACATTTAAAGATAATGTTAGCACTATTACACTTTGATGTTCATTCTGAAGTAAAGATCAACAGTTCTCAGAGTAGGTATCTAACTATTCTAGACTTTAAACCCAGTCATTGAGCTAATTCTAGTAATAGATCAAAGCTCAGTCTGGAGATTACAGCTTGAATGTGAAATGCCCGGATCTGATTTCTAAAAGCAAAGTACCGTTTTCCTCCGGCTATTCGATTCCCAACATTGTTTTAGAGCTTCTAATATCTTTAATTCAAAGTCAGTGAGGCGATACCTATACGAGTACAGAATTTACTTTTCGAATAGCCTTATCTCGCATCCACAGGGAACTACAAAGAGGGACTTCGTTTGAATTTAGAACAAATTTTAAACTAACTTTGTTCGGAAATCGGTCGCACTCGTATGGTCGCATTCACAATCTGGTAGAATGCGGAGTGAACGAGGTTCCTAATTCAGTTTTTTTTTGTACGACGAAGTTAATTGGAACTCGTACTGGGTCGTATTTACGCTCACTCTGTGATTCTGTTTGCAGGGAGCGTGCGGCACTCGCGCGGAAAATGATCCGCGTTTGACTCCTGCTCGTACGGGCCTTAATGATATTCCGCATGAATGACTCCTGTGGGACGATTTTTCAAATTAACATAACTCGGCTCAGTACGATAACTTCAAAGATGTTTGTTTTCTTGGGTAAATTTATTTCAACTATTCTGGCGTGGGAAATTGAATTAGCTGGGTAATTTTGTTGGCGTTTACTTGCTTAGTGTACTCGTAGCTTAGTTATTTGTGTTAGAAGGTAAATATAGATATTTTAAGTTTTAAGTGTTAGAAGGTACTCTCGATTCAAGTTGAGCTTAATCTTCCTACGCTATAATCACTTTGATGGAGGTTAATGTGATGAAAGGCAATTATGATTTACAAACTTTTAAAAGTTATAATTTTAAAAACACATACTTATCTACAACTGCTGGAAAGAGATCAAATACAATTTCGGGTTTTAGCTGTTTTATAATCATCATCAGTCTACGTTCGTCCACTGCTAGGCCTCCCCATGGCACGCCACTCAACCCGGTCCTCCGTCTTTCTCCTCCAACCGCTCCCAGCGACCTTCAGGGTATCATCGCCCCATCTCGCCCAAGGACGCCCTACACTACGTTTGCCGAGACGCGGTCTGTTTTTAGCTGCTTAAGTAAGTATAATTATGTTATATTATGTTATATATATTATATTATGTTCCGTATAAAATTTTCAGTCTGTAGGTATTTTCTTTAAGTTTTACCATTAAATTGAGAAAATATGCTGTATGCGTACTTAAATACTTTTGAATAATAGGCATCATTGTTTAGCGCATGAAATGATCGTATATATCCAAGATCAGTTAACCTATCCGTTTACCCGTTTCGGTGCTGAAATCCACACACCGTATCCGACAGTGAGTCGAGACCGGCTAATTTGACTCTCGGTGTGAAATGGACCGAGTCATTCTCTCACAAAGCGCTACTAATGCGCGCCCGTCCGTTGCCGGCCCGCAATTATATTTGCATACGACCACCTCTTGCGAGTACAATCCGCCCGCACAAAAGGTGAAATCAATGGACTTGCTTTGGATAGACTAAACCGGTGGAGATTAGAACAGGTCAACAGGATAATCTTCCACCTCCGAGGTCGAAGATTTGAGAGATAGGACGTCTGTAGTAAGCTTTCAGTTTTAATTTATGCCTTATCATAATGTCATGGCGAAAGATCAGCATAGGTCCATCCAGACTCTTGCATATTGAGCTAGTACCATTTAGTGGCGGCTGAATCTGGTCTGTATATTTTACTAATTTTACTTTATTAGAAATGCATGTTCTACCAGTTGAACTCCATTTATACCAGGGATGTTGCGAATATTCGCATCCGCATCCGTAACTGCGGAGTATCCGCATTAATTTTGACATTGCATCCGCATTTGCATCTGCATACATTTGATGCAGATTTTAATGCGGATGCGGATGAGGCACATGTATCGACAAGAAAGAAAAATTGTGGCCGGTGATTGGTGCGCGCCATTATGTACGTGCGCATTGACTAAGATATCGTTTATTTAAAAAATGGCATTAAAAAATAAAAATTGTGGAAAAAATAATAATTAAATATTGCTCGCCATGTCATTCTTTGATATATCAAACTGAAAACACTTTACAACCCAAATAGCGTGCTTAATTATTTTCGTAAAAAGTAAAACATAAAAAATGGTTATTGTGAGTTACGGATTGTTAGGGATTATAACAGATAGACATATTATACCCTCGCGGACTTTTTGTAGACCGTTTTAAGGTGTACAATTCCTCTAGTACATTATTTTGATCTATCTCGTAGGATTACCAGCGTTTGCAATGATAGCGCAAAAAATGAGTTTATTAACGATATCACATTAGAAACCTCTGAAATTAACAGTGGTTCATATTACATTATATGCATAACTTGAACCTTCTGCTTGAATCGCTCTATTTAATAAAGAAAACAACATTAAAATCGTTGCGTAGTTTTAAAGATCTAAGCGTACGTATGGAAAGGCAAACAGATGCAGGGTGCGACTTCGTTTTATACAAGTAGTGATTTCATAAGATCCACATCCGCATCCGCATCCGCGGATGTGAGCCCTCAAAAATCCGCATCCGCATCCGCGGATGTGAAAAAATACGCATCCGCAACATCCCTGATTTATACGACGAGCTTTTATTTTTTATAATTTTTTTGTTATAGGTATACTTACCTAAGTTGATTTTAAACACGATTGAGATTTTGTATAAACAAAACTTAAATTTAAAGAGGAATTGTAGATATCACAGTTTCATCTGCAATCAGCAGATCTGGTTAATTCGCTTTCATCTGAGCGTGAAATGAGCCGTGTCCTTTCATACAAAGCACTACTGAAGCGTAGTCCGTGGCTGACCCGCAATTATATTTGCATGCACAATGTTCACCTCTTGCCACAATGTACCGGACAAAAGGAAACAAGATGCTGAGATTGCGATAAAAAGATAAGCGTAAACAAGGGTGGCATATAGCTGAGATAGCTGTAATTATGTTTACGTTGAGATTTTTTGTTATATTTTTTACTAGCGCTGTTTTACCCGCTGTTCTGTAGCCTATGTGTCTATTTCCAGGTCTAAGTTATCTCTATAGGTACGAAATTTCAGCTCAATCGGTCCACCTCTTTAGACGTGCGGCGTGGAGAAGTAACAAACATACACACTCACATACTCACAAACTTTCGCCTTTATAATGTTAGTGTGAAGTGATCATATGATTTTGAATGTGTTTGTGTGAGTGTTATCCATTACGACACGTCTGTACTGTTTCAGACAATTACGATGTCCTTTATCAGGAGTTCACGTTTGCAGTACCCAATGAATTGTCGTGGCGAATTCGTCGAGAATGATGGTTACTCAATGTCGGGCGGCTTTAATTCTAACGCAAACTTCAGTTCCTCGACGCTGCAAGGGTCAGTGGCGAACTATAACGCCGCGCCTATGGGGTCTTCTCACCCACAAAGTGGCGATCACAATAGGTCAGTTCTGGTCGCAGTGATATACAAAGACACAAAATGCTAATAAAAAAATAATAACAAGGCAACCTTTGAAACGTCCTTGAAACCAATCACGTACAATAGGTATGTAGTAATATAAATTTTAAGATTTTCAGGTTAGAAGATAACCGATCCAAACTCAAATTCACGTGACGTTGACCCAGAAGCCCAGAATGTGTGTAATTAATTGAAAGTTCCCTAGTTCTATGTCCGGTAAATTGAATGAAAGTACCTAACGTTTGTGTCACAAACGGATCAGGTCAGTACAGTAGAGCTGGGCCATAAATCTGATGACGGATCGCACATTCAAAGCTCACCAGATCACGGACACTATCAATTGATCGTTTTCAGTTGAATCGTGTTGCAAGCCTTCTATTCTCCTTTATAAAGCTGTAATGTGAAACTCTGTTTATTAAACTTTTCTGTTTGTTAGATAGATTTTAGAAATTAGTATGCATTTTTTTGTTATTGTAATCCCAAATATATAAAAAGGAAGTATTTATTGTAACTTGCCTGTTAAAACACAGCTCAAATCTTAGAACGGATTTAGATAAAATTTAGCAAAGACGTGGATATTAAGACGTAGTCATCTGCTCTGTAAGAATTTATTTACAGGAGCGAAGACGCGGGCCGTATCTAGTCCCAAAATAAATGAGAAAGTTTTCCTAGTTGTTTTATTACTTCAGGATTCAAGTCAAACTTAGACTACAATTTCGTATTAATCCTTATAAAGCCTTGTAGGTTCTAGAATATCCTGTGAAATAACACATGTTTCAGATAGATTCACTCGCATAATTTTTTTTTTTGTTTCACCTATGTGAAACTTTTATTAACTTGGACAAACTGCTATGTTTATGTTACTGTCACAAAGCACACACAACATTTTGCCACTTTATTCAAAATGACAATTATTATTAAGCTCAGTAAAAGTACGTCATATTCCCTTTGTGCGGGGATGCGCAAGGCGGTATGTGGGACTCCACCGCCGAAGTTAGGCGCGGCGGTGATACCCAATACTCACTAAAAACCTAGAGGTGTTCCTGCAGAACGCTAAGATGTCGTGATTGCAGACACGGCGCGGCGAAGCGTCAGGATCTTAATCACCCCTCTGAGTTGACAAACTCATAACATCGGACTTTGAAGTTTTCATAAATACTTTATAGCGGGTAACACGCCACGCTACGGTCCTTAGCCAAGCGTAGCTGGTCTGGTAAATTCAGTATCTTAGTACGTATTAATGTAAACTAACAGTTAAGTAGGCATCCAACTACTTACCCAGTAATTTGTGGAGTTAATACTTAGCTGGGCTCTTAATTATATTGTTAGAAACTCGGTTCCTTAACAAATGTTTTCTTATTACACTGTAGATATAAAAGTTGTCTTGTTAGATTTATGAATCGCTTTTACTAGTTATCTTAGGAATAATTAATTGTGCCAACTCGGCTGGTAGTGACACAATTGTTCTATCTTAGCACTCGGAGACTGGAAGCTGGGAGCTTGAAGTAGGTAAAGAATACTTTAGTTACCCGTTAAATTATATTAGTGCTAGATTGCTCTATATTTATGCTCTATGTTGATGTGAATAGATATTTAAAATATTTTTAACTGTCTTCAAAAAAATACAATTTATCAGATTTAACCGGTTACTCGAATACACCTTTTGGCGATTTTAATTTTTTTGGTTGTTAAATGGTGGTCTCGTTATAAATTATTCTGTTCTATTAACATCAACGCTACCTGCCGATTTTGAAAAAATAATTAGGTGTCCTTTAATTCTACTCTTACTACTTTTTGCTAAAATTAATTAAATTATAGGTAGGTACTTTTCTAATAATCGTATGTTAATTTAATATTATTGTAAAATATAAAGTAATCAAACACTGTAAAATAACTTTTACTTTAAACTAAAAAATCTATTAAAATAAAATCTAAAACATCTATTACAAAGATACAGTCCTATGATGGACGGCGAATCCTAATAGGGTCCCGTTGGCACCCTTTACGAACGGTACCCTAAACTATTTTATATAATAAAATATAAAACATACCCAGACCTTGTGGCCCAGATAAATGGGTTATGTCAAGTTACGTGTTGATTCTGTAAGATATGTTTGTAAATAAAACAAATATGGGAACGGATAGGCACTGTAGAATATTTTTTCCGGACTATCGACTGACCGGATATTTATTATTACCTATGTATTTAGTAGATACTGATAATAACTTAAAGACTCTTTCAAGTATAAGTATTTATATTTATACTCATGGTATAGAAATTGGAAAAACTCTACAAGACAAAATTTTATCACAAATATTTGTTTAAATACGTACGTCGCGTCTGTAGGGATATTACACATTACGTACCTACCATAATATTTCGTATTATATTACGAAATAAAACGAGGTGCCAGACTTTTGAGTAACGTTTCTGACTTTGTATATTTTGAGTCCTGATCTCATGGACTCCAAAAAGAAGAACTTCGTGTAAAATTTCTGATTTAATATTAGGTACAATACACCATATAGGTGCTAAAACTTAATAAAAATGTAAAGTTCTCAGTTTCACTAAGACTTTACATTTTTCTTTTTCATTTACAGTAATCCAGAGCAGCATACGAAGCACATACGTCTCCGACAATATTGTAACCCGCATGTAATCTGTATGTCCAAACAACGGAGTGGATATAAGAAATGTACGACTTAAGCTCTCGCATGACTGGCTAGCGTCGCAGTAGCATATTTGCATGCAGTAGGTAAGCCGGATGTGTGATGTGGTCTAACGTATCTCGTATCCACGTGGAACAGAACAGTACTTACATAATCCCTACTTTATTTCATTTTCAATGAAATTTTCAATGAATGTTCATTTTGAGGATGGCACAGAGCTTTTTACTAATACGGGATTTACACGTTGCGGTTTTGGAAAATTGCACGTGGAAAAATCGACTGTATTAATGATTGTTGATGAATTAATTGTTGACTTGTATTAATGTTGTTGAGTTTTGTGACGGTACGAATATAAAGGCCAGCTGTAAAGCTGCGGTAGGATAATGGGTGCGTGTCCTTGTACTAAAATTACTTGTTTGTGCTTTCGATATAGCTTGAGTATGTGCGTATGACTTGTGAATTCGTTTATTTGACTACAATTGTTTAACATAGTGCCTAACTTTCTATTGTTGACGTGAAATTTGTGCGAGCGACTAAGCTAAACACTATTAATTTTATGTGTTATGTTACATTGTAATCAACACCAAAATGACAGGCCCAAAATGATATTTCACTCAGCACAAATCTTTAATTAATTTATTGTTTACTGTCGTAATAACATAATGGCAGAGGGTTGAGGAAAGTCCGCTGTGTAATCCCCAGGCATAAAGTTAGTTTCCGGAGGCTTCGCGTCAATGAATCAGCGAGCAAATTGCGTAATTGCCAATTGGCCCACGGCAAAGAAAAACATTGCTCAAGGACCGACATGCTCGTGTTAGTTTTTCCCGAAAAGTTCTGATGGAGTAAGGTATTAAAAGCTTTTGTGATCTGACGGGAAACCTGCAACACCAGGTTCTCCGGTGCTTTTTCGAATTTTAAAAAGTCTTAGATGATAACCCTCTTGAAATAAAAATCATTTGTAAGCCAAACGGAGAAAGGAAGCCATGTTGAAGACAAAGACAATAACACGTTGAAAACAAAGAATGAAGTAGGTTCTAGGGTCTACAGTTTCTCTTTAATAAAGTTATTTTCAAAAATTGCCATTATCAATCAAATATTCATTGGTCAGTCAATCTAGGTGCTATTTGTGCCGATGTTCCAGGATTCGATAATAATCGTTAGGTCAAACATTTTGTGTGTATAGACTCGGCATGACTGTTTAACTTGTGTCCGGCATGAGTGCTGTGGCTAATCACATGTTTACCTGAAGCAATCAGATAGTCGCATTCCAGCACGAAATATATAGCATTGACATAAATTTTATAACATCGAACGATGATTATAATATTATATTATTTAATATTTGTCGTCATAACTTCTTTTGAAACTTTATATTTACAGAAGTAATTTTTCACGTGTGAGGTGCAAGGACAGCGTAACGACCGAGAGAGATTAAGATTCTGTATTTGTGTGCAAGCGTACCTACGTATGCTCGGCGTACACATAATATTATGTTGTAGCAATATAAGCTACTAGGTCCTAGGAAAATAATGTTAGTTTTACCTTCACACACATTCCACATCATATTAGCATATTTTCACTGTAGATTTTCAATGTTTTAAAGTAAATAATTAAAGTTTTTCATTCACCCTCCGTAATTGAAACAAACAAATAAAAATATCTTGAATTTCCTATAAAAAGGTGGGTGGATGAATAAGTTTGGTTGTCAGCTGTCAAAATGTCAGTTGTCAGTCCGACATTTAGTTCTTTTTTATGAATGTCACAAGCGCAAATCATGTGCCAAATAAAAATAAATAGTTGCCAGGGAGATAAAAATCCACTCAATGGTAGGAAATTCTTATCTCCCAAGACAAATCAATGATAATAAATTCTAAAATAATAAAATTGTTAAAAGTAGTTAAATACTAATTTATATCGGTTTCCTCTCCAATAAATAACAATTAAATAGTAGGCACTACCAACTACAGGTAGGGTTTATAATGAGGGAATCGTCTTTGGTTATATGTGAGGCCGACTCGATGTATTTCACTGATCGGGTCGGATTCATATTTTGTAACAGTAGGGTAGTCGTGTCAAGTCTGTTGAGTAGTATTTGGGATTTATGCGCTGGTAGCCCAGCCGTCCATGTTTTTTCCCCTCCAGGCCATACGACGCCATGAAATCCTTTATAAGGCAAAACACGCCCATTGTTCGTGCTTTTTGCATCGAGAGCACAAGTGTGAAGTCGCGGTTAGGGCGGGGGAAGGCCTAGGCTCTGCCGAGGTTTCCCTCGCCCATGAGTGTTTTATTCTTTTATAGGGACAAGTTCCCCAGCCTCCAGTAAAAGTTTTAATAGAAATATAGTAAAATCAGTGTTTGGTTTAATCGCCGGTGAGTAACCTCGGTTAATTTTTCATCACCGACCGACCTCCCGCGTCGGTATTTCTAGAGGTTTCTCGATGTTAATCTTGTTCTTTTCCTATAGCACTGTTTCCGACACCCCGAGCTGCGTGTGCCGTTCGCCCCGCACGTCCGCCGGGCGACCACGTGTCCGTGTCGGCCTACCCACTTTTAAGTGGTGAGTTTATTTTTTATTTGAGTGGGTAGGATTGTTCTACTCTGGAACGCCATGTTCCCGTAGGTTGATAGGAACGGGCCTAAGACCTGTGAATTGTTCACAGGGTCTCGGGTTAGGGCTCCGCCCTCTTCAAGCTTCGGCCACCGCCCGTCGCAGGCGAGGCTGCCGCCGAGCATATTCCAGCGGGTGGCGCTACTGTAGCTGCCCTGCTGCGTTCTACGTGGTTAAATTCCCGATTTTCAAGCCGCGCCGTCGCCGCCATTTTGTGGTATAGCCACGTGCGTGCCGCAGGACCCTAGGGCTCCTGTTGTAGTATTCGTGTGAGGAATATAGTACTCCCCCCATATAATCTCTGCTGATAACGCAAGATTTTTAATAGATTTATTGTAACTTTTGTTCTGTCCACGTGGGTGATTCCTGGTCACGGTCGAAGGGCCATCAGCAGCTCCCTGTGACATCACCACGTGTGATAAATAATACTGGACTTACTTAAATAACCTTTTTTATTTAACCTAATTTGCTAATTTAATTTTGATCGTAACGTACCTTTTTATTTTTGGGCCCTCAGCCATTCTTAGGTACCCTATTGTATATTAATCTCATGTAAATTTACCGTAAGTACATAATACGGCCTTTGTCTTAAATTAGTTCCATTTTAGGCCACGCGCCATAAGAACCTAGTTTGTTTAAGCGGCTAGTAATAAGTCGGAATTGTATGTACCATAAATTAATTTCACCAGTACCTCAACTTGCTTACATATTTATTTTGATAATTTAATGCATGTTTTTTTGTAACCAATGATGTGGAACCAAGGAATAAAATAACCTATATAACTTTGTTAATGATTTTTATTTTGTACCAACCCCGCTTCTCGTTTGTAGGAGGGAGATCAGTGGCGCCCTTACTCTAAATTCTTCTGATCTTTCTCCTCTCTAGGCTGAAACCATCCATGACCCTGGCTCTCATGCTGGTGTACAATTTTGCTAGTCGGAAATTTCAGTCAGTACACCCTAAATTGCTACAGTGGCGTACCCAACGTGAAGCCTAGAGAGAAGCGTTTGGTACAAAATTATTATGTGTGTGAAATTGTAATAACTTTGTATTTTGTTAAATTGTTGTAAACTCATAACAATTTTATTTCAGTAAGTCCGTTTAATATTAAACGACATAACTTTAACTTCGCAAAACTTTAGATACTGTCTTACACTATATAACTCAAATAGTTTTGAAACTACCCTCATTTTAATTTACTCGATATTTATCTTGTGTTGACTAGGTCATTTTTTATTCACAGGATCGTACATATCACCTTCGTAAAGACTTTTTATGAATGTTTATTTTTAGCTGACGAAATGTTTTTTTTTCAGCATACCTACGGCTTAATGAATTTAATTTAGGCTGATATATCTTATAGTCGTAACTCGCACTGTTTTTGTGGTTTTGATTTATTTACCAAGGCATAATAATCTTGTTTTTCAGATTGTTGTTATTTAATATTGTCTTGTTGCATAACCTAATATTTTTTTTTGTTCTTTTGTTTTATCCGGCATATAAGCCGTGAATTTCTTGTGGTGTGGAATTCACAGGTAGAACGAACGAGTCTTGTAGCAGTTACCCGTGAGTTAATAATTTTTTGGTGACTTTTATTTGACCTTGATTTTTTTTGTTGGATTTGTGCAGTATGATTCTTTGTTGTTCTTATCAGTTGTTTTATGTGTGCATTTGGTAGGACTGTTTATGTGTTCTTATGAATTATTTTGTTGTGGATTTTGATCTTTCTTTGTTTTTATGATCTTAGGATTTCAATAGCTCATGAATTTAGTTCTCATTTTATTATCATAACTTAACAAATATTACTTCTACCTACACTTATTGACACGTACATAAGTTAAATTACTCGATTAATTTGTTTTGAAAGTCTTTCGTTTATATTTTTTTTGTAATCCTAATATACGTAGGTATGTCAATAAATTCCAGTTGGTTTTGTCTCTGATAATTAGTGAATGGCATATTAATATTTTTAATTTAAATACGAGCGAGTAGACTGAACCGCGGGTGATCGAAAAACTTTTTATGACATAATGCCTTGGAATGTAAACTACATTCTCATTGTTTAGACCTTTTATTAAATTATATCGTTTGCCAATAGGTAACTTATTTACCGGTAGTATTCTTGTTGTTTTGTTTATATATTTCTCTTGTATATTCAAGGTTGTTCAAGGTAACACCTGAGTAATTCACACGTAAATAATTATTTGTCTTTTATTTTTACTTGTTTACTTTTAACTTTTATTATTTAAATTCAAGTAAACATTTAATTAACTTTTAATATTTAACTTTGATTCAAGAACTTATTGTACTTATTATAATTGTTTACCTTCCTTATTTAAATGTAATTTTGCTTTTAATTCTGTAGGAACTCTAAATTTATTTCTGACATTCATGCTCATTTCAAAACCAGTAACGCCATCTAGGGTAAAATATTTGCACTAAATCGAAGCCAACCTCGGTATTTTATTATTGACTTGCATGGAGATTCTATTGGATAATATTTAGTAAACACTTTGATTCAATAAACATCTTTAAACATTAACTTTTCAGTTTTAGTAAACTTAGATTTCTTTTAGTACTTTGTTTTAGAATCTAGATTTTTTAGACTTTGTCGTGTTTGAACTTTGAACTTCTTTAAACTTTTAATTCTTTAAACTTATAGTTGTCAAAAATATAAATTTACCAGCGGCGGTCTTATCGTTAATAAGCGATTTCTTCCAGACAACCAATGGAAGTAAACCAATGAATTTTTAAAACTTAGATTTTTTATTCTTTCTAAACTTGCGATTTTTTACTCGAGTTTTTGGAAACTTAATTTTTTTTCAAACTTAGAATTTTTCTTGGAACTTAGATTTGTTTTTGAAACTTTGAATTTTTTTTGGAACTGAATTTCTTTTGAACGTTGCTTCTTTAAATTTTAAATGCCGTTTGATTTTCAATTTTAGATTTTGTTTGTAAACATACTTTAACTTAACATACTGATTATTACGTAACTTAGTCTGAATTTAATCTTGTGTTTTATACGTGTTAGTAGGCGTGTAGACTTAGTTTTTTTTGTTGAAATATAACTTCACTTACATACATATTTTAACTTTGATTTTAAATTTTATTTTTTTGTTAGTAGGTACAGTGTGTACTTATTAGATAGGCACCTACCTAACTTATATATACACCTACTTAAATATTACTAGGAATTGTAATAATTTAACTTCTCATTTTCCAAATTCAGTTTACTTTAATAATTTAATTTTGTAGTTCTTGCCTTACTTAACATTTATTTGGGGAATTTTATTTTGCATATAACTTAGATTTTTTTTGCGATTATAATACTACTTAGACCGCGATGGATTTCGTAAAGGCCGGTTGTAAGGTAGGTCATCTATTGAAAGATGAGATAACGCATGAATTAAATATACGTAATTTCCGAGTCGAGCCTGGTTCAAGACGTGATAGCTTACGGAAGATACTCACGGAGACTTCTCAGTTGGCTAGGCGAGGTAGTCTAAAGTTCGGTGCGTTAAATCCGGTCGATCATAGTGACGAATTATCGTTATGTCGACAAAAGGTAGACGATATTGAAAGCGAAGCAGGTAGTGCGGAACTTTCCGATGCCGCCGTAGATAGATTAGTTGGCCGGTCTAGATACCTGTTATGTAGGTTAGCCCGCTTATCCGATAGCAGGGACGTGCAACCACTAAAGGATCGTATCAAGACAATTCTTGCCGGTTTAGTAGGAGACGATGACTCCCCGGTCGAAGAGTCCAGTGATGATGATAATGATAACGAATCCGATCGTGAAACACCTAGGGTTGTCACCAAAGGGGTAGTCTACAAACACTTTAACATAAATTCCTTAAATTTGAAATTTAATGGATCTTCGTGTGCGAGAACTTTTATAACTCGATTAGAGGAACTACGTAAGGCGCGCAAGCTCACTACTGAGATCATTTACACGGGTTTTCCGGAATTATTAGAGGGTCCCGCGTTAGATTGGTTTAGATCAAATCGTTCTCATCTGAAGACTTATGAAGATGTAGTGGAAGCGTTAAAAGAAGACTTTGACATCCCAGATTTAGATTACAAATTGATGCAGGAAATTCGAAATAGAACTCAAGGTAGAAACGAAACCATAGTAGTATTTCTTTCTAGTGTTTTAGGAATGTTTGAGCGTTTAAGTAAATCTGTACCGGAAGAAGAGAAATTAGATATTCTTGTCCGCAATATACGCCCCGAATATAGTAGGGAGTTAGCTTTACATGAAGTGACTAACATAGCACATTTGAAATCTTTGTGCAAACGTATTGAGCTCGCTAGGACGAAGGCAGAACAATTTAAAGAGCCAACCACGTCCTCTAATACGGGTAACGCTAAAGATGTATCACACTCTCCGCGGTTTAAGCGTTTTAATTACTCGAAAGGCACTGGTACTCCAGCTCAAGTCGCGACAGTAAACTCCTCCGACACTTCTAAACCTAAATGTTTTCGTTGCGGTAGACAGAACCATATTACTCCTAAATGTTATAGTTCACAAGAGATCGTCTGTTATAGATGCGGTGAAAAGGGTGTACGGATCCCAGAGTGTCCTAAATGCAATAGGCCAAAAAACTAGATAGCTACGTCTCTCCGAGCGATCCCTCTGGCCATAGGCCACATGTTCCGGATGAGACATGTTTCGAACCTTTAGAGGGTGATAACCGTATATACCTACCGATCGAAGTGTTAGGCTTAAAAGCAAAAGGTTTATTAGATTGCGGAGCTATGTGCTCAATCATGGGTAACGGTAGTCATTTAATTTTCGCTAACATCGGGATACCTATTCGCACTCATGATAATCCCCTAACGTTACGGGTTGCGAACGGCAATACTCTGTCCTGTACGCAATATATGTCTTTGCCGATTAGCTATAAAGACACGGTCCGTTTAGTAAATTTTGATATTCAACCGGAAATAACTACTCCGCTTATTTTTGGCATGAACTTTTGGCGAGCCTTTAAATTAGCCCCAGATATAATTTACAGCGTCGAGACAGATGTACACTTAGCGAGTCTATCGACTGAAATTCCATCCGAAACCGGTTTACAAGATTTTAATTCACTTACGGCTGAACAAAAACTCGAAATTGACAAAATTAAACTTCTCTATGATAAAGTAGATACCTCAAAGGTAGGTTTGGGTAAAACACATTTAATAGAACATGAAATTAATACAGGCAGTTCTTCCCCTATTAAACAAAAGTACTTTCGGCTTAGCCCCGGTAAACAATTCGCTTTAGAAAAGGAACTCGATCGTATGTTAGAGGCGGGTATCGTAGAACCTTCGCATTCCCCTTGGAACTCTCCGGTAGTGATGGTGGAGAAGGCCAATGGATCACTTAGGCTTTGTCTAGATAGTAGGAAGGTAAATTCAATATCGAAAACCGACGCGTATCCCTTGCCTTACGTTAATTATATACTAGATAACCTGCGCGATGCAAAGTACCTAACGTCACTCGACCTTAGCGCCGCTTATCACCAAATTCCCTTACGATCCGACTCTAAGGAAAAAACTGCATTTACAGTACCGGGCCGCGGTTTGTTTCATTATAACCGTATGTGTTTTGGCTTAGTCGGTGCGTCAGCTACTATGCAGCGACTAATGGACCAATTGTTTACTGCAGATTTCGACAACAAAGTATTTTGCTACATAGACGACATAATTATATCCACCACGGATTTTGATGAACACGTTCGTTTACTGAAGGCGGTTTTAGAAAAGCTAAAAATGGCTAATCTTACTATAAACATGGAAAAGTCCTTGTTTTGTAGGCGCGAACTGAAATATTTAGGTTACGTTGTAGACCGATACGGATTGCGTACCGACCCATCCAAGGTAGACGTGATAATGAATTTTCCTATTCCCAAAGACGCGAAAGAGATTAAACGTTTCCTAGGTATGGCGGGATGGTATAGGCGGTTTATTAAAAACTTTTCCAAAGTCGCGCGTCCTCTCTCAAGACTAACTAGTAAGAAGGCTAAGTTTGTTTGGTCAAGCGAAGTTGATGAAGCATTTAACCAACTTAAAACGGCTTTAGTAACTGCACCTATTCTAAAATGCCCTGACTTTTCTTTGCCATTTCATATTCACACCGACGCATCTTCGTTTGCGATAGGCGCTGTTTTAACCCAACAAGTAGAAGGGGTGGATCATCCCATAGCTTATTGTAGTCGCACACTTAATGCTCAGGAAGTAAATTATTCGGCTACAGAACGCGAATTATTAGCGGTAATATACGCACTTGAACAATATCGCGCTTATGTAGAAGGCAAGAAATGTTATATTATTACTGACCATGCCTCGCTTCAGTGGTTCTACAAACTTAAAAATCCAACAGGCCGCTTGAACCGATGGGCATGTCGCTTAGGGCAATTTGAATTTGAACTGATACATAAGAAAGGTAAAGAACATATTATCCCTGATACTTTGTCGCGTATTCAGGTAGATTCCATAGTTGATGCAACAATTATACAAGATCCCTGGTATAAGGATCTTTTTCAAAAAGTTGCTACAAATCCAACACTTTATCATAACTTGAAAATTGAAAATAATAAATTACTTAGATTTTGTAAAAATAAATATCAGAGCACATCTCAATTTGACTGGAAGTTTGTGATTCCCTATGAAGAGCGAACCAACATTTTAAAAGTATGTCATGATGATCCCACAGCGGGACACTTTGGTGTATCTAAGACTCATAAGAGAGTTTCCATGACATATTACTGGCCTACTCTATTTCAGGATGTTAAGAATTATGTAGATTCATGTGAAATTTGTAAAACTTACAAACCTGTAAATGTAGCTCCAGGAGGTCATATGGGTTGCCCTCGCCGTATAACTAGACCGGCGGAGGCCATCTCGTGCGATATACTCGGCCCATTCCCTCCATCTTACAATAGGAATCAGTATCTATTTGTGTGCTCAGATTATTTCAGTAAATATGTCACTTTGTTTCCATTGAAGAAAGTAACGTCGAAAACTATAATTAATTGTCTTGAGAAAAGTATATTCCTTGTACATGGAACCCCGAAGTATTTATATGTAGATAACGGACCCCAGTTCATTTCCAAAGAATTTAGGGATTGTATTCTCAAATATAATATACCTCATCTGTTCTATAATCCTCGATATCATCCTCAGACTAACCAGACAGAACGGGTAAACAGGGAGATTGTTAGAAGTATTGCATCATATGTAAAAGATAACCACAGGAACTGGGACATGAATCTATCTGAGATTCAATGTGCTCTTAATACCGCCGTTCATGATGGTACCAAGTTTACACCGTACTACCTCATGCATGGTAGGGAGATGATTATCGATGGCAAGTTATATAACTCAGACCATCCTGAGGATAGGAATGTTATAGCAGACATTGATTTTGGCTTTACTGACTCACTGAAAGACTTAAAATTAATTTTTGAAAAAGTTCGCAAACATTTATTAGATGCACACTCTAGGAACGCTAAATACTATAATATCAGAAGGCGTCCCATTGAGTTACAGGAAGGTCAATTTGTTTATAAAAAGTGTTTCACGCTATCTGATGCGGCGAAATATTATTCGGCCAAATTGGCTCCCCGTTATGAGAAGTGCATTATTAATAGGAAGCTAGGTCCCCTGGTATATAACCTAAAATCCTTAACTGGGAAGGATCTAGGCAACTTCCATATAAAAGATATTGTACGACCTGGTGAAATTCCTAGCTCTTAATTTATGATGTTGCTTTAATGCATAATATTAAATACTTACCAACTTATTATAACTACTTAAATTAATATACCAATACCTAGATTTGATATAATAACACTTACAACCTGTAATAGTTATACGTCCTTTTACTTAACTTTAACGTAATAACTTTCAGTTAAAATTTATTTAAGGAAGCTTTCACTCTATTTTAATTAACGCTGTATATAGGTATGAGGTACTGACCCATCTGAAGGCAGTATCCTAGGAGAGGTGTTTTATAAAGGGCTCTAGGAGGTGTTTGGTGTTTTCCCCACCTCCGGCCGCTGACTCCTAGCAGTCTCTAGGAAGTGTTAGAGGTACTATTACCCTCACTTTCGGCCTGTCAAAATATCTATATAATATTGCAGTGTACTAAGAAAGTTTTTCTATTTACTTAGTGGTAGGCTTAGGCTGTGGGAGTTTTAAATGCATTGGACTCTCCAGCATTATTTTTGCTTATCCTAGGTTCTTATATGCTATTTGGTTAGCTAGTGGCTATAGAGGTTACAATGATAATTCCGGTCAGCTCACAAACTCTAACGTTTACACTCGTACACGATCTCACACCTCCACACTTACACAAGGTACACATCAGCTGGAAACTGTTATGATTTCTAAATTATAAATATTAAATTATTGTGAATGTGTGATAGAAGAGGGGAATGTAGAAATGATGAATGGAAGGGTATAATTTAATTTTATTATTTAGTAATTATTCAGCAACCAACTGGCTTACCTTAGCACCCCTACACTCACAGATACACACTGCCACACAGTAACATGACTGACATGACTTATGACTGACTTGTTGACCGGTTATCGGAGTAAGAAATTTGGAGGAATGGCGTTTTAGGCCATTAATCAGAGGTCTGGACTTTGTTCCTCAAGTTTTTTTTAGTGTGTACTAGCAACCACCAGTTTATTAGCATTGTTCCTGTATTTATGGTTGTAGGTTGTATTTTGTTATAGCCAAGGCATTACTTTGTTTTTTTCTTAACTGACCTTTTGTGAACTAGGTGTTGAGTAAGCGGTTTAATTTGGACGGAGTTTTCGCCGTTAGTCTGAGGTTTTAAAACTTTGTTCTTTTAGCATCGTTTGTTTGTACTTAGAATCCATAAGGATATTAGTAATATTGGTAATTTTTAGGGTTGTAGTTTGCATTTTGTGCAATGGCTGAAGCATTAGTTACTGTTGTGTTCGACTGACTTTTTGTTAACTAGTCTCCCTCTAGACAGCCAAGTGTTTGGCGTTTTTGGCCATTAAACATAGGTCTAAACTTTGGGCACTTAGTATGTTTTAGGTTGTACGGGTTTTTCGGAAGTTGGTTAGTAACATTGTTTTATGAACTAGATGTTGGTGATAGGATTGTAATCCCTCATTTGTATTCAGCCAATCTATTGTTTCTTAATTTACACTTTGCAACCACCAATATTATGTAACATTTGTAGTTCTATGAGATTCTTAATTTTGTTTCAGGAGTCCTTGGCTATTGATTTGTTTTAGGTTGATAAATCTATCATTCAGTAGTGTTGTATTAGGTATTGGACCCTTAGTAGTTGGTATAGGGAAAATAGTTTTCATTTAGTAAGACGTAGTTTTACTTTACGATTTTTTTTTATTTTAAACTAGTTTAAAATAAAAAAAAATCTACTCACCAAAAATTGTACTGTAGCAATATAAGCTACTAGGTCCTAGGAAAATAATGTTAGTTTTACCTTCACACACATTCCACATCATATTAGCATATTTTCACTGTAGATTTTCAATGTTTTAAAGTAAATAATTAAAGTTTTTCATTCACCCTCCGTAATTGAAACAAACAAATAAAAATATCTTGAATTTCCTATAAAAAGGTGGGTGGATGAATAAGTTTGGTTGTCAGCTGTCAAAATGTCAGTTGTCAGTCCGACATTTAGTTCTTTTTTATGAATGTCACAAGCGCAAATCATGTGCCAAATAAAAATAAATAGTTGCCAGGGAGATAAAAATCCACTCAATGGTAGGAAATTCTTATCTCCCAAGACAAATCAATGATAATAAATTCTAAAATAATAAAATTGTTAAAAGTAGTTAAATACTAATTTATATCGGTTTCCTCTCCAATAAATAACAATTAAATAGTAGGCACTACCAACTACAGGTAGGGTTTATAATGAGGGAATCGTCTTTGGTTATATGTGAGGCCGACTCGATGTATTTCACTGATCGGGTCGGATTCATATTTTGTAACAGTAGGGTAGTCGTGTCAAGTCTGTTGAGTAGTATTTGGGATTTATGCGCTGGTAGCCCAGCCGTCCATGTTTTTTCCCCTCCAGGCCATACGACGCCATGAAATCCTTTATAAGGCAAAACACGCCCATTGTTCGTGCTTTTTGCATCGAGAGCACAAGTGTGAAGTCGCGGTTAGGGCGGGGGAAGGCCTAGGCTCTGCCGAGGTTTCCCTCGCCCATGAGTGTTTTATTCTTTTATAGGGACAAGTTCCCCAGCCTCCAGTAAAAGTTTTAATAGAAATATAGTAAAATCAGTGTTTGGTTTAATCGCCGGTGAGTAACCTCGGTTAATTTTTCATCACCGACCGACCTCCCGCGTCGGTATTTCTAGAGGTTTCTCGATGTTAATCTTGTTCTTTTCCTATAGC
Source organism: Hemithea aestivaria (assembly GCA_947507615.1). Taxonomy (NCBI): domain Eukaryota; kingdom Metazoa; phylum Arthropoda; class Insecta; order Lepidoptera; family Geometridae; genus Hemithea; species Hemithea aestivaria. The sequence goes on along the minus strand of OX382332.1, from coordinate 6,565,641 downwards.
ACTGTTTCCGACACCCCGAGCTGCGTGTGCCGTTCGCCCCGCACGTCCGCCGGGCGACCACGTGTCCGTGTCGGCCTACCCACTTTTAAGTGGTGAGTTTATTTTTTATTTGAGTGGGTAGGATTGTTCTACTCTGGAACGCCATGTTCCCGTAGGTTGATAGGAACGGGCCTAAGACCTGTGAATTGTTCACAGGGTCTCGGGTTAGGGCTCCGCCCTCTTCAAGCTTCGGCCACCGCCCGTCGCAGGCGAGGCTGCCGCCGAGCATATTCCAGCGGGTGGCGCTACTGTAGCTGCCCTGCTGCGTTCTACGTGGTTAAATTCCCGATTTTCAAGCCGCGCCGTCGCCGCCATTTTGTGGTATAGCCACGTGCGTGCCGCAGGACCCTAGGGCTCCTGTTGTAGTATTCGTGTGAGGAATATAGTACTCCCCCCATATAATCTCTGCTGATAACGCAAGATTTTTAATAGATTTATTGTAACTTTTGTTCTGTCCACGTGGGTGATTCCTGGTCACGGTCGAAGGGCCATCAGCAGCTCCCTGTGACATCACCACGTGTGATAAATAATACTGGACTTACTTAAATAACCTTTTTTATTTAACCTAATTTGCTAATTTAATTTTGATCGTAACGTACCTTTTTATTTTTGGGCCCTCAGCCATTCTTAGGTACCCTATTGTATATTAATCTCATGTAAATTTACCGTAAGTACATAATACGGCCTTTGTCTTAAATTAGTTCCATTTTAGGCCACGCGCCATAAGAACCTAGTTTGTTTAAGCGGCTAGTAATAAGTCGGAATTGTATGTACCATAAATTAATTTCACCAGTACCTCAACTTGCTTACATATTTATTTTGATAATTTAATGCATGTTTTTTTGTAACCAATGATGTGGAACCAAGGAATAAAATAACCTATATAACTTTGTTAATGATTTTTATTTTGTACCAACCCCGCTTCTCGTTTGTAGGAGGGAGATCAGTGGCGCCCTTACTCTAAATTCTTCTGATCTTTCTCCTCTCTAGGCTGAAACCATCCATGACCCTGGCTCTCATGCTGGTGTACAATTTTGCTAGTCGGAAATTTCAGTCAGTACACCCTAAATTGCTACAATGTATGTAGTATGTAGGTAGTAGACATCGCGAATGTACCTTTGTTTGCTATCGGCCTACTTGCTATAATTTTACTATGTACCGACTAACAAGATTATACTGATACTGCTAACAAGGAACATTTTTTAGCTGTTTAGTTAGTTACGACATTTCCGCGCGTTATTTCTACTATTTTTAATATCTAGTAGTTGTATAAGTCCCTCATGATTCGCACATAAACCATTTCAAACTTAATATTGTCATCACGCAAATATCACAAATTTCCACCAAAAGATATTGGTATCCCGTTACGAATTCCATGTGTATCGCAGACTCCCATAAATAGGCGACGGCATGTAATAGGGTCGTAACATCTAATAACCAAGTCTTGCCCTGAAAGAAATACCAGAGTAAACGCAAAGCTAATGCCGCATTCATCATAATTTATTCCCAAGATTATTATTAATAGAAACCAAAATGAAAATTCCAACATACAAAGTATCTTATTAGGCCATGGAATTTGCTTGTTACGTCCAGGGTTTTATGATTGGTTCGTAAAAGAGGGTATAGTTCAAGTAATTACTAAAAAAGAACGATTTAATGAAAATTACTGGGTATTTATAGAGCTTCCGAGACTATCTGAGGGTAAAAATTGCAGTGCTGTTGTGTAGGATATGAATAGGTTAAAATTTATTGACTTACCGTAATGGGCTGAGGTTTATTGAGATAATTATGACATCGTTATTGGCAACATTTTGGTTAAAATAGTTATAGATTTACTTTGTAATCTTTATATTATAAATATATATTGCTCAGTGCAATAGTCCGCAAAATGGTCGAGTTCAATTACATTCATGTACATAAAAAGTATTCAGAGTATTCAGATTTCAAATATTCAGCTTTGTGGTAAACACTATTCACAACATGCATCGTGGTTGCGTATATGCGATTTACAGTTTTATTAGCGCTGTGTAACCACCGGCCTGTATAAAACCGTGTATTTCACATTGATGAACTAGCGTTTAATCATCGTAATTTATCACGAACATCCCTAATTTAATTACTCTCCAAAACGAGTTTATAAACACTGAATCTATTCACTAAATTGTGCTAGTTTTGGAAGAGTAATTTACCGACTATTAAAACTCGTGGAGGCGACCTCGAAATGACTAGAGCACGAAGATTAATAAAATATTTCAGTTGACACAAAAATTAGGTCAAGAAAGCGGCGTAAGTCCCTGCTCCTTTAATACATTATTAAGGGTAAAGAACGAAATAATGAATTATGTTTTGGCGTAAAAATAAATCCAAGAAACGCTGCAGGTTGTCAGATCCATTTTATGATTGAATGAAGCTTGGTTTTAGAGTTATGTCGCCACGGAACGGGATTTGTATGACGATAAAGCAATAAATAGGAGTACTCATACCTATATCGAAGAATAGATACCTACCTATATTGTGCTTTGGTGTATATAATAAAAATGAATTTAATTTACAAATTAATCCAATCAAAAGATTGCATAATAGGAATAATTCATACTCGTATTATTGCGTTTAAATTTAATTGCACTTCAAGTTATTATTAGGTAAACAGGGTCAGCATTCAGTAAACGAGGTTTCAAAGGTGTTAATTATGTAATAAGCGGCTTTAATTTTGTTTATTCCGGAAGTTCCTGAAACTGTTGGAAATTTGTGGCAAAAAGTTCTGGAATTCTCTACCGTCCTTCCTATAGGGACTTCCGGAAAACTATAGCTGCCTCATTTATACTTCATCTTTACAACTACTGACCCTCTAATATTTATGACACCCCTGGAATAACCCATAAGTCTTGAAGGAATTTGGGCCCACATGTTCGCTAGGATAACTTGGTGGTGTTTTGTGACATACATATTTCTGTACCTATCCGTAACCATGCCCTTCTGCTCCGAAGGAGCTGACCAGGAAAATTATTGGGCTTATGAGACCTAAAATTATGAGATTTAACATATTATTATTATTTTATCAGTGTTACATACATTGAACTAGAACTAATTGAATAAGTAGGACTGTAAAGGGTTGTATTCACAAAAACATCAAGTTATTTTCAAGCTTGTCCTCGTTATTCTTGCACAAAAAATAACAAGTGAAATTTTAAAAATACTTTTTAAAAACAAGCTTTAATTATCATTACCATCTTGCATCATATAGTACTCGTCAAGACGAATCAAATGAGCCCAAACTCGATGGGGTTGCGTTGTTTAATGACAGAGTTCCTATAGCCACCTTCCAGCTCCATCATCAGATCAGCTCCATTTCATAATAATATTGCATTGTCATCCGATTTACACACGCATGCAAATTTTCAGCTCAATTGGAAACCGGGAAGTGGGTCAAATCAAACTTGCAAGATTTGATTACAGACAGACAGACAGACAGACAGACAGACAACAGACAGGTGAAAGTAATATAAAGCTTGTAAAAACAATATTACAGGACATTTTACACAGCGCTACCTAACCTCAAACTAAACAACCTAATGCTTGTGTTATGGTGGTTAGGATAACGGATATAATTACTTACATACTTTTCTTTTGTAAATACATACTTAAATCCACAATAAAGCCCACCTACAAGTTTATTATTCCATACTTTTTATGTCATACCAGTAGTAAAGTGCAGTCTCGTAGTTTACCTCGATCTAGCTCACTACTGTCCATGTTAAATTTCCCTAGGAGTAGGAGTACTCTAGAATAGTTCCTACCTCCTACGTGTTCCGACTTACAAGTATCTGGGACACTGCTACTGTTATTTGGTTCTGTTGGATGATTGTAAAGCTACATTCTGATGAAAGTGCGGTTATTTTGTACAGAATTTTTCTACGATTGAACTTTGGAGTGTATTTTATTGACACTTTTCTTAGGTGAGAGTGAGTAGACTACTGTACCTACCTACTGTAAATTACAATACATAAAAAAATTGTACGTACATAATAACAATTGTTCCCATTTTTCAAATAGAGGACACGGGAGCAACTTGTTTGGCAAGTTGATACAAGTTCTATCCATAAAAAGTAAGACTAAATTAAGAAAAATATATTTTGGCAGTATTGGGTACAAAAGAAGAAGGTGTCGGGTGCAAAATGCCTTCAATAACAAATCCAAACTTGCAACTTGCAAACTGAGAAAGAAAGAAAATATTCTAAGATGTGAAGATCATCCTTGATTCTGTTGCCACATAAAAATGGGTTAAAATTTTAGAAAGTAATTTTTTTAAATAAATGTCGTTCTAAGGGAAGGCCAGGTCAAAAGCACCAAGAACTGGCGAGCGTGCATGAAGAATGCGATCAAAGTTGACGAAGCGAAAGAGGTGTACGATCCTGAGATCGTAGTACCAAATGAAGGGAAATAGTCTCTGCCTACCCCAATGGGATCCAGGCGTGATTATGTGTAAGTACCTATGTAATTTTTTCGGATCAAAAAATTTAAATATACCTATAGATTTTAATTTAGTCGCATCTGAACACCTCCTTAGCAATATCACTCTAGTTTTAGCAGCTTTAAATAATAGAGTTGCCTTTGTCTCATGTCTCATTGGTTAAGAATGTGTCCTTTAGCTCAAGTATGGCAAATATTCGACCTTCTTGGCTTCAGTTCATTGCACGGAAAAATTCGACGGAGTAGAAGATCACACGAACTTAATAACGTGACTATGAAAGGGTGAATTACTACAAAGCACCAAATTCTATTGTTTCGTCTAAATAGTGTTTTGAATTAAGGATGAATTTCAGCATTTTGCTAACCAACAATAAGATATACCGTTTTTATTTTAAAGATTTCAATAACTACATTTGTAGGAATACCTAGACGAAACTTTTCACTCGAATATGGACATATATAGTTAACAAGTGAAATATAAAGAAACTAAAAAAATATATATTATTATTACCATCTAGCACCAAAGTAGGTACTCGTCAAGACGAATCAAATGAGCCCAAACTCATTTCATCTCTCAATGCATGCAAAATTTCAGCTCAATCGGAAGCCGGGAAGTGGATCCAATTTAACTTGCAAGATAAGATTACAGACAGACAGACAACAGACAGGTGAAAGTAAATAAAAGTTCGTTAAAACAGTTTTGGGTGCCGGTTTACTTTAAGAATAAAAGTAGTACTTTACAGTTTCTTTAAATAATGACATATGCATATTTCTACTTCAAATTCACACTGCGTGAGTGGTGAAAATCTTTAAGCGCGTGTATAAGATATTATTGTTGTTCACGTCTAAACTGAGCTTAAAATTTATGTGAATGTATCTCGAACCCTAGAAAATACGAGTACAGGAGGCTTAAGGTACATTCAGTGGATAAAACTGCCGAGCTTTCCTAAAAATATATGATAACCAATTATAATATTATGAAGTCTATTATATTCACGTGCAAGTCATTATTGATATCATCAACAGATCTCAATGTCGCGGTCCCCTTCGGATGGCACTAATAAATATGCTAATGCCGTCGTCCCATAAGGATTTTCTCGGATTTTCATTTTCCCTACACCGATGCGATGACGCGGGCGAGAAATAAAATGCCAAGTGCCAGGGCTGCCATAGCTGTATTTAAAAATTCCCATCTCCGTTTTCCCCATAATGATTGTAGAGGAGGTAGATCAATGGGTCTCATATATTGGATCATATTGTTTTTCGGCTTGCTGCCTTCTGAGATTTTTTCCTTATTTTGGTTCAAACCTTATCAACCTACACACAAAATATGCTTAGCTAGTAGCTAGGTAGCTTAGTTTCAAATTAGTTTTGGTCTACTCGTAGTTTTCACGAGTAGAGAATATAATCTCTATAATATTAGTAGTCTCATGAGTTGAAATTAGCAATTTTTTATTGTTATTTTTATATTTTTTTCTGACTTTTTTTTGTTTTCATATTTTGCTAATATTTATAATAACTTTATTAATGACACTTAGTACTTTTGCACTGTATTGCATCTTGGTCTGCAATATATAATATATTTAGGTACCTGAAATTGAAAGAAAAATATATTCAGGAAAGAAATTCAGCAGGCAGGCGTAACCTAAAACTCTGAAATAAGGATCTACCTGGGAACAACACTCGCCCGCATTTGCATCGTAAGTAATCTACAACTTTTTGGTTGCTATCCTTTGAAGAAACTGGAAACAAGATTGTATGGTACCTTAATATTAATAAGGAACAAAGTTTGGTATGAATAATGTACATAAATATTTATCAAACTTAATTCTGTTATACTATGGCTTTAATTTTTTTTAAATGCATTTAGTGTATATTATATACCAAATTTCAATCTATTTCGTCCTTGTCTGAAGCGGTAACAAGACGAAACTTTATACCTGATGATGATATTAACTATTGTACTAAATGATTGTGAATAGACTGGAATACCTACACATCTTATATGTTCCAATAACACGTAATACTACGTTATTAATAACCAGAAGGATGTGAAACAGACACTTCAACTAAAGACATTAACATGTGTAATTTGGTTGTGTTATAGTCTCTAATCTCCTAAGATATTGTACCCAAACGCCAATATTCCGTAGCGCAGCACCGTCTCACTGGTTTCTTGGAAAAGTGATAAATCCGCTCACAGGAGTATCATTAGAGCTCGCCAATTCTCGCCCACACACCCTGTGAAACGGAAAGAGGGCTCTCTGCCACTATACTACTGTTACGAGACTTCTATACTTAGCGAAGCAATTTGCGCTAAAACCGACGATAAGAGTGCACTCTCATAAAATTGTTAAAGCGATAGCATCTTACGGTTTTTTGATTCCACGTCATTATGCCTATTTAAGCGGTTTCCCTATCGGCTATGTTGAAATCCATTTACGATGTACGAAAAAAGGGATTTTGGAGGATCGCAAAAGAGAAGTGCCTATTAGATTATACAGTCCTGCCACTCCAGCATATGCTACTTACACGTACGTGTTACAGTGATGGCGTTTTAATGATATTTTTTATGATATCGTATTACCATAAACCGATGCATGTAGTACCTAATGGCACTGTTAACCCGCAGGTAAAAATCATTTTATAAATGATATTCTGTCTGATATTTACTCGTCGTTTAATCAGCGAGTTTACCTAGTAAATTGTAGCAATGGACACAACAATAATATGGAAATGGCCTTCGTTAATTTATAATATTGTTATTGTTGTGCTAATTAACTTTTGGGATGAATAAAACTTTATATTTCAACGTGAATGTTCATTTTTAATATTCTCACGAATTTCTCGTTTTAAAGCTGCTCAAAGGAAACCAGTCCTTTACAGAGCTTATATTATTTTATAAACTCAGTCTTTATTCGCACAAAGCTACATAATAATGTTGATCTAATGTATAATGTCTTTTGGGTTTAGGCCAATTTGTGTATGAGGTTGAAAGCAATGAACTCATAGATTAGAAACATTTTATAGTCTTAAATTCAAAGCTTTAATTTTCAATCTTAATGCATTTCATTCTAAAGTCATAATATATGCCTTTTACGATAGACTGTTAAACTCCAAACGATCACATACGCACATTGAGCCGCTTTAAATAAAATTAATATTTTTCTCTTTGAGAACGTTTCAAACATGAAAATGGCATATTTAACGTTTAGCGGAATTTAATATGTCATAAAACGTTATTTATATGGCTTTTACTGGAGCGTCGGAGATTTCATCGGTTCGGAGAACGACCGCCTTAGCTCGCTACTTACTAACGGGTTAATCTCCTTTATTCCTAATATTATATTTGGGGATAAGGAATACTCGAGTAAACAGCAACACTCCACGAATAACGATATACTTAATAACAATTCGATATAAAACGGTTATGGAGGCTTTAAATTTTATTGAATTTTTATCAGACACTTCAATGCAGCTCGAGTATCATCAGTTAAGGTAGAAATAATAAAATAACTTTGTATAAATAAAGGCAACTCGAAACGTAACAAAATTGAAAACGTTCTTGAAAACGTAACTGTTTCGTTATTAAAGTAAATATTTACCTAAAGGGTGGTGCGGTCGTGCTTTTATAGGCGATTCTCCCGCAGATTGCGTTGAAGCAAGACTTGGGATATTGTAATAAAATATTGAAATATTGCGACGCCGGTCTGTGGGTTAGACTTTAGACCGAAGATATTCGCGCTTAACGATTCAATTAAAATAAATATTCTACAACAATGGACCAATCTATATCTCAAACAATATTAAAAGAAATTGGAAAATATTAAAATTTATATTAAAACAGGTTCAAAACGTCGTTGTTGCAAAATCTGATTTAAGAATATAATAGAATAGACGATGATCTTATAGCATAAAATGGATAACATGGGTGATAAGAATATGTAGTTATTTATTGGAATATCTAACTCAAAAACATAGATATTATAGATACAAGTTGAGTAAACCAATAGTGTGACATTTTTCGCCCTCTAACATTTTGTCGTGGTAGGCCTCTATTGCAGAGTAGAAGAGCAACACCTTTGCATTTATTCATCCGACAAGCAGTAATGTGCAGACTTTACTGTTTTCCGCACTAAAGGACAATGTTACCAGGGAAAATACTGGGAATGACAACACTGGGTGGAATTGTGTCTGATAATATGGACAATTATCATGCATACATTGTGCAATTATCATGCACTCATTGTGCAATTATCATGCACACGTTGTCAGACATTGTCATAAGAAAAGACCAGAGTAGGCACAGAATCTTGTTCTCGTAGGCCAAAATAAACTTTCACTCATTAGCCAAAAGTAGGTATGTAAACATGCAAAGATTACTCTCTGCATAGTCACAATGTGCATTGTGATAAGAGAAGAAAGTATCTATACAATATAGGTACTTTATCTTTGTACCAAGGCTTCCGCGAGATCCATTTATCAAAGGAATCAAAGTAGAGATTACCTCGAGCGTGCACCACAAAATACTGCAGCCCACGCGATAGAAAATGTTTATATACCTACCTCTATAAAGGTTTGGGATTCAATAATAAACAATATGGAAATGTTTTTAATCTGTAGTTAATATATTCGTATCTAGTGGTTCCGCGCGCATAACATTCCATTGATATATTTACTTATTAGTAATCTGTGAAAAAACAATTTTTAATAATAAAGCTCTAAGCGAATATAACTTCTTACAAATTATTGTTTTTATTTTACAAAAATTTGTGAGAAATTCAATATATTAATTTGCAATACATTACAAATACTCTTTATTGAGGCCAAAATATACATTTTTTACAGTAAATTACTTATTAACAATTTGTTTACGTATGCATTTAATAACAGTTTTGAAACTTTTATCCTAATATTTCATAGCGGATCAGATGTGTAAGCTACCGCACAAGTCACTCATAAATCACTGATCGTCGACACACATTCCTAAACTTAATCCAAAGGGAGGGAATATATTTTACGTCAGTTGATTGTGTGAATCCCGAACTTGCGGCACTCTCTTCAAGAATAACACTCGAGTAAAGTTCAACCATTCTAAAATTGCAGTTCGTTCTCCGAGACAACAGGAACATTTTGTTTTGCTAGCAGATGCAATTATAAAATGGTTTGTCATCCATCAGAAATAGACTTTAGAGACCAGTCGACTGCGAAATAACTGAAAACAAATATATTCTGTTTTATCCATTTGAAGGATTATGCCGTACCTTTGAGGTTGTTATTACACGAGTGTTACTCAAGCTCATAGACGATAAGCTCACAAAGTGGTGCAAATCACGTCTATGAAGGGCTATGTTTGTTGCTCTTTTCTTTATTGTTTTTTTTTTTTCTCCCACTGGACAGAACCGTGTCCGACAAGCGGTCATTGTGACCGTGTTCCGGGTTCCGGCATGATGTTCAGTGAAGCCAGGGAGGGATTTATCCCGCCTTCTAGGTTTAGACTGCTACCATCTACGGCCGCATCGTCGCTTAAGATTAGGCGAGATCGTGGTCAAAGGCTAACCTATAATGAATAAAATAAAACCACGAAATGTTTCTCATAAAGAGCAGCGTTACATCTACGTTTTCGAAATGGGAATCGGTCCTATATGCTGTTTGAAATGCTTATTAGATATAAATGAGTACATAAACGATTTTTTATCTTAAAGTCGTTTTATTTTCATACTTTGATATTGCCATTCTAAGCACGTCATCGCCGTCGAGGTTCATTCCATGCCCCTTTACAACGTTAAGGTTTCGTATTTTTTATCACAATACTATAATATTCTCAGAAGTGCGAGTTTTCTCAAAGACTTTTCTAATCTTTTGTAAACTTATTTACATGAAAAATTCAGAAAAGAAATTATTCGCTAACAATATTTGACATTTAATACCTCTAGACTGCTAAACCGTTCGAAATGAAATATTCTTTGGGATTTGTGAGCTTAAAAAGATTTTTGTGTGCACGTCACAATCATTCTGTTGAAGGGGTTAGTGTTCATCGGGTGGAAATAACAAAGACGATAAAACTGTTCGCTCGGAAAAAGGATATTGAATGAGGTCAGACGCAGATATATTCGTATTCAAGGCAAATATCGAGGCGTGTTGGGGACAGCCGTTTGCGCAGTGTTTTTACAGTGCCGCCGATGCCCTGTCGTTACCCTACTGATATTGCCTCGACATCTCGGCTATTTTCGCGAGTTCCTTTTGTTTTTATCGGCGTCGGTATCGATTCCCGTCAGGCTGTCATGTTAATATCTTAGTTAAACAAAGCGTGAGTTTCCGGAGCAACGTAACGTGTAATACTATCTTCTGGTACGATGTTCTCTCGAGTTAATAACACTCTCGTTCGGTTTATGTTTTGCTCTATGAGAGTTGTTAAGATACTGTGGGCGGGTGTAGTGTTCTTTCTGAATAATATGAGTAGCATGTGTTTTGAATGTTATTTATGGGAACGTGGTAAGCTTAATAACTTTCAGTTTGATTTTAAAAGACGTCGTGAGTTTTATTATTTACTAGATTATGCTATCGGCTTTGCTCTTGTAGGGAAATCGTTTAGTAGCGGAGGTCTATGTCATACAACCTATCTATGATTTAGATTTCAACGCGATCCGTTCAGCAGTTAGGTCTCAGTGTTGCTAGATCAGTCAGATAAATATATCATTCACTATTTTATTTATTTAAAAGTTTTGTTAATTCCGACCTAAAACTACATAATATAGGTTTTCAAAACCCACCTTGTGATTTGAAGCAGTGTAATTAGGGTTATAAATAACCAGCCTTTCTAACAAAGCACCAAAAGCTTGTGCGCCTAACGCATATAGGTTTAATCAATAAATAACAATTTCGTACATTTATAATAATACTCAGAAATTACTTCAAAGACAACGACATGATTCCCACAATTCTGACTATTAATAAAACAGATGTTTGAAAAATTTCTTCAGTAGAAGGGCGTAATATTCTAACAAAACTTGCATCACTCTGTAAAATGGATCCTCTTAACGCTTTTCAGTGTACTTTTCTAAAGCTGATTCTTTGTGACGATTCCTTTAAAAACGATAACTAATGCGGCAAGAGCTTCCAATTGAGAACACCCTGTATTGTAAAGGCTCCTAATGACAGATTTTCTTTTTATAGCTTTTCGAACATTTTTACGGTTAACGTTGTCATAGCTTAACGATTTCTTTTGAGATTTTAATAAGTACTGATTTTTTAACAGAAAAAAAAAACAAAATACTCTTTAGTCTCAAACACTCCATGCAAAGCTGATTGCCTGGAAGAGATCCTCTTAGCGATAAGGCCGCCCATTGTAGACCTTAATATACTCGTAGTATAGTTTTAAGTATACCTATTTTTATGTTATAGAATAGAATAGAAAATACTTTATTGTGACAGCACAGTTATATACAACACACAGTTACAGTTATGTTATCTTTTGGTTGCAATTATATTGTATAGTTATTTGGATCATGACGTCACGGCGTGTTACTTTTCTAGAACATTTTATAGCAAGGCATGACTTAGTGCGTTGTCAATCAAAAACTAATAATATTTATATGTTAATATTATTATGACTCTCAAAATATGATGAAGTGGTCTCCACACACTACTTTTTGAGGAGATGAAAGCAACTTGGCGATCAGAAATTTTCGATACATTTTATATAATGCAAGCTACTACTAGCTGACCAACGAGAATGAAACCAATCATTAAGATAGAACTAATGATTGAATGTCACAGAGAACGAACGAAATTCAATTAGGTAGGTACCTATTATGTACCTATTATGTTTTACATTTCTATGTAACAATATTCAATATAGTAAACATGTCCATTGTGAATTGAGTCTATTCATATTAGCAATCAATTAATTAACAGCTAATTATTCCGCGTAAGTAGTTAAGCCCATAATGGAGTTATAACGATCAAAATAATTATAATTATAATAGAGCAAAGAGCCCTTTTACTTAATGACACGCCATTAGTGCGCATTTTTAATTAAAATTTTGCCGAGTTCCATATAAATGAGGTAGTTCTGATTTGCTCATTATTTTCTTGTCGTACGCAGTTGTGTGATGAGCTTTTTGAATTGTTGAAAGCTTTGGTAGACAAAAAAGTTTAGAGATAAATAACTCTTGACAAACACTACAATACAAAATTGTATACTTAATTAGTATCGACTGTGAGTTAAACGTCGCACGAGATTTGAGTACTACAGATTTAAAAAAATCGGTCATTGGTCATAGAATTAAAACAGTGTTACGATTAGCCTTATCAATAATAGCAAGTGTAAGAAATTGTCAACATCAGAATAGCTGTGAAAGCTCATTTCAACATGTCGTGCCTAAAGCAAAATTTGGTCAGCAAAGTAGAAAATCAAATGACAATCAGCCAGGTCTCATTGGCATGTGGAAGATGTTCGATGCTATACACAAACTACAAGCATTTGCTAGAGCATTTATACTGGAGGCACGGCACAGAAAGCGCCTGGTGCAAGACATGTGGCTTGAAACAGTGGCGGTACGCGCCACACGTATGCCACGTCCTACCTATAAATGACGATATTCTAGAATCAAACGAGTTCTTCGAGAGAGAAAGTGACTATTGCTTTTGCGGGAAGTTTGTGGAGGAGTCGGCTATGATCGGATGCGATGGTCCACATTGCAATTTTCAGTGGTATCACTTCAAATGCGTTGGTATTGACTCGCCGCCCGATGGTGATTGGTTGTGCCCGGAGTGTGTTAAAATGAAGACTTTAGATAAGGTTCGTTTTTATTTAGTTGTATCATTTTACTGAAATTACGTACTGAATATTCATTAACTTTTTTTTTCAGAAAGACGTCATCGAGATTAAAACGAACGGAGTTAGATGAAAACAATTAAAGTATAATACCGACAACTGATAGGCGAGATGGGGCGATGATATCCGGAGGGTCGCTGGGAGCGGTTGGAGGAGAAAGACGGAGGACCGAGTTGAGTGGCGTGCCATGGGGGAGGCCTATGTCCAGCAGTGGACGAACGTAGGCTAGTGATGATGTATTAAACTATACCGTCGATTGTTGTATAAGCAGTGCCGCTGTAGTATTATCCGATTTTTCCTCAATAAAGGCACATCCCACAAATAAAAACTGAATATTAATCTAAGTTTTAAGTAGTGTTAATATGGAATAGTTATTAAGAGTTATGAAATAGTTGTAAAGGCCTGTTCAAATGCAGGCGGTACCTAGCAAATATCGCTCAGATTTGAACATACCTTTAAATATTATGTGTTTCTATGACGTACTCGTATGAGATATAATCTGTAGTAAATAGAAAGATTAAAGAATTTGAACTTCCAACATTTTTTTTATTTATTATCCTAGAAGCTTGTGAAGCTACGAATTAATATATAATAATAATACGTCATGAAGTCAGTAAGCAATACCATTGGAATGGCAGCAGACTAAACCTTAACTTTGATTTATGTCACCTAGATGGGCAGAAGGCGTCCACAGAGCATCTTTATCTTGAGTAGTGGTTTCACTAAACATCGTAGGTGCCTGAACATATGTAGTATATTATTATGAACACATACATAGTCGGAACTTTTTTTTATTTATTTAGTGCGGCTGTGGTATCACTGCGCCCATGATTGGCTTATTGTGATCAGTTCTGAACATAGTCGTAAAGCTCACTCGACGACAACGGTTTTGTCCAGTAGCTGGTAACAGATAACTAGTCAAGGCCGAAGCCTACCAGTATAAAAAGACCTGAGAAGACAGCCTGTAATGTCAATACTACGATTATCCAGTATACAAGCGGTCTGTGATTTCAATACACGACCGTGATGCCACGTTAACGAGCGATATACACCTGAATGCAAGTCAAAAGCGCTTTCATTGGATAAGTACGATGCAATATCTTTCATTACGCTCCACTAATAGCGTCACAGATGATTATTATGTAGATACATAGGTATTTTTGTGTTTATTTTAATTATTTACAAAATTATTCTATCTTTTAATTTGAAGATTTTGAAATAATTTTAATGAAGCTACCGGGTTACGACTAGATTTGTTCTCAGTCTTTGAATTTATTGCCATCTTAAATGATATGTTGTGTCTTTTAGTAAATCGCGTGCACTTTAAAATCAGGATGTCTTTGGACACATATCTCTATGAAAAGTGAAATATCTAAATATTTGAAAAGGAAAGTGACTGATTGACTTATTGATTTATCAACGCCAGTCCAAACCGCCCAAAGATTGGGTTGAAATGAGGAACACACATAGGTTTTATGATGTAGAGCTCCGCTAAGAAATGATTTTGCAAGGAAGGTAAAGCCACGAACATAAGCTAGACTAGATTGTTTTTGTTAATTTCTTGTCATCAATAAATATACAAAGTGTAGTTAATGAACTTAGATAATAGCTTCCTCTAAAAGAACTATGTAACAAACTTGAAGTTGTAACAAGTTTCGTGAGTTTCAAACTTGGTTATTAAATTACAGGTGCAGTGTGCGTTTTATCAGCCACTCGACCGTATCTAAAATAAATTTTAGAGATGTTCATTTTCATATTTTTGTATGCAAATAAATTAAACTAGTGCAACGTTCGGTTAATGTTAAGGATATATAATTTACTGTTAGCTTAGTACAAACTAAAACGTAGAAGTGAAATACCACCAAAAAGTATAAAAAAATTAGTTAGATACCTATATTCACAAAAAAATCTCCACCTTCAATAAATATTTCTATCATAATAAAAATAGGTGAACTTTCCGATAGAAAAACAGCTTCTTCCTAAAGATATGTGGTGAATTAATACACTCCATAAAATCGCGGCATACTTTCAACCCTCACGGTTTCTCTCGTGCCTTCACCCTCGGAGTGAATAAACGGCTATTGCCAAATAGGGCCTCGACCTCGCCCATTACTTTTGGGGGAAGTGCACCAATCTGTGCTCGAGGAAATACAATGACTGACACTGATGTACAACGTGGGTATTTTGAAGTTCTGTTGGCCTGCTACAAAATATTGCGCTGAAACTTTTGCGTGAAAGATGTATGGTATTTTCAGAGGCCTTCGTGCGTTGCTGGAATTTGTTTTGACTGCTCAAATACTTTCTAAGTATATTATTACTTTTCTAGGGCTTAACACGATTACGTAATATTTTGCATTAGGACCTCTGTTCACTGTAAACTGTAGCTCTATTTGTGGAAATCCAAACACCTACACAGGCCAATTCTTTTTTTACTGGCTTAAGAGATAGTATTAGTAAGAATTGGTTTAAATTAAATTAAAGGGAGTCTTTGCGTAAAAAAATATGACAAGGAATAATATTCCTCATTCGTAGGATAGCACTTTGTAAATTAACCAATCGAAAAGAATCCTGGGGCCTATTTTTAAATATTTTTTCCTATAATATTACGTGTTTAAGGGTAAATAAAAATCCTAAATCCTAATATTATTTGTATATTATGTGAAAGCTATTTTTAGCAGCGGTTGAATATAAAAACGGTTACAATAAGCCAAGGATCCTGAGAATGAAAATATTGTGTTGGGTCCAAAAGTAAACAAATATTAAATTTTGCCAATAATAAAATCTTTGTGATATTTATTTTTTGCGAAAATGTCAAACGAATGTGATATGTTTTCGTTCAATTTCGATATGCTAATATCGTCAGGTAGGTCTGTCAGAGTCGCAACAGCCTCCCGAGACACCGGCTGTCCTTGTCAAACAGATCATACGAGATTTGACACTATAGAATCTAGAGCGTTAAAGCAGTATTATACATTTATTGAAGGCAATATGAAATGACTTCTTTTATAAATCTTCTAAACATATAAAAGGAAAGAGTGACTGACTGACTGATCTATCAACGCACAGCCTAAACTGTTGAACCGATTGGGTTGAAATTTGGAATACAGACAGGTATAAGACGAAGACTTCTGCTAAAAAAGGATTTGGCCACGCGGGCAAAGCCGCGAGCATAAGCTAGTCATACTATATAGCCACTCGCACCATACGATGTACTGTATGATGCGGGTGCCTGTAGATGGATAGATAACTCTTTATTGCACACAAAAATAACAAACAGAACAGTTAAAATTTAATACATTTGATTTAAAAAGTGTTACAATGGCTCATGTGTGGCTGTATAAGAGATTGGTCACCTTAAAATTATTTAGTAATTTTTATACTTGAAAGATAGTATGACTCGAATAAGATATGGGGTCAAGACGCGTTCAACTCTCCTTTAATATTTTTTCTCTTTTTACAACTAATAAAATTGAAGCTTTAAGCTTAAATGTATTGTAGATATATATATTGTAGAGACACTTTATGGAAGCTGCTTTAGAATAATTCCATTAACACTTGATCCTCGTCACCACAATCTCGACAAGAAGTTTAAATCACAGCGTTCCGTAATGCAGATATCACTTAACCCATAAGATGGGAGACATTAAACAATTAAACAACAACCATAGCTTACAGAGTTTAGCTTTTAAACTGCACTGCGCAAAAAGAGAACCGTCTTGACGAATTAGGGAATGAACTTTCAGATTTTGATGTCATCACTAAATATTATGAAAATGTTAATGGGTCAGGCGTAGAGAGCCTGAAGATTAGCCACAACAGCGCATTTTTTTAATGCAATCAAATTTTTTTAACTAAACTCCGTACACCATTAATAATTTGTTATAAGTTGTTTAAGAATTTGATACTGCTACGTAGAGAGTACCTAATGCAAGTGTAAATCTGTAAATTAGCACACACTACCTCCATTTCTAATATTTTTCTCTTTTTGTACAACCTCTAGTCGTCCATCCCAGGCGCACTCGGCAATCTACGGATGTCCACATAAATATTCTATATTTTCACGTCATTTGCTTTCGGGTCTAAAGTGGCATTTCTGTAGCGTTGTGCTAAATGGGTTGGATATCCTCCAAATATGCCATCTAGATAAGCTACGAGTCCTTTTACTGTTATTATTGGGTTGCTCTATTAGCTGAAGTTTTGGTTCTCGTTGAGACATCTCAAGCTTTATTGTTGTACGTGCAAAGCTATATGAAGCTTGAAGCCATCAAGTAGAGATAAATCTTTCTTAAATTGTCAGCTAAAAAAAATGTCAGCTTAATAAATTAAGTAAATATTATTATCAAATTCTAACATTTAAATCTTAACATTGTATTAACATTTATTATATAGCTCCATAATTTTTTTTAACGAGCTCTATGATGAATGCTGTGTTGTAAATGTACGTGTATGTCTTCATTGTTATCTTCTAAATATATAAAAGGAAAGAGTGCCTGATTGACTGATCTATCAACGCACAGCCCAAACTACTGGACGGATTCGGTTGAAATTTGGAATACAGATAGGTTTTATGACGTAGACCTCCGCTAAGAAAGGAATTAGGCATGCGGCAAAGCCGCAAGCATAAGCTTGTACATAATAAGTATAAGAACACGCCTATGTTTAAAATCTTAATTAGTGGTGTGTATATATGCATCAGGTTGTACTTACTGAATAAAAAAATCCAACTAGCTGTGCTCTTTAGTGGTATCGACTGAAAATATTATCTATAAGATAATAATATGATTTTCCTTAGTTACAATTTACAGGCAAAGGGGCGCCTGAAGATAGACAATGTCTTCTAAAGCGATGCCGTGACGATCACGGCCCTGGCTTGAAAGGAATGAATCAGTTTGGTTAAAAACTTTTCCCAGCAGTGGAATGCTTAGCCTAAATATAACTCTTTTTATGTTTTGTATTTTTTTTTTTTTTTTTTTTATGTGATGAAGTAGAAGACGAGCAAGACGCTCTCCTGATGTTAAGAGATAACGGCTGCCCATAATCAGTACAGTGTTACCTAGGATTTCACAATTATGTAAAATTCTAGGAGCACTGCACCAACGCTTCTTACTCAAGAGTCATAAGATGTTAAGACTCTTTAGCCCAAGCTTTTTTTCTTTTTTGTATGATAATATAAAGGACATCTAATATGATTTAAAATAATAAGACGGTGTTTTTCCAAAAATAGACTGTATCTGAAATGTTGCTGTTTTTTTTAGAAAATTGTGTCCAATATCTACCCACTTAATACTTACCTGCCAGACATTTTATTGTAGAAAATATCAAATTGAAAATAATTTCTTCTCTATTTGTATACTAGTCGTGCCCAACAGTTTTACCCGTTAAAATTAGAGTGAATCGTTTTATTCCAGGGTCTAAGCTAAGCTACTAAATTTTTGCTCAATCAGGTCAACCGTTTAGGTGTGAAGGGATAGCGTACACAAACACACATCACACATCCATACTTTCGGATTTGTAATCTTAGTTTTGTAGGATTTTAGGATATTTTAATCTTAGTTGTTTACGAATAATAATGTTATTTTTGCCACTAAATAAACAAGTTAAACATAAATCTAATTACTTAAGTAATTTTGTTATTGTTTACTTTTATTTTAATAACAGGAAAATATTCCAGTATTTTGTTTGCTGTGTGTATCTGGCAGGCAAGGTTTCAAAAGCTTAATGTTCGCCAGGTTTTCTTGGTGCATTTTTAAAGCGGCCTCGAGGCATTGCTAGGATGCATAAATTTCCTACCAGGTAAATGGCGTCTTTTGTAATATTAAGAAAATACATGTACATTTTCTTAAGGTGTGTTATAATGTATAGTAAGAGGTCAAAGAAGCTGAAATCTTACTTTTCTATGTTATGAAACTATTATACTCTGATAGAAATATCGTGATACCTACTTTGTTTTTTACCGAACTCCTCCGAAATTGCTTGACAGTACTCGTTGATTCTAAAATATATAAAAAAAAATAATTGTTTACTCGTAGATAGGTATATTAGGTTTTGTTACCAAGTTTCAGTAAACTATGCCCCATATAACAAGTGTTGTGGCGCTATTTTTAAATTTTCATGAAGAAAGAAAATGCTAACTTCTTAGAGCTACTTTTGCTGATTGTAGTTTTGGTTCACCAACATATACAAACAATGATTGCTGGATTGCGCCCATTTGTAACGTATTCAGCCAGAAAAACAAAACAAACAGGTAACATAAATAAAACGGCAAATAAATAACATACAAAGAAATCGTCTTTTCCTATTACATTTCCTTCCTTTACAGATGAACGGCTTTCTAGAGTAGTATCTACAATCTACCCTACACTACACTACTTTGGTGGTAGGTTATTTAATGAGATTAGATTGGCTGTCGCAGGATAATTGTAAAAGAACCGGTGTAGTTAGTTCTGGTAGGTAGGTACAGGGAATATAAATTTACGAGCGAACTTAGGTAAGTCGCTAATAAGTCGTGCCGATCTGTACGTGCAAGTTTAAAGTTGCTCAGCGAGCTATGGAGCGGGCTGTGCTCGGCGTCCCTCTAAAGGATCGCATCAGAAATGAGGTGATTCGGCAGAGAACCATAGTTACCGACATATCCGAAAGAATTAGCAAGCTGAAGTGGCAATGGGCTGGTCACATTTGCCGCAGAACCGATAACCGATGGGGTAGGCGTGTTCTAGAGTGGAGACCGCGTCTTGGCAAATGAAGTGTAGGGCGTCCTTGGGCAAGATAGGGGGACGATATCCGGAAGGTCGATCCCGAGGAAGAAGAGGGACCGAGTTGAGCAGCGTGCCATGGGGGAGGCCTATGTCCAGCTGTGGACAAACGTGGGCTGATGATGACTCGTCACATGCTATTGAATTGTTGAAATGAACACGTTTGCAACCACCAAGAAGTCTTCGATCATACAATCGAGAGTCACGTTGTGGGGTCAGCGTGATATAACGCTTACGAAGGGTGTAGGTACGTTGGGGCTCTAGTTATCACAACCTTTGGGCGCATTTGTCACAACCATTCTACTTCCTTATTATTCCATGGTCGGGAGTGTCCGAAATATACCTAAAGTTACTTTATCTAATTAAAAGTTAAGCTCGTTTCGTAGATAACACCCCGCAAACGATGATTTATTAACAAATATGCCTACTCGGTAACCTTATATTGGGAAGGACTTTGTGAATTTACATGTCTGATTACCTAGTTCGGAGATAATAAAGATAGTCGTTTGTTTTATTAGAAACACCCTTTTTACTGCTGTATAAGCTAGTAACAGTAAATATAATGATAGGAATAAACAGAAGATGTACCTACTAGAACAAGTGAAAATTAAAAACTTTTCAAAAACAAGCTTTTATTATTAATTACCATCTAGCACCAAAGTACTCGTCAAGACGAATCAAATGAGCTCAAACTCGATGGGGTTGCGTCGTTTAATTACAAAGTTCTTATTGCCACCTTTCTGCTCCATTATCAGATCAGCTCCATGTCATAATAATATTGCACTGTCATCCGATTTATACATGCATGCCAAATTTCAGCTCAATCAGAAATCGGAAAGTGGATCAAATTAAACTTCCAAGATTGATTACAGACAGACAGACAACAGACAGGTGAAAGTAAATAAAATAATAAGTGCTAGCTCCTAGGTAGAGCTGGGATTGCGTTGTGAAATTAAGAAAATATTATGTACCTATTAAAAACAGTAGAAGAAAAATTGTGTTAATAGCGACAATTAATGGTTTCAAAGACGATTTAAATGCATTATAATGGTTTACTGGCAGAAATCATAATATAGAAGTTGGTTCCATAATGGTGGTTCAAACCCATCGATTGTAAGAAATTGTAACTGAAATAAATAATTTTTCATTTTCATTTTCATAATAAGAAACTTAATTCAACCATACAAAAGGCGCAAACAGGCACTTTTCAGCGTCCACTAATATTCATACTCATATAGCTGATACACTGAGCATTGGATCGTTTGGAATTGTAACTGGGTATAGAGAGACGTAGTGGGCACACGCTAAACTAGACCATCCTAGGATGTAATAATACCAATCATAATAGTTCACTCATCAGTTATAACTTATACTCATTAAGTGGCAGGAACGTTTTATACGGCGAAGAGGTGCACTTTAACTTTTTTTTTTATGTGATGAAGTAGAAGACGAGCAAGACGCTCTCCTGATGTTAAGAGATAACGGCTGCCCATAATCAGTACAGTGTTACCTAGGATTTCACAATTATGTGCAACTCTAGGAGCACTGCACCAACGCTTCTTACTCAAGAGTCATGAGATGTTAAGACTCTTTAGCCCAGTAATTTCACTAGCTATAGTGCCCTCCTACCGGAGCACAGTGATGTTTGCACATCACTGCTCAGGCGGTAGAATAACTGGCACTGTTGGGGTACCCACCTAGACGACCTCCTGCAAAGGAAGTCTATCCCCGGTAACTATCTGTAAAAGCTTTAAAGTTTATAGTGTGAAGCTATAATGGTGGGGATGTACTCAGTGATGCGTATCGCGCCATCACAACCGTACTATCGACTCAGAAACGAAGCCTCGCAAGTGAGGACACCCATGTATAGCGAGTTGGGATACTTGCCGTGTATTGCCAGTTTTTAACGTGGATAGATTATGTGGAGTAATGTTCCTCTTAGCGCTTTAATTCTAGGCTGTCTCCGCAGTGACACAACTGACGTAGATGATAACCATAATTACCATAATGACTGTGTGGTTTTGGTCTTCTTGGATATGCTTTCTTTGACCTGGATTACTCCGATGACGATATTATACCATTTAACACACTAGCAGACCTCTAAAATATTATGGTAGACACACGTTACGAAAAATGGACATAGATACGAAATAGAACAAAAGCAATCAAAACACAACGTATTAAGCTACTTTTTCGACTATACTCGTATATATAGTAGAGGACAAGCAACGCTTGGTTTTTATACAGATTGAGGCATTCACGGCATCTATCACATATACATGTTTGGGAAACCCGATCCAATTTAGCTACCGAATCCCATGACTGTCCCACGGGGTACGCAGCTTTATTCATGGAAAGAATTTTTAACGGTGAAAGGAGAATTCGATTTTATCGTAAATAGGCCCGCAGTATACGCAGATATAGGCTCAAGTCTCTGAGGGATGCAAAGTGTAGCGTTGAGCCGATGGGACGCGCGTTGGCCTGTGATCTAGGTACGATTTAGGATCATCGCATACAACGCGTAGCGTATGCTTATGCGTACACCGTCTGTGCGCTCCCGTGTTTCGGAAGGCACGCAAAACTGTGGGCCCCGGCTGTTACCTTTAAGATACGTAGGGGGCTGTCGTCACGTCATTTTGCAGATCTTGTAATCTTGGCGACCTAAGACTACGACGCGACGAACTCGGACATACAGATTAGCTACACAACCTAAAATAATTATCAATACGATTTTATTCTACTTTTCTCTCGAAGCAGGAGAAATTTTGTAATCATACTCTAACACATAGGGACTACTTTCTTTTCCTAAGTAACAGTAGTCGGTAGTATACACAAGCAACAAAAAGCTTTAAAGCCAGTTACGCTTACAAAAGGAATTCGCTACGAATAATGTCATGAGAATCTAACTTAAAAATAAAACCAAAATTATTGAGGTAAATTAATTTATTCAATTAGAACGCAACGGAGAACTTTTGCAAGTCAATTTTAGAATTATTTAGTTCCATATTAGGACTGTACCATATGATAAAAGGGTTCCGGTATTACATTATCGGAATTCCTCACTAAGACTCGGCATGATACGTTCATGGCTGCTCGTCAACGGTTCGGGGTCACAAAATGTTGGACGAGGGAGGGCTTCGTGTTCGTCCTCGGCTCCGATGGATCACGACACCGTGTATGCAGCAAGGCGGATCTCGAGGCTATATCCGTGAAGGACAAGCCGAAACCCGCTGCACCTGCGGCGAGAGTGGCAGTGGCCCCGACAGCTGTGAAGTCTAAGCGCGTTCTGAAGAAGTAAACCTCAGCCAACGTAAATCGTTGTGCTGATTTACCGTGTTATTACTTTTAGAATAAGTACCTTTTATGGTTTTTCTTAGACTTCTATAGTTTTGTGGACAGGTAATTCTTTGATCCTATTTCAGATTGGGCTTATTAATCTTGGCAGGGTAGACGCAACTTGTTTCTAGCTATATTTATTAATCATTATTTTCTTTTATATTTTTGTTTTTGTCGGTATGTTTTATTCACAGTTGACAGCTAAAATGTCTGAAAATTGAACGTCACTTGACACTGACATTGAGTGTTGCTTTGTCTTATTTTAAATACTTACAACTAAATCGGTGTCACACGTACAGAGCATTTGCCAAAAATACATTAACCAAATGTAATATTATATAAAAAAAATTCTAGTTACAAAACCATTTATTGTATTTTAAGTTTTAATGTACTTATTTGTTTTTTTTTTTTTTTTTTTTTCCTATGTACATATTTAGGGGCTGCGCAGACGACAGACTATCCATGACGCACTTTTTAGTCTGTGAAAATAGAACCTATGCAATTATATGCAGTAACGCACACGACGCGCAAAAAGTCCGGCACACAAATAATCCGTGAAATTCGGGCAGACCGGATCGCGCCGCGTCGCGCCGCTCCGCGCAAAAAGTGTGTGAAAAAAATAGAACGTTTGCTTCAACGCGCGCTAACGCAGACGGCACACATTTTAGTCTGCAATCTGCATTTGCTAGTGGTGGACGTAACGCTTCTTTCTTCTTCTTTTTCTGTACTTCATGTACAAAATAATACTTCGCGATCTCTGCACGATTTCCATAGCGTCTACGTCCAGCCCTGGATTTACACTAGGGGCATTCGGGGCGAGTGCCCAGGGCGGCAAATTTTCAGGGGGCGGCAAATTTACTGAGGGCGGCAAATTTCGAAACGAGAAAAAAATATTCAATCCATAAACATCCGATGTTGAATTAAAATTTGTATTCTCAATCACGCTGGTTATTATTATAATTTTTTTTTGCGCTCATAATAAGAAGTCTGGAATACTGGCCACACAAACTCAAGATTTTTGCTCCAAACGAGCTATCCGTCCACTTTTCGTAGCAAGACTTTTCTCGGCATTTGCAGCTAGTTGCTCGCCTTCTTTTTTTTATTTTTGGCACTCAAAACGAACTACGTACTCACTTTTTGCAGTCAGATATACAAAATTTTCTTGGTGCTCGCAGCTAGCTTCTCGCGCTTTGAATAATATTTTTTTTTTTATTTTAACACTCGGAGCAAACTATGCATCCATTGTTTATTTAGTCACAAAAACAAAATTTTCTCGGTGCTCACAGCGATTTTGGCACTCAGGGTGAAGTATGCGCCCACTGTTGTGTAGTCAAATATACAAAATTTTCTCGCTCGCAGCAAGCTGCTCGCAGTCTTTTTAGTCAACATAATATGTCTATATATATATATATATATATGCCTGTCGTAGACAGATAGATAGGTAGATAAAACACTTTATTGAAACATTGAAAAATAAACTTAAACATAAAAACTCGGTATTATAATCTATGTGTCACAATTCACAATCAGCGGTCTTATTGTAGTTAGCATTATAAAATTTCTCAATTATAATTTCTCTTTTTCAAAGCAAGCTATACACACAGCTTTCGTAGTTAGATGTATATTTTTTTTTATAAATATTCATAATTACGTATAATATGAAAGAACTCGACAACAAATTTCTTAGCAAAATGTCTAGCCGATGAACGTTTATAAATAATATTTCGGCGGAGGGGGGCGGCATTTTCTCACTGCCCAGGGCGGCATTTTGGCTAAATCCGGGCCTGTCTACGTCCCTACAGCTCTGCCGACAGAATGATCGAAGATGTGCGTCGTCTGCGTTGAGTCTGTGAAAAATCCGCAACAGACTTTTTGCGCGCCATGCAGACTTTTTGTACGCCGCAGACTCGATCGTACAAAAAGTGTGCCGTCTGCGCAGTCCCTTAAGATTATAATATTACAATTTGCCCAATCAGTAACATCTATCCCTAGTATTGTTACCAAATTCTTACAAAAGTCTATTCATTTGTATTATCTATCTTAGTGTGTTGTTTTATGTTGTGTTCATAATGCTCATTACATAAAAACACTTGGTGGGTGGCCTTACGCAACTAACAGCCACACTCTTAATTTTTACCAGATTATTATATACTCTATTATATTTCTGCATAACATTATATTTAATATAAATATTTTTATAGGTTTATATTATATATATATATATATATATATATATATATATATATATATATATATATATATATATATATATATATATATATATATATATATATATATATATATATATATATATATATATATATATATATATATATATATATATATATACCTAGTCAGGTCATAAGTATTGTCACACAGTAAAAACTTTTCTTTTAGAATGCTGGCCACAAAAAAGTTTATTGAATTCGAATTTCGAATTGTTCATGAAAATAAAAATGTATACTTTTTAGAATTTTACTCATTTTTAAATATGGAGTGGACGCTTAAAGAAGACCGTGTTGCAGTTATTGCGTTGCATCGTTGCGGTTACGCGCCAATTCAAATTTTTGACATACTGAAAAATTTTAATATAACCAAAAGATTCGTTTATCGTACCATCAAACGATACAATGAAGACTCTAGTGTAGATGACAGGTCAAGAAGTGGTCGCCCTCGGTCTGTTAGGACTCCAGCAGTGATAAAAGCTGTGAAGGCGCGAATTCAAAGAAATCCCAAACGTAAGCAGAAACTGTTGGCCCTTCAGATGGGGTTAAGCAGAACCACGGTGAAAAGGGTGTTAAATGAAGACTTAGGGCTTCGGGCATATCGAAGAAAAACAGGACATCGTTTAAATGCTCGTCTAATGGACCTGAGACTGAAGAGATGCCGCGCTTTGTTGAAGCGGTACGCGAGAAAAAAATATCGAGAAATTCTTTTTTCGGATGAAAAAATTTTTACCGTAGAAGAGAGCTACAACAAACAAAATGATAAGGTGTACGCACACAGTAGTGAAGAAGCGAGCAACCGTATTCCGCGTGTCCAACGAGGTCATTTTCCATCCTCGCTCATGGTATGGTTGGGAGTTTCTTATTGGGGCTTAACAGAGGTACATTTTTGTGAGAAAGGTGTAAAAACGAATGCAGTTGTGTATCAAAATACAGTCCTGACGAACCTTGTGGAACCTGTTTCTCATACCATGTTCAATAACAGGCACTGGGTATTCCAACAAGATTCGGCGCCAGCTCATAGAGCGAAGAGCACACAAGACTGGCTGGCGGCGCGTGAAATCGACTTCATCCGGCACGAAGACTGGCCCTCCTCCAGTCCAGATTTGAGTCCGTTAGATTACAAGATATGGCAACACTTGGAGGAAGAGGCGTGCTCAAAGCCTCATCCCAATTTGGAGTCACTCAAGACATCCTTGATTAAGGCAGCAGCCGATATTGACATGGACCTCGTTCGTGCTGCGATAGACGACTGGCCGCGCAGATTGAAGGCCTGTATTCAAAATCACGGAGGTCATTTTGAATAAACTTTATTGTCATAAGAATCTATGTTTTGTTAAGTTCATTTTGGTATAATAAATGGTTACATAATAAATAAACTTGTTCCAATAATTTTATATTAAACATGTGACAGAATTTATGACCTGACTAGGTATATATATATATATATATATATATATATATATATATATATATATATATATATATATATATATATATATATTATTAATATTTAATTGTGTTACTTATATTATTATAAAATATTATGAATAATTTGTGTGTTATTAACTCTGATAATGATGATGACTCTAATTTTGTGTCATGTTCATCGTCAAGCGTTGACAGCTCTGACAATAGCTTTGTGAGTCTCCCTTCGCTTTCAGACTCTTTAGAGTCAATATTGAGCGGCAGTTCCAAAAACTTTAATGTCCTCCACTTCAATGCTCAGAGTATTCCGGCTCATTTTACAGATATGCTAGCGTCTTTTGATAATAATAATATTCATGCCATCTTAGTTTCGGAGTCCTGGCTCAAACCTTGTCTTGCTAATGCTTCTTACATGCTCCCTGGTTTTCATCTTATACGAAATGACCGCACTGGAAGTGGCGGTGGTGGAGTAGCCATATATCTCCGTTCTCACATCCCGTTCTCCATAGTGAGTATATCGGCACAGCCGCCTCCTCCTAGTGCGGGTGAACATCTTTTTATTGAAATTGTCATTTCACATACCAAAATTCTTCTTGGTGTCTATTACTGTCCTTCTTTACGCATAAATTTCTTCTCTTCTTTCGAAAATCTTCTCGAATCATACTGTCCTTCTTATGACCATACTATTATTATGGGCGATTTCAATACATGCCTTCTAAAACAGGACTCCTGATCTAAAATATTTCAATCTATCGCAACGGCGAATAATCTATCTATTCTTCCTCTCAATGCGACGCATAATTTTCCCAATTCTACACCTTCCCTACTAGACTTAATTCTAGTTTCGTCTCCTGGCTTCGTCAGAGACCATGGCCAATGTGCAGCAGATGCTTTTTCTTACCACGATCTTATATATATTGCATACAAAATCCGCCCGCCTAAATTCAAGCCTACCATCCTTCTGCAACGTAGTTTTGGTGGTATCGACATGGAAGCTTTGAACAAAGACGCGAGGGATTAACTGGTCTGGGATATTCGACTCAGAATCCGTCGACAAACAAATTGAGTTTTTAATTCTACCTTAATCGACTTATATGACAAACATGCCCCCATAAGACCGATCAAAATTAAGCACTTGCCAGCTCCGTGGATTAATAAAGAGATCCGCTGTCTGATGAATAAAAAATTGTAGCTAAAACGAGATACAAACTTCGACCAACCGACGAAAATAAAGGGAAGTATTCCGAGCGTCGTAATAAATGCAATAAGGTGTGTAGGGATGCGCAACGCCGGCACATTCACGACTCGGTAAAAAACGATGATCCAGCCAAAGTTTGGAAATTTCTAAGGTCACTGGGAATCGGGAAATCACGGCAAGATAACTTGCCTAAGGATATAGATGTAGACCTCCTAAATAAACACTTTTCTTCTTCTTGCAACTTCGATGGCCCAGTGAAGGCTGCAACAATCTCCCAACTATCTTCTACACCTATTCCTGACCATTCTTCTTTTATCTTTAAACAATTTTCTGAGAGTGATGTTAAGAAAAGTATCCATTCCATCTCTTCTAATGCTATGGGTAGTGATAGCATCAGTCGCAAGATGATATTTCTCATACTTGATGAACTTTTACCCGTCATCTGCTACATTCTCAATCATTCAATAACTAAAGGTACATTTCCATCAATATGGAAGGAAGCCCAGATCACCCCTCTTCCTAAGAAATCCAGTCCAGCCTCATTAGCTGATTTTAGACCTATTTCTATTCTTCCTTTCCTCTCTAAAGTTCTCGAACGTCTTGTACACCAACAACTCAACTCCTTTCTCATTCAAAATTCCCTCTTAAATCCCTTTCAGTCTGGCTTCCGTCGTGGTCACAGTACCGTTACAGCATTGGTCAAAATTACCGATGATCTGCGCTTTGGTATGGCTACCGGACAATTAACTGTGCTATCACTACTCGATTTTAGTAACGCCTTCAATAACGTGGATTTTGATATCCTTCTCAGTGTCCTCCGTTCTCTTAACATCTCTTCTTCAGCTAGTGAATGGTTTCGCAGTTACCTGTTTGGACGTAGGCAGCGCGTGCGCATTGATGATAAGTTCTCGTCATGGTGCAATACGACAGCCGGTGTCCCACAGGGCGGCGTTCTTTCTCCTCTTCTTTTCGCTATTTTTATTAATTCAATCTCTCAACAACTATCTTCTTCCTACCACCTTTATGCAGACGACCTACAAATTTACACGCAGGCTCCAGTCGATGAAATAGATACGGCCATAAGGACTACCAATAGCGATCTACAACGGATTCTTGACTGGAGTAAATCCTATGGACTTAATGTAAACCCTTATAAAACTCAAACGATTGTTATTGGTAGTTCTAGGATGATTTCGAAACTTGACTGGTTCCGTCTGCCTCAAGTGATTTTCGACGGCACTATCATTCCCTTTAGTAAATCGGTCAAAAATCTTGATTGCCATCTATCTTGGGAAACTCAAGTAACCGAAGTGAGTAGAAAGATCTATGCAACTGCGGGTTCTTTACGAAGACTGCGCAATTTCCTGCCGATCACCACCAAAACTGCTCTTGCACAATCTCTTCTTTTGCCTATACTAGATTATGCAGCTATCTGGACTTAACCCAAGAACAGTTAAACAAACTTGAAAGACTGCAAAATTTCTGTATCCGGTTCATATTTGGCTTGCGCAAATATGATCACATTTCCGAGTACCGCAGTAAGCTGAAATGGTTACCCATCAGATTTCGCCGGAATACCCACATTCTCTCTCTTCTCCATAATATTCTTTTTAGCCCCTCTACTCCTCCATATCTTAAGGAACGCTTTAAGTTTGTATCAAATACCCATTCGCTATATCTTCGATCTACAAATAATTTTCTTCTTATGACTACGACCCCCACTATTTCTTCGAAATTCACTCAAATGGCATTTACTGATTATGCTGTTCATCTGTGGAACGCCCTCCCAGTCCCCATTAGATGCTCAAAAACTCTTCAAAGTTTTAAAACGCAACTTAATAATTACTATCTCTCACAAAGTTAGATATTCCTTGTCTGTTTAGTATAATATGTATTATAATATTATGTATTTTATTTATTTATGTATATTTAAAAATCATATTATTATGTATTTAATATAATGTATGTATTTATGTATAGTATATTAATTAATTTATGTATATGTATGTTTATAAATTCAACTTATCCTATACTATATATCACCCTACTCTTTCAATCAACCTCTCCATGCAAAGTTGGTTGCCTGGAAGAGATCGCTTTAAGCGATAAGGTCGCCCATTGTGGACCAGTGTTCTAAATTTTAGTTTTAATTAGTTTTAAACGCTGTATACATAATATTATTTTTAAGCAAATTCTTGGTCACAATAAAGAGTATTTGTATTGTATTGTATTGTAAAATCGAGAAAGACTGTCATAGATATAATAAAAGAGGTTATGAAATGACAATAAGATAATGTGGTTTTATTAAAATAAAATATTTTGTTTGTAACAATCCCTACTTCAAGCTCAAATCAGAAATGTTGGTGTATACCAAGTGAATACCTTTAATTAACGTATAAGTATCGAAATTTAGCGAGGCAACCTGGTTACCATCTTAGGTACGTGACACCTGACAGTGGTTTGGAACACTTGAATTTTCCAGTGTCTGTAATTATATAATGTAGTCTGCAATCTGCACGTAACCAGGCTAGAGATCTGGATTATAATGTAGATTAAATTTATAGCTGAAATAAAATCATTTCGCACTATAAAAAAAACATGTTTGCAAAATATCTTTATAAATAGCCCAATTAACTAGGCCGAGGAAAATGCCTTTGTTTATCTTCCGAATTATCCCGACAGATGTTTTAGCAGCGAAAGCGGAAATTTTTCAGTAAGTGATTCCCTTAAGAGTGATTGTACACCAGGTTACCATTCTAGAATATTTTAAACATAAATAGAGTAATACGAATGCAAACTGTTTCCGCTCTGGTCGAGAAGAAAATCAACTGGCGAAATAGAGGCTATTCCGCGCAATGATGCGAAAGTGACTGATAAGTTGCGAATATTCCTCAAACGAAAATGTTTCCTTATATTTTTCGGGGTTCCGCGTAAAATATATTTTTGCTTTATTGGGGCGGACTGTTTGGCAAATATTTAGGGTTCGTGTATTATTATTATTGTTGTCAAGACATATTGCGGGTGGCGTTAACTAATTATGTACCGGATATCCTACAAAAAATACAAAACTGCACAATTACTGCAGGTGCTTATTCAAAGAAACTATACTTATAGTAAAATACAGATATTGGTTAGATAGGATATATCTTTGATTGTTTTAAGTAGGTTTGATAGGGATAAAAAAAAATCATTTACTTTGTAATGAAGATCTGATAGTTTCACTCATAATGTTCACCTTTATTACGAGTATTCATCAAATTAAGCTACTGTCAAAGTAAACTCCAAGTACAGTCGAACTATTCTCCTCGAAATCAGCTACATAGCTTCTTAGCATAACAAAGTCAGTACTCGGCATCCATACTCGTATAGCTACTTAACATAAACTCTGTCCGATTAACATTTGGTATAGGCACCAGAACACAAGTTGCTGTTAGACTATGTATCGACTACCCGCCCCGGTCAAAGTTCGCGCGCTCATCGCTCCACGCTATATAAGTTGGTCCAAACGTTGTGTAACTTTAATTAGAATTCCTGGTACATGCCCGAGTCTCATTTGACAAATGAGTCTATCTACCATCGGCTGAAATGGATTGGTAGCTACAGTTAGGTTTCAATACCTTTTAGGGCAATCATTTTGCGCAAACAAATATGATGTATTAACAGATGCTTAGTATACCTACTCGTATTTTAGCTAAAAATAAATGCCTACTTATATTTTGACAATTTCAGCACCTTTTTTAGACCAGATATAGTAGGCAACTTGAATAAATTGCGAAAACTTGGAGACTTGGACTTACAATCTGCGGTTTTCTTAGGGGCTGCGCAGACGACAGACTATCCATGACGCACTTTTTAGTCTGTGAAAATAGAACCTATGCAATTATATGCAGTAACGCACAAGACGCGCAAAAAGTCCGGCACACAAATAATCCGTGTAATTCGGGCAGACCGGATCGCGCCGCGTCGCGCCGCTCCGCACAAAAAGTGTGTGAAAAAAATAGAACGTTTGCTTCAACGCGCGCTAACGCAGACGGCACACACTTTAGTCTGCAATCTGCATTTGCTAGTGGTGGACGTAACGCTTCTTTCTTCTTCTTTTTCTGTACTTCATGTACAAAATAATACTTCGCGATCTCTGCACGATTTCCATAGCGTCTACGTCCAGCCCTGGATTTACACTAGGGGCATTCGGGGCGAGTGCCCAGGGCGGCAAATTTTCAGGGGGCGGCAAATTTACTGAGGGCGGCAAATTTCGAAACGAGAAAAAAATATTCAATCCATAAACATCCGATGTTGAATTAAAATTTGTATTCTCAATCACGCTGGTTATTATTATAATTTTTTTTGCGCTCATAATAAGAAGTCTGGAATACTGGCCACACAAACTCAATATTTTTGCTCCAAACGAGCTATCCGTCCACTTTTCGTAGCAAGACTTTTCTCGGCATTTGCAGCTAGTTGCTCGCCTTCTTTTTTTTATTTTTGGCACTCAAAACGAACTACGCACTCACTTTTTGCAGTCAGATATACAAAATTTTCTTGGTGCTCGCAGCTAGCTTCTCGCGCTTTGAATAATATTTTTTTTTATTTTAACACTCGGAGCAAACTATGCATCCATTGTTTATATAGTCACAAAAACAAAATTTTCTCGGTGCTCACAGCGATTTTGGCACTCAGGGTGAAGTATGCGCCCACTGTTGTGTAGTCAAATATACAAAATTTTCTCGCTCGCAGCAAGCTGCTCGCAGTCTTTTTAGTCAACATAATATTATAATTTTCTTGCCACTCCAAGCGAGTCTTACGCACACCTGTCGTAGACAGATAGATAGGTAGATAAAACACTTTATTGAAACATTGAAAAATAAACTTAAACATAAAAACCCGGTATTATAATCTATGTGTCACAATTCACAATCAGCGGTCTTATTGTAGTTAGCCTTATAAAATTTCTCAATTATAATTTCTCTTTTTCAAAGCAAGCTATACACACAGCTTACGTAGTTAAATGTATATTTTTTTTTTATAAATATTCATAATTACGTATAATATGAAAGAACTCGACAACAAATTTCTTAGCAAAATGTCTAGCCGATGAGCGTTTATAAATAATATTTCGGCGGAGGGGGGCGGCATTTTCTCACTGCCCAGGGCGGCATTTTGGCTAAATCCGGGCCTGTCTACGTCCCTACAGCTCTGCCGACAGAATGATCGAAGATGTGCGTCGTGTGCGTTGAGTCTGTGAAAAATCCGCAACAGACTTTTTGCGCGCCATGCAGACTTTTTGTACGCCGCAGACTCGATCGTACAAAAAGTGTGCCGTCTGCGCAGTCCCTTATACTAGGAGATGTTTCTGACATAAGTGACGTTAAACTAAAGGCAATCTGATTCAGAATAATCTATAGAACGTTCCAAATTCAATTGCATCTCCAGTCTCCAGTAATCACAACATCCAAAGTCTACCGAACTAAAACTAACCCCTCGGTATTTAATGAGAAAATAATGTTCGTCCAATAAGGGAAAAGTAATGAGCGCGGACAAATGGACCATGAATCTTGGTGTCATTGTCTTCAGAACTTTCTCGATGGATTTGTAATGAACGAAGCTTTGTGGAGCCATCGGTTCTTGTAACTGAATATATTCAGTGTAATCTGCCCTAGGTTACTTGTGTAAGGTACTTACTGGAATATCTCTAGACATTCCAACTGCCAAGATACCACTTTTTTTAAGATTAAATTATTAAAGATTTTTTTAAAACATATATTCTAATATATAAAATTCTCGTGTCACAGTTTTCGTTGCCATACTCCTCCGAAACGGCTTGACCGATTTTGATGAAATTTTTTGTGCTTATCCGGTATCTATGAGAATCGGCCAACATCTATTTTTCATCCCCCTAAATTTTAGGGGTAGTCCACCCCTAAATTTTTTTTTATTTATATGGCAAAAAAAAGTTTGCTGGGTCAGCTAGTAGTTAAATAAATATGCATATAATTTAATTAAATTTATAATTGAATTCACAGGAGGTTAATATAATTATATCACAAGTATAATTATAATATAAGCGTAACATAAATCATTAACACAGTTTCATCTAAATTTATATTTTAATAAATTCGAATATACAAATGTTGTTTAATTTTATGCAATAAATCACTGCCAAATATGTTTTTAAATACTTAATAATAAGTTTATATTACAATAAATAACATTTTATTAATTTAAGAGTTATCCTTTGCTCTTTTCATCGGAACGCACTTTCCTTTAACCTTAGTAAAGCCTGGGGGACAGTGCCGAGGAGAGCGCGGGCCGCGATGTGGCAATACTATGTCCTGCAGGTTAGATATGCCCTTTCTGTACGTCTCCGGGTTGAGTAAGTTATTCAGAGGTGACAATACCAATGGTGTCTCTGAAAAAGAAGAGATTGTGAGTCGGGATCCTTCGGAGCGGAAGGTCTGGGTGGTTATTGCCGATTAAGTCTAATATCTCAGTGTGGCAAAGATTTTCGCCTGGATGCTACCGTGTTTCGGAAGGCACGTAAAACTGTGGGTCCCGGCTGTTTCCTATAAGATATGTAGGAGGCAGTCGTTAGGTCATGTTGCAGGTCTTGTAGGAATCTTGGCGACCTGAAACTGCAACATATAGTTTGGCCACACGACCTATAATTTGTGATTTGACTCTGACAGTGTAAGTAGGGTAACCTGTTCTGTTGGAGTATAAACCACAATAAAAAAAAACCTGAGTACATAATTCAAATAGTAATGTCTAAAATTGTATGGATATGTGTTTCACCTCTTCACGCCTAAATCATAAAAAAATATAGCAGCGAACAAAGGCATACCCGATTGCTTGCACACACTAAATCTCAAACTCTCTCGGTATCTTCAAGGCACGAGTGAATTGGTAACTTTCTAGGAATCGTAAGTCAACCATCGATTATTACGATCCATCGTCGACCGCATTTTCACTTTCCATCAGGTGGAATGTGGTCAAATGTAGGCCTATTTAGTATAAAAAAAATCTATCATTCAAGGACGCACCGCGTTGCCGCGCTGTTTTCCTTGCAAATTGTCATGAGAAAAAATGCTCCGAGCGATGATTAATTTTTTATTTTAATAAACACCGTCCGTCGGCCGTTTGCTATAAACCTTTCTATGATTCAAAATTTACAATGCCTTAATGGTTTAGAACCTCAAGACAAATACCGCGGGGAACAACGGTACGTTTATCGTTGAATCAATAGTGTGATTCTGAAACATAGCTTAGGAGCTACCTTCAGAAAATCCTATTGCACCATACCACTTTCAGATGGCAACGGATCTAGGATTCTGTCAGTATTGTTTCTTTGGATGACATTCAATTTTCATGATACACACATTGCATTTTTGTTATATGTCGCATCTTACCAAAATCTCTCAAAGGTTTTAGAAAATTCGATGAGCGCTATGTCCCTAAGAACTCAAAACGATATGTCCCTAAGAACTCAAAACCTCAAACGCCAAAATTAAAGTTAAAGTAGAAACTGTCGTCATAATAATTATAATACAAAAAAAAAATTATATTCACCTGAATTTTGAGGCTCGTATCGAGAATATTCATGTATGGATTCACAGAAAACTATAACACTTAAACTCATAATAATAAGAGCACGAATCATGATGAAAAATTATCGGAATTAGTTTTTTAAAAAAATAAATCACGTGCGTTACGAATGTCGCGAAATAAAATATCGATTGATTGAAAGAAACTAGCAAGCTACATCTTTTATAATATTCTATTAAACTATTATTTAGATGATTTGAAGAAAAAACAGACGTAAAAGACTTGATTAGGGTTTTTAAAATTACTTCAAAAGTTTAAAAAATATATAAATAATTTAAGAATAAAAATATAATTACGAGTATCATAGTTAGCAGACTCTATGATTCGCAATCGAAAATAGAGTCAAGCGAAATTGAATGTACTTAGTTTATATTTTTAACTAGTGAACCCGCACGCACTTGGTAGTGCCTAAAAGAAAATGATCAGTGTTGCTCTACTATATTCATCATCATCTTCCTGCCCTTATCCTATATACGGTCGGCACAACACGTATTCCGCTGTTCTACTACTCGTATATTATTTATGATATATACATACATATAAACCTTCCGTCTATCCATTCCGTGCCTATTATAGAAACCGCATCAAAATCCGTTGCGTTTAAAGATTATACCACTACACAGAGACGGATCCACTACATAGCCAGACAGCCAGACGTGATGCACTTTGTTTTACACTATGTAATGATTTCGGGCGTTATATCTAGTAGGCACAAAAAGACTGACTACTGCAATGTTTTCTAACTATAACACTTATGAATAATATTATAATGTAGTTGACCTTCTGAATTCAATAACTGAGTTTAAACGAACTCACATAAACACAATCATAAGATTTATTACTTAATATTACGCTTTATGCAAGTAATAATTTGAAATTGATTATTATTTAGCAGGTGTAAAAAGTTGTAGTTATTCTGAAGGACGTGCATCTATCCTTCAATTTGTTTTTTTCTTTTCAGCTAATTTCATGCAAATTGGTTGAGTAATAATATACCTCAATGGTGATTAATTACCTCATATTATACTTATTGTGTACATTGCAATCTTAATACAAAAAATATCTTAACATGTGGAATAAACAGAACTAGAATTAAGGAGTTTTATTCGAATATGCTATTAATAGTAAAAACAAAAACCGTCTCGTCTTTAAAAATGTAGTATGGCTAATTTTGACTGTCCTAAAATTTTTCTCTATACTTCGCGAATAAACGATGTGGGTGAACATACCTACTTAAGAAAGTCCAAAAAAAGATCCAACGAGTTGTAAATCTTTCCTCTTTCCATGAAGTTGGTTAAGAAAGAAGAGGAAACATCCAAACTTTTGCATATTACCTATATATTATTAGTTAGAGAAAGTTGTGTTTGTTAGCATGCTACATCATTACTAAGATTGCTAACAATAAATGGAATAAATAGACGCTGACAAATGGGATTACTGAGTATTAACGATTTATCTTAATCCGGTGAGTGACAAGGATAAAAGATCGGCGCAACCTAACTAAACACTGATTTTTTGGGATATCGGATGGGTAAATAAAATCGTGACCCTTAAAATAGATATACTTTACGATATACTCGAAGTTCGAGCTTCGAAGTTATGTAAATTTTACAACGTACCTACATTCAAACTCAAAATTCATTTATTCAAATAGGCTACAATGAAGCACTTTTGCAAGTCAATATCATTATGTCTTATATACTAGCTGCGCCCAGCGATTTTACTCACTGTACTGTAGCCTATGCGCTATTCCAGGGTCTAAGTTATCTCTATACCAAATTTCAGCTCTATCGGTACACCTGTTTGGGCGTTAAAGGGTAACAAATAGCATCCAATACATCCATACATTCTTACAAACTTTTACGATTGTAATAACGGATCACGTTTAAAATATAGGATATTTTTTTATTATTTTAGTCACTGACACTCAAATCGGTCCTCCAGGAGAGCGGTTACCGACGCCTATAGGCGTTTGATTTTTTAATGTTACTTTGTTTTACGGATAGGTTAAAATATAGGTACTCAGCTAAAATAAAAATAGAATTGCGATCCCAAGTCCACTTGGGATCGCAACTCACATAACTTCGAAGCTCGAACTTCGAGTATATCGTAAAGTACATATATCTATTTAATAGAATTATGATGAATGTTTTGCTCCAGCAAAACATTAATCTTAATTCTATTTTAAATGCTTTCTCTTACAATATATGTGCACAATTAATTGAGGAAATGAATAATGTATGACCCTTCCCATAAATAGAGAAAGGAGTGGGCCTTTTATTACGGCTCTTTTGTCAATACAAGGAAGGAAATGACAATTTAAATCAAAACCAAAGGAAGTCGTTTTATGCTTTTCTAACCTTACAGAAACAAAATATACAATGTGGGTACAAGCCAATGAGGCACATTCAGGCCGTATTTTGATGCGAAATTTTGTTAATATTAAATTCCACTCGCTATACTGGTGGTAGGCTTCGGCCGTGGCTAGTTACCGCCCACTGGACAAAACCGTATCGCCAGCGGTCATTGTGACCGTGTTCCGGCATGATGTTCAGTGAACCCAGGGAGTGATTAATCCCGCCTTCTAGGTATAGTCTGCTGCCATCTACGGCCACATCGTCGCTTAACATCACGCGAGGTCGAGGAATTTGAGGCTGAACTATATGAATGTATATCCTAAAGGCTGGTAGATAATAGCTGCCTGGGCCGCACTGTTCTTAAATAACATTAGTAGGTTTTATAATGCTATCCCATTCTACAAGCGGACGATGCGACTCCATACGACCTGATTGTTGTGTGCCACTGCCACAGTTCATATAAAATGTACGTAAGTAATGTAGGAACATTTTTGTTATACGAAGCGCTGCGGCCCGTGCGACTGACTGTAGTCTGCGCCATCCCTAAGTCAGGTAAAATATTATTTAGCGCCAAGCTATTTTACATATATATCTTCTTCTAATCTTTGAAATATATAAAAGAAAAGAGTGACTGATTGACTGACTGATCTATGAACGCACAGCCCAAATCGGATCGGAAGAACGGATTGTTTTGAAATTTGGAAAACACATTGGTGTTATGACGTAGATCTCCGCTAAGAAAAGATTTGTCCACGCGGACAAAACAGCGAGCATAAGCTAGTGTAAAATATAATTCGTCCTCTCGTCTGTTGTCAAGTGTATACGAGCAAAAAGACATACCTGCCTTAATTACCTCATTAAGAAGAAGTAAATGTGATAAGATTTAAATCCTCTTCAAAGATAGGTAATCCCGTCATTAATTACATGTATTTAATATCAACACAATCGTAAACCCCATCTAAAACTGAATTCTCATTAACCTTGTTTATGAACCGGTGGTAAACAACATCAAAGCCTCTCAGAGGCTCCAGGAGTTTTGTATGCCTTCAGCTGTAAACTACACCTCGTTATTAAACTACTCGGATAAACCTAAATCAACTAAAAACTTAAATTGCTATATGCTGCCTTTATTAACTGCTAGTTGCGCCTCGTAGTTTTACCTGCTAATGGCATTTTCATTTCATTTTTTACCTGCTAAAGGTTAAAAATGCGTTTTGTGGTTTTTGGGGTTGAACTTTTGAAGATCATAGAAAAAAAAATCAAATAGACTGGAATACTGTTTTTTTTTTATCCTGAGATAGAAAATATTAAGTCGTTAAAGCCCTGTAATTGAAATATTTATTGCTTGTCAAAAAAGTCTTGAAACAAAACTAATGTTCCAAATTATTTTTTACTCGTAGAGCAACATAATAATATTATCGATTCATAAACATGTTAAAATATTGTAAAGTTTGTAACAAAATTACCTTTAGCACTTAATCCTTTCATTCAGAATCATAATATCACTTAGTACTTTCCATGGAAGATAATAATAATCTGCCATTTAATTGGTTTTCACATAATATTATGTAAATTCATAAAAATAATTCAAAACTAATTTCAAAACATTTTATCATATGACATTGACGTTCATTGATGGTTGCCATTTGAAGTTGACATATGCAAAACATGGTGCCAAGTGTCAACAAAAAACCATAAAGAAATTATTGATTTTATCGGTTTTTTTATCATTTTTGATGATTCGAGCGTGTGTAAGGGAACTTATTTAAAAAGTTAACTATTTAGTGTGACCAGGTAATAAACTTTATGACATTTTAGTAGATGATTAGGAAAATGGAAGTAATTACTGTTTTGGTATATTTCCTAATTAGATTCAATTTCACGTTGATATTCGGAGGGAAATGTCCTCCAAAATAAACGTTGACTTCGTATCAGCTCTTCGAAGGTGGGGTCATTCGTTGTAGGTCAATTTCTCTCAGGGTGTCTTCGGGTTTCTGCTGTTTTGATATACAGAGTGTTTTGATTGTTGGACTTAATAATATTTGGCTTTAGGAAACTCAGTTTTTCTCATATTTGGTGAATTCTGACATCTCGTTTTTTTATACTTTTGGTAGAATTTTTATTCGATGGTAATGCTGGTCACACTGACCGCGGCCATTCTTGGTTTTTCTTTTTTGTGAGAGAGGTTGGAAGGCGTCCCTCGAGAAAAAATTGGAATAGCGGCGTGGAGGCAGGCCTTCGGGCCTTGCCTCGCGCCACACTTGCAGAGAGTCGTGCCCGGGAGCCTCTCCTCCATTTGTATTGGACTTATTTCAAGTTTATACCGAAATATTTCATTGGCCTGGAAGTCGAGCAGCCGCGGTGTCGCGTCGTTCCACCTCCCATTTATGAAAATAACACCCACGCTGGAAACGTGAGTGTTTACCCTACGCTGGAAATATGTTTACCCTACGCTGGAAATATTTTTACCCTACGCTGGAAACGTGGTTTTTTTACCCTACGTGTGAACCATTGCTTGCCCTACGCGTGAACGTGGTTATTTGCTCTACGCGGAACGTGGTGGTTTGCCCTACGCGTGGAACGGTGTTTGTACTACGCTGGTTTTTTTTACGGACCTGTTTGACTACAGCGTTTTTCTGGACGGTGTTTTTGCCCCGGTTTTATAGACGGTGCTTTTTGCCACCGGTTTATCTACAGTGTCTACCTACGCTGGTTTAGTAACGGCGTTCAACTACAGTGTT
Source organism: Hemithea aestivaria (assembly GCA_947507615.1). Classification (NCBI taxonomy): domain Eukaryota; kingdom Metazoa; phylum Arthropoda; class Insecta; order Lepidoptera; family Geometridae; genus Hemithea; species Hemithea aestivaria. Next base: position 6,524,657 of record OX382332.1, on the reverse strand, counting down.
TAACTATGGCGCTTTAGATGCCCTTTATATCGGCGGTGCCATAGGCCCCTTATTTTACTTAACTACAAAACTTATCGAGACTCATATGTATGCACGGTGTTGTAAGTCACCAGTGTTTGTAAACTGCCAGTTATACTATTATTTTTAGATAACTTATTGTGACGACCAGTGTTCCTGGTCTATTTTGTGGCTATGTTTATGTAACGTTGTAACTACTCTATTGATATTTAGTTTTTGTAAGGGCCGCTAGCCGCCCAAGATTTTAATAACTTTAACTCTTGTGATTACTAGAGATAATCGAACTTAGATTATAACCTAAAGGACTAAGAAGCTAATATTTGGCAGATAATATACATTTTATTAGAAAACTTTTGTTTGAATTCATGGAACACCTTTGTTGGCGGAGCGAGTGTCTGGCGCCCTTCTTTATATAAATTCTTGACACTTTCTCTCCCCAAGCCTCGGTAACTCAACCCACGGAAACCCGACCCTCTCATGCTCTAACCTTTAAACAGGAGTCGGCCGGCACCTAACTACTCAGGCGTGAAAGCTGACAGACCACCACTGGTCCGAGGCGGACACGTCTGATGAGTTACAAGTTTATGTAACTTCAAAGATAATTAAAAAATAAATGAAAACATTTAAATTATGTAGTTCAAGAAAATTAAATAAATCAGGAGAAAAAATGCCGTAAAGTATTATAACTGTACCAATTTTCAAATCTACACGATTTTCCGCTGATTGCCTATATTCGGCCTAATTTGATAGTACTACATACAATGTATTCATTTTAATTTTATTACACGGGGGTGCGTTAGTTAAACGGAGTAAAAAAATCAAAGTAAAAGTCGGTTTATGGATCAGTTAGTCATGCTTTCATTTTGCTAGTATATGTACGAGTATGAGTGAATTGTCACAACTTTCATGAGTAAACACACAGGTGTGAACGTGGCTTATTGCTGATTAGTGTGGTTTTTAGTCTTGTTCCAAAGTTTACTTTATAATATTAAGTTTTCAAATACCGCAGCATACAGGTTCGCGTTCAGAAATTACGCGAACCTGTATTCGCGTAATTTCTGAAAGCAGTGTTGACGAGTGATGTCTACCAGGAAAATGGAAGGATGTATGAACGACTGGATGTCAGGATGTCTGGCTGTATGTTTGTTACTCTTTCACACCTAAATGGGTGGACCGATTGAGCTGAAATTTGGTATGGAGATAGCTTAGAACCTAGAATAACACATAGGCTGCAGTACAGCGGGTAAAACCGCTAGGCGCAGCTAGTAATATATAAACGGTCCAATGTGAAACCTTCTTCTTTTTGTTTCGTTGGTCAAAAATAAAATTTTGCAGACTGATTAGACTGTAAAATGAAACAGTCTAGACAATACTTAAAAAAAAATCAAAAGTTGTATAGTTATTTAATACAAAAACAATCAATTAATAAACATAAATATTTAAGTAGCTATAGTTATTTATTAAACTTTTAAACACCTTCCAATTACTCATTCAACACTCAGATAATCGATTATTGAACAAGTTTCAATATTAAAGTAATCGTTTTAATTATTCTTGTAATTGGTTTCTCAGTTCTTTGAAACTTATTTCTTCAAACACTAAAGAAATAAGTGCTTAAAAACTCATTAGGGCTACCTACTTTTTTGGTACAGTCACGCTGTAAAACACTTTTCAGCGAGTAAGCTAAGGTTTCTTCGCTTATTATATTTTACTTTGTGTTATTATGAACTTACTTTATTTCGCGGTTCTTTTTGCAAGATTAGAACAGCGCAAAAGCTTTTGAGCAGTATAGTATAGTACCTACTACGAAATTACTTGTTTAGGCGCTCTCGTATTATGTACTCGAGTGCTTTTATTTAGGAAGTTAAACATATTACTTTCACGCTTAAAACTTGATATAGCTGCAATTTTGTCCAGCAAAAGTAAAGATGAAACCAATGAGTTTTTATAACGAAACATTTAAAAAGTGTATACTACTTAATATTACTCCTTGGTAAAGTTTTCTTAGTATACCCGTAGTACTGTTATTGTGCTACTTATTTTTTTAAATTTATTTTATTTGTGTAGTTGACAGTTAATATAGTTTTAAGTCCAAATCATTTCAGGAGTCAAGACTAAACTAAGCCTACCAAATTATTGCCGTGTTCAAATCTGTGGATGACTTACTCGTATTACGTAGAGATCTAATTTGTACGATAAAATCTTACCAATTAAATTTCGTAAGGTTTTATCGAAGATGAGAAGACTAAGAAATTAAAAAAGCATAAATTTGTATTGGTGTATGTATATTTGGTGCCTTTTCACGCAAAAACAGATAAACTGATTGAGTATGTTTAATACCTAGAATGACACTTAAGTCATATTTTATACCACGGTTCCCACAGGTCCTGGACTTACGCGGCTGAATCCGGAAAACACCAAGCTGGTTCATAAAGGAATAATAAAGCACAGAATGATATTTCGTGTAAAACACATTCATAAAACAAACTAAACAAGCCTTAAAATTCTGGGAAAAGTCAGAGGCATAACCATGCACGGAAACCGCAGAGTTTCCACAGAAATCCCTCGTGTAGAATGACTTTAAGATCATGTGAGAATCGATTCGCAGAACCGGTCAAAGGAGACCCACATTGCATTACTAAGAAATGTGTCTTGGTATGAAAGGTCTTTGATAAAATTCTTATTTCGGTGATTCTTATAGCGGAATTAAACCAGCGATAAAAATGTAAGTCCTTTTATGTGTTTTTATAAAGACATTGACGAAATAATATTATATTATGTACATTGTAAAGTTATAATAATTATCATAATGTATGTTTTGTTTTATTGCGGTACCTATAAAGTGTCCAACTGAATAATTTTTTAGCAAGCTCAATTTAATGTTTAATCAATTTAATAAAAGTAAAATCAGACGTCCTTCAATAAAAATAAAATAAAAAAACCTTTCTTTTATTATTATTGAAGCCGGTTATAGTTAAGCGTTCATTATTTCTGTTACTCGCTTATGGAACATATTAATTTTCATCATTAAGTTCGTTTCATTCGATCTTGATTCTAAATCTGTGGTATTTCCACTGAAAATATAAAAGGCTCTTTTCTTATGCAGCGTGGCATCACAAGACGAATGCACATTTTTACTGCAGTTGCAACTTCGATGTCGCACGCAGGCATACTGCTTTTTTATACTTTTTTTAGCACACCACCGTATATGAGGATTCTCTTGAAATATTGCTCGGCTGTTACCCGTTTTATTATTTAGTTACTGTTGCTCACGGCTTAGTCAGATTTTCCGCCGCCTGATTTTCAGAGAACTCGCAAAATGAAAATCAAACATTCAAATCCACTGCGACCAATTTTGACGTGTCTGAGTATTCAACTTTATACACTCGTGAAATATATTGTATAGGATGGTACCTATTCCAAACATATAGAAAAGTTGTCTCTTATAACTGTTGTACTACCATAAGGTACATTATAGACGTCTTTAGGAACGACCTGAATTTTAAAAATGGTCTAGTTAGGTACTAAGCTAACGAAGGTTAAGAATCAAGGTTAAAAATCATCAAAGTTAAAAATCAAAGTACACAATGATAATTTTGCACATCGTAAAATTTTATTACACAGATAGGTTTTATGACATTCACCGCCAAGAAATCATTTATCAGAAGCTAAAGCCTTATCAGATAATACCTGTCTAGGGTCTTTAAGTCATGTGAGACGCATTTTACACGTACTTAGTGGCAACCGGAAAACTAATTATTATTCATTTATCATTGTAACAAACAATTGTTTCGAATACGCAATAAAATCTCATAAGTTTTCGCAAAGTTCCAAGTAAGATGTTTGTAGCATTTAATTCTTATGTCGTAATCGATACGTTGTTCAACCCGACAAAAAGAGAGAAGGGACGCCAGTTGCAGAACCCCCGGATAATCCCGCCATTGCTACGGGACCGGGAAATAAAATAGTTCAGGAGATGTAGCCGATATATTTATGGATTCTCTGAAACTGGCCTATGTATTTATCATCATCATTAACCTTTATTCGTCTACTGCTAGACATAGAGATCCCCTAAAGCACGCCATTTCACTAGGCTACTCCCTTTCTTCTTCACTTACTCCCAGCGTCCCATGTAATGTGCATAAACTGCCTTGAAACATTTTATTGACATGTTGTACTGGTTTGAATTTGCATTTGTTTCTTTTATTTTACGGTATTTTAAACCAATATTTGATGTCTCTACATTGGTATAAAAATTATAAGCAGCATTATAAAAAACAAGAGTTATCCTGGTAACGTCGCCATTTTTCTATTTGGTGCAAATATCAGTGAAGCCATTTCTTGTTATTGGATAACCTCTCCTATACACATTTATTAATCTGTTTTGAGGCGGTCTATCTCTATGATTAGGCCAGATTTTTATATAATGATTTAGTTCTGTATTTTCTGATAACTGTAAGAGCCCAAAATTGCACCATTTTTTACCAATTATTTTTTTGGCTTTTTAATTCTTATTATTTTGTCTGGAAGCTCCTATACTAATCCTTCGCTTGCGGAACTCCGGCACCGACCGCGAAGGTGGATAACGTGCCGTACGTACAAAATGGTATCGCAGAAATATATTGAACATCTGAGTACCGATGCATTTCGAAAAACATCTCGGGATTTCTTGCACACGGCTTTATGCTATTGCTTCGCTTCGGTAGGACATATTATGCCCTATATTTTCTAAAAATAGACGATTACTTTAAGTTAAGTTGGGTTATAAATATAAAGAGTTGAGTAAGGAAGTAGAATTCCCGGAATCGATCTTTTACCACAATAAAATTATTGTTTTTACGTGAAGTAGCTTTTTGTTGCAGATGGCAAAAGGTGTAAAGAGAAGTTAATTTTGAGATATCATGGCCCGGTTAGGATTATTCATCATCATCATCATCAGCCTATGTTCGTCCACTGCTGGACATAGGCTTCCCCGATGGCACGCCACTCAACTCGGTCCTCCGTCTTTCTTCTCCAAGCAACTCTCCGGATATCATCGCCCCATCTCGCCCATGGGCGCCCTACACTACTTTTACCGAGACGCGGTCTCCATTCGAGAACTCGTCTACCCCAACGGTTATCGGTTCTACGGCAAATGTGACCAGCCCATTGCCACTTCAGTTTGCTAATCCTTTTTGTCCCAACTGAATCCTCCGATTGGCCTCCCTCTCAACGTTGTTTCTACCTACCCAACTGCACTGTTTGCCCAAGGTATACATACTAGGATTATTATAAGCACGTATATCCCATGCTTATTTAACTTAGGTACTTTAACCATCAATATAATTTCATAGTGGATATTTTCTCTATATACCGATACAAATACGAGTACATATAGTATATCGAAGACAGTAATCAGCCAGTACAGAGGTTCCTGTCTCTAGCAGATAGAAACCCTAAATTTAATTCATCGTGTTTCGAAAAAAGACAATTTTACCATCTATAGCGAACAAGTCAATGTCCAATTTTATGAGGGAAAGTGGTTACTGACGCCGGTATTTATTTATACTTATTATACGTAGGTGCCAGTAATTAGTAATATCAGCTAAGTACCTACATTACAAGGAATGTGCATTTAATTTACATTTTAAATAGTTAGCTTTTTCATGTGGTAATAATGTGTAAATTGTGCCAAATTAATCAGGCACCTAGCACGCCTATCAACAAACCAACAAATTGAGTTTGTTACGTGACAACTTGTCACGCCGCACCGCGATCGTATAGTACCAACTTATTTGGACTAGTGGCAAAAATAGGAACTACAATCTTGTACCAGCTAATGCCAGCTGTTTACAAGACAACTAGCGACATAATACTAAACCACATAAGTTGTTAACTATACCTAGTCGTCATAACTGTGTCCCGCGAGACGTGTCCCAATCGATCGATTTTAACTTGTTAACTGTTCAGAACTTTACATTAGCACTCATATTTATGAGGCAATTTAATAATAATTTGGTGGATACGTAGAATTTAAAAAAATCAAAACAGCCATATTTAAAGTTCTATGTCCCGTTTTCTAGGTTTATTTTGATTATAACCATTAAAAACTATATTAGGGTGAAATCGCACTACGCGGCAACTGCACTGCAGTGGCGCGACCAAGTATGGCGCGCACCTTCGTTGTCGTGTAGTGCCGTATGTCCCATACATTTTCATACAAAGATACTTGGCCGCGCCGTACCGCGCCGCGCCGCTGCAGTGCAGTTGCCGCGTAGTGCGTTTGCACCTTTATCTAAATTCTTGTATATAAATGTGTGACTGTTTTTAAGCCTCTTACATATGAAAATGTAACTGTTGGCCCCATGCCAAAATCTAAACGAAATTGAATAAAAATTTGGATTTAAATTATCTTATATGAATACATAGATTTTTTCAGCGAGTAAATCCGCTGTCAACCTAATTTGTCGCAATATGTTTTATGTAAATAAAATATAAGTATACACTTTATTACCGACTTATACCTTCGACTTTCGAGAAATAAAGATATTCCATTTATTTTTGGTTGAAGGAATTTATGTGTCACATAAAACAGGTTATCACGAGATTTCATGCTTATCAATCAAACGCTCATAAAGGGAAAGCTCTGGTAATATAATCCATAAATAAGGGCGTATCTACACGGAAATGAGTCCATACGTCGCGGAGTGTCACGCTCCAAAAAGTATTGGTTGAAGTCGTCACTCCCGCAAGCTTGGTACTTGGTAACAAATCGGATGATTGGTTTCGCTTTATTTTTATGATGGTTTAAGGTGTTATAGGTAATGTGGGAATAAGGGCACAATCTACAATTACATTGCTACCCAACGAGACCATAATATGATATCAGCATTACCATTTGAATGTAGAGCATTTGATTTTTTCGTAGGTGGTGGTCGTTCTGAGGATTGTTCAAGTATTCTTAATCGTTTTTTTTTTGACAATAAAGTCATTTGCCACGAAAAATTAAATTCATTGGTAGTGTGCATAAAAGCAAAGTGAAAATATTATTATGCTTACTTGACTAGATTACAAACTTTGTTTCTCATTTAGGATTATTGTTTTACAAGTCCTTGTATTTAAGGAGAGCTACTCAGCATAATATTACGACATCACCTCGGAATAAATTTGGCGGTAGCTACAGAGTTTGCTAAAACTCTTAAGCTAATATTCAGTTTTCTATTAACTTTCCTACTTTGCAAGAACCAAATTCGTAATGTAAGCAAAAACTTGAAATTATTTATGTAGTGTTTTGGTTCGTAACAAAAATAAAGTTATGATTCGGAAATTATTCGCAATGATTCTTGTAAATATTATATCAAACTTAAGGACGGGAACAAAAGAAGGCGTGTCTGACAGTTAGGTCCACCCACACCTCAAACGGCTGAACGGATCAAGTTAAAATTTGGCAACAAATATTTGCATACAGAAATTCGCTAAGAAAAGATAAGGGACCGAGCTGAGAGCATAAGTTCGTAATGCATAAGTATTTATTAGTAAAACAACTTTCATTATAAACATGTCATTTCGCTGTAATTAAAATCGTAGGTACCTACTAAAATTAACTAAAACATGCCAATTCAAAGCACGCACACAAGTACTCGGTCCTCGCTTTTGACTAAATTAACAGTGTGTTTTCAGTGATAATTTCTAAATGATACATTTACAGAGTTGAAAGCAAAAACCCATTCATAGAGAGGCCTCAGGAGAGGTGCTGGGGATGAGACGCAAATGTAACTCACAGGTTCACTTACCGCACTCTGTTTGGAGTAATGTCAATAGCTACTCACAATTGGGAGACTTTTCTGAGTCAACTATAGGTAGGTTAGGAGTAAGGATATATTGTGAGTTATACAGTTTTTACAAGCTTTTATTTTCTTTTACCTGTTCGTTTTCTGTCTGTAATCAAATCTTACAAGTTATATTTGACCCACTTCTCGGTTAATTAAACGACGCAACCCCATCGAGTTTGGGCTCATTTGATTAGTTGCTGGATAGTGGATAGTAATAAAGCTTGTATTAAACAAGTTTTTTATTTTTATACCAGTGTCGTCTATAGGCCACGGTAATTACTCACCATCAGGCGTACTATAATATGCTTGTGTGTCTGTCTTTAACATAAATCCTACTAAGAATTCATACATGTACCTATTCATAATAGTCTCTATTAGTATTATATCGATATTTACAGAATGAGAAGTCCAGTTAAGGATTAAAAAATGCCCTCGAACACTCAAACTGTGTTACGTTTTAACTTAACAACTTTTGTAGTAAAAAAACATTAAAAGACATTTAATAAGCTTTATTTTACGGCACGATTTTTCTGTAGGCTTCTCCACATAACTTAATAGGTACTCGTATATAAGTATGAGCCAACTTTGGAAGATTATTACAGGTATTAATTATTAACACAAACATATTTGATTTCCTGTTTCTCCCTTACTTTTAAATCTCACTTACTGCAGCATGTTGCATTGTCTTGTGGCAGCTATATTATAATGCTTGCCAATGTACAGTCGGCGTGCATTTTATGTCAGCGCCAGATGCCCGTTCTCCGACGTTTTGCATGGCTTCCGCTGAGAATAGAGGACCTTATTCCCCTAGACTAGCCACAAACCCCCTCTCTTTCGGCCTCATTGAGAACAAAGTGGCATTTCAACGTGAAAGCTCTCTGATAAGATCCGAATAACTTTATCTCGCAACCCCTTCTTGCGTCGCCGATTTTTAAACTCGAGTACACGCTACGTGTATTATGTAAATTGATTCTCGAATCACCGCTGTAGCAACGCTGTTGACTTATTACGTTTGCCTACTGGATTTTCTCTGCGCGGAGGCATTTTTCTTATAATCTCAAAGGGAATTCTCTAGGTTTTTTCTTTAAGTCTTTTTTCATTTTTTCGTACACAAATCCGGGACGTCCATATTTGAGTCGTATTTTAAGAATATGTGAACGGCCGAGAAATAAAAGGCGTTGTTTTAAGTGAGGGGCCGCTTTAGTATCTCTGACTTAAAGCGTATGTTGGAGGGGCTACTAAGTGCTGGCAATAAATTGTTAGTTCCGAGCGCTACTTCAGGTGCTTTTTCATTAGCGGAGCTTTCCTACGGGTTAACTGTTGTTACCATAAGTAACGGAATGAAGTTACGCTCTCTCCTGGCTGCTTTATGTGTACGTTGGTTAGTATCTATTCATTTAACACTTTGGCTAAATTAAACTTACACTCAAGTTACCAGATACCTGGACGAAAATAAACTAGGACTAAAATTTATGTTTAGCTTTTGCGCAGAATATTTTTATTCAATTTATAAAGGTAAATATTATTTTTAATTCTTTAGATTGACATCCTTTGATAATAACCCTTAAAATAATGCAGAATTTTCTTTTTCTTAACGTAAACGGCCACAAACAGTAGTGACATACTACTCTGATATCCCTAATTCTCAATCGATGCAAAACAAAACAAGTATTTTTAAAATAACAATTTGACAATCCGCGCATACATATACACCAAGTGGAGCGAGAGGTTATACCGAGTAATACCGCGCGCGAAGTAACCCGTAATACTTAGCGCTAAAACCTAGCTCTGTAAAGTAATTCTTACATTTGACAGATGTGTTGAATTTATCAACGTCCCCACTTCGCTGGCGCGATGAAAGCTAACTTCAATAGCTCCGCGCAAAATAAATGTCGATTCGTTTGTAGCTGGCGGAATAACGATATTTATGTGCTGTTATTAATTAAATTTAATTCGGTTTTGGAGAGCTGAGGCTTGTTTCCAACGGTCATTACAGACTCCGAGGCTCTTGTTATTAATATGTTATGAAGTGTGAAATTATTAAAATGCTGAGAGTTGAAGTAATTTATTTTTCGTTATAGTGAATTTATTAAGGGAGATTGAGGTTTTACCTACTTTGACAGAATAAGTTTTTCCAATTATAATGGGATTCATGTTAACTGTGTGGTTTAAAAAAACATCAGTGTAAATCAAATTATATAAATTCACATCTCAAAAATAAATTCGTACTAAATTCAAAAATAGTCACAGTATGATATGTCTAACGCCTACATTTGATACTTTAGTAATAGGTTTCACCTTAATTTCACACAAATATGAGATACGAGATAATAATTTGGTAGCCGGATAAAATTTTCGGTGGAATGATTAAGCTGAAATTTAGTTAAACATACAGGCTACCTACTACTGTGTACTACGAAAAAAACCGCTGTACGCAGCTAGTCCAACTAATATTATAAACGTAAATGTTTGTAAGAATGTATGGATATCTGGATGTGCTCTTTCACGCCTAAACCGGTGGACCGATTAAGCTGATATTTGGTATAGAAATAGCTTAGACCCTGGAATAAAGCATAGGCTACAGTACAGCGGGTAAAACCGCTCGGCGCTGCTAGTTTACAATAATAATAAAACCACAAAGGTACTTCTGAAACTTTCAGTTTGTTGAAACGTTTTTATTGGAGCGGTGGTTACCGATAATCCGATAGTGATGTAGTTATTGAGCATTATTGAAAGTTAATTTTGTTAACTGCGCCGCTCATTCCGTCGAAAGCTTTCACAGTTCTTTTATGATAATAACTGGTTATTACTCGGTATGTGAAACGATGTTTTAAGCACATTCATTGGTTTTATATTATTGGATTTTGTGTTTAATATAAAATTGTGTTATTAATAAATTAAGGTATTTATTTGTCTTGAATTCTTTAGTTTTGAATTTTATAAGGGTGTGTTGATGATAAGAATTAAATTTCAAAACAATACTCATGACTTTACGCCATATTGCGCAGTAAATAATTAGGCTGTCCGCGATTTTTAGTCTGATTTTTTTACACCTCATTGGTAGTTATACACTTTAACTCCGATACAAGACTTAAAAACTTAAAAATATTATCTTTTTCATTTCTCAAAATTGTACGTTTAATTGTACGTTGTGATCCGGTGAGCGTCAACATCGTTTCGTTCATCTACTAATATAAAAATGTCATACATTACGTATTTTATTTAAGCTTATAATTAAAATTAACCTACAAACAAACTAAAACTTTCTATGTTTCCACACAAATCCGAAACAATTTACGATTAGCCACAGCCAAACAAAACCAGTGCTAACAACGTTATTTGTTACTATCTGTGACATTTTATTGAGTTTATTTATTAAATTAGTTTGAGGGTCCATTGTATGGGGATATTTTATTACTTTATCGATTAGGGGGATGTAATTAGGGAGTTCGATATAACCGCGGCTATAGACCGTTTAAAAAGAGAAAAAGCGTAAAAATTGTGACGCTGCTGTTCTAATTTTCTTTTTTTTTTCACTAAAAAGACGAGATACAAAAAAAATTGATAAAAGATGTAAAAGATAATGCGTTTGCAAAATCAAATTAGCTGTTCATTAAAAACTGGCCGTTAACTTAAATTAAAAGAAAGAGAACGTCGTCGAGGCCGGTCCAGAAAAAGATGTAGACGATCTCAGACTCTGGGCTGAGATGATGCAAAAGTGTGACGTTTAAAGAGATTCATTGCCCACCATGATCAGTGAATAAGGAAAGACTATTTTTTCCTTTGTCTATGCGGTCCTAGTGCTAGGTAAAAGCTTCTCCAAGTATCTGTACTTATCTATTGGCACCTTAATAATCACACCACCTTTTTCTAAGCAGGCTTCTTCTTTGTGGGGAACTTTACCCAGCGGTCAAATAGTATGAAAAAATATATTAAAAAAATATTCCCCTCAGAAGTAACGCTCTTTCTCTTTTTGCTCACACTCTAGTGGGATTGTTGGCGCACCTCTATAAACTAATGTTAATGTTTATGTTCTAACGACATACGCACACACTTCTAATTGGTATTAGTTTTGGCAATCGAGGTCGGAGGGAATCACCCCAGACCCTAATGGTACTGATTTCTGATCTGTTGAGTGGATAACTTTTTGTGGGAATTTGGGAGAAAGCATTACGGTGCCTATGTATTGTATGGATTTGTGAGAAGACGAGAACGAATAAAAATATAAAAAGTATTGGGTATACGAAAAAAATATTTTTAGTATAAATTGTAGCAGTAGATCGATATCAATTACGTAATTATTATTTTTGCTGGAATTTTTTGATTGTATATTTTTTATTATTAACTATAAAAATTTTCAGGCAGTAAGGTTTGCTAAATCCATTTTAGTAACACTTTTAAATAGTAAGTTGTTTTTAATAAACAACAAAAATGCTTCCAAAACATTATGATATTAAATAATGATTTCATCGTCTCTATAATCACCCATAGGGTATAATGATTTGCAATAAATAACATGAAAGCTCCTTCTATAATCATTAAAGGCATCTTCCTATCAAATAAACTGAAGCTTAACTTTAGCTGACCCAATATTTTCCACATAGTTTTCCCCGAAAGGGTTTCAGGTTAATCTGACCCTAATAACTTTTGCTCCGTAGTTGCATTGTGTTTGAGACTGTAGGTCGAACAATTAATTACAAGCTGTTTTCGCCGAGTCATGCCGTGAAGTGACTCCAAACTGTCCAAACCTTTCGACAAGGATCAACAAAAACTAGATCGAGATGTTTTTCGTGAGTCTACAAATAACTTTATTAGAACTTTTGCGATTAACTTTTTCCCAACGAATTGTATTGGTAATTAAATTTATTTCTAATTGAAACTCTCGCGTTGGCTTTAAAAATACTTATTGTATTTTTACTCGTATCATACAGTTCCATCGCAACGGATGCCCTACTAATGATGAGAAATACAAATATAAGAAGAATACTGTACCAAATTATGAAGTCACACATCAATTTACCCCCAAAACAATACAAAAATTACTTTGTATTTCTCTACAAATTTTCTTTGACCACTTTTTAACAAAAAGTCTTTGACGACGAACTCGCGCGATTTTAAGCGATGGAGGCATATAAACTTAGAAACGGTATGATATAATATTATTATCTGATAGGTACCCAATCTAGTGGCATCTTAATCAATGTTATTTGGTTTCTATACCAAGCTATTAGCAGTTTGATTTCAGAGTGTTAGGACTGCTCTATTTCACGGGTGGTAAGTTAATATTGAAAGTTAGTATTGGATAATCCGGAGTAAATACTGACTAATCCGATCTCGGTGGTTATTCTCTATAGTGTTCTAATGTGTATGTATCTATAAATGCTGGTTGGTTCGAGTTACTGTACACAAACGTTGATCCAACGAAAAACAATACAGTAATCCCTCGTAGCAATTATAGTATATATACCTAATGTAATGTTTCCTATCTTTAACAGTTATGGAAGTTATTTTTTTCAAGAATATTACTTCTTGGTATAAAACAAAGTCGCACCCCGCGTCTGACTATACTCGTATGTCTGTTCCTATGTTTGCTTAAATCTGAAAAACCACGCAATACATTTTGATTTTTAATAGAGTGATTAGAGGAAGGTTTATACATATGTACATACATGCATCTAATAGAGATACACTGATAATAATTTTCTCTTAAGCGCAATGAAGTGCCCGTGGGGCCTCTAGTTTATATTATAATTAATTTATAGGTTAGTTTTTTACCAAAATATTGAACATTACAACTCGGTTATATTACAAAAAAAAATTCAAACTACGAGTATAATAGGTATGCTCTTTTCTAATAAAATTGAAGGGAACAAATAGTAGAATTTGCGTGATATGAGTCAAGGCAGCGTGAACATTATCATACATAGGTAGATACTTCTATTTAGCTTGATAACGTTGTTTTTGCCAAAACCAAAACCTTGTTTTTGGTCCCTTTGGTCATCAGGATCTTGTGATTGGGACAGAAAGTAATGAGAAAGAAATTATTGAACGATTGAAAGACTATTAGTTAAAGCATTCGGACGGTCACAATATTTGGTAAATTAAACTATCGTCAAAACAAGTCAAGTACGCTTTAAGTAGGTAAAGCTCGGACAAAGAAATGTCACCACTGAGACAGTAAAGTTTTTATACTTTCTCGATTTATTCAGTGAAGATAAAACTCAGTTCTGAGAGTTTTATATCTTTGTTAAAAAATGGGATCAAAGATGCAAGTATCATTCTGCTTTTTGTAAGTTTATGACACTAAGTTTCTTATAAAAGAGTCAATGGCTCGTGAGGAACTATGATAAAGTCTGCGCAGATATATTTTAGTCACTAACAGCGACTTGTGATTTTTTTCCTTTATAAGTTTTCTCTATTGCTTAAAATGCACTATTAAGTTCTCTCACTTCATAGCAAATTTCTTGAATTTTAAGGAAATCGAAAAAGATTTATTTATCGAATTTTTAAAAAAGGAGGTTTTCAACTCGTATTCTGCTTTCATCGAGTTGAAAGTAAGTTGTATACTCGACGTCCAACCCAACACCAAATTCAGGCATCAAACTCTATTGAATAATTTGAGTGTATAAATAACGCTTGAAACATACTTAACATCAAAGTAATCTCCAAGGTAAAGAAGCTCATAGAAACTCGCACTTATTTCCCATTTTGTCGAGCAAATTAGTTTTAGTCGAGTGTTTTTTCGTCCCGTTTCACGAAGGTAGACAAAATGAAACCTGTCCAGGGTATAATAACAGATCAGTTTAATCTGCCGCCGCCCAGCGAGCCTCGCCGGCCCAGTATTAAGACGTGATCAATTATACGTGCGGCGTGCGTCTTGCGCCACCCTGTTTATTGAAGAATTTTAATGAGGAAAAATAGGGAAGTTGGGTGAGAGATTAGCTGCGAGGAAATTAAATTTGCGTGAAAATTTAATGTGCTTACGATCTGGCAGTGATATATTAGCGAAACCGAAAGAAAACTGGATTTGTTTAGTGTGTAATTTCTTGGAAAATGTTTTTACAGTTGAGAATATAGTACTCGTGTGTATTGGGGAGATTTAACTAATAGTACGGATTTTACATTAAAGCCAGCTGTAATTTTACCCAGTGTAAAATAGCCTACGAGTTATTTCAAGGTCTAAGTTACCTACAAGTTAACCAAATTTCAACTTTAACGGTTCAGCAGTTTAGGCGCAAATACGTAAAATACGCATACTTATGCCCATTCTTACGCATTTATAAAATGAATAAGCCAACGGTACTTTTTTTCCCAAAAAAATATAACAAAGAAATCAATAGGAGCCTGGAAGACGAAGTAGTAGAGCGCTTATAATATCTGCTTATGTCAAATCGTCGCAGGAATTAATTTTACAAACGCGTCATAGCCACGCCCGGTGACATGATGGAATGAGGAAGCCTCTCTCATGCTCATTGGTTCAGAAGAATCAAATAACTTATATATAAATAGGTATAATACTTTTGTACTGGCATTTGCGTCAAATTAAAGTTTACGACATGAAAAAGAGATTTTATGACCTGTATAATTAATATAAAAACTGAAATTATAATAAAATAAAGTTGTTTTATTCAATACATTTAATTCTATTGCTACCGCGGCCTCTTTTCTATGCAAATGAGAGTCGGCCTTATAAAAATTTGCTTTTATAATATAAGGGCTATTATAAAGTAAATTGCAAAGTAAGCTGAGTAGAAGTCATAAAATTCCCATCCAGAATAAAGAATTATTATAAAGTGCGTGTCCATAAATAAAAGTGCGTCCGTTTTCATGGTTTATCTCCGCCATCAACATTTCGCTAATATCGCTTTTGACATAAATTGCAATTACATAACATTTTACGGTGTTGCTAAAAACTGCCATAAAAACTTCTACTGTCAACGCGCTATAAAATAATCGTAAAGTTCGGCTACTCTCTTTTATCCCAAATAGTCTCTCACAACAATGAGAACAAAATGTCGTCGTGTCCCGTGTTTACCTTGTGTTACCGTGTACTCAGGTGAGTAGACGCTAAGAAAATAAGTAGGCAGATGCTGATTATCTGACAATCCGAGATGTTATAATGATCAAACTGTCCGAAATAAAACAGGATTAAATTTTTACACCCAATTTTTTTCGCTTTATCTGAATAATTTAAAAAGAGGTTCTATCTTACGTGTAATCGTTATGATTATAATATAATTGTTTAATATTAAGATGAAATCGAGAGGGATCAAAGAGCGTATTGCCGAAATTACATGGGTTGCAAGCTACATAAACCGATAAAAAAGTAATTGACATAGAACAAATAAAAGATAACAGACGTATTTTAAATTTTTCGCATAACCAAACTGTGTATTATGCGACAGAGTTAAAAAACTTTAGTGCTATAAATTAAATTTTGAGATCTTTTTTTTGTCGGCCTATATCACACTAATCATTTTCAATGCAAAGTCCATGAATACAATATGTCATTGGTAGGAAGTAGGTACAAATAATACCAATAGAGAAGGACCTTCAAGGAACTTCAGGAAATATGCCGTTAATGGATATGGAAGTTAATGCCGTGTAATTGGATGAACAGAAAAAAATGGTAAGTAAAAGGACTTACGAAAATTCCTTTCATCAAATTATTACCAAGGTTAGTTTGTAATGATTATTACTCTGTTGAAATTTTGAAGCCTTATTTGGTTTGAATAAGACCTTGTATTTATATTTTTCGTTTTGTAAGGCTTGTAAGCTAATAAATTATATAAAAAACATAGGCAATCCTTCTTTTAAAATCGACACTAAGCGAATCCATTAAGCGAAATATTAAGTTTAAGAACTTTGATGTAACAATTTCCTAATAACAATTTTTTTTTCTCAGATTTTAAGCGTAAAACCGAATGGCGAACCAATTTTACAACAATATAGTCACTGACTGCCTTTTTCCGATTTCGAATAAAAATAAAATGTAAACCTTTAGCTTCAAACATCAAACGTTACATCTGAGAACACGAATCAAGTGCTTGAGCAATTACAGAAAATATTCTTCATATTATTTGCGACGCGTCACTTGAGATCGGTGGCTATTGATCGTATAATGCCAGTATGGAGTGATAAGCGCAAACGTAACGAATATAATGTGATGTTTTAGAAAAAAAAATTATAATGTGGAGTATATAATATTTGGGTGATTCCTGAGAGACAAAATTTTACGTGTCTGGGGGAATAAACTACCCGTAACATAAAAATTCTACCCAAAGGTATTTTTTTCATGTTAGTCTAAGGTTCAATCTACCTAATGCATGATAGACATTAGGTTATATTTAGCTGCAAGTATCTAAAAAAAAATGTAAAAGCCCTGAAATTTGATTACCGTGGGCTGTCCCTTACACATTTTCGGAACAAAATATATTTTTTACACTAATTTATAAAAGGAATTTAATTAATTCCTGTGATCTAAGCTGTAAAGGGTGAACTGTTATATGATCAAAAAAATACGTGAAGGCTGTACTCAGCGTAGTTTTAGAAAAAATAACAAATTTAGGTTTGTCCCCGGACAAAAAGTGATTCCCATGGCGCGCGACATAACTACCCACATTTCACAAACCACAATACTTAGAAGCTTGTACGCACGCTATTGGCTAACTTCGATTGCGCTCTAAACATAGTGAAGAGAGGCTCCTCCTCTCGTTGTTATAAACTGGATTTACGAAGGTGAGAAATTGATTACCGTGGTTTTGGTTCACTAGATCATTGATTACCTTTTCCATGTTTAAAAATATTTTTTTATCCATTACGGTTTTTTGACTAGGGTGTGCAGTTAGGAAAAGGGTATTGTCTATCATATATTTTATTATTTTTGGTCTATAATTATGGTATTTAAAAATATTGACAAAAAACTATACAATTTTGATTTCCATGGTATTGATTTTCATGGCATTTCACCACGGTGATCAATTTTCCTCTGAGTTTTCTTGCGCATTCTTTCACTTTTTACCCATATACAGCGAAGCCGCAGGTATGGAAGTGATTTTGATAGTTTATATTTGTATATTTCATTATTTCAGATATTTTTTTATATTGTATACATCAGATTTTTTATGTTGTACTGTTGTATTTTTTTTGTATTGTATAGTAGACAGCCGCTCTGGCTTATGCGCCACCATTATATCCCCACATTAAAAAGTCGCTCCGCGAGCTATGGAGAGGGCTATACTCGGGGTTTCTCTACGTAATCGAATTAGGAATGAGGAGATCCGAAGATAAACCAAAGTCACTGACATATCTCCGCGGATCAGGAAGCTGGAGTGGTAATGGGCAGGCCACATAGCACTGATGGGGTCGAAAAGTGTTCAAGTGGCTACCACAGGCAAGCAAACCCAGTCCACCCACAAGTGTGGCAGACGACCTTATTTAGGTCGCTGAAAGACGCTTGAAGCAGGTCGCTTCCAACACCGGTGTTATATATGGAGGTCTAAAGGGGAGGTTTATGTTCAGCAGTAGACGTCTTATGGCTGAGATGATGTATGATGAAAAAATAAAACGAAACTATGGGCTGACTGCAACTTTCAGTCCAGATTAACCTAACTAATGATAAATTTACAATCTGATGACAGCTTCTGGAGTGAATCCTGTTAGTAACTGTGACTGAGAACTTGATCTCATATTCTAGGATATATATTCTTCTATATATTCAATATTTTTACATTGTTTAAGACTGCAATACGTTGATTTTATTTAGTTTACATGATTATTATATAGAGAGCCAATATAGACCTTTTTTAATACTTTATGTTTGGTGTATATCTGTTTGGATCACCGTTTAAAATCATTTCTATTTTATATGATTAGTATGTAGATGTCAATACAGTGCAACCTCGATATAACAAATCGGAGGGGAACAAGAAAATATTCGTAATATCAAGTAATTCGTTGAACTGAGGTTTGTTATGTTGAGGTTAGATTGGTCTAAAATTCGTTATAAAGAGGTAAAAGAATAGTTTTATTCACCTCAATTTTTCGTCATGGGATTTTGGTCAACATAATTAATGATGTTTCGCTTTTCTGCGACCGATAAGGAACACCTTTTACTTTTCTGAGCCATTTTAACTTAAATCTTTAACAATAGTGACGAGCAGAGGTGTTTACATTACTTTCCATCAAAACAACAATGATTACTGTACAAACAAAAGCGTGTCGAAACATGTCGAGACATGAATCACATTATAAGTGAACACATTGATAGTTGAAAATTCGTTATAAAGAGGTTGTACGCAAAGAATGTTCGCAATGTAAAGGTATATTTTATATTGACTCTTATGGACAATTCAAGGGGATTACGAAGAATTTGTTAAATCGAGGAAGTCGTTATATTGAGGTACGTTATATTAAGGTTGCACTGTATTTAAATAATAACATAGAATTCAAACAAAATAGTTTTAATTTTGATTACCATGCCACACTTTATTGATTCCCGTGGCACCAAAAATTTAAATTTAAATATCTTCTGAACAAAACAAGTTATAATGATGCCTATTTGATTGATGTGCTTATAATTATGGGAAATTTGATGTTTTACATGTAAAATGCAATAATACTTTGATTTAAAATCTGCCACGGAAATCACTTAAATACGCCCGATCTCAGGATTTACCCATTTATTATTTTCTTTTTAAAAAGATTATAAAATAAGGTACAAAAAGAAAAAAAAAGTAGAAAAATAAATCATAAATACACAGAAAGAAGTTTTAAGAATAAATATACAGAAATACATACTATCAAACGCGGAAGGTAATGCTGTCAGCATTCTAGGCCCGCTGCTATATGACTGTGGGTCAGAGTAACTAAGTTTGAGTTTCTTTAGATCAAGAAAATGTTTTTCTACAATAAATTACTTAAATCAAAGTCTAAATAAAACAATTTTTCGAATTTTATTAGATGCCCTTACTACATTATGTTCATAAATTAGAATGCTTTCGGTTCGAATTGAAGCGTTCGAACAAGCTCAATAAGAGAGCCTTTATACAGAGGTTATTGCAATCGATTAAACCTCACCCACTTCTCGTAATATTTTATGAACCGTACCACAAGTTATTTAGAGCTCAAATATATTTTAGGACTTGTTGACAGCAATTGCAGAAGCATAATAAATATAAATTTAGAGTTTATAAATACCTAGAGGTATAAGATAGTGCGTTATGTAATAACATAATTTTGATAGCTAGTTTAAACGAGCTGTAAGTTCAAGAATGTTTGCTCTTTTAGGTTTTATTTTGGTGAGTTTTTAAAAAAATCGTCAACATTCATAATGCTTCTAAAAACATAATAAATAGGCAACATTTTGTACGATATAATATTATACAATATCATTGTATACTTTTAACCACTCATTTGCTCTCTCATGGCATATTTGCTTTTGTCAGAGCGCATTTTAATGATAGATTACCTTAGGGAGTCACACATATGGCGTTGACTCGTTATTTCATAAATGAACGCACCCTTCATAAAGGGCGAGCTATAAAAAATGAAGCCAATTTTGTGAAATAACACGCCTGAGGGTCTGTGACGTGGCCGATGTTTGTCAAGTGCCTAAGTTAATTAATACATGAACAGATTTTATTTGGCGAAAAACTCAATTTCATCGGCAAACATACCGACCGCCACTCCACGTGATCGACTCCAATTTTCGTTCGATGATTTATTACAATTGGCCATTCTAATATTCGGATATAATTTTCAATTTCCAATCACCAAATAGACTAACAACATATGATGCGTTGCTTTTCAAAAGCTTCTGCGAGCAGGTATCAATTTGAATATCAAAGCGGCGTACTAAAATCTCTGAGCGTATAGGAGTGTATTAGTGTTTATTTTACTGCACACGTTTAAACGATTGGGTATCGGATTTTATAGCTGTTTATGCATCGTTTTTACGTTTCCCTTCAAACACATTCCCCGCGATTGAACATAAAACGTCTCCCTGTCAGAAAGACTCCTCGAATGTGAGAAAGGAATTTCCCACGTGTGGAAATGTGGCGAGATTTGCACAAGTGACGTCCCTGTGGACTCTGGTGGCTAGGAGCTCTAGTATACAAAGGCAAAGTACTAGGCAAAGACTTTTGGCTGAACTTTTGTTAATTTATACATTTGCAGATCAAAACGTTATAATAAAACAGGTAGGTATCATTAAATTAAAACACATTTGTAATTTTATATTATACTCAAACATTAAATAATAGATTATGATGTTCGAGTTATGACGATATTATTTACCAGCACTACTCGTTAATTTAATTTCGGATAAATATGGTTTTCAATACAGATTTGTTTGCATCCATATTGAAAATGATTGCGCCAGTCGCTATTCACTTGTAAACGAGGCTAAACGAATTCGGGGAGGCAATCCAATAAGGCGATGTGCGTGTATGTAGTGCACAGAAACACATTAAACCTTATCGATGGGGATGGAATTATATAGAACAATGTTCTACAGGAAACCAGAAATGGGCCGGCATATGCGGTTTTGTTGAGGTTGAAGTGTCACATCCACTATATCGTTATTGTCTGATCAAAGGCCTGTCTCTAAAGGCGTTTGTTAGGACCAGGTTATAGTTTGTTACTTTAATAAATTAAAAAAAACTCGGTTATTGTTTCAGTCACCGCGCATTTTTTTTTTGTGTCCTATAACAAGGTTCTGTCAATCGACGATGCATCACGTAAGATTGCCTAGACAGGTACCACGGAGATAAGTACTTACCTTTTTTTTTATGTGATGAAGTTGAAGACGAGCAAGACGCTCTCCTGATGTTAAGAGATAACGGCTGCCCATAATCAGTACAGTGTTACCTAGGATTTCACAATTATGTGAAATTCTAGGAGCACTGCACCAACGCTTCTTACTCAAGAGTCATGAGATGTTAAGACTCTTTAGCCCAGTAATTTCACTAGCTACAGTGCCCTCCTACCGGAGCACAGTAATGTTTGCACATCACTGCTCAGGCGGTAGAATAACTGGCACTGTTGGGGTACCCACCTAGACGACCTCCTGCAAAGGAAGTCTACCCCCGGTAAACCCCTTTTTACCCTTTTTACTCATCCTCGCCTTGAAGATTAACAAGTTGCTACTTGTTTTACTATTTTATAAGCTCTTTGCAACAGAATTATTTTGAATAGAAGAATATTACACAGAGAGAGGAGAGTTAATAAGAGTTAATGTGGAATAGGTGAATTTTACATTATTGTCATAGGTGCCGTTCAATGTACATTAGACTTATCGCGATTAAACGGATTATATAAATGAAATGTGGTCCAGATATTCGGAATTAATGCTTAGGTACGAATCCAATATTGACCCGCGGAGATCCCGATTAATATTTATAGACTCTATGTTGGTACAGTTAAAACAGATATAAAAATGAAATGGAGAGCTTTTATACAGAAACGTGACGCGTATCATATTTTTATTGAATTTAAATGAAGCTATGACGATTATGAGCAAATGGACGCAAGGTTTGAATAAACATTTTAAAAACGTTTTTAATGTGAAGATAAACCGTTTTGAAATTGCATGTCGTTCTCGAAGTAGTCAGAAACATTTTGTTTGGTAAGGAAGTTCAATTTTAAACTGATTGTATTTTTATATCTCTTTTGAAATACAAATTATCTACAACAGTCAGCATTAGTACAGACAAATTACATTTCACGTCGTCCGAGATCCTATTCTATGGGCCATTTCCTTTGAAAGTTGCATGCCTTGCACTTGGAGCTACGTTGCAAAATCTTTAATATTTTACGATATTCCCGGGCTGTAAAGAGAATAGTAAACTAAAGCGTCCATATATTTTTTCTTGCCACTTCAAGACGAATTTCGACGGGATATTTTGTAGTGAAAATATTTTGGGCTGAAGGAAGTATCTGCAGCAGTAATATAAAAGTTACTTCTGTACTAAGATTCAGTATGAAAGCTCAACTATTTTATACAAATGCGAAATACAAAAGTGCATAACATTCATTATATTGCTTGCGGTTTTATCCTCTAAAAGTCAGCCAATATGTTATTATTAATAGTCTAAGCTACCTATCCACCAAATTTCAGCCCAATCGGTTCAGATGTTTAGGCATGAAGGAGGAACAAACATACGTACACACACGTAATAATATTAATAGGATATCTTATTTATTACCTTAGATGTAAATGAACTCGTTCAAAAAACAAATATACTTATCTATGAATAATATCAATATCACTTTTTTGTTCTATATATAGTTTTTTATATATAGTGCAAGGGGAGTGGATGAAGATTATATGGACGATAGAGTGGAAAAGAGGAGAAAAACGTGTTGTGCCGACCCTACCTAGTGTGGGATAAGGGCAGGAAGATGATGATATAGTTTTCTAGAAAATTGTTTGGAGATAAAAAAGCATAAAGGGAGTCACGATCCTCAACATTGAGGGACTGACTGAGGAGTATGGTTTTCTATTTATTGTAAAATATCTGCGCCCAGCGGTTTTACCTGTTGTACAGTTGTCTATATGTTTTTCCAGGGTCTAATCTATCTCTATCCTAAATTTCAGCTCAATTGGTACACCCGTGTCCACCTGTTGAAAGAGTCACACAAACATAAACAATTATTATTGTTTTTCGTTTATAGGAATTCTCTTCACCTTCAAAATTACAAGCATTTTTATTATTTAAGTACTATTTTGTCGTTTACTGTATTTTATATTTTTTTCACTGCGGAAGCTAGTAATAGGCCTTCATTATTTTTTATATAGCTTTCTTAAAATAAGAATAAAAATAACATATTATGTACATATGTTACACATACATTCTTACAAACTTTGGCGTTTATATTATTAGGATTTAAGTTCTTAGTTTATTTTATTTGAGGTACTGTTCTAAAATGTATGTGTATAGTTCTGCTTCCATAGACTATTTACAACATCGTAGGTCGTAGGGGCAGGCCCGCTTTGATTAAACCCCTTCGCCGCTACTTCAGACGGTCGTTCCACTCTTATCTTCTCTGAAGGACCTTATAAAATAATATATCCTTTGCGGACGGTGACATTTCACTTTATAAGAAGTTTGTCTTTTAAGTTTAAAGAGATAATCAGCGTAAGAACGTGATACTGGTTAACTACTTATGAAACTCACGAAAATGGTTTTATTTGTTGGAAAATATTTTTCACCTTCTTGCTCATTATTGAATATCATTTAACTTAATCGAAAAAGTTTCTTAGCATCTCCTAAATAATTTAACAATACATATTCAACGATTCCCCACACGATGGGATAAACCAGAAAAAAATCATCCCCATTTTACGTGTACAGAACCTTCTCTGTCCTTACCGTTCGTAGGTTACCTAACCCAGATGAATTAATTTGAAATCATTTGTTATTACCGTCTCGTCATCTCTTCGTCTTGTCGTTTTTTTCATTCTTTTTACCCTGATTATTACCCTTACTTATATTATTGCATACATTACAGCTTTCTAGGACTTGTAGTCTCTATGCAAAGCCGCAGACGGACAGACAGACAGACGGACGGTCGTGCAAAGCCCGACTTTTATATTACTACTGCAGATACTATAAGGGACAATGCGAAACCATGTTTATAACGGAAACCTAAATAGGAAGGTCATGCTTCCACATTTTCATACGTCTAAAACTGAACAACGTTTTATCAAATTAACAAATTGCTGCACTTGCTAACAAAATCACTATCCGATTGAATTATTTCCATGCTGACTCTGAAAACCAATCGGCTGAGCGCTTGAGCGTATCTGCGGTTTAATATCTCAGTATGATTGTCTTTCATCAGCTAATTCATAAAGATTTTGATGTTTGTAGGAAGGCCTAGTAGGAATACTGGTACCTAATACATATATGGCACTTTTTACATTTGGGCCAACCGTTATTGTTAATTAGCGAAAAGTTTAACAACAAGATATTATATCAAATGAGCCCAAACTCGATGAGGTTGTGTTGTTCGACTACGGAGTTCCTATAGCCACCTTCCAGCTCCATCATCAGATCAGCTCAACGTGGATTAAACTTGCAAGATTTGATTACAGACAAACAAACAGATAGACAACGGACAGGTGAAAGTAAATAAAAGCTTGTAATAAAATAGATTGGGTTTTATTGGTAATCCAACAGTTAAGCTAAACTACTTTTTAACATAATATTTGATTTAATAATCGTAAATATTTTTTCTTTCAATAAAGTACGGTCTACCAATTATAATTCTTAAAATATTAATAAAAAAAGTATAAAATGCCATTATTTTCGCATAAGTAGTACATAATATTATATCGTCTTTAATCTTTACCCCGGGCTGAGGTCTGCGTGATTGCTCGAACCACTCATACATTTTCAGACAGTGGAGCGTATCATGGGCAATCAATCATCACTCGCCTTTCTGCTATCCTCTCCCAGGTATGGGTAGTTATATGTAGCTGATATATGTAGCTACATTTATCAACATTTTTTTTGTTTGTTACCTCATAACTGTTTTTGATGACACATTACACAATTTTTTTTATTAATTTATATGTAAGCCTTTGACCACGATCTCGCGTGATATTAAGCGACAATGCGGCCGTAAATGGCAGCAGACAATACCTAAAAGGCAGGATAAATCCCTCCCTGGCTTCACTGAACATCATGCCGGAACACGGGCACGGCCAGTCACGGTCGGTTTTATTGCACATTCATTATTACATGTTTTCTAATATGTTTAGGCACAAGATCAATATGCCTATGTACCTATAGTACGCCTATATTTTTGATTTAGCTCCAAATATCGCATTGTTGGCTTTATCTTTCTATGTGAAATAAAAAAAGTAGCTAGACATTTCTTTTAATATTTCGCCTATAACAATGGTTGAAGCCCTCTTGTATAGAGGAATATTCAATTTTAGCCTATCACCTGTCGCGTATCTACCTGACCTAGAATAGAGAATGGGTTACCTAAAAAAATATTTCTGTGAGATTGAATAAAGGTAAAACGACAACTGTAGCGTGACTTACAAAACTTGCGTCCCGGAGTCGCACGCAGGCTTCATGAAAACCTAAATCCGACTATATGTTTTTTTGTGTTTTCACCCGAAGAATCCGTGAGTGAGGGTAACTTTTTAACTCCCGGGAGTAAACCAAGCGTTCCGTTGTGAATAGCCGAGACTTTTTTGGGATCCCCTTTTCTTCCCACAAAGAAAGTCAGATTCATTTAACGAACGGCCTTTTAAGAGAAACTTCTTTGAAGCTTATTAAAGAATCGTTTGGGAGGATTAGAGCCCGGGGCTGGGATAACGTCCTTGCATAATACATGAATATTTGTCCCCATCGAAAATGTGATACATCTCAAGTGACTTTAACGGGTCATTCTGAAGTAACTTCATTATGTTTTTTTGCTTTAAAAGTTGAAGCTCAACCGCCGTAAGGGTCTTTTATACATTTTAAAAAGTAGAAAGATTTTGTCGCTGTTGAAAAATTACGCTTTACTTGGTAGCTAAATTTTGAATATTTAGGTCTACTGCCCTATACAAATTTTGTTGTACGGTTCGTATTAAAGGTCAGAATTAACGTTAATATTGTAGAATAGAAAGTTTATTTTAATCAATTACGATGATATAGGTCAGTTGTATTGTAAAATGTCGATACCAATCGGTTAGATTTTTAATTTATCGTCCGGGGAAGAATGTAGGCAGAGTGAAAATCGGATTGAACTCAGTGTTACCTGGCCGCAATCGGCGTCTAGATTCGATTCCCTGCCTCCCTCAATGGAAATTGGATTTGGAGTTCTGCGAAGCTTTGCATTATGTACGCTTTAGATACTTTCGAATTACCCCCGCTCAGCGACCAAACATAATATTTACGATCTATAAATTGGCATTTATTTTGTCCTTGTATCACAAACGGAATTTGATTTGATGTAATTTTAAGCTCCGATGCTCGAATGGGTCAAGGTCCATGGTATGACTGGTATTTTTGGGGATAAAATCGTTTGCGCTGTTTTGGTGTACAGCTGAATATTACCAATGCATTTGTACCCTGAAATAAATGTATTATTTAACGCAAGAATCTTACCCGTTCTTCTCACAAAGTTTCTTTTTGAGTGGATGGTAGTAGTCTTAAAATAAAATTTATTACTATTGTACCGAGTTGAGTGGCGTGCCATGGGGGAGGCCTATATCGAGTAGTAAATGAACGTAGACTGATGATGATGACAGTTGTACCTAACCTAAACATCAGCCTATGCTAAATAGATATAATAGCTATTATTACCTTTATTTCATAGGTACTTAGGTACATATTACTTACAGTGATATAATTTCAAAATCAATATAATCCGGCTGTTTTATTATTCAAGCAATATCACGCGTGGTTTCTATCTATACGTGTGCCTACACGCTCCATCCCAGTATTGGCGTTATACGATATTTTCATGCGTCAATCACGCGACATATGCGAGCGACACACTCAAAATTGTCGCAGAGATCACGCAAAAATATTAAATGCCATATTTTAATATCACGCGTATTTTATGCAGTAAATATTGTACCACTTGTATTTTCATTCGCTAGTTTTATTAATATGAGAATATATTAAATACAGATTAAAATTTAACCAGCCAATATTAATTCTTATTTCATTCTAGATAACCAATCACCTTATTTCTAGCATTGGTACAACAATACTATCCCAAACACGTTACTCGACAACTTATGGTCGATACAGGCTGCCCCATCACTATTTTCTCAATAGTGGGTGACGTCAGTCAGTTACTGCATGACAGGCGGCCGGCAGGCGCAGGCGCAGGCGACCGGTTTGTCGAACCGCGCTGCGCCTCACCCGTCTTTACTTACTTCTCAATAAAAAAAAATACTTCTGCCGTATTCAATAACCTACTTATTTTAATGTTTGGCTAAATCCCGAATTAGGCTCCAAACTTTTGGTATGTTTAAGTTTTTTGTTGCTACGTGTTATAAGTTATCTTATTGGTAGTAATCCTATAGTATGTTCATAATATTAGTAGGACTTCTGCCTAATGTAACAAATTTCATGATTTAAAGATAATTATAATGTACGACATACATAAATAATTATATGAGTACTTAAATTGTTATCTTTAGTTGCTTTATAAATTTAAAAAAAATTCAAGTAAACGAAAAGTGTATGTATCTAATTACACTTAGTAACAATATTTACATTTGTAATATTATAATATTAAGCCTTACTTGTTTTCACTTAATAATTGTATTTGCATTATTTTAAAAATTTTATAAAGGTGTTTTAGTCTGTAGAAAATATTATACTTCCGTTAGTTTTCATAAAATGTAACCGAAACAATTTTATGTAAAACATTTTGTATTCTTATTGTTTAATAAAGATATTTTAAAATCAATCAATATTAATTGAATAAAATTCTGTAGGTTCTATAAGTTGTATTTTGTTAATGTATTCTGATGTTTGAGTCGGCTCGACGCTCGCGCATTATTGATAATATTCAATGATAATATTCATTTTAAAAGCTTTATGTTGGAGGTTGAAATCATTTAGGGATCACGTGCCAAAGTAATTTAGTTAGGGCGTATTATTTAATATTTAATTTATAAATACATGAACTCTCACTCACTACAGGCGCGCTGCGCTATCAGTCTGTAGTAGGTATGCGTTAGTTGAAATAAAATATACACAGGAAGATTTTTGTTACGCAAGTCCCGCCCATGTTTGCGCTTAGCTTTAAAGTGATAATGAGCAACTAGAAAAATAAAGAATTAAAAAAACCGTGTTACAATTGGCAGTCTTGACGCGGTCTCTTCCAGACAACCAAGCAAAAAAGGAAAGGTAGAAATTAGAGCAACATAGCCATTCTACCTTTATAATGATATTATTTAGGGATTAAAATAAGGTTCAAATTAAGTCATTAGCCAATCATAGTTTGTAGTCAAAGCACACATCTGTAATTAGCTCCAAGCCGAAGCCGCGATCGATGATTGACTATCAGACAGGGGTGTAACTAGGCCGTTTGCCTTTGCAGATGACATTAGAGGTAAATTATACTTACACCAGCTGTGCCCAGCGGTTTCACCCGCTGTACTCTGTACTAGCTGTGTGTAGCCTATGTGTTATTCCAGGGTCTAAGATATCTCCATACTAAATTTCAGCTCGTTTAGGCTTGAAGAAGTAACAAACATACACACTCACGCAATCACAAACTTTCGCATATATAATACCCGCTGCGCCTAGCGGTTTTACCCGCTGTACTGTGATGATTAGCGTGATTAGTGTGACTAGTGTAGTGTGGTTAGGTATATTATACTTGAACTAGCCTGGGCTTGCGACTTTGCCCGCGTGGCAAAATCCTTTCTTAGTGGAGGTCTACATCACAAAACCTATGTATATTCCAAATTTCAAGCGAATCCGTTCAGCGGTTTGAGCTGTGTGTTGATAGACCAATCAGTCAGTTAGGTCAATCAGTCACTCTTTCCTTATATAGTATATTAAGATGAATGAATATTAACTCTTTATTGTACACCCCAAAAAAAACCTTAAAACTATTACCTACTATATATTATTTTTAATTTGATGACAACTGCTGCTGCAACTTTTCTAGCTCAAATTGTCTTGCTGCATTATTTTAAGCTCTACATTATAATGCTACTCACATACCAAATTTTAGCCACCAGTTGGTTCAACAATTAAGGCTAAAAAAACATAAATATCCTCCATAAACAGAACTAAACTAAAGAACTCGAATCTACAATAAAAACCTTTCATATACGTAGAGACTAGTTTATGAATACAATAACTTTTCCAGTTGGTTTGAATTTTATTCAGTGTACCATTGTTGTTACTTACGTACGAGAACATCCTGCGGTTTAAAATACTATTGAATATAGCCTTCTAGGGCTGGATAGATCAACGAATTAAGTTTATGATTATTTCACTCACGATTGTCTCCGTTTTTACTGCCAGTATATCTGAAGTACACAAGATTGGATTGACCATAATACAAAAGGCGAATCGTTTTAATCCTATTTACCTAAAATTTATTTAAATTCTGATCCATTCGTGAGTTTAAGATTATACCTATTAAATGACAAATGTCTGCTCAAATTAAGTGTAATTTTTAAGTGTAGGTCGTCATAAAATCATAAGCTGATATGGGTATGCAGTATGCAAGCTTAAATTTGTATATGTAAATCTTCAATAGATTTTGCGGTTAATATACTTGTATGTACCTATAGAACATAGCTAAGTAGTTTCCCCTGAATCTGACCCATTACCTATGGTTGTCTGGCTTCGTATAGCTTCATCCGTTAGAGCTATCAACGACACCTATCATTCCGTCATACCAGGCGGTGTTTAAGGCTCAATCAGAATATAGCAGGGATTTATATAGCTGTTCATGATTTAACTAATGGTAGAAGGATTTTTTAATTTGAGAATCATGTATAAATTAAGAGAGACTTAGAGTAAAGATTAATCAAGGAAAACCAGGAATTACACGTAACTTTATTATCTTTGCATGTATTGACGAGGACGCTTAGCTAATGTTAAGCGATAACGCCTTCCCAGTAAAATCACAGTCGCTTCTCTAAGGTTGAAGAATGCACTGGTTCTGTAAGCAGTAGAAGTCTAAAGAAACATGCTTATTTAAAGTACTAGGGCGGCATAAAGAGATAGGACATTAATATAGTAAAATATTATCCTTAAATCCAACTCGATATCTCACTATAATCTTAATTCATGCTAAGAAAGAGAAGTAAATCAATATTCATTAGCAGTAGATTATGTACGTCTTTAACAAGTTTAATAAATACGATATTACGAACGAACAATGTCCGATAATAAACTTGTTTTGTTACTTCGCCTAGTGAACGACAATAACACTGACTATTGTAGTACAGCCAGATAACGCAGTTCATAAAAAATGTGATCACTGTAATTTATTTTATAAAAAATACGTTTTCTTGATCAACACGAAATTCGCAACTTATATTGAAACTTACGTCTTAAGTGGGCATTTCATTTTCTTCTTACACTACTGACATCATTTCAATATGATGCCAGCCCTACTTTATACAAATGATCACGCGAAGTCAACACATTCTTTAAAAAACTCAATGTGGCGACATTGTGTTTGACCGATACTATATTTGAGTATCATTTTGTCGTCTTACTTCAGCATCACCGCGACTAAATTGAATAATCGACCGAGCGAAGCGAGGTCTTAGAGTCGAAAGCCGCGAAATGCCTGCGTTTGGACCAGTTTAACGCTTGACCTCTGGTGCTTAAGTTTGGTCGACGTTTACTTGAAAACGGTTAATCCAAATTAAATGAAATTTTACACACAAGTTAAGAAGGTTAATTGAATAATTTTAATGAAAAAATTAGCTAAATAGGTTCCAGGGTTGCAGAGATATAGGTGACTTAAAGTCTTTACGATAGGTCTGACGATTATTTCAAAACTGGAGCGCTGATAATTTTTTTCCTAACATATACACATTTTTTATAAGCGACACAAATATATTAGCCAAAGTGTATGTTTGTATGTATGTTTGTTACGCGATAACTGGAAAACCAATGGTCCAATCTGCATGAAACTTTGCAAACGCGTAATATAAATCCATAGAATTTTTAAGTTCGAACATGAGCCAAATCAGTCGAAGGGTTCAAGAGTTAAAGAGATTGCTTTATTACAATGAAACCGATGATCCAGTCTTGATAAAACTTTTTAAACAGGTAGTACAAACTAAAAGAATTCTCAGGTCCAAAAATGAGCCAAATCGGTGCAAGGGTTGTAGAGTTATAGAGAATACAAAATTACAATGTTTATCAATTATAATATTATGAGAACTGCAGGGATATTCAGTTATCCGTCAGGGAACCGAACCAAAGACCGAATTGTCAAAAATCGATACGACGTAATACGTCATTTCATACATTTTTGATAATTCGGTCCTAGGTTCGGTTCCCTAACGGATTAGTGAATAGCCATGTTGACTTACTCAAAATATTATGAATTTTAATGATCGTGCGGGTGGTGCAGGATATTATGTTCAAATTTATTAATCAAACTTAAACCTATTTTTTTATTCAAATAGTAGTCCAGTCAATGAGTGCCCAAAAGAGGCATGTGGATCGAAAAGTCGAAAGCAGAAAAACTAACTTAGGAACTTTGTTTGGACTATTCAGGAGATAAACATACTAAAAGTCCCCACCCCTCCTAGGTGAGCCCGAGGGGTGGGGGGGCCGAAGAAGGCGTTCCATAATGAAACTTTGCAAATGTCTAGAAATATGATGACAGTTCAATAATTTGGTACCACTGAGCTGATCTGATGATGGAGCCAGGAGGTGTTTACTGAACCTCTTCAATGGCTATTAGTAAACCCATCGAGTTTGGGCACATTACATTCGAATTGGCATAAGCAAAAAACCTAAAAATGGAACCTTCTTCGGCCTCCCCCCCCTCGGGCGCACCTCGGAGGGGTGGGGACTTTTAGTATGTTTATGTTCTGAATAGTCCAAACAAAGTTCCTAAGTTAGTTTTTCTGCTTTCGACTTTTCGATCCACATTTCTTCTTTTACTGGATAGGCTACAGTTAGGGATTGCAATCCGGAAAACGGATCCGGTAATCCGGCCGGATCCGGCACATTTAACGGTTACCGGATCCGGTACAAATATACCGGATCCGGAGACCGGATCCGGTGCTAGTAGTTTGTGGCAAAATAATATAGCTGTTGTATGCGTAGGACTTTAAATGCGTGTGGTATTCATGCGTGCGAGTCTTTCGTCACCGAGAGTAAGGTATAACTATTGTATCTTTAAATACTACATAATAATTAATATTGTTACCTACTTATAAATAAATCTGTGAAAGTGAAATCTAGAAAGACTGAGTTACTCGTTGCTTCGTAAAATTATAAGTATTACCTACTCTACTTCGTCATCATCATCCACCGCCCTCTACATCCCACTACTGGGAATAGACCTTCCTCAGGTTATGCCAGTCAACCCTGTCCTGTGCCAATCTGGTCCATGTGCGACCCGCCAATTCTACCAAATCGTCCATCCATCTGGCTGCTGGACGACCGACACTGCGTTTGCCTGTCCTTGGTCACCATTCAGTCAACATCTTACTCCACCTGTCGTCACCTCGCCTAGCCAGGTGACCTGCCCAACTCCATTTGAGTCCCATTACTCTCGTTCCGGCATCTTGAACTTTTGTTCTTCGCCTAATTTCGATGTTTGGAACTTGATCTTGAAGTTTGATGTCAAGCATGGCGCGCTCCATGGCTCTCTGTGCTACCTTGATGCGGTAGACAGCCTCATGTGTTAGCGTCCATGTCTCGGCGGCGTATGTCATGGTGGGCAGGATGCACTGAAGGCTATCGTCAAACGATATGTAAAACACATTATTTGCTTAAACCTCCTCAATGTATATTGAAGTTGTCATCAATCGTAGTGGGTGAGAATTAGCCAATAGGCCCTCTGATTGTAAAGCCTGGTTTTCAGACACTGAGGAATTCGACGTGACCAATTCAGAATGTCGTCTAATTCTACACTACCTACTAAATTTTAATTGTTCTGAATAAAAATATGTTTTTATCTATTTGTCTTAACGGTCTTAACATTGGTTAGGCAATAAAGTCGATTTTAACTACCTTCATCTTACTAATATTATAAACGTGAAAGTTTGTAAGAATGGGTGTCTGGATGTATGTTTGTTACTCATTTACGTCTAAATGAGTGGACCGATTGGTCTGAAATTTTATATAGCTTAGACCCTGGAACAACACATAGGTTACAGTACAGCGGGTGAAACCGCTGGGCGCAGCTAGTATTACGTAATATGAGAGTAGTGACTTGATTAAATCACTTATTGTAGTAAAAAGCAAAAATCATCCTGATTTGATCAATCCGGCCGGATCCGGTCGGATCCGGCCGGATTGACGGAAATCCGGCCGGATCCGGCCGGATTGAAAATGACACCGGATTGCAATCCCTAGCTACAGTGCTTCACTTTCGAAAGTAAATTTTACAATTATTTAGATCTAAGTATTTTAAGACTCTACTGCTCGTTCGAAAAGCATATCTATGAGAAGAACGAGCAAGAAATTTATTGGGATTGTTATTTATGTGTTTATCACATATCATTATGCCATTAAAACCATCATTCACTCTAACATCTGCAAACATCCCTGACGCTCTGTAGTATCGAGACAGCGCCAAAAGCATCCTGAAAGCATTGTTGTACTGGATCCGCAGCGCCTTGAGATCCCTGTTTGTAAAGTTCATCCATAAGTTTTTTGTTTAAAAAAATAATTAATAATAATTAGGCCTACGTTTGATCACATCCCACCTGATGGAAAGTGCAAATGTGATCGACGAGCTGCACGTACAAAAAGTCTGATAATGCCTTGAACAAGGACACTTTGTCTTGCTCAGTAGCTGTAGATACATCTTGAAAACCTGCGAGCCTAGATGTTACGCGTGATTGTCATAGCTCTGCGTTCTCGCTCCAAGTCTAAGTCATAATCGGCTGCTACGACAAAAATGTTATAGAATTAGCTACAATATCAATATAATAACTGTTGTAAATTTGCTGTACCTATAACACAAGTAAATCTAGATATTTTTTTCCAATTTCAATTCTTCTAATGTCCACTGCATCGGCAACTTCTTCGTAAACAAGTGCTACAAACTATGAAGATTTTGTGAGAATTTTTGTAAAAACTTTAGTTATATTTATTATTTATTATTTTCTGCAAGTGAATACACACATAACCTTTCATATTTTATTATTATTGAAATTTTGATCACAACAATAAAATAGTCACGGAGATAAAGATTTTTTTAATGTGTATCCGTTACGTATTTTGAGTTTTAACATTACTTTCAATTTTGGGATTTTCCTTTCCTTTTACGAATATTATAGGTTAAAGTTTCCATACATTTATATTTCGTAGATACTTATAACTTTTACCCATGTATATATACACACCATGTATATATACTATTTTGAGGGGTCTGCGAGGTCACAGTTCGCGGCGAACTACTAGTAATTTTAAGTGTAGTAATATTTATCATAAGTGCGCAGTGATAACTCTTTCGATTCGCCTTTATTTCCATAGTCCGTAGCCAATGCCATATATTTTTAAAGAATTTAATCATTACAATATCATAGAGTGGCGTAGAGTGCAGATATTAATCGCCAACACTCGTACTCGATTTTATTAAAATTTTATTGGTTGTGACAGATAATTTTAATGATAGCTCCTGAAAATGCACAAAAAGCTTTTAACCAAATGAAAGTCGTATATTACCGAATAACACACTCGTAACCGTGATATACTAAGTGCCGCAGAAAATAAACCTAGCACTGTGTAGTCGTGATAACCATCGTAGCTTACGACTCAATATATTTTAGAATATGTACCGCGATTGTGAATTTTGTGTTTTGTTTTGTTTTAGCCTAACACAATCATCAAGTTGGTTGATTGGTAGTTGGTTTAGATACCGCTATGTGCAATATTTTTATACTTATTTACGGTATAAAGCGTGCCCCTTTTTCAAAGAAACCGTGAAAAGGATTGTCGCAAAGATAAACCTATAATGTATTGGGTATGTGCTGCAACTTCGTAAAGTTCTATGAAAACCAAATGTGACACCTTTCCTTTTTTCCTTCGTAGTGCCCCCACTAAATAGGCCGGCTGGCGCATTGATTGATTTTACAATTTTATAATATGGAGTGTTATGCTCATCTTACTACGCAAGATAGGATAGGTAATATCACGACGCCTATTCTGATAGATATCTGTGTCGTTCGCCCATAATTCGTTTGTTTCATGCACTTTTGTCCGACTTCACCTAATTAATGAAGCTGGTATGGGGTTGTTGGCACTTAATTATTATAATGCAACATTAGCCCGAGTACGTCATACGCTAACATTGAACGGCCCACGCCGTGATTTAAATGTAAATTTATTGAAACGCTCCCTGCTTTATAGAATTACTCTGGCGGGCAAACCAGAGGGTATTGACTATTAATTATAGTTAATTAAATTTTAATATACCTCTATTAAAACATGAATGAAACATTACAAGGTGTAATATAAGTTAATACCCCTGCGCAATAAATCTAAGTTTTACACTAAACGATTCGTGAGTATTTTGATTCATCTTTGTAAATAAACGGTATAAACTCACTTGTATTGTCTTCGACTTCGTGCCGACCGTTTCGATCCTGTGCGAGGATCTTCTTCAGGGAGTAGCTGCAGTTACGCGCCGGCGACCGGGACCCGATTAGCACTCAAAACGAAACGGTCGGCACGAAGCCGAAGTAAATATAAGTAAATTTATGCCGTTTATTTACAAAGATGAATCTAAGTATTTCACTAAATAATGCGCAAAAATAGGTAGAACAACAGTAACTTATGCTTCTGATCCGTTTAGTGGGGAAATTTCAATTCTTAGGAATATTTTGATTCATGCAAATAATATTTTCCACTGGACAAATAAGATGTAGAATGGAAGAAACCGCGTATAATGTTCTAAGGGTAAGCTGATGTTCAGCTGTGGACGTCTTCATCCAGATATCTAATCACGGCAATGGCGTTTAATTAGGTACTAGCTCATGCTCGCGGCTTTGCCCGCGTGGCAAAATCCTTTCTTAGCGGATCTCTACGCCTTAAAACCTACTTGTATGCCAAATTTCAGCTCAATCCGTCCACCGATTTGAGTTGTGCGTTGATAGATCAGTCAGTCACTCTTTCCTTTTATATATTTAGATACATTTCAAAACGAAAAATTAGATTTGTCTGCAATTACGGACACCATGTTGGCAACACCATTGGTGTTGCAGACGTTTATATTGGCGACGGTGACCGCTCACCATCAGTGTGCTTATGTGTCAGTGTCTGACATAAATCAGAAATAATAGAATATAATGTAATATTTTATTGCATATCAAAAAATTACAAAGAAACTTTTTGAGCAAGATATCTTTAATGCTCTAGGTAAACAATATGCGATATTATTGCACTAGATAATATCTTACAAAACCCAGGAATAAAACAGAATGGGAATGGAATAATATTGTAGAATTGTAAATAATACTTATTCAATCTCAATAGAAAGTGACAATAAAATAAGACAAATCCACGACCGAGCTCTGATTTTTCTTTATCCCAGTGTTTTGTTCAATGGCGGTTAAATTGACGGATAGCGGTCGTCTCGATGTTAAATTTTCTCTCGGTATTTAATAAATAAAATTGCGATGGTCGTTAGGTTCGTCGGATTCCTACAAAACGTCGCGAACACATCGATCAAACTGTCTTATTGTATAGACGCGGGTCGACTACCCCGCAAGTAGGTATAGATCGTTTATATTATGCGAGGTGCCTTTAAATCTTCGGGCTTATAATGTTTGCTTATGGCTTATGATATTAAGCCATGTTATTAAAAACGAATGACATTTTAGAAATTTGGGCTTATCATAAATTATATATAATTTTTAGTAAAAATTTATATAAAACTTAAAACTAGCTTATGCTCGCGGCTTTATGTGCATGGCAAAATAATTTTTTAGCGGATATCTACCACTTCATCAACACCTAGATTCAACACAGAGAAAATGTCAACCCTTAGTATTCTTCACAGGCTATTTACTAAAGGCAAGCAGGGCTATGCACTTAATTGTTAGGGACCTGGACCATAGACCGAATTGTCAAAAATGTAATTAAGCTGTGCGTTGGTCGATCTTTCAGTCAGTCAGTTAGTCACGCTTTCCTTTTATATATCGTAAAGCGATACGTAATTCGTGTCAGGCGATAATAACTCGAGATCGTGTTCTGCAAACGAAAACACACATAGTGTAAGCAGCATTAATAGCAATCCAGTTGAGCTTAAGATTAACTTTGTTGCGTTTTTATACGATACAGCTAACAAAAGGTCGTAGTAATTTTACGATATTACTTTGAAACTCGACGGAGAGTTGTTGGTTTGTCCGATAAGAAAGTTTAGTTCGTTAAGTAGGCACATTAGGGGGAAACAGGAAAACATTACGAGGTGTCGTCGGCAGTGGCTCGACGCCAGACGCTATTAAAATATGCTAACCAATTGGACGCACAGTTTGGATAGAGCTAAGTGAAAAAGCGAGAAAAACGTGAGAGTGGCACTTATTGACGATCTGATTTCTTTACGTGTTGCGGCACGTTAAAATGCAGTTCAGGG
The DNA here is from genome assembly GCA_947507615.1 of Hemithea aestivaria. Lineage (NCBI taxonomy): Eukaryota > Metazoa > Arthropoda > Insecta > Lepidoptera > Geometridae > Hemithea > Hemithea aestivaria. The sequence goes on along the minus strand of OX382332.1, from coordinate 6,486,561 downwards.
TTTCTGCTTAGTTCATGGTTTAGTTTTGCAGACTGCAACTGTTATTTGGAAAACCAGATTTAGTAAAGGAACATGTAGATCAGGAACCATGTTTATTTTGCCACTATCGGCCAATCGGTCGTTTTTGAAATCGAAAACCATCAACCTTTTCTATATTTCAATAGAGAACTATATATAAAATACGAGGATACTTCTATTTACCTAAAATAAAAAAAAAAAAAAAAAAAAACAATTGCAAACAATTTTTTATTTATTTATGTGGTGTGGCTGTGGTATGACTGCAGCCATGCTTGCACTAATTACTAAATCCAGAAAAAAAATACCAAAGCATATTATAAAAGTATTTGGTAAAATGTGTTCAATATTTTTATTTGGCATCATCATTATTATCAGCCCACGTCTTCTACATCATCTACTGCTGAACATAGGCCTCCCTAATGACCAAAATGTTTATTGGCGTAATTGAACAGTGTTACTAAAAGTTTCTCAGACTTTAAACTTCTATCGAATTTTATTATAAGGTGACTATATTCTATATAGTTTATTTCCCCAAGTTAAACGTTAGCCTTCACATTCTATCACAGAGTTTATGTACTCTAACTAAACGCAGTGCACCATTTTCATTGAATTTTTCTTCGATTCCTTTTTATTTATACAAATTTTCAATACAAAACGGTTAAAGCAGTCGACGAGAGAGTTTGTTTACATTATGTTATTTCTCTTTTGTGTATGTTTTTACAAAGCGTACTGCTGTCACAATAGACTACAATGTAGGACGTGTTCAGGGGGTCACATCATCGTGGCCACCTATGAGACAAAAAACAGCTTACTTTCATTATTTTATGAAAATACGCGATTATATTGATATTTTAGGTCATAAACTAGTTGAATAACATTTTATTGTCTCAAATTGCTTTAAAATGTTGAAAAGAAACGAAACACATAGGTATTATTGTCAAAGTGAAGCAGTTTGACAGAGTTTGACAAACAGCATAAACCGGCCACGCTGAAAGGGACGGAAAAAATAGGTTCTCCTTTTTCTTCACACAGAATTTCCCTATTGCCATCACACTCACACATAAAATGGGTACTTCTAGTTGTATTACTTCTGAGGACTAGTTTGTTTTATTTTAATAACATTAAATATTCCAACATTAATAACAATTAATAAGCTCCAAAACATAACGAGGTCAATGAAAATTAATTTAGCCTTTATCTTATTCCTTTACATAATTACACAGAATTACCTTTTGATCTATTAAGGATCTAAGGACCTATTTATTCGTAGTTACCGTAACAAAACCTTTAACAAGCCTTATTATTAATGGTTCATTAAAAATGTTTTAACAATATCAGATACTCGTTAGTTAAATATTTGTCTGCAAACTTTTTTCTAAATAATCCAGTTTTTTCCTTGGCCTTCCCAGGGATGAAACTTTATCCTTTTGCTATGAATATCTTTTCCCTTTTAATTACATTCTGTCCGTGGCTTTGTTCTTTTTTCTAAAACTTTAAAGCCAGATTTTTGTCAGCTTCGTTCAAATAAGTTGAATGGGAAAAATTAACTACTTTGATAATATTATCCTTCTTTTTCATTTTTGGTCCACATTTTTAGGTTTTTCTGTGTTGAATTATTTTAGGTCGTATTTTCAATTAATTAAGGATATTATATATTAGTCTTATTAAATGGTATACATCGTATATTACTTTTTTATAAAATATACTCTCGCAGCTCTCTTTTTAGCTTTTTTAGTTGTCATCTATTTTTTTAAAAGTATTTCTGCATCAACTAAAATAAAGAACATAGGCTTGATGACGATGATGAATTTCACAATTCAAAATCTTACATTATTTGATGAAAAGTTTTAATGTAAATAAGTATCTAGATCATATTGCCCCATGATACTCTTAGCTACATGAACTTCCACAGGCAGTTCCCCAGAACCTTTGATAAAACATTCATCAAATGTATGAAACGATACGAAGCTCGCCTCGGTGCCATCGAGTGGTGAAATCGACAAGTTAGCCATAACTCTGTTTCATATTTCCATCGAGCATAACATCCATCAAACTATGCATGTTTCAAATGCACATCAGTGTGACTAAGAGTTTAATTAACTTCGGATATTAACTCGTCATTATTCACACTATGGAGTTAATTAGATTTAAAAACCCACAAAAAGGTAGAGATCTACAGTTTTATTGTGTGTGTTTATTTTAAGAATTCCTAAAGATTGGCGCTGATATTATGTGTAAGGGTGCATCTGTGTGTGACTATTTGTAATCTCTTTACGCTAAATCCGATCGATCGACCTGAAATTTGTTAAATATAGGTAGTTTAGACCACACTGGTTAGTTTAAACCCCACGCCGGGGGGGCGCGAGGCGGTATGTGGGACTCCTCCACCGATCATGGGCTCGGCGGGGATACCCACTAAAAAAACCTGGGAGTGTTCCTGCGGGACGCCATAATGCCGGGGCAGCGGGTACACAGAAGCACTCATCCGCGGCCCCGACGGCGTTGACAGGAAGACCCCTCCGCGGTAGGTAGTTTAGACCCTGGAATAACACGCGCGCTTTCCTCTGCTTGCACGGTTGTCTGGAAGAGATCGCTATTAGCGATAAGACCGCCAATTGTAACACTTAGTTTTATATTATAGTTTCAAGTTGTTTTTGTACATTTTTGTGTTTCAATAAAGGATTATCTATCTATAACACATAGGCAACTATTTTACTGGTAAAATTGTTGGGTTCAGATAGTATTAGATGAAAATCTCTTTTAATAAAGTTTAGAACGAAAGAAAGAAACAGAATAAATAAACAATTCATTCGAAAATATACACAGAATTGTATTCAGTTATACTGTTATATATTTAAATACATCATGGAGACTCTAGTTGCGGATGAATCTGTTAGCGAGGGTCGAAAGTTTCAAATTCGTTTATGTATTCCAAATTCTAAGTTCCCACGTGCAATATGCTGTGTTGGCTGTTTATATAAAACTAGTTTACGCTCGCGACTTTGCCCGTGTGAAGAAAATCTTTTCTCTTGAGCGAAGAGTTAATAAACCAGCGTGAAAATTGAACCCGATTCGTTCAAAGGTTTGAACTGTGCGTTTATAGATCAGTCAGTCGATCAGTCAATTTTGTTTTTATGTAGGTATTTAGATTATCATAATTTGGTATTCTTTGTGTACACGACATTGTACTTTTGCATTATGCAAGGTTGTTTTTGGAACTCTACAGTGGGAGTAAAATGGACAGCGTTCCGCGCTGAAGAACAAGACAGAATGTAGATATAAAATATTAGTATTTTGCGAAATAGTTCAAAATTACTAAAGCCTAGTTATTTAAGAAGCGTGAATTTTCTTGATGAAAGTTAAATTAGCAAGATTATTTTTTACTTAGGTATTTTGAAGTAACAAAGAAGTATAATAATATGAATACTTTTAAATTTTTTACAATGTATTCAACACCTAATGTGTTACTTCTCACTCACCTTTGTAACACCTGATGAGTTTGAATAATAAAATGACGAAAAAAGAAGAATGCTGAAATTTTGATAATATATTTTTTAGCTAATGTTCCTACAAATCGGGCATAATTTAATGTCTAAAGTGACCACAGCAATCACCTCAATAGAATAATTGTCTATTCATTTAGCATTTGGTGCCTATTCATTAAGCTAACTGTCAGGAACGAATTTTGGGGGCAAATTAGTCGGCAGCCAAACAACATTTGAATAGCAATTGATTGAACTATTAATAACATGAGGCTCGTGGCTGTTTGGGTATGAATTTTTAACTTACCGTTAATCCATTTGTGGGATTTGCAGAGTTGTACGTGTAATAATTTATGGGCTTAGAATTATTGTGATGTGTGTCATTACTGAACAAAAATCAATACTTAAAAATTGATTACACATTTAAACCAGTATTTTTGTCAAGTGCTCGCCCTCGACTCTAATCAATCTTTTTCGCGGATTAGGGTATTTTCAGTTCAAAAACTATTTTTTGATATTAACTATTTTTTTTTATAGTCTAGAAGACGCTTTTTTTCGATATTTTCCTCGAAAAAGGTTAATTAGAGTAGAATTGAGGATCAGGATTCCCTGGCTGTAAACCTATCAAAGTGGTCAATTATAAATTTTGTGCACAGTTTTATTTATCAATATCGTGGTCAGACTCCAAAGTTATGTCCTATTACTGTACAAGGAGTGTCAAGGAGTATGTCTCATATAACTATGTCGACCTCACAAGCCTATTCCGTAGCATTTTGGTATCTAAATAGTAGTGTAGGTCGCATCTAAACTAGGCTAGTTGTGAAGCAGGCCATGTCTACTAGCCGTCAGCCTGTGGGGGATCAAGCGGCGTCAGCGGTCGCGACTCAAAACGGGAAGTAATTAAACTCGCTACTCAACTATTATCTGTGGCCTCCTCCAAGTGAAGTGAAGTCAGGAACTTCTCCATAGATGTGGAACTTTTCACGCTGAAATTAATCCCCACTTTAATTTTACAATCTTCGCAAGATCCTTTTGCGAGCGAGGTGAGCTCAGTCGAGGCTCGGCTACTTCATAATGTTAATGCGCATATTGTCGTTTCGTGCTCGCTGGTTGCTTATGAAGTTATATGGGCTTTTGACGTCTATTGAACGGAACATGGTGTAACTCGAATGTATGTGTGCAACGCGCCCGTAAATCCACCAATTACGTACGGAGTATTACACGTTAACTAAATACGAAAATACGAGCGACTCCTAATTACGAGATAAATTTTGCTATTTACGCGTGTGCGGAACCCGAGGCGGACGAACCAGGAAATTGAATCTAAATCATTTTGCTGGCGAAAGTTTGTTAACGATGGAACACACCACATTACGAGTAATTAGTTTTACCAAGGTGCGAAAACTGTAGTTAGCATTTGAATGGAACACAACGTTGGAGTTTCATTCGTTTATTATGGCTCAAAATTGGACTTAACGGCAGCAAAAATATCATGAACTATCTGTACCCAGCGGTCTTACCCGCTGTAATGTAGCCTAGGTGTTATTTTAGAGTCTAAGCTATCCTTATACCAAATTTTAGTTCAATCGGTCCACCCGTTTAGAGCGCGTGAAGAAGTAACACACACACACACACACATAAAAACTTTCGCCTTTATAATATTAGAGTAAAGAGTGATGTGAGTGTGATTAACGAAATTTAATGTGTGGAAAACATTCCACAATTAACTTGTTACAAACTACGAATCCATCCAAATTAGTGCTGCGAAACAACTAATAACTATGCCCGTAACACAAAGCCCCATTTTGTTAATCTGCGATACAGGCATTCAATATTTTCCACAAGAGTAATGAACCTGGCTTCGTACAGCAATATGGGGTATGTTGAGTGGATTTTCCGCTCATTCGCTGCACAGTGGAGGCTATACTCGTAGCGATCAAGTGTCTGGTGACACGTGGCAGAGGCGATTAGAGTCACGCAACATACTCTTATAGAGGTACATACCGCGGTGAAGCCATGCGATTAAACACTAGAATTCTACAGTGGACTTCTATTCTATTTCCAGTTTATTACTATTTTTTTTATTTTATTATGGTTTTTTTTATATTTAGTATTCGAGCTATTCATGTTTCAGATTTTTCAAGGTTTTTTTACACAATGTATTTTATTATTATTGTTAATTGTACAGGAGTCAACACGCCAGTAAAATATGTCCTTAGATAATAATATAAGCGATTTATATTACGAGACCATACTCATGATGTAGGTTAATCCATACAGCAATTAAATTCATATATAAATTAAAGTAAACTCGTTCTTCTGGAGTATAAATCCGTAATGTATTTACGCTTTAAGTATTTGTTAACTTCCAGCTCATAAAAGTATAGTAGTGACGCGTGTTGAACGTGTAGTGTAGCCAATATATTTTCTGCACATGGCAGTTACGGAAATTGTGTTGGAAGATCCAAATATCTACTCATTTATCGACAAGATTTGCTTCCGTGGTTCAGAGGAAAACTTCTGATAAATTGATCTGCAACAGACCCGTAATTTATTTCAAATGTTCTTCAAAATAAAACTTAATTTCGTTTCGTGTTTACTTTAGTCCCTTTTAATTGCCTTATTCAGTGTCACAGTGGACGCCTTGAGAAATGAAGCAATTGAGATTGAAGTGTAGGCGGAAGTTATGACTTTCCAGGAAAATAACGTTTCGCTTGATCAAATTGAGCCGGCATTGTCGATGTTGCTCGGGCCGAGAAATTCAATTTGAGCCCGTAGGAAATCTATTCACGCACATAACTTTCATGTTCATTGACGTAACTACTCCTTAACACATTGGATGTAGTTTGAGGGATAAAGTGACGATCCTTTTATTGCGTGCTACATAGTGAGCATTAGGAACCGAGTCGTATCGCGCCCATCCTTTCGGTGGAATATAGATAGTGAAATACAGAACTTTGTAATGCTGCCCACGTACTCCTTTCGATCGTAAAATCCTTTTGCCCCAAAATGGCCTTGAATAACACACAACTAGATCAGAGATAAAGAAGGTCTTATTTCACAATATGTTGCTGGTGCTTTGTAAAGGTGTACATCCTGCTCCAATGAAACAAATTTTTATTTCTAGTTGGTCGGTCGTTTATCTCTTTAATGGCTCTATATTCCACGCAACATCGATATAAAATACTTAAGCATTGTGTTTTAGTGAGATATAGCTACAGTATTTTATGATCAAGCTTCGGGCTCGGAATGCTTTGTTCCATCTTCACGTAAAATGGAAACGTAAGCTGTCTTGTCTCTCCGGAAAGAAGGCAGGTATTTCAAAATCAATCTATCTATAAATTATATAAAAGCGCACAAACATTTCCGATATCTTTATCTCGAACGTCCCGGTAAATAATAGGAGTAATGCTATTTGGGCTTTCGATTTATATTAGCTTTCGAATTTATATTTATTTCGTACGTGTCACATATTAGTTTCCAGTTACAAGACGTGTGACTTAAAGGCTTTTTACGAATTATTGTACGATGTTGACATAATAATTCTGAAATAAAACCTAATAATCAGTCAACACGTAGAAACCAATAAGATAAAACGTTTTATTTATACAAGTGCAAATCGACTCGTAGTGAAATATTTGTATTGACATTTTCACCTTTGTAACAGTTCTTGCAATTTACTCTTTTTGTGGATATTATATTATTCGTTATAATCCCAGGATTTTACATAGGTAAAATTCAGGGTGCACCGCGCCAACGCTTCTTACTTGAGAATCATAAGATGTTAAGACCAGCCCAGCCCAGTCATTTCACTAGCTACATTCATTCATTCATTCAATTCATTTATTTCGACCAAAGTACATAAGTCACTAGCTACAGTGCCCTTCTACTGAAGCACAGCAGTACGTGATTATCATTTACTGTTAGATTACATTTCAAGTCTCTAAAATTACGACTGTACACATTAATACTTCAATTTTACTCCTACGTGTTACTCAATGAGGCAAATTCATGCTTTTAAAAATTGCAAGTCCTCATTATCCTAGTTAGCAACTACTGAATAAAACTAGTTCAAATGATTTTCCACATATCAAAGGGAAAAATGCGGTTGACGGGATACACTCGCTTACATAATGAGCCACTCACAACAGCTCTCCAAACAGCAAATAATTTTGTTACCTGCAATATTCCATACAAAGTTGGGCTTTAGTAACTGTTTATGCTATTGTCAAAGAAGTTTGATGTTTAGGGCGCGTTCCACTTGAGCCTCTGATGTTAAATGCTTTTGACATATTATAACGAATATTTAAACATTGAACACTGAATTTGGTTACTACAATTTTAACTTCTTTGACAATAGGCTTTATGTAGTAGTTGTTGTTATAATAAAAATCTTTGTAGGTTTCTAAAAAACTAAACGACTCAAAGGCTCTTTGTGTGTCAAACAAATATGATATATTAGACATACAATATTTACAACAGAGCTGAAAATATAATTCTATTAATAAAACAGCCCTGAATTTATTATAATAATATCATTTACGTCTTTTGAGTGCCTATTCAAGATTTTTGGTGATTCTACTTAAATGGTAGATATTTATTTTATTTATGTGATGAAGTAGAAGACGAGCAAGACGCTCTCCTGATGTTAAGAGATAACGGCTGCCCATAATCAGTACAGTGTCACCTAGGATTTCACAATTATGTGAAATTCTAGGAGCACTGCACCAACGCTTCTTACTCAAGAGTCATAAGATGTTAAGACTCTTAAGCCCAGTAATTTCACCGAACCAAACCAAATATAACCAAATATATATCAAAGCCATACAATCATGTACATATGTATAGGTACATCCTAGTCGTATGTTTCGCTCTAAAAAGTACGAGTGTGTTACATAATGTATTTTACAAGCTTTTATAAACTTTCACCTGTCTGTTGTCTGTCTGTCTATAATTAAATTTTGCAAGTTTAATTTGTTCCACTTGCCAGTTTCCAATTGAGCTGAAATTTTGCATGCATGTATAAATTGGATGACAATGCAATATTATTATGACATCAAGCTGATCTGATGATGGAGCTGGAAGGTGACCATAGAAACTCTGTAATTAAACGATGCAACCCCATTGAGGAGAAAAAACTTTTTAAAAACAAGATTTTATTATAATTACCTTTACCTAGCAACAAAGTAGGTACTCGTCAAGATAAATCAAATGAGCCTATTTTCGATGGGGGTCGGACACCGGGAAATGGATCAAATTAAACTACAAGATTTGTTTACAGACACACAGACAGACAACGGACCGGTGAAAATAAATAAAAACTAAAAGTAAATAAAAAAAGAATGTGTTTAAATTACCTGTTATTACAAGGCCAAATATAAATTCAAAGAATAATTTATTACCAGGTCCACGTAGAAGGATCTCAGTCGGTGTTATCATGCGAGCTCGCAGTTTGCCGAGAGTCCGTTTCCTGCGGGCGGCCGGCGCGGCGCCTAAAGCAAGCCTATCGTACATTGTACACCGGCGTCGCACCGGCGCGGCGCACTGTGAACAAATCCTGCGAGTTTCATGCGATACTAGAGGTACTCGTCACTCGTACGTTCATTTGTTTGCTGCTTCGAATTTATGCTATTGGTAGATCTTTTAATAGTAAGTTTTCTTTTTTTAATTAAAAATAGGCCTACGTTACGAATCTAAATGTACAACTTTCCATCTTATATTAATAAATTTGATTTCATGAAAATCTGATTTTCAGTGCGCATTTTAGGACTAGATCTTTACAGCAGTACCTAGCTAGTATTTCATATTATATTTAATTTTTTTTTTATATTATATTATATATTTTTTGAAGTGAAACTTCTTTATCGGCGTTGGAAAAAAATTACCGTCACATTTTTCAGTTACGCGCCATCTTTTGTTTCTTGCCCCTACCACGGTTGGTTCAGACGAAGAGTACTTTCACTTTCTCCAATGAACATGAATTTAAAAAATTTATAAATTTAAATTTAATTTAATTAAAGAAGTTTCACTTCTTACGTGTGTAAACTAGTACACGCACAATTTTTTTTTTAATATTTTTTTTTATTATCCTTGTTTACTCTAACTTGCGCATATTCGGCGCACTATAAACAAATCCTGTGAGTTTCATGCGATACTACTAGAGCTAGCTACGTTAATTGGTTTGCTGGGTCGAATGTATGCTTTTTGTTTAATGATAAGTGGAGTTTTGTTTGGCCTAAATGTACATCTTTCCGTCGCATGAAATGTTAGTGATTTTCAGCGTGTACTTAAAAGAGATCTTTACAGGAGAACTTAGCATTTTTATATTATTATTATCCATTTATAGAATAGAAAAACACTTTATTGCAAACCAAGATGCATAGGAAATAGAATACAATAACATACTTAAAATTAAAGGTAAAAAATTTATCTGTTATTCTGAATTGGGCATTACAATAAAGTTGATTTAAATTGTAAAATTATCAACTCAGGAATACCTTCCGTAAATTTACAATTTCTACTGAACCTGAAACTTTTTGGGTACAATTTAGAACTAGCACTTTTAACTACAAAACAGGTTTTTGATGAAGGTAAACGACTAATTGTTAGTCAGGAACAATGGCCGTTACATTACTCCATAACTCGACACAAACCAGCGCGGACGGAAATTTATCCAATTTGCTGACGTCAGGTGGAGAGCGAATAGCCGAGCCGTGTGTCCGACTCATCAAATATATTCAACTTTCTAGTCGCATCGGCACTAAACTTGTGACTACGTACGCAGGTGTTTTAAACATTGATAAAGCCTCTGTACACAGGCGAACAAGTGATATTTTTTGTTAGTTTTAAAATTATTCCCAGTTTAACTCTTGGAAAAATGGCAAAGGGTGAGTGTTCTTAAAATATTTCGATTAAATTTTATGTTATTTAAGATAGGTAGTAAAATGGAAATACTTTTAAAATTATAAAAAATATAATGACTATAGCTTGACTAAGAAAAAAAGTCGGAAACGAAATCCTATGAAATTACAATTTCAAAACTCGTCAAATAAGTTTGAATGCGTTTATTAAATGTGTTATCAATAAAAAAAAAAGACTCCGCCTTCGCCTCGGCCTCCATGGATAAAGCCGTAATAAGTTACATGATATAGACCGAGTAATGCAGTAATCGCATGGAAACGAGCTCAAACAAGCGTAGAAAAGTGTTTATAAAAGGTATGACCCAACTTATATATAAGTATAGCCATTCAACGTGGCAATGCTGCCAGCATTCTGGGCACTCTGCCATCTGACAGTGGTTTGGAATACTTGGATTTTCTGTAGGTTGGCTTGTGGGGATCTGTGGTTAATAAAAGTGTTCTTTACTGCTGTAGTAGCTGTAGTGTTGTTAGTTTGTTTATCTCAATAAAGGTTTATAAAATGCAACGTATGTTATGCATACAAGTATTAAGAATAATGTAGGATTTCAAGTATCCACCAGTTTAAAGTATCTCGTCCTTGATCAATAAAATTGAGTCTGCCCCTGATCACGTTATCGGTATTTCCTTTTTAAGCGGCCAATACACAAAATATGCAAACACCGTCCTAAGGGAAATTATTTCATCTACCAGACCGTATATTCGTATCAAAATTTCTTGTATCGAGTATAAAATTTAGGTTTTATGCTGAATGGCTAGGATGTGCGCAACTCACATTTCCTTCGATAGGATTGGGCTTTTACGCTAGGTTACCAATCCAATTTTATGAACTGAAGTATGGGATGCACCGGATTTGAAAGCCGTTTTGTTTGCAAATATGAAAACATGGATGCGTTACATACTGTCTAGTATTTTGCGTAGGTGTTAATGTAAAGCAAGTAAACTTTCCCATATTACGATGCGTTTGTTTATTTAGTTATAAAAACAGCCACCGATAAAAAAAGCCTTGTTATCTGATTATATAAAAGGAAAGAGTGACTGACTGATCTATTAACGCACAGCCCATCAGCCCAAACCGCTAGACGGATTGGGTTGAAATTTGGCATACAGGTAGATTTTAAGGCGTAGACATTCGCTAAAAATGGATTTCTGCACGCGGGCAAAGCCGCGAGTATAAGCTAGTATATGAATAAAAAACTATATAATTACCGTAAGCTACAAGTAGGTTCCCAACTCATCATCGTTTTTCAATATTTGTTAGGTCAATAACAAAAACTAAACAAAGTGGAAAAGACCCTTAAAAGGACCTGGAAAGTGATTCCGCACACGTATACGATCAACAACGTTAACTCAAACAATAAACTGCACGATGTAGAGCAGTAGTAAACAGAGAATTCACCTTGCACTATTGTTACAGCACATAATTGGCGGCAAGGGTGTCGTCATCAATTTATGGCAGTACGTTGTATATTAGGGAAAATGCAAAATTTTGGCAACAATATCCGCGCAACACGAGACGCCTCTGAGTGTGCGGTCGGCTATATTGTGTACATTAATAATATTTGTCGACTACCATTTAAACTACCTTGAATTTCGGATTAACATGTTGAATTTATTTTAAGGTTTAGTTTATGTGGCAGACGCATAGTGCGCTTATTGGTGTGCTGATAAACTATCTATTATAACGTTTTTCAATAACTCTCTTATACCTATCAAAGTTTGAATGTTAAACATTGTCCACACAGACAACCTTTAAAAACATCATCTCAAGAGGTCCGACCTTGCTTCATCAGAAGAAATTAATGAAAATAGTCTTTAAAGTTTAATATTTGCAACCTATGACAGGAGTAACTTCTTGGTGGTAAGACATACATTTAAATCCCAATCCCTTTACCCAGATTTCATCAGACATTAAAGTTCTTTTCCTTCTATATCTAAATCCTAATGCGAGAAGTTAGTTTGCCAAAGCGCACCGTTTCCATTCTATAGGAATCCAGACAATTACAAGTATTTCTTAGCGTTATCTAAAATTGAAATCCGTATTACTCGTTTTGCCAAATGCTCTCTCCCATAGGACAACTTGTAGATTCCAAAATGTTTTAGAACTTATTCAGACTTTTGATATGTTAAGATATGGATCGAACATATCAAATTGGTCCCGTTGAAATATCCTACGAATATTTTAAATGCGAAAGAATGGCTATAGTGTGTGTAGATATGATAGATAGATAATACTTTATTGTACACCACACAATAGGAAATACAAGAAGAGAATATTATTCACTATTTTTTATTATTAATCATTTTTTTAAAAAATATTGTGAATTTTTTAAATATTTTTTTTTATGATCATTGTTAGATACGTCTTTTTGCCTAAATGGCTAAACTGATTGAGCTGAAATTGACTTAAGTTTATTTTGGTCATTAACGAATAACACAGGTTACTTTTAAGCAGAGCTTAGTCGGTCTCCCTAAAGCACTGGATGAAGTTGGTTGGGTAATACGTATAATAATAATAATGTGAATTGGAGGAATGAAAAGGAAGTAGGTATGCTGTTTGTTTAAGTTAGAAGTGAGGCAATCCTTGTTCGAATACTGCTGGACAAAGGCATTTTCTTGTGCACGTCACTCATGACTTTGTCTTTTTTCTAATCTAAGCGACTTAACATGAAAATAAATCATTAATGTAATAATTGCTTGGCTAATCAATCAATATAAACGCAGTTCAAAGCTCCCGGCGCAGCACCGTTCATTGACGTTACGCTTTCAGAATAATTTCCATTCTCATCCGAGCGTTGTATCGCAAAATCGTAATCAGCACGATGTGCGTGTCATTTGGAAGTTTCACCTTTATCGCGATCGGTTTTGCATTATATCAGTGGCTGTTTAGATTGAAAACAAACTTTGGAGCGCAATAGGTATTGTAATTCGACAACTTTTAACATAAACATGGAACATTTGCTTGTTTTACGGATAATATCTGTGTGTATATTGACAATGTAAGGAGATTCGTGTATGGAATTGAAACTTGGTTTATTGTTCGTGTTTACGAAATGCAGTTTGTTTTACGAGTATCTTACATATCCACTTCGTTATGTGTGATTTTGGCTCATGACCATTTCGAGGAAATACATAAAATATGGTAGAATGGGAGAAAGTTAGTTATTCAAGCCATAAAATATTGAACTCTGAATATGTTAGTTTCTCTTGCAGCTTTGCATCGCAATTGACTAAGGAGAATGAATTCCGACGTGCCATTTGAGTTCCATAAATACCAACGTGGAATGTAATGAACATCTTGCGATACTAAAACAGTGCTTCTACGGAGCTATTCGAGGGGTAAAGAGCTGCCCTGGGTCATTATTCTTTTTTTTCTCTTCTCTGTGTCAGTTAGATTACAACGTCAGTGCTTAAAAGGTTAATGCGACAAATAAAACATTATGTAGTATATAATTCTCTTAAATAAATACACAAAAGGAAGGTATACAAAATTATATAGGGTGCAATTTAGCAAAATGTCGATAAAAGGGATAATTGTGTAGATACACTTATTTATTTTATTTTTATTTTTCTCAGGACAAAACCGTGGACCTACTGGACAAAACCGTGTCGTCAAGGGGTCATTGTGAGCGGTGTGTTCCGGTATGATGTTCAGTGAACCCAGGTAGCTCTAAGACCGCATCTTCGCTTAACATCAGGTGAGATCGTGGACTTACGTATAAAGTATTAAAAAAATACGTATGTAAAAATATACCTAGGAAAGGTAAATACGAAGAGGGTCAAAAAAAGAGAAGTGATCAACATCGCTTGCCTGAATTCCGTTAAGTACCGATATCCCGAAAAGTTGTGTCTATCGCAAATCCGAGCTCATTTAATCATTGATGAGACTTACGGGTCACAAACTTTATTTATTTGCTGCTAATACTTTTGGGAACATCTCGATTCTGTTAAGTTACCTGCTTCCTAAGGTTTATCTACTTTGTTCGGTCAATATGTGAGAGAAAGTTAGTACGGAAAATAGAGATAGCTTCTTGTATGAATGGCGGTAAGTACCTAGAGGTAGTAATTTAGCTTTCTACTCGTATGCTTGACCTAAGAGACTCTGGATTGATTACTGTGTTTGTCAGATCTTTGGGAATCCTAGAACAAAAGTAATCTTAAATTATTGTACGGACCTGAGATAACGCATAGAATATCGATAAATAAAGGCATGATACTCAAACTATGCATTAATATATATGCATTAATGATACACAAATAATATGCAAGACAATGTAGCACTTTTGCATCTAAATTTTTACAGAGAAATATTATTTTAAAATAAAATAATGTTGATACTGTGTTTTGTACATTACGATAATTGGCTAACAAACACACACACACACATGCATGACATTTGGAGAAAAAAAGTTTTGACTGTTAACATTATAATTTATTACACGTATTAATACATGCTACTAAAAATAATTGATTGCTGGTCAAAGATTAAGCCAAAAAGATGACAAACCGCTTTTATTAAACAAAAAAAAAAACAGAGCTAGTGTGCGATGAAATCTACTGAGCATGAACTTACTCTTCATTAACTTTACAGTTTTCGACGAGCTGGTATTGCCACCGCTTTGGTTCATTTGATTACCGGCCGTCGTATAAGCTTGACCTGAATTACTTGTGTTCAATCAGGACAAAGGTGTTTGTGTGCGGTGAGATTGCTTGCCTCTGTTTTCCTGCAATCACAACAGACACCTTTGGACTTCTCGATATTTTGATGTTTGTGGCTTTGAAGACGTAAATAAGCTATAGAGTGTAGCCTATTTAAGTTGCAATTGTTGTTGTTGCCTATTTAAGTTGTTGTGATCGCTATTAGCGATAAGACCACTAATAGGGATGTTGACTAATTTTTGGAATTGCTTTTATATGATAGATAGACCCATTTCATACACGAATATCATATTTTTATGCAAAATTATATGATATTTCAATATAAAAATATGTAAATAAAAGTGATTTTTTGAATTCTGGCTAAAACGTTCCGAACAGTCATCTGGCAGCGCGTGACGTCACACCACTGGCCTGTACTTACGCTTCCTAAGCAATGTTCCTGATTTCGACACATTTTAATTATTCATAACTTAAAAACCACTGAACTGATTTTGATGTAACTTAAACTGTGCCCTTAGTTGGTCAATATTTAAGCCAAAAATAAAGTCAATAACTAAAATGTCTCTCTGAAAATATAAGATCCATTTTGGTTATTGACTTTTTTTTGCTTAAATTTAGACCAACTTAGAGCACAGTATAAGTTGCATCAAAATCAGTTCAGTAGTTTTTAAGTTATGAATAATTAAAATGGGTCGAAATCAGGAACATTGCTTAAGAAGCGTAAGTACAGGCCAGACGTGTGACGTCACGCGCCCTGATTGGCGTTGGCATTCGCGTAATAATAAGTAAAAATTATTGAAATTAAAATTGATTTTATTCCATTTTTGCTTGTAAATAGATCCTTAAAATGTGATTTTAGGTTTTTAAATACTGTCTTTTATGTGAAAAACATACGTTTATATGAATTCGTAACATGTGTCAACATCCCTATTGTAACACTTTTTCAAATTTATTTATTTAATGTTAGATATTGTTTGTTCTGTAATTTTGTATACAATAAAGCGTTATCTATCTATCTATTTCGTTACATAATCCTCTATGGTATATTTCTAGTTAAATTATGATTAAAGAGGTAATTATTATTATTTCACCTCAAAAAGTTTAATGCACCAGAATCAAAATATTTATTTGGTCCCTCAGTTTTACCAGCTGAAAAGTAGCTTATGTGTTATTCCAGAGCCAAGGTTCTACATGCCAAATTTCAGCTTAATTAGTTCAGCCGTTAAGGTGTGAAGAGGTTACACATACACTTTTACATGTTTAATATAAGTAAAATGTACAGAAATCGCTTTGAAAAATGAAATGAATAAAAATTTTTGTCACCAGAAGATACATAATATTCAGTATAAATATTAGGTACAAATTTTACTTAGTATAAAAATATCAATCAGTCAATGGGAGCAGACTCAGCATGTTGTCAGATTAACTCTATGGCTATCCTGACTGCTGGTTTTCAGTCTGCCCCTGTGCTCGATGCTGCTTTGTTTGTTTATACAGGCTGTGTCTGCAGGACTATTCACTTATCCGTCAGGGAACCGAACCGAATACCGAATGGTCAAAATGTATAATACGTACTACGTCGTATCGATTTAATAATACGTCATACGTCATTTCATACATTTTTGGCAATTCGGTCTTCGGTTCGGTTCTCGGACAGATAAGTGAATAGCCCTGCTGAAGTCTGAATCTTATCTCGTCACAAACCTTATAAATATTCTCTCAGCGAAGGTGTCAATAAAAACCCAGTACAAAAGTAACGTTCAATCAGTGTATTGGCTGTATTGGTGCCCTCTCCGACTTACAGCCTTTGATTCCGACGAAACTTTATGTGCTACTTTACCATTAGAGAGAACGTGGGAAATTAACAAGTAGGTTGGGATGTAGGGGGTTTTTTGTTACATTTTTTTTGTGTTTTTAATTTAAATATTATTTAATGCTAAAATTTATACTAAAAGTGTGGTAAAATCCTCCTGCCAAATATTCTCCTAATTAAATTCTCCTAAAATATTTTCTTGAAAACCTAAATCTTTGAAAATGGGACTGACATGACATTATAAGAAACCTAGCGGTGTAGTGTGTAGACTAACACTAGAATTCCTACAATATTATCCAAATAATTTAAAAAAAGTAATTAAGTTTTAAACTAAGGTAATTATCTGAGACTTTTTGTGTTATCTATATATTTAGAAACAGAAAAAGTGTTAAGTGAGTGTTTAAAAGAGAATCTCGATGAAAATAGGTATATATTTGTGACTTCTTGTCTGATGTAACTCATGAAAAAACTAATGAACCGATATTGGGCTAAAATGTTGTATAGAGTTAAATACTATAGAAGATCCTTTTTTGGACTTTTATTCTGCTTACTCCAAGCTTATATTTGGGCGAAGTCACGGGTCGCACCTATCAAGTACTCATAATACAAAGACAACTTGAAAGTACCTATAAAGTTGGGAAGCTTTTTTCGTCTGCCGCCTCTACGCAGAACTCGAGTATGACAAATAGGTCAGCTGACGTCACTTTATCAGCGGCTTAGCTGGATATACGGGTAATAGAACAGATCAGCGACTCCCCGCCTAAAGGAACCACGTCGGGCCGCAACCTGCATGAGAATGATGCTCTTACCATTCATTACAGTGCTCCTCGGTCCATGACTAATCATTTGTCCCATTCCTCATTACCACATGTTGGTGAATATGGACTGATGCGCACCTCCCCCGAACATTTGCATTCGCTTTTCTTATAGGGCATTAGACGTAATTGAATTTGTGCACGGAGTGAAAGTGCTCGTTTGTATGCTTATTTCGTAGCTCTAGGCGTCATGACATATATTATTCAGTTCCGTACGACCGGAAGGGAAGTAGTGAGTCGCTGAGTTATCTTTCTTTTTTTGTACGCAAAATTATCAGGACGAAAGGTGTTTCGTGTTACCCGCCACACTTCGTAGTATCATTTGCCTAAAAAGCACTTCATGCGTGCTTCTAAAGGTAACATTTTCATACCTTGTAAAAAAAACCTACAGCTGTGTTTGTGTAGAGTAGTTTATTTCATTTTTCATACTTTGACTCCTTATGTTTTACGTTTTTAGAATCACATGAGTACATACATTATAGGTATATTATATTAGAAGGAATCACAAATGAAAGTTATTACATCTTCGAATGATAGGTGCGGCATGCTTACACTAATTTTAATAAGTAATCCCGATGAGCTAATCGGATACTTTTTTTTCTATCTCTAAATTATGCTAATTATGAGTAGGTATATACAACAACAACAACAACAATATAATTCTTTTCAACAATCAATGAGATATAACGAATCAAACTCAAACCCAAGTTTGGTTTGTTATATCTCATTAATAATAATAAAAATAAAAATGTGTTTATTTTTCAAAAACATCTTACAATAATAAAGTAGGTACAGCAAATACTTAGGTACAGCGCTGTAGTCCTAACCACACCTGAAAGAAAGAAACCCTCGCTCCCTGAACTAAGTAACAACTTGTATCTCAGGTAATAAGGGCCCTCACAAGCAGGAAGTGGCAAGACTATACAGCTCTGCTTACAAAGATCGATATATTTAAAGTAAATTAGTTCTGTATCTACTTATACATACTTAATTGGTGCTCCTAGAATAGGTTCATTAAAACCTGTGTATAGAGCACCAATAAAATTTATTAAAATTATTAGTTTTTAAGTATGAACTGCCGTGTGCTTTATTGCACTTTATTTAGAACTAATATTTTATATATTAACAATTATTGATAGACCACTGACTAAATCTTGTTGTGGGATAAGTAATTAAACAGTTGGCAAGAGTAGAACTAAGTGTTGTTACTATGAGATGTTTAATATTTGGATGTAATTTTCTTAGTTTCAATATTACTAATATAATAAACTTAAAACTTTGAACATAATTATTAATATATGTGTTATGTTAGACAGTTACACAAGTACAGGTGATTCGAACTCGGTGATTCAAAATACGAAAGAAAGAAAGAAAGAACACATTTATTCGACGGCAACATACAATAAATACAAAAATAATACAAAATGCATCACTAAGCCGCCGAATAGGAACTGCCTCAGCATTGTGCTGTGTGTGAGACACCCAGCGCTGGTATTCGAACGAAATGATTCCTTGGCCATCTCCGCTTCAAGTACAAAAATGTTTTAAAAATATATAGCCTATAAGACGCCTATAACTTGGTAAAAGTCAATCAAGCTGCTACCAAAGAATAATGAAGAAACAACGTTGTTTCAATGAAACAGCGATAAAAGCAATACGTTTCACATCAGCGTATGCCTACAACTGTTTACTTCCCCTAAACGCGCTTCGTAACTTTTTTATCGGCGTCGCGGGACGATGCACGATTTATAGACGCCGCGTCGGTTCGGTAGCTTTGGTTAAGGTATTTTATAAAAAAGACACACTGAATATAAATCCAATGGTTTTATATTCCACGTTTGGAAATAAAGAAATGTATTGTGAATTTCTATTGAAAAAAATGATCAACCTATTTCATATTTATTGCGTGTGAAATTCAGTAGAACTGTTAAAATTTCGAAAATAAAACCCGAAAAAATTTTGAGTGAATAGGCATAATGTCAGCTTGATGTTCTTCAGCAGTCATCATTATCATGAGCCTACGTTCAACCACTGCTGGGCATACAGCCTACAGTAGGAGTGTCTTAGAGCACATGCATTCATTCATTCTGGTTTGTGTTCGCAACATCTGTACACTCTTATGTACATTTTTAATGTAATAATTGACTCCATATAATTTATTAATGATATAACTGGTCGCACACTATTTTCATTCGCAATAAATAATAAAAATAGGTACTTATATTTTGACCAAAATATGCTATTTAAATGTAAAGTATTCGAAATGTGCTCTTATGACCTCTCATAGCCTACCAGACTCTGTAGTCCGATAGTACGGTAAAAGTTTTATCAAGTTTTATTTACCTGGAGCGTAAACTTTTCGCCAGGCGTAAGTTGACCATGCGTTTAAAGACGCAGCGTATGAGTTCAAATAAGATTTTCTTTTTAATTTATAACTATTTTCTTTGTTTGGTAATTTTAAACATAATGTGATTTTCTAATATCCTTAAGGCTTCTAAGTGACTTACCAGTCACTCCGCTGTATAGGTATAGAACGTCAAATAACAAACTAGTAACTCTGAATTGCAATATTTGTATTCCTTTATTATTCTACAAGCAAGTGACCCGTAATCAAACCTCTCTTCACTTCCCATTTGGATTGCTAAAACTAATTATTTTGTTCCAAACTAAGCGTTAATTTAGATTGGCGTGCGATCTGAAAGTTATTTTCGGATGTTATTTTTATTCGATATTGGTTTTATATTTTATTTAATTTTTAACAAAATTTATGTAGTATAAAGTTTCATATATTGTTAAAAGCTACCAGTTAAATAAAATGGAACATTAAACGGAAACTATAATAGTTGTAACGGAGTATTTATTCACATAATGTTGTATACAGAAAATTGTATACGTTTTCACATTTACACATTCACATGTTAGCGTTTTATTACAATCGAGCAGTTAAATAATAATTAAGCCCATTACACACGACGCTATACTATACCTTGCTATATGACTCCTGGTACCATATAGCATCGCATAGCAAGGCCTTGCTATACCTCGCTATGCCTTGCTATATTATTTTTAGTGATGGCCAGGTTACTGATCGGAACTATATTTTTTAATAGTTCATTCTTTGTGATTGAATCTTGAGTCGATCATTGAAATCAAATCAAGTGACTTTATTAACATTACTTTTTCATATTAAAAACGTACTCAAATATTTGGAATAACTTGTCAACAATTTCTTTGAGAGCGTTTAGAATAGGTATATTAATACAAGAATATAAAAAAAAAAAATTAAAAATAAAAACGGACAAGTGCAATTTGGAGTTGCCATATACTTGTGTGGAAAAATGTTATTAACATAATATATTACGAATAAATACGTATTTTAATAGTTTAGGTATCTGTTCTTTTATTCCACACAATAATGATAATTATTAAAGTTTCATTAATGTAAAGTGAAAATTACTCATAAAATAATTATTATATACTTATTTTCATGTTATGTATTAAAGATTGTTTTTTTAATATATGTTAGCTATACTTCAACTGTTCTATAACCTTCACGGAGTTCCAGTTGCTACTTTACGGCTTCATTATCGGATCAATTCAATGTTATCAAAATATAGCATTATCACCAGTCTTACTTACCTAATAAGTGTATGCACAATTTCCACTTTGTGCCTCCTGCAATGAATGATATAAGTTGAAACTGTTGTTTAAAAGAAATACAAGTGTTAAAATATACAATAATGAACTGCTTTTAAAAATCGTCATTAATTAGTGATAAATCTAACCAACTTATTTTTATCTAATCGAAATTAATAAGAGAAATAATCTGAAATGTTATTATCTTACTTTTCTGTACATAATTAATAGTAATAGGCACTAATAAGTCGAATATTTTTATATCAAAACCTATAAAATGATAATGTATGTGATTTATATTACCACCGATTTATTTTACGGTGACTGTGTAAAATTTTATCAGGATTTCTGATGAGCGTTATTGCATGTACATAGGCGCATGTGTGTTTACGTACATAGGCATGCAAGTGACTCACATATCCTATCTAAGCAGAAAACGAACGCAGTCTAACTGGAAGAAATTCAAAGTGGTTCTTAATGCGAGCAGGTGATCGAGTTTGCGTATCCAAATCATTTCTCCTGTTCGAAATCAAATCACATTCGTACGTTTGCTTCACTAGACGTATTTATTTCATGTGGTTATCTGCTATTTATATCTATTGCATCTGTGCAGGACTTGTACTGTACATCTTTATATCCAAGAAATTGGACTGTATTGTTTATGCTTGCGCTAGCAAGCAGCATCCGAGAATTCTTAAAAGAAAACGCTTTATATATTTTTCGCTTTATTTCTCTCTTCTCTCTTGATTTTAAGGTGGTTTGGTCTTAAAAAAGAGGTTTTTTTTTATAAACAAGCCAATCAAAACTAACCAACCGTCAGGTTTTGGAGATTTTGTTGCTAAACAGATAATCACGACAACGGGGTCTATTTTATTTCTCCTTCCTAGGCACTTTCATATATGCACACTCGTTAAAGGTACATACCACTTTTCATCATTTAAAAGCTAGTTCCTTGTTAATATTTTTAGGAAGTAGGTACCAGGAGTACCAGGAGTAGGAACGGAGATTCAATCACTTTGATTGCATATAGTTCCAATGATTCCCCAACACTACTTAAACAAATGAATTTGACAATGTTTTCTACATAAAGGATGTTTCTTTTTTTCCTAGATTTTGGTTTCCTTCAAATCTGCTCCTGGTAAACTTAAAAAAATGACGTTTCAAAATTCGTCAAAAAATCCAGAAAATTTTATTCTAAATTAACATCGTTTACTAAAAGTATGACTTACGTTAATCAAATAAGATCAATTCATGTTGGATTTGACCGACTTTATCAGAGGATTCTCGACTACATCGGCCAAATAGCATAGGTAGAGAAGCTCATTGTCATCCGGAAAATCAAAGGAAAGCGGACTCAGGTCGTAGTCCGATGCGTTGGTCAGATCAGATCCGCACCACCCTTGAAGTTGCTGTTGGCTATGAAAATCGCATCCAACCAACCCAGATAGCGATCTATCATCAGATATCAAATCCTCCAAAGGAGGGGCCATGATTCCCAGTACTAGGCAATATGACAAGGACAAGAAGAACTCCAAACGTTCAGTTTCCTAGTAAAAATGTCTAGACAAACTATAAAATAATGATTTGTTTTTTTTTCTCTTTAGAGGTACCTACAAAACCCTTGAAACAATGTGTTTGCATTATTACAGATTTAACTGACAATCACTTTTATAAAAAAAAACCATGGCAACCTCCTGGTATGTATTTTTTAAAAATTTGAGAAAAAAATCATGATTTTTTTACACATCCTGTATAAGACTCAAAATTGACATTGTCAACAGACATGTTGCTGTAAAACCATACAATTTGGCAAATCCCATATGAACTAGATTAAAAAAAATGCGTAGCCATTTTGTAACATGACTTTGCCGGTTAAGCGAAAGTCTACTGCAAGGTATTCAAAGGTCTAAGTTATTCGGACTAAATAATCATTATGCATAAAAAGAGCTCCTATTACAAGTAAATAGGAGGTGAAATTTAAAATACAAATTATATTACTTTGTTTCGTAATGCTAACAAAAAGACCTGCAAACACAAGAAAATATTTAATATATATAAAAAACATTTTTTTCTAATTTGTTACACAGCGGTTAAACATTTGCTACTATTTAGTTTAATATATCACGTAGGTAATAGGAGTTTGTTTTTTTTGTCTCGGTAATACAAATCGGCTTAGTCATTTTATCACCTAGTCAAAATGAAAAATGGCGGATTCTACGCATCAACTGTAAAATATAGCGCGATATAGCGCTATATGTCATTTATAGCTACGTGTGTGACGGATGCCGATTTGTACTGAAGCTATGCCGCGCTATAAGATGCTTTATAGCGCTATATAGCGACGTGTGTAATGGGCTTTAGTGGCAAATATACCATCGGTGACACATGACAAATGTTTGACGTGCAAAAAGGCGGGAAGTGACGGACATTGTAAAAACATGTGAGATTGAGAGTTGGGCGCGGAATTCGAAATAAATATTATATTCACCTATCTAATCGTATTTATTTCACATTTCAGAAGAGGGACGACGACGACGTGCAGTTTTCCTAAGAAATTATGTACTTGTACGAAGACGACGCGCAGTGCCTAGACTGAGAAAGAAATCTGAAGTGGTACGCGGTACGACTCGTACGACGACGCCGTGTGACCGTGTGACTTTACTGATATAAATTTGGTGCAAACCATCGGGGTGAGCGTGCTGCCGATGGATGCATTTGATATCGCTTATGGATTGCAAACCTTCGGGGTGAGCGTGCTGCCGATAGTTGCAACTATAAGCCCAGCTTTTATAGATTGCATACCGTCGGGGTGAGCGTGCTGCCGATGGATGCATTTGATACCGCTTATGGATTGCAAACCTTCGGGGTGAGCGTGCTGCCGATAGTTGCATCCATAAGCGCAGATAATAAAGACTGCAAACCGTCGGGGCGAGCGTGCTGCCGATGGATGCATTTGATACCGCTTACGGATTGCGAGACTTCGGGGTGAGCGTGCTGCCGAAGCCGCATCTGTAAGCGCAGATACCGCTTAAGGATTGCAAACCTTCGGAGTGAGCGTACTGCCGAAGGTTGCACCTGTAAGCGCAGATGATAGGTTGCAAACTATCGGGGTGAGCGTGCTGCCGATAGTTGCATATCTAAGCGGAGAAGATGGATTGCGAGACTTCGGGGCGAGCGTGCTGCCGAAAGCTGCATCAGTAAGCGGAGACGATGGATTGCGAGACTTCGGGGCGAACGTGCTGCCGAAAGCTGCATCTGTAACCGGAGAAGTTGGATTGCGAGACTTCGGGGCGAGCGTGCTGCCGAAAGCTGCATCTGTAACCGGAGAAGTTGGATTGCGAGACTTCGGGGCGAGCGTGCTGCCGAAAGCTGCATCTGTAAGCGGAGAAGATTGACAGCAAATCTTCTAAGCGAGCGTGCTGCTAAAAGTTGCATCATTGAACTATCCAGACAAAAAAAAAACTGATCCTTTGTCTGAGGTCAGACATTTGTCAGAATGGCCGAATGTTAGCGTTTTATTACAATCGAGCAGTTAAATAATAATTAGTGGCAAATATACCATCGGTGACACATGACAAATGTTTGACGTGCAAAAAGGCGGGAAGTGACGGACATTGAAAAAAAGATGTGAGATTGAGAGTTGGGCGCGGAACTCGAAATAAATATTATATTCACCTATCTAATCGTATTTATTTTACACACATAATATTGTATATTTTTTTGTAACAGAAAATGGGTCTTTTGAGGATTTATCCCGCCTTCTAGGTATAGTCTGCTGCCATCTACGACCGCATCCGTCGCTTAACATCACGCGAGATCGTGGTCAAATGCTTACCTATATATGGATAAAAAAAATAACTTTACGCACTAAACTTTACCGAAAATGAACATGACACTAATTATATTGAATTTTTTGTATATAGGCAACCTCGACAATAACATAACATTATGGTTTTCAAATATGAGATTATGGTGAGATTAGCAGACCCGTACCTTTATGGCACTGGCTAACAATATATTTGACATTTTTGTTAAAAACAAAACGCACACTCCACCAAACTAACATATATCTGGATTAAAGCCAAACGGTTCACGTCTTGTGTATCCGAAAAGGAAACTTGCTCCGGCTCCAGACTTGTCCAGTCACTATTTGCTGTGAAATAACACATCAAAGTTACTGGCAAACAGTTTAAAAGAGTTCGATTTTTAATAAAATAGAGTAAGATAGAGTGTGTTTTTTAATAGAGTGGAATATCTAACTGTAAATATTATGTGGAAGATTAAAAAGAACGTCGTATTAACCCGAGCCAAAAATCATTGCCTATGTTAAGTTGTTCATTGACGCGATGCGATTTGACTGGAACTGCAACATATAGTTGAGCCATACAACCCGTAATTGAGATTGTAATTTGACTCTGACACTTAGTAGAGTAACCTGTTCTGTTGGAGTATAAATCCCAATTATTAATTAATATTATTTATTGACGGAGAGGTGTGCGAGGTAGTAAAAATTAACCAAAATTGAGACAAAAACTGCAATCCAGATATTCTATTGGTGGATTTTTCCTCTGACTTTCGTATATTATTCACTAATTTTAGAAAGAAACTCTTAAATTTTCTTCTATTTACGAAGATGATGAGGGCATTACCTTTGTAAATAGAAGTTATATATTGAATCAATACACATTTCAAACTTCTGAACGCGAAACTACGATAATATTACACACTTGAAACTAATTCATCTTGCATAGGTACACTAATTGATTGAATGTTGATCTATTGAATTCAATTTCTAGTCGTAATGTTAGCCAAGTTACTCTGAGTTCCGCTATATACCTTACACAAACACATCTCGATTCGTATAGTTTATCACATAAAAATATTCTGGTATATTTTTACACGTGCCTGTATAAAATATGTGTGGTTTCAAGGTTTATATAACCAGGAATTCCAGAGTCGGGTTCGTTAACAAGCCAACTTTATTCATTAGCGTGTATTGTCTACAAAATTATCCGTCACGTTCACGAGACTTCACAAATATTTTCGTATTTTGTTTATCTTAAGAAACAGAATTGGAACTTGTGCCGTAATTCTACAAGGGCTTAGCAAACTCTGAACGCGTCAGACATCTACCTACGAAACCTGTAATTTGAGCTCAACCTGGAGCTTACACTTTTATCTGTACTTTGTTCTGAGTGATATTCATTTTAAATCCTTTAATAAAAGTTTGGATTTATGGCCGTTGGAGTTACGAATTTTTACTTTAAGCCCTGCTGTTGTAAAAATTGAAAATACATTTTCAGCTTTTCTTTAAAAGAAAACGCTAATATTACTTAAATGATTGGCCCCACATAACAACTAAAAGAGAGGAGTGATAGAGGGTGAGAGGAGAGGACTTTTGACCGGCAATAATAGGACGACATTGGTTTAATAATAATAATATTCTCAAATACTCAAATATATATTTCACATAAATTATTGTACAATATTTTTTGAATCCGTTAGTTCCCGAACTAGTTTTCACTGTGTTTCAGGAGTCAGTGGCTTCTCCCATTTTTTAAACTTATTACAATGCTTATGTCAGTAAATTACCTTATTATTTATGAATGTAATTAATTGTTTATGTAAGATATTATTAGTATATAAATTTGTTTATGTAAGATATTATGTAAGATATCTGCATTATTATTATTATTAGCGGAGTTACAAACGTTAATCAGTTGTTTATTTATTTATCTATTTCATATCGCCTCGTTTATCACTCTTCTAAAATTATACCCATCTACGACTCCCTTTACTTCCATATGCCAGAATAATCGATGTGTTCAAGTCGACGTCACATTAAACCCTATGACAAATCGAAAAACTTCCCGATAGCACGAAGCTCAATCCAAGGCATGTTCACAGAGAATTTTGTCAATTCCTCTGAAGAAAACTTAACAAATGACACCTTGTAAAAGTTTTATAAGCCATGAATTATTCATTCTCTTTCGGCGACAGTTATTGAAAACGTTACAGGACTCCCTTTTGTCATTTGCTAGGAGATTACTTGTTCTCTTTGCCTTTTGAATACTTTCGAATTATTATAAAGCTTTGGTATGGACGTTTGCTTATTAATATTTATGAAACTTTTCTTGCACAAGAACATATTATATTGTATTAAAACGCGTATCCTATTTTCATTTTGCTCTTTTTTATGCTTTTAATTTAATATATTGCCAATTAAAGTGCATCTCTTTGAGCCTCGCTCTAATACGGTTCGCAGCACAATGCTAGAGTTAGTGAACCATAAAATCGAACTTTTGCGATATAAAAATATATAATACTTTTGTTTTGCATTTTTATATATTTATACCTAACCGGTCGAGTCCGTTTTTGTTTACCGGGTTATTGTATCTTAATAGTTAGAAATTAAAATTGCATATAAAAATAACAAGTGAAATATGTATATCCCACTAATAGTATTATTTTTTACCGCGAATAACATAGCGGCATTGTATACGAGAATAGTATTTATTTCCTTTTTTCCACTATTATAGTAATAAATAACATTTTATTATTTTATTTCGAGTGTCTCTGTTTTCATATTCACTCGTGCATTTTTGCATTATTTGGTCGAGTAATTCGATGCCACTAAATCTAGCTGAACGGTGCTGGCGTAAGTAAATAATTTTCGTCATGACTGAGTGCCTTGAAAGCCTTTTGCATTATGAGACTTCAGCCGCTCTGATTTATTTACTGCTGTACTTTTTGTTTTAGTTTGATTGCAAAAACGAAAAAGTTATGGAGCTTTTAATCCCATTAATATTATTACGTGAAAATTTATGTATTTTTGTGGGAATCTTTATCTTTAGAATAACACGTAAAAAGTCATATAATAATTCATAACACAGAATATCTTTAAAGTTTTTTACATGGTATTAAAATTATATCTAGGGTAAAGTCATTGTATACTATTAGTGATGACACAAGTTAGGCTTTAAAGTAGGAATTAAACAAATTGTCTTTTTAATTATTTTCATTGAGATATAAAATCAATACATATGGTTTAGTAGAAATAACTTTTTTTGTTCATTATATAGCCTTTCAACGACCTCACGTAATGTAAGATGGGATACATGGTCATAACGGCCGCTTGGCGACACGGTTTTGTCTAGTGGGTGTAACTAGTCACGGCTGAAGCCTACCACCAGCGAGTGAAAAAAACCGCTCATAACTAATTATAGTCACTGGACTTTAATCAAAAATTTTATTTTACCTACCCTTTTTTCAGTAATGTAGGTCAGGTTTAATTACCGTTTGGTCTAGTAGAACATTTCCCTCCAATCTGAGTAACATGTATGCAATGCGGGCACAGACTAAGCAAATGGAATCAATACCTCTAAATTGAACCGAGTTATTTGCACCAACGTTCCGAGCGGGCGTAATGAAATCCTTTAACATCACATAGGTACGTTTCTTAGTTTCTTTTACAAAGCTTGATAGCTTGTAATAATTGTTATTATAACTATGTCCTTGTATTTTTGTTTAAAAATACATTTGAATAGGGATGTTGTCTATTTTTTTTTTGTTCTACGTGTAGATTATTAAAAAATATTACACAATTTTTTTCTTTGTAAATTTGATAAAAAAAATGTGTGAGATACAACGCGTTAAAGTATCAAATATTTTTTACTGTTTCAATTATGGGCTTACTATTTCAATGATTACCTTGTCTACATTTCTATTCAACGGGGTGATGTAACCATGGGAGCGTATTACGAGTACATTATATTGCAATTTTAAAATGTTAATTTAATGGAATGCTTTTTCTATTGATAATTTTGTATAAATATTATTTTTATCCTTTTAATATCCTTCATTAAATAAAAATATATTAAATTGTAGAACACAGAGTTCGCCTAGCAGCAACGTCATTCACCTTTACACCAGCTGTTGAACCAATCATTTCCAATCGGAATTTCACATTTTGCATTCAACTTTTTCCAACAAATGACATGCGTGAGGCTGACGTTTCAAATTGAACGCTCGATTCACTAACAAACAGTAGGTAACATGAAAATATGAACATGCTGTAGGTATGAAATAAAACGCACACAGAAAAGCAGCCTTGAACAGCTTTTTTTAACTGAAAAACGTAATTTTGGAAACATAGAATAATTGTACGTGACCTTGGACGAAGCTAGGCTTATAGAATCTCGGCTGCAGAACCTTGAACACAGTAGAATGGTTATTTGTCTATCGGTCTTCTATAAGATTCATTTAGAAGTGTGCGCAGGAATTACATGAAAATTGCTCCAAGCCCATTCTATCTGCGGACGTTACGGCAGATTGCAATATTATGGGGCTACCAACCCGCACCTAGTGGTTTGCTTCAACTTTTTTAATGAGAACTGAGGGTCTATTGGCTATCGCATAACGACATGTGAAACACCTAGAATCCATAGACAAAATTGCGTACATTGCTTGCTTAAATCTCCTCGTTAATATGAGTAAAATAACAAACGCAGTAATGTACAGTGAAGCTGTCATCAATCGTAGTGAGTGTGAATTAGCCAATAGTCCTGCTAGTCGCATTTGGAACACAGCCGTTAATCCGTGTTTCTTAAGCATTACAAATTGGGCATTTTCAAGATACGAGTGAATCTTACATACCTTTCTACACATCTTACGTGAGTCATCGTCGACCGTATCAGCACTTTTCATCAGGTGGGATGTCTTACGTAGGCCTTTTTAGCATAAAAAAAGCTTGGAATAATAGGATAACGTAATTGCTAACATAAACTTATTTGTACGTGAAATGCCGGACAATGTTAGCACTAGAAAATATAGAATTTGGTATAAAATGTTCTGGCTAAGTAATATGAGCAATGACAACATGATATAACGCACTAAAGTTGCTTGATGGAGCAACTTTAGTGCGTTATATCTGCAGGGTTATTCACTTATCCGTATTTGGGAACCGAACCGATGGTTAAGGAACTTAACAACGGCTCCCGATTTTGAGCTATTCAAGTATCCGTCAGGGAACCGAGCCGAGACCGAACCGATTTGATACGCTATAAATGTATGAAGTGACGTACAAATCGGTACGATGGCTATTCACTTATGCGAATTTTATACCGAGTCGATGGTTTTTGACGTTGATTAAATCAGTACAATGACAGACTTTCTTCCGACGCTTATTCGCTCCCGAATAAAAAGTATTCGTTTGGGAACCGATTCGCGGTTCGCGCCGTGCCAATTTAAAACGTCGAAATGAAATGACGTATCTATCGATATGATGGCTATTCACTTATCCGTATTTGAAACCGAGTCGAGGATTTTTGACGTAAAAATCGGTGCAATGGCATATTTTCTTCCGGCACAAATTGATCCGCGGAATGCTTTCGAATCAAAGTTTTATACTTAAAAAATACATATTTTGATGCTATTCTCGCTTATTTAATGCGGTTTTAATATGTGTGATAAATTAAAAATATCGTACTATACTTCAATTACTATTATAATGAGTTAAAAGCATATTTCACTTTTAAATGTCGTGTAAAATTAAATACGCACTTTGCAGTTGACCGCAGTGCGGACCAATGTAAAAAACCGCAGTCTTTGTACGCACGGTAGTGCGGACGTCGTACAGCCGGATGCTGCGATATCCTACACAGTACCTACGCGTCCGGCTAGCCGCAATTTTACAACCGTGTCCCAAGTCCCACGGACAGCCGGACAATCTGCCGTCTGGCTAGCCGCAAAATGCGTATTACATATACATACACACACTAGCTGCGCCCAGTGGTTTTGCTCGCTTTACAGTAGCCTATGTGTTATTCCAGGGTCTACGCTGTAACAAATTTTAGCTCAATTGTTCCAGCCGTTTAGGCGTGAAAGTGTAACAAACACACATCTATACAACCTTACATTTTTACAAACTTTCACATTTATAATAATATAAGTAAGATAATTGTAACAGTTAACAGTACCTACGTACTATAAGTACAAATGAAGGACAACAATAAATAACAACAGCAAATAAAGAGTGTTCATTATCATTATATTATTTTTAATTAAATTAAAGGGATACATTATAAATAAGTAGGTTTACCTAATTGAATAATTTAAAGTAAAAAACTTGCAGTTATTAAAGGGGCTATAAAGTTGGATACATTAACATAACACATGCACAGTAGGTATAAAACAAAGTTGTTTGTGTTGTCACTTGTCTGTTTGTCCCTATGAATACATAAATTTTAAAAATACTGCAACGGATCTTGATGCTTGAACGGATAACAGCCTTTATAAAATAAATGCGTCCATTCCCAAGAGTCAAATGGTCCCTATAGGGAACGTAAGAAATTTGTTGTGTATCACACTCGTCTTCTGCTAGAATCATTTCCTCGTCCTCTGCGGCTGTGCCGGTCACCTTTGATGCTTTTGGTAAATGAGCGGACGCTTGTATGTTTTAACACAGGCAGCATCTCACAGCACTCCAAGGAATCAAAATATTAACAAGACGTATTTTATTTCTCTACTAGTCGTCCAACTTTCTTTTACACGTCATGTTAGAGTCCGAGACCTCGGCCCCTTGCAAGATTAGGATGTTCCAATTCAATTATTACTCTACTGCTCTTTTTCTGTTAAAAAATCTAAATTTCTTTAATAAATTGTACATTCTAAAATTTCCAATAAAATTGGCTGAAACTGACATTTATTATTCGTACTGACAATCAATGGCACTGATATGTCATTAAAATAATATTACCTCTTTATATCACAATTTTACTGCCGAAATGCCGTGTAAGTGGTGCCTTACTCGGTAGGACCCGAAGATTGCCGATGATCCTTACCAATCGGTTTTGTGAATTGCATTTGACGTTACGATCGGTGCCTTTTCGTTTCGGAAGAGTCATTTTGATAGATTCACTTGATTCGATACCGAAATCCTGTCATTCTTGCTTTCATATTTACGTTTATATAAATAAACGTATATGATTTTTATCTACTTCAATACCTGAATTTAACAGTAAAATGGAAATAAAGATCAGTGAGCCGGAGAGGGAGAGTCACCGCTCTTTTCTGAGATCCTCAGACCGATCTCCTTAACGAAACCGCGCGCTTCACTGCCCCAACTGCCCATGGTCTCTACGGCAACGTGGACGAAATGCCATGGCGTACATAAGCCTCTCCTTCAAACTGGCGTCTTCCGCGGCTGCTGACGGTGAGTGGCTGGCGGCGACAGTGGGGCACAAGTAGCGTCCCACACTAAGCACTTCCCGTTCTTCCAAGGCACCAGAGTCAGCCCCTTCGGCCTCTTACTGTCGGATCTACTCAGACCCGGAGGCTCGAGCACGCAAGAGACGTTAGCCGATATTAGGGCTATACGTACGATTATATATATTTTTTTGTTTTATTAGTTTACATTTTACATTAAATTAGTACTTTGCTTTCAGGCTTGCAACTCAGTTGACTGCTTTGGAGTTTTAAAGAGCCGTTTCAGATGCCTAAACAAAAGTCCCGTGCTGGAGTATGCACCAGAAAAATGTGGAAGAATTGTTATTGCATGTGCAACACAATGCATGGCATATTGCATTGTGCATATTATTGTCCTACACAATATGTGCTTAAAAAATGGCCTAACTGCGAATATGATACCAGCAGTGATGACTCGATCGCAGAACCTATGGAAAGCCAAGAAAATAATTCCCTATTACAAAGAGGATTACAGGCCCGAGTAGCCATAATTAATAGATTATTATAAATTATCTGCAGGGTTAATATACGATATAATATTCTACTAATATTACAAACGCTAAAGTTTTAAAGAATGTATGTATAATGTATTTTTGTTGCTCTTTCACACTTGAACGGATCGGTACCGATTAAGTTGAAATTTAGTATATAGGTAGCTTAGACCCGGGCATAACATAATGTAGGTTAGTGCGTCAAACATGTTAAGTATTGTTACTTTGCGTGCGTATAAGTAGTAGTTTTAAAACTCAGTAAAAATTAGGTACCTACTTGCATTTTGTTGCAGTAAAAATAAAAGGCTAAGAATTATACTGAGGTTTTATTGGCTTATTTGAGGTGCTTTTTAAGGTTTGAACTGAGACGATGAATAATAATCTAATTTAAAACATTTACAAACAGCTTAATGATCAAAATGTAAGCTGTACCAATGTGTGTACCAATTTTCATTTTAAAGCCTCTTCTTGATAAGTCGCGTACGTTTTAATAGTTCTTGATATATTCCCTAGCGCATTTGCTAGATTTGTTGATAGATTATTGCACCCCTCGGTGATGGCCTTGGAAAGGTTCTGCACACCATCTGCCACTCTTTTGAGAGCAGCAGCTTGCCGCTCCAAAGAAGCTTCCAATGGATCTTCTGTGCAAAAACGTAGTAAATGAGAACTAAATTTATTTTATATATCAAACTAAACATTACTTTTACATAACTAATCCTAATACAATAGCGCTGTAAAATATACCTTCAATACAAATATGGAACTAAATGCTTACGCATCACATCTAATTAAAGTAACTGAAATTATTAGCAAGTAAATTTAAAAAACTTTTTAAAACAAGCTTTCATTATTATTCATGCAAAATTTCAGCTCAGACAGCAGACAGACAGACGGACGCATGAAAGTAAAGTGTGAAAATGAAGTGAAAAACTTGTATAAACCATTATCTTCTCGTGCTTTTTCAATTATACAATAACGAAAGAAATGTGCCTTCAAACCATAACTGTAAAAAGACCAAGTGTCGCAGCTCGCAGTTTATCTACCGTAAAAGTTGTGAGATCCATGTATTACCAAATCGATCAAATCTTTTATGTTTTATATTAATAGAACGACTTGGCCATCGCATGAAAAAACAATGTAGGTAGGTATCTCACAAGTAATATACCGACACAATAATAGTGGTTACTCGTGTGCTCTGAGAATACGAACAATTTTAAATCAAATTAATACTCATTACGGATAATATGAACAGGAAGGAATTGTAGGAAAAGTAACTTTATTCATAATTTTAAAATTTAGATAAAATAGCAAATAAAAATCCGTCGGTTAAAAACAATGATGATGATTGACATAGACAAATTATAATTTGAGTTGACAAAGATGATTGATGCTTGACAATGAATGACTGGGGCTCCTGTCATGAGTGATATAAGTCGAAAATCGCCCTTTTCCAGGAGAGAAAAACAAGATTCAAAAAAATCTGGTATACGAACTATGTGTGCTACATTAGCTTTTACTTAAACTTTTACTTAAAAGAGTTTTTATCATTCCGCATTACAGTTTTTCTTAAAATTATTTTATTATATAAGTAATTTATGAAAAACCAGTGAGTTGTATCCGCACCAACGATAATTTTATCCAATCAATAATCATCAACAATGTAAATATTAATACAAGTAATTTTTTTTTTCACTTCTAAGTATGGGGAGCCCCAAAAGTGTAATGTTTTTTTTTTTCTATTTTAGTGTGAAAATCTTAACGCGGTTCACCAAATACATCTACTTACCAAGTTTCAACAGCATAGTTCTTATAGTTTCGGAAAAAAGTGGCTGTGTCATCCGGACGGACAGACAGACATGACGAATACTCGTATATAAGGGTTCCGTTTTTTGCCATTTGACTACGGAACCCTAAAAACCATCTTGATATTATCGTTTATTTAAAAAAAATCATTTACCTATTAAATTATGTTGTTAGTAATATTGTCCAAGTTTGCAGATCTCAATATTGAGCAAGTTGTTGAATAAATGTTCGATCTATAGGTTTACTGTTAAACTTTTTTAAAGAATATGTCCCTAATTTTGGACTTTAGATGAAAATTGCCCCATTACACATTAGCCATTAGGTTTTAAGGTTTTATTAGGCCTGATATTGATTAGCGTTAAGACTTCAAATCTCACTATAACAAATAGTACTTTTTTTGCTTACATTTAAAAAAATAATCTATGTATTTTTAGATATAATTTAAATTGTTCCCTGGCAAATATTGTAAAAAATCGTGAAAAGTAATATATCAGTAATGTATAATGAAATTCAAGAAAAAAAGGTGTTTTTATGTGAAAATGATTATAATCACAATTGTACCACCAACCACAAAATACTGATTATATTTGAGTAGATGAAATCGGAGATATAACTTGAAATATATTCATAACCACTTTGTTATTGCAAAAATAGTGCACTTGTATCACTTTTCACAAAATTATCTCCCAAACTATAGAAGATAGAAGAACGTGAGTAAGATGAAAAAATCGTTATTTTGTTTCTCATTATTTAAATGTAAAAATCTCAAAAAGGCTAAAACTCAAGTTACATCACTCATCACTGGAGGCACATATGGGAAATGTTTACGAAGTGTGGTAGCTAAATTTATGCATATTAACTTTTCAACAGATTATATGGGTAAATATTTTTACTACAATAAACCACCAAAATGAAACTATCTTCGTAAACAGTTAGATCTGTAATCTATGCTCTATTTTACTGTCCAATTAACGTGTAGGTGGTTCCTTACTCGGTAGAGCCCGAAGATTTACGAAGATACTTTCCAGTCGGTTTTGTAAAACGGAATTGACTTTTCGATCGGTTCCTTTTCCTTTCGGTAGCGCACTCGGTTCGGTTTCGGTATCGGATAAGTGAATCACCCTGCTGAACCGTTTTTAATAAAATTTACGGTTTTTTTTCATCATTAAAATTGTACATATTATGATTGTGTCGGTGTTACATCCATAAACGCTGTTTTTCTGCATGATATTTATTTTGTAACGTAGGTATTAAAGTAAATAAAAGTGGAAATAACAAGCTTTTCTCGGTTTACTGACCGTGCTGTGTTAAAATGAATATTATCATTTATGATTTAATATTATATTACTTTCCCAAATGTAGTGCTTGCAAATGAATATTCAGTTATTTTATGAAATCAATGTGGATCAATGCTTTAATTTAAATTAATATATTCGTAAAGAGTTATCTCAGTGGAATAACTGATTATATTATGACGGTATAAAGTTATTAATATAGCTGATCAGTTTTTCCACGAATCAGGTGGGATGGATAATAAACTTATTTAATATCCGTCCATAATGTAAACTTTTAGAAAACTTTTTTTTTATCCAAACAAGAAATTCTTCCTGTTTGCTGCATAAATATATATGTTTTTGGAACAAAAAATATATAATCCTGTTAGCTAGTGTTACAGAATAATTAAACTTTGCATAAACATTTTAATTGATAAAATTGATTGGTTAACAAGTGCTACGCCGTAGCATGTGCTACGTAGTTTTATCATTATCAGGCACCATGCATGAACACAACCTTAAAGTGGCTTAAAGCTAGGTAAGTTTTGCTAAGATTTGAAAAGTAGTTATGGTAAAATAGAGGTATTATATATAATAGATTCAAAATACTTATGAAACATTGAAATGGTAAGTAAGGTCGTCCGCGTCTTGGCTCTGCCGCTTAGATAAAGCTTTTTTTATCTGTCAGTATTTATTATGATTATTAACTGGAATGTCAACCTTTAGGCATCACAGTCAATAATGTCCCGGTCCTTTTTTGGAGAATTTCGATATATAAACACTGTGATACGAGATTTTGATCCATGAAATTAGCATCTAATAGCAGCAAGTGCAATGCCTAAGAATAAATAATTCCAAAGTAGATTAAATACAGTGACGTAAACTCAGCATTTCACTAGAAGTACTAACAAGTAGAAGCCACTTCTAGGGAAACGCAATGTTTTTGCGCGAGCAATTGGCCTCGGAGTAGATCAGGCGTATTTGGTCACATTCCTAAATTGCCTTTAAAAAAGTACGCAGATTTTCATAGTAGAAAAATGTCACAGTAAAAAAATGTCACAGTCGCAAATTGTCACTGTAGCAAATCGCCATAGTAGCAAAATTTCATAGTCGATGAAAAAAATAAGGTATGAAAATTGGGATGTGGGAGTAAAATTTTGCGAATCAAAATATCATTTTGCAATAGTGACCAAGTGCGCTTGATCCCTCGGAGTTAACCAGATGGAACTTTTTCTGTTTATACATTGAACGCTGTTTGTAGTGGAAAATAAAATAACGAGAAAAGTTGTGCGTCATCCCTAATTGAACACATCGGGCAACGTGTTTAGCGTTATTCCGTTTATTTACACGATCGAGTACTGAATATATGTGTTTTTTTTGATCGAGTACTGAAGGTATGTAGATATATAAATATAGGTACCTACAAGGTGGCGCAAAGTTCATCATCCGATTCCCTTTTTATTGTTTAGAACAAAATTAAATAATAACTACCTGTCTTCATAGTAAATTTTTAACTACAATTTGTTAATAACTATTAAAATGCAGGGATGTATCTAGTCCTTAATATTTGTCCTGCAGTATAAAGAGTAGGTAGGTACCAAAAATGGTAGTAACTTTAAATTGAAACTAACATATGAACAACCGGTATTCTCAAAAACCTCCTTCAAAAATAAGGTACTCGTACGGTCACACATACCTTGCGGCATAATAAACACGGGTTACTAATTACTAATCTGTGGAGCATGTTTGCGGAGATTAGGGTATAAGCTCTTTCTAGATAGTAACTAACCCTTCGCCCTGACATTACCCTCGATCAAGCTGCAGCCACACTACTGTGGTGTGGTGAGTCGTGGCAGAATTTTATAAGCATCGGTTTCATACATTTGTAAAGGTAAGACCATTTTTGCAAACAGTTGTTTTTAGATAACAGTTGTTTCAGAATAACGAACAACTGTAATTCCAATACATTTTTAGACTTAAAAAGACTGAAATTGTTGTATAATTTTATTAAGTGTAATCGGTAAGAAAAGATTTTCTAATGCGGAGGAATCTGCAAGCATAGGTTTGCCCTCAATATATTTCATAAAAGAGTATAAAAAGTAACCTTAAATTAAAACTAACATATGAACAACCGGTATTCTCAATAACCTCCTTCAAAAATAAGGTACTCGTACGGTCACACATACCCTGCGGCATAATAAACACGGATTACTAATTACTAATCTGTGGAGCATGTTTGTGGAGATTAGGGTATAAGCTCTTTCTAGATAACTAACCCTTCGCTCTGACATTACCCTCGATCAAGCTGCAGCCACACTACTGTGGTGTGGTGTATCGAGTCTGTGTAACGGTCTACAATAATCCAACTAACAATATAGTTTTAACGCGCATCCTGAACAAAAAACTACTAATATAAAATGCAAAAATTTGTATTGATCGATGTAGTAGGCATATTTGAAGATAACAGTGAACTATGTCAATACATTCTGTATTAATGTGTTTCTTGTCACAGAATAGATCACTATTTATTGGTAGGTACACCACGAATACTTATACAGAAAAAAAACTGTAAAACAATTTAGTTACTATACTAATAACTTCTAAATATAAGAAAGGAACCGATAAACGTATTCTGACACGTCATGAGACCACACCACAGTAGTGTGTCTCTAGCTTTAGGGTCATCACCAACTCCCTGTAACTCCCTTACTTTTTCTGCAAAAACGTGGTCCCAAACTCACACCACTAAATTATAATACTCACGCGACACACGGACATTGATAAGGTATAACCATGCTAAATTTATTTTCTGTACATGAACTCGCGCATTCATTCATTTGGGGTGTCATTTTACTTAGTCGGATAGTGTTGAGTGAAACAGAAATATTCAATCAACATGTGCAAACGGGATGGACAAAACGAAGGAGTACAAATTTAATAAGAAAAAACTAAAATAAAAATGGCAACATTCTACCTATTTCTTTCAAACTACTTCTGTCAAATTTGACAAAAATAATGTAAACAACAACATGTTGTTCGTATTTTTAGTGATTAATAAGTTATTTCGAAGATTTTTCACAATAATGTTGATGAAAATGAATAAAATAATACGTGGCGGTGCTTGCCAAATGAATTACAAAATGTATATATACGGCGTATACAGCAGTTGCAAATAGAAAAGTGGTTGCTGCTTTAACTAAGTGTTTCTAAGAGAACAGCGTATATCTCAGGTACGTTTAAGTTATATTAACAGTACATCATCAAGCTCATTGAATCTTATCATTGAAAACGTAAAATAATCGTTATTTTTTCAATAAATAACTATTTTGTGTTATATATTTGTTTACAACTAAAGTCATAAAATACATTATAGTATGACTGAAAATTTTTGATACTTTTCATATTGTCCAAGTTTAATGATGATATTATGTGTATGAAAAATTGCGTTTTAGGGTTCCGTACCCATAGGGGAAAACGAGACCATATAACTAAGACTTCGCTGTCCGTTCGTCTGTCTGTCTGTCATCTCACGAACCGTGATAGTTAGAAGGTTGAAATTTTCACGGATGTATTTTTGTTGCAATACTAAAAATAGAATAAAATAAAAAAGGGGCTCCCAAACAACAAAGTGCTTTTTTCCGTTTGTTTTTGTATATATGAGATGTTTCAAGAAAGAGTTAATTCAAACGAGTCCGACTTGCACTTGGCATTTTTATTTTGTTTTAATGTCTATAAGATGTCCCTACGTACAAGTACAAATACAATTGCTTTATTTGGGAATTTCTTTTAACATTATATTCATGGCACCTATTTTACTGTTACCATACTGGTACGCCTTTTTTACTTTTAAAAGAGGATATTAATCTTATTTATTTTGTATTTTCTAGGCGAATCGAAATCATCAGTCAGAAAATTTGTTTTGGAAAGTATTAAAAATAAAGGAAAATGCCCGCCTACGAGACATCGAAAAGACCACCCCACCGCAAAAAATAAAGAATTGGATTACCCTATATAAACGATTTATTACTTTATTTTATGTATTTTTAATATTATATTTGTGTCATATAACACATCGTCTTTTATTATCATTTTATAAAAGTATCATTATTAGACGCATGTCTGTTTTATGTGAAGCATGTGTGTTACTTTTTCGCGCCAGAGCTACTTATCTGATTAAACAGAGGTCAGTGACCAAGTACAGTAGCGATTTTTTTTTAAATAATTAAAGTATCAAAATTGTTTATAGTTAAATTCGGTATTGCCATACGGGTAACTCAAATATATTATTTTATGTCAGACTAGGGTAACCTTGGTATGCTTGAAACAAAACGAATATCTCATCAACCATGCGTTCGACAAGGTAATGGCATATTTGCCAAATTTGGTACAGAGATAAGGTAGTTAGAATCCCCAAAAAGGATATGGAATAAGTTTTATCGGTTTGTACGACAAATGTCCAAAATCCAAATTGTCCAACTAGTATTAATGTCCAATACTAATTTGGTCAAACACTAATTTGGTCCAACATGGCTTACGTCCAACTAGGAAAAATGTCCAACACGAATAATTTCCAACATGAATTTGGTCCAAAATGAAATATCTCCAATTAAGAATAATGTCCAACATGAATTGGTTTATTTCTGACGCTGTCATAGAATTAATGAAAGGTCTTAGGAAGATCTACCTTTCAGATGACAGCTGTCAAACTTGAAATATCAAAATCTGGAAGATCTTCAAAGTTTTTTCATTTCTTCTATGACAACGTCTGCTTAGGACGAGTATTTTTCGAGATATTGACGTTTCAAGTTTGACAGCTGTCATCTGAAATGAAGATCTCTCCAAGACCTTTAATTTCTTCTATGACAGCATCAGCCTAAGACGAGTATTTTCCGAGATATTGACATTTCAAGTTTGACAGCTGTCATCTGAAATGAAGATCTCTCCAAGACCTTTAATTTCTTCTATGACAGCATCAGCCTAAGACGAGTATTTTCCGAGATATTGACATTTCAAGTTTGACAGCTGTCATCTGAAATGAAGATCTCTCCAAGACCTTTAATTTCTTCTATGACAGCATCAGCCTAAGACGAGTATTTTCCGAGATATTGACATTTCAAGTTTGACAGCTGTCATCTGAAATGAAGATCTCTCCAAGACCTTTAATTTCTTCTATGACAGCATCAGCCTAAGACGAGTATTTTCCGAGATATTGACATTTTAAGTTTGACAGCTGTCATCTGAAATGACAATCTCTCCAAGACCTTTAATTTCTTCTATGACAGCATCAGCCTAAGACGAGTATTTTCCGAGATATTGACATTTTAAGTTTGACAGCTGTCATCTGAAATGACAATCTCTCCAAGACCTTTAATTTCTTCTATGACAGCATCAGCCTAAGACGAATATTTTCCGAGATATTGACGTTTCAAGTTTGACAGCTGTCATTGCATTGGAAATAAAGATTGTTCACTACGTGACACTTTTTATAGGACTACGGGATTAGCTATTGATAGAACCACGGATAAAATAAAACTTTATTGGACATTTTTACGAATGGACGTTTTAGAATGGACAATTTTCAAATTGGACCTTTTTACGATTTGACATTTTTATGAGTGAACTATTTTCCGAATAGGCATTTGTATGATTGAACGTCTATAATATTTGTCATTTTTCAT
Source organism: Hemithea aestivaria (assembly GCA_947507615.1). Classification (NCBI taxonomy): domain Eukaryota; kingdom Metazoa; phylum Arthropoda; class Insecta; order Lepidoptera; family Geometridae; genus Hemithea; species Hemithea aestivaria. The sequence goes on along the minus strand of OX382332.1, from coordinate 6,444,731 downwards.
AATTGGACATTAGTCGTATAAACCTGGGCTTTCGATCGGTGTCGCCTCGTGCGGTGATAAAAGCGCGATGCCAGAATCAGGTCGAATCAGGCCGAGCCGGGGGGGCCGGGTCAGATGAATTCTTCACTTTAGAGGTTTTTTCTTTCTTTCTTCAGACTTTTATAAAAGTCATTATTGATTTAATTCAAAAACAAATGCTCTTATTTATTGTACAAAAATAACATTTTTGTAGCGGGGGTGAAGCCGTGGGTTTAGCTAGTAAACAAAATAAATATAACGTTACCTAATCGAATGCGAATGCAATGAACGACAAAAATAACATTGTTTCAGTTATGCCTAGTTTACCCTATATTTTTATGTATTTTATGTCAACTAAAATCGAAATTATATAATTTGGTTTAAAATAATATTTGTTAGCTGTGATAAGTTTTTCCTGCTTTTTACTGCCTTCTTTCCATTTTTACACCAATTTACCACACAAGAGGTCATTTTTGTCCGTTAACTATATTATTTTGGATATTTTTAAAAATCAAACGATGCGTGCATCTGTCGCTGAGCGCGTTGTGTGACTGAGCGGCGGGTGAGTTGTACTTTTTACGCCCCGCCCATATAGTTGTACTTTGCGTTGAATCACTTTTTGAGCTGTGTTCGACTTCTATTATTTCCCTAATTCGTTGGTCATCACAAAACACTGTCGAAGTTAACTCCACTGAAAACTACAATATCTCTTCCGCCATCTTGTTGCGGAGTTGCCTATTTGAATTGGGACCCGAAATTAATACCTAGGGCACAAACTAGCTGAGCTCAATCTGTTTCTTGCTTGACATTGGGTTAGCTTTATTAAACGAAACTTGCACCGCTGCTTAGGAAGGCCGTCTGAGACGTTCTGTTATTGTGATACCTACTGCAGAATAACCTCTAGAGATTATATTTGATTTGTCCCCGTAATTTAACAAGTGAATTAAATTAAAAATTTAAAAAACCCTCAACGCAATACGTAATTCACAATTTTTTTGATGGCGGCTATCTTGGATTTTAAATTTTATATAGTGGGTTGTATTTTACTCGTTAAGCCCTTTCATTTGATACCCATATTGAGGGGGTCGTGGAAGAAAAAAGTAATCCGCCATTTTGTAGCGGCGGCCATCTTGGACCGATTTCCACCAAACATGGCTAAGAACACTCTCGACTAACTCTACTTTCAAACAAAAAAAACTAAATCAAAATCCGTTCATCCGTTTGGGAGCTACGATGCCACAGACAGACACATACACACACACACACACACACACACACACACAGACAGACAGACAGACAGACAGACAGACAGACAGACAGACAGACAGACAGACAGACAGACGGACAGACAGACAGACAGACACGTCAAACTTATAACACCCCGTCGTTTTTGCGTCGGGGGTTAAAAAGCATTTATTCAAATTTGCTGCTGGAACATTTTGCAAGTCACAATATTTATTTAGTTCTATATTCTATTTTAAGAGTCTACTGCTTGTTCGTAAAACATTTTTTCGTATCCAAAGAACGAACAATAAATGCTTACGAATTGTTTAGATTTTTTTAATTCCGTTCTTTCAAATGTAGTAAAACTATCACACTAATATTTTTTTTTTTATGTGATGAAGTAGAAGACGAGCAAGACGCTCTCCTGATGTTAAGAGATAACGCTGCCCAAAATCAGTACAGTGCTACCTAGAATTTCACAATGATGTGCAATTCTAGGTGCACTGCACCAACGCTTCTTATTCAAGAGTCATAAGATGTTAAGACTCTTTAGCCCAGTAATTTTACTAGCTATAGTGCCCTCCTACCGAAGCACAGTAATGTTTGCACATAACTGCTCAGGCGGTAGAATAACTGGCACAAAAAAAAAATGCGAAAAATTGTGAGTGTGTATGTTTCTTAAACTGGTGGACCGATTGAGCTGAAATTTGGTAGAGAGATAGCTTAGACCCTCGAATAACACATAGGTTACTGCAAAGCGGGTATTTTTTCATAAATCACACTAATATTATAAAGGCGAAAGTTTGCGTGTGAGTGTATATGTTTGTTTCTTTTTCACGCCAGAACGGGTGAACCAATTAAGCTGAAATTTGGTTGAGATAGCTTAGACCCGGAAATAACACATAGTATAGCCTATGTGCACATAAGGTAAAACAGCTGTGGCGCACCTAGTTTTATATAATTTAAGAAATAGCTACTTCCTATTTGGACGAAATTTTGTAGGATTTTAGTTCCAACCAAAAAACCTTTTATTTAAGATAGCTTGGGAGGCTGAAATTAGACCAAATTTGGCTAACAGTGACATTACCTCAAATTGGAGAGCAAAAAGAAAATCTATTAGGGAGTTTCCTTTTCTTTTCTAGTTAAAGATTAAATTCTAAAAAAAGGACATGTTGAAAACAGTTTGCCTGGTAATGTGAATTACGAGTATTTGTAATAATAATTAGCTTAAAGTAATATAGCGGTTGAGATAAAAAGGCTACTAAAGTTGCCTGACGCTGGATGCAGGTCGCTTCCAACTGGTATATAATATGTAAGTCCAAAGGGGAGGCCTATGTTCACCAGTGGACGTCCTATCGCTGAGATGATGATGATAAAAGTTGCTTAGTGGACGATATGACGTCACAAGGTGCTACTTGACTGGAACAGTTAGTTGATTAACACAAGGAGTTATACAGCACCACACCCAAAAATTCCAGAGCGTTTCATCTTAGCCGTTATTTATTACAATCTAACTAATATTTAAAAACGTAAAGGTTTGTAAGAATGTATGTATGTCTGGATATATGTTTGTTACTCATTCACGCCTAAACGGGTGAACTGATTGAGCTGAAATTTGGTATAGGGATTTGGTAGTTTAGACCCTGGAATAACATATAGACTTATAGTACAGCGGGTAAAACCGCTGGGGCAGGTAGTCATAAATGAAAAAACTACGAATCCAATTTATTTTTATTATGTTATTCACATACCAAAAAAATAAGTTCGAAATCGATTTGAATTCAACATTCCTAAATTTATTCATCTGAAACCTAATATAAGTCAGCCTTTGTCATGAAGATATTTAATACCAACATTACAAGACAAAGGATAGTAGTACCTACTAGTTGCACTGACAAGACTGTGGGAAGGGTGAGCGGGATACTCATCTCGACACATCACCTATTGTTACTAGCCCGTCTCATGTTGCTATACAACACGTTATGGCCGGTGATCTGTGTCTTAAGATATTTCACACCTCGTTAAATAATATAAAAACAAAAGGAAAGATAAATAAAACAAGAGAAAAATTGACATGATATAATTTTTTAATGCATACGATTCCGTGGAATAGTATAACTGTAATCGGAATATCAATTTATCTTATATTATATAGAGGTATAAAAAAAGTGCATTACGTAATCATTCGATTTTTAAATATAATCTAAAATGTCTCGACCAATTTATATTATTTATTTTATTTGCATTTTTGGTAGGTATACATACATGAATATACAGACGAATATACATACATGACTTAGCTAGATTAGATTTTTTTGACTTGTGTTTTTTTTGTAAAATGTATGTGAGTATCGACTTTTTCTAAGATTTTTTGGCAGTTTTTAAAATATTTAAATTGTCAACTTCATCGCTATTTTTATTATTGTATATTAATGACTACGTGTAATAGTCTTCTTACTTAATAAAGTTCACAGAACAAAGTGGCTGAGTTTTATATCAGACGCGATATAGCAGAGAATCCAGTATCCACCGTAAGCAAAATATCAACGGTTGTGGCGTTCTCTTCGAGATTGCACTTTGTGGGAAGTTGCCTTTATTCGATAATGGCATTGTGATTACATATCATGTTCAAGCAAATTGGAAGTGACTGTAGCGCTCTTAGAAATATTGTAGGTCTTGCTATAATAAAAATGTATTTTTCTACTGATTAAATAAACTGGTTTAATGTGAGTATAACCTTTGACTTATAAGGCTTAAATCTATAAGATACCCGTTAATAGTATTGGTTATGATAGGTATTATAAATGCGAAAATATGGGTTTATTTTGTATATCTGTTACATTAAACTATTTTATGCCTAAATGACGACTTGGAATAAGTCATTCAGTTGGTGAAACCAAAGGTACGTACCCGTCTTGCTCCCGCTTTGCGCTCGCTTTGCACCCGCTTTGCGCCCGTCTTGTTCCCACCTTAATCTTGCGCCTACCTTACGTCTGCATTGGGCTCGCCTCTCGCTATCTCGCATTCTCGCTATATCGATGTGTTTTCTATTAAATATATTACTTACTACGCCTTAGTTGTACCTTTATAAGATGGGCCGAGGCAGGCACGTGGCGGGTTCATAAAAAATCATTCACCCTAAAAATATTTTAGAACACTTTAGTCAACAAATGCATGTACCTATGGTATGTGCAACTGTGTAGGGGCCAGGGGCATTGTCATAATAATATTGTAATTGACAACGCCCCTATGTGTGAGTGTGTACAGTTTCTGCACATGGTTAGTGTGAATCGTCGATCATAATATCAAAACTCTATATGTTAAGGGGAACAAAACCACGACACAGATAAATCAAAAATCTCATACGGATATAACATAATATTAAAACAAATTTTGAGAAATCAAAATTGGTCAAGAGATTTCGCAAATGTTAGTTGATCTACGTGTCCTGCTAATCCTGCTAATAGTATAAACGCAAAAAGTTTTTAAGAATGTATGATGTGTGTTACTCTTTCACGCCTAAACGGGTGGGCTGATTGACTTTATCAATAAACTAATCGATTAGCTAAACTATTACATCAACTAATGGTTTTAAATTAGACAGTGCGCCATAAAAAATTGTCACATTTTGTTTATAAATTCAGTGCTGAACCATTTATGATACATTTGCACGAAGATTCGAGTCGGTCGTGTGTGAAATAATGCAAGCTCGATAAAGTTATGACTGCTTTAGGGGTTCGCATGCCATGGAGTCATGGCGACAAATATAAAGAAATTTATTTTATAAAGAAAGTCTGTATTTAGGAATAGAAACTTTTCTGTATGTCATCAGTATAAATAAAATATACTAAAAGGTAGAAATAGTGTTTTAATAGACGCAAACAATGGGTTAGCTAATGATTAGTGATCTCATATTGTACATTGCGGATCCGAACTGTGTTTTATTTTTTATTGGTGGTAGACTTCGTCCATGGCTAGTTACCACTCACTGTCGCCAAGAGGATAGTGAGTTTGTTCCGGCATGATGTTCAGTGAAGCCAGGGAGGAATTTATTTCGCCTTATAGGTTTAGTCTACTATCATCTACGGCCGCATCATTATTTAACATCACGCGGATCGTGATCAGATTCTAACCTATTATTATATAAATAAAAAAAGACGTGTGGCACTCGGAGACTGCCGCGGTAAAGCTATTGCATAGCATTTTTTATCAACTTATGTAATTATAGTATCACCGCTGTGCCGGTCGGAGTGGGGGGGTGTTAGGTTTTTTTTCGTTACGGAATTTCTGGATTCGGTCCCCACGCTCAAGGCCCGCGATAGAAGCTATGCAATAGCTTAAAAAATAGGAGTCTCAAAGCAGTTGGTCTTTCCTTCCTATCTCTTTCTACTCCCGTTACAATATGTTATTTTAATTTATATATTTTATATTCAACTTACCTATTAAATTATCGCAGCTGGTTCATTAACTAGAGGTAGATTATTGTGGATAGTAATTAATGCTTATTTGAGTCAAGCACATTAGAGTATAATGAATGGAACTAGTTTTAACAACACGGCTCGACTATCTATTGGATAAATTTAAAATTGTACAACATTATATACATGAAATATTGGCAAAATTGTGTTGTAAAATGTGTATATTAACGTGAATAAAAATATTATATTGTATTTAGATTTACATTTATTCGTAGCATTTAACAGAGTAATGTTTTTATAAGGTAATACCTAAATATAATGCTTTTGTTAGATTTTTTTAAATTGTGACAACACATAAAGACAAAGCGGGAAGTGCCGCTGGGTTTTTTTTAGTGGGTGTAACCCTGCCGCGCCCATCTTCGGCGGGTGAGTCCCAAATAACATCCTGCGCCGCCCATCGTAGGGTGATGATGCGTAATGCATTTTCCCAGTGTCAAAAAAAGGTAAGAATATAAAGTAAAAGGAAAGAAGAAAACCACAAGAAGTTTTTTTAAAATTCATAACGCTACGACAATTCCTTGTATAATTATCATAGTACACACATTTATCGAGTTGTTTTGCCAAATACGATTTACGATCCGCGATGCATTTTCAACTAAAAATTCCAAGCTGTAAATTGTTATAAGTTATTTTATAAAAAAATTATCATTAAATAATACCTACTTGTGTAAATCCAGGTTACTTTTCTCCAGAACTAGCCTACAATATTAACTGTTACGGACACTGTGGCTGGGGGCCAAATGGGAAAGATCTCCCTTGACCCAACCAACTCGGATCAATCAAGTGGACCACGTGAGAGATTGTAATCGGAGATTGATACGATATCATGGTTTTGATACATTGATGTGACGTGAGGGTGGTTTACGTATGATAGTTACCTATACCTATAATTTAGTATAGCAGAGTTATAGTCTATAATATTATTGTATTGATTAGTGGATAGGTATGGGAGTACTCATTCTTCTGATCTGTAAGAGTAATAAATCAGTTCAATTTCACCTGCTGGTAAGTGACGATGCAGTCTAAGAATATATATATCTCTATAAAAAAAACTGATTTATTACTCTCACAGACGGTTAGACGCTTGTTTAGTCTGCTATAAAAAAATGGAGAACGCTTATTCAATAAGAACCTATTTACTCTTGAATTGAAAATACCCACGTTGAAGCATTCAGGGAAAACAGACGACGGTTGCGAGTTCCAATGCTAAATTTCAGATACTCCTGGATAATTTCTTATTATTACAAAGAAAAAACTACCCACATATATTGCAGCACCGACAATGTGGCGCTCTGCAGGAAGACAGGTTTTTTAATGTACAAAATCGGTCCCAGTCAACATAAAGTTATTAGTATATAAAAAAAAGTAAATAGAAAAGAGCAGCAGTAAGAGCGAGTATATCAAATTTTAGGCTGTAATTTCTTATCAGTAGCGACGTAAAGGGTTAACATACAACATAATCATGTGCCATTAGTGTGATCTCAGACTCTAAACAACATACCTACATAAATCCTAAATTCATGTCAATGTAATATACCCGATGAATAGTAGGTGCCAACAACTATTAAAAGATTTGATAAAAGAATTTAATCTAGCTAAAACCATAAAAGTCCCAAGATCTTATCTAAAACTAAGGAACTAAAATACTCAACTTTGCAGAGTCGTAAACTTCTTGGAAATATTACAAGTCGCCAGGCTATAGTATATACCTATATGTACCTCTATATTTCTATGCAATGTTCCTCTTCTCGGTTTGTCTTGGTCTTGAGCCAGTTTAAGCCAGATTTTAGTAGTCCGCCCTCGAGTTGGGTCATGTGTAGCTAATATAAATGGTCTGAGGTCACGTGAGGTCATATCGCAGCAGATTCTTACATGATTGTGGTGTCTTGAAATTTTCTTGCGTACCTGTGAGACGTGAAATCTAGAAGAGAGACTTTTTTGAAATTGCTGATTATATCATAGACATGTTAAAATATAGACGTCAGGAAAAGATTTTTATTGTTTGGCTGTTACACAAAAACGCCAATGGAGTAACAGCCTTTTTTTACTTTTTTCTTTGTTAAGGTTGTTTACATAAATACAATAAATTATTGTCTATAGATGAGACTATGGTTCAATAATTCAAAGTATCTTTTCAACTTGAAAATAACAGATATTATGCACAAAACTAAAATAAATCATAGCTTCCTCATCGTTTGAATATTCATCAAAAGTATGAATACTGTTGAACGCAGCATAAAAAGTTAGTCGACTAGTTCCAATAAAACCGATCATGGCAAGAGTTTGAGGGTGGAATCAAAAGATAAAAAATATTAATTAGAGACAGAATGAGGAAGTTTCAAGGAGTAAAAGTCAATATTGGTGCGGTAGTTTGTGCCCCGTTACCGGGGCGTGTCTGGTACCGCCTCGCGATTCACACACTGACTTTGCCTTTGGCCAATTTTTTGTAGCGCCCCATCCTTAATAGCTTTGGCCCTTTTTTCCTTGGAAAGAGTACTTAAGTCTCAATAATATTCTCACCAAAGTGAGGTACAACTATTAACTAGGTAGCCTACTTAATACATAAGTTGTAAAAAGATAATTCAAGAAATACACAAACTTTATATAATATTTATTCTTCCATATTTTTTCATTTAAATGTTTAGCATGATAATTCGTTTAATTTTACTAATGACTAAACTATACAGATCGACCTGCTATAGCAACGGAACTGAAACTGTATTTTTTTATTTTATTGACTTTTATTAAGTTCAACAAAGCAGTACCTAGTAGCAAACTAAGCAAACTTGTTAGAAGTTCTAACCGCCCGTGTGTGCAACATTGTCAGTGGGCAGCATTCCAGAGAACCTGCCGTCCACGACGTGCAATTCATTCTAGTTTAAAATGGGTTACTCCATTTCTAGCTGACTACGCGCCGCCGTGACACCACCGCCTCCCGTTTGTTTTTACTCTTGAAGATATCGACGCCGTTCGAGACAACTTGGTGACGCATCTACGCACTTGTTACTTTACATATACGAATGTGTTCGTCTTACGTTTGGCTCCACTTCATGTTGACTTTACAGTCTTGTCTTGTTGTTTCTGGCAACCATTACAACCCATAACAAATTGAACGCTTCGCAGTTAAATCGAAACAGCGAGCTCATAAATAACTCCTTTGAAATGTAAATTGGTAAACGACAACACTTGCATTTTAAAAATGAGACAGAGAAGTTTATTTCGCGAACTAAATTCTAACTTACAGAGAAACATTAATAACGTCAATTACGTTTACGAAGTTTTTCCCTCTGAGACAGTCTGAGATACTTTTGAAATTGTTCACAGTCAAAGAAAAAACTTTTGTTCGATTTAAATATCTCGAGAGCATTTAGTCTTGGATAGTGGAGTTCACGTCAGGAGTCTCGCGAGTTTTGCGTCTGGACTCTTTGAAACACGAAAATCTTTCACAGATAATGAGTAAGCAGAAGTTTAACGTGATCTCTTGATTTATTTGTTCTCACTGCAATTGTTCCTCTGTGTCGTAGTGCAGCGAACATTTATGATTTAATAATCCTGCGAAACAAGTTTTATTGTGAATCAAATAACTACGAGTACACAAAGAGTTATAAAGTGAACGGACTTTTATCTGCTTGTCACTGTTTTAGTTTTAAAAGTTGATAAAGGGAAGACTTTATTTTTATTCTGTATATGTCGAACGAAAGTTTTGAGGACACGACACATTTTTTAAAATCTAACAAGTTTACGTATTTATAAGCATTTAATAACCATGTGGAAAAGTTGTAGCAACTTAGATAAGGATATATAAAAACTGGACAGTCTCATACCTAAAATGTCATTGGTGTAGAAGTGTCGGATTACAAACATCGTTAGGAGATTGAACAGTGTTTCTTACTAACATTCTAGTATCTTGCGACTAAGTGGATTATGGGTTCACTAATCCTATTAAATGCAATGCAACGGAATTTTTTAAAATAGCTAAAACTGGGATACCTTGAGACGGCGATATTGAAAGGATTAAATGAATAATTCAGTGCCGAAAGTCGCGAGCGTCTCTTTGGCTCGCCTCATTCTTGCCGGCTTTCTGTCAAAGTATCGTTAAAATGCACATATTTTATTTAATTTTTCACTTGTTTCTGAAGAAAAAAATTTTTTATTTTTCACTTTTTTTCCTGTTCAGACCGTGACGAATAACAGAATAAATTGAAATATCAGTTGCAATGTACTTCGCAGTTTTAAATAAAATATCGTTTATTATAAATGGAACAAGCGGATTAAAAAAAATATTTAAGCGACTTAAGCTCTCTCTCTCTCAATAGGTACGAGGCGCATATTTTAATTTCTAACATAAAAAAGTCCCTTTATAAAAAAAAATTAAATCGTTTCAGGCATTGAGTAGTCGGTGTCCATATTATGTACATAAAAAATAAACTGAGAACCTCATTTTTTAATTCAAAATTTTTAAATTCTGTTAAAAAAAACATCTGACAAACGTTGTTTCATGCTTGTTTTACTAATACTCATCTTAGATAGAACAATAGAAACGAACAACCATTAACCTCAATATTCTCAATGTTAGCTACCAAAGTTGCTTCCATTCGGCGAAACTTCTTTGGCTCCGATATTAATTAGCCGAACTATATGCATCGGGTAATAGCGGCAGTAATCCTCAGTAATCCGCGTAATATTGCGGCAGATAGTGTCAAGAGTGTCCGCTCTAAGCCGAGCTACTGCCCTGTAATCCCCTAAGACTTTATCTCGCCCGCCCTTTAGGGGATTAACATAAACTTCTTCGACGATTTGTCTGTTTATCTTTATATCTTGTGTTGTCGATATTGATAGGGTTTGGCTATTAGGCTAAGTTTTAAGGTTAGTGTATTCAGTATGTACGTAGTAATGTTTATGAAGGTGCTATGAAAACAAAGAAGTACTTGTAGGCTCCGTTGAATGATGAAGTGGATATAATTCCCCCGCCAATTTACGTTGCGCTTTCCCAACCTTTACCAATAGGAAAGTAAATAGAGTCTAGCCATTGGCAAGGTACTAGCAATGTCCCTGGCATTGTAAGTAATTATCCAATAGACGACGGTAACCATTTACCAGGTGAGCCGTCTGCTTAATTGCCACCTATGACCAAAAGAAAATTATGCCCCACCTATTCATCCATTGCTCTAGTGGCTTCCTGAGCATAGCTCGTGACTACATTGACTTTAGCACATAAATATTGAAGCTATTAATAACAAATAAAATGTATGAAATTAATGTCCTTCAAGTTTTGAACCAATAGTAACAACATTTTTGGCGTTAACGTGTAAGCATACTATAAGCTCGCATAAATTGAAAGTCGTAATAAAAAGTGGCAACTTTTTATATTACTAACGTTTTTTGGAATACTTAAAATCCCTTAATAATTATTAATGACATAAAAATATGTAACATACATCCTTACATCAACATAATATTATCTAAACTTTCCTTCGTGTACTTACATATGTATTGTCAATTTACGTTAACAGCCATTTACAAGTTTCTCTGATTCGACGAAGAGAATCAAAGCGACGGAATCAATCAGGATCGATCCAAAATAAAAATGTAAGTTAGTGAGTCGTTATTCAGTTGGTTCATTTGCCGATAAGCCCAGTGATTCCTTCGAGGGAAGGCCGGCCTAACGATCATTTCCGCGTTTTCTTGCAAACAGCGCTGTCATTGTGATGACATTTATCTACCTACCTCTAATTGTAAGGGAATGTATTTGATATAGGTAATATAGGAGGAACTAGATGAATATGGACTGTTGATAACGTACAGTATACCTATATAATATAAAGTTATTACATGTACCATATTGGATAAGTTTTACCCTATACTACCCTAAAATAAATGTGTTTGTTTTTTTTTAATTCTTTGATAAAAATAAGATTAAGGCTATGAAAAAAAGTTTAAATAGCTTTTTTATTTGCCCCTACACAAAAAATGATTTTTCATTTTTCCAATTATAAGAGATCATGCTAATCGATAAATAAGACAATCAATACCTCGAGCTAATATTCCTAGAATGGAAGACAATTAGGTACTTTACTACTATACATATTATTATGAAATGTATACCTTGGAATAATACATAGGTTACACTCACAGGAGAAAAGTGCAGGGCGCAGCTTTAACATAATTTTATATGATGTCTCATAATTTTACTTGGCGCCCTACCCTACCAACTGGAATGAATCTCTGCAGAATATTGCATCGGGCATATTTATGGTACTTAGACTAGTATCTCGGATTAAAAACTGCATTTAGAGTGCGAGGGAGCCACACAAAGGACACTTTTTGTTAAAACTATTAGTGAAGTATTAGTCTTTAGTTAATATAATATTTATACTATATTAAACTATATATAGGATATTGTTAAGGTTTCGAAAAAAACTTAATATAACCTTGACAGCTCATGTAAACTTTTTGTTACGATATTAAAATGCAATTTTAATTTTATGATTTCTCACATATTTATAGTAACTCCTAAGTGAGGATTCTCCAAATAAAATTAATATTTTATATCCTACAAATTGCTTGTCATCTTGCTACACTCTCAAGTAATCTCGATGAAAAATCAACATCGTAGTACTTACAAGTAAAATATTTAAATGATTGATTGAAAACTGACCTCTTGACAACGTATTCGTTATGTGACAACAGTTATTACTTAAAGTTTTAAAAGATTTATTTATAAAGTTCACGTAGTAGTTAGCATGTAGAAATATACATACATATATCGAGTTACACTTAAGCTCAAGGCAGCAATAATACATTTGTGGTGCTCATCACGCAACAATACATTAAGAGCACAAATAAAACACAATCATACTCCGAAATCACTTGTCATTGTCGTGTAGTATGATATTAACGTCGAGTCGCAGCGAGTCATAAATTAGAGACTTAATTACGATTGTTTTAACGAGTCTTTGCGAGTAGAATGGAGACTCGGAGGCGACATGACGTCATTGTTATCGCGGATGATGTATGGCGGGTGGAGATGGGAATTGACGCGATAAGCTATCGACGGAGCTAATGGTGCTAGCTCTGGCTGAACCGACGCGACTGTTCTGACTTGAATCGTGACCAGCTGTTCGATCGGTTCGTTCGTCTTTTGTCTTGAGAGTAATAAAACGGCTACACAATGGTTAAACTGTATATTTAGCTGGGGCGTTTACTTGAAGAAAAAAATTTCAACTAAAAACTATAGCTACAACACATAATGGTGTTACGTTGCGTCGCTGTATAGTGTTATCTGAGTAGATACATGGTTGTGTTTCGGCTGGTCATTCTAATTCGTCATGCTTTAATTCAAGATCATGAAGGCCTAGATCTTAACCACGAGTAGTAATAGGTTACCAAGCTACATACACATCACACACACATATGCTACATATTCGTCTTTTCTTTCTACCTACATATTGTACGAGTATGTTTGAATTCTTAGGATTTTAGTGTTAAGAGTTGTGCTTAGAATTCTCCGAAATTCTCTTGACCTCGATCTTACATAATATCTACAATTTACTTTTTGCTGTGTAGGTCTCATAGATACTAAACAAAATAAAATTCCTCGTACCTACCTATTACTTATGAAATGTTGGCATTCAAAAATTTAACAAAAAGGCATCTCATAATAAATGATATTTATCGCATCTAATGTCTAACTGGGGACAATGTAATCTACAAACAGAGGGTACTTTTATTTTTCCAAGTTTAAATTTTCACAATATTTTTTGTCTCGGTCAGGTCTAAGCACAAAGTTACCTTTTTATGTACGATCCATTTTCACTTTAAATATCGCGCAATTTCTTTGAAAGGAATTCTTATTTTTATTTTCTTCAAATAAATGATATTTGAATATTAAAAAGGTTAAAATATGCTCTTTTGAACGCAGAGGGATAATAATTTTGAATGAATAATGCATGAATATGTGTTATGAAGTGTAGACTACAAAGCACTAACAATAAAAATGCTGAATCGTATGTTATTTTATAAAATATTTTTCTTCGAAATTGGATTAAAATGGCCTTTTTTTACAATTAATTAACATTTCGACGTTCAGTAATATAATTAGAATATGAACAGTAAAGTTCTATCCTGATTATGTTAAGATTACGTACCTACGTGAGATATTCCTCACACCTACAGAAACAACCTAAAATTTAAGGAATGGTCAAATTCTACCCGAATCTTTTATTCATTCTAAACCATAAACATTTAAACTTCACATTAAACTTTATTCTCTTTTGTGTCCTCATGATTGCGCCACAACGTTTGGATTTGGACCCCCATTACTATGTGACAGTTGAGTTGTCAATTTGCGTTTAGCACTTCCACTGATTTATGCGGGTTAATCGATTGAACGTTTGTTCCTAAGTACCCTCAGGGATATAACAAAAATAAAAAATAACGAAGGGAATACTCCATTGAGATATAATTGAATAATGCGTTTTCTCGGCACGCTCTTTGATGTTACTCGTTCGATTTTATCGTATTATTCGGAAGTGACATTACTTTCTTATTGCATATAATTAGGCATGAAGTATTTTATTTTGTATAGGAGGATAATTTCTGCTCTTACAATTAATCAAAGAGTCATTAGCTACCTACCATTGCGTACACATAATTAATGACATTCGAGCTTTAAGCCCGAGATGATAATTTTCCAAAAGGATGTTCCGTGAAGTCAACAACTTGTTAAATCGATTCCGATTGCGAATTAACGGAACTCATCCCCAATGTAAATTAAACCAGATCATGGACTTTGCCTATAAACAGTAATCCATTTTCAGTTAGTATGATAATATGAATAGCTTAAAGGTATTGAGAATGTAGGCTGGCTTATGCACATAATAAGGAAAATAATATTAGTTAAGGTACCTAGGGTATCGGCTTATATCACCCCTACGAGCCATGCTCATAAGTATCCAACACTTAATATGGACGCTGCTTAATTCATCTTTTATAGATGTAAAAGGCCAGTGGTGGTGAGGGTAGGGTCAATTGCACATCGTTTCTTTTTACGGGTAATCATCATCATCATCATCATCTCAGCCGTAAGACGTCCACTGCTGAACATAGGCCTCCCCTTTGGACTTCCATTTGTACCGGTTGGAAGCGACCTGCATCCAGCGTCTTCCGGCGACCTTTATAAGGTCGTCTGTCCACCTTGTGGGTGGACGTCCTACGCTGCGTTTGCTAGTCCGTGGTCTCCACTCGAGCACTTTTCGACCCCATCGGCCATCCGCTCTCCGCGCTATGTGGCCTGCAAATTGCCACTTGCTTACTTGCTTGTTATGGGTAATACTCGTAGATAAACAAATTTACCTCTACACAAAATACTGTAACTCATATAGGTATAGATTCGTAAGTATATTTTATGAAAGCTACTACTATATACTAGTTGCGCCCAGCGGTTTTACCCGCTGTACTATAGCCTACCTATGTGTTATTCCACGTTTTAAGCTATCTCTATACCAATCATTTCAGCTCAATCGGTCCACCTGTTTAGGCGTGAAAGAGTAATAAACATATATCCAGACATCATGATATCCAGACATCCATACATTCTTACAAACTTTCATGTTTATAATATTAGTAAGATTAAGTTAAAGGATAAAAATTACGTTGGTATATAGTTAGCCAATTTTATAATATTGTCGTAAAGGACGGCAACGTATAGACGGTACTCCTGGTATTTCAGTAACCACTATAACCAGGCGGCAGTAACCAATCACCATCAGCTGAGCCATATGCTTGTTAACTATCAAGATACTTCATAAAAGAATATGCAAGTCGAATGATGGTTGTATATTTTTATTCACTATAGGTAGCTTTTGACTAGAACTTCACCGGATACATTTCAAAAAGTATTATTTTAATTTAATCAAAGTTCTTTACTGCTGATAAAAAGTAGTATGATCCAACGTTGCATCAGAGCCGAATGATTTATCCGGACTCAGTAATGGTACTCTGATTTCTTGACTTTGCGCTTGATATAAAGCTGTGAATTTACTGAAACGAACCAAATTGTATTACTTTTTTCTACCTTTTTGTGTATTTTCGAGTGCTGTACTTGAAATTTTTGGAGTCATGTGATTCGTAGACCGATATCAATTGTCTACATTTTGTATAAAATACCTTATTTTTATTACAGAGGGTTAAGATTTTGTGTTAGTATCTGAATATTGAATATTAAATTATGTATGTTAGTCTGTAATATATGATATGGGCCTCTGGTACACTGCGTCTGTGGCAGTGTACTATTGCTTGAAATAAATGAATTATTATTATTATATTTATAAGGGCATTTTCCAACCTAAATAATCAAGAGTGTAATCGAGAGAGTACTAAAATAAATTCTAAAAAGTAAAAAATCATGTCTGATGTCCCACTGCTGGGCAAAAACTTGTCGCCAAGCGTTTAGACTTTTACCATCTATGGCCGCATCTTCGCTAAACAACACGCAAGATCGTGGTCAAAGCCTAAAATATAAAATATCCTAAAAAATAACCTAACATAAAATATGATAAAAAAATAATTAATAAAAAAAGATGTCTTACAATAATAACATCGTTATTGGCCAATAGATACCGGATCGCCGTCCGATACCGATATCGTATTGAATGTAATTGGAAACGTTCCTGCGATACGGAAAAGGTCCTTTTTCAATTTTTATATTAACTTTAAGGCGATTTTGATTAAAATACATGAAGTTGCGCGCTTTCGTAATCTCTCCATTCCAACTCGTTCGAGGAAAGTATTACGTTTTTTTGAAAAATAGAAATGGGTTCCTTTTAAAATAAACTTTGACAAAGAATAAAATCCTCGACTTCCCAAGGGGAGAGGACACGGAACAATCTAAATTTTAACTTCGTAGTTATTTGTTCCGTTTTATTCATAAATTCATTATAAGGTAGAAAAGTCAACATTTCCATCAAACCTACGGCTGTAGGCCATTACGGAGAGAAATAAGGAAGGGAATAATATTTGTTTAACATTTAATTAAAGACCCGTGAGCTTACTATTTATCCAAAAGATTTTTCATTACGTTTTTTCATCGTCGTTGTCAATATTTCTATTTATTTATTACTGTTGTAAATCGACATCTATAACGCCCTTCTAATGCATTCCAATCCAATTCCATTTCTCCATTTTAATTCTACATTTATTAATCGTTTATATAAAAACTATTTTGTTACATAAATACGCTCCAAAGAGTCAAAGATTTAGAATAAAAAATCACAATAGTTTGTAAACTAGCTAGATTTAAATGCACGATAATAATATGTCATTATACACAAAGAAAACGAAGCCAAATATATGCATTCAATATCATTTATTATTTCTGAACTGAATGATATCTAAAACTGTTTGATAAATGTACTCTATATAGACAAAATCCATCAATATTCAAAACATTTAACTTGCCAGTCAATAGGTGATTCAATCTTATTTTATCAGAAAGCAATCACGAAAAGTGTTTGCGTAAACATTTTATTACAATCCCAAGTAGCTTTTATGCACTGGTTTTATGGGTACATATACTAGAATTCAATTCCCCTAAATTTGGGTTTATATAAACTAGATCGTCGAGTATTTGTTGTTAAACCTAAAAGAATCTAAATAGAGCTGTAAAAGGCATTTAGAGTCTTAGCTCTATTTAGTAAATGATTAAGCCCATTACACACGGCGCTATACTATATCTTGCTATATGACTCCTGGTACCATATAGTATCGTATCGCAAGGCCTTGCTATACCTCGCTATGCCGTGCTATATTATTTTTAGTGATGGCCGGGTTACTGATCGGAACTATATTTTTTAATAGTTCATTCTTTGTGATTGAATCTTGAGTCAATCTTTGAAATAAAATCAAGTGACATTAACATTCCTTTTTTCACAAATCAAGTGATATTAATGACTACTTTTTTCCTCTTTACAAACGCACTCAAATATTTGGAATAACTTGTCAATGAATGCTTTGAGTGCATTTAGAATAGGTTTATTAATACAAAAATAAAGAAAATTTATATTATTTCAAAATAAAAACAAACAAGTGCAAGTTGGACTTGCCACATACTTGTATGAAAAAATGTTATCAACATGTTGCGTATAAAATTACGTATAAAATATTATTATTCCAGAAATCTGCCCTTAAGGGGAAAAATACGGCGTTTAAATTGGAAATCTGTAACCGCTGCTCCTCTCTATCTCTCTTCTCTCTTAATATTAACGTGGTTCAGTCTTCAAAAAGGGCACAACAGTTTTTTTTTCCTATGCGGGGTCTATTTTATGCACTTTCATATATGCATGCACGTTTGTGCTTAACAGACCACTTTTCATCAGTTAAAAGCTAGTTAATATTTTTTAGAAAGTAGGTACCAGGAGTACCAGAAGTAGGAACGGAGATTCAATCACTTGATTGCATATAGTTCCACAATGATTCCCCAACACTACTTAAACAAATGAATTTGACAATTTTTTCTACATAAAGGATGTTTCTTTTTTCCTTGATTTTGGTTTCGTTCCAGTCTGCTCCTGGTATAATTAAAAAATAATGATGATTCAACGAATTCTGGATTTCTTGACGTATCCAGAAATCCAGAAAACTTTATTCGAAATTATCATCGTTTACTAAAAGTATGAGAGTTCATCGAATAAGATCGATTTAAGTTAGATTTGACCGACTTTATCAGAGAATTCTCGAGTACTTTGGCCAAATGGCATGGATGGAAATCTAGAGATGGTCATTGTTTCGGGCAAAATCAAAGGAAAGCGGTCTCAAGGCGGTCCGATGTGCTGGTCAGATCAGATCCGCACCACCCTCGAAGTTCCTGTTAAGATAAGATAAAAATATATTTATTATCAGTTCCAAAAAGTACATACATGAAAAATTATACACATAAATATAGTGACATGTTAGTATGAGATACGAACAGAAGATAATAAAACAACATAAACAATAGGTACCTACACTGATAAATGGAATAGGCTCAGCATAATGCTGGGCAGGGAGGTCCTGCATAGCGCTGATTTTCAGCCTGCCCCGTGCTCGACTAAGATGACGCTGTTGCTGTTGTCCTGTTGTCTCGTGGCTCCTGGCCATGAAAATCGCATCCAACCAACCCAGATAGCTATCCATCATCAGAAATCGAATCCTACAAAGGAGGGGTCATGACTCCCAGTAATAGAGAATATGACAAGGACAAGGAGAAGAACTCCAAACGATCCATTTCCGAGCATAAATGTCGAAAAAAAACTAAAAATAATGATTTGTTTTTTTTTTTTCTTTAGAGGTACCTACAAAACCCTTGAAACAATGTGTTTCCATTATTACAGTTTTAACTGACAATCACTTTTGTAAAAAAAAACCATGGCAAACTCCTGGTACATACTTTTTAAAAATGTGAAAAAAAAATCATGAATTTTTTCACACGTCCTGTATAAGACTCAAAATTGACATTGTCAACAGCCATGTTGCTGTAAAACCATACAATTTGGCAAATTCCATTTGAACTAGATAAAAAAAAAATGCGTAGCCATTTTGTAGCATGACTTAGCCGGTTAAGCGAAAGTCTACTGCAAGGTATTCAAAGCTTTCAGTTATTCGGACAAATAATCATTATGCATAATATGAGCATCTGTTACAAGTAAATAGGAGGTGAAATTTAAAATACAAATTAAATTAATTTGTTTCGAAATACTAACACAAAGAACTGTAAACACAACAAAATATTTAATAAAAATAAAAAACATTTTTTTTTATTTGTTACACAGCGGTTAAGCATTTGCTACTATTTAGTTTAATATATCGCGTAGGTAATATGAGTTTGTTTTCTTTTGTCTCCGTAATACAAAACGACTTAGTCATTTTATCACCTAGTCAAAATGAAAAATGGCGGATTCTACGCATCAACTGTAAATTATAGCGCGATATAGCGCTATATGTCATTTATAGCTACGTGTGTGACGGATGCCGATTTGTACTGAAGCTATTCCGCGCTATGTGAAGCTATATAGCGCTATATAGCGACGTGTGAAATGGGCTTTATAGTCTTATAATGTAGGTGAAGCGCCTCACTTTAGCTTTACTAATGTAAACAGCAGAAAATAAGAGATGTCCATTTTGTACAGGAAAAAATGTGTAACACAAATAATAAAGATCCTTAAAGATATGAAAGATGTTATAATAAAAACGGTCCATTATTTTTTTTATAATTGCTGTGGAATTTCGTAGGGCATCTTATTTATATCACTGAGGTCCCATCGCCTATCGTTTACAGGATCTCATTGAAAAAATGCTGAAATATCTTTAGGAATTTTCATGATTGACATCAAAATGGCCCCTTAGTTATTCTCGTGGGACGGTCGGCAAATAAATTTATCTGCATTTTTCTCGAAGGCTACCAGACATTTTTTTTAATTAATGAGACATTCTTGAACAAAATAAATGCTCCAAGCAAAAATTCTTTATAAGACACAAACATAATTATTATTTTAAATTGCATCAGTCTGATGGATCATGATGAATACGTTTATTCAATTTTATATCAGAAGCAAAAAAGTTAAAGAAAAAATTTTGTACAATATTTTGGTTAATGAAGGCCCACCAAACTTTCAATGTAATATATTTTTAAGTATGGTGAATAAACTGATTAGTATTTATATAATATGGTATTTGCTTGTGTAGTACTCGTACAAACACAGGGGTAAATAGTGGATCACTGCCCGGCTCGTTACGTCACCAGTAGCCAGGGACAACACGTCCGCTCTCGCCAACGGCTCGCACAAGAGTGTCGCCCCCACTACCCGTGCCCCCGAGACAGGCAAATGTCATTCGTTCATTCATTCAATCATTCACTCAAATACACAAACACTACATCCCTTCCTTATTTAATGAAAACTTAATTGAATGATTTAATGAGAAAATATGACATTTACTGAGAATTTAAATTTACCGAGAACCTTTGGTGTTACTTGTTTTATCCAATATCATCGATAACTTTAGAATCTGTATCAACTCGCTTAAGATGATGATTGCTTTTACTTACTGTATATTTTACTTACTTCGCTACCTAATTAATAACATTAAATACCTACCACGCTACTGCGATGCATCTGGCATTTCCGCAACAGCACGAGTGGACTGTTCCTACACAACTGTACTACTGTCACGTCACTCTCTCTCTCTCTCTCTCTTTGTTTTTTTTTTTTTCAATCACTTCTGTATATAAATAGGTCTGTTATTGAACAGAATATTTAATATTATTATCAAATTGACTTCGGAAAACATAACCGCGGTTTTTTTCCGCGTATTCTAACGCACACAAACGTGTTTTGTCAAGTGATTCATACCAAATTAATATCCGTCGTATTAAGTTCAGTAGATAGTATCAAAACGATGCCGAAGCCAAAGTATGAAATAAATAATTGGAGCGACCTGGAACATTCCTATAAAACAACAATCTGGAAGATATATATAAGACAACAACCTATAATTAGGTATGTATGGTTTACCATTGACAGAAATGCCCATACTGCATATCTATAAGATAACAACCTATAATTAGGTATGTATGGTTTACCATTGACAGGAATGCCCATACTGCATATCTATAAGACAACAACCTATAATTAGGTATGTATGGTTTACCATTGACAGGAATGCCCATACTGCATATCTATAAGACAATAACCTATAATTAGGTATGTATGGTTTACCATTGACAGGAATGCCCATACTGCATATCTATAAGACAACAACCTATAATTACGTATGTATGGTTTACCATCGACAGGAATGCCGATGAATAAATTTTCAAAGAGTTCTCATTTATATGAAGGCCCATACTGCCTTTACACAATCATGTATAGTTCTCATTTACATGAAGGCCTATACTGCCTTTACACCATCTTGTATAGTTCTCATTTATGTGAAGGCCCATACTGCCTATACTCAATCACGTATAGTTCTCATTTACACGAAGGCCTATACTGCCTACATACACAATCACGTATGGTTCTCGTTTACTTGATGGGCCATACTCCCTGCACTTCAAATACGTACAATGCATCTACTTGGAAGACTCACTCTTTTTACCCTGTTGAGTAGGCTATATATATTATATCATTTGTACTCTTATAGAATTAACGGAAACTTTGACTTTAACCTTCTCTTCACAAGCGCGTAAATAATATTTTATAACCATTAATTTAACTTTGCTTGACCATGATCAAAAGACGTTGACTTACTATCTTAAGTTACAATAGTTAATAGACATTAGTCTCGGCAGTTTGCAACTGAGAAATAGTGAAATATCGTTATCCTGGTATACATGTATTTTAGTTTACACTTTCTCAAAATTAATCGACATTTGAGATAATAACTTAGAAAAGTATCAAAATAAAACTAGGCTATCAGTATCATTTCTGAGTAAACGAAATGCATATAATTATACATCATTCTCAAGAGTGACAGAGCTCAACTACATTTTATTGTCTCAGTTTTTATTGTTTGACAACATTCACTTTTTTATGAACTGGGTCTTATTTTGATCTTTACTACCTTATAAATATTTTGTTTCTGTCCCGTCCGGCTGTGCCTAAAGCCCTACCTCTGGTAAGAACTTCATCGCTTCACTTTTTAATTTATTGGATTTGCTTGGAGATGCAATATCTCCAATATACACGTTCATGACAATAATAATATGTATTGTAAAGTGACAGCGTCATTCCCTACTTTTTATTTACGAGTTGGTGTTGCCAGTCTATGAAATTAGAATTTTACTATTGTAAAATTATGTCACTCGTCTGGTTTAAATAAATGAAAGATCAATCCTTCCACTAAATTAATATTGAAACGAAAACTAACACCACAATTTTAAGATACAAGTAAACCCTTCATTCATCTCACCACCTAATAATATCCTCAATTGAAATCGATTCATTGAAGTAGCTCCGGTATCACACGACATTTCCTGTTAAGACTCAAGACTAATCAACTCTTACTTAATTCAAGAGTCAAGAGTATTCTGAAGTTTCAACATGATGTTACTCTGACCACGGTAAAGAGATACTCTGACCAGTGCACTATCATTACAAAGAGATTTGCTTTTCACATACACGTACTCGTACGTACGTAACACGTATAATATACTCGTATGTCTATTGTGATTAACATAAGCCTACTTTCAATAATATTATTCTAGAACAAGATCTTCGATACCACTTGAAGATGTTTTTCTATTACTTTAACGGAATTCCAATTCTTAAAATTGTGCACTTTCATAACTTTTATAGCACAACCCTCGCAATCACTTGTCCGACTAGGATAGGCAGCGCATCACTAAAACCATATTATCTTTCTCTCCCTCTAGCGCATAGTTAGCCTCTTACACCTCTTCCTATCTTGTACAAGACTTAACAGCGCCTTCCCGACTACGGCGCATTACCTGATGTAGCGGATATACCACCGTCCCTTTTCCTGAGACTTTATTCTTCATAATGTTTTGCATTAGTTAATAGTGATCATGTCTAAACTTACACCTAGATAAGCAGTTTTTCTCAGCTTCCTATTTTGACAAGTCTAGGATTTCCAAGTGTCATACGCTTAAAGACTTCTGTGTACGGAATTCTGTCCGTTCACTCACAACTCACACCACGTCCACCACACTGTCCACATTTGGAGCATGCGTCAAAATAAATAATAACATCTCGATAGCACTCGTTTTTGTTGATTTTCCTAACTAAGCCCATCAGTATATAATAATATTATGATAGTCAGCTAGTGATGCCTGTAATGTTTGCTATATTCACCACTGCTGCAAGCACTGGCTCGGCAATGCCACTCCCAACTGCTGCACATCCACACTCGCCCGCGGCTCTGGTGACACTGACGTGACAGCATTGTTCGTGTGCATTCGAGACTGTGTAACTACATACACTACAATGGCCAATACTACTTTGAACTTGAACACCTAACTTGAACACATAACTGATTAATAGTATGCTACTCTGGACTCGTTTTTTCAGCAAATTATACCTACTGCTAGTGTCGACTATATTATGGCACATATTAAAACCTCCGACCGTGTTCACATAGTGTAACTACACTTACACGCAAACTACACTTTATTGTAATAATAAATCATGACACAGACAGAAAATCTCAACCTTTCACATCTTGTTTATTAAAATAATAATTGGTTTGTATGCATTCGTATATCGCATCGGACGGTGCCGCCACTTTGTCTATTTTAATAATATACAATATTTTTACGAGTATGCACAAACCACTTTCAACTCTACGAGCGAAGAACCGTAAGGCACCGTAAAGAACTCATCGCGGGGGACAATGTTTCAGTGGTCATAGGTTATCATGTACAACCACAATAGTCTAGTTTGTAGATCTCCGTGTCGCCCTCCCACGAGCCCTTCATCAAGACGGATAATCTTATAAAAGATAATTTCCTTGTTAAGAACCACTAAGATGTAAAACTTTTAAAGGTAGTTAACAATTTAGTGAAATCCTATCCAGATTACTCTCAAACTAATCATTCAAATCATTTTCAGTTTGCCTTCAGACTGAACAGTTTAAATCATTTTCATAATCCTTCAAAATAACTATTTCAATCATTTTCCGATTACCCTCAAACTAACCATACTAACGTGAAGTTCAATGCAATAGGTAGTGACCTCCTCTGGGTTCTTGCATACAAATATCAACATCGTTTTCAGCTCCTGGGTCCTAATCCACGCACACCATGACCTCCAGCAGCGTACCACCAGTTCAAATAAAGATCATCATCTATACTACTACACAGATCACACTATTCAGTATATATTGTTAGTTTTATTTGTATATACCTTATGTTAATTGAATTCCATAGTGATTTAAATGTTTACACTATTCAGATAGCCTACTACGCAATATACCTTTTACCCCGTTTGGCTTAATAAGTAATGCAGCTTTAACACTACTTATGAACTCACTCTCTGCGAGTCCCAATACAGAAACGCACTACACAATTCCAAAGAATTGATTTGAACGTTGTTTCAATTAGTATTGTCTGAATCTAAATCTAGTCATATCATATTTTGGTATCATGGCTATAACTGTCACCATCCAATCTATCTAGATTCTTTCTAGCATACATAATAATACGTTCATAATTTATAAATGTACGTACTAAGATCGTAGAATCAATATGTTATTCTTTAAAGGTTATTCTCCTTAAACAATCTCGTGAACAAGGCTCATCGCTTTTGCAGTATAACTATACCCAGTTATTATAGTTTCAATATCTGCGGGTCAGTGCAGTCACATCAAAATACTATAGGTATGACACTGAACCATAGCAGTATGCATTGTAACCAATCTCGCTGCAGCTAGTTATATCTGCTGTTAGTTGTCTGATTTTACACACCTACTGCATATACTGCAATGCTAAATTCCTTGACAAAGTCAATATGGTTTACCCTAGCTACTGGTGACACCATAATCGTAGTGATATCCATGCTACCTACGTTGTAAACTCTATGAAATAATAAAACCCTATAGCAACAGGTTTCTAATACTTTAGTAATCTTAAACCCTAATTGTTGCTCTTAAACAGAGGTTGATTCATGAATATGTTCTAACTAGAGTCCACAAACCTAAGAAGAATAAATAAAGTTAGCAAACCAATATAGGTACCAATATGTGCAGGAAACACGTGAAATCTCTGTAGTTTCACGAATATATTACATTTTTTCACGAACATTATTTTTGTGTCTATTCATTTAAAACATTACTTGTTTATGTATCAAGTATCAACCACAAATTCAAATCTTTTCAAAACAAAAGCGACCCAATTTGTGAGCCACTATTTGCTTAGCACCTATACATTAATATGAATCCCTCTATTCTTTCTTGTAAACAAGTAACTTATTGAATCCTCATCTATTTTTTATTTTATTTGACTTTTTTGTCTGTATTTATAATTATCATGGAACAGATTTGTAAGTTACACTGCAAACTGTGTTTTATTGCATTTTTATGCAAAATAATGTTATTTTCTACACTTTATAAAATGTTTTTCAATGACCGTAATTATTAAGCACGAAATCACATTTTTCGCACTAACCTTTTAACTCGTCGCCACATGTAGTACTCGTACAAACACAGGGGTAAATAGTGGATCACTGCCCGGCTCGTTACGTCACCAGTAGCCAGGGACAACACGTCCGCTCTCGCCAACGGCTCGCACAAGAGTGTCGCCCCCACTACCCGTGCCCCCGAGACAGGCAAATGTCATTCGTTCATTCATTCAATCATTCACTCAAATACACAAACACTACAGCTTGGATGTTCAATAAAACTCTCAATGTGTTGCTCTGTAATCAAGCAGATTTTATTAAACATAAAATCTTATTTTACGTCTTATAATCTAAATACAGAATATCACCTGTGGTTTATTTACTCACCTGTAATCAAGAAACAACATTTAAGAGCTATTTATTTATTATAATGTTATTATTCTAATGCATTTCACTATTAAAACCTATTTTTACATTCACGTGGGGAAAAATTATATGAAAAGCCCACATAACCTCAATCCAACAAAAATGACATCTATGACAGACAAATGGAATGTCATGTCATAGATAATAATATTATGCCGAGTAAGTGGGAATCAAAATGCGCGCCAAATTTAAATATCCATCTTATAATAGAATTGGTATATTTAAATTTACATCTCCCTCCCCAAGAAATAATATATATATATACTTTTTTTTTTGTTTTACCAATATTAACTATGTCTAAAAACTATATTTATATTATATTATTGATAGTACATCAAGGGTACCAGTTTTGTTATGTGAAAAAGATTGGATTCGTCTTTTTTATGTCCTGTATTCAACCTATAAATTGATTGTGATACTTTTTCTATTATTTTATATGGTCCTATTTTTAATTCATCTAATTTTTTTCTATTTAGCCGGTTACCATTTTCAACGTAGACCAAGTCTCCTTTCTGTAGCTTGTACTCATGCCTATGTTTGTCGAATCTTTCTTTATTTTTATTATGGGATTTCATAGTGTTATTTAATGCGATCTTCCTATCCTCTATTAAATCATGTTGTGGAGTGTCTTGTTTTATTTCATTTGGTATGATGCTTACTTTTTCGCCTTCCATTAGATATTTTGGTGAAAATCCTGTCACTGTATGTTCAGTTTCGTTATATCTCTGGGTGCAAGCATGTGCTATTGATGTCCATGCCAATTTGTTATTTTTTTCATTTATTTTACATCTTATCTTAGTAACTAATGTTTGGTTTAATCGTTCATTTAAGCCGTTTGAAAATGGGGCATTGACCGCGGTAAATATTATTGGATTTTTTTCTTTTTCAAGGAATCTTTTAAATTCTTTTGAATTTATACCTGGATATTGATCTGAGAGTAACATGCCAATTGTGTTTTCCTGTGAAACTGTTTTTACCAATTTTATGAAATCATCTGCACTTTGAGTTTTAGATGTTAAGATGTATGCAAATCTGGTGAAGTGGTCGACTAGTAGATGTAAGTATGTTTTTGTGGAACGAGAGCCACCAAAACCACCTATAGTGTCTAGTGACATTATTTGAAAAGGACTTGTCGCAGGCCCTAAGTGTGACATTAATCCAAATTTATGTTTTCCTCTAGATTTATTTTTAATGCAAATTTCACAGTTATCGCAGAATGTTTTTATGTTATTTGCCAAATTTTTTGCTGTGTAAAATGGTAGAATTTTATTTTTCATTTGTTGTATGCCTAAATGACAAAAGTGTGAGTGTACATCTCTGATTAATTGTTTACTAAAATCTTCTGTAAGCACTATCTTTTTTTTTTTTTTTTTATTTTTTTGTAATAAATTGTATTTTTAAAACTCAGTTTTCCCCTGTTGCTTTCTATTTCTTTATTATTTTCTTGGTCTTTTTTTATATCATGTAGTTTAATTAGATTTATTACTTTTAAATTTTCTTCTTGTTTTTCATTTGTCTCTAGTACCGGATTTCTACTTAAGCTGTCTGCTTCTAAATTATATTTTCCTGGTGAGTATATGATATCGAAGTTGTATTGTGATAAATAATAGGTTAAATCTCCTAATTCTTCGTCCGTTCTAGCTTTGATATTCATTTTCTCTAATGGCTTATGATCCGAATACACACTAAATTTTTTTCCTATGAGCCATACCTGCCAATATTTAATTGCTTCCTTTATTGCTAAACATTCCAGGTAAATTGCCTTTTTCTTTTTCTGTGTTTCATTAAGTTTTCGCGAAAAATACGCACAAGGTTTTTCTTCTCCATTCTGTTGAGGCTGTTTGAGAACTGCACCTATGCCTTGTATGCTAGCATCGGTATAAATATTTATAGGTAGATTTGGGTCAAAAATTGCTAATATCGGCTTTGAACAGAGTAATTTTTTTATTTTCTCAAAGGATTCTTGACACTTTTCAGACCATAAGAATGGTTGTCCTTTTCTTAATAAATTATGCAATGGTTCTAATATGATTGTTATGTTTGGAACATATTTTCCATAAAAATTTATTTTGCCTAAAAATTGTCGTACATTTTTCTGTGTTTTCGGGACTGGAAAATGTTTAATGGCAATTAAGTTGTCTTTTAATGGGGTGATCATATTATTTTTTATTATGTGTCCTAGATATTTGACTGAGTCTTGTGCAAAGTGACATTTTGAGATTTTTAATCGGAATCCTTCTTTCATAATTGCTCCTAATAATAATGATAAATGTTGTATGTGTTCTTCGAATGTTTTTGAAAATATCAAAATATCATCTATATAGTTAACGGTAAATTCTGTAAGTTTATGTTTTCTGATAATACTACTTAATATCCTTTGAAATATAGCAGGAGAAGTCTTTAAGCCAAATGGTAAACAGGTCCACTGAAAGTGTCCCTCCTGAGTAACAAATGCTGTTTTTTTCCTATCCTCAATTTTTAATGGTATTGACCAAAAAGCAGAATTTATATCCAGTGTGGAGAAGTAGTTACAATCTCTTGTTTTTATCATTAAATCTTCGATTAGCGGAAACGGTTGTGACTGTGGAACAATGATTTTATTTAATTCTCGAAAATCTACACATAACCTGTTCTTTTTATTTTCATCTCTTTTATATGCTAACGTTACCGGTGCAGCAAAGGGGCTGTATGATTCTTCAATTAGATTTTTTTGTAATAATTTTGATATTTGTTGTTCTATTTCTTTTTTATCTTGGATGCTACACCTATATGGTCTTTTACTGCAATATCTATCAACTAGTAAGTCAATATGTGCCTCATATTCTTTTACTGTTCCTATGTCATATTTGTCTTTTGCAAAAAGTGAGCTATATTTTTTTATTAGTTCATTTATTTGTAGTTGTTCGTTCTGGTCAAGATGTTCTATAGTCATTTCAAAATTATTTATTTCTATGTGTTCGTTAAAATTTACTCTATATTCAGTATTTTCTATGTTATTATTTATATTTTGTTTGTTTTCGACCGTGATACCTGTGTAGCCAGGAATATTATCACTAGGGTCTTTACATTTTTGTTTGTCACATCCGGGGTTTTCACAATTTTGTGTAATTTCTAATTTCTCATTTTGTATAAGATTAAATTTTTCTATACAATCTAGGCCTATTAAGAAGTCATATTCAAAGTGTTCTCCATCTACTACAAACACATTCACATATTTTTCCATATCATATATTTTTAATTTTACTGTTATTGTTCCTATTGATTTTTTCTCGCCATTAATTGTTTTTAAATTAGCATTACAATCAATATTATTTGGACTATGTCTTAATGATAATAATCGTGAGTTTATCAATGACACATTTGACCCAGAGTCGTAAATTCCAAAAGTATTTAAGGTGTCATTAAGACATATTCCAACCTGTATTAATGGCGGGAATACTAGTTTTTTGGATCTATTTGATTTAACTCGGTTTCTAGTTCATGATTATTAACATTTCGTACCTGATCTCTCCTTGGCTTATCACTATTTTTGTTTTTAAACCAACACATAGCCTCGGGATGGTACCGGTTACCTCTGTTGTCCTTTTCACAGATTCTGCATGGCTGCTCTCTTCCTTTAGTCGTCTTGTCTATGGGGGCTGTTTTCTTTTCCCAGTTCTTCCTGTTCACTAAATGTTCTAATCCTCTGATGTTACGGAATAAATCTTCTGTCTCCTTTAAATCATTTCTATCTATTCGGTCAGCTATATAATTGGGCAGTCCTGCGGCAATGAGGTCAATCAAAGTGGGTTTATCTATTGTTTTATTAATCTCCAATAGAAGTCTCTCTTTTTTTAATGCGTATTCTAGTAATGTACCTTGCCGATATTTAAATGTCAGTGCATACCTGACTGGCGACCATCCATTGGTTGCATATGTTTCACAAAAGTTTTTCTCCCATGTGGACCATTCTGAGTTTATGGTATATTTCATCAGCATCGAGCTGTACCAATCCTGTTCATCCAAGAATAATCTGAGAGCCTCAATTTTTTTGGCATCGTCCGTAATATCTAAGCGAGTGCATTCTTTATTGAATGTGGAAATCCACTGTTTGGCATTTGACAGTTTTATATGAAACTTTTCTAAAACAAATTTGTCAGTAATTTTTTTGATATTGTCTGTTTTATGCATGGTTTTCTTAAACTGTTCGAGGATTTGTGATAATGTTTCTTGTGTTAGATCAGACGTTGTGGATTTATTTGACTGTTCTAATGATGTTTCTTCGAGAAAGTGGCCTTTAAATATCATATTTCCGTCTTCGTCTATGTAGTCTTTTTGCATTTCTGTGGTCATTGTTATCCAGACTCTCCTTCTCTCATGTCTTTTTGTGAGAGTTTGTTTTATCTTTTGATAAGCTTGAGTCTTCATAATTCCTTCATGTAACCTGATATTTTGCAGCTTTTCTGCAAATATATATGTCTGATCTTTTGCGTTCGTGACACTTTCAATTGCGATGATACTGGATTTGGGGTCCTCCGCCGCCTTCATAACAAACTCGAACTGTAGCTTTTCCATAATGTAGCAGTAAATGTTGTTTTATAATATGGTATTTGCTTGGATGTTCAATAAAACTCTCAATGTGTTGCTCTGTAATCAAGCAGATTTTATTAAACATAAAATCTTATTTTACGTCTTATAATCTAAATACAGAATATCACCTGTGGTTTATTTACTCACCTGTAATCAAGAAACAACATTTAAGAGCTATTTATTTATTATAATGTTATTATTCTAATGCATTTCACTATTAAAACCTATTTTTACATTCACGTGGGGAAAAATTATATGAAAAGCCCACATAACCTCAATCCAACAAAAATGACATCTATGACAGACAAATGGAATGTCATGTCATAGATAATAATATTATGCCGAGTAAGTGGGAATCAAAATGCGCGCCAAATTTAAATATCCATCTTATAATAGAATTGGTATATTTAAATTTACATTTATATTTATGTTTAATATTATTTTTGTTCCATGAGATCAACAAGATATAATATTAAAAATCCTAATTCAGCAGAAGGTAGTAAAATAATACCAAGTTACAGAAATGTAGGGTAAACTATGTTTAACGGGCTCCGATTTTGTATTTATATTCTAAAATGAAAATGTAGACTAACGAGAAAAGGTGAGCCTCTGGCGTTGCGGCTCATAATGTTCTCTTTTTGTAGACCTAATTTATGACGTCGAGCACGTAGCGTGTAAAAATGGAGGGTATATACGAATATGCAGGTTTAATTTTAGGGTCTTTTGTAAGAGAATGAATAAGGGGTAAGCCTTTAATTATGAGCAAACCTCCAGCCGACTCTGCAGCGCTTATAAATTAACTTCACATATAAAACAACACTTGAACGCGAACCTGACTGCTTCCTAAACGAAAACATTCATCTGAGAATAAGTTGTTTTTCACCGAAATGCAGCTGTTTTGATTCCTATCTGTTTCAAAGAATTTTGAACGCTCCAGAGTGTGGAATATAAATCAGAGTCGAGGTTGAAACAATGCACCGGGCCATAATTTCTGGCGAAAGAGTTCGAGTTTTAAAACAAATCGAAACATTGAATGGGCGCTGTTGACACTTACTGACAGTCGCAAATAATGCCTGTATGTATGCGGCTAGGTAAATAAATTGTTTGTTTTACGCAAACATTTTTGACACAGTTCGTGCAACCTATATTTCATACAGGTGTTTACAAGCTTTGGCCGGGGAAAATCAATGGCCGCCATAGATTTAGGGCTTTGCTGTGGGTTGATGAATGTGTTGGGTTATCTCTGCGTCATTGTCTTCACATTATGAAAAGGATTTCTTATCAAACAACGCGCAGCCTAAGCCATTGGGGTCCACAATGAAAAGACTTCCACATGGATGAAGATATGAAACTCTACGCTCTAGATACTTACATACGTAATAATAAAATTGTCTAAGATATACGTATAACTTTATCTTAAAATAAAAGAGCTACTTATTAGACTTTCTTTATTTTAAGACCTTCAGTTAACAAGGCTGATCTTTTGCAAGAGACTATGATAGACCGATGTACAGTACATATTTAGAGGTAGAATTCGATCACTCGTAAATTTCAAGTCATTCTCTCAGGAATATTTTTAAGTCAGCAGGTTTATTTAAAAAATGGTTAATCTACGAAAAACTACCAGTCTTTGTTAACAAGAGGCTTAACTTGAAAACAGATAATTTATCTCTAACAATGACTGAATCCCTCGGTTAGATAGTACGGGAAACAAAAATCAGCGTACATTCCCATTGTGTGTCGTGCGTTTTTACGGCGTGACTGTGTTTGGTGGCGTGCTTAATCGACTGAACTTTAATACAAGGTACGACGACGTTAAAAGGCAGTAGGAAAGGTATTGTGATATATGCAAAATAAATACCTAGTGATTTTAAATAATACCATTGTGACCTTTAAGTCGTAACATTAGGTTATTATTATTAAATCTATGGTAATTATAATATATTATCTATGTCGGTATCGCACCGCTTAATAAAATTATATAAATACGAGTAACATTTTAAGTAAAATATGGAATATAATAAAATTATTAGATATTAAACATAAAAAAAAACAAACAAGACACATTGAGATAAAATACAACAGTAGTTATTTGGTGACCAAAAATTTTTTAATTAAAGATTTAACGAGACGCGCCAAATCTCCTATGAACCGAATAAATCCTACATCTAGAGGTAAGTTCAACTCAAGACGCTTTCGGTTTATTAAGCTTGTTAAATGCCTTGATCCTGCAGTGTCTCTTGAGAAAGGGGGAAGGTGTCTCAGTCTAGGTATAACTTTGTCCATACTGGAGTCTTACCTCAAGCTGCCTTTGTGGATCAGTGAGTAACAATGGATCACAGAGCTCCTGCAAACTCTGCTCAGTCGTGTCTCGCTCCTGAATTTACACGCTCCCAGATCAAACACTCGCCGCTCAGGGATGCCTTCCAAGTTTAAAACATATTGGCTGTGTAGGAACTTATTTGTATATAAATTGCTATTTTCAAGCTTTGCGCAAACAAAGTAACCTTCCTTATATTCGCGTACGGGCAACTTCTGAAACAAGTTTCGAGTCCGATGTTTGTTTTAAGAAATCATTCGTATTTCATATTCGTTCTTTGAAGTTATAGATCTTTCAACGCTCGAACCTATTTGAATGCTGAAATGTGTTTCAATAATAAGTAATTCACTTACTTACCCACATTTATAAGCCAATATTTATAGAATTAGAACAGGTAGAGCCAATGAAGTTAATGTTATTCAGCTATTTTTATAATCAATAGGTAACGGAAATTAAAATAGAACCATTGTAAAATATAAATTATTATGTCAATATTATCGAAACCATAATCACCTTTTAAGAGTCTTAGAAATATTCAGAAGCTATTCAGGGCAGAATATTGGGTAAGGTTGTGGTCACTAACCCAGACGGGATCTGGAAACTCTACCAATAATAACGATTTATTATATAATTATAATAAGTCAATACCACGTAAATTGTGAAATTATATATTAAAAAATATAGTAATATATTATCAATCATTTAGTGTAATTATTAAGTTTCCTTTATTATTTCCATTCCACGTCAACATCTTTTGTCAGACAAATTGTTGCAAGGTAAGTCAATACGCACAATTAGTCAAATTCACATCAGCATGTGGAACAATATACGCGTCAATATTCTCCTTTGAGCAAAGATTATGTATTAGAGAATGTGGCAATTGCATATAAAAATGCTACAAAAAGACCAATCACAGTACTTTTTAAAAGCTTTTATTTATTTTACAGTGTTGTGGTTGGTCAAATCTAGTCGGCTTTGAATACTTAATTATATTATACGTAAGGAAAAGGTTCATCATGATCATCAGCCTATGCTCGTCCACTGCTGGACATAGGCCTCCCCCCATGGCACGCCACAAAACTCGGTCCTCCGTCTTTCTTCTCCACCCACCCCCAGCGACCCTCCGAATATCATCGCCCCATCTCGCCCATGAGCGCCCTACATTACGTTTACTGAGACGTGGTCTCCACTCGAGAACTCGTCTACCCCAACGGTTATCGGTTCTACGGCAAATGTGACCAGCCCATTGCCACTTCAGTTTGCTAATCCTTTCTGCTATGTCGGTAACTCTGGTTCTCTGAGGAAAAGTTTACTGCATGATTAATACTATTGTATTTTTTGTTACACGTTGATCACAAAAATAAAATTGCTATATAGGTAAGTTGACCACACAAACTAGTGCAAAAGCATATATACATATAAATACTGCCTGCTGGGCAGTATGGAGCCCCA
Organism: Hemithea aestivaria; assembly: GCA_947507615.1. NCBI lineage: Eukaryota > Metazoa > Arthropoda > Insecta > Lepidoptera > Geometridae > Hemithea > Hemithea aestivaria. The sequence continues at coordinate 6,410,139 of OX382332.1, read as the reverse complement.
AGGAGACGCGCTGGAACCTGCTTTTTATCCATAACTTTAAAAAGTTTAGTTTAATTAATACATTGTTTGTTTTAATAATAAAAATGTTATTTCTTTCTAAATACTTCACGCCTAAATAGCTACACCGATTGAGCTGAAACGTTGAATGTAGGTAGTTTAGACCCAAGAAAATAAGTTGTGCGAGTTGCATTACAAAAATTATCGATATTAATATATTATAATCATATTTGAAGCGTTATGCTTGCTTCAATCATGCATAAGGTGTCTTGGCAACTCTCCTGATACGTTACTTGAGCCCTTAGGTAATCGAGTTCCATTGACGTCGAGGCAGTTTCCACTACACGCCGCGTTTAATAACGTCCTCTATTAAGGTTATAATCAAAACTGATCAACTGTTCTATTGATGTGAAAATTATAAACCCTGTGACCCAGTTTGCTGACCTAGTGTAGATTAGGATTGGATGATAGGTTAGAACTTAAGCATCTCCCAAAATAATGAAATATATTATAGTTTTAGTTTTTAGAATAGAACAGAATAGAATTCATTTTATCTCTACATTTCTTCTTCTCTATCTTTTTTTGTCTATAATTTTTTTATCAGCTTGGTTTGTCCCACGGTTGGGTAACAGGCTTCCTTTCCGCTCTTTATTATTTTTGATCAAGAACTATATTAGCATAATATCATAATAATAATATGATTTCTTTTACCTTTTATAGATGTTGTCTGTACTCGTAAAGTCGAGCGCAACTTCCATAGAAATGTATTCTTTTTTGTTAAGAAATGTTATATTTGTACTATATATACTATACTATATGTATAATTTGCAATAACAGATGTAATAAAAACTAAAAATAAGATGTATAAATGAATTCCCTTTTTTTATTATTTATACATAACCACAATCCCGCCAGATCTTAAGAGTTGTTGCGGCCGTAAATGGTAGCAAAGTGCGCCTAAATGACGGGATAAACTTTTACTGACTTCAGAGTACATTGCGCCGGTACACAGCAGTTGTAATGACTACTTAACGACATGGATATTTCCTGTGTGCGGCAACTAGCTGCAAACAAAGCCTTTCACTAGTAAATCCATAATGTTACAACAACCATAGCTAATTATTTATTCACTTTATATTACTTGTATTGTACCATTTTATTTATATTTTGGCGTTCTCACAAATAATTCGAATCGTAAACGTCTAACAAAATAAATTTCCTCCCCGTAATGGCAAGAAAACATAAATTTCCTCATGAAAGAGTATAAACCCAATTCGAGGGAATAAATTAAAAGCGAATCTAGTTTAGAATTTTATTTCACGAGCGACTTTTATCGGTTAACGTTGTTAGTGCAGTCGTACGGCTGTAAACCGGTTGTCGACAATGGCCGTCGGATTGGTTTTATATAGAATTCACGTTTAGATCTTAGATTTATATTTAATAATTTAGAAATGTTAAATATAATAAAAAGTTATATATTTGTGTCATATCAACATTTTTTTAAATAAATTTAATAATATGCATAATTCTCTATATTTTATCCAGGCCCACAAAATATATAATTTAGATACTACGAGTACAGTGCAGTTAAAAGTTGGCATATAAGTATGAGAACTTGTGTGATAAGTGAAGTGTTAATAAATTCGTTTATTTTTGCACTAAACGATTCGTGAGTACGTAGATTCATCATTGTAAATTAAAGGTCGGCACGAGGCACGAGGCCAAAGTAAATACAAGTGAGTTTATTCCGTTAATTTATAATGATGAAATTCGTTTATGTCCTTAATTAACCATAAAATTTGATGAATTATAATTTACTAAAATTAGAATCGCTCCTTGTCTAATGATGGTCGATCATGGGCCAATGATGATACAATTCTTATGGCCTAGATTCAAATCGACCCAACGTCCATCTAAGACAAAAAAATAGCGCTTTTTACTTTTTTTCAGAAGTAAGCCATTCTCTCAACATTGAACGTTTCCACGATAACCAAATCAACTGCGAGAGAAATAGCCAGAAGCTTGATTGGTTTGCATGATGTGCTTGCAAAGGTATTTAGTAACCTAAAAATATGATTAAATGAACGTTAGTGGAAGGGAAAAGACTCCGTGGCCGAAGCCCAATACGTTGGTCTGACCAGATCCGCACCACTCTCGACTCTACAGTCTACGATGCTCTCCGGGTGGCCGGAGATAGGACAAGATGGCGTTACATCGTGAGGAAAAAAGTCATGGATGGAGGAGGTCACGACCCTCAGATATGAGGACCACGACTGATGGAGGAGATGCGAACAAAGGTAAATATACTATAGCAATGCCTATACTGCACTTATGTGATCGTATAAATTTCAATGATAACTGATAACCCAACATTTATTTTATGGGTGTTCAAAGTGTTCATGAAACGATCACATTGAACGATTAATGGTTTCACGTTTCTACATCTTGAGTCTTGAGTGACAATCTTTGGTAATATCGATATGTGATTCGCATGAAAAGTAGATAAATGGCATATTTTATGACTGACGAAGCCGTATCACTTTTAGCGATAAGATCTCCAATTGTTATACTTTAGTTACGAAATTGTGTTTTAGTTTTAAGTTTTTCTGTATATTTGTGGTGTTATAAGGAGTTTTCTATTCTGTCCTATATTATTATTTATTTTTCTTGGTACTGAAAAACCTTGCTAATCCGGGATCAATGGCCCGCGTAATCATAGGACTGAGGGCCTATTGGGTAATTCTCATCCACTACGATTGATGACGACTTCAATGTACATTGCTCCGTTTGTTATTTTAATCTTATTAATAAGGAGGTTTCAGCAAGTAATGTACGCAACATTGTCTATGGATTCTAGTGTTTTACATGTCGTTTGGCGATAGCCAATAGGTCCTGTCTGAGTAGCCCGTGACAATGCGGGCTGTGGAACCCCAGTATAAGTCTGTACTCTGTCACGCCTTTAAAGAACTTTGTGTTATTTAAAAAGTTTAAAAGACAGTTTTAAATAAAATTTATATTTAAATCGTTTGTCCTGTGTTTTAGCAGTTTAAACACCGTCACTTCACTGCTAAACTTTCACATAAATTTAGCAGGAAAACTGGATTAACACAGAGAATAAGTTAAGTATCTAATAAGTATATTGTACAAACGATAAATACTATAATATAATAATATAAGTAAGAGTAGGTAGGTATAACCAATCTAATACATTATGACGAAAGAAAGAACTGAGCAGTTTGTTTATTCTTTGTCAATGAAACATTTTCCTTATAGTCCGATTTCTTGTTAGATTGTTGTTGATTTAGTCGCCATTTTACCGTAGCAAAGCTGGAGTCACATTGTATCGTCGTTATTATAATTACTACTACTTATTGGCTGCATCTTTAGACTTTACCTGCTAATATAAAAACAGCCTCATCTAGATTGCATTCTAAGTATTTTACTAGCTTAAGACAAGTAATAATCTTAAGCTAGTAAAAAAACAGCTTAAGAATAGAGTCTTAACATCTTGTCAATCTCAAGTAAGAAGCGTTGACGCAGTGCATCTAGAATTTTTCATCGTTTTTAAATCCTAGGTAGCATTGTACTAATTATGGGCAGTGTTATCTCTTACCATCAGGAGAGCGTCTTGCTCGTCTTAACAACAATTATAACAATTAACAATCTTCGTCGTCTCGTTATAATAATTTCGAAAGAAATAAGAAAAATAATAATGAAATATTGTAGCACACCTATTACAATACTTACGTAATTACATTTAAGGTTTTTTATTTGCTATTTATTAGGACCGGTGACTGACTTAGATATGACTTACCGTAAGTTGCAACCCCAAACACTTTAACAGCAAAGTGCGTACATAACCTTATTCAAACACTTGTGTTTTCGGAAGGAAAAAAGACGGGCAACTATTTTCTTCAATAGAAACTGTACAAATTCCACATCATGTTCACAATAAATAAACACTGCGACGATGACCAATTCATGCAAAAATCTGCCCTCAAATCATGACTTACACATGTATTTCCTCAATAATACGATGGAGAAGTTTTTGTAGTATGTTTGCGGCTTTATTCTCTCATTGTTATATTATTCAGTTAGAGGATTGCTACTGGGGCGCGAAACTAACTTGACTCGTCCTCGACATTCGCAGTTCCTTCGTTATTGTATTAACTCAGTTGTGTATTACTATGTTTTGCTCATTCGGGAAACATATAGATATGATTTGTAGAAAGATAACAAATTGAATAAAATTTAACATGAGTGGTCAGTAACACTCATGTTAATTTTTATAAATCGGGACTTATCGCGTAATTATTTTATGTTAGTTTTACAACATTATAAAACCAACCTCGACGCTTCGGATCAGTTACATGAACCGTGGTCACGCGCAGACCACACTGACCTGACTTTTATTTTACTGACCACTCACCCCGAGACTGAGAAATTAATTATCATTAAATCTCGTCAAGCAGTAATTTTGCATATTATATTCGGTGACAACAGTGATGCTTACACATTACTGTTTGGCGGATGAATAACTAACTGGCAAAGGTGTGATACTTTTCCAGGCTATCTCTAAAATAGAGCCCCTGCAAAAATTTATAATTGGGAATGAAAAAAATCACTTTTGTGTAAGATCCAATACAGAAGAATTGTTCTAGATTTGGTCGTGCGAGGAGAAAATGCATATTAATATAAAAAGACGCTGGTAAAGCATATTAATATCATGTTACATCATATAATATCAGAATACATAAATGTTAATATTTTTACCTTGTAAAATATAACCTTTCATAGTAATTGGTTCAATATATAATATAAAATATTTGTTCTTTGATATTAAACTTTGAATATTATTGTTCAAAATGCAAAGAAAAATATATTTTAACATCACAAAATACAGGTAAAATAACTTAGTCTAATATTTTACGGTCTTAATGAAGTACGCTCCAACCGTTTTGCATTTTAATAAAAATTTGTAAAATAACTCCAAGGAATAGGTACAGTCAGCACGTACTTATAACTTAATTTATTTTTAGTGGCGAAGCTTATTAAAAACCTTATTTCGGTGTGAACTAACGAAACGTGTGCTTGACGGAACACTTCTTGTATTCGTAGCTAAGTGTTTAAGAAAATATTTAAACTATTATGACAGTAATAACTTGGTTGGACTTTCTAGATTGTCTTTACCTAAATCTAACGCAATTAATAATATATAATAATAATTGAATTGTCATGTTCATCCACCGCTGGACATTGTCCTTCTCCCTTTTATGTCTCATGCTATTAAACCCTGTCCTTCTCATTTCATTATTATTATTGACTAGCTGCGCCCAGCGGGTTTACCCGCTGTACTATAGCCTATGTGTTATTTCAGGGTCTAAGTTATCTTTATACCAAATTTCAGCTCAATCGGTCCACCCGTTTAGGCGTGAAAGAGTGACAAATACATATCCAGACATCCATTCTTATAAGCTTTCACGCTTATAATATTAGTAAGAATATTATGTAAGTTCTGCTTAAGCTTCCTGAAAAAATCCTCTAGTAAGTATTACCTACTAGAGGTTTTGTTGCTTAAGACTTGTTGTTACAGAAAGCTTGAGTTTAAAACTCATCAATTTTTTACCGACTTTGTATGGAAAACTAATATAAGGGTCTTAAAAATAAACCATGTTTCGAAGCTCATTGCTGGACAACGATTGGAGAGAGATAAAAAGTGTAAAGGCCAAAGTTGTAGACAATTTTATTAGGTTTCAAAATATCGTATGACACAATCTTTCTTTTACTGGACTATAGAGCCAAGTTAGAGCTGTAAAGAACGCTTTGACGCCTTTATTCGATGATTAGTATTCCTCTACCGTATTTTCTTAGGACCAAAATTTGATTAAGCCTACTGCTACTTCTGTCTTTCATTTTTGTTAAGTTTGCTAACTAGCTTCTGTCGACAGTTTTGAATTTGATGTCTTTGGAATGGGTTGAAAAGACGAAAACTTTGGATGACGAATATCTCTGAAATGTTGCTGCGAAGTTTGTTTCCGTGAAACTTGAAACCTAATAGAGGTATTACTTTGATTTATTGTTGAAAGAGATTGTTAAATCCACGCTGGTTGGCTCAGTTGGTTGATTGTACCGATTGCCGATGATCCATGACTTGATGCTTGCCGGGAGACAGTTGTGATAATGATGTTTAGGTTATATATAAGAAGACATAAAAATCAGTTGAAATCACATAGCATACCTGGTGATTCCAACTGTAGATTATAATATATCTATATGGATTTTGTTCCCATGGTAGGTGGACTGGTGACCGGAAAAACTAAGGTTTCAAGCGTAATGGCGAAGAAGGTGTTATAGATTGCTGTCCACAGAAAAGATATGCTCGTATTTGTACACATTTTTATAATTGTTGTACATTGTGCGGGTTCTTCCTTAATTAGTTTTTATCTCTATAAAGTGCAAGCTCCCTATAACTCCTCTTTTCCAAAGCTAATAAATTCAGCCCTTGTTAGTTTTACACAGTGTAATTATGACCAAAGTAATTATATATTCTTCAAATAAACTATATTTATTATTCTGGGAGTCCAAGTCTTTGCGTTTGGGATTTAACTCATTAAAACTTTAAATTGCGGTCACCTAAAATTAAGCAAAATAGCCCTTTACAATTTAAACTACGCTATTTTAATGTAACTTTCCTAAAATAATAACGTGCCTAGGTTATGGTTAACTTGTCTACATTAGTGATGGTTTTACATTCTTATGACAACATGAAATACCTATTTAAACTGATTCAGAAGACCTTCCACTGTAGAAATGAAGACGTAATGTGTCTTTTCTGGCAAACTTCTGGCTAACAGTTCTACAAATACAAATTTAAGAAAATGTTTTGAAAAATATCGAACAAAATGTAAATTTTAATGGTTATTCCAAATCAGTTCTCACACAACAGTTAAAAATAATACAACTCACCTGACTCCTTATTTCCAATATTATTATATTATCTAAATATATAAAATGAAAGAGTGACGGAATGATTGACTGATCTATCAACGCACAGCCCAAACCGCTAAACGGATTGGGTTCAAATTTGACAGATAGGTTTTACGACATAGACCTTCGCTAAGAAAGGATTTCTCCACGTGGGTAAAGCTGCGAGCATAAGCTAGTATATAAGCAACTATATAAAAAAAAGGTTTTAAAGGCGTATTTGAAAAAACATTAATTTGACCCTAGATTCACTTAATAATTTCGATCGAGATAGTGCTTAAAGTTAAAAAAACTTAACTAATGAAAAATTGTATTTTATATAAAAATTTCAACAGGCTCGTTGAACAATAAATTGAATTTAGCTCTCGTCTGCATTTTTAAATAATGAGTTAACTGAATTAAGGCAATTTATACACCTACGTTACAATCCCTAGAACCTTCTGGAACTTGTCATCTTGAATTTAATCACTCTAATACATAAATTTATATCACTCTATCTTAATTGTATAAATTATTTAGACACTAGAGAGACTTAGAAATAATAATTTATTCTGTAACTTTTTTTCGCTGTAAATCAGGTTTTTCTATGACACATTTATTTTAATTATACTCGTATGTTGGCATTTGTAATTTTTTATACAGGTAACTTTGAAGGTGTTGGACAAGTAGTTATGTGGTGGTAAGATTTTGTAATTGTAATTCAATCGTCAATCAAGGTCGTGGTTACAAAGACTTTGTAACCACGACCATTGAGTTCGAATTCTGCTCCACACCAATGACTATAATTTTAGTAGCCTAATTAGACTAATAACTAGTGAATATAATTATATTTACTAGTAATTAGTCTAATTTTACCGGGGTTTTACCAGGGGTAGACTTCCTTTGCAGGAGGTCGTCTAGGTGGGTACCCCAACAGTGCCAGTTATTCTACCGCCTGAGCAGTGATGTGCAAACATTACTGTGCTCCGGTAGGAGGGCACTGTAGCTAGTGAAATTACTGGGCTGAAGAGTCTTAACATCTTATGACTCTTGAGTAAGAAGCGTTGGTGCAGTGCTCCTGGAATTTCACATCATTGTGAAATCCTAAGTAGCACTGTATTGTTTATGGGCAGCGTTATCTCTTAACATCAGGAGAGCGTCTTGCTCGTCTTCTACTTCATCACACAAAAAAAAAATTAGGCTTTGGCAATGGCTAGTTATCACCCATAGCACAAAACCATGTCCGTGTTCCAGCACGTTTAGTAAAGCCTGGAAGGGACATCACTTCTGCTGACAATTATTGTTCATTATTTATCAGGCCGGATGTCTACTTGTGTAAAAAAAATAATAATTCCTATCTAACGTGTATGAGAGGTACCCTAAATTAATTAATTTAAAATTATTTTAATTACCGTTCTCTTACTCTAATTATAATACTCATCTGTGCAAAATTTCAGCTTTCTAAGTCTAATAGTTTCGCGGACGGACGGAAAGATGGACGGAAGGACGGACGGACAGACAAAGTGAAATTGTAAGGCTTCCTGGTTGACTACGGAAGCATATAAAAGGTGAAAAAGACTAATCGGCCATTCTCCAATTTAGCATTCTTTGCCTAATTCCCGTGCCTTTTTTGATTTTTAATTGGATTGACTCAAATACATTAATATATGAAAGACATTAAATGTACGAATATAATAATTTATTTGGTTTTAGTCCCGTAATAATGGTTTTAAAGTTATTGAGATTTAAAAATTACATGGATATGGAAATGAGAAATGTTTAAATAATTACTGCAACGGAAATGAGAACATTGCAGCTGCAAATAATTTTTATTTATTTTTGGTACTAAATGGACCACTATTGTTGTTGACGTAGACCAGGATCGCAATAGAGTGGTGGAAATCTTGCTGGAAGAAGACGCTTAATTTAGCGAGAAGAAACACACACGAAACGAGAAACAATATCCAAGTCAGTAAGACGAGACCTCCGGAGTTCCAAGTTTCAACACACGCACCATTCAGGAACCAGGTCTTCGTACATAAATTGGGAAGGAGCCCGCGGACAAAGTTGACTACATCGGGTGTAAGCTGCGTCACTTCTCCGCCTGAGTTTCTTGCAGAGGTGTAAGATTTTTATAGACAGTCGTATGCCTCGCAGGCACCTCAGCCTAAAACCAGAATAAAATGTGTCTCTTGTGACAATTGCATTACCTAGCTTTTGAGGGTTGTAAGTACACCTACATATGTATATTGCGAGAGCTCCAGCGAATATTTATTAACGCTGTCTTCTTTTCAGGGAGATCTCCAAAGGCGTGAAGCAAAATCGTAGTAGTGATGTTTTTCAAAAAAGGTGATAAAGTCTTTTGAAAAACTACAGACTTATTTCGCTTTTGACTTTTGAACCAAGTCGATAAGCTTTTCTCAAAGGTTATCATAAAGCGTCTCGCAAAAAGATTTGACGAGTTCCAGCCACCGGAACATGCTGGGTTTCGAGTAGGCTATGACACTATAGACCACATACACACAGTGCGAGAGATTAAATAGACGGAAAAAATAACAGAGCATGTGCTTAGCGTTCGAAGACTATGAGAAGGCCTTTGACTCCATTGAAACCTGGTCTGTTCTGGAGGTTTTGCAACGATACCAAATTGATTAGCAATTAAAGTATTGTATTGAAAGGTTTGTAAATATTATATAAGATACCACCACCAAGTCCAGAACCCGCAAACAGTGGTCAGTGGATAGGGCATCAATATTAACGGCGAGTACATTTTAACACTTGAGATTAGAGGACAACATCGTCATTATGGCAGAAACGGTTTAGGACTTGCAACAAATGCTAATTTTTATAGATTATAATTGACTCTCTATTGAAATTGTTCAGAAATATGTGTATTGATGATGTTATACCTTGAGCAAACAGTGCAATCAGGTAGGAACAACATCGAGAGAGTTCAATCGGAGGTTTCAGCTGGGATGGCCTACATTTATTGGATAGCTTCTTTGAGTCTGCTTGTCACCCATACCTGAAGACCAGTGTGTCTTACCTGTTTTGACATACAAAGCCAAGACGTGGACACTTACGTTAAGACTGATCCACAAGTTCAAAGTTGCTCAGCTACGCCCCTCAGCTGTTGATTGAGCTCCAGGAGCTTGCTGTCAAAAAGCACGCATCTGTTGACCACGATCCACTTTATTACAACGAGTTATGAATGAAAAGTTTTTTTTTTATATTTCTTTCGCTGACTTGCACATAGTACAGAGAAGAATGAACAAGGATGCCAATAGTGACGGGCCATTTGTGTGGAGCAGGCGTTCATGGTCGGCGTTTCTTTAAAGGATCGCATCAGAAATGAGGTGATTCGGCAGAGAACCAAAGTTACTGCCATATCCTAAAGGGATTAGCAAGCTGAAGTGGCAATGGCTGGTCACATTTACCGCAGAACCGATAACCGACGGACTAGTTGTGTTCTAGAGTGGAGACAGCGTCTTGGCAAACGTGGTGTCACCATCTTGCCAAGCCCCCCTGTTTGGCAATATGGGGCAAGGATGGGGTGACGATATCCGGAAGGTGACTGGAAGTTGTCTGGAAGCCATATCCAGTCATTTATAAGTGCATAAGCACTAGCCGACGAAGAAGAATCACGCATCAAACAAGAGCTTATCTTCAAGGCCTATAAGTCTCAGCGAATGGCGATGGGCAGGCCACAAAGAAAGGATGTCGAAAGAAAATTTGTGTAATGGGCAAACACGCCACTGCACTGGATGAGGTCGCCAGAGTCCGCTACAACTGGAATAATATTGTGGAAAGGCAAGGGTTGTAGCGTGAAAGGAAGAAGAAAATATTGTGAGTATATCATACTATATAAACCATGGGAAAACTCTCTACTCGGACCTTCACGGTAGCAAATAGGTTCATTTTACTAGGAAATTTTCATACAACGGTACTTATAAAAATATGGAAATTAGTATACGGTAATTAGAATATAACAGGTTTTCTTCAAAATTTTAAAAACTTTCACAATAAGCAAATACTGGCTTATTATAACGTAGAGAGACTAAAGAACTGGATCTATTTAAAATACGCACTACTTTCTAACATAAATAATTAGGTGTTAAAACCAGTAAAATGGAAATTATAAAATTTCGAAACCACGGGTACGGAAATTAGATTCTCATGTGCTTTATTGGTAGTACACTAAGGTTAATGACCTGCAACAGCTGATGGGCCGCGGTACACACTCAGGGCTCGCTAGGGATGTGATGCTGATGTACGAAATACTGTTATTTAGGGATGTACGCCCAAGAACACAAAATATCATGGAAATTATAACTTTGACACGGACAAACGTTTACTTTTTTATAATTATTTACAGACTGGTTCTATTGCGTAGATATTTTGCTAGGCAGTACACCTAACATTGAACTATTTTTTAAAAATAATTAACCATATTAGAACTGTATGCGACAAAAAATATAGACAAATTTTCACATGAAGTTGGTGTCAGGACACGTCACGGAAATTAGAAAACTGGTGCTTTTTGAACAAAGATTAATTAATTACGCGTTAACTAATTACAGCAGAAGTCAAAGGTTTTGTGTACAGATAGATATGGGTGTTTACTACCGTATAAAAATATGTGCATGATTACATTTGTTATTATTATGGATTTATTGAGCCAGGACACATAAAATTTACTGCTTGGAGAATGGCCGTAATAATTCAGCTTCATTCAACACCAAACAATTTTGTATGTGTTACGTACGTTGTCATATGTGTGAATATTTTTTCCATGGTAATTTATCCATGGTACTAAAGTTTAAAGTAAGCATCAAGCTCTAATACCGTTGCTAAACGTAGTGATCACATGAAATAGCATAGATATTAGCCATTAGGTGATATCCTAAGCCATAATTACCAATGACGATGTTTCCAACCCCGTGCTGATCGCCGTCGCATCTGTTCCACAGTAATCTGTACTTCGGAACACATCACACTAATTGCGTGATTTAGCCGAGTAATGCGCAACAGATGAATTTCTTATTACGTCGCAATCACGGCGTTGACTTGCAGGATTCTACTAATATTATACACGCGAATTTCTGCATGGTTGAATGTTTGTTAACTTTTTGATATTTTGTTGAAATTTAGTATGCAGGTTTCTTAAACTCTAGATTAACACATATACTACATGTCAGCAGGTTTTGGTTTAGTCTTTGAGTATAAAGATTATACTTTTTCTTTAACCATGATGACCCCCAGTTTTATCGCAATCGGTGCAGTGGTGGTAGTTCATGATAGAGAAACAAACAAACGCCTCGCATACTCACATACAAATTCTCACCTCCATAATTTATAATGTTAAGCTGACTATTTTTAGACTACAACTTAGTTGAGTTTCGCAAAGAATAAATTCATAATGTATTTTTCCTGCAACACTCCAAGTCGCAAGACAATCTCAATCGTCTCTACAATAGAACACCTTCTAAAGGACATTTACATATCTCTGCAATAAAAATTATTCACTTCCACTTTGATGCTAAATTGATAAATTATGACATCGGACCGCATCTATTTACTTGAGGCAAATCCGCACAATTTACCGCGGCCCCTAAGGGGTTGAGCCCCAGTTTCCTTTTCTAGTTTTGTCTCCGAGGGTAAAGGCAAACATGTATTGTTTATTCTATACGGATGTCCCTTAAAGGAAGCTCCGCTGCCCTTCATTTATGTAAAACTCAACTTTTCTCTCGACAATTTTCCTTCATGTTTTCGTCGTCATACTTGTACGAGCAGGGAATGTAAATAAAAGTAAGAAGTGAGTGAAAACACGAGAATTCCTTAAGATTGGCCCATTTTTCATAAGCATAAACCAATCAGCTGAAAAAAAATGTTCGAAAAGCTAATCTTTGTATGCTGAAATGATAGTCATTCAGTTCGATACATATACTTACGCCAAACCCTTAAGTGAGAAAAAGATCACTGACCACTCACCAGATCACTGGTCTTATAACTGTAAAAGTATCAGTGTCTATTGCAGCACATAACAATACTTACCTCTATCTTACTTATCGCTCTACAGATTTTTGGAAGACACCTTAGACATTTATTTAAACTTATGTATATAAACAATCAACACAATATATTTTCAGAATTGCCTTTTTGAATACCATGTCTTTAATATTTGCATGTAATAATATGATCGCTGAAGATTTATACTTATTCTAGTCAAGAAGAAGATAACGTTTGTTTTAGAAATATCAAAGAAATCTATTTCTAGATTTTTCCCACGATATTTCGTTCAGTAAACCAGTGAAAAATCATTTCGTTTATATTAATTTAATCAAAGAATATATCATGACCAATATGCTTTCAAATTGGGAATCCAGAAATTTAATCTTACCGTAGCCTATTCAGCAGATTTATTAGCTATTCTTGCAAAAAATCCAGGTCGATGGTTTTGTAGAAGAAAAATTATAAGTTGTACAAATCAGTGAAATTCAGGTTATTTTAAATACTAATCATTGACTGACAATATTGTAATATAGCACCATTGAAAATTAAATAAAACATAAAAATCTTGTTTTACAGTGTGTGTTACCTCGAACCTTGTGAATACCTTCGAAACGATTTGACCGAATTTAATAAAATATTTATGTATGCTTGGTAGATCTGCTAACAGGTCAAACAAGATTTTCAATGGATACACACAAAGTTGCGCAAGCTGCATTTTATTTTTTTTTAAATGCTGACTCGCCCATTTTTTAAAAATAAAGTACCAAAGTCGGATATTTTTTGTGTTGCAGGTTGACATTAGCCAGATGAGAAGCGATACGCCAACCATTTCTTTTTTTTTACACAATAGTACCTATTTTATTAGTTTAAGTTGATCGCTAATGTTAGAGATATGTACCAAAATATAAACAATTGTGAGTATAGGACTGCTGATGGCTGTACTAGTAATTAAACTGTGTTACAGCCACCATTGTCGTGGAGATAAACCATATTTTCCCCAAAATGTCAAGAACATTTGTATGGCGGACACGTGCATTTAAAAAATGGTTGAGTTCTTTATACCATCGAACTATGCTTAATGCCCGTTTAAGACAATTTATCAAGTTTCAACTTACCTTATACTCGCTGTATAATATAAAAATAACTAAAATAACATTAACTTTCTATTTCAAGCCTAACAAAGTAGAATTTGAGGTCCTTTCTGGCCAATTTTAACTGTGGAGTTTAATGAAGACCTAAATAAATAGCGGAATATTGTGAATTATATCGTGGCTGTCCTGAAACAGCGGCCCAAATAAACACCATGTAAGCTGTTGATCGGAGCAACTTGTCGTATACTGACGTCATCGTTCTTTCGACTGTTTGGTGATTCTCTATGCTTGGTGACGTAACGGTTAGGTATTAAAAATATATTATAGTTTTAACAGATGAATTGTGTTTCTGTTTCCCAATATAGCGTTTCACTTTGTATATTTTTATAATACTTTTTTTTATAATTCTCGTATAACGGTTACTGTAATCTGTAAATATAACATGAATCATTTAATTTAGGGAAAAAGTATACTTTTTGGTTGCGCCATTTCACATAATGTCGCGTTTTTTTTAGTTTATTCAATCGTATGGCAATTTCGCGCATCCCTTTCCCATCCCTAACCTGGCACGAACCTAATGGACAACCCTATCGCGTCCAAGAAAAAACGTCAAACTGACAGTTCGATTTCGAATAAACCGTCGTCGAGAAAAGTTGAATATCATTGCTCGCGCTGTTTTTTGGTGTAAATTTTGATTTTCGTGTGGAATCTCTTCAAGCAAACTTCTGAAATCTGCAAGCCAATCTGTCGACTATCGGCGGAGGAACGCCCTGGATCCAGGCCAAGTCTTCGAGCGCCGGAGTAGAGGTACGTGCCATCCTTCCTAGAACTAGAACCTAATTTTTTCGTTGTCGTAGCTCCCTGGGTTCTAGATTTCCTAGACTAGAAATTGCCCTACGATTCGCGTTTGTTTTTCGTAATTTCACTGCTCCAAAGTTTCAAATCACCGCCGAATTTTGTTCTCGTAAATCGCCAGTTGTTTCTTGTAAATTATTGTTAAATAGCGCAAACACTTTTTACAGCTGTTATTGTATTTTTTTTTATTTTCAATAGGTAGGTATATTAAATTTTACACTAAACGATTCGTGAGTATTTAGATTCATCTTTGTAAATAAAAGCTGGCGCGTAACCGTAGCTACTCCTTGAAGAAGATCCTCGAACAGGATCGAAACGGTCGGCACGTAGCCGAAGTAAATACAAGTGAGTTTATGCCATTTATTTACAACGAGGTATACATATTAAATGTTGAGATCGATCAAGATCAAGGTTAAATGCTAACCTGTAAAGAACAACAATATTAAAAAATATAAATTAAAATGAATTCTATATAACACTTCTGTGTAATCTTTGTTCTAAGCTATTTTTTAAAGTGAAGAGTAAGAAGACGAGCAAGACGCTCTCCTAATGTTAAGAGATAACGCTGCCCATTATCAGTACAGTGCTACATAAGATTTCACAGTGATGTGAAATTCTATGTGCACTGCACCGATGCTTCATACTCAAGAGTCATGAAATATTAAGACTTTTTTTGGCTATTTTATTGTATTTGTGATGTGCAATTAAGAGTTTTCTATCTATAAAAGCCGTTGATTATTGATCAGAGCAAGTCGTCATATTCTGACATCACTAAACTCGACCCAGATGTAGGCAATCGACGGACAGCTCGGATTTCAAGTGGCTCAGTAAGTAAACTAGAAGATAAGGACACTTATGTTTATGACCGTGGCAAAAATTGCTGTAACAGTTCCTTTATAGAAGACTGATAGCTATCTAATTTGTGGGAATAAAAAAAATAAACAGACTTCATGCTCGCTTTTAGTAAGAGGGAGCGAAACGCATTAAAACGGCTCTAAAAATTTCAATAACATTTAAATAAAAAATTAATCATTTTAGTTCGTTTCTTTTGTAACGTAGGTTAAAAAAAACCACACTTATCATTGTATCACTACATAGTATAAATCAAAATCGCACCCGTGTCTGTCTGTCCCTAAGTATGCTTAAAATTACGCAACGGATTTTGATGCGGTTTTTATCAATAAAGAGAGAGATAATAAAAAAAAAATTAAAAAAAAAAAATAATAAAATATAAAAAGTATATTTAAATTTTATATAATTTGAATAGAGTAATTCAAGAGAAAGGTTTATATGTATAAAATATGCAAAATATTCTAGAGAATTTTCTGTTAGGCACAACGAAGTTCGCGCGGGTCCACTTGTGTATAATATTATAACAAAGTCTTACAGCGCCCATTATACATTTATTACTTCCTTTAAAAACAGATATAAGGATAATATTGCAAAACCATTAGTTCGTCTCTTCAGAACAGTCATTTCCTATTCACCAAGGTAAAGCAATATAATAAGGGAAATACGGCCCATTAGAAACACTTGTCTTGCTCCCACAGCTCACCGCAAATACAGCTGCTTTGATGGGCAGCCCATTACGCATGACGCTTCCGCTTTAGTTTCACTTCTATTTTAGCATTGACTAATATTGCGCACACTATAAAGTGAATATCCTGCGTTATGCAATTCTGAGTGTGTTTAGACTCGTCTTTGTATACAGTATACTTTATAGTACTAAAGATAAGTTTGCATTTTGTATAATTGTACTTATCGATTTCAATGTCGTCGTCGAGAAATTTGAAGTATTGGCTTCTAATGTGTAGAGGTTATATGTGTAGTAATATACATATCTTATGTGTTGTGTATGAAAATGAAAAAGTTTTTATTCGCAAAAACTTATGCTATATAACACCAAAATGTTAAATACAAAAAAGAAAAGTCATGCATAAATTAGGCAAATCGTAAAGGCTGCGGTACCCTAAACTAGGCGAGAGCCTGTGTCTTAAGGCCCAGAGATACGAGTTAAAAGAATTATATTATGCTAAATTCGATTTTCAAAGTGGTGTGAACCAATTATTATGATTGACAAACATGCTAATGTTAGACTATAGTTGTAGGTTGATGATTCTTTTGTTGCTGATGTATGTCTTATGTGTTCTAATGAAATATACATATGTGTCTGGAATATTCTATTCTATATCTTACTAATATTATAAAAGCGAAAGTTTGTGTGTATGTGTGTGAGTGTGTGAGTGCGTGAGTGTGTGAGTGTGTGAGTGTGTGAGTGTGTGTGTGTATGTTTGTTACTTCTTCGCGCTCAAACGGATGCACCGATTGACTTGAAATTTGGTATGAAGGTAGCTTGGACTCTGGAATAACACATAGGCTACTTTTTATCCTGATAAATAAAACAGTATCTGAGAGAATTGATGTCAAATCAAAAAAACAAATTTATTTTTGGCGTCTCAATGGTGGCTCCTATTACCTCCAGGTACCAGGATACCAGAAAGTTTAAGGAGGTCTATAGTCGAGTCTTCTCGACTATAGACCTCCTTAAAACCCTTTTCCTCCTTCCTTGGTGTCCTCCTTAGATTCGTCTTCTTAGACGAATCTAAGAAACCATAGATCATCAAAATCGGTCCAGGCGTTCTTGAGTTATGAGTATTGAAACTTTTACGAAGTACCAGGAGACAAGAAAAATGTAGGAGATGTTCGGCTCATTTCGTGAAATTCCGGTGAAGTTAGGATTTGACAAATTTATTTCGATTTTCCATTTTTTCCAAATTCGTTTTCTTATTCGATTCGGTTTTCGGTCGGGTTGTGGTCGTGGTGTGGTCAGGGTGTGGTCGTGGCGTGGTCGGGTTGTGGTCGTGGCGTGGTCATGGTGTGGTCATGACGTGGTCGTGGTGTGGTCAGGGCGTAGTCATGGTGTGGTCGGGTTGTGGTCGTGGTGTGGTCAGGGCGTGGTCATGGTGTGGTCGGGTTGTGGTCAGGGTGTGGTCAGGCCGTGGTCATGGAGTGGTCGGGTTGTGGTCAGGGTGTGGTCGTTGCGTGGTCGGGTTGTGGTCGTGGCGTGGTCATGGTGTGGTCATGACGTGGTCATGGTGTGGTCAGGGCGTAGTCATGGTGTGGTCGGGTTGTGGTCGTGGTGTGGTCAGGGCGTGGTCATGGTGTGGTCGGGTTGTGGTCATGGTGTGGTCGGGTTGTGATCGTGATGTGGTCAGGGCGTGGTCGTGGTGTGGTCAGGGCATAGTCATGGTGTGGTCGGGTTGTGGTCATGGTGTGGTCGTGGCGTGGTCGTGGCGTGGTCGTGGTGTGGTCATGACGTGGTCATGGTGTGATCGTGGTGTGGTCAGGGCGTAGTCATGGTGTGGTCGGGTTGTGGTCGTGGTGTGGTCAGGGCGTGGTCATGGTGTGGTCAGGGCGTGGTCATGGTGTGGTCGGGTTGTGGTCATGGTGTGGTCGGGTTGTGATCGTGATGTGGTCAGGGCGTGGTCATGGTGTGGTCAGGGTGTGGTCATGGTTTGGTCATGGTATGGTCATGGTGTGGTCATGGTTTGGTTTTCGGTGAAGTTAGGATTTGAAAAATTTATTTCGATTTTCCATTTTTTCCAAATTCGGTTTCTTATTCGGTTCGGTTTTCGGTGAAGTTAGGATTTGACAAATTTATTTCGATTTTCATTATTTTTTTTCGTACATAATTTTTTAACATGCATATAGTCGAGAAGAAGACGAATCGAAGAAACCATAGATCATCAAAATCGGTTAAGCCGTTTTTGAGTAATGAGTATTGAAACTTTTACGAAGTACCAGGATATCAGAAACATAAAGAGATGTTCGGCTCATTTCGTGAAATTCCGGTGAAGTCTGACATTTGTCAAATACGATTTTCAATTTTTTTTTGAAATTCGAATACGTCTTATGACGCAATTGTCAATTCCGAACTTAACCGAAATCTCACGAAATGACCCGAACATCTCCTATATGTTTCTGATATCCTGGTACTTCTTAAAAGTTTCAATACTCATAACTCAAGAACGGCTGGACCGATTTTAATGATCTTCACCAACGCCACGCGCCACGCGTTCACTTCGCCAACTTCTCCGCCATCCACCCTACTTGGCCAAAATCTTCGCCATCGACCCCACTTGGCCAACATCTTCGCCATCGACCCCACTTGGCCAAAATCTTCGCCATCAACCCCACTTGGCCAAAATCTTTGCCATCGACGCAACTTGGCAAAAATATTCGCCGTAAACAAAGTTTTTATTTCGATTTTCCGTTTTTTTTTCGTAGTTAACTTAGTTGATATTTTTTAATTCGGAACTGAACCGAACCGAATCCACATGGATTCTGTTCGGTTTTCGGTGCAGTTAGGATTTGACAAATTTATTTCGATTTGCCATTTTTTCTAAGTTCGGTTTCTTATTCGGTTCGGTTTTCGGTGAAGTTAGCATTTGACAAATTTATTTCGATTTTCCATTTTTTCCAAATTCGGTTTCTTATTCGGTTCGGTTTTCGGTGAAGTTAGCATTTGACAAATTTATTTCGATTTTCCATTTTTTCCAAATTCGGTTTCTTATTCGGTTCGGTTTTCGGTGAAGTTAGCTATCTTCGCCGAAACCCCACTTAGCAAAAATCCTCGCCGTAACCCCACTTGGCCAAAATCTTCGACAATGACCCCACCAAAAAAAAAATCTTTACCATCGACCCCACTTGGCAAATCTTAGCCGTAACACCATTTGGCAAAAATCATCGCCGTAAACCAAATTAGCAAAAATCTTCAACGTAACCACACTTGGCAAAAATCTTCACCGTAACCCCACTTGGCCAAAATCTTCGGCCATCGAAAATTTTGCAGCGGGTAACACCGCGGGTTGCAGCTAGTGTATGTATATTTTCGTGAATCTAGTCAAAAAGTAATAAAAAGAGCAATCAATATTGATAAGGTGGAATCTATGAGACCGGAGACGTTATACACGTGAGCGGATTCGAGATATAAACCAGTCAGGAAAACACTGAAATATCACATAAGATATTGTCTAGATTTACGACCCGCTTTGTAAAGGTAAAATACCCCGAAAATTCTGATACAAATAGAAGGAAAACGCCAACACCTACACAAACTTTTTGTCATTTTAAACCTACAAATAAACTTTATGGAGAGAAATATTCGCTAACGATCTTTAAGGGTAACAGGCCAATTTTTTGCTTTCCTTTCCGGACCCTCGTTTTTTCCAGCGACAAAACTCAAGTCAAACACAATTTTGCTAAAAATCTGACCTAAATATTAAGTAGGGATTGTAAACAGTAAAACAATCAGTATTCTGGGTTGCCGTCTGCCGTCTTAGGTGCGGTCTTGAGTTAGGACAAAGGCAAGTATTATATGGACAAAGACTCATACAGACACGCTCGACCTAAATCTGACAATGAATGAAGTAATGTATTGAGATATTAGGGATGGGCGGGTGTGTGACCGGATAAAATTAATTGCTGCTCGTGTACGAGTATTATTCGCGACTCACAAGATTGTGGTTCCGCAAGCAATCTATTGATAGGATAACTTGGCAGTCTGTCCTAATTTCCTATCTCTTCCCTTATGTTATAAAGATTTAGATCTAAAATGAGATCAGGTTTCCTATTTAACCATAATACAAAAGGTTCACAATTCGTCTCAGTCTTTTTTATGTATTATGCTCACGATTGCTCTACGTCGTCCGATTTGATTATTTGTTTCAACGGGTTATTAATTAAGCTTGTTAATTAAACTATAGTTGTACTCTCTATATGGTCCTATTTAAAGTTTATCGAAATCAGTTGAGCAGTTTTCCTGAATACGTGCGTCTCGCCCTCGTTTAATGAATGCAGAACTCTTTAAAGCCAGCTTCTTATATATTTTTTTAAATTAAGAAAGAAGAAAGAAAGAAAAAAGTTAAATTAGTAGAATTTATGGAAAGCGAAACAAAATTTTACAATAAAACATTCCAAAGTTGTGACGTCATCACTTAATGATACCTCCACAACATAATATAACTTAATCAGGAGATAGAAACAGGGATTAAATTGTTTAATTGGTTCGAACTTTGTCAACCTGTAAAGTAGGTGCTTACGGGAACAATGTTATCTAGGTCCCTCGAAGTTTACCGTTTACACAGCGTTTATAATACACAGTTTTGTATTGCTCTAGCCGAAGTTTAATTGGTTCACGCCCAACAATTTATATTCAAGTAACACAACTTTTAATCAATATGCTGTCTACACAATGAGCGACAAATTATAATTACCTATTTAGCTATAGCTATAACAAACCCTCGGGGAAATTTTAAAGAAAAATGGCGAGCCCTAAACTTGTTGGGGCAACTTCAGCGGTTCGTAATTACATTTTCGATTCAGTATTCTTAATTTTTAATGAGGGTTGAAATTATTTTGTGGTAACGTTTGATTTTCATTGAACAATCAAATATCAATTTAAAGTACTTCCCGTTTGCTATAACGTGGGGTTGTTCAAATCAAGAGTGAATAGGTCCCTACTGAACAAGCGTGTTACAACTTAGACTGCATCGTCACTTACCAAAAGGTGAGATTGCGGTCAAACGCTTGTTTAGTCTGCTGTAAAAAAAAGTAACAGTTTGAAAATAAAATAATTTGTTGAGTAACAATTCCTAGTACTGACAACCGCTTGCACTTCAATTTAAATCAATGAACATCAAAGCGGTATTCATATTTCATTATGACGAGTGAAAGCGGAAACATGAGCAGCGTATCAAAGAGCCCGTATTCTCGTATACAAATGTTTGCTATACAAACTCGACGTCGTTCTTATGCCGATCAGATGCTATGTCAGGGACATTCTGGGACATCACTAGGTCGATAGCTCTGCATGTCCTCCACTCTAAATGTTATGCAAAACATTCTAATATGTCTTCATCTAATAGAAATACTTCAGTTATGACCTTGTATCCCGTTAGACTTTAGATAGTAGACAGCGTTAATTAGAATATAAAATTATATTTTAAATACAACACAATAATATAATCAAGATGAACAGCAATTAAACACGTGTCTTTTTAAAAATAATTTGCCTGTTCTTCTGTTATAGGTACTTTCCGAATGGGCGGTACAGTCTAAAATAAAACATAACTGTAAAAAAAATGCATAAATTTTCAATTTTTGTTGCCTTTTTATTTTGTACAATACATAAATGCTCTAAGTGATGGGTAAATCATTATCTCTAATATCATTATCTCTAATAAAATAAATTAATCAACCGCTTGAAATTTCAGACTGTTATTGTTATTAATTAATACAACTCTTTACATCAATCTAAATGCAGTACTGACAAAAGAAGATCAAGTGACACCAAATTCAGTGCAAAGTAACACAAACAAGTCCTAACAAAGTGCGATAAAGTCTTGTCTAAAAATAAATTGACCTACACATAAATCACAGCGGCGCCGGCCCAACTCAGCATCCTGCCCATCCTGTGTAAAGGGCTCTACACACTAACACGAGTTGGCACATTCGGTTTGACCGCATTTGTTAAACGTATCGACATAATACTTAGAATAATGTCCCATCTGAAAAATCACTGCTCTAAAAAGAAGCTCTACATCACTACACAGTACTACATAGTATTAATAAAACATGTCGCTGCCCGCTGTCTATCTGTCTGTCCCTATGTATGATTTTCCCCCTCCTATTTAAAAAACCACACTCCAGTAATGACTATCGCTGTATCGGCAACACCACTGGCGCTGCAGACGTCTATATTAAAAGTGTCGGTACCTCCCACCATTTTTTTTTTTATTTAATCATATTTTATATACTATAACACTTACCTTACCCTACTTACATCGTCAGAATTCAATCACAAAACGCTGTGAGGCCAACCTAATCGTTGCAACCGACCTATTTTTTTTTCATTTTATCCTAACTATAGTCGAATTTGATGCACATTGCAGCCATATAGATATTGCTGTCCCGAATAAGTGTATAGCGTCTCTTAAATACGCAATTCTTCGAACAGCAGTTAACCGACTACATAAAACAACAGCGTTTTGTTTTCTAAAGGTTTTTTTACAAGCAAACGGCCGCAATACACGCCACTGTTTGCTTTCAGCTCAAGTTAATGGATAGCGGATGTTAACGTACGCTTGTTTGAGATTTAAGAGTACCCGTTTAAATCCATCAAATAAAATGCGGCGCTGAGATGAGCTTTTAGTTGTTTAGGAGCCGTTTTCTGTTTATGTGAAATTTTATGCACTTGTTTTGATAAGATTCTAATCGTTTATATTTTTGTGAGAGTCCTCCTCCTCTAGTCGTTTGCTCAATTCTGAGCGTCGTGATGACCCCGCCGAAGCTTTTCTTTGATAATTTGCCGCCATTTTTGACGGTCCGCAGCACAGTGTATAGCTTCGGTCATTTTGGTGTCAAGTTGTTCGGACACCTGATCGGACCATCTCTTGGGGCTACGACCTCTAGCGCGTTTGCCGTCCACCTTGCCTGTGATCATCAGCCTCTCCAGATTATCGGATGGTTTGCGCGCAATATGGCCAAAGTACTGGAGTACTCGCTGGAGACATGTAGTAGACAGCCTCTGAGATATGTCTAGTTCTTTTAAAATGGAGATATTTGTTCTTCGTGCTGTCCACGGTATTCTCAACATCTTACGCCAAACCCACATCTCAAAGGCGTCTATGCGCCGTCTGTCAGTTGATTTCAACGTCCAGGATTCAGTACCATATAGAAAGATGGGAAAGACCAGAGTGTTCACAATGTACATTTTTGTGTTTTTCCGTATACTTCTGTCTTTCCATATCTTGCCTAGTTGTGTCATCGCTGATTTTGCCATACCGATTCTACGCTTGATCTCTTGCTCGGAACCCCCCTTGTTGGATATGCAGGAGCCGAGGTATATGAACTGGTCCACTATGATATATTTGTGAGAGTACGTTCTGGTAAATATGAATATTTGATTAAATTAAACAAAATTCTATTATTTATTTTTATACAGGTACATACCCACTCGTAATATTTAAATTATAGGGTTGGCCCTATATATATATTTATAGAATAGTGTTGTAGAATTAAGTTTATTGGCACGTAGAATTTAATGTATTTTTTATACTACGCATAAAATACTGACAATTTGTATCTAATTACTGATGTCTATAACTTTATTATATTTTTACTGCTTGGTTTTTATTTACTTTAGGTTAGACTTTGACTGCGATCTTACCTGCTGGTTCATGAAGTCAGGTATTTAAATTTATGATAAGCACAAATGCTGTCGTTTAAATTGTTTATTAATCCGGATACAGTTAAAGAAAAACAAAAGCTGTTTTAAAAGTTTTATTACCAATACTACAGTCTTTACGCTAGTTTCAAATGGATTGCAATGAATTTAAAACAGATTTACTGAGCTGTTTACATTACCTTCTGTTTGTCTCTACTTGGTATTTGATATTTTTGTTTACATTCAAACCTATGTTACATAATACTTAGAAAAATCTCAAGTTATAAATATTCGTTTGTGACGCATTTACGCTACAGAGTTTACATTTAAATAATTATTAATTTATATAATACAACAGACTTAAATCTAATAGATATTTTCATAGTTAAGTTTATACACAATTATTATTATATTGTTACACAAATATATCTAAAATGTACACTTACCTCTATGATAATAATCACAATAGAAAAGTTTATTATTTTACACAAACAAGTACGTTTCACGTTTTGGCAGTATTTTATTAAAATTTAAATATTATAACGCAATTAAAATGATTATTGTTTTAAACAAATTGAAATAATGTTTTTGTTTTCTCACTTCTTGCCTTCTTTTTAACATCAAATAGTCATATTTTAAAATCAACAAACATTAGGAAGCCAAACATATGTGTGAATAAATAAAATTACTTGGGCATATAATATAATCCAAATATAAATTGGTCAGTAAGGAAAATTCTTGTGACATAAAACTTTTTCGATTATCAAACATTCCGTTATTGATAGTAGGTCGCACCAAGCAATAATTCATTCTCGACTGCCAAAACTTCTTAAAGAAGTTTCAAAAAAAGGATGAAGAAAGGTTCCATCCCGGCATGAGTGGCATTTTATTCATAATCACAGGGGAATCATCGAATACTCGAAACCCATATACCCTTATCGCTCTTTCAGTTTGTAAAGTTGGAATACACATGCAGGGTCACGATTGCCATTCACTCGTGTTTGCACGGCACTTTACTCTTATCCATGATGGTGTTTATATCCATCTCCGTTGTTTGAACCTCTACACTCGGCGTGTTGAAATTGTCATACGAAATGTACTGCGGCGGTTGTTGTGCGTCAGCCTTGGCCACTACAGGGCGTTTCTTCGTTTTTAGGTAACCCAAAGCCGAAACGAGAACTATAAATACTATAAAGCCTATACAACATCCCACGATTAAGCTTAGCCTTCGCGTGACAATGTCCGCTATACCTTTATAAGTATTAGAGAAAGGGCTCTCCATCGCCGCGCCGAATATTTCTATTGTACTCACGCTGGTACATTTACTCGTCATCGAGTCGTTCAAGAGAGGTCGAAGATGATTCAATATCACTTCATCTCCGTATGAATTGATAGTCGATCGTTCCGGGGAGGGGGCGATCCTGGCATCAGGCGTGGAGGAGCTCGGCGTCGATGTGCCGAAGTTGCCAACCGCTATTACGCAGATTGTGTACCGGGAGCCTGGTGTCAAATGGCTCAGCCTCGTTGATCTGGCAGTAGTGTTCAAAACTTTTCCCCTTATCTGTGAAAGAAATAAAGGTTATTGGAATTTCAGATTGAGCACTTTGATCGCTGAAAAGTTCGCAGCCGTGGATGTAAACCGTTGTTGAAAGGAAGATTTAAACGGATTTGCAGCACAACCGAATATCCACAGGCGAGAAACATAAATATTTTTTATGGACCATTGAAGTGATGCACAGCCTTTGTATTCAAATGTTTGTTGTTATATTTGCCTGCGCGTTTTATAACGACGGTTTAGTCTAAATTATACCCATTTTGTTTTCATAACAGGTGCATGGAATCTGTTTAAAATAGTTGAATCGCGGAAGTAAAAATAATAACCACTTACTGTGGTCGGGTTTTGCTCTCCGAAATAAGCCACTTGATATCCGCTTAAGCCGTTCTGGTTCCGACTCTGCCAAGACACAATAACGGAGTATGTCTGGATGTCTTGTATAGCAATTCGGATTACGACAGGGATATCGCACAATTTCTGGGAAGGCAGCTCGATAAAACTATAACCATGAAGTTCTTCCGGATGCTCGCAGCGGAGATTTTTGCTCCCTTTACGTACTATTTTATAGTGATCCTGCATCCACTTCCAGAAATCCTGAGATTCGCAGTTGCACGTTAGAGGATTTTCTGAAAAATAATACACAATTTACATTTTAAATCTAAGTAATTAGATAGTATGTACGTTAATGAAATAACCATTACGTTTTGTAACTTACCATCAAATAATAAGGTTTTGACTTGTGTTTCCAAGGCCGTCAACAGTTTCATTTGTATAATTTCGAAGTAATTACGGCTCAAATCAATGTATGTGATCTTGTTCAAACTTCTAAACGCATCAGAAGACACCGCCGATAACCAGTTTCCACTCAAATATAACTCCGTAAGACTTTGTAGCCCTCGAAATATATCTCTATTTATTCTCGTTATGTGGTTAAAAGAGATGTCTAACTTTTGCAAACTCTGCAAGTCTGATGTAAACTCTTCCAGTTCCCTTATTGTGTTTTGTGATATATTCAAAAGCCGCGTAGAGTATAATCCTTGGAGCCTCTCTCTTGGAATATTTTCCAATTTGTTTTGGCTTAAGTCGAGTATCTCTAAGTTATGCAGTTTCGAGAACGCTCCGGGTGATAATCGAATTATAGAGTTCTGTGTCAGCAGTAATCTCTTCAGGGACGGGAAGTTCTCGAAATCCTTACTCGTTATGATTGTTAAATTTGTATTAGTGATAACTAATTCTTGCAGCAATGGGAAAAGTTTTGATGGATATGTTTGAAGTAGTTGTAGTAAGGAATTGGACGACATGTTTAATGTCGTAAGAGCCGGCAGTACCGCCTCCGAGAGGCCATTACTAGGGATATATTTAAACAAGTTATATGACAAATCTATTTCCTTAAGGCCTAATGAATGTTGGAAAAAATTCGGTGGAAGAACTGTCAACATGTTTTTACTCAAGTTCAAAGTAACCAAATTCTTCAAAGCCGGCGAGTTAAAACCGTTTAACGACGATATTCGATTGTCGCATAAATTCAGAGTTCTCAAGTTTTGTAAGCCAATGAATTTGAAGAAATCCACGCTGTGTAATTGGTTGTGACACAAATCCAAAACTTCTAATGAAGTAACATTAAACAGCGCGACATGTGGAAAATCAGTGAAATTATTGCCTTTCAAGTTTAATTCTTGTAATATTGTCGTGTAAGCGAATACATCTTTGTGTAAGTCCCGCAAGTTGTTAAAAGCTAAATTTATTCTCAACAGATTTTGGTTCTTTATGAAAGTTGCTGGAGGCAGTTGCGATATGTTTGAAAACTCTAATGACAAAGTTTGTAATGACGGTAGATGCGAGAATGTTTTGTTCACGAGTGTAGTGAAGTTATTTTTTGATAATATCAGGGATTTCAGGCCTGGTATTTGCACTTGAATAACATCTTCCCAAGTAAGAACATTCCTACTCATTTCTAAGTCACTTAAATTGGGTAGACTTTTGAGAGAGTTGGCTTCGATTATGGATATTGAGTTTTTATTTAGTCGAAGTTGTTTGATTGGCAGCGATGAAATATCAAAATCTAAAACGATGATTTCATTGTTCGACAAATCCAAAACTTTTAATTTACTCAGAAAATGGAAAGTATCCTTTGTCACTTGATTGATATTATTATTTTGTAAATACAGTTCTTCCAACGTCACAAGTTTATAAAAGGTTTCGTTACTTAACTTTATCAGCTTGTTATTACTTAAATCTATGAACTTAATTTTCTTTAGATGAATAAAAGTTTTATTCTCTATATGTACAATACTGTTGTTTTTTAGATACAGCCTTTGAATATTTATTAAATCTTTAAAAAGATTAGTGGTTAAAACCTTTATATTATTTTCGCTTAGCCACATTATTTGCACATTCACTTGTCCCAGGAGGGACGTGTTTTTTAAAAGTGACAAATAATTTGCACCAAGTTGTATAGAAACTAGTGATGAATCTCTGTTCGGAAACACGTCTCCGATGGCACTGAGCCGATTGCTTTGTAAGTTTATATGTTGCAAACTTTTCAGTGTAATAAATGCTTGTGAATCTATATTTTGAATCACATTATTCTGTAGATGCAGTTCCAGCAACCCCGGCAGAGGGCTGAATACATTTCGTTTAATCTGCCCTAATTTATTATTCTGCAGACGTATCTCCCGAAGCTCTTTATGTTTATCAAATACTAATTCATCTAATTCGTTAATTTCATTATTATCTAAACTTAACGTTACTAATCTATGATTAGATTGAAAAATGTTACGAGGAATTTTCTTCAAAAAATTTGTTCCCATATGTAATTGTGTCAAGTTATGTAACGAAGAAAAGCAATTTGGATGCAGATATTGGATAGCATTGTGTTCTAAATTGAGAACTGTCAGTCCAACCGCATTCTCAAATGCATCGTCTGATATATCCAAAATGTTATTTTCTGACAGAAATATCTCCGAAAGTTGACGAAGATTTGAAAACACTCCTCTTACATGATGTAGATGATTGTGACTTATATCTATTGTACGGATGTTACGATTCTTTAAAAATGTATTCTTCGCTATGTTTTTTATTTTGTTTCGACTTAAATCTATGGTCTCTAATTTTTCTAGAAAGAAAAATGCTTCCTCGTGTATAGTTAATATCTGATTACTAAAAAAAGTCAATGTTTTTATATTTGGCATACATTTGAACCAGTTGTTTTCGATCTTAGTGAACTGGTTTGAGTTGAGATCTAAAGTTGTAAGACGGGGTACCGTTACATTGATATCGTTTGGTATAGAATTTATTTTATTCCATGCGAGTCTTAAGTTTGTAAGGTTATTAAGCTTTCCCAGAGCTTTCAGCGGAAATATTTCGAGGAAATTTTCTGTTAAGTCCAATTCGCTTAGGAAATCTTCTAAGTTGTAAAATGCACCTTCAGAGATGTTCGCTATTTTATTCCCCTTCAAATTGAGCTTCTTCAACTTAAGGTTTTTGAAAGTGTTTGCTTGAACGTCTTTGATGTCGTTGAGCTGTAAATCGAGAGCCTCAATGTTGTTCAGTTCGAAGAATGATTCATGCGGAATTGTGTTCAGTTTACTGGAAATTATGCTCAAAGATCCCAGCGAGTCCCGAATCGTGCTGAAAGCGTTTGGACTTATTTTGTTTATCGCTGATTGTGAAATTTGTAGGCTAATAATTTTAATTTTCGGTGGGAAGAGGTCCGCTTTGAGTTCTATCGTGGAGCTTTCAAGATCGTAAATGGAGAGTGACTGGATGGTTCCTCTTATCTTGGAGAGTACGTTTTTAACCACGCCGGGAGTAGCGCTGGGACATTCCAAAAATAGACCTGTAATTTATGTTTATTGAAACACTTAATCTTTTAAGCGAATAGAAATGTTAACAAAATATAATATATTTTAGTATAAACATATATTACCTTCTTTGAAGTTATAACATGGGCAAATCGGGTTCTCTGCTAGACTGGGACACTGCGACTGTTCTTCTCCTTGCAGTATCGGAATATGGATGACGAGTACAAAAGCGTACACGCTGCATTTGAGACGTGACAGTCGAGTGATAATGCCCATATTGGTTCGACGTCATTTCGATAACATTGTGCATTCGGTGTCTAGAGCGATGAGTTTCGTGACTCTGAAACAACAAAAATGTATTACGTTAGTTGCAGCATTTTATCGCCTCATCGTAAACACGTTCACAGCATATCCTAGCTGACATTACTAAAATAATCCCAAATACAATGTTACAAATTATCGACTTAACATTTTTTTAAAGTTTACAATTTAATACATAATTTTAAAAATATTTGTTGAGACAATTTATCTCTTTCAATACGCTAATCATTCCCCAAATTGATAACATTTACAGAAAATTATAACCACGAGTAATTATGGAAATCATTTGGCCTAAAAATGAATACCACCGCCAAATTGTTTTGAAAGTAAATTAGCAGGCGGCGAAGGCCAAGAACTAAACTTGAAGAAGGGGCGAAATTAAAATCGATTTGTTCGTGAAACGTTTATTTTAGACAAAAAGTCCCTAGGGGCACTGAAAAATAATAAAGTATGAAATTACCTTTCCGGCTTAACTTTTTCTCAAAGCTACGAGCTACGGGGAACAACGTCGCAAAGATAATTTCTCATCGAATCCGCCTATGTTTTTATACTTTAGGTAATATTCATTTTCTTGTTACTGAGTAAGCTATTTTGTAGCACGTTTGTTAACCTTCGAATTTATCCCTCTTACGTTTCGGGTTCTTTTGTGTCGCTCTGATAAAATGAGTTTAATAATGCGTATTATTTGTTTGTTTGTTTCAAGTGATTCAGTTTTTGTTTGTGAAGTTGCTTTTCTTATTTTTTTCTTAGATGAAGTGTCAAGAACCGACATAATAAAATGTTTCATATTTTCAGTAAATACTAAGAAAAGTAAAACCCCAATTAACGTCTGTCAGTAGTAGGTATTAAAGTGACCATAAAAGTTTAATAAATTCATGAATTCTGAAACGAAAATTTAATATCGTCAAGAACGTACTTCAGTTTCATGCCGGAACCAGTTGCCCACTAAAATATAAAGCTAAAATATCATTGAATTTCACAGCGCGTAATTAAACATAGAGATAAATTAAATCATCATAACGAGGGTACAAAGCTGGTAGTCGTCGCGGAATTAATATTACAGCAATCCGACAGAAGTAGAAGTTGCGACGAGGCCATTTATCACGCGATTATTCTCAAATCACAATATAATTACGCTAATGCTAACTGTGGGGGATTTATCATTGTTAATGGCTGACAATTAAATTTTATTCGTCATACATGGTGTTGCATAAATTTGGGGACGGTAGAGGCCAAGTGGAACAAGTTAAAGACGGCCCGTCAAGCGAGCGTGTTGATTTGTCAGCAGATAGACGGTGCCAACCGACCGTCGCGTCGGTGCCAGGAACTCTCTGTAGGTACTACATTTAATGCTAACTAAATTATTTCACTATAAAACCAAAGTGTGCAAAAGGAAATATTCCAGAAAACGCTTCAATGCCGTTTATGAGTGTCATCGTCCTGTTAAAAAACTCCAACAAAAGATTTCTGACTTGAAAACTGAAAATTTCGAAGAAGACTTTTCAAGGCAATAATTCGTAGAAATATTTGTTAAACATTCTTAGGGAATTTTATAGTCTTAAATATTATATTCTCTTCAAACGGTTTTTTTTAATAGAATTTTTTTATATATAGTTATGAGCTAATCAGGAGCCAGATGGTAAGCATCATGCATATTTACATTGTATTCAGAATTAATTACAAAAATCATGTTTGTATTAGGCAAATATTGATGTGAACCCGCTCCGGCGAAGGATTCCTATACCCCATATTACAGGCCTTGAGCCTAGTTTGGGGTATAGGTTCTCACTAGTAATTTAGTGATTTGTAATGCCTTAACTGAATAAACAATATATTTATATCAGAGACAGTGCCACCCAGGTGTTGATGTTGCGCTTGTTACTCTAACTCAAACCCTAATATCAGATGTTGAATATTGTCGGGCATGACAGTTTCACTAAATGTAACTTTAATACATCTTAGTATTAAAAACACAAGCACAATAGCTTCGTGAGCAACTCAAAACCATCCCTAGCGCGGCGTACTTAATTCAATAGGACAGTGTCTAACAACATAATTGAATAAGGAAATTCTGAATTGTATTCATTACATAATACATTTTATTTTCTTCAGCGTCGTGTGATACGCTTACGTAAAGTATTGGAACATCTATTCCGAGATTGGAAAAGTTTGTTCGAATTCGGAACTAAACTTCGTTAGGAGCTCTCTCTCCTGAATGAATTATCTTAATTACTTGGTTTCCTTAACATGTTTTTAAATAGAAAGTTCCTTGATGAAGCATTGGCTATTACGGAACTCTCTTATTTACGAAGAACCAGTGGATTTAACTAATTAAAAATTGAAATTAGTTTTCTAAACGAACTGAATTTCAATTTGTTACCGCGGAATTAAATTTGGTGTTAGGTTTATTGACATTTATGTCTTTTTCGTCAAAAAATTAGTTAAATATTTGATGTAAAAGAAGTAGGAACTTAAGTTGGTTATAACAAATTCTTATTAGATCTTTTATGGAAAACTGTACAAACCAATCCAGATTCGACCGCCAACGATTTTATGCTCTAAGTTGTCTGTTCAACTTAGAGCCATCTTCTTTTGTGTTTTTATATAAATCCTTGTTTATATCTGTCCTCAAAACGTAATTGTAAAGACACGTAAAGCCAGATTATTATAATTTAACTTATCAACAAAATAAAATAGAGTAGTCGATTAAAGATAACGGGAAGGATTTTGGGAAGTAAACATAATTTTTAAGCCCTGGCCGTTAACTTTTTCTAGATTCACAAAAGGGGGGTAAAATTTCCCCAATGTAAGTTCCCTTTCGGATTAGCTACCTTGATTAATATTCTGTTGCGATTCGTTAATGTTAGAAGAGTAAGGTGGTAAGGAAAATTTTAGGATTTACGATACTTAACACCCTATGTCTCAAGATGACTTCGTACCTATTAGAATACCTAGATAATACTGCAACTGTAAAGGACAGTCGTAATATATCTTTAATAAGGCGAGGCTTGAGCTTTCTAGTTCGTCTGAATGAATGAATGAATGATAACTCTTTATTGTAAATACCTAAAATATCCAGAACTTTAAACTGTGGCAAAAAAATATAGAAAAGATATAGAAAAAATATAGTATAATAATAATAGAAGTGTAACAATTGGCAGTCTTATCGCTAATAGCGATCTCTTCCAGACAACCATATGCCATCCATCTGCTTGCATTAAAAACTTCTACAATTTGTCACAGACCTTATAAAAGAAACCCACATACTGAATTTCAAGTTCTTACATCTTGAAGTGACTTTCGTTTTTCGTTGTCTCTCAACCAATCACTCAGAACAAAAAGCCTTTTATTAATATAGATGTGCCTCCGTCTAATAAAATTCTTCAGTCAATACCAAGTAATTCTTTTTTGGATCAACAATATACAGCATGTACTCCGTCGAGGCTCTAGTGTAGATGAAATTACGGCAAGACTATTTGTCTGGTGACAGACAATATTGCCATTTATTTTCATTCACTCGTTTGTGTTAAGCGGTTTATTTCATTTTCTTTTTTCATTATCAATGTGAGAAAAAATTATAGAAAGTTAATGAGAAACGTCAAAAATCTCCAATAACATATAAAAAAATATTTTTATAGCAAATTCAAAATACATTTATTTAATAGATTCCAATTAATTAAGTACGTTTAATTTTGCATAAAAGATATTATATGTTTTTACAAATTAATATATATTTTTTAAAGTATTTATAAGTTTTAGATTTAGTTTTTTTTTAGATTTAAGTATTTATAGGTTTAGTTTGTAATGTTTTTTTATTTATTGACTGTTAGTTTTAATTATTAAATATCATAATTTCCATTATAAGACTTCACCACCGACCACCACCCATTCGGAAACTCATTGGGATTAATTTTGAATATTTTATTTATAATATTTAATCGAAGAACACATGGTGTGTCATGCTGAAGTTTTAAAAAACCACTTAAATGTTTTTTAATGTGTACAAGTGTAAAAAAAGTTTATTTGATGATGTGGCGTTTACTTTTCCAACCGTGCGTAGAGCAAATATTTTAGAACACATGTTTTGCCCGGGCTTGAATTCCGGTACAAAATGCAAACACAAAAAGATGGTGTATGCACGCTTCATATCTCGAAAACATTACGCGACATACAATTATGCATTTTTTTTTAAACTGAGGACAACGGCTCAACTGATTTTAGTTTGAGCTATTGAATAAAATGTTAATATAATTTAATTTTAAGTGATATTATAATATATAATAAATGGGGCTTATACTCTAACAGAAGAGGTTTTCGTACTGACACTGTCAGAGTCAAATCACAATTTTATAGATTGTGTGGCCAACCTATAATTTGCAGTTTCAGGTCGCCAAGATTCAAGGCCTGCAACATGACCTAACGACTGCCTCTTACATATCTTATAGGAAACAGCCGGGAACCCACAGTTTAACGTGTCTTCCGAAACACGGTAGCGTCCAGGCGAAAATCTTTGCCACACTGAGAATAGGCATGAAGACAGAAAAACATTTTTTTGTCCATAATGTAGATTTAAAAAAATATTGGACACGTATTTTTATTCTTGTAAATTTAATGAAAAACGAGTAAGTTACAGCGCCTTAAAGTTGCGGAGAAGGAGGTAATGACGTCACACCTAGGTACTATTTGTACCTTTCCCCTATAATTTTAGATTACTTATGTCTCAGTCAAATTCAATGATATTGACAAACAAAAAAATACTTATCGAATATTTTTTTATTATTTAAATTACGGACTAATAACATTTAAAAAATGTTAGCCTTCTCATCACGCCTATTGACCAAGGCCCTCAGGATCACAAGCCGGACGTAATACTACTGGGCCACGGACGCTACGTAATGTAAGTAATTATTATTATGTATAGGTTTTGATAAAAGGTATTTAATTTATTTTTATTTAAAGATTCATCGTCTTAAGCAATTTAACCATATCGTAGTAAATATTCTTAAAAACTGACTGATTAAGTGTGTAATATATCATGAAAAATATTTAGCATTAAAACTCATAAAAATCATGTAATATATATACCGGCTTACATGAACTTCGTGATATTTAAAATACTTTCATATTGTCTGGGTACTGGGTACACTATATTAACAGTAATTTCGTGTATCTTTCTCGAATTCGCTACGTTTTTCGTAGTAAAATAATTGGTTAAAACGTGAAAGTACAAATGCGAATGGAGTTTACCACAACCTCGTTAACGCATACCAATTTTGTGGAGCTTTTACATGTTTTTAACTTAAAATTACACATAAATTATGAAGATTTATGTAATTTTACAATAAGTAGGTACATATTTACTTTTTGAATTCCATTCCATTTGTATGATTTTTTTTTGTTTTTTGGTGACTGAACAAAGCGAGTGTCAAGTGTCAAGCTCGATTATCGTCTAAAAGCAACATTTTAACCTTTACGACTTATTATTTATTCGTAGCCTTTACAGTAAAAATATTATTGTCATCAATCATTATTTTTGTCCTTTAAGTCACACTGTGTATGAAAATAAGCTGTTCCGATTACTTTGTGACGCAATGTAAAAATTTTCAAACAAACAATTTTCAAAAACACTGGGACACTCAGTCTGACAGAGGCGTAAATCTAAATATATATAAGGAAATAGACACTGATAAACTGACTGACTGATCTATCATGGTATACCAAATAGCTGATCAGATTGGGTAGGAATTTGGAACACGATGAAATTTTATGACTTAGAACTACTCTGTTTAGAAAGGATTTTTCCACGCGGACAAATCAAATCAAATCAATCGTTTATTTGCTAGAATGCATAATTTTACAATGGTTGTTTTACATTGCTTAAAACTAAGTCAGTTCATTCAGCCTGCAAGCAGACGTGCAAATATTAAATTTATAGCAAACATTATATTATAGGCCTTACATATTATTATCATTATAATCTAAAAAATCTTTAACGGTATAAAAACATTTGCATATTAGCCAGTCACTTAAGTTTTTGTTGAATATATTGCCTTTTAATAACTTAATTTATTCAGGTAACCTATATTATAAATTAAAATACACATATTGACAACATTTTTTCTATAAATTACTTTGCGACAAGGAGGCTGATACAGTAGATTAGCGAACTTTGCTCTTTTCTGTCTGGTGTAGACTTCACTACGATTTTTGAAATAATTGGGGTGCGTTTTAACAAACACACAAACATCTCTTATATATGTACATGCATGGAAGAGGGAGAACGTTACATTTTTTGAATAAAGGTTTGCTGCTATCTAGAAACCACGCCTTGTTTATAACTCTAATACAGCGCTTTTGCATTCTGAAAACCCTGTCAGCATCAACGGAGTTTCCCCACATTATGAGACCGTAGCTCAGGAGTGATGCTACGTAACCATGGTAGGCTGTTAGTGCAGCTTCCGATGATACAGTCTGTCTAAGCTAGAGACAAATGCGGGAGCATAAGAAAAAGTACTATATAGCTGGATTTGTTAAAGCATCTGTTATGAGATAGAATACTTCCAACTTGACTTTAATCTTAAAACATTTTATCCTTTAGCCAAAATAACAATGACAGAACGGATCCGCACTCCAAAGCAATCCTATCTAGCGTCAACTACATTAATCTAAATTTCCAGTGTCTACCTATTTCATCCGACCAATTGACTCGGACAGTTGCGCAATACCCTCTGATAGGAGTATTACTTAATCGTGCGTCTGCGATAGACCCTCTCTGCCATGGAAAGATGATTACATTGACTAATGGTTCGTCCCCGGGGTTCGGGTCACTAATCTGCTGCTGAACGGCCTTAACTAATTGTCTCCTTTGCTAATGCTCAAACGATTCTTGGGACTGCGTCGCACGATAGCTGCGATTTGCTGTAGTTTTGTATGTGCGACTTTAATGATATTTGCAGATGGATTTGCGAATGGTATTATGATTGAGCACTCAAGATAAAATATGTTGATGATAATTATTAAAACATACATATTTTGGTTGGTAAATATCCTTCTACCTTCGGCTGCATCATCGCTTAAGATCTGGCGAGATTGTGGATAAAGACTAATCTTTAATGAATGAGAAAAAACTGCATTTGTTAGTTAAGTAAAATGTCTGACGTTTATGGTAACGACCTGTTTTAAGAATAGACAAATAAAACAAATGTACAAATAAAAACCACATATCTAAAGCCCGTGTCAGCCTTTTGTTTCAGAAAATCAACCATTCCGTTAACGTGTTACCTCACATTTAAATGCCAGATGTTAAAATTCCACGCTGAATGTTGAGCAACAAAAAGTTTCATTATTATATGACATTTTCCCCACCGCTTGTTTTATAGCTAAAACCCAAAACCATTAAAAAGAACTTGAAAGGGTTAAGCAGCTGAGGCAACGACAAAAAAGGCAAGATACGGCAAATTGCTTAAGTAGATTATATTTCTTGTATCTTTTTGTTTCGGTTTATGAAACAATTTTACTGCGGCCATTAGTATTCCGGTGCGTCGGTGGCACAGTTGTAACGTTACTTCTCTGTGCTCAGAATTCACAAAATTGATTCACGTACTAAAAATGTATTATGAAGTTGTTTACCTACGTCAAAATAAACAAGAGATCGTAAGTTCTCTTTTTGTGCGGATCAAAAGATTTTGTATGGCTTGTTTTCAGAGCAATAAAATCGAAATATTTCCAACCACACATAGAAACACATCAGAGGGGTTGCGGCGCGACGCGACGCGTAAACTCTACGATTTATGTTACTATTATATAGGTGAATTGGTAACTTTTATTTCGGTATCAAATAAAGGGAAGGAATATGTTGGCTTCCAAAAGGAAATGATGTTAACTAACGGGGAAACATTTGCATAAAAATCAAATGTAACAGTAGCTTCAGAGCACACGGTTGTTTGATGTTTTACGATATTTTTCAAGATTTTATTTAAATAATAATATTTTTGCTTAAAATTCGTAATACGTACTTGTGTTTTTTTCACGTGTAATCATCGAATGTGCTGAAATGTTGATTTTAATTTATAGGAGTATGTAGCTTTGAAACTAAATTAACAGATAGGCTACTTTATTACGGGTAAAACTTCTGGGCACAGCTAGTAATCCTTTAAAACAAGGATAATACCTTATCCAAAAAGAGAAAATTTGCCGCGAATTTACTCAAAACTCAAATGTATTAGAGATACAAGTTGCCCATAATATATTTCGTCCACATTTAATATGCTAGCGCTGCTTGTGAACAAAGTACGCGAATTTGCCCTTTCTAGTCTTACGGCTTGTAATTACAATTTCTGTTTTCAAATTCTCGTTTACTATCACGCATCAAATATAGCTTTTGTTTTCTACGAAATCAAACTCAATACATATGGAGTATGTAAAAGCAAATGTAAAAGCTGGAGCTAATCAGTGTACATTTCACGTCACTCCGTATATAACAGAGTAACAGATTTGAGAATACACTCACAGCGTCAAGAGATGTGAGAGCCTGAATCCAGACACACGGAATATGGAGTGACGTGGCACGCATTACGAGGATGTGTTAAATAAATCTACTTGACTGCCAAATCCCTTGAGACTTCGTGAAAGTACGCTAATGAAAATTTTAAACGGTTAATGAGTACGCTGTGGAGTTTTACACACGTGTAACTACATTTCAGAGCTACTTCATTTAATACTTTTTTAAAATATTTATTTTTATATGTAACTAACAGCAACATAAATTTTATGTAACATAAAATTGAATATGTACATTAATGTAAAATCCAGTACCTATTCCTCTTACTCTCCTTGTCAATTACTCCGCTGTTGACCTTGAAGAGATCTCTTCGAGCCATAAGGCTGCTCATTATAAACCAAGTTATTCAATTCTGAGTAGGAAGTATAACCATAAATCAAACTGTATTCATAAAGTGTTTATCTCAATTAATATAATCATTTTCTTAATTAGACTTAAGAAAGAAAGAAAGATAATTAAAGACTTGATCCATTTCTTAACACCATAATAATGATTACGAATAAAAGCAAAAAATATAAAAGCAAGCAAAACACATTTTATGTTTATTTTTATTATAAATTTAGAGTATGTCCTACCAGGACATGTTTTTTAAATTAAATGAAAGCACTAAATCGGATTTTAATAACCCTCTTTTAAGACCAATAGTCATTCGCAGATAAATATCTCATTTCTTTAGATAAAGATAAAATCAATAAGTGGGCGTCTTATTGTTAAATCGACCAAAGCAATTAAGATTTAATCAAACGATTTCTCGAAACTAGAAACTTCTAAAAACTACGCTTTTGTGCTTCAAAAGAAAATTTATAATTTCCAATTACTTAGCAAATTTAGAATTCCAATTATTTTATAGAACCAATCGGCTGTAACTATCTCTTAGTTGTGATTTTTTTAAGGGTAATTAATTTGGAATGTGTACAGCTAATTACTTCAACTTCGACTTTTTTTTTAATTACCACAGCAAACTAATATAATGTTGATCCAATAAAAAAACAATAAAGATGTTCACCACAGATCAGTCACTATGCACTCATGATTCATGATGACATTTTTTATTGCGTGAACGAGTTTTTGACAAGTGACTAAGCAAAAAACTATTTGAGACCTAAATATAATCTTGTCTATTAATATGTTAAAAGTTGTAGAGCTAAGTATGCTTATTAAATGTTTCTTATTTTCCTCCTCTTTGCATCGAACTCGTATTTCACATCATTGAGAGTCGTGAAAATGAGCTTTATACATATTTACATACTTTATAGGATCAACGTGGCGTAATAATAAAAGCCCACGCGTCATTTTTACTGACATAAATAATCAGTTCGTAAAAAGCCCACATTTTGTCTCGGAATGGAATTTTTCACTGGTTTTAGCTTCCACTTTGAACTAACAAATGGTGCTTATATGTCACCAGTCACTCTCACGCGAGCCGACGAGTGTCGAGTGTCAAAGCTTGTCACTTCAACTATACTTATAGCCATTCCCATCTGTCGATGGTAGAGCCATTTTCGTCTCCTGATTTATTTTAAGGCGAGCGGAGTAAAACTTTATTTATAACATAATGTAACGTTCTCACGAATGATACATTACAGGCATAGCATAGTTTTAAAACCGTTTAATGCAACGTAATTTTTAGTTAACGCGCTCTGAGGTTTATTAGATATAAACTTCTATGTATACTGGAGATAGATTGGTGACCATCTCGCAAACACGATATCACGAATTTTGGAAGATAATTTCATAAGAATTTACGTTTCGACTTTTTTGTGTTAGTTATTTTAGAAGCACTTACTTGCAGTTTCGTTGTTTCTACATCACAGGTTCATTTTTGCTCAATAGGTAATATTTCCCTTTTAAAATCAGTTTGTAAACAGTAAGCGCGGATCAATTTTAAAAGCGGCCAATGTTCGAGTTACAAATAGACGGTCTAGTCTAACTCATTTTAGGCACGTGGTCTTTGCAGTTCCGCGACGCGATGTGTAGACATAACCCAGTTTATGAGAAGGTAAAAATAGGGCCACGTCAGTTCTTCCCAACGTATATGTCACTTATACTTTATTGGCAGGAGTACGCCAAGTACTTACACGTCTATTGGATAATTTGATTGACGGCTAAAGGAAATTGTTTTTCACATTATTCTGTAAGAATGTAAATGGATGTAGCGGAGCATAATTTTTGGGAAATGTTTCCTCTTTAGCTAGAAAGGGCCTTAGAATTAAATGGAAAACCGGATAATGTTGAAAATGATATAGGTACTTCAACACCATGTAGTGAGTTATGAGTATATCAGTGAGAGATATCAGAGATGTGAGGAACTAAGTTTTTTTTTTAACTATCAACGGCCAGCAGTTTTCTAAATGAAAAGTATATATACCTATACATAATGTGTGTAATTCCAGCGTCTTAGCTTTTCAGCTAAATCGGTTCAGCCGCTAAGACAGAAAAAGTAACAAAACACCTCTACAGACACACCCTTTTGTGTTCCATCAAAATAAGTATGACTAATATAAAATGCCAAGTACTAAAGCCCAGGCTATAAATGACATAGACAATTTCTAAATGTATTCCCAACGCATATCCTGTAACTTCAAGCCTTATAACAAAACCTCAGATTAACTTTACGTCTCAGAATAGCCCTTTTTTATTAACGTAATTTCTCTCAAGTCCTTTAAACTGTAACAAACTGACTTCAGTACTGAAGTTGAAGCGTTCAAATACTTTTCCTCAATAAGAGTGAACACCCCATGATTAGTGGTAATTTATCGAGTTCCTTTCTTTCTGCCGCAAATTGTACAAGTGCCGTTTTATTCTGCAGCTTACTTTGTTAACTGCTAACTATAGCAAAATAGTTAATGGTATATGGCTGAAAGGTTAGTAAATGGAGCAATGAGAAACTATGAACGTTAGCCTGGATTTTTTAAGCCTAAGTTGATTATTATTATTGAAAGGACATCTGAAAGGAAAAGGCCGCTGGATATATTCATCATTCTTTTTATATTTCCATTTTGTACATTTCTTTGTATTTTACTTTTTTTTTATGTGATGATGTAAAAGACGAGCAACACGCTCTCCTGATGTTAAGAGATAACGCTGCCCATAATCAGTACAGTGCTACTTAGGATTTCACAATGATGTGAAATTCTAGGAGCACTGCACCAACGCTTCTCACTCAAGAGTCATAAGATGTTAAGACTCTTTAGCCTAGTAATTTCACTAGCTACAGTGCCCTCCTACCGGAGCACAGTAATGTTTGCACATCACTGCTCAGGCGGTAGAATAACTGGCACTGTTGGGGTACCCACCTAGACGACCTCCTGCAAAGGAAATCTACTCCCGGTAGAAAATGGAGCAATGAGAAACTATGAACTTTAGCCTGGATATATAAGCTTAAGTTGATTATTATTATTGAAAGGACATCTAAAAGGAAAAGGCCGCTGGATATCTTCATCATTCTTTTAATATTTCCATTTTGTACATTTATTTCTATTTTACTTTTATTAACAATACATTCAAACAGGTTTTATATGGCCATATAAATTAAGTAACCTTACATTATATAGGTAATTCTTACTACCGTTGATTTTAATCTTTTTTATATGCATTAGGTATATGTTATGTTTAGGTATATTATGCCTTTGACCACGATCTCCCGAATGTTAATAGCGACGCAACGATGCGGCTGCAGATAGTAGAAGGCTATACCTAAAAAGAACACGTACTTATTACACTTTTAACTAGCTAGATGTGTTCTGATGTCCTTTATGTGAATGTCTACTCTCTACTATTAATGTGAATGTCTAAATATAATATCTGTGGTGGGTGGTTTTTCAATATCTATTATAAGTATGTATTTAAAAAAGAAAAGTATATAAGTATTATATCCGTTATCCTAACCACCATATTACAAGCATTAAGTTGCTTAGTTTGGGGTTAGGTGGCGCTGTGTGAATCGTCCTGAAATATTTATTATTATTTATTTTATCAGTGCCAAATTTCAGGTCAATCCGATCAGCGGTTAACGTACGTAACAATGGACGCACGTACGTACTGAATTAACAAATTCAGTCAGTCAAGCTGCTTTCCTTTTATAAACCTTCTTCATATCATAATTATAACATCTATTGTTAATACTTGCTGTCACTGATAGAATATTGCTCTTTCTGAAGATACAGACCTAAAGTCTAGTTTCGGAAAAAGCAGTTTCATTGTATTGTTACCCTTAATTTAATTATAACTGTTTAGTGCCTAAATTAACGCAACTTGTGCCTTTTCTAATAAACTTATTATTTTAATTATTTATTTATCCTTTAGATTTTACTTTTTAAAATTTTCATAATATTTATTATAAGATATTATTATAACGTTAAATGATTTTATTAATTCAGTTTAATAATAAGAGTCGGTACACATTAGGAGCTTTGACGCGAACGTAGATCGCGTGCTTTTACTTACTTTTACGCGGTTTTAAGTTCACGCCCGAAAAAACGCGCTTTTAGTGTGTACACATAAATAGAACTTCTGGTTTTCAGAAGCACGTTAGCAAAGCACGCGTTTGAAAGCGCCCAATGTGTACCGGCTCTAAGTCACCCCTTTAGTCCACTGACAATATAACCAGTTATAAAAAACTCTGAATCTAAAAATATATGGGTTATTTACAATTAGGTACTGGAATGCTAGTATGCTATAAATAATTCAAACCCTCTTTACTCTCCATTTGAAGGGTCAAAATATGAAGTGTATTGAGAATAGAATAAAGAATAGAAAACTCCTTATTGCACACCACAAATACAATAAAATAATCTTGGAACTTAATTACACAGAAAGAAGTGTTACAATTGGCGGTCTTATCGCTAATAGCGATCTCTTCCAGACAACTAAGCAGGGAAAGGAAAGACATAAAAATAGAGCGAGACTCTTCAAAATGAGTTCACAGTTCAAATTTTATGAGTCATCGTAAGATCCGTAAATTTACAAGAATATTTATCTTTATAGATAAGTATGTAGGTACGAGTAACTATGTTATTATATTACCTACATTGTGATAAGTTGTAAAATGAAGGTACTATCAATTTATTAATCAAATATTATAAAATTGATAAATGCTATTCTATATTTCATACTCCTGCCTAAATTAAACGTGAACATATTTGAAGCGCAGATTGAATTCTCATTAATTTTCAGATTGGAAACCAATCAACCAAAAAGTCCATCGGATATTGGTTTCGGGAAAGTTAGTTTAAATAGCGGACGAAAAGTTTGGCGAGTTTCAACCCAACCGAGAAACGGTTGGCGGCCAGGTAATTCATTGCCACAAGAAAAACTTGAATAACTTTTAGACTCCTTTTAAGCCTTCAATTCTATAGATTAGGTGAGTATTTATTTCAAATTTACACCTATTTTGAATGAGTTAAAGATATAATTTAAGGTACGTTCTTACCGTTGTATAACTAGTTTCAAACTTTTCAAGTGTTCTCAACCTCCATTGTTCCAACAACACAGAATCCTCTTATCCAATCAGTAAGGATGGGAGAACTTATGAGTAAACACAGTACAGAGGCGCGCGGGTATCGCGAGTCGAGTTCGAGAGAATGATGGGTCGCACAGAGCAAGCGGGCCGACTGCTGCGCTCCCGTATCCGTCGCTGACTGGAGCACCGATCTCGACGGAGTCTGCGTAATACGACGGCATCCCTACAGATTGCTATATGGGAATAAACGCTAATAAATTACGAACATAGTACAAGCGTAAAACGGGACCTTGTTCTTGATTAGTTTGAAGCCCGCCGCTAATGTGTCAGACATGCACACTAAGCTCACTAAGCGCTTTTCGGCGGCGCTATCGTGAACGTTTATCGCTCGATTTTTATATCGTTAAGCGCCGGTAAAAGGGCAGTCTTTCAATATATCGCCTTCGAGTGCTATTTAGAGGTGTGAGATTGAAATATCGTATGATCTTTCGCTTTGGCCTGCTTTAGGTTTCCGGTGGCTGTGTTTATTCAGTCTCGGATAGTTTTACAACAGGTGACGTTTAGAATTACATAGGGCGTTGGACTGATGCTGGATTTATTTTGGTTAAAGACTTCTTTGGAAATAACCCCATACGTTTTTTATCTATGTTAGTTAAAGATGTTTTACACAAGTTCTAGCATTATTCACACACATTTTTTTTTCACATTTTTGATTTGACTCAATTTATAAGTTACTAGCTAAACATCTATGTCTTCTTCTAGGTTTCCAGCTATGCCGAGTTTCATCACAATCTCTTCAGTGAAAACTTATACTTATAATATAATAATAGTAAGATAAACGTTAAAATTAAAGTGTAATTAAATAAGTAGGTACCTACTAAACACGTATTGGTACCAGAAGTTGGTATACCTACTTTGCATAACTCCAACTCAAAGTTTCAACTTTTCGAAACCCTTAAACGAGGCTTCTAATTTAATGAAATTTAAGTAGGCAAAAGGG
This sequence comes from Hemithea aestivaria, assembly GCA_947507615.1. NCBI lineage: Eukaryota > Metazoa > Arthropoda > Insecta > Lepidoptera > Geometridae > Hemithea > Hemithea aestivaria. Next base: position 6,365,295 of record OX382332.1, on the reverse strand, counting down.
ATACAAAATTGTGTCAAGTTCCAGACAAAGTCGTTTTCGGGCCATTTAGGAACAATGTCCCGATTACTATTCCATCGACGTCGCGACTCAAGTAAAATAACACTATACCTAAGGCTGTTATTCAAAAAGCTCAAAAAAAGATCGCGACTTAACTCTGAATGGAATTTTCCGGAGTAGACTTCCTTTGCAGGAGGTCGTCTAGGTGGGTACCCCAACAGTGCCAGTTATTCTACCACCTGAGCAGTGATGTGCAACCATCACTGTGCTCCGGTAGAAGGGCACTGTAGCTAGTGAAATTACTGGGCTAAAGAGTCTTAACATCTCATGACTCTTGAGTAAGAAGCGTTGGTGCAGTGCTCCTAGAATTTCACATAATTGTGAAATCCTAGGTGACACTGTACTGATTATGGGCAGCCGTTATCTCTTAACATCAGGAGAGCGTCTTGCTCGTCTTCTACTTCATCACATAAAAAAAAATACAGGCAATTGTAATAAAGAGGCACACTGCCACTGTAGTGAAATTACTGGGCTAAAGAGTCTTAACATCTTATGACTCTTGAGCAAGAAGCGTTGGTGCAGTGCGCCTAGAATTGCACATAATTGTGAAATTCTGGGTAGCACTGTACTGATTATGGGCAGCGTTATCTCTTAACATCAGGAGAGCGTCTTGCTCGTCTTCTTACTTCTCCACATAAAAAAAAAACACTGCGTGCAAAAATGAAAAGTTATTTTAATTCGTTATGGATTAGCCTTTGACCACGATCTCACCTGATCTTAAGCGACGATGCGGCCGTAGATGGTAGCAGACTAAACCTAGAAGGCGGCATAAATCTCCCCCTGGCTTCACTGAACATCATGCCGGAACACGGTCACAATGACCGCTTGGCGACACGGTTTTGTCCAGTGGGTGATAACTAGACACGAAAGAAGCCTACCTCCAATATAGCGAGTAAAATTAAAAGTGAAGCTTATGTTTGGCTTAATAAATACTATCGTGTGGTTTATTAAATAAGTTTTATTTAAAAATATTTGAAAACCGCCTTAAAAATGTAGTGAAAGTTCGCAATTCGTTGGAATCTTCTTTTTCATGCATCTTTATCGATAACTCAAGGATACCTAAACCGATTTGGATAAAAATATACTCGTATTGTTTCAAAGGGTATTTTTTAAATACAAATGGTGGTTTCATTTAAGTATTATGAAAATCTAGTAAGCAGTTTTCAAGTTATAAATTAAAACGTGCGTCTTGCGATCGCTTATTGAAAATATCAAAGACGGATTTTTTTTCATTCACTTGTTATCTACCGGTCTATATCATTCTGTTTACTACATTTCAGCTCAATGAATTCAGTTGCTTAGGCGCGAAGAAGTAAAAAACACAAACAAACTTTTGCCTTTAAGCTGGTGATACCAAGTTAATTAAAACTTAAGTTAACCGTTATGAATGAGATCTATTTGAATAAATATGGCTGTGTGTTTCACCTATTCTATTTTCATAATGCAAAACAGGCTATTTGCGTTGCTCTTCCGTGGGGCAGAGCGCACGGTCGGATGGCAAACAAGAAGTTTCTTTTACCACGCCATTTTCCTAAGGCCCCATTTCACTGAGCAGATAAAACGGTGAGGTTGTTCACCTCACCGTTTGATAAAGATGTCTTGGCACGTCCCCCTTTGAATGAAATAACATCTTTAATTTATTCGAAAAAATTCTAATTTCAAGAATCCAGGAAAAATGGGACGAAGTATTTTCAGTTAAAATGGTGAGTGATGATAAAAGGGGTTAATAATAAGTGTTTTAAAGCTTTGGATTAACGCTTTTTTACTCGTGGTTTAGCCTTAAAATGTCACTAAAACTAAACTTAGTCTAAAGATTTTGTTTTTATTAGTGCTTAGAATTCATAATATGATGACGATTTCACAGCGCTTATGCTTCTATAATTACAATTTATTATATTACCTGCAGCGATTCGATTTTTTTTAATTTATGAATATAGCATTTACCCACTGCAAGGTATCACTCACTGTTATGCCAAATTTCAAGGTTTGCCGATACTTTGGACATACTTAATCCGGTTAATCAGCTAATCGGGCTAAATTTTAAGGTGGAAAAGTTAAGAAACTCATCGCACACACTTGTCCTTATTTTCCCACTTAAAACATTAAAGAGAACTGCGTAGTCAACAAACAAAGATTTCCTATTAAAATCTTTTGAAGCAGGTTTAGTATGAATTCAGCAAGAATCCGTGCGTGTAAGCTCTGCATTACGTACCTCCTTGTATCGGTTCAACTTATGTCCTCTATAAGTTGACTTATCCCTCGGGAAATAAGGAAAAGCAGGAAATACGCTTGAGAACTCGTACAAAATATGTTTCGATGATTTATTATTCATGAAGCATAAAAATTTAATTTGTACACTTTTTATGCTCATAATATGGGTGATTTATAACCTTTATAACTTTATGACATTCGGAGATTCATAATAATATTACAAAATACATATCAATAATAATAATAATCAGCTATTGTCACATTACAATTTAGAGCAAATTGTCAAAAGCCGGCCCCACGCACGCCTACCAAAGGACCGGGACACTATTGGCCCGAGATACCTAAAGGTTGACAAACAAATAATAATAATTATTATGTTATTATCAACATTTATTGTTATTGTTTGAAAGTTTGTTTTTTTACTTCGTTTTTAATTGTCCAAATCTATATTTATTTCTACAAGACACCTAAACTTTCTAATATAATAAAAGGTAAAATTAAAAAAAAATGCTTTATATACACAGTTATTGTGTAGTAAGGTTCACGCGTGTTCACAAGGTGAACTTTGCGCGCTAAGGTGCGCGATAATGCGACTATCATTCGATATTGTCGCAGCGTTCGTATCGCTTTCATACTTAAGTCTCGCGCACGTCCAGTTTGGAGTTTGGAGTCAGCCTTAGTGCCATCTTGTCGTAAATAACTGTTGTCCCATACCTACAAAAATAAATTTTCACTAGATTTTTCAAATTTATTGCACACTACAACAATCACATAAAGCTAGTCTCGCGAGTAATCCCAAAGCGTTTGCCATCTGTTTCACATTCAAGTTTTATTTCGGAATACCAGTTGCATTCTACCTCCTTAGAAGATTTATCGAGTCTTAACAAAACGAAAACAAATTAAAACGGGTTAGCGAAAGACGCACATAAATCTTTTACGTAAATAGAGAAAGTTATACTCTCCGATGACCTCCTTGCTAGATCTAACATTTATATTTCATAGTCCACCAGTTTCCTCCCTCATTAATAATTATAAAGTTTACTAGGATGTCGTTCGGCGTTCGCTGCAAATATTAGTTCATCGGTTAATAAGCTGTTACTGGAAGGGAATGGGAAAAAGCGAGAATGTGAGGGAATTCCTCGCGCAACAACCTCTAGTAGTCTCTAGTAATTGAGTGCGCCAAGCCCGGATGTTTGTATACTCGAGAAGAAGTTTTTATCAGCGTCGATTGGCGCGCCCCCTACTGTCGCGCTGACTGCACCCTATGTACCTAATGCAAGCGACCTACTTTAACCGTAAATGGCTTTTATTTCAACCGCCTCTAGGCCCATATTTCCCTACTAAGTAGTCAGAAACGAGTCGAGCTCCGATGTTATTTTGCAGCGTGTTTACTCTTAATAGGTACAATATAATTTTGTTATATGGAAACGGTTTTGTGCTGTTCAAATAGTTTTATTTTATGCAAATTTGTTCTCTTTGATTTGGCACTTCTAGTTTTAAAGCCAACTTTAAACAGAATGATGGAAAGATTGTCATATTGTGCCTTAGCTATTTAAACATTATAACATTACTAAATAATGTAAAAGAGTAAGTATAAAACCAATTACTGTTGACTATAGAGACAGCCACTCATGACCACAACATGGGCTTGATTTAATGATATCGGTAAAACTACTTAATAGTTATTTATCAAAGCGTTATTTAGCACTTAAGTCTTAAGAGATAAATCGTATTTTGCACTGCTGATTAAAGTCCTCCAGCTTTTAGGGTCTAACTCAATAAAATTCATTTTGTGCAAAGTGGAAGGTTGTAAGTAGTTTTGGTACGCACTAAAAGCTTTCCAAATGTAAGTCCCGAATGAGCAACACACTTGGAGTATTCAATTATGCGGTAATTGTGTTATGTTGTGTTAGTTCAACAATTTCAACGAATTGGTTTTCGATTCGGTACATTGCAACTGCACCAGTAAACTTAACTAGAGACTATTGCGCGATAATCATTCGGTAACTCTCCGTTAAATTTGTAATTATTCCACTAAATTTGAACTAGTTTATTTGTGGAGGATTTGAATTCAAATTTCGTAATAATTTATCAATTTATTATAATAATTAAAATGATGCTAAATTCACAGTTTGTAACAGAGGTCATTGCTCTACAAATCGGTACGAGTTTTAGATAGACTATCTGTCTATGTAAAACTCTTAACTGAAAAACAAAGTATACGAAAAAAAAAAACAAAACACAATGTGATAATCTAAGTTTCACAATAGAGAGTTTAGGTCATGACCTAATATTGAACCTCTAGGTTCAATATTAACATTAAAATTAGCATTGGACTTTCATTTGTATAATCACCCGATTTCAAGTTAATGAAATTATCTTTTTTCATATTTTCCTGAATATAAAAAAAAACTCTAGTGGCTAAAGCACAGAGGTAGAAATTACATGTTTACAACAGAAACCTGTAGTAGCAATTAAAAAAAGAAATCCAAACCACAATTCTCTAATCACAACAAATCATAGACCACTTGTATAGTTCAAGTCGGCGACACTATAATCTAACCCACCGTTTATTGTAAAATATTAATTAATTTTCGAACAATCAATTGATCAAGTAATAATTAACCTAGTTTAAAGCACTCAACCAAAATTTCATTTGCCTATTAATATCTAATCATTGTTCTGATTACGAGTCGTTAGGTCCTGTGATCAGGGGATTCATGATTGTCAATATATCAGGTGTGAAATATTGTAATAATGGCATATACCGCGCCCTATAAAATGTATCTGAGCTAATTTATACGTTTTTCATAGCATCTTTGATAGGTATACTAGCTACGTTTAGAAAAAACTGTATAAAAATGGTATAAAATTTATCCTATGCCTATTCGAGACTTGAGCTATCTCTATACCAAATATAATCAAAATCTGTTCAGCGGTTTAAACGTGGTGAATTAACAGATAGATAAGAACACATTTGCATTTGTTTAGACTTTTACATTGTCAGTGTCTTCGCTGTGGTCAAATTTAGTTTTATCAGTCTTCAATTACGCACTGCAACATAGGCATATCTTAGGTAATGTTACAGTCGCAGTGTTACCTAGGCTTTACCAATTTCTTAATATAATATACAAAACATTATATTATTATGCAGCTTAAATAGTTATTTTATGAATTGTTTAAGTTTATTTACGTTATAGTTTAAATTCTTCAGTTTTGTTATGGTACGCGGTGCCTGCCCAAGTAATATAGTCAATATGTCATATCATAGATGTGTGTGATAGGTGTATATCAAACGGGTGTAATAAAGGTAATATCATGTGATACAAAGGAGGTATGCCATAGTCCTTGTTGATCAAATCAACAGTGACTATGCATATACAAGGATGCGAGTAACTATAGGTAGACACATACCTATAGTGGTACTCTCACAAACCTTCTCAAAGGTTCCTAAATAAAAACCTAAAAAAATCGAGGAAAAAGTATTTCTAAGAAAAATATTATAAAATTATGACACTAATTGTAGTACTCGTACAAACACAGGGGTAAATAGTGGATCACTGCCCGGCTCGTTACGTCACCAGTAGCCAGGGACAACACGTCCGCTCTCGCCAACGGCTCGCACAAGAGTGTCGCCCCCACTACCCGTGCCCCCGAGACAGGCAAATGTCATTCGTTCATTCATTCAATCATTCACTCAAATACACAAACACTACATCCCTTCCTTATTTAATGAAAACTTAATTGAATGATTTAATGAGAAAATATGACATTTACTGAGAATTTAAATTTACCGAGAACCTTTGGTGTTACTTGTTTTATCCAATATCATCGATAACTTTAGAATCTGTATCAACTCGCTTAAGATGATGATTGCTTTTACTTACTGTATATTTTACTTACTTCGCTACCTAATTAATAACATTAAATACCTACCACGCTACTGCGATGCATCTGGCATTTCCGCAACAGCACGAGTGGACTGTTCCTACACAACTGTACTACTGTCACGTCACACACTCTCTCTCTCTTTGTTTTTTTTTTTTCAATCACTTCTGTATATATATAGGTCTGTTATTGAACAGAATATTTAATATTATTATCATGTTTTGTCAAGTGATTCATACCAAATTAATATCCGTCGTATGAAGTTCAGTAGATAGTATCAAAACGATGCCGAAGCCAAAGTATTAAATAATTAATTGGAGCGACCTGGAACATTCCTATAAGACAACAATCTGGAAGATATATATAAGACAACAACCTTTAATTAGGTATGTATGGTTTACCATTGACAGAAATGCCCATACTGCATATCTATAAGATAACAACCTATAATTAGGTATGTATGGTTTACCATTGACAGGAATGCCCACACTGCATATCTATAAGACAACAACCTATAATTAGGTATGTATGGTTTACCATTGACAGGAATGCCCATACTGCACATCTATAAGACAATAACCTATAATTAGGTATGTATGGTTTACCATTGACAGGAATGCCCATACTGCATATCTATAAGACAACAACCTATAATTAGGTATGTATGGTTTACCATTGACAGGAATGCCCATACTGCATATCTATAAGACAACAACCTATAATTAGGTATGTATGGTTTACCATCGACAGGAATGCCGATGAATAAATTTTCAAACAGTTCTCATTTACATGAAGGCCCATACTGCCTTTACACAATCATGTATAGTTCTCATTTACATGAAGGCCTATACTGCCTTTACACCATCTTGTATAGTTCTCATTTATGTGAAGGCCCATACTGCCTATACTCAATCATGTATAGTTCTCATTTACACGAAGGCCTATACTGCCTACATACACAATCACGTATGGTTCTCGTTTACTTGATGGGCCATACTCCCTGCACTTCAAATACGTACGATGCATCTACTTGGAAGACTCACTCTTTTTACCCTGTTGAGTAGGCTATATATATTATATCATTTGTACTCTTATAGAATTAACGGAAACTTTGAACTTTAACCTTCTCTTCACAAGCGCGTAAATAATATTTTATAACCATTAATTTAACTATGCTTGACCATGATCAAAAGACGTTGACTTACTATGTTAAGTTACAATTGTTAATAGACATTAGTCTCAGCAGTTTTCAACTGAGAAATAGTGAAATATCGTTATCCTGGTATACATGTATTTTAGTTTACACTTTCTCAGAATTAATCGACATTTGAGATAATAACTTAGAAAAGTATCAAAATAAAACTAGGCTATCAGTATCATTTCTGAGTAAACGAAATGCATATAATTATACATCATTCTCAAGAGTGACAGAGCTCCACTACATTTTATTGTCTCAGTTTTTATTGTTTGACAACATTCACTTTTTTATGAACTGGGTCTTATTTTGATCTTTACTACCTTATAAATATTTTGTTTCTGTCCCGTCCGGCTGTGCCTAAAGCCCTACCTCTGGTAAGAACTTAATCGCTTCACTTTTTAATTTATTGGATTTGCTTGGAGATGCAATATCTCCAATATACACGTTCATGACAATAATAATATGTATAAAGTGACAGCGTCATTCCCTACTTTTTATTTACGAGTTGGTGTTGCCAGTCTATGAAATTAGAATTTAACTACTGTAAAATTATGTCACTCGTCTGGTTTAAATAAATGAAAGATCAATCCTTCCACTAAATTAATATTGAAACGAAAACTAACACCACAATTTAAAGATACAAGTAAACCCTTCATTCAACTCACCACCTAATAATATCCCCAATTGAAATCGATTCATTGAAGTAGCTCCGGTATCACACGACATTTCCTGTTAAGACTCAAGACTAATCAACTCTTACTTAATTCAAGAGTCAAGAGTATTCTGAAGTTTCAACATGATGTTACTCTGACCACGGTAAAGAGATACTCTGACCAGTGCACTATCATTACAAAGAGATTTGCTTTTCACATACACGTACTCTGTGTACGTAACACGTATAATATACTCGTATGTCTATTGTGATTAAAATAAGCCTACTTTCAATAATATTATTCTAGAACAAGATCTTCGATACCACTTGAAGATGTTTTTATATTACTTTAACGGAATTCCAATTCTCAAAATTGTACACTTTCATAACTTTTATAGCACAACCCTCGCAATCACTTGTCCGACTAGGATAGGCAACGCATCACTAAAACCATATTATCTTTCTCTCCCTCTAGCGCATAGTTAGCCTCTTACACCTCTTCCTATCTTGTACAAGACTTAACAGCGCCTTCCCGACTACGGCGCATTACCTGATGTAGCGGATATACCACCGTCCCTTTTCCTGATACTTTATTCTTCATAATGTTTTGCATTAGTTAATAGTGATCATGTCTAAACTTACACCTAGATAAGCAGTTTTTCTCAGCTTCCTATTTTGACAAGTCTAGGATTTCCAAGTGTCATACGCTTAAAGACTTCTGTGTACGGAATTCTGTCCGTTCACTCACACCACGTCCACCACACTGTCCACATTTGGAGCATGCGTCAAATTAAATAATAACATCTCGATAGCACTCGTTTTTGTTGATTTTCCTAAGCCCATCATTATATAATAATATTATGATCGTCAGCTAGTGATGCCTGAAATGTTTGCTATATTCACCACTGCTGCAAGCACTGGCTCGGCAATGCCACTCCCAACTGCTGCACGTCCACACTCGCCCGCGGCTCTGGTGACACTGACGTGACAGCATTGTTCGTGTGCATTCGAGACTGTATAACTACATACACTACAATGCCCAATACTACTTTGAACTTGAACACCTAACTTGAACACATAACTGATTAATAGTATGCTACTCTGGACTCGTTTTTTCAGCAAATTATACCTACTGCTAGTGTCGACTATATTATGGCACATATTAAAACCTCCGACCGAGTTCACATAGTGTAACTACACTTACACGCAAACTACACTTTATTGTAATAATAAATCATGACACAGACAGAAAATCTCAACCTTTCACATCTTGTTTATTAAAATAATAATTGATTTGTATGCATTCGTATATCGCATCGGACGGTGCCGCCACTTTGTCTATTTTAATAATATACAATATTTTTACGAGTATGCACAAACCACTTTCAACCCTACGAGCGAAGACAGTAAGGCACCGTAAAGAACTCATCGCGGGGGACAATGTTTCAGCGGTCATAGGTTATCATGTACAACCACAATAGTCTAGTTTGTAGATCTCCGTGTCGCCCTCCCACGAGCCCTTCATCAAGACGGATAATATTATAAAAAATAATTTCCTTGTTAAGAACCACTAAGATGTAAAACTTTTAAAGGTAGTTAACAATTTAGTGAAATCCTATCCAGATTACTCTCAAACTAATCATTCAAATCATTTTCAGTTTGCCCTCAGGCTGAACAGTTTAAATCATTTTCATAATACCTTCAAAATAACTATTTCAATCATTTTCCGATTACCCTCAAACTAACCATACTAACGTGAAGTTCAATGCAATAGGCAGTGACCTCCTCTGGGTTCTTGCATACAAATATCAACATCGTTTTCAGCTCCTGGGTCCTAATCCACGCACACCATGACCTCCAGCAGCGTACCACTAGTTCAAATAAAGATCATCATCTATACTACTACACAGATCACACTATTATTCAGTATATATTGTTCAGTTTTATTTGTATATACCTTATGTTAATTGTATTCCATAGTGATTTAAATGTTTACACTATTCAGATCCTACTACGCAATATACCTTTTGCCCCGTTTGGCTTAATAAGTAATGCAGCTTTAACACTACTTATGAACTCACTCTCTGCGAGTCCCAATACAGAAACGCACTACACAATTCCAAAGAATTGATTCGAACGTTGTATCAATTAGTATTGTCTGAATCTAAATCTAGTTATATCATATTTTGGTATCAAGGCTATAACTGTCACCATCCAATCTATCTAGATTCTTTCTAGCATACATAATAATATGTTCATAATTTATAAATGTACTAAGATCGTAGAATCAATATGTTATTCTTTAAAGGTTATTCTTCTTAAAACAATCTCGTGAACAAGGCTCATCGCTTTTGCAGTATAACTATACCTAGTTATTATAGTTTCAATATCTGCGGGTCAGTGCAGTCACATCAAAATACTATAGGTATGACACTGAACCATAGCAGTATGCATTGTAACCAATCTCGCTGCAGCAAGTTACATCTGCTGTTAGTTGCCTGATTTAACACACCTACTGCATATACTGCAAAGCTAAATTCCTTGACAAAGTCAATCTGGGGGCACGGTAGTGCCCCCGCCAAGTCGAGCGCGAAGCAAGCACTGCCGTACCATCCTTTACAGGAACCATTTCGCCGCATTTTCAGGCCCCTATTTGAGAACCTCTGGATAAGACCAGAACGCAGAAATTTTCGTCATCCAGTAAGCTATAATTACATACTTAAAATCCAAAATTTCAAGTCTGTAGGTCATTAAGTTCCGAAGTTATGCGAAAGCAAAGTTTCGCATTTTCGACACTCATTCATTCACTCACTCACTCATGATCATCAAAATAGAACTAGTACTTCCCTAAAACTCAGAGAGCTGAAATTTGGTACATACTTAGACTTTATTGTATAAACCATAGAAAAACTATAAAAACATGCAATTTCGGTCTCGTTTTCGAGATAATTAATCTGCATAAATAACTTTGTAATCTCATATAAATGTATAGGATTACAAAGTTACATTTGCAGTCAATGGTTAAAATTGTGTAAAGCTTTTATTTACTTTCCTTTAATTGTGTAAAGCTTTTATTTACTTACCTGTCTGTCTGTCGGCCTTATAGTAACCTTATAATATAGTGTTTCTACAAAAAGAAGTGAAATCCCACCAAAACATTCTGTAAAAAACTAGCCAAGTCTCGATGAAGCTGCTTGTTTATCTCTAAAAAATAATGAAATCTAGACAAAGTCGTGCCAAGTCTAAGGTACCTTATTGCGATTTATTTATTATTATAGTTAATGTTGTGTGACTTGGCCGATGAAGGGTATACACGTTGGCACGACTTTGTCTAGATCGAGCACCTGGTATAATACCCTTGTGTACCCTTCAACGGCCAAGTCACACAACATTAACTATAATAATAAATAAATCGCAATAAGGTACCTTAGACTTGGCACGACTTTGTCTAGATTTCATTATTTTTTAGAGATAAACAAGCAGCTTCATCGAGACTTGGCTAGTTTTTTACAGAATGTTTTGGTGGGATATGGTTTACCCTAGCTACTGGTGACACCATAATCGTAGTGATATCAATGCTACCTACGCTGTAAACTCTATGAAATAATAAAACCCTATAGCAACAGGTTTCTAATACTTTAGTAATCTTAAACCCTAATTGTTGCTCTTAAACAGAGGTTGATTCATGAATATGTTCTAACTAGAGTCCACAAACCTAAGAAGAATAAATAAAGTTAGCAAACCAATATAGGTACCAATATGTGCAGGAAACACGTGAAATCTCTGTAGTTTCACGAATATATTACATTTTTTCACGAACATTATTTTTGTGTCTATTCATTTAAAACATTACTTGTTTATGTATCAAGTATCAACCACAAATTCAAATCTTTTCAAAACAAAAGCGACCCAATTTGTGAGCCACTATTTGCTTAGCACCTATACATTAATAAGAATCCCTCTATTCTTTCTTGTAAACAAGTAACTTATTGAATCCTCATCAATTTTTTATTTTATTTGACTTTTTTGTCTGTCTTTATAATTATCATGGAACAGATTTGTAAGTTACACTGCAAACTGTGTTTTATTGCATTTTTATGCAAAATAATGTTATTTTCTACACTTTATAAAAATGTTTTTCAATGACCGTAATTATTAAGCACGAAATCACATTTTTCGCACTAACCTTAAAAGGTTAGTGGCGACAAGTTATTACTACATGTGGCGACGAGTTAAAACTCGTCGCCACATGTAGTACTCGTACAAACACAGGGGTAAATAGTGGATCACTGCCCGGCTCGTTACGTCACCAGTAGCCAGGGACAACACGTCCGCTCTCGCCAACGGCTCGCACAAGAGTGTCGCCCCCACTACCCGTGCCCCCGAGACAGGCAAATGTCATTCGTTCATTCATTCAATCATTCACTCAAATACACAAACACTACACTAATTATTGTCAGAACTGTAGAGCTACTGTATTGTAAAAGAAAAAATGCTAGAAATATATCTTTAAGGCTTGAAAGAGTAACAAACACACAAGATCACTATTAGCGATAAGCCGCCAATTGTAACACTTAGTTTTTAATTATAGGTTTTAAGGTGTTTTTGTACATTTTCTTTTGTGTTTTAATAAATGGTTATCTATCTATCAAACATACATCGATACATTCTTACAAACTTTCACGTTTATAATATTAGTAAGATATACGTACATAATATTAAAGTATCATACTAGATAAGATAAAAGGTCGCCGTACCCAATAATTATTTTATTGTCTTATGTCGCGAGTAACTGGCGTCAATCTTTATTGGCAAGAGGATGTAAGCAATTCTTTAGACAATTGGATCTCTTCGTTTAAGCCAATCTAGAACGATCATTATGTCGAAGGTTCTTTGCCCTAGTTGATGAGTAAATACATTTATATGAATAGATCTTTCTTCTACGCAAAAGCGTTAGACAGCAGTATTTTATTTTTTTGGTAATGTTTTGAACTTTAGATTCCAAAACATGTTCGCAATTATTTTTTAATTCTTGCTCCATTTTGCAAATAATTAGACTAAGATTGAAGGCCCAACATAAAGGCGAGCTAAGCAACCGAGCCCCAAGAACAACCCGCTTCAAAATCTCCTAATTAAGAAAACGAATTCGCAACAGCAGCGTCAAATTGTAAACTACCATAACAAAATAAACTGGATCTATGTAATACCTATTCATTTCGCGTACAAATTTAATTAGGAGCATTATTTAAGAGCTGTCCGAGTTTGAGAAAACAGAAAAGTTATTTGTCGGAAAGCCCCAATTAAGGGCAAAGCTTTCTGGACTTAATCCAATAAACCTACTCATTTAGTGAGCGGAATGGGAGGTATATAATTTTAGGGAGATATGCGATGTGTTGCCTCGTTCATGTTAGATTGGATAACATGACACAATACATCCCTTAAATTAACTTTTATGACGTGCGTAAAAAGTTTCATCTCTGAAGATCCTTTACATGTTGAAGGGCTTGTAACTTGTAACAAAAGGTGAATTTGGTTGGCACAAATTAGTTTAGAATTAGATATTTTATTATTAATACCTATTTATATAATTTATTTACCGGGGGTAGACTTCCTTTGCAGGAGGTCGTCTAGGTGGGTACCCAACAGTGCCAGTTATTCTACCGCCTGAGCAGTGATGTGCAAATATTACTGTGCTCCGGTAGGAGGGCACTGTAGCTAGTGAAATTACTGGGCTAAAGAGTCTTAACATCTTATGACTCTTGAGTAAGAAGCGTTGGTGCAGTGCACCTAGAATTTCACATAATTGTGAAATCCTAAGTAGCACTGTACTGATTATGGGCAGCGTTATTAACATCAGGAGAGCGTCTTGCTCGTCTTCTACTTCATCATATAAAAAAAAATCCACAATAATACCAAGTCAGGTCATAAATTCTGTCACATGTTTAATATAAAATTATTGGAACAAGTTTATTTATTATGTAACCATTTATATACCAAAATGAACTTAACAAAACATAGATTCTTATGACAATAAAGTTTATTCAAAATGACCTCCGTGATTTTGAATACAGGCCTTCAATCTGCGCGGCCAGTCGTCTATCGCAGCACGAACAAGGTCCATGTCAATATCGGCTGCTGCCTTAATCAAGGATGTCATGAGTGACTCCAAATTGGGATGAGGCTTTGAGCACGCCTTTTCCTCCAAGTGTTGCCATATCTTGTAATCTAACGGACTCAAATCTGGACTGGAGGAGGGCCAGTCTTCGTGCCGGATGCAGTCGATTTCACGCGCCGCCAGCCAGTCTTGTGTGCTCTTCGCTCTATGAGCTGGCGCCGAATCTTGTTGGAATACCCAGTGCCTGTTATTGAACATGGTATGAGAAACAGGTTCCACAAGGTTCGTCAGGACTGTATTTTGATACACAACTGCATTCGTTTTTACACCTTTCTCACAAAAATGTACCTCTGTTAAGCCCCAATAAGAAACTCCCAACCATACCATGAGCGAGGATGGAAAATGACCTCGTTGGACACGCGGAATACGGTTGCTCGCTTCTTCACTACTGTGTGCGTACACCTTATCATTTTGTTTGTTGTAGCTCTCTTCTACGGTAAAAATTTTTTCATCCGAAAAAAGAATTTCTCGATATTTTTTTCTCGCGTACCGCTTCAACAAAGCGCGGCATCTCTTCAGTCTCAGGTCCATTAGACGAGCATTTAAACGATGTCCTGTTTTTCTTCGATATGCCCGAAGCCCTAAGTCTTCATTTAACACCCTTTTCACCGTGGTTCTGCTTAACCCCATCTGAAGGGCCAACAGTTTCTGCTTACGTTTGGGATTTCTTTGAATTTGCGCCTTCACAGCTTTTATCACTGCTGGAGTCCTAACAGACCGAGGGCGACCACTTCTTGACCTGTCATCTACACTAGAGTCTTCATTGTATCGTTTGACGAATCTTTTGGTTATATTCAAATTTTTCAGTATGTCAAAAATTTGAATTGGCGCGTAACCGCAACGATGCAACGCAATAACTGCAACACGGTCTTCTTTAAGCGTCCACTCCATATTTAAAAATGAGTAAAATTCTAAAAAGTATACATTTTTATTTTCATGAACAATTCGAAATTCGAATTCAATAAACTTTTTTGTGGCCAACATTCTAAAAGAAAAGTTTTTACTGTGTGACAATACTTATGACCTGACTAGGTATAATAGAATCTCAGATTTCCGAATTAGGTAGATACATTTTAAAATTAAAATCTTCAGATACATTCATTTTAAAACGAAGCCTTTGCGGGAAATGTAGGCCTTTTTATATATAATTGACCACGTACTAATAGCTACGTAGGTAATATAATGTAACATAAATGATGTTGATACAGATTTGCGTCACTAATTTATATGTCTGTGGCTTCACCGTATAAATTCGTGTTTTATTTGGCAAAACATTCCCACCTAATCACGCATCGCAACCGCGGAATCAAATAGGGTAGACTGGGTACGGTTGAAACATTTTAGCATTTATCATGCATAGCATCGGGATTTGTTAAGCGAACGATATCGGAAACATACTAAATGAAAGACCTTATATCTGTCTACTATAGGGCAATGTTATTTAACCCTTTCAGGACCATAAGACTAGGAGAGGTAATGTTATGGTTATTTCAGTATAATATGATCTTTTTGATGTCTATAAAACATATTTTAAAGTCAAAAAGTAAAAACCTATTTTAGTTTTTTTGGAATTTTATGGTACATGGGTGTCCCTATGGTCGTCAACGGTAAATTTTATTCGAAATTATTTACAGTTTTGTTTCAAGGCTAGAGGAATATCTAGGATCTAAACACTTATTAAAAACGCAAATTTACTACCTATAATCATTAATTTATAAGAAATGAGTCAAGGTACAGAATAAAACAATTCAATCGGTCGTATATTACAGGTGAACTTTGCATATTATACAGGTGTTGTTAGTGCGATTATCTTTTGGAACGTGCACAATACGCGCATCATTTTCTGTTTATCGTTTTTTCGATGGATTGTAATAGGGTAGATCGATTTATAGCATTGCATAATATGGTAAGTACTTACTCATTTTTTCAGGAAGCCACAGAGACTTGCCTGATCTACAAACAACCAATCAATCTATTCTGACCGTGCTTCTCTGTGTAAATGGTATATGCGTTGTTCACTGTTATATCAAAAAGGTCAAAGAATAGTCTTAGATAATCTATCTTCTTATTCTTATTTTAACTTTGACCTGCGATCAAGCTCGTGTGTTATATT
The DNA here is from genome assembly GCA_947507615.1 of Hemithea aestivaria. Lineage (NCBI taxonomy): Eukaryota > Metazoa > Arthropoda > Insecta > Lepidoptera > Geometridae > Hemithea > Hemithea aestivaria. The sequence goes on along the minus strand of OX382332.1, from coordinate 6,349,001 downwards.
TCGTTGATCCGTTAGACCAATGCCACCCATATTTTTATTGTAGTTTGATACGAAACATATTTAGTAAAAAATCGTACCTAATCGTACCATGGTAATCAACTTGAAGCTTGGCTGGTAGCCAGCTTCAATTATTGGTATGAAATGATTGACCATCACTTGGTGCATTTTATGCAACCAATCTTACCCTCCAGTCTGGCTAAACAGCGACCCATGCACCCTGTCCTAACGGGACAGTAAGAGAAGCTTTGCACATGGGTACAATATACGGCTCTAACGGTGTAGGTACCGTTAATCACCCAGGTAGAAAGTTCACCCGAATTCACACGGATTTTTTATATGATACAAGAATGCAGTTTATGACTACTACTATTATCTTAAGGCTATCCTAAGAATCTATATCGTTTTACAGTTGGCTGTTTCTATTCATTACACGATATTTTTAGAGGTTTATGACTTTATTGAAATCAGTTATTTTTCTTTTATTGATATTGCTTGGTAACTATTCGGTTTTTGAATAACTTCATAATATATTGTTCATATCGTCGTCCAAAAAAAGTATCCCTTCACGACCATAGGGACAGTACTGTCCCTTTTTATTTATGACTTTATAGCTTTATTAGGATCAAATTATCTAATAGTGTAGTAATTTATATAAATATAACATTAACCAGGCTATAGTTTTTTCATGAAATTTATTTATGATTCTCACTTTAACATCTTGTGAATCTTGAGAAAACTTTTTCATTTTCGCACCAAAAGATATGTCATCTTTTATAGATTATAGACACAATATAATTCTACTTTTATGGGGCTGCTAGCTATGAATGGTTAAAATGGACATTTAAATTTTAGAAAACAAAAAAATATTTGAAATTGACCAAGAATTTATTTAGATTTTTAATTTTTTGTGTTGGGTACACGGATGTCCCCATGGTCGTCAAAGGGTTAAGATCACTGTATAGTAATTTCTGAGCAAAATCAAATTAAAAAAAAAAAGTAATTTGTTTTAACCGTCCCCATGCCAGGGTCGGTTGAAACAGTGTTTGGGGTCAATTGAAACACATGCAAATAATACAAAATATAATCAATTATCATCTTTTATTAATCTTCTAATAACATTATTTGAATGGTAATGGCACAGTTGACTATCACAAATATTTTTTAAGTAATATTCTATAGTCTTTGACTATATTTATAATCTAATAATATTTTTAATCAGCCTTCAGTTTTATATTAAGTACCTATAACTTGAACTAAATAATAATTAGATGTTGGTAGCGATAATATTTTTTAAATAAAGTTACTAAGCATTCATGCTTTTATATTTCTCAACTATCAACACTTTTAATTATAAACTATGCAAACAAAAGACATAAAAATGAAAAATAAAATATGGTAAAATTTTAAACAAAAATACTTTAACGGTTACGAGATCATTCGGAGTCACAATTATGGCAAACATAACTAAGGCTACCTTTTGTACACTCTTCATGCGCCCACATTTTACATACTGTGCATTGTATCCATTTTTCCCTCGGTCTGCTTTCTGAATATGCTGACATACATACAACACAGTAGCACTCTTCTTCTTCTGATGATGATTCTTGTCGCGTGTTAGTTTTTTTCTTGTTTGTAGTATTTCGTTTATTCTTTTCTCCATCTAATCTTTTCTTAACTTGCTTAGCTTTGGTTCGTTCTATTCTGATTTCATGTTCTCTTCTTATCTCTTCTTTTTCAGGTGTGTCTGTGTATATTGTAGATTTCCTTGTTTTTCGGCCCCTATTTGTTGATTTTCTTGGAGGTGCTTTTGGTAGTGGTCGTATTGCTTCTGGAGAAAATAAAGGTGGTATAGTCGAAGTCGTGACATTTTCCGTTTGATTTGTTAACACAGGAATGGATTGAGAACTTGTAGAAGGTGTTGGTGCAAGCCAAACATTACTACTACCACTTTGATATTCGGGTAGTGTAATCAAAGGTGCTGGATTTGCAATAATATTTCCTTGTTCTTTGTCTAGTGCTTGTGAACATTGTGGCATATTTTCCGTTGGTTGTTGTACAGGAAGAGCTGCGTTAGTTGGCTCCTCCAACTCTTGAGGTGGTTCGAGGGTTACAATGGAAGGTAACGGTGGTGGCGTTTTATTCCCAGGTATACTAGTATTCGGAATAAAACCATCAGCTGTCTCGATTGGATTTGGCCTATCTGTCACAAATGCAGGTGCAAAATCGAGTTCAGTAAACAAATGCCGATTAAAAGGAACAATCCCAGTAGTGCGAAAGCCAGCTTGAATATTGGATTGTGTAAGAGCAAGCGGTATAGCAGTAGTTAAAATCCCTGGGATGTCGTAAATTGTCATTGTTTTGCCGGGGTGGCTTCGCATCCATCCATCACAGGTCGAATTTACAGCTTTCTTCAGTGGACCGAATACAGATCGATCAAGTGGTTGGAGTTTGTGTGAGCAGTGGGGAGGGAACGACAGCATTACAATACCATTCGTCTTGCAAAAGTCTAGTGCGTTAATATGTATATGTGACGCGTGATTATCAAGGACAAGTAAAATTTTATGCGAAGGAGAAGCATTTGTATGTTTTTTGAAGTGATCTAAGAAAAGCATAAATGATTCGTCCTGCATCCAGCCTGAAGGATTTGCACTTCCAGAAGATCCTATTGGCCCATCCCTGATAAAGTGATCTTGGTATCGCACACGTGGAAAGACAAAGAACGGAGGAATAGCATTTCCAATGGCATTGACTGCAATAGCTACTGTAACTAAAGTACCCCTCTCCCCCGAAGTCACTGAACCCACTTGACGAGCACCACGTCTAGCTATTACTCTGTCGGGTTTTTGCACAGTAGTTATGCCGGTCTCATCAACATTATATATATGTTGTAGTTCAAATTTATAACGGTCCATAACATTAGCCAAATTGTCGTAGAAAGCATCTACGTTGTTCCTATTAAAACTAGTTGCCCTAGAAAGACTTGTAGCCTGTGCTGCACGCACCGAGAGTTCAGGATTTCTTTTCATAAACATGCGAAACCATTCTTCGCCAGCCATTTCGTTGTCATCCCAAGTCCGAGGTCGTGATAAGTCATACTTGATGGTTAATTCGTATGCCAATTTCATGACATCTTTTTTATTTAGGCCAAAATATATATCAGCACATCTAACTAAATATTTAGATAACTCACGCTCTTGTTGCTGGGTAAATACACGATTATGGGCCTTATATCCCATTTCTTGATTGTCACCATTACCAGTCGAATCTCGTTTACGTATATATCTGAACAGGGAACAGTGGTTCAGTCCATTTTTTTCTGCCGCTGTTCTTAACGAAGATCCCGCTTTCACATCTTCATAGGCTCGTTGGTATGTTGATAAGTCGGCTTGACCTTTTGTAGTCTTTCTTTGGCGTACCCTCGGCATCTAAAAAACAAGAAAGTTTAATAAATAAACTGTTTCAACCGTACCCAAAAATAATGTTTCAACTGTCCCCACCCCCCATCTTGGTATAAAACGGTTCACAGCAATAATGTCAGTAAATTTAAATAAAAACTAATCATACTACGATATTGTACAACCTTCAATTTAACTGTAACAAAACTCTCAATACTTTAACTATAAATAAAATCTTAATAATTGCAAAAATGTAGATATCGAAATACTTACTTTTCCGTTAAAAAACACAATGGGGCCTCCTACAGACAAGCACAGCGCCCGAAGAGCGACGCAATACTAAAATTCCTGTTTCGACTTGTCGCCCGCTTCGTACTCCCCTTGTACCCCTCACCTCATCGCGCACTATTCACAAGATATTCACTTTGTTTCAACCGTCCACCGTTTCGACCGTACCCAGTCTACCCTAACATGAACGCAGAAAACAAAACACCGAACGAAATTTTCGATAAACCAACATTCAAAATAAACCATGAGCCGGGCACTGCCTACCGCATCATTCGATTAAAGCCCATGGATCACCACCCTTTATAAACCACAATCTCAGATTGGCCTGTAATGTCATTTCATCTCATCCACTCGTGTGTTTGATTCGTAACTAGGTAATGATCGCTGAATTGCTCCTAATAAAATACTCGCTCAACTACCGCTTACTTTACAAAAAATATTGGGTTTATGGGGGTTCGAAGAATGTTGTATTGATCAACTTTGACGCTCAATTACTCCAAAACCTAATACTTAACGGGGGTGGGATTGGTTCATTTTTGAGTTATGTCGGTATTTCATTAGGTGTGCGATATGTATTCTTAATGATTTTATATTTTGTGTGTTTAGTTTCCTTTTTAATAATATAACCAGTTGCTCCATTGGCCTCATCTCGAAGCTCAAAGTCGCCCAGCGTGCTATGGAAAGGGCTATGCTCGGGGTTTCTCTACGAGATCGAATCAGAAATGAAGAAATCCGTAGACGAACTAAAGTCACCGACATAGCCCGGCGGATTAGCAAGCTGAAGTGGCAATGGGCAGGCCACATAGCGCGTAGAGCGGATGGCCGATGGGGTCGAAAAGTGCTTGAGTGGAGACCACGGACTAGCAAACGAAGCGTAGGACGTCCACCCACAAGGTGGACAGACGACCTTATAAAGGTCGCCGGAAGACGCTGGATGCAGGTCGCTTCCAACCGGTACATATGGAAGTCCAAAGGGGAGGTCTATGTTCAGCAGTGGACGTCCAATGGCTGAGATGATGATGATGATGATGATGAACCAGTTGCTAAATGAGATGCCGCACGTCCGGTAAGAAAATCTAATATCAGGATCGTCAGAGCTAAAGTTGGTTAACTACTTTTGTTTCTTTTAAAAGCTTTCTAAGTAAGCTTGAAAAGTTTTGCTCAGTTAACGTCCTCTATTCAAATTTTCTGCACGCGGTCGTCGTCCGTGGCACGCGTTCGTTAGCAAAATGCATAATGCAACGTCATCCTCTCAGTCGGCCGCGGTCCGCCGCAACCACAAGTGAAAATTTAAGAAAATCCGGGCCATTTTAACCAGTTTGGTTTTTCCCCTAATTTTTTTATTTTTTGATGGCACTCAGACACAGACCAGACATGTTAATACGATTCTTTTAGATTTATTTCCAGCGATATATACAGATGTGGAGCCTTATTTACATTTTCCTCTTTGTCTTGTCTGTGAACGCTTTTGTCTATTGAGATGGATTTCCAGCTTACATACCGCGGACTTAAATAATAAATGTAAATCATGGAATACAAATGAAATTCTCAATGTATTTTGAATAACAGCATGTTTTATTGTCTCATGTGTAAAATCAGAAAACTAATTAAGCTACTTTTGAAAACAAATTCGTTGTATACGTTTTAGATTAAAGATTTGGTTTCCCCTTTGCTTCCACTACTGTGCTTAATCTCAGCTGAATTTTTCCCCGAGTTTTCGCACCAACATTGTTTATGTTTTAGATTGTTTTGTGAGTTGTGTGCCCCAGTAATTTGTTTGGGAGAATCTTCCAATATTTACGAATTACAGCGGTCGCATACCGATCGACCTTTTCGTTTTAACTGTCAAGCAAACGCTTGGCAATGTGCCTGCCTAATGAAACGTGGCGATCTGGGTACCGCTTTCCTTTTACAAGGGATTATTTGTCTCTCCCACATGTGAATCTGTATATCAATTATTCACGGCCCAATTTGACCCACTTTGACTTGTTCGCTTTGAAATTTGATTTGATCTATGAATACAAATATAATAACACATCACTTACGCCTATGTTTTTTAGAAGTATTTATAGCGCACGAATAATCGTTAAAAATAATATCTGAGTGCTTTGAGAAAGGTTATATGTCAAGAAACTCTGTTATAGATATAGATCAAACTCGTTAGGTAAATAGTTTAAATATATGTCTAAATATATTAAAGGAAAGAGTGACTGACTGATCTATCAACGTACAGCCTAAACCGCTGGACGGATTGGGTCGAAATTTGGAACACAGATAGGTTTTATGACGTAGACCTCCGCTAAGAAAGGATTTTGCCACACGGGCAAAGCCGCGAGCGTAAGCTAGTGTTACATAAATTTGTAGAAGATATCTAACACAATTTTATTATATGACTAGCGGACCTGCGCTCACTTCGTAGCGCGTAACAGTTAAATAATATATACCTAGAAATTCAAATATCATTTCTCAAGACTTAAGCTACCTTCATACAAAATTTTATCTAATTAGGTACAGCAATTACAGATCTCCCATACAAACTTTGAAGCCCCCTTTTACTCCCTTAAAAGTTCAAATGTGACATAAAAAAATATCCAATGTTCATTAATTTATATATAATCATTAACGTAGCTTAAAGTATCGTTTTAGAAAATTTCAGCTCAATCGGTTTAGCGGTTAAGAATTTGCATACAAACGTTTTTTTGTGAATAATTTCCGTTCCCATGGGAATTACGCAAAATTCCTCCTTATCGGTTGTCTAGGTCACATAACAAAAAACTGCTGGCTGATTTTTGAGATAAAACCTATTTTATGTCAAAATTTAGCTCAAAAGGATTAGTGGTTACTTATTTTCCATACAAACTCTGAACCCCTTTTCCCCTTAAGGGCCGATTTCTGGATTAAAAACTATTTGTGTCCTTTCTTGACTGACATTCAAGCTACCTCTATACCAAATTTTAGCTCAAAGGGTCAGCGCTTCTAAATTTCCCATACAAATTGTGACCCCCTTTTCTCCACCTTAAAAGTTAATTTTTGACATGAAAACTATGCAACGTTCTTAAGCACAACCCAAAAAATTGTTTTACGAAATTTCAGCTCAATCGGTTCAGCGTTTACGGATTTGCATACAAAGGTTATTCGGGAATAATTCCCGTTCCCGTGGAAATTTCGCAAATTCCCTTCTAATCGGTCGCCTACGTTACCTAAAGAACACGCTGTTCAAATTCCAGCTAAAAAAGTTTAATGGTTAGTGATTTTGTTCAGGAACTTGCACCCCCCCTTTCCCCCCCTTTTTCGTTGATTTTGGGGATAAAAACTATCTCTTGTCCTATTTTAGGCCTCAGACTACCTCTGTACCAATTTTTAGCTCAATAGAATCAGCGGTTTCAAATTTCCCATACAAACTTTGAACCCCTTTCCCAAAGTTAATTATATAAAATTTGAACCCCTTTCCCAAAGTTAAATATAAAAATAAATAGAAAAGTTAATTTTTGACATAAACACTATTTAAAGTTCCTAAAGATAGCCCAAACAATCGTTTCACCAAATTTCAGTGAAATCGGTTTTTGGGAATAATTCCCGTTCTCGTGAGAATTTTGGAAAATCGCTTCTTATCGGTCGCCTACGTTACCTAAAAAACACGCTGGCCAACTTTCAGCCCAATCGGTCCAGCGGTTTTGTCTGTACGATGATGAGTCAATCAGTCAAATTACCTCTTTATATAATAGTATAGATTTAGTAAGTTATTGGTACCTAACTTTTAGGACGAGGATTGGATAGTTAAAAAAGGCGTAGGCGTAAAGTCGTGCTGCGGGTAAAAGGCCAATGAAGGGTCTAAAGTATAGCTGAAAAAACCAAAGTAAAGCATGACCTGGAAGCGCTCTAAACTGAGTCTTGGAAAAGACAGTGCAGGAGAGATGGGTGACATTTTCACGTATCGGGGGCCAAGACTCAGTTTCGGTCGCTGCACAAAAAATATAATATATCTATACCTACATATGTGTTTTAATAAATAATAATCCCTTCGGTCGTTTTGGAAACCAAAGGTTCGAAACCAGTTTCGAAAGCAGAATTATCTTTCATTTTAGGAAACCTGGTTTCGAATAAAGTAAAATAATTCTGTTTTCGAAACTAGTTTCCAATAAAGAATATCAAATCTTCTCTCGAAACTCATTCATGGATAAAGTATTTATATGTTTTAGCTATTTTAGTTTGTCGAAAAAAATAACGTCAAAGGAAACTGATTATGGAAGGCTAGCCGAGCAAAGTTGGCTTAGGTTTTCGTTCTAAAAGTAGCTTATATAACGTTTTACCGACTATACCCAGAAACGTATAAAGCTCGAAAGTTATTTCGGTCGCAAGCCTTCAAACGGGGGTTTAGCCAACCCCTTCGTTCGTTCTCAGGTGTTAAATATTTACCGACACATTACCTGCGTGCGGGAAATAACACACTGAACATTTGAACAGATCGGGCCACCGTGACCCGCCACTCTTTGCTCCTTTACGACCATGATCGCTGAGAAACTTTTCCTCCATTGTTTGAATTCAATGTACATAACTGTTACAGATTCATCAATATTAAATGCAGCATTTTCATTGCTCCTAAATAGGAGCTTAATGGAAATGTTTTGTAGTAGTCAAAAATATTTTTTTATATGTACCTACTTATGATTCGAGTAGTTCAAAAGTGGTGAACTTTTAATAATGATACATATATCATCAATTAATTAGACATTTTTTCAGAATTATTATTATTTATTATTAGGTTTTTTATATGATGAAGCAGAAGACGAGCAAGACGCTCTCCTGATATTAAGAGATAACGCTGCCCATAATCGGTACAGTGCTACTTAGGCAGGATTCTACAATGATGTGAAATTCAAGGAGCACTGCACCAACGGTTTTTACTCAAGAGTCATAAGATGTAAAGACTCTTTAGCCCAGTAATTTCACTAGCTACAGTGCCCTCCTAAAGAAGCACAGTAATGTTTGCACATCACTGCTCAGACGGTAGAATAACTGGCACTGTTGGGGTACCCACCTAGACGACCTCCTGCAAAGGAAGTCTACCCCCGGTAAACATGCCGTAGGGAAAAACATCAAGCAACGGTGCTCTACATTTTAGTGCCTGTTTCACCTTGATTTTGAACCCATTGTCGCAAGTTTAAATATATAAAAGGAAAGAGTAACTGATTGACTGACCTATTAACGCACAGCTCAAACCGCTGAACGGATTCGCTTGAAATTTGGAACACAGATAGGTTTTATTATGTAGACATCCGCTCAGAAAGGATTTCACCACGCGGGCAAAGCTGCGAGCACAAGCTAGTAATTAATAAATATAACTAAATACCGCTTTTCGGAATAAATAACATAATATAATTCAATAAATTGTTAATATTATTTCCAGGTACATAAAATAAAGGGAATGATAATACAATGTTGGGTTAAACCCTTCGGAGAATCGTATATGGGTGGATTACCTGATCTTTAAACTTCCACATACTGTAGGTATACATTTTAAACCTCCTGCTTATCTCTGCGATGTACATTATGTACCGATAACACGCGCCGTTCAATTTTGTCTCGAGCTGATACCGGTTCCATGTTACATTTTCGAAAAATGTATTATTCAATAGAAGAGAGTTAGGTGGTGGCAACAATCGTTTCATTATTCTAATGCTTGCGGTTTCGGGCCTAGGTAGGCCAGGTGCTACCAAGTAAATGTAAATATTTTATTGTGGGGGCACGAACAACGCCTGAGAGATCAATAAAATTTGTTTGTTTTGTAAAATGCTCTCCGTTGTCTGCTTTATAGATTGCGAACATGAATTATTCAAACGAATGGAAGCGCGAGTCCATTTGTTTTAATGTTTTGTCTGATGAAACGTATAACTTTCGAACCTTTTCGTCGGTATCGACTTTGAGAGAAAGCAATTAATTTTTCGGTGAGTAAAACTGGCAACTTTTGTAAATTTATAGGCGCCTGTAATCGAAAGAGCTTACGTTTTTCTGAATAAATTCGATTTCAAACTTAAACATCGTTTGTATGCATGAATGAATGACGTTATTTAAATTTGGCTTCTATATTTCATGAAACATTTTTTTTTTTTTTGTAAAAATTATGTTCTCAAATTTAATTTGTTCAAGAAAGAAAACCGTGTAAAAACTCTAGTGTTATAATAATTAAAGGTAAGCATTTTGCACCTGATTGTACTAGTAAAAACTAACAATTTCACAAAAGTTCGTTCAGTTTTACGTGCGAGTTTTAACAACACTGTGATTTTTTTGATGACTTTTTGTGTACCTAGTTCCGTCGCGCCGTCAACAGAACGGCGGCTCCGCACTTTTACGGCTGTTTGCCGTTTGGTGCGCCTCGTATGCAGTGTACGAAGCACAGGTAGCCTCAAATCTGTTTTTATTTGCCTTTTCTAATTTTAACTTTTTGCATTTAAGGCGGGGCTTTACGAGCAGATTAGGTATTTAGTGCGGGCAAAAGTTGCTCAGAACGCCCGTTGGAAACGTGTGGCGTACGCTTATCGTAAAACGTGCGCGGTCATTGACCCTTGGTGATTGATTCTTTGCATGTAGTTAGCACACACACATTCACAAACACGTCAAACTTATAAAACCCCGTCGATTTTGCGTCGGGGGTTACAATGTGCTAAAATTTTTGGACAAGATCGAAAAAATGAGACACGAGATAAATATTATAGATACACGTATTTTTTGTTGAAAAAAAAAACAAAATTAGATTACATTTAATTGATTAGATTAGATTAATTAAATTGGACCAATTAATTAAATTAAATTAAAACAATAATTCAGATAAATTCAGAAAAAATCTGATAAATTAAGATAAATTGAGAAAAATCTGATAAATTCAAATAAATTCTAAAAAAAGTCTGATAAATTCTGAAAAAATCTGGTAAATTCAGATAAATTTAAAAAAATCAGATAAATTCGAAAAAAAATCAGATAAATTCGAAAATAAATCAAATAAATTCTGAAAAAATCTGGTTAATTCTGATAAATTCAGATAAAATCAGATTAATTCAGATAAAATTAGATAAATTCTGAAAAATTCAGATAAAATCAGATAAATTCAGATAAAATCAGATAAATTAAAAAAATCAGATAAATTTGAAAAAAAAAACAGATAAATTCGAAAATAAATCAAATAAATTCTGAAAAAATTTGGTAAATTCTGATAAATTCAGATAAAATCAGATAAATTCAGATAAATTCTGAAAAATTCTGATAAATTCAGATAAAATCAGATAAATTCGAAAAAATCAGAAATATTCGAAAAAAAAATAGAAAAATTCTGATAAATTCAGATAAATTCGAAAAAATCAGATAAATTCGAAAAAAAATCAGAAATTCTGAAAAATTCAAATAAAATCAGATTAATTCGAAAACATCAGATAAATTCGAAAAAAAATCAGATAAATTCTAAAAAAACTGGTAAATTCTGATAAATTCAGATAAAATCGGATAAATTCGAAAAAAAAAACAGATAAATTCGAAAAATTTTTTCTCAATTTATCTGAATTTATTTGAATTTATCAGATTTTTTCTGAATTTATCTGAATTATTGTTTTAATTTAATTTAATTAATTGGTCCAATATAATTAATCTAATCTAATCAATTAAATGTAATCTAATTTTGTTTTTTTTTTTTCAACAAAAAATACGTGTATCTTTAATATTTATCTCGTGTCTCATTTTTTCGATCTTGTCCAAAAATTTTAGCACATTGTAACCCCCGACGCAAAATCGACGGGGTTTTATAATATATCTGATTTATTTTCGAATTTATCTGATTTTTTCGAATTTATCTGAATTTATCAGAATTTTTCAGAATTTATCTGAATTTTTTTCGAATTTATTTGATTTTTACGAATTAATCTGAATTTATCAGATTTTTCAGAATTTATCTGATTTTTTTTCGAATTTATCTGATTTTTTTAATTTATTTGATTTTTTCGTATTTATCAGAATTTTTCAGAATTTATCTGATGAATTTTCGAATTTATCTGATTTTTTCGAATTTATCTGATTTAATCAGAATTTTTCAGAATTTATCTGAATTTTTTTTCGAATTTATTTGATTTTTTCGAATTTATCTGATTTTATCTGAATTTATCAGATTTTTTCAGAATTTAGCTGATGAATTTTCGAATTTATCTGATTTTTTCGAATTTATCTGAATTTATCAGAATTTTTCTATTTTTTTTTTCGCATTTATCTGATTTTTTCGAATTTATCTGATTTTATCTGAATTTATCAGAATTTATCAGATTTTTTTTCTAATTTATCTGATTTTATCAGAATTTATCTGATTTTTTTTTATTTATTTGATTTTTTCGAATTTATCTGAATTTATCAGAATTTATCTGATGAATTTTCGAATTTATCTGATTTTTTCGAATTTATCTGAATTTATCAGAATTTTTCTAATTTTTTTTCGAATTTATCTGATTATTTCGAATTTATCAGAATTTTTCAGAATTTATCTGATTTTTTTTCGAATTTATCTGATTTTATTTTAAATTAGTTCAATCTAATTTAATAATTAGTTTATATTAATATTTAATGTGAATTAATTTAATCGTATTTAATAATTAATTCATATTAATATTTAATTTAAATTAATTTAATCTAATTTATTTTATATAGTACGTGTGTGTTATTTTTTAATAATCGACTAGAAGGACAAAATAAAGATTATAATATTTATTATCTAATTACAAATAAATTAAACCCCCTACACGCTTCTGAGATTTGGAAATTCACAATATATGTAAGTACTCCTAAATAATTCAAACGCGCGTGTGTAATCGTAGTGGAGGTGAGATCGAAGTGCACAGGTCCGACGCTGACAGTGGTCACCGGCGTTCTGAGTGCGTGCGGTAATGCTCCGTGGGAATTAAAATTCAATTAAAAATCATTAAATAAACTTATCGATAAAATACCTATATATAGCCATCCGTTTGAATGTTATGTATCAAATAAAGTACTCTAAATGTTTATTTTTGTCCTAGTTTTACAAATATTTAAATGGAAGGAAGAAAATTAGGCATATTTAAAAAAAATAAAACTATCGAGAAAAAAAACAATTATCATGTTTCTGTTAATTAAGATCTCTTGTTCAAAGATTGAAGTTACACATACTAAAATATAAAGTAGTAGATCTTCTTAAAAGTTTGCTATATTAGGCTTTGAAAAACATACATTTCACTTACCATAGCGCCTTAAAAATGGAGTTGTTTTTTTTTACAAAGTCTATAGTTATTTCATATAACTTTGTATTTAGAACTGGTTAATCGAGGCATGTCAATTTCTATCTTAGTAGTATTGCATAGGACTTCGACAAAGTCTAAGTAGCTGTATGTAATGTTGCTTAGAATTTATATGAAAATCGAAGTTTTTGACAGTATGTGCTAGCAAATAGCGTTATATTAGGATAAAATGAATTCAATATGTTATAGACAGCATTATTAATACGGGGCTTTAAAATATGAATCTACATTACCCTATAATGAAAAGGTGTCAATAAAATGCCTCACCCCAAGTATTTAGAGGCAATAAATTCGTTTTCAGCCACGTAGAACTAAGAGCTCGGATTATTTCACGCCATTTACTCCTTTCAGCCACCGTCTTCATAATACACCTTCTATAAAAGGGATTTTTCTCTGCAGGAATGAAATTTTCGACTACACCCTTAATCGAGCTTAATCGAATTCCAAAGTTTTTTTTTCTTTTGATAAAAATGTTTTAAACATCAATTTATTTTTTCTGGAACGCTCTGAGTTATCCAATTATAAATTATGATAAATTTGTTGATTGGATTAATCAATTTAGTTCTAAATTGGCCCGTTTTTAAAAAGCGCACGCTATTATTATAGATCTAACTAGGTACATAAACTTATAATGAATATTATTAATCAATGCGGTTTTGAAATTTAATATTAAAATTGGTTTACTCTGTTTGAGACTTAATAATCTTTTTTATATATTATGTAAAAAAAAAATAGAGTGTAATGTGTGTTGTTAGGGAGATAAGTAAAACGATCGAATGCTAACATAAGACTGATTTATTAGGATATGATCAATAATATATTAAGCAGTTACAGAATAGTAAATAGTTCTTAAGTTCTTACACTACATCTACCCTCTTTGAGGAAAAAAAAAAAACAAATACATAGTTTTTTTTTTTTTTTCAAACATTCTTTTTGTAGATTATTTATTTAGGTGCCTCACATTTTTATATATTTATTAATAATTGGCACACATTAAGTACATGATTTAAAATTAAAGTGAATAATATATCGATTATAATATATGTGTTTGTAATTGTATAGGTATAGTATAAAATATTTTATAATACAGAATTATACAATTAAATTAAAAACTTAAAAAATTAGCAGTTTATATAAAATTGTTTAGTTCGATTTTTGTGTACAATCTCTTCCTTATTATTTTTTAAAATCTTTACATTGCAGTCTAAATCCTCTAAAACTTTATATGGTCCCAGATATATGGGATCCATTTTATTATTTGAAGTATTTCTAACAAGTACATAGTCATCCTTATCATAATATGCTGGTTTTACAACACTGTCATATTTACATTTTCTGTAAATTTTACTTTGAATCAGATTATCACGAGCATCTTTTTGGGCTACTTGTAGTCTATATTTGAACTCTAATGGATAGTTATCATAACAATATAATGGTTCTACAGAAGTACCACTAAAGTTACCAGGTAACAAACATCGCTTTCCAAACACCAACTCGTGCGGTGTATATTTTGTTTCCGTATGTACCGTATTGTTATACGCAAAACACCAATACGGCAACCAGCTGCTCCAGTAACCTATCTTATTCTCAGAATTAATCCTCAAATACGCACCCATAGTTTTATGAGAGTTCTCCAGCGATCCTAAACTCTCGTGATGATAAGCAGTTGACGTGAGCTGAGTAATTTTTAAGATTTGGCATATCTCTTTCATTGTACTACAAATAAATTCAGTCCCGCGATCTGTCGCTATTTCTCGAGGTACGCCATATCTTAAAATAAAATTATCTACAAAGGCTCGAGCCACACTTACCGCATCTTTGTTATGTAACGGGTACGCCTCCGTGAACTTGGATAACTCGCACTGTAATGTGAGAACATAACTATAACCTAATGCATCTTTTTGAAGCGGACCAACAATATCTAAATACACTTTCTCAAATGCCGAATTGGCTGTACTTGTCACTACCATGGGTTGCTTAGTCGGGTTTGAATATTTTTGCTTTTGACATTGTTCGCACTTAGATACATATTCTGAAACATCTTTTTCTAAATTTGGCCAAAAATAAAACCTTTTGATATTGTTCGACATTCGCCTTATGCCTGCGTGGCCACTGGTAGGCAAAAGGTGAAAATCGTTCAATACAACTCGTCTATCGTCTAAGTTATCTACTCTTTGAACCTTGCTTACTACGCATAATCGAGGTCCGGACCATTCATCGTATTTATTTATTTCTTGTATAAGCCCCGCTACAAATTCTTTATTGTTATCTTGTTTAAGTATGCATACATCATTTATTTTAAATTTACTACATAGAAACAACAAATCTCTCACCAATCCGTCTCGCGTTACTGGTGATCGAGAAGATGTGTTTACATATATAATACATTTGCAGGGCACGTATGTAAAATATTTATAACGCTCTACTAATAATCCTTTCTTATTTATTTTATCTAAGTCCCTATCCGTGATTAATGAAAGTTCAGTAATGTGTCTCGGTTTTTTAATAATTTCCACAACTCTTGGGTGATCAAGCCTCGAGCTCGTGTCATTATTATCAACGGATTCATTACTGTTCTTTCCTTCAGCACAAATTTTTGCCTTACGATGTTGTGCTCTAGTCATTACACTAAGTATCTGTTCATTCATATTTTTTAAATCTTCGGATGAAATGATTATACGAGATAATGCGTCTGCCACCGAATTAGATTGACCTTTCAAATATTCTATACTAAAATCGTATTCCTCTAATTGCAATCTAAATTTCAATAATCTACTTGAAGGATCACGCATGCCGAATAAATAAACAAGCGGTCTGTGATCTGTTTGTATCTTGAACCGTCGGCCGTATAAATAAGGTCGAAAGTACTTCACACTCCACACAATTGCTAGAAGCTCTTTTTCTATTGTTGGGTAGTTAATCTCGGCCTTATTTAAACTTCGGCTTGCATAAGCTACAGGTCGACCGTCCTTATTGCATAGAACTGAGCCTATTGATTTTCCTGACGCATCGGTTTGTAATAAAAATTCATTATTTTCAAAAAAATTGGGGTATTGCAAAACGGGGGGTGTCATTAGAGCTGACTTAAGCAATTGAAATGATTTTTCACATTCTTCTGTCCAGCAAAAATTTACGTTCTTACAAGAAAGCTTGTTCAAAGGTAGTGCTATTTCGGCAAATTTAGGAATAAATTTACGGTAATAATTTGCAAAAGCAACAAAACGTTTGACATCATTACTGTTTTGGGGTCTAGGGTATTTTTCTAGTGCGCTTATTTTTTCCGGGTCTGGTTGGATACCTTTTCCGGAGACAGTGTGACCTAGGTATAGAATTTCTTTCTGTAAAAACTGGCATTTAGATGGGTTAAGCTTTAGGTTGACTTTACGTAATCTGTTAAAAATATCCATTAAGTTCTGATTATGCATTTGTAAATTTCGCCCATAACAAACCAAATCATCTTGATATACTATACATTTCTCATAATTGAGCCCAGACATTGCTATAGTCATCATCCTACTAAAACTATTTGGACTAGACTTTAACCCCATTGGCATTCTCGTCATTTGGTACTGATTTTTGCCAGTAGTAAATGCTGTACATGGTCTACTGTCTTTATGTAGCTCCGCCTGATAAAATCCTTGATATAAATCTAATTTTGTGAAATAAACAGCACCAGATAAAGAATCTAAAATGTCCGATATATTGGGCAAAGGAAATTTATCATCTTGAATTTGATTGTTCAATTTACGGTAATCGATAACTACTCGCCATTTTTTCGTATTAGTACTATCAGACTTTTTTGGAACTAATAACAAAGGGCTGGACCAAGGACTCCTAGCCTCTTCAATTATGCCGTCATCTAACATGCGTTTTATTTGTTCGTCTATTTCGCCCTTTTGCGAATTTGGCAATCGATACTGTTTAGTATAAGTTGGACTACTGTTGGGTTAAAACCCAACAGTAGTCCATAGTTTGCTTATATGTCGAGGTTGTCCCTAATTTATCGCCTGGTAAATGAAAAACGTCGGGATATTTAGCGCAAATATTCTCCACGGATTTTTGTTCCTCAACATTTAAGGCTTTCAAATCTAATAAAGAAAATAACTTCTTTACTCGGTCAGAGTTTATCGTAGGTTTATCAAATTGGCAAATAAAATATTCATTAGATGAAATACAGTTCACCTGGAAATAATTTAATTTTACGTCTGTGTCCCGGGTATTTAATATATGAATCGGAATTTGCCCATTTTTCGGTGTTGATAACGTGTTGGCTATAAATACGCCTTCACATAATTCTTGAGCTAATACTACACACTCATCCGTATACCCAATCTCAATATAGTGAATTAATTCGCAACGCGCTGGTACTATCATGTAATGATCGGATTTCGGTGTCATGTAGTCAAAAGTTAGGCAAATAGTTTTATCATTTTCCGTAATTAATTGCAGGGTGTTTAACTCAAAATTCAAAACAGCTCGGTAGTGTCGTAAAAAATCTTGTCCCAAAATCCCATGTGTTTTGCAAGGTAAATTTTTAAACACAACAAACTTATGAACCAGACTATAACCATTATAATTCAACGTAAGATGTACTTCTCCTTCCGAATAAACACGTCCACCTATACCATTAATAGTAAGCCTCTTTTTATGGAATGGAATTCCTAAACGTTCCAAACAGTCAAGCTTGATTGCAGAAATTGACGCTCCTGTATCTATAAGCCAATCGTGTTTATGGCCATCGATATCAAGTGACACCTTGTTTAAGCTGTTGCAAGTTAAGGCATAGTTATGCACGAAAAAAATGACTCAGTGACTCTGTGTTTGATTCATCGCTAGAAACATCTGGAACATTATCCGCTGACATAGTGTTAATGTTGCTATGCCACACTCGGCCTCGATTTCCAATGTTTACGTTTCGGCCCCTACCACGATAATTATTGCCTCGATAGTAATTATTTGGAGAACTCACCTGCGACTGCCCTTGCTGGCTAGGGTTGCGCGTTTGCATTCGCCCCCTTGAAGACGGGTTTATGTATGTTTGCTGACTGCCACCGGCACGACCTTGTTGCGCTCTTCTGTAAACATTAGAACGATAGGGTTGTCTGTACATACCCATTACTTCCGCCGAGGTACCTGTAGTGGAAATCTCTGCGTCCTGCGCCGCCCGTATTGCCTCTGTCAGGGAAGAAAAATTACGAGCAGCAATAATAGTGCTCAACCGACGATTCCGCAGGCCGTCGCTGAAACGCTTAATAGCGAGTTTTTCGTTCAGTGTTCGTAAAACATTATAATTATTTGAATTTCCATCGGCCTGCGAAATGGTCAGGTCGACAAACAACTCTGAGATTTCTTTTCCAAAATCCGAAATAGACTTATCATTTTGCCTACACTGCTGCAGTCGTGTTTGGAGAGCGGTAAAACTCTTTTGTGGCAATAACAGCTTTCGCATGTCCTGAATAAGTTCGTCAATAGAATTATAGTTCGGCAAAAGTTTAAGCTTAGCATGCTGTGATAATCGACTCTTTAGTACAAATTGAATCAATTTCTTTATACATTCGGGTTTGCTCAACACTGTCCCGTAATATTCAATACCTTCAATAAGCTGCTTGGTATTATCATCGTTATCAGTCATAACAGGTAAAAGACTCAGCGCAGTTTTCAAATTAAAAGTCTCGACCGCCATATTTTCGGTCTCAGAGTAATGCACGTCTACTGAACACAACTTATTAATGTCCGACAATGTAGTAGTGAAATCGTCACAAATTTTATTTATAAGGCTGATTTCACTCTTTTGGAACAGTGTTTTATGTGTTTCTAGATACTTGTTATACTGCAATAAGATATTATTTGCTTCACTCTTTTTCTGTTCCAATATTTTTCCTACTCTACGCTCTGGTCCGATTTTAATGAGATATGTCCTAACATTTTTTATCTGATTTAATAATAAAGTTAATTCCTCAGCCATAATATTTTGACATACTCGTACATTATTGCAGTTAATTTAAGTCTCAATAAATGTAAACAATTTAATATCTCTTACCTGTTATCACTGTCCTATACTCATGTTACACTGAACCTATACAAATACATACGTATAATAAATGCGATTAAACATAGCCTTAACTAACACATTACGATTTATTTTTATTGATACGAATATCGCGCTTCGCGATCACTTCACTATTTTAGGATTTTGGGGACGTAAACTCACGCGCACGCACTTTTCACTTACGCACGTAAGTCTTTCATCTAGACGACGTCATCCGCCTTGATTTGACGCTGGCGAAGAAGGCTAGCGTATCTCCTCAGAGAGACCTCGTTCAGCTGTCGCTGGACCAACTTTTTATGGCACCTTTTGTATAGGCGGTATAGAAGAACCATGCCACCAACGCCCAAAATAACTGCAATCCCAATGAGTATACTGTTGGTAGCTCCTGCTCTGGTTTTGAGTTCCTCAATGTGGGCCAAATTTACCCCACCGGCTGCGTTCTGGGCTACGATGACCTCCTCTTTAGTACTGGCTCCACCCATTTTTAGAATTAACGTAACTATCGCACTTAATACCGCCGGAAACGTCTGGCCCCAGTAAGAGCAAAAAAAAGTCAGTCATCATTTTTAGAAAACTTTTAGATCGGAGGATGGTTCATATAAATCACGTTTACATTCCACTGTCTTTAAAAGGTCATCACTCGCGCGCGCTCAAATTACTGGCCGGGTCGCCATGTAATGTGTGTTGTTAGGGAGATAAGTAAAACGATCGAATGCTAACATAAGACTGATTTATTAGGATATGATCAATAATATATTAAGCAGTTACAGAATAGTAAATAGTTCTTAAGTTCTTACACTACAAGAGCATTGGCTGGTAAAGCTTTCACGAAATTTCGTTGCATTCCAAAAATGAGCGGATGCACTCAACGTGCGCTTGCATATTATGCAAAATATGCGTCTGGTTTACGAAACATTCGAATTTACATTTAAATACGCACACGGCTCCCAAAGACGGTCACATATGAAGCGGAATTGGAGTTGCGGTGCAAAGTTGTGCAATTACTGTCGTCAACGGATTTCGGAATACCGAAAAGCCGCAGGTGGGACGCCCTTTGCCTCTCTCAATTTAGACCAAACTAACACTTGCTTATATTGGTGATTACGTGAAAATTCCAGAACATGTGAGATTTCAGTCAATAAGCGATTATTTTTTATTGTCTGAGAAACCGAAGCTTTGAGCTTAAGAATATCGTTTCTTTAAAAAGATCTTAAAAAAAGAGTCATGAACCTTCTATTCGTTAATTGGATATTGAACACAGGTTTTGCCTGTAACATAATTTTATAAATTAATTTGATTTATTGTGACAATCTTATACACAAACCAAATGGTACGGCATTGAGTTCAGTGCTCTGTTTTTCCTCGATCATTCGCAGCGAGCTTACAAAGATGCACCGCTTACCTAAAAATGTTTGCAAAGATTCGATTTACAAAGCAAAGATAGAATGCAGCTTTCTACGTGCCACGTTTAAAGCATCAAAAGTGGGGGTTTTGAATTTGTGTTTCCCCCACACGCATCCACATCCTCTGGTATGATACGAGCTTGATTGGACCGTGAATGCTAACAAGATCGATCGAACGTAATTCGCAATGGTTTCATACTCTGTCAGCTGACTGACTTTGCCTTGCATCTCTGCCTTTGTTTGCATTTCGAACATGCACTTGGATGCAAGCTTTTGTATCATTTTCCGTTTTATTAGAGTATTGTATCGCCTTTTGCAATCAGTCGTAGTAATAGTATCCTTTGGGAGTGTAATAAGGCTAAGCCTACACAGCAAATTTCTTCTTGTTTTAATTAACTTTATTTGAATGGATTTATCGTTAAAGTGAAGAAGTAGAATTTTGTAATGGTTAAAATATAATCTACGACGACATGCATTTTGAAAATACGTTAACACACGTATTAATGAATGAATGATAACTCTTTATTGTAACATCACAAAATATGCAGAACTTAAAACTATAACAAAATTTTTAATAAAATATAGAAAACATCTATCCATCAAGATTAAAAATATCTTGTTATAAATGGAACATTTTAGTAAACACGTAAAAATAAAGCTGATTTTCTAGCTTCTCTAGCACAAAATTAATATATGTCTAGAAACTGTTCTCATAAGAATTTATGCTTAGAAAAATTTCAATAAAATCTAAAAGCACCCATAACTCACACACACTAAAAGTCAGCCACGAGAGAGCTGGCTGTTTTATCTAAAACCTATGATTCGATTACGTAAAGGAGAAAAATTTCATCTTTATATTACATACTTAGTTAGAATGTAGAGGTAGATAGTAAACTATTCTTTTCTTGAGATATGCAAGAGATAAATTGAATAGATTGAAAAGCTATTGTGTAATAGAATCTTTTTTTTCAGACGCATAAGTAAGACCTATTTTTATTTAATAGGTATAGGATGTGTTGTAAATACAATAAACTTAAAAAAAAGCTTTTTAGAAATAGAAATGAATTTTCATTAAGTATGTTACGCGTACAAAGAGATGCGACGATTAATATTAGAAAAGTCAAATAAAAAAAAAGCAAACACAAGAAAAATTAGCTTGAAGTAACCTAACAAATTGGTAGTTCGTAGGTAATATGTGTGTGTGTGTGCGTGCGTGCGTGCGTGCGTGCGTGCGTGCGTGCGTGCGTGCGTGCGTGCGTGCGTGCGTGTGTGTGTGTGTGTGTGTGTGTATATTATTTTCTTTACTAGCGGTCAAGTTGTATTTTTCTATTTAAAAAAAAACTATGATCATCGTTAAATTTGTGTTCACGATAAGGAAATAGAAAAAAATATTTCCACTTTATTCCAAAGACATTTTGTACTTTGATACTTCCATTCCTTTTGCGTAATTGGAACAGAAAGAACAAATTACTGAGAGGGGATCTTCAAATTTCTTCATTTGCTTTTGTAATAGGATAATAATTATTGTCTTTTGACTAAGCATAATGAATTTCTTTGGTTAATTCTATCGCTCCCTTTGTTTTTGTTTTAGGTGTATCAATTACACCACGAGATAAGTTATTAGCGATTTTGGCTTGATTTTAAGGTTTGGTATACAACAATAGATGTTTTTTTCAGATTTTGAAGTTCCACGACACAAAGTTGGATTTCTAACCCCTACACTCCACTTCGTGTACATATACGTGTACAAACGCGCACATTGTCAAATTCACTTTTTTTATTGTTTGAGAATCTATCACTGTGACACAATGTGTTGCAAATGAAGCTGGCCCTTTATTAAGAGTACAAACATTTCCCTAATTCTTAATCATCAATATTATTTTACGTTTTTAAAACATGTACATAGGTACAGTATGTGTGGGATGATGACAATATGTATTAAGAATAAGACTTTCGGCGCCTGTAGCTCCTAAAAGTAGTTTCTCTATTGTATTCTCTATTAAACTGTAGCGGTAACGTCAATTTTCCGTAAATAATCCCTGACACGTAAACCAAATCACTCGTCAAGATCCATCAAATATGAGACAAGAAACCCATTGATCTGAACCACAGATGTATCGAGAGAGATGGCGCAAGTTCATCTTGTTTGTGTGTTTAAAATAATATGTGAAATGCTCCATTATGTGGCAATTTCGTCCGTCTTGACAACTGTCAACGTGCACTGCGCGTCGTCAGTGTTGTGTGCACGTTGTACGTTTATAACATAGGTGTATTAAAATGGCAGAGAGCGCGTTTCTATTCGTGAGGAGTGGAGTAAAATCAAAGTTCTTAAATAGCCTTGTCAATTTTTTTAAGCATTGTATCTATGGAGTAATCACCCTAATCGCGAACGCGTACAGTGTTAAATTGTCATTCGAAAAGTGCTTTTAACATTATTTTTTCTTTGAAATTGGACACGGCGACACAGAGTGTGTCGTAAGACAGCAACTTGCGACACATCTGCCTATTAAAACCGTGGATGTACCAAAATAACTATGACAAGCATGTTAAAATAATAAAACCAGACAAGTGCAAGTCGGTCTTGCCATTTCATAAAAAAAATACCAGCAAAAAGGTGGCGAAATAATATGGCTTTTTTCCAGTATCTTTTTTTTTGTTATCTTAAACTTTTATTTTTCACAGCTTCATGAGACTGTAAGCTTGAGTATATTATAATGTTATGGTATTACAAATAAGACGATAACTTTACGCGTTCCCAAGTCAAAAGGTCCGTCCGTCCGTCTTGATAGACGGACAAACGAGTTAAGCTATAAGGGTTTAGTTTTTCCTTTAGAGGTACGAAACTCTACAAACAATTAAAATATGTCACATTTAAATTTAAAATGGGCGTACTCACGGCATCTAACAAAATATCGGTGATCTGAATACTAACAAAACCAATCTCAGTCGCAAATAGTACATACATCGAGGCTGGGCTGGACTGCCATCGTATGAGATCAAACACGCGATCCATTAGGCTGGAGCTCGCCTGATGTGTCTACAAACAACCGGATCGCTATGATTTCAGATCACCGCGGAATATTACTCAGAAACACTTATAGTAAGTGCGCGGAACGCGGACGTGAAGACATGAATGCTCACACGCGATGTAAATGATAGTTTATGTAACTGCTCGATATTGAGATCATTGTGAAATTTGCGAGGGTTTTATAGAAATGCAGAATTCTTCACTGAAACTCCACATTACAATAAAATATTGTTAAATACAAAGATGTAACAATTGTGTTCTCATTGATATGAACGTTTCGCAAATATATATATAATATTATAACTGTGTTCCTCTAAATATATAAAAGGAAAGCTTGACTGATTGACTGACTGATCTATCAACGCACAGCCCAAACCACTAAACGGATTTGAAATTTGGAATACAGATAGGTCTTATGACATAGACCTCCGCTAAGAGAGGATTTGTCCATGCGGGCAAAGCCGCGAGCATAAGCTAGTCTGTTATAAAATTGATTTTTGTAAAATTATTCAATAAATTAAACTTGATCCTCAAAAAGATCGATTAGTGTTCATGTTATATGACTGCGAGCGCTATAATGCCAGTAAACTGAAGAGCTTGTTCTGCTAAAACGTGAGGTTGTACGTCTACAGAGAACAGCGAACTAAGCGCTTTGTACGAGGGGATCAGAGCGGGTAACACGCCGCACTACAAGCACCACTACAACACTGTTCTCTGACTACACAATGCGAACCACAACATCCTACTTCAAGGCGTGCGCAATTTGCGGTTAAAATTACCATATCTGCACACCATGAACTTACACCGGTGCTAATGATCAAACTCCGCCCACCTCTCCTCACAGATCGATACTGCACACCTAGTTAGCAAACTTCGGTAACAATGTTTATGTGACGTCACATGCCTTGCACAGAAACGTCCAATTACATCACACTCCAGATAACAAAGGGAAGCGAAACTAACTTTACGACTGAGCACTCCAACTTTCCCTATGGCAAATCCAGAAATCATTGATATGAGAGAACTTTTTAAAATTTCAATATGTTGAATAGCAGAAGGCAATTTGTTATAAGTGCCGTCTTGTAAAGTTGCACAGTTTATGTGAAAAGTTGTAGACACGGTGTGGAACTCTAGTGCCAAGCAGCAAACTTGAGGACAAGTGTTGCCGACGTGACATCCTCCCATTTAGTGCCTGAAATCTTACCTAGACAAATATATACCAAGAGCTTGGAACAACTGAGCCACCTTTCAACTAGAAAGACGCATCTTTATTCATGCTGCGAGCGTACATTTATTCATAGACTTCCGTTATTTACGACGCTTCAGTACTAATGAAAAGTTTAACGCGTTTTGATAAACCTGTCTTGCAATGCATCATTAACCTAGGAAATTATGTTTTCCATAGCCGAGACTATAAAATGTTTTGAGACGAGATTTTATGGAACGGCGTACATTTTTACACGCGTATCATATGAAGCCGTTTAGTCAAAATGGCTGTATCAATTTGAATAATGAGGTGTCGTTACATCGCGGGAGATTTAGACGGCGCATGTTGTAACATTTTCGTACCTGTATGGATTAAATTAAGGGCAAATTTTGTGTTAGAGTTCATATTATTAGCCTCTAGCGTTCGATTGGTAGAGAAGTTTCTGATTGGACAGTTAACTAGCTCCGATCCGGATAATTTATCTTGAGTCTTGAGCTTGTACGTCTAGTTCAGATGCTTACTTTGCTGTAATACGAGAAGCTACAAAGGCGAAATTCAGAGAACATTGTAATGCTCCTGCCTCGGTCTTTGTTGGATTGTGAAAATATCAGTCTGCGCAGCTGTCATTTCCCTGTGTATGTAGAGGTATAGAAATTTAAAAGCCTTTGATCACGACTCGTAATCATAATCGTATTGTGATTGGCTTCTTCTTTGTCACTTTGACTACTCCAACTTTGAATTAAAGACTACATCGTCCATATCTGGAGGAAATTTGTGTCGACATAATTTGCATTGTTTCTTTTTCTCTTTGAGAGGTCGTTAAATGTCAAACTCACTAAATGAGTAACGAACAGAAATTAGCGATACAGAATAAACAGTGTGATATTCGAACATTGCGTTGCATTCATTCAGTTGCTTTCGTTGAAAAAACATGTACGATATTTCAGTTCCAAGTAAAACTATTTATTTGCCGTTCCGTATTTTCGACTGATCACATACGCATATTATTATGAACAGTTAGCAGTGCGCGTTCATGCGAAATCGATGACTTGGGTATACAATTTTTGGATTGCATTGAAACTTTCATGTATTTTTACATCCATTTCATTAATCGCCCAAAATGCACTCCCATTCATCACTTCATTTCGTTGAAATTCTGCTTATATTAAAAATGCGGAAGTTTTGATAGGAAGTACAAACGAGTGTATAGTGTAGATTTTCAATCCTTTTGAGCTATATACTTTGGGAACAGATTTTGCTTTTGGTTGCAATAATTGAAATCACATAACCAGGGATACAATTGTTGAGCCACCAGTAAACATAAATGCGAAAGAGTGTATAAAAATGCAGATATTTTACCTACATCTTCAAGTCGAAGTTGCTTAACTGAATATTTTTAAGTAGCATAGGTACAAAAAGAACAAAAGGACATAAAAAATATTTTTCACAATGGATATTTGTAGTAAAAAAGGATTTTTTTTACGCTACAAGTCGTATAAACTGCCCAACCTCGGTTTAACTGACCCATAGTCGTCAATACACTCGCAATGTTGAGACCAGTTCGCAACTGCAAGTCTCGTTCAGAACTGACTTGAACAACGTTAAAAAACCAGAAGAAGTTCTTCTACAAACAAAGTTAGGGAAAGACTTACCAAGCTCGGTGGAAACTCCTTTTGACTGGGCGGTTGATAATGGTTGTTTGGTTTCGCTTACTACGAGTACTAACACTATGCTGAAGTTCTGAGATCGAAATTCTTCGTTGAAAATATTTATTTGTGCAAACTTTTGAGATATTTGTGAAATTTTTGTCTTTTTTTTCAGTGCGCTAACGTGAAATAGAGATAAGCTTTCTGCGTTAGTGAATTGCTTAAGATTTTTTTTTTCATTTTATAATGACGTTTTAGTTCTGACAAGTTTTATAGTAGTCAAGACGAGAGTTAGGTTCATCTATTCTATTCTATTCTATTCTTATTTTATGGCTATAGGTACATCTAATAAAGAAGTAAAAAATATTTTTAAACTCTGACACAAATAGAACACTTTAATTTAAATGTATAATTGTCAAAAACACCTTGATATTTCACAAAAATCTCATTTAAACAAAATAACATAAAATCGAAAGAAAAACAAATGAAAACGTCGCAGACAAACTCCCGATTACTTCATTCAGTTTATTTCGGATCAATACTCAGTATCATCACCATTCAGGCAATATTACAGGAAGTCTTCTCATATCTTTATGTGTGAAAGCTTAGCACATTTGTTAACACTGAGCATACCGAGTCGTCAGCAGGGAATCAATTCTATAAATATCTCTCGCTTGAGCTTTAATACAGGAAAGCATTTATGAGACCAGACGATGCGGGAATAGGGATGAGATGAATGGGATTTTTTTAACGTAAATGGTATTTTTAATTTAGTTTTATGTAATTATTTTTTATTAGTCTGAGCTCTTTAGCTTAAGGTGTTTTAAATTTAATTTTAAAGGGCTTTGTCGTTTGATCGACTACACCGCCCGGCCCTATTGAAACAAAACTCAATATAAAAACATTTTCGCATTCAACTGAAGTATCTTACTATAAAACAAAGAAGAAGTATCTAATTATCAGGGAGGAATCAATTCATAAATTGTTCGTCATGTCTATGGTAACGAACCTTCCGCAATTTAAGAGTGATTAAACTCTAAAAAACCTACCGATTTTGCCTATTTTGCCTACCCTAAGTAAATTTACTAGCCATCACACAAATAGGTATATCACACAACATCGCTACAGTCCATTTAATTGTTTTTAAACCACCGAATTAATTATATTCTTGCGAAAAAGTATCCATTTATTAATGTCAGAACAAAAACATCTCGAAAATAGTTTGCAAGCATTCTATTTTATAGATTCAACTAGCCCCAAGAGGAACTTGTTGGCAACCCTGGCTCCGCAAACGATGACGGGTACCTTTAACGACTGTTTATATTTAGCTATTTGTTGTGTTAGATGCAGCCAAAATGCTTCCTGGAGATTTTACCATTCCATACTTTTATTACAATATTTGGTTATAACTTTATTTTTGGCGCGTATTATTGTTGATCGTTAAATGTGATGACCCTACCACCATGGTTGAAGCTATTAATAGATTTAGATAAGCAGAGATTATTATCAGAGGCTGTAGGCCTCTTATCTAGCTCATTTATTGCGCTTTTCAGGATTATGGAATGTACATTTTTGTACCTCATGTGTTAAACAAGCAGATGGTCCAACTGACATAAAATGTTACCATCACGTCGCCAATGGATACTTGCAATACCAGGAGTACCATACTCCGCGCGTTGCTTATCGCGCGTTGCTTATCTTTGACCGCAGCATCGCTTAACACCACGTCAAAATTTTACCTAATGACTAAGTAGTGTGATAAAATCTTAATCTAGTATGAAATACTATAGAAATTGGTAACCCAGTTCCAGTAAGTAAAATACAATATGCAGTCAAATTGAAAGGAAAAAGTATTAGCACTGACGTCAAAGAACAGAATAAGCTCATTTCTCTGTACATTTATTAGGTAAAATAACAACGCAACTCTACAATAAACTTTGTTCATAGCACCCTTTAAATAGAGTCAGTCAGTTGCTTAGAAATGCAAGAGTTCATGAACGAAAGTGGGTTAGCTTTTAGTTTATTTAGGTCTACAGTTAAATGTCAAAGTATTTATAGATAGTATAGGCATGACGTCTGTTATACTCTGCTATGAAATTTTAATTATTGACTTGGGTAACGAGGAAAAGATTTTTGTTTGACATACTTCAATTTAACTACTTGATTTTTTATGTATTTTCTATTTAGAGGTATTTTTTTTGTTATATCGTATAGGCGGTAATCTCCGAAACTATTGATCTAATTTTAAATTCTCTCATTAATCAGAATACTACATTATGAGAAATTGCTTTAAGATGTTATATTTAAAAGTTCGCACACGTAGGTAAAACGTATATATTATCAAACAGATGAAATCAAGCGCTATGGGAAATATTAATTTAAATCCGAATCTAACATTTCATTTTAAAAGTATATTGTAGTTATTAGTACCTACCATCCGAGGCGAAAACACAAACAGATGGTAATTCTTTTGGATCCCATTTGATATGCCTCCTACAAAACTGAAAGTGGCCACAAGGCAACACCAGATAGGACTTAGTGTCAGACTTTTCTATAATAAAATAAGAATTTCGAATCGACTCGATACCAAGAGCCGTGGAGGTGATGAATAAACCATTCTGCGATGAATAATGGTCGACTGCATTATGTATTGGTGGCGGTGGAACTTGAGCCGTGATCGAGAGGTGCAAATGAACTATTTGCTAGCCGTTTAGCGGAGAATATTTTAAATTGTCAAAGCGTTTGCGCCACGCGGAGCTATGCAAGGATGATTTATTCTATCCCATTGAATGCTGCTAATATTATGAATCTAGTTTGTGTGCTTTTTATAAAAGTTAAAAAAAAAAAAACGTTTTATAAATTTGTAGAGGTATTTGTGCATTTGAGCACGTTACCTTTGTCATATTGAAGTTAGTTATCTATTAGTCTTTTGTTGCAGTGAGTAAAATTATTTCTTTTAATATTATTATCATAATTATTTTTGACAATCATCGTACAAGTACGGTGAGTTTTATCCGTATAAGTAGTATTGTCAAAAAATGAATTATAATTATCGACAAATTGATCACCCCTATTTATTAAAGTAAACTTTTGTTAAATCTCCACTATACACTCTAAACTCTAGTACTTATTTTTTCTTTATATATCTCTATAACCACCGTCGCTCTATTTTATGTCTTTCCTTTCCCTCTTGGTTGTCTGAAAGAGACCGCTATTAGCGATAAGACCAATTGTAACACTTCTTTCTGTGTAATCTTAGTTCTAAGATTATATTATTGTTTTTGTGTGTGCAAGAAAAAGTTTTTTATTCTATTCTACTATCTGGCTGAAGTTTATATTGCTCGAAGGTCAGCGTCACTCAGTATAAGCCGTTATTCTAATTTCCTTGTATCTACAATTGTTTAATTCTCTTCGGAAAAATAATTTCTTATCGAAATTAAATGTGCCACTCTTTTGTCATGTTATAAGAAGACTAAGTTCTAAGTAATGTGTTATTCAGGTAGCAAGTTAAACAAGTTTATTCGAGTAAAGTTAATACAGACACGCGACAAGTTTCTCGCTTTGTCACTTACACACAACTTACACTTAGTACCTTTATACATAAGGAGAACTTTACAGGTAACCGCGCGAGTAAACAAAGTAAATATCAATGTAGCTTTCAACGTGGAATGATTGAAAATAAAGTAAAAGAAGAAGAAGGAAAAGAAGAAGAACAGAAGAAGTTTTATAAGAATAAAGAATCGTATTAGACAATGGCTTTTGAAAAGGTCAACAATTAGAAGTAATAACTTTCATAACACATAAATTTAGATATTTTCTGTGTTATAAGAATGTCGCATAGAGGAAAATATCCACGAACGTCGTAAAGTTCTAAATCTAGCGGTTTTATTATTACGTTTTTATTATATTTTTGAAAATTTTTAGAAGTTTGTGTAATTATCTAATCATAGCTGAAGTAGGTAATGAACTATTGCGATGAAAAATTATTATATTGTCAGTTAAAAACACAAAAAAAGATACTTTAAAGTTTAGAATTAACGAATGAAACACCCAGTCGCATTTTATACTTCAATGCTAATCCGTTCAAAAGTAATCCTCGAAATGCATAAAGAAATACCATTTAAAATAAAACCTCCAAAGCTAAAGCTTTTGTGCAAAACACGATTGTTCATCGCAAGTTCTACATGAACGGACAACAAATGAAATTCCTCCCCATATTTCACTGAGACGATTGTTTCTCAACAGAGACAATCAAAGCGTCTCTGATTGATAAATTCGCCCGTTGCACTCCACATTTCATGACTTGCCTTGGAGAGCATCCAACGTTTCAAATCCCTTAATAGACTTTCGTAAAATCTACACGGTTTTGCTGTTCTTGTATTGCGTCGACAGAAATACAAAACAATACCTCGTTTAACGGAGAGACGCCCTTTTGTTATTTAACTACGCTGGGTGGGATTTAACCAAGTTACATCTAGGAACACCTAACTGTGACGTACTTTTCAAAGTCGAATATTGAAGGCAAGAGAAAGACACTAAAACTTAAAAAAAAAATATGATCACTGTGACTGGTGGCTCTTCAGTTTTTTACCCAAAGGCTAACCAGGCCCTAGGCTGAACTATGGAATGTTATGCATCAAGATATGTTTTATTAAAAAACTTTGTACCCTTGTGCCTTTGAACCTTTGTGTGTTTTACCCCTAACCTTATAAACTACTCATTACTCATATTAATGAACATGCTTTTATTATATGCTCTTTTATTTACTTTTGCAAGTAATAAAATACATACTCAATAAGGAATGCAATTTCAACTCCAAACTAACAAAGTAAAATAATAACCACAGTTAGTAATAACTAATAACTGCTTCATTTACAATTTGCAATCAAACATTTTGATGCAAATTAAACAAGCGACATTTCTGCATAATTGAAACAGCAAATCGGAATCAAATTCATGTTTAATCTCGTCATCTGGCGTATCTTATTGAAGTTGTCGTCTATGCAGAATTGGCCGCACAGCTGTCATTCTGGAACGTGTTTCATACCTATTCCTAACTTAATTGTTATTTAAATAGACTATGGAATAAAGGGAAATGCCGCTCCAGGAACAAAATTAACGCTTCTTATTATCAGGCATTTGTTTTTTCTTAATATTAGGAACAATTTCGTAGAAAAACTGTTATGGATTAGAGCCTGTGCACACAGCGCCTTTTAGTGGCGAGTACAACAAACTTAAACGAACTGATGAAAAAACGCCTCTTGGCCGACGATGCAAATAATAATCCAGTGAGCATAGGCACTTAAAAAGTTAATAACAACTGTTTGCTCGAGATCATTGATCATGTCAAAAATAGCGATACACTTGTTACCGCATGAGGTAATTAGGATCATACTGATAGGAAACACGTGTTACAGTTTTCTTTAGAGTGCGGTGTCTATCTAGTAATATTGCCTTCTATATTAGCCTGCTTCTGTGATTGTTTTATATCTATTCTTAAGAAAAGATCAGTTCATAATCAATTTCAATGGACTCTTAATTGTAAAGTAAAACAGAAGATCTAATTAAACTAAATTATTATTCGAGTATCATAGTGAAATATTTCGTTTAATTCAATCCTTAACTAGTAGTTCGCCTCGAACTGGGACCTCGCAGCCCAATTTACGTGTTAACCTTAGACTTTAGGCCTCGACAAAATATATCCTAATACAAGAACATTAATATTAAAACACAAAATACCAAAATTCAGAAAAACTAAAACTCAATAAACAATTGGTACGTAGACCGAGATTTTTAGAATATGATCCTTCTTAGAGTTTCGTATCTCTGAAGGAAAAAACGAAACCATAATAGGATCACTTGGTCATCCGTATGTCTGTCAAGACCCATTTATACTCTACATCCCGTAGAATTGTATATATTTACCATATATAGGTCTATGGCCGCTTTGTGCCCGTGAAACTAAACTTCTAAGTTAACGTAGGAAAAAATACACCCGTTTATCCTTTAAAAACGTACATTTCTTTGATCCTATGAATAAATTTACATTCATAGGGAACTTGCCGTTACCATATTTTTATTAAATTTAGCAGACTAAGTACATAATTTTAAATTCGTGAAAACTTCTGAAAGCTATACATTTGAATTAATTCATTTAAAAATGGCTCTATTTAAATAATAATACGTTTATTGCAGAACATATGAATTCCATAAAAATGTTAGTAATAATTATTATTCTAAATTGTTAGTAATCTTACAAACTAAGCAAGCGAGTTGGAACTAATGCGAGCCCGGCGGTTTACTGCGCTGCCTGAACAGATGAATGTCCAGCCAGTGCTTTATAAATGGATTTTCCATTTTATTAAACAATTTTTTCAGGATAGTGTCACATCGACGCGGTCCGTTCTCTCATTATGGCACAGAAATCGTCAACATGACCCTCCGCAAACATTTTTTTTAAGTACGTAAACATCGAAGTTAAGCAGTGTTATGCGCTTACGTATTTGGATGGGCGCGTACGTAGTGATCTCAACATTTTGCTGACTTTTTTTGAGAGAGCCACCAGTGGCCGGCTATGCATTACGGTGTGCTCGTACACCTTTATTGTTGAATATGCCGCACAAACTATTCTAAGTTTTGAAAAGTTTTGCAGACAGGCTACACAAATAATAATATACCTTACTGCCAGCGAAAAAGCAGCGGCTCTCGACTCTAAGATGATATATGTATGTATGTATTCATATAAATTATATTTTATAACAAAACGATACAGCGAGTTTTTTTATCATTCTATCACCACTTCCACAGACATTGGTGCCTGCTTATATTGTTTATGGTCTCCACTTTCGTGTTTTGACAGTAAAATATTATTTTACTTGACAGCGAGTTATAGTCCGGTACATTGCGTTCGGGATAATTTATACAAAATTTTAGGCAATGTGACGTAATTATGTCATCATATAATTATGCCTATACTACTAAATCCAATTTGGTTGCTTGCCATTAGCGATGTGCATAAAATAACGCTATTAATAAGGTTTTTATTTTACTTTTTATTTTTATTTTACTTAAATTAAATAACATTAAATTCTATCGATCGGGCGAAGCGAGGTTTATAAAAAGGTTAAAAAAACAGCACAAAACATGTATTACTTACCTACATGTATGTGACACCTTATTTCAATCGCAAACTTTAGGCGGTCGGACTATAATTGACGCAATTGGTATTACGCAATATACTAAAAAGTAATGTTATTAAAAATAAGATAAATTGCTTGAAATTCTCGAATTCTTGGACTTTATCGCTATTCATTCTTTAGCTTGATCTTCTTGCCTGCTCTTTCTTGCCTGTAGGATCTTTCTCAAACTTAACCTACCTAACAAATTGTGCAAAACATTATAATGTAGTCATCTCTATAACTCTACAACCCTCGGATCGATTTTGCTCATTTTCGAACTTGAGAATTCTTATAGCTTATACTACCTGATCGCAAAGTTCCATTGAGATTGGAACTTTGCTAACGTTGTAATTAAGCATTTTCTATTACTCTAGAATCCTTTGACCGATTTGGCTGATGTTCGAACTTAAAAATTCTATTGACTTAAACTACGTATTTGCAAAGTTTCATAAAGATTGGACCATCGGTTTTCAAGTTATCGCGTAACAAACATACATACAAACATACACTTTGGATAATATATTTATGTAGGTTATAAAAAATGTGTATGTGTTAGAAAAAAAAATATCAGAGCACCCGTTTTTAAATTATCGTCAGACCTATCGTAAAGACTTTAAATCACCTACATCTCTGCAACCCTAAGGTCTATTTCGATATTTTTTTCACGAAAATTTTTCTATTAACCTACCTAAGATGTGTGTATAATTTCATTTCATTTGGATTAACCGTTTTCGAGTAAATGTCGATCAAACCTAAGCGCCAGAGGTCAACCGTTAAACTGGTCGAAACGCAGGCTTTTCGCGGCTCTCGACTCTAAGACCTCGCTTCGCTCGGTCAATTACACAAAAAATGAAGAAAACTTGCAAAAAAGTGCCTAATTTAATTTATTTACGAGTGTTATAAATTACGGCGCAACTGAAATACGTTCGGAGTAATTAAGCATACGTTTTAAGGATTCACGATAAGTTAAATTTGTTTACTTCAAAGGCTTGTTAAGACTGACTTTGTCAAAGACTATCGATTTGTTTTCTTTGCACATTAATATTTTTTCCACTTTGAATGCTTATTATAAATTTTATGCTCATTTTTATCAGAACGCACAGATAGCAAACAAAAAGCACTTTTGGGAATCGTCGTTGAACTTCTTTTCATAAAAATATCTTCATAATTTCAAGGTGTCGATAGATGAAAAGCGTTTGAAGGAAGGAAAATTCAATTCCTCTCTGAAAGCGCCGATATCGACTTACAAACTTTAATGAAAATGTTTTTAGATTTTTCTTCGTTATTATGAGTCTTTGTAACAATATCTGCGCGGATTCAGAGTACAACTTAATTATCTCAAATGGCCAAGCTCTTGCGTCATAATAAACTTTATTAGTCTCGACGATTCGCTTTAAAGAACGGATATGGAATAAAACAAAGGCTTTTCATCTAGAAAATGTAATAACTGCTTATAGATACTTTGAAAAATTAAGTTTATTACGCATTCAATTCGTATTCCAGCTCATAAAACAACTTCAAACAATATTTGAATATTAAGGTTTTTCAATTTTACAAACAAAATAGTTGTGTATACAGCTAAATTTATAAAATACGCCTACAGCACAGCTAATTTTGTTTTACAAAACCTTATTCAAATCGATTCTCCCACGCGTAACCTCTAAGATGCTTACAACGAATGTCAAAGAGTATCGCAGGTGAGCGCACAACAAAACCGTGAAAAAAATGCGTACATCAACATATCTGACTAATATAATCAGCATTCAGGACGGATCGATGTGTAAGCACTTACCCGTACACGGCTGCCTGTGGCAGTTTCCCGAGGACAGCCTTTTGAAAAGATGAGAAATAGTTATTTTCTCGTCGCGGACTCCCCGCGGACGATTAATCATCCTTGCTCGGTGGGTGGCACAGATTGACCTATGTACAGCTTACGTCACTTTACAATTCCCCTATTGTTTCTTACGCTGCAATAGTCCTCCTAAAACACCCTCCTTGGATGAATCCAATAGAAATAAAAATGGAACTTTGTCCGTCGAGTAAATTACTTTTGAATATTGGACACATTATTGTTGCTTTGTAGATTTAATAAAGATGTAACGCACCAACAGAGCTTAGTGGAGGAGGCACACACAGTGTGTAACATCTAAAGTTGAATATACCTTTCCAAAAACTTATATCAAGCCTTTTTATTATATTCATGAACCAAAAATATGTATCTGTTTTTGTATTATATAAAAGAAAGGCTAATACATTTTTAAAATTGTTGACCTTGTAACATCCAACTCAGTTTTTATTCTTAGAACCCGTGGTATTGCGATATTAACTTGCGGAGAGTTACATTCTTCGTTCAGCTCTAACTTCTATGTCTGGAGCTAAAAAGTTTTATTGTTAACTCGTTTGGACCTCACAAAAACCTTTCAAAGATTTTAAATAGCTTCCAAGGCGTGTCGGTTGAAAGTTTTTAGCTTAGTAACCGAGTCATTGTAAAAGTACTAATTTTGTACCTAACCTTTTGTGTACTAAATGCTTTTTTAAGTAAGTTATTTTAGGCGAGTTGGGTCTAAAAAGCCAGTCAAAACTCTAAAAATATGTAGGCATCTTAGAAGCGCACATTTTCAAGTAGAAGTAAAACAAGAGGATAACATAATGTAAGTGGGAATAAATCAGAGTCAGATGACATTGAGTGACACTCTAACCGCAGGCAGGCTATCTATCACATTGGTAGCGAATTTGAAAAGAAGGAGCTCATACTTAAGCATCAGCTACATTTACTAAAATTATGTCTTTGTTATAAGGGGCCATTTACATTGTCAGACTCAAATCATAATCACAGTTATAGGTTGTATGGCCAACATATACCTACGTATTTTGTTACAGGCAGTTACACGTCGCCAAAATTATTACAAGTCCTAAATACAAAAAAAACGGGCACCTAAGAAAACTTACTTTCTAAGGTAGATTTGTGTTAGTTTAAAAATATTTAATTGTTTGACACACTTTGTATACTTATACTCGTACCTAATCGTGTAATAATCATGTGAAATAAGCGTGAATTTTGGCAATTTTGTATTTAAATTGATGATTTTTTTCAAAACCGACGTACACGACCACACAATAACAAGTGGCCGGCAATAAAGACAAGAAGATTTTTTTACTTTTTTATTTAAATAAATTTACAACTGTAAAAACCTAGTAACGAGTGTGACCTCCTCTTGCCAAAATCACAGCTTGAATCCTTCTGGGCATACTCTCTACGGTGTTTTTAATTACGTTTTGAGGAATACGTTCCCACTCTTCAGCAATTACTCTTTTTAGCTCCCTGATGTTTTTTGGAGCAGGTTGCACTGATCTTACCCGCCTTTTTAGAACATCCCAGACATGCTCGATTGGATTGAGGTCAGGACTGCGAGCTGGCCAATCTAAACGACGGATCCCAACTTCTTGCATGTAAGCTTCCACGTCACCAGAACGGTGCGGGCGGGCATTGTCGTCCATAAAAATGGAATCTTCCCCAAGTGCAGTCAATGCGGGTTGGGCATGTGGAATTAGGACTTCCATTATGTACCGGTGTGCATTTAATGTTCCTTTTTCTAAGAAAACTAACTCCGTACGCTCCGTCGAATTAATTGCTGCCCAAAACATAACGGAGCCTCCGCCATAAGGAGTGATTTGTTCGAAACACACTTCCGCATAGCGTTCCCGTGGTCTTCGCAGCACTCGCCGGCGTCGGTCCTCTCCACACAAAGAGATTCTAGCTTCATCAGAAAACTACCTTATTCCAGTCCTCCATAGTCCATGAAGCACAGTTTCGAGAAAACTGAAATCGAGCAACACGGTGCTCACGGAGTAATTTAGGGCCTCGAGCCGGGCGGTAACTTTTGATATTGGCAGCCAAAAGCCTCCTTCTAACCGTCCACAAGCTTACTTCTACTCATCTTACTTTTTCAAGGTTTTTTTTCAGGTCCACACTTGACGCCCTTACGATTCCGCAACGCCTGACTCGCCAAAAAGCGGTCGTCTCTTGGTTCTGTGCATCGTTTTCTTCCCGAGCCGGGTCTTCTTTTAACCAAACCGGTCTCTTGATATCGTTGCCATGTCCTCTGGACAGTTGAACGGCTCACATTTAGCCGTTGAGCCACGTATGTTTGCGAACAACCTTCTTCAAGTAGGGCTATAATTTTACCGGCCCTTATCGCTTTATCGCTCATATCAAAAAGTGGTATTTATTGTGGAAAGAAAGAATAAATTGTTTAATTTGCAGAAAATACTCAAAAAGTTTTAAAATTGTAATAAAATTGTTACAGCAATTCGCATCAATTCGCGCCAAAAAGCAAAGCAATTTTACTATATAATCAGTATTTTTCTTTTTTAATTTCAAATTTTAAATTTGGAACATTAATAATCATGCCAGGATGTTTATAAATGATAAGTCAATGCATCGTCAACTTAATAAAACCTCTTTCTTGTTCTTCTTCATTGAAGCAGAGAAATCATCAAAGTGCCCGTTTTTTTTGCAAAGGAGTGTAACTGGTTCATTGGCTTTTTTTACTTAAACTTACTTAATTTTATTAAAACGGCCTAACTGTGTAATAAAAAACATTTGAAGTTTATTATTACCTCAGGTACTACAGGTCAACAAGATACGTGAATACTTTTTAAGGGTTTTTACTTCTTATCCTCGAAAATATATAGCAATTTATTATAAGAAGTGAAAACATGTGAAATATTGAAGACGTCAGGTAAATTTATAGGGATAATATGTTGTAGGTTGAAGAAGCTCAATTTCCGTGAGGTTACTGAGGTTTTTTCTAAGAAAAATAGATAAAAACGAATGTTATCACCAAAAGTTTGCTGAGTTCTCGCGGTTGTGAAAACGCAGATTTTTTCACTCACGTAACTTAACTTATTGTTTGTAAGAACAAAAGCTAATATGAAATCTGGGCGTAAAGTTTTATCCATTTGCAAAAGTTACGAGTCGCGGCCGCGGCAGTTTGTGCGTTCTACTTTTCATCGCGGAATGCTACATCATAAAAAATTATATGAAAGCAAATTCTATCACAGCTCGTAAATGGGTTCTATAAAAATGGTGCGCGTGGTGTCCCATCAATATAGGCAGCAGCTGATGAGAGCGATTATGTTTATGCGAGCGTTCGCGACACCCTGCTCGTAGCACACGAGCCGGGACCTCGAGGCGTTACGCCCAAAGTATACCAATGTATCATTTTTATAGTCGTAGCCAAAGTGAATTTGCAGACCGAGATAACTCGGACGTTTTTTACCGGGGGTAGACTTCCTTTGCAGGAGGTCGTCTAGGTGGGTACCCCAACAGTGCCAGTTATTCTACCGCCTGAGCAGTGATGTGCAAACATCACTGTGCTCCGGTAGGAAGGCACTGTAGCTAGTGAAATTACTGGGCTAAAGAGTCTTAACATCTCATGACTCTTGAGTAAGAAGCGTTGGTGCAGTGCTCCTAGAGTTTCACATAATTGTGAAATCCTAGGTAACACTGTACTGATTATGGGCAGCCGTTATCTCTTAACATCAGGAGAGCGTCTTGCTCGTCTTCTACTTCATAACATAACATAGACGTGATGCTCGTTTACAACCGATGTCAACGAACAACTGTTGCGGGACAACTTCGTTAATAAAACTTTACTGCCGCTCATTAACATGCTAATTTAAACACTCTTCACTATGTTACACATTATAAACTAGAACTTAAACAGTTATGGTACTATCAACAACATTAGTTCATCTTAAGCGACTCCTCCACTTGGTTTCGCTGACTTAAAACTTTAATAACTTATGTTTTGCAACTAATTCATCAAAACAATTAAATTACCCCTAGATCACTAACCCTAATTTCGAGTAACACTGTCACTAACCCTTCGACTGACAAACTACGAAAAAAAAAATCGCTAATAATTAAACAGCTTTATTTATTGAAGTTAGTATCTTAACATTAAATAGTCTTATTCAAGAGGTAATCAATTAACAACAATTATCAGACAAATAATTAATTAGTACAGTCACTACACATGGATACAGTGTGCTCCAACGAATTAGGGAAATAATAGAAGTCGAACACAGCTCAAAAAGTGATTCAACGCAAAGTACAACTATATGGGCGGGGCGTAAAAAGTACAACTCACCCGCCGCTCAGTCACACAACGCGCTCAGCGACAGATGCACGCATCGTTTGATTTTTAAAAATATCCAAAATAATATAGTTAACGGACAAAAATGACCTCTTGTGTGGTAAATTGGTGTAAAAATGGAAAGAAGGCAGTAAAAAGCAGGAAAAACTTATCACAGCTAACAAATATTATTTTAAACCAAATTATATAATTTCGATTTTAGTTGACATAAAATACATAAAAATATAGGGTAAACTAGGCATGGCTGAAACAATTTTATTTTTGTCGTTCATTGCATTTGCATTCGATTAGGTAACGTTATATTTATTTTGTTTACTAGCTAAACCCACGGCTTCACCCCCGCTACAAAAATGTTATTTTTGTACAATAAATAAGAGCATTTGTTTTTGAATTAAATCAATAATGACTTTTATAAAAGTCTGAAGAAAGAAAGAAAAAACCTCTAAAGTGAAGAATTCACCTGACCCGGCCCCCCCGGCTCGGCCTGATTCGACCTGATTCTGGCATCGCGCTTTTATCACCGCACGAGCCGACACCGATCGAAAGCCCAGGTTTATACGACTAATGTCCAATTATGAAAAATGACAAATATTATAGACGTTCAATCATACAAATGAAACTTCACTCATAAAAATGTCAAATCGTAAAAAGGTCCAATTTGAAAATTGTCCATTCTAAAACGTCCATTCGTAAAAATGTCCAATAAAGTTTTATTTTATCCGTGGTTCTATCAATAGCTAATCCCGTAGTCCTATAAAAAGTGTCACGTAGTGAAAAATCTCTATTTCCAATGCAATGACAGCTGTCAAACTTGAAATGTCAATATCTCGAAAAATACTCGTCTTAGGCTGATGCTGTCATAGAAGAAATTAAAGGTCTTGGAGAGATCTTCATTTCAGATGACAGCTGTCAAACTTGAAATGTCAATATCTCAGAAAATACTCGTCTTAGGCTGATGCTGTCATAGACTCAAACTCAAACTCAAACTCAAACTCAAACATTTATTCACTATAAGAACATAAAGAACACTTAGTTTCGTCAACAGATACATGTGTGGCTGTAAAGAGGCCTTGTCTTGTATAGTTTATTATTAATAAATATATCTACTTATGTAATTATAGTAAGGAAGTGTCATACAATCACTGACTTAGCAGCTGAATAGGGGCTTTGTCACACTTAACTAATCTTTTGCACAGAGTTAAACCTGTTTCTTTATAACCATGCTTCTTTATCCTCGATATAATCTTTGATGTTATAATATGCTTTATTCATTAAGTTAGATCGTACTATTTTCTTAAATTGTGTTTCCTTTAGCTGAATTATTTCGTTTGGAATTTTGTTATAAAATCTTACAGCATTACCTAGAAACGATTTGCTGCTTTTAGCAAGCCGGAAGTTTGTGACAGCTAATTTGTCTTTGTTTCTTGTGTTAAAAGAGTGTCGATCTCTGTTCTTAAGATATTTATCTATGTTCTTTCGAGTGTACATAATAACTTCATAAATATATAGTGATGGCACTGTCAGAATATTTATTGTTTTAAAAAAGTTTCTTAATGAGGTTCTTGGACTGAGCCTATACAATGCTCTAATAGCACGTTTTTGCAAAATAAAAATATTATTTATGTCCGCTGCAGTGCCCCAGAGTAATATACCATAACTCATAATGCTGTGAAAGTAGGAAAAATAGACCAGCCTTGCAGTAGGGATATCACTTAGTTTACGAATTTCACGAATTGCATGTACAGCTGAGCTCAGTCTGTTTCCTAGCAACTTGATATGAGAGCCCCATTGAAGATTTTTATCTATTTTTAGCCCTAAGAAAGTGGTGCTGTTTACCATTTCGAGAGTTTCGGTTCCTAATATCAACTCAGTGTCTGGAACAGAAACATTAGGTAAAAGAAAACGGACACACTTGGTTTTCGTTGAGTTAAGCAATAAGTTATTTTTAGAGAACCATTTGTATACGGAATCTAAAATTATGTTTATGTCTCCCACTTCATTTGATTTTCTGTTTGCTTTAAAAATCAGAGATGTATCATCTGCATAGAGTACAATATCCATATCAACTTGCCTATCCAGCATATGAGGTAAATCGTTTATGTATACCAAAAACAAAAATGGGCCGAGTATTGAGCCTTGAGGAACACCCAATTTAATGTCATTTCCTGCAGATTTCACATTGTCAACTACAACAAACTGTCGTC
Organism: Hemithea aestivaria; assembly: GCA_947507615.1. Classification (NCBI taxonomy): domain Eukaryota; kingdom Metazoa; phylum Arthropoda; class Insecta; order Lepidoptera; family Geometridae; genus Hemithea; species Hemithea aestivaria. The sequence goes on along the minus strand of OX382332.1, from coordinate 6,307,140 downwards.
TTTCAGCAAGATATGATGATATCAACATAAGAGCACCATTTGAAAGGCCATAATGCCTGAGCTTGAGAGCTAGTATTTTATGATCTACGCAATCAAATGCCTTGGAAAGGTCACAGAACACCCCAATGGCATCCTGTTTTCCTTCCCATGCATTGATTATAGCTGTTATTAATTGAGATCCAGCATCTGTTGTCGATTTGCCTTTAGTAAATCCAAACTGTTTTTTATGTAAGAGATTGTTTAAGTTAAAGTAAGCTAATAATTGATTTAAAATAACCTTCTCAAAAATCTTACTAAGACATGGTAATATTGATACTGGTCTATAATTTGATGGGTCATTTTTGCAACCAGACTTGAATAAAGGTATTATCTTGCTGAACTTCATCAATTTCGGAAAGATGCCCTTTTCTACACATGCGTTAAATATGGATGCCAAATAGGGGGAGATAACGTTAATAATGTTACTAACTACTTTTACAGAAAGGCCCCATAAATCTTCAGTTTTTTTCATCTTCAGTGACTTAAAAACCTTAACAATTGTAGATGCATTAATAGAGTGGAAGCTAAAGCTGTGTGCCGTTGTAGGTACATATTTATTTAAAACTTCAATAGCTGTTGTTGTCGATGAATTTAAGTTTTCAGTTAATTGTAATGGTATATTTGCAAAAAAGTTATCAAATGTATTAGCAATATCTTGTTTATCTGTGCATTGTTTATCTTTTAATTTAAGTGCCTTTATTGTGTTATGTGATTTATTTTTACCAGTTTCTTTATTGATCATGCTCCAGGTAGCTTTTACTTTATTGGAGGCATTTTGGATTTTATGTTTAATATGTATACATTTAGCCTGTTTACTTACTATTTTAAATAAGTTAGAGTATTTTTTAACATATTCATTAAAGTTATTACACAATAAAAGGTTTTTTAATTTATATAACTCATAAAGATGGTCTCTACTTCTTAATATACCTGGGGTTGCCCATTCTGCAAAGCACAGCCGATCTTTTGCTACTATTTCTTTGTATTTAAATATATCATTAAATTCTCTAATAATCATATCCAACAACATTTTAAAATTTTCATCTGGGTCCTGTTCGTTGAAAGATAATTGATCAACCATATCTGTAATGGAAACTACAAATCGTTCTATACGTGTTTTTGTGAGTGGTCTGCAAAAAAATTTTTTGCTACTTTTTTCTAATGTACCCTTAAATGTGACAGTCTGTCCCCTGTGATCAGAACGTAGGTTATCAATTTGTAATTTTTTGTCAATACTAAAATCTACTAATATGTTATCTATACAAGTAGAAGAGGTTCCCATAACTCTAGTAGGCTCCAAAAATAATTCCCTTAAATTAAAAGATTTATATAATAAGCTAAATTGCAATTTTTGAGGTGATTCTATCAAAAGGTCAATATTAAATAGAAGAAATTAAGGGTCTTGGAGAGATTGTCATTTCAGATGACAGCTGTCAAACTTGAAACGTCAATATCTCGGAAAATACTCGTCTTAGGCTGATGCTGTCATAGAAGAAATTAAAGGTCTTGGAGAGATCTTCATTTCAGATGACAGCTGTCAAACTTGAAATGTCAATATCTCAGAAAATACTCGTCTTAGGCTGATGCTGTCATAGAAGAAATTAAAGGTCTTGGAGAGATTGTCATTTCAGATGACAGCTGTCAAACTTGAAACGTCAATATCTCGAAAAATACTCGTCCTAAGCAGACGTTGTCATAGAAGAAATGAAAAAACTTTGAAGATCTTCCAGATTTTGATATTTCAAGTTTGACAGCTGTCATCTGAAAGGTAGATCTTCCTAAGACCTTTCATTTCTTCTATGACAGCGTCAGAAATAAACCAATTCGTGTTGGACATTATTCTTAATTGGAGATATTTCATTTTGGACCAAATTCATGTTGGAAATTATTCGTGTTGGACATTTTTCCTAGTTGGACGTAAGCCATGTTGGACCAAACTAGTGTTTGACCAAATTAGTATTGGACATTAATACTAGTTGGACAATTTGGATTTTGGACATTTGTCGTACAAACCGATAAAACTTATTCCATATCCTTTTTGGGGATTCTAACTACCTCTGTACCAAATTTGGCAAATTTGCCATTACCTTGTCGAACGCATGGTTGATGAGATATTCGTTTTGTTTCAAGCATACCAAGGTTACCCTAGTCTGACATAAAATAATATATTTGAGTTACCCGTATGGCAATACCGAATTTAACTATAAACAATTTTGATACTTTAATTATTTTTAAAAAAATCGCTACTGTACTTGGTCACTGACCTCTGTTTGATCAGATAAGTAGCTCTGGCGCGAAAAAGTAACACACATGCTTCACATAAAACAGACATGCGTCTAATAATGATACTTTTATAAAATGATAATAAAAGACGATGTGTTATATGACACAAATATAATATTAAAAATACATAAAATAAAGTAATAAATCGTTTATATAGGGTAATCCAATTCTTTATTTTTTGCGGTGGGGTGGTCTTTTCGATGTCTCGTAGGCGGGCATTTTCCTTTATTTTTAATACTTTCCAAAACAAATTTTCTGATTGATGATTTCGATTCGCCTAGAAAATACAAAATAAATAAGATTAATATCATCTTTTAAAAGTAAAAAAGGCGTACCAGTATGGTAACAGTAAAATAGGTGCCATGAATATAATGTTAAAAGAAATTCCCAAATAAAGCAATTGTATTTGTACTTGTACGTAGGGACATCTTATAGACATTAAAACAAAATAAAAATGCCAAGTGCAAGTCGGACTCGTTTGAATTGAACTCTTTCTTGAAACATCTCATATATACAAAAACAAACGGAAAAAAAGCACTTTGTTGTTTGGGAGCCCCTTTTTTATTTTATTCTATTTTTAGTATTGCAACAAAAATACATCCGTGAAAATTTCAACCTTCTAACTATCACGGTTCGTGAGATGACAGACAGACAGACGAACGGACAGCGAAGTCTTAGTTATATGGTCTCGTTTTCCCCTATGGGTACGGAACCCTAAAACGCAATTTTTAATACACATAATATCATCATTAAACTTGGACAATATGAAAAGTATCAAAAATTTTCAGTCATACTATAATGTATTTTATGACTTTAGTTGTAAACAAATATATAACACAAAATAGTTATTTATGGACAAAATAACGATTATTTTACGTTTTCAATGATAAGATTCAATGAGCTTGATGATGTACTGTTAATCTAACTTAAACGTACCTGAGATATACGCTGTTCTCTTAGAAACACTTAGTTAAAGCAGCAACCACTTTTCTATTTGCAACTGCTGTATACGCCGTATATATACATTTTGTAATTCATTTGGCAAGCATCGCCACGGATTATTTTATTCATTTTCATCAACATTATTGTGAAAAATCTTCGAAATAACTTATTAATCACTAAAAATACGAACAACACATGTTGTTTACTTTTTTTTTGTCAAATTTGACAGAAGTAGTTTGAAAGAAATAGGTAGAATGTTGCCATTTTTATTTTAGTTTTTTCTTATTAAATTTGTACTCCTTCGTTTTGTCCATCCCGTTTGCACATGTTAATTGAATATTTCTGTTTCACTCAACACTATCCGACTAAGTAAAATGACACCCCAAATGAATGAATGGGCGAGTTCATGTACAGAAAATAAATTTAGCATGGTTATGCCTTATCAAAGTCCGTGTGTCGCGTGAGTATTATAATTTAGTGGTGTGAGTTTGGGACCACGATTTTGCAGAAAAAGTAAGGGAGTTACAGGGAGTTGGTGTGCTCTCAGCAAATGGCCCTTTTACAACCCTTGCATGAGTATTTTGTCATGCGTCTTTTTTTTGGAAGGGCAATAACTGCAAATTTTACGCCTACTAGGACCTTCTTGAATGCAGCTTGGTTGGAAATCCTCAATCTGCAGGATTTCTCCGATGATTTGCTTTTAATTTTTCTGTAAACTCAGCGTGCCATATCGTTCAACCAGCCAAGGCCTCATAAGTTGGTCTGCCATATCTAAGACAAAGTTACGTCTTTTTAGAGCTTAATTGCCATCCCGGATGGTGTTGGATACGTAGATAACATATGCGTTTACAATAGCTCTTGCTTTCTCAAATCCATCTGAAAGTATAAAAAATAATAAGTTCAAAACAATAAACACGCTATAAAGTATCAAAATATAGCACTAAATTGGAAATCTTTTACGAAAAATTTTAAAGCATTTATTATTACATATAAAACCAAAATAATAAATCTAGTTTTATTGGAAATGATAATATAAAAATACAAATAAACAAAAACATAACAGTGTAAAAAAAGTAACGGTATCACTAACCTTTCGTCTCTCAGGCGACGATTCCGCAAAATATCCCAATCTAATTAGCGTGCAACCGCAACAAGTGCACGCGGGTCACTGTCGATGCAGATTAGGAAGGTACTAAGCGTGCGGGGATCGGCGGAGGCGGGGAACATACCTAAACACCAAAACCGTGAGGTACGCGTAGTCTCATAGACGAATGGTTAGTGATCTAGGGTTACACCAATCTATGTATAGGTTTCATATATTAACAATACCATCTTCGTTCATGAGTCGTGGTTCTCATGTCCGAGGGTCATGACCTCCTCCATCCATGATTTTCGTCCTCACGATGTTACGCCATCATATCCTGTCTTCGGCTACTCGGAGAGCGTTGTAGACGGTAGAATGAGAGTGATGTGGATCTAGGCCCCCCCTAGACAATCTTGTAGCTAAGGGTATAAAAAAAATTACTGAGTCGTTATCGTTCGGTTTTCTACAACGACTGTTATTATAGAAGCTGGTTTAAGCCTACTGGTCAGACCAACGCAACGGACAACGATATCCATATAATGTTGATTTTCAATATCATATGACAAAAGCTGCATTGATTCAATACTTTATTTCATGAAGTTCTCAAGCACTAATGCACTGAATTACACACCAAAACTTTCTTATTCACAATATTAGAAGTAGGATCAAGTGGGGTAATACTTAGTTAACTCATTATTATTTCAATGTTGCGCAAGTTCCGCCAACATGCACTACGTTGCGATGTCAGTGATCCTAAAGTTAGGTTAGCAAGAATTTAATCAGAACTTAAGCTAACAAAGTTACCACCGCAGATGCCAAATAGTCTACGTAGCGAGTCAGCGATACTGTTTGTACTAAGTCGATTATCTTGACCAGGAAACTGATGAAGCTGGTGATCTTTATTTTCATAAGTGTTTGGATAAACGAAATAAGGAAAAAGATACAATCACAATAGTAACCACATCGATTGGTTTATCGACAATGACGATTTATTATTATATTTTTTTTTGGACAGGAAGGGCTTTATCCCACCTTCTAGGTTTAGTTTGCTACCATCTACGGCCACATCGTCACTTAACGTTGCGAGATCGTGGTCAAAGGCTGCGAAGGTGAGAAGACCTAAAAGAAGTTTAATTTGTTTAATAACTACAAGCTGCGTAGTCAGTACACGCTGTACTATGTGTTATTCCAGGGTCTAAGTCCGATAGAGCTGAAATTTGGTATAGAGCTATCTCTATACTAAATTTCAGCTCAATCGGTCCACCCGTTCCGGCGTGAAAGAGTAACAAACATACATCAAGACATACATTCTTACAAACTTTTACGTTTATAATAATAGTAAGATATTGTGATGCAGTAACCAATATGCACTCCTGTTGACTACAATCCGCATAAACATTCCCAAGTATTCGATTCAAATGAATGCCGACTGTATGATTGGAAGCACAAGAATCCAACACATTTCAATTAGCAAAGCTATCGGTTACGAGCCTGGTTGTGAAAGCATTTTTAATTATCGACTAAACGTGCAGGTATTCAACTCAGTGGCGGTGTTGATTCTAGTTTAAATTACGTGACTTGTTTGCTATTTTGTTTTGGTAAACAATTTTTTTAAAAGTAGGTATAGGAGATTGAGTGCTTTTGTGTATATGACAAAAATATCTTCCTTCGTGGACATATAGGTAATTACTATATTTAGAGATGTGCCCTCAGTTATAATTAAGTAGTCGTACGCCTTCAATGTCTTTCTCAGATTATTAAAAAAAATTGTTCAATAAATTAATCTGTAGAAATATAACGCTACTACATTTGCTTTGTAGGCGGGCATGTCATCATTTCTTAGCGTGATTTTATTTACTTCGCTAAAATTTTGGCGTAGTTAGACTAAAAATAGCCTTTTGATTTCGTTTATCGAATTCCAATAAGTTACGTTACTTACTAACAACTAATTTAATATTAATAAACTCAACCAAAATTGGCTGTGGAAAAAGTTGTTCCAATATTCTCATCGAAATTTCCTCGAAACAGGTATCCTGATTATCCAAAATGGCTCCATAATATAGATGTAAAAATCAGTCTGTAAACTTTTAAGAAACCTTGTTTGGCATAATTAAAGAAACTGTAATAATTTTGTTGGTTCGAGCATCTCTTTTCACCTCTATTAAAATACCCGATATCAAATAAAAGCAGCTCAAGCTCCTGTTTCTTTTAAATAACTCTGAATTTATGAACAATTATAATGTAACTCAGCCTATAATATAGGTTTTTGGGTTTATAGATAAGTTCACTTTTTGATAATATAGAGAATTGAAGAACATCACATATTTTATTATTTTAGCTGACCTGGCAAATTTGTTTTGCTCTAATATCCTACCTTTTAAAAAGTTTATAAAAATACCCATTTCCAGAATTTCCAAATATTCATTATACATACACAAAAACATATGAGGAATTTGGTAACAAACTCAGAAAAAAACTTTTGAGACACGGACACGTGATTTTTATTGTTCTAGATGCTATTTAAAATTATTTTTCCTTTTACAGGTTTCTTCCTTATTATGTTCCTTATTATGTGTAGCTTGAACTATATGCAAGAACACTTTATATCAATTTAAAGTAGAAAATATTTTGACCTTCAACTTATATAGCCAATTGATCCTGGTTGTCTACTCTTTCAGAAATTGTATTTTTTTTATAACGTATCTTTTGAACGCATACATAAAAGTAAGTATAATAGCTTCTTTAACGTATTAGCACTCTTTTTATAATGCATAATCACTAATTATAAAATTATTGCCATACATATATAATTGGTGAACTTATCGCAAGCAGCGAGCTTTCACACGACCTTGAATCGTAATCTCACAGTCCCAAATAATACAATATAAACACGGTAAAGAGATATACAGTAGTTTGACTGAGCGTGATTTTTGAACATAAATACGTACAGTCGCGCGGTACATGCGCAAGTCATAGGGCTGCCGGGCAGCCGCTGCCCGCATACAGTAGGTACCTACCTGTTTCATATCATCTACTTACTTAAGCTACCTACCTACTATCTACTTACCTATCATGTCGTGGCGGCGTATATTAAAACCCAAGACAAGACAAAAGACAAGACAAGAGACAAGACAAGAGACAAGACAAGAGACAAGAAAAGAAACAAGACAAGAGACAAGACAAGAGACAAGAAAAGAGACAAGACAAGAGACAAGACAAGAGATAAGACAAGAGACAAGACAAGACAACCTCCTCCCCTTCCCCCTCCCCCCCTTCTCCCCCCCTTCTCCTCCCCCTCATACCCTTCCCCTCCCCTCTTTCCCCCCCTCCCCCCTTCCCCCTCCTCCCCTTCCCCCTCCCCCCCTTCCCCCCCCCTCCTTCCCCATCCTCCCCTCCTTCCCCCCTCCTCCCCTTCCCCTCCTCCCCCCTTTTTAACTAACTGACCTTTTTAATTTTATTACCTTTCCATGTTGCTTGATAAACAAGTGAATTAAATTAAAAATTTAAAAAACCCCCAACGCAATACGCAATTCTTCATTTTGTGGTGGCGGCCATCTTGGATTTTTAATTTTATATAATGGGTTGTATTCTACTAGTTAACCCCTTTCATTTGATACCCATATTGAGGGGGTCGCGGAAGAAAAAAGTAATCCGCCATTTTGTAGCGGCGGCCATCTTGGACCGATTTCCACCAAACATGTCTGAGAACACTCTCGACTAACCTTACTTTCAAACAAAAAAACTAAATCAAAATCCGTTCATCCGTTCGGGAGCTACGGTGCCACAGACAGACACACACACACAGAGACAGACAGACAGACAGACACGTCAAACTTATAACACCCCGTCGATTTTGCGTCGGGGGTTAATAATGTTATTTCTGGATTTCCTGATAAGTTCAATGATAAGTTCAAGCTACCAAAAACAGCATAATATAGTATGCTATTTTTTTGCCATTTTTATATAATTTTATATAATTTACTATATTATGTATACATACGTCAAAAGTAAATAACGTAAATTACACTAAATACTTGCAAAAAACTATCGCGACGTCCGCCCGTCGCTGCGTGGCACCCGCTTCTGGATTATATACCCACTTCTACCCACATCTACCGACATCTATTCACTTCCATTTTCCGCCCGTTTCTATGGAGTCAAACTACTGTATATCTCTTTACCGTGATATAAATTAAGTTGATAGAGAATGGAATGGAGATATCGAAACTGTCTTGACGTATAGGTTCCTCTAACAAGATAAATATCCTCTGGGCTGAAGTTTCGAATAACATCCACTTAATTAAAGTTAATCTGGAATGGTGTTGCGAGCGACTACACGATTCCATTAGCAAGCTACTCTGGAGTATCGTTACAGTATAAGCAGTAAGAGATCTCGTGTTAACCTTATTAATCAGGACATATCGCTTAATTATATTAACGTGAGATTCATCACGTATCTAGATCGGGTTTATGATGTTCTTTTAAAATAAAATTAACATGAGTTCAAATCGCGAAACTTTAAATTGTGATTCTTAATCTATACATAATATACTACCCCCCTTTTTATCCGACTACAAAACGCAAAGTTATGGATTCGATATTAATGTATGGAACTGTGATGTATTTACGAGTACATATTATATTGGACAAACCTTTAAGGCAATGTGTGTACCTTCAAGTTTCTCCAAAACTAATGGTCGGATTTTGAAATTTTATTGCATTTTTATTGGCTTACAGTTAGCCCAACTTAAAGCTTTGTAACTTAAAGTAGGTACGTGCGTTTCCCTTTCGCGTATTGCAAAACATGCTTGTAGTCGGTAATATTTTAAAATTTCACTTGTTTTAAGTGCGGGTATAAAATGTTTTGTTCAATACACTGATAAATCTCAAGTTTAGAAGATATAATAAACACACATTGTTTCGCAATTAAATGAATTTCATAATAGTGAGAACCAAATAAATGTCCTCTGTTAAATAGAGACTTTATTTTCATAAGACAACTATTGTTACTTTTACTATAGTTTATGGAAATAAAAATTAATGTTTGTGTACGAGGAAGACCTAAGTAGTAGTAGTAGTATTCCTAAGTAGTCACCAGTAGCAGTTGAGCAATATTTAGAGATTATTTTGAACGAAAAGTCCATCAGTCCTTACTGTATTTTGTGTTATTGTGACCGAAATGACTACAACTAGGTCGCGTTTTGAAGTCAAACTGTTTATAATGGGCAATTAAAATTTAAACTAGTTTTCCCTGTACTCTGATGATTTTGACAGGCTTCAATTATTTAAAACCTTTGGATTTAATTTTGATTAGCAATTAATTTTGATTAGCAGTTGCGTTTACATCAATTAATATTAGCTACTATTAAATTTCATTGGACTCGCCCCTCGAGTAAATTTTGGGCCAGTTTGATTGGTAAAGAAGTGCACTTTAAATTTGGATGAACATTTTAAAGGTTAATACGAATTTAATTAATAACTACATAGGCATACTAAACATACATATCAAGTTCAGAATTTTGTGTAACAATATATAAAATATGAATAATACAGGTAAAAAGTTAAAATTGCTATACCAAAATGTTAGGGGCCTCAGGACAAAGGTAAATACATTTTATAACAATATGTTGTTGTGTGAATGTGATATAGTGTTAGTTACAGAGTCTTGGCTTCATGACGGGATTATTGATGCCGAACTTTGTGATGGCAAATACCATATTTTTAGAAATGATCGAAAATCATTGGGAGGTGGGGTAATGGTGTTATGTAAAGCTCAGTTGCAAGCACGATTACGACCAGAATGGGAAAGTGGTGATCCAGAATGCATCTGGGTTACTATCCCGGGACCGAGTTTGGGTACAACACGTGATATTCATATAGCCGTTGTGTATATACCCCCTGACACAAAATTGCCATCTCGAATAGAATCTATACTTAATTCCATCTCTAGCATTCATAATAATAATCCAAATGATCATTTTATAGTTGCAGGAGATTTTAATTTACCGTGCATTGATTGGTCGTTGGACGATCCTAAAATAATTAAAAAGGGTTCTGTAGATATGCAAACGGCAGCAACTCAGCTTATTACATATTTCAATTTTATAGGTCTCTCTCAGCAAAACAATATAACAAACTCTAGTAATAATATATATAATAATACCTTAGACCTGGTTTTTTCTGATTTTTCAATTGGGATCAAACAATCTAATTTCTCCACTGTGCCTCCAGACTCGTATCACCCGGTATTATATATGACAGCAAGTGATGTTTTTGTTCCCTTGCTTAGGCCTAAGCCAAGAATTAAATGTCAATTTAATCGAGCTGACTATGATAACATCAATATTGCTCTTTTTAATCAGGACTGGACTTTTATAAACTCTATGGATAGCTTGGAAAGTGCTACAATTAAATTTTATGATATTCTGAGAGAATTAATCGCTAAATTTGTTCCGATTGTTCGTTGTGGCGGAGCATACTCATACCCGATTTGGTATTCTAGAGCGCTTATCAAGCTAATCAAAGAAAAAAGTAAAGTTCACGCAGACTGGAAAAAATATAATAATCCAAATGATTATGCTGATTTCTCAGAGTTAAGGAAACGTGAAAAGATTTTACAGAACGAGTGCTACAAATCATATGTTAACTTTGCTCAAATTAAAATTAAGTCAAACCCTAAGTATTTCTGGACTTATATCAAATCAAAGCGGAAAAATGCTACAGACTACCCTGCGCAAATGACTTATGGTGATGCTCAACTAGATAACCCCAGTGATATTTGCAGTGCGTTTAATAAATATTTTAAAGAAAATTTTAGCACCCCAAACAATAGTATAAATAGCATGCCTGATAATTTTTGTGAAGTCTTAAATTCGAATTTGATACACAGCATTGAAATTACTCCTGATGAGGCACTTAAACTTCTAACTAATCTGGACATAACAAAAGGCCCAGGTAATGACGATTTACCCCCAGTATTTTTCATTAATTGTGCGAAATCGCTAGCTACACCAATAGCTCTGCTTTTCAATAGATCATTTCATGATGGTTACTTTCCGAGTATTTGGAAAGAGGCCCACGTGGTGCCTATTTATAAGAAAGGTTCTAAAACTTCTATAGAAAATTACAGACCCATCTCTATATTAAACGTTCTTAGTAAGTTAATTGAGAGAACAGTTCATAAGCACATTTATCCAATTGTAGAACCCTCCATCCCACACGAGCAACATGGATTCATGAAGGGACGGTCTACTACAACCAATCTGGGAGAATTTATCGATTATGTTGCCACGAATATGGATGGCGGGTCGCAGGTGGATGTGGTCTACACGGATTTTGCGAAAGCCTTTGATCGTGTAGACCACATCTTACTTTTGCGCAAGCTATATGAATTGGGCATTCGTGGAAACCTTAGATGGATGGAGTCGTATCTTTTAAAAAGGTCTCAAGCAGTTGTGGTAGGAGGCTTTCGGTCTAACTATATTGAAATCCCTTCGGGCGTCCCCCAGGGGTCTATCCTTGGTCCGCTTTTATATGCATGTTACCTATATGATATTGGTAAATGTTTTGTTAGTTCTAGGTTTCTCATGTACGCAGATGACACTAAAATATTTGCAAAAATCAACGATAGCTCTGACTGCCTCAAACTCCAAGCAGATCTTGATCGTCTTGGTGAATATTATAGATTGAATCGTATTGACGTTAACGCATCAAAGTGTCACTTTGTCTCGTTTACTAGAAAGAAGAGCCCAATTCTATTTAATTATCAAATAAATAATGTTATTATAGGTAAAGTGGATCTTGTGAGGGACCTGGGACTTCTACTTGACGTTAAACTTACTTTTTCGGAACATATTGATGCAATAATAAGTAAATCATTTAAAAATCTTGGATTTATCTTACGAGTAAGTCAACCCTTTTCGGATACTTCATGCATAAAGCTACTCTACTTTGCATATGTTAGAAGTATTCTCGAATATGGTTGTACTGTTTGGAATCCTCATTACGTTATGTATATTAGTAACCTGGAACGTATTCAACATAAATTTCTTAAGCACTTAAATTTCAAATGTTAGTATGTTTCCGAATCTTATGAGGAATCATGTAAATTACACAAAATAACTAGCCTTCAAAATAGACGAAAACTAATGGACATGTCTTTTCTCCATGGTCTATGTAACGGCTATATAGATAGCCCCGAGCTCACTACTAGAATATTAACATTTAGTACTCCAAAATATCGTACTAGACACACAAAGTTATTCGCAATTTCTCAAACATCTACTAACTATGCACGTTACTCCATTATTAACAGATTGAAATGCCTATTTAATAAAGAATTTAATTCTACTGATATCTTTAATAGTAGTAAACTAATGTTTAAGAGCGAAATATACAAAATTATACAGAGCGATATGAGTAATGCAATAACGTGAATATTTAAAAAAAAAATTATAAATAATAATAATATTATATTATTATAACCATATATATTATTATAACAATTAACATTAAGTATTAAACTTATAAGTAGTATATTTTAGAAACCCTATTTTTAGTATATATTATTTTCTACTCGTTTTACATAGTTATAATATTAAAGTATGCGTTTAATCTACTTATGAATTCACTTGCACGACGTTGTTTATTATATACTCTGTTTTAGTATATATTCTACGAACGTCTTGAAACTAAAATCTATTTACGTTTAATGTTTTTGTATATTAAAATCAAACATTTAATTTGTTATTCTCAAGTGTACTTATCGCACTTTATTTTTTAAGACTGTCAGTTTATATAAATACCTATAAAATGTAAATCCGTAATTGGCCGTAGGTTAAGTCATATTCTTGTAAAATAGTTATCTAAGGGCTGTGGATTTTGTTGAATAAATAAAATAAAATAAAATAAAATAAAACGTATTTTTTATATTTACAAAATCGTTAATATTTTCTCCTGACTCTACCAAGTTAAAATTACTGAAATGAAATCTAGTAACATAATTATCGTTGCTTTCAGACAGAGAGTTGGATATTATAATCGCTCTGTGAATTATTTTATCATTAAAACCTATTTAAAATTCTCAACAAGGTATAAAAAACAATCACACTTATTTACACTTATATTATAAATGCGAAAGTTTGGTGTATGTTTGTTACTTCTTCATGCCTAAACGGGTAGACCGATTGAGCTGAAATTTGGTATAGAGATAGCTTAGACCCAGGAATAACACATAGGCTATAGTACAGCGGGTTAAACCGCTGGGCACAGCTAGTATTACATATATTATACAGGGAGAAATACTTGACCAACAAAGCGTCGGTGATAAATATCACTGGTGCTAAGTAGGTATTATACTATTGCAGTATTAGCCAATAAACTGTGTTAAGAAAATTGTTATTGTTTGTTTCGAAAGAATCCTCGTAAAAGCTAAATATAGACCCTTTAATTATTTGGCTAAAACATTACTCAGTATTAATTAAAAGGTCGTAACGGTCAGGCGGAGAGTTTAATCAAAGGCTTACCGATAAATACCTTCTAATTAATTTAATTTCCTTGCACAAATTAAAATTCCTGCTCGATGTTTTTTACAATTAACGAGACGCAAATAGGAAAATGCTTGACACGCGAGGATGTTGGCGAATAATAAATAATATTTCTTGATTTATTAATGATATAATTGTGACAGAAGGCTTAGGAGAGAACTAGGTGCGATTAGCATAGGATGCATGCATTGTGGAGAGTTTCGGCACAGCGTTGGAAACACATAATCACATAATTATGACAACTTTGAAAATAAGTGTCCATTATAAAAAGTTTATGTCGTCTTAGGTAGATTTAAACATCTTGGAGATTGAATCGATATTTCTTACTTTGTTTATGAAAACGTTACTGATTCGTTAATACGCACTAAAATTGGTTGCTTGCGTTTCGGTGTGGTACTTGACTCGAACATTTTACTACAAGACGTGAAAAGCTAGTAAACTAGTAGGTAGTTCACTTAGAAAAAATGTCCTTCATATGATATCGTCATTATTACTAAAGTAAAAATTGGTAAAACGATAAAGTCCCAAGGCATTTTGGTAGATAGTTCAGCGAAACGGCTCTACAACCTTTCCCCGTGTCCTTACAGCCATTATCCACTTTCAAGCGAGACTAACGACCGAACATCCTCCTCGAACCACCGAACTTCTAAAGAGAAAATGAACCAAAATTTTATAGAAAAAAACCGCCTTCACGCTCTTAACAGTATATACTCACCTTCGCAGTGACATCACCGTTGGCAACTTTAATTTATTTCCTCGATAAAACCACTCAGCTTTTTAATAAACACGCATGAATTACTTTCGTCGGCGAGGTCCTGAATAAATAAATGAGGGCCGTCCCACACCGTTCCTTCATTCCCTTTGTGCTCTCATACTTCCTGGCATGCGTAATGGGATACCCTACCAAAATGGCGGTTAAGGAATCTTTTGTGCTAAATAAAAATCAGAACAATGAAACCGGGCTAAAGACCTGTGTGGCTCTCCGATCTTTCCCCTCACAGCACGTGTTTTTATTAAGACTTTCTTTGAACCCAGACAGAAAAAAAAATATGGCAGCCAACTGAGCATTAAATAAAATGTTACGCTTACTTTACGATGAAAGATAAAGAGGATTTCGGAGCACAAAAGCGGCGTCGCCAGCAGAACATTAATTTTCAGTACTATCAATATTATAGTAAAGTTTCACTGTAATCAGTGACACAAAATACCAAATAAGATAGTATATCTAGGTGTGTTTATAACTTACCTGTAGTTTTAGTTTTTTCTGTACTGGATTAGAAATAACTCGTTATCGAACTTGAAAACAACATTCCAAAAATTCATTTGATATTAAAAATCGTAACATATAATGCATGTTTGTATATGTACCTATATATTTCGACCGCTCATAAATTGCTAAGAAGAACGATGTGTTCTCCTTTACGCCAGGAAAATTTTGTTTAGCTGACAGACGCAGTTTAATACTGGTAGAACTTTACCTCAGTGGGTACAACGTCCGCGTGACGTAGCACCTGCGGGGTTGCCAAAACAGTGCACATGTTTACCCTTAAAACTCAAATGTTACTTTTTAAGCTCACACTCTAAAACTGCATAATATTATGTAAGCTTTGTTTACATTGTTAACGTTATTTAAAATGAGAATTAATTTACTAATTCAAACAATATTAAGAATTTTGTGCTTTTAAATTTTAACGAAACACATTTTTGTATATTTTTTGTTTTTTGTTCAGTACAATATTCAAATTATAAACAAAATTATATGAATTCTAGCTACATTGTCATTTATCTTACTAATATTGTAAACGTGAAAGTTTGTTAGGATGTATAGATGTCTGGATGTATGTTTTTTACTCGTTCACGCCTAAACGGGTGGACCGATTGAGCTGAAATTTGGTATAGAGATAGCTTAGACCCTGGAATAACAGATAGGCTACAGTACAGTGGGTGAGAACGCAGCTTGTACTATTGTCATTTATATACTACTAGTGTATAAAAACGAGAAAAAACATATTTTTAATTAGCAAGGTGCCTGGAACATTTTTTCATAAAGAGAGATTTATATACAATATTAATACAGAATTATTTTTCATCATTTTTTTCATAATATAGTAACGCTTCAATAACAAATCGATCCCTTTCTGTCTAGGAAGATATTTCCCATGGGGATTGGAAATTCTCGCCTCTCCACTCCCATGATTTTTTATTTAGGACTATCTACTCAATATTAAGAGCCCATAAATGTTTAACACATAAATTGGTTTGATACGAAAAAAACTGATAACTACTAATAAAAACTGATTACTATGATGTGACTACATCTATAAACATATTATTATATAATACTAGCTGCGCCCAGCGGTTTTACTCGCAGTACTTATGTAGCCTATGTGTTATTCCAGGCTCTAAGCTATATCTGTACCAAATTTCAGCTCAATCGGTTCACCCGTTTAGGCCTGAAAGAGGTTACTCTTTAACAAACATCCATCCAGAAATCCATTCTTACAAACTTTCACGTTTATAATATTAGTAAGATGTAAAATCAGGGCGTACCTACGTTATGATAATATGTTTAGTACAAAATTTGTATAATATTAAAAGTTACACGGTTTTATTGTTGAAAAAACTATTTGAAGCATACTCAAATGCAATTATGTAACTTCAGCTTTTTCCAATTAATTGTTTTTTTGGCTCTCCTTAAAATTTCCAAAAATGACTTACGTGGTGAACTTTAAACGACTATAGCTAGTTTTGGCCTAATTGACAAACCTGCTGAAGCTATTATCAATGCTTGTGCCGTTTAAAAATCGCGAGTTGATTTCAATAAATTTTCGTATGACACATTGTTCCAACCTGTTACGAGTAATTCAGCAGCGAAATAGCAATCAGTAAAAATTTTATATAAAAGTAAAAAAGTGTCCATTATAACCAAGTATTATACAGCCCTCGCAACACATGTGGGCAGTGAACAGGCGAGGCAAATATTGCCTCTGCAATATTTACAGAGTGTTGTGATGACGGTAAATAAAATTTTCGATTCAGCATCATTATGCGGTGGAATAAAGGCCAAAAAGAACTCTGTTTAATATTTGAAATATGGAACTGAATAAATAATGGGGAGATGTTTCAAATATTGGTGTGCTAGTAGTCATAGCAAATGTGTGAGCATGCAGATATTATGTATTGACGGCGAATTTTACTCCTTGAGTTAGCTTATTAATTTCTTTTTTGCCACATAATATTTTTACTAAGACACCTATTTCTAAAACCACTGTTGATTGCTGTGTACTACGATTGCACGTACATATTTAAATTAAACTTTGAAAAAAATTAAATACTCCATGGATTAATACATTTTTTTTATATTATAATATAAGACTAAATCTTTATATTCCTTTATTTTGCTTAATCACATAATGATTAAACTAGGAATAGAAAGATTTTTTTTAATTTGTTTTTACAGTTTCTACTATATTAGGCAGACTTTTAAATACTTCATTATAACATAAGAACATCATAATATACGATCACAAATTTATAATAATTTTCTAAAGTTCCTTAGTCTTATGAAACTCCTTTGAAAGTACTTCTAATCCCCCTCGAGCGTATGCCTAACAAGTCTATGTGTTAAAGTTAACCTTTCATAATCCATTAACTCGCGCACAATCAACATTCCCCTATTGTGGAAAACTTTGCACCCTTTAATCTGTTTTACAAATAAAATTTTCTTTATGACACCGCATAACGTTAACGACTTAGGTATCACAGATTATTTAGAACCAGACACCGTTAATTATTAAGAATAACAGCAAGGAACATCCAATTAATACTACTACTATAGAAAAATTACGTTACTCAAGTAGTGTATAAAACTGCGGGTGGTCGAATATGCTATACATGAATAACATTTAAAAAAATTAGCAAAAAAAATATGACCGCGAGAGTCCACCATGCGATCACATGTGGCCATAATATATTATGAAGGCATTATTTACAAATATTACGACTGACTTCACAGGTTAGAATTAATCGAAAAGGTACACTGAAAAAAATGAACGCCAACTAAGTATTGATTTCTCTTAGTTGGCACCGTTATATTTGGAATAACGTTTATCATGTAAGTTATAAAAGAGATGACTTAGGTGCAATAGCAAGCTAAATATGGTTGAAAAACAACCTAAGTATATTAATTGATAATCTAATAATGCATCATAATAAAAACGACTATAACTCCTTTGAATTTATACTACCCTTTATAACGGTGGTACAGTACTTAACTAACAAAACTAAGAGAAAATCAACAATTTTGTCTTAGTTGCAGCAGTAATGATTTTTGTATAATATATTGCATATGGAGCTAAGATGGGTGATTACAGTAAACAACATCTTGTTTAAACCAATCACTTTTTTTTTCAGTGTATTATCAAGTAACTGCATACGTTTATTACTTTATAGCATCAGTTTTGTTTTTTGCAGCACGGTATCTGCCCTAACCGTTGCTTTGTTTATTAGTCACGATTTCTTCGCTAACTCGAGCATTCCAGAAAAGGGCACTACATTAATTTTTATTTATACAGATTAGGCACAAAAATAGCGCTTTCATCGGCCTAATATTTTTCACATTTACACTGAATATGATTTATGAAGAGATATTAAAGCCAACCACAGATATTTTCCACACAAATAAGTATCCAATCGCATTAGGCATTCACAATGATTATTTCCTCAGGAACCGTGCCTCACTTTCCGTCTTTTATTCAAATAAATATGATATTCTCCGATAAGTGTAAATATATCATACACCTCACTGAATCGTGGAGGCTGCGATAAAAATCAGCGGCCGTGAATACGTTTGCACGCACCAACGAGATTTACATAAGCGACGGGAATCTCTCGAGAAACTCACTGACTCTTTATTTATGTGCTTATATTTTGAGTAATGATGTGTTGAAACTTTATGTCATGTTTATTGATGCTAAGATTTATTTATACACCTTAATTTGTTGGTAGGAAATATTTACAAAAAATATCAAAAGATGGAAGTTAAAGAATTTAAAATGGCGACCAAAATACCGCATTTTGGGTGAGGTACATATTTTGATAATGCGTATAAAAGTGTAAGTCGTGTCCTTAGTGCTATTGTTCTACAAGTTACAATTAAAAATATATGCATACCTATACTTAAGTCATAAGTCTATTGAATTGATGTGCTTTTAAAAGTTATATCGTATTCTACCTATCTTGTGGATGCTACAAATTTTTTGTTCAAATTATCTTTCGTAAGTTTACTAGTTTTTACTCTACTTCACTATTCAGATAGCTAGCTAGCAGATAGCTAGCAGATAGCTAGCTTCATCAACTTCATCTAACAAAGTTCTTTTTAGTTATATCACGCCTTTTTCCTCTGAACTTTTGTTCCGTGTCAAGTATCATTTATGTTTTCAAAGTCTTGTAAGTTAATGGACTTATTCTTTCAAAGGCTACCATAACATTTAACTGAATGATGCGATATAAAGTTATTAAAATAAACCCGCGATTTACTTGTCTCAAATATTCGCGCGCAGTGTCAAAGTCTCATACAAAAAGGGTTTTATGACATTTTGTTTTGTTTGTGAATTTGCTACTACAGTGCAAAGTGCGTCACAAGTGAACAAATAACAAGTGGATTCATTCAGCAGTTTAATCTGAGTGTCGATAGATTAGTCAGAGAATCTTACTTAGTACGTTCCTGACACACCTCAACTTTCATCACATTCTCCATACACGCTCGCCGGTTCTTGGTACTCATGACCTGGTCTTTCCTTAGAACGACACGACGAAGACGACGATTTTAAATATGTATATTCATATAGGTACAGTACTTTTTTAAAAGCTAGCTTTTGGCACTTCATTACGCATTAGATAACCTAAAAGGACCCAAAAACATACATAATTTAAAAGGTAGGGTCTGAACAACATAGGTATTTTATCATCAAACATAAGTAATGTACACGATACCGTGCAAACATCCTTTTTTATTATGCGTAAAAGTTTTTCAATATTGAAACAATAAAATATCGTTTAAAAGGAATTTTTGAAAAGTTTCTGTATTTGTACAGTGTACCTTGCTTCCTCAAATTGGCCATTGACGAGCAATTAAGTATTCTATGTGCTATTCTAAGCTGTACTTAATTTAGCTTATTGCTGGACAATCAATTAAACCGTGAAGAAATTACAAACACATACATACTTACAACTCTTTACACACACATACACATAACATTTACTACATCGGTTTTATAATATCAATAGGATTATCATATTAAAAATGGAGAATAAAGGAAACAGATTGAATAGAGCTATTGTTCAGGGAAAAATTAAAATAACATCAAAGTTCCTTTTTGTATTACAATTGTTTAATAACTCTTTGAAAACTTCAAATGACTTTTGTCGATTCCGCTTAACAATTGATATTTAACATTGACGAGTGGCGACCCTTGTCGCTTATTAAAACATTTCGAGTGGAATGACATAGAAAATATTTCGTGGCCCATTTTGGACTTGTTAAATATTATTAATAAAATGTTTACGTTCAAAATATTTTAACGTAACTCTGAACAATTTTAAAGATAGCTGAAAAGGTCTACGAAAATTACCCATTAGGTAGCTATTCTTTGAATTGGTCACCGGTCCAAAATTCTTGTTGCTAATAAAGAGCCTGCGAGTAAAAACTGATGACACAGAAGATAAGTATTCTCTATATAAAGTCACTACATGAATAGAGTCGAGTCAGAATATTATGTCTAAAGTGTGTAACGTTCGGCCAGGCCGACCCATTACGTTCACAAATAGACCATTAGGTCCCAATCCCTTTGCTATTTCAAAAGGATGGAGGGTTAATTTACGAGCTCAAAATTTAAATCTACGGCCAACTTGTTTAACAGAAGCCTCCGAGTTAACTCTCGTATTAAGATGTGTTTAAATGAAACGGTTCAACGCTTGTATTTCTAGTTTTATTTTATACAAATATGAGCATTATTTTGTCGGTGCATCCAAACTTTTCTCGCATAAATTTTAAGTTTAAAACAGAACAATGGCCTGCCGCAAAATACACGTCACAAAAGTAATCTGTTGGTAAGCAGCGTGAATATGAATCAATAAACAAAGTGGAACTAAAACCGCTCGGGAAGTTTCATTAAACTAGAAACAACGAGGTCGGTGGCGCGGGCGGTTCCAGCTACTAGTCGCCAGAACAACGGCTCCCTCGCGTCACTTGTCCACAATTAATAATGGAGGTCTGCAAGTTGAATGCCACATGTTGTTGCATGGGCTCCTCTCGGCTTGCATGTTGAATACAGATGAGCTTATTTATGTAAATGCGCGTCGCCTCAGCGCTCCAGGATGACGCTCCGGTTTGAGTAATCCCCAGCATCGCAAGTGATTGATGTCGAAGCCGTTGACATTCCGGTTTGCTGGCTACTGCGATACCTTCCTCCCTCATCGACCGTATTCTACGTGCGCCATTCATGCCAGAATCGATTCTGTTCTGAGGTTATGACCGATAGAGTGTTTCGTGACTAGAGGACATACTTTGAAGTAAATATACGACCATAGGTCGGGTGAAGGAAACCCATTTTAAAACTTTTTACTATTTTCATTACTCGAAAAGATTGCAAAAAAGAGCAGCGTATCCAGTAATTTATTAACCTCCTTATCCGGAAGCACCGGACTAAGGAGGTCTCTCCCGACACCAGTCTCAGATACAATGAAGCTAACGGATGCTCTTTTCAGGAAAATACGATTTACACGTTTCTTTTATAACGGACACATTCAACCACAAATCAGCAGCATTAACAACTTGTTTATGAGGAATTATGTGACAGTTAAGACCGTAATAAGGCTGCGATATCCTACTCGTATGTATGACACGTAAAGATCATTTAGTAAATAATAAAGTTTTAAGTCCCTATCAGAAGTTCGGATGAAACGAGCATTCCAATTAGTGCAGGATTCTCATTAAGATCCAGATTCTTGGCGCAGAGTTTGATATCAGAGCTACGTGATCAAGATTCATTCCATTTCAAACTTCAATTAATCCATATGACCGGCTCCAGCAATGTTGATCCTGCCATTTGAATATTGTCGGATCGCAAATTATTCGAAAGCAATTTTACTGAATATTATTGGCAGATATTATTCTCTTATAGGTCTACGTATCTCGTTCCTATTTATCAATAATAATGCCTAACCTCAAGATAAATTTTGTTTGCAAATCTCGGTTAGAGGACGAACTTTGCAAGTTAAGTCGTATTAAAAAGATTGAGTTGGAAAGTTGATCTCATTTCAGGGGAAAGTTTTTGTGAAAGGTCGTAAAATTTGGTGGCGGGAAAATAGACAAATTTTGCGTTGTCCAGATGGAACGAAGGTGCGAGAACGAGCTCATGAATAACGCACGAGCGTCGCCGCCTCTGCCGTGTTCGGTCGCAATAACGGAAATTCTTTTTTACACCTCCCTTGATTTGTGGACTGGCTGTGTCAGGGTATAGTGTATGAGTGCAACACTCCGCACGTGCTGAATAATTTTGTATAAAGTAATTTATAGAACACGCCAGGTGGATTTGACACTCCGCGCCGTAGGCACATTAATCCGTAGCAAATATTTTATAGTGAAAAATGAACATACAATAAATTATATAAACAGAAGTGGGTCAAACAATTGAAATACTGACACCTAAAGTACAATGAAAACATATCAGAGACAATCTTTGCCTCCGTCGCTCGACTCCGGCACGTTTTCATTATCTTGCGAGACACTTCATGAAGCGGCACTTCTCGAATATTCATCATCCAAATATGAGAGGACTAAAACATCTTCGCTTTGCAAAGAATAAGTTCAAATTTGGCAAGGAGACGACAAATTTTCATTGCATCGCGAGGCGGGTGCGCCAGGTGCGCTCAGCGTGGATAAAGAAACCTCCTTTGCCTTTGCACGGAATATTTTTAGGAAAGTATATCGCACATTTCCTCGTTTCAGTGCAGAATCACTGCTCACATTTAAAAGTCCCTCTGTAACGCTTAACATATCGGGTTGTGTCTTTTCGTGTCAAAGCGACGCAAACTAATATCATAAAGCGAGGCACAAAGTAGAGAAAATCTCAGCTACTTTAATATTACATTATTCCGACGGTGGATTACGTTTGCTTTTAGAACACGATTCAAAAATATGAGCATTTTAAGTAGCTCTGATTTTGATGGTTCTTTAAAAAAGGGAATATTGAATTTTATGTTTCTACTTCTGACCTCCATTTTGCATTTTATATCATTTGAGTTGAACTGTGTTGTATTGTATAAAATATTTACAATTTATATTATTCATTCAACCATAGAAGCATATCGTTTGCAAGTTTTTTTTACTAAAATAAAAGGCTTTCTTGATAAACTTAATGTTACTCTTTTCTTTAAAATTTCTGTACGAATAATCATTTTAAATTAAACATCCCTCCACCAAAATCCTCGAGTAACGTTTCTGCATGTCACATTCTAAGCCCATTTGAATTCCGTACAGCAATTTCTCCAGAAGAAAACCAGATGGCTATCTCTAATTCAACCTTTTTATTATTCGCCGACGTTGTAAGTCACGCATCGTTAATTGAACGATTTCCAATCGGATCACGTATTTGGAGCCGAACTGTAAACAACTATATTTCCCTGACAAGGAAAGTTCGACGACTTTGGTGCTATTATACGATACGGCACGATTTTATGACGATAGACTTCATTTTATGGACAGGTTTCAATTGGGTTTCTTATTCGGTGAGATAACAATGTTCGTGGTAACTTAAATTGTTACTTATGAACAGTATCCTATTTCTTATCGGAATAATGATAAGCATTTTCTACTGCCAAGAAGAACTTTAGTATTCACGTAAATAACTTTTAACTATCTAATTACTACTGGACAAAACAGTGTCAACAAGTAGGTAGTCATTATGACCGTGTTCCGGCATAATGTTCAGTGAGGTATTTATCCGCCTTCTAGGTTTAGTCTGCTCCCATTATCGCTTAACGTCACGCTAGATCGTGGTCGAAGTCTAACCTAACCTATAATGAAAAAAAAAAGTTTTTGAGGGTACATTTTGTACTAAAATTAGATTTGTCATCAAAACTACACGTGACTGTATACACAATTAATACATCTTAAAAAAAAGACGAACTTAAGTCCACAAACTTTTGAGAGAGAGAATTATAAAAAAAAAATATTTGACATAAACAAAGCAACCGCAGTTGTGGATTAAATTCGTAATAATTTTAATTTATTGTCGTAATTTTCTGGTAATTGCTACGCAGCTTTGGTTACTTTAGCGCTAAGAGCAAATATTTTAATTTCTTTCAACTGTTCGTGGATGAATAAAAATTATGGTGTAAAATGTTCTGATGATTATGAGTAAAATGTTCTGATGTTCATTGTTTTTCTTATTATTATAGAAACGATAGTGAAATTGAATAGAATAGCATTTTATTACATACGAAGAATTTACAGAAAAAACTTGCAGAATTTCTATATTAATAAATCCAGTGTGCGTTATGAGGAATCTTCTGTTTGGAAATGCTATAGATAACTCTTTATTTCTCTCTCTTTTTTTTCTCTTTTTATATAACTCTTTATTTAATTTAATCTACAGCCTTTCCACAACTAAGCGACGGTGGCTTCAAATATATAGCTATTTTATATTAAAAAATACTTAAAATATAATTCCTAAATATTAAGGATTATTCACATCATAACAAGACGCCATTTTTACATCAAAAATACAAACACACAATATGCAGTAAACAGATTAAAATATGGGACATATTTTCCGTGCGGGAGATCCATTCAAGATAAGAATCGTGCCGTTTTGTGTAAACGAGCTTTCAAGTTGTGTTTCACAGATTGTGGCTCCCCCAGCTCTGGTAACAATTAAAAGCAAATGCTCACCGACTCCACTATTTCATTGCAAGCCTGAAACTAAAGGAAAACATTGAAACTACTAGACAAATATTTTTATGTTTTTTTTATACAACGAAGTATGAAGACGAGCAAGACGGTCTTCTAGATGGTAAAAGATAACGCTACCTGCCCATAATTAGTACAGTGCTACCCAGTATTTTACATAGGTAAAATTCTGGGTGCACTGCGCCAACGCTTCTTACTTGAGAGTCATAAGATGTTAAGACTCTTTAGCCCAGTAATTTCACTAGCTACAGTGCCCTCCTACCGAAGCACAGGAATGTTTGCACATCACTGCTAAGGCAGTAGAATAACTGGCACTGTTGGGGTACCGACCTAGACGACCCAAAGCAAAGCAAAGGAAGTAACCCCCGGTAAAACTAACGGTATGTTACCTAAAGTTGTTCAAACAGGTATTATGAGGTACATTGCTGAAACTCGCGTCCCAAAGCTCGTATTATTAACTTGGCTTATTTTAGTCTAATGCTTTGAGCAAATAATTACCATAATACGTAACCCAAATAAATGATTGTGTATAAAACATCCCGGCGACCACGTGTGGTTGCAGATTGTCCATTAGGCGGGACCGCCAGGCGTAGGTATACGCAATACCTGCCCTGTAACTTCGCTAATTCGAATAGGCACGTGAAAAGGGAATTAACCCACTGTACTTAATTACATTTTCGCATGCTTTGCTTTCGTTTCGAAGGGTCGCCTTTGTACACATTTTACCCATTACCCATCTCACTTCATACGCCTGCGTTGCTGAGAGTTTTCATCTTATTTTAATTTCGCTTGAATTTTTAATAAAGGTTGGGCTTTATCGGGATGGAATAAAAGCGATTTTTGGTTGGCCCCGGGTAACATCTGGCGCGTCTATCTTTAAATGCAAACCCTTCACATTTTTAATTTCGTTTATAATTGACAGCGAGCAAATTATCTCTTCAACACACTTTTAAAATAAACATAAGGTATGAAGAGAATGGAGTTGAAATAGAGATATAAAAATTGTAATGATACCTTTTCCAGCTCCAACCAGTTATAAGTCGCCTATCTAAATACAATACACGTTCCAATTAATATTTAAAAAACTGATGTAGATATCAATTTTGATGAAGCTTGCAACCTTAGTTGGGTTTAATGTCCAAAAAATGGTAAAAATTATCAATAGTTTTGGAAACATGTGAAAATAAACATACATCATACATCATCATTCATACATTTTCTGAAATGTTGTATAATGATTTGGAAGCCACAAAGGATTGTTCAATGTACATATCCAACTAATAACCTCCATTTTTAAGTCGGTTATAAATAAATTCAATAACACTTGACACCTATATCGAACAAACTCCTCAGTTAAGCTAAATCTAACAGGCCTACGAATTACAAGGCACATGTTAAGCTGTCACTCAAACGACTGTGTAACACATTTTAGGGGCGCCTTAAATTACCTTAGAATAGCGTCGCTCCACGTAATTTCCCCATAACATCTCGTGAGCTTGCGCCGTGCAAAAGTTAATGTTATTTTATAACGTGTGCGAACATTTTAGTCCCTAAGTCCCTACTTGCATGCTTCGCAATGTAATTATTGTGAACGACAGAAATTACTGTGATTTAAGGAGGGGGGAAACTTTTGAACTTTTATATTATGTAAACTAACTTGAGCTCCCGGGTTACTCTCGTGAATCATTTATCAAACCCCTTTCCACGTCATAATACCTATTACTGTGCCAAATTTGAGCCAAATCCGCTTGGTTGACTTACTACGTTGAGTATCTGTTTTTTTTTTAGAATAGGACTGCATTTGACCACAGTCTCACCTGTTGGTAAGTGAAGACGTGGTCGAAGCTGTTACACACAGGCCTAGCATATACCTAATAACCCTCGACTTGAAGACACCCAAGTTGTAATTCTCGGGAAACACTGAAGCGGGTAGGGGGTCTGTTGAGTCTCTCGGTCTGAGTTGAGATCTGTACCGATTTTCTTTTATACATACAGAAGATTATACCTACTCTTATCATACAAATATTTTTGCCTGGCGAAAATAGAACCTGCTGCGTCACAAGAGTGTTTTCCCACCGCGACAGAGGTCGTCTATCAGATATATAATATATTATATTATAATTTTCATTCTGAAAATTATACTTACCTATTATTTTAATAAAACATCGCAGCAGTTCCGCGTTCAAGCTTCATTACCTATATCATTTTATAAAACCCCTGTATTTGTATCCCCCAAAAGGATTGTTGTTTCCATCATTCCAATTATCCAAAAGGGATAAGGGTAATTACAGTTTAAATTTTTAAATACCTTCATCAAAATACCGCGGAGCGACAAAATACTGCTCGTTGCGGACAATTTTATTATCTTTAATCAGTGACCATCATTATACCCTCTCAGGGGAGCCTGAAAACATGACAGGTTGTATTTACCTATTTGTAATGAACCTAATTCTGAAATGTCCAGTACACAGCTCCGGTTTCTACGGTGGATCCTTCACTGTGGAAGCTGTTCGCTTATGGAACAATCTCCCTGTGGAGATAAGACGTGCACCTTCACTTGCTACTTTTAAACTTCGTGTCAAGGCTCATTTTCTTTCACTATAATAATATTATCTATAGTATGTGTATTATATATATATTTATATATATGTTTATATTTTCATTATATAAAGGAAAATTATATATTATAATGTTATTGTATATATTTAATTTTATATTTACTATATGTATTGGTGTTTTTATATTAATATTTATGTAGTGACTATGTATTTTAGTAGTTAGGTAACTATATATAATGTATTTCCATCACTTAATATCTATGCAACCACCGTCGTACGTAATTTATTTCCTTTCCCTGTTTGGTTGTCTGGAAGAGATCGCTATTAGCGATAAGACCGCCAATTGTTACACTGTCTACATTACAAATTGTATCTAGTTCTAAGTTCTTTCATGTTGTATCAATAAAGCGTTATCTATCTATCTATCAAATGAAATTTTCGGAGAAATTTTGAGTAATATATAGGTAATGTATACTGATAGGGATCATCTTTTCTAGTAAACTACTACCAAACATAAAAAGTAGCAAATTAATCGATTTTAAATTTAAATATGTGAAACTGACTGTTTCCAGCGGTTTACAGGCTGAAAAGGAGCATTTTTATAGTATAGTTATAGCGACGCGATGTGAAGGCACACGTAGATATTATCGCATTTATAACTAGGTATCGAACCCACGAAAAATCTGGATGAAAAGCCTATGTGTTCTACTAGGTTTTTAGCTATCTATTATTATAATATACTGAGTTTCATC
Source organism: Hemithea aestivaria (assembly GCA_947507615.1). Classification (NCBI taxonomy): domain Eukaryota; kingdom Metazoa; phylum Arthropoda; class Insecta; order Lepidoptera; family Geometridae; genus Hemithea; species Hemithea aestivaria. The sequence continues at coordinate 6,278,965 of OX382332.1, read as the reverse complement.
ATAATGGTTTTTGCGTGAAAAAGTAATAAACATACACACTCAAACTGTAATATACCTTATGAAATTTCACTTTAAAAATATAAGTTAAAATCTCCTACCTCCCTACCTCTTCTCTCTCTAGTTACTCGCTTAGTAGCAATAAGTTCACAACAAAGTATGTCAGCAATTCAAAAAAAAGATGTAACTTTAAAAATAAAAATCAATACATAAAGATATCCACTACATTTGAGCTATTTGAATAGCTCAGGTACAACATTTTGTTGTAGTTTTGTCATCTCTCTGGCTTGAATTGCCTAGCTTCACCACCACACATTTAATTCAAGATATTCTTCGCAGTTCAAAGAAGCCACTTACCATCATTTTATTAAGTATGAAAATATAAAACTCTTAACTAAAGCTCCGGGGAATTAATTAGAGCTGTTTCACTAAAGCATAATACCTGCCGCAGTTTCCTTATAAAATAAAATATCAGGTTTAAACCATAAATATCCTGTTAAAAAACTGTTCATGTTCATACCAAATGCTAATAATTGAACTCACTCATCATCATCATCGTTCTCACTCTTCTTTTTTTATCACCCTCTCTTTTGACTGTTAATTGTAACTTATTAGTAAATTATTACTTTACCCACTGAAAGTACCTTACGTATTATTACAAAGGCTTAGCTTTACGTTTGATACCAAATTTCAGGTCAATCAGACTCTAAAAGTAAATTAAGAAAAAAAATATCTTTAAAAACTTAACAATCCCGCACGCACACCATCTTTCACCTTTAGTGTGATTATTATGTAAACCTTTAATAAAAGGCCATTGTTCTCCAGAGTGTTCTTATTTCGCGCTACGACATCAATGTATGTACTCGTAGGAGCTCGCTCCGCTTTGGACCTAAAATTTATCTTTGCTAATAAATAACAGCGGCCCAACCTTGTTAAATATACACGACGTTCGCACCAAATTTTTCATTCCAGTACACATCTCAGCCCCTCGAGATACTAACACAAGTGGCGTGGTCTGCGTTGGGTTTCATTACTCGTACTGCCTTTACACTTTCATTTAACGTATAAAAAACTGTACCCACGAAATTGTTTGAAGTAAATTCAAATAGCATTTTTAGTAGATTTTACAAACTTAAATTCTTTAGTAGGTTATATTGAAACATTTCATTCTTCTGGCTGCCGTTATTCCACACCTACTAAAGGTGTGGTTGGACACTTTGACTGCCTTTAAACAGTACTTTTACTATGACTCTACGACCTTTATTTTTTGAACTCATGACTTTCATATTGCATAGACTAATTTATAATTAAAGTTAGTCTCAAGGTTGAGCGCTCTGCGGGATGCCGTAGCCATGATACGGCACGCTTTAGCAGTCTTTTGCCGTCCCGCCCCATGACGTCATTCAGTCTCCGCTACTAATATAATTCTATTGTTCTTATTCTGACGAGTAATTAGATAATTCTACAGTATTCAGTATTCAGTCTATTTATTTCTAGTCTCTAGCAACCTAGCAACAGTGCAATTTCATTGAAACCGCGCAATGTATCAAGCACACTTCACGTCTCATTCTCCGAGACGATGAAGACAAATAAGCCTTTTGTGTAGCGAAATCTAATTATACTAAGAGTAAATATGAATCTGATTATCTCGTTTGTTAAAGATTAATGCATAATTTAGGGTGTGATTTAAATTAGCTTTGCTTGTGGTTTGTAATTAAAAGGAATGGTTTTGGAGTTGGTGTAATTATGTGTTGATAAATGGCTATGATTTAGTAGAGACTAGAGACCTATTCGCGTTATGAAAGATAAGGTAGAATTTGTCCAGGTCTAAGGTCTTTAATTTTTTTCATACAATAGGGGATCGGACAAGGCCAAAAACATTAAAATATAATTAGCCCGTAATTTTTATAATAAAAAATATTTGACAGGTATTTTTTTGTTTGAGTTTAAAATAAAAAATGGTTGAGATATAGCGCTTATAAGTTTTTCGGTGATGACGCGTGATGTCATATGTATGTGTGTGCATTTTGTATCGACTCGAGCACACACATATGACGTCACGACCCTTTCCATGTAACTTTAGTGCGTTGTAAATCACACGTTTTTTATTAAAATTACAAATAAAAAAATACTTTTCCAATATATTTTAATCTTCATCCATAGACAATTTTTTTTGTCCAATCCCCTATTGCCAATTAAAACGACAAACTCAACCTCCTCAAATTTACGTAGAAGTTATCTGTGAGCTTTTAGCTTTTATTTAATAGAGAAATTCAAATATCCGCGTTGGATCAACAAAAAGCTTTACTAAGGCTCGGTTCTACAGATGTTATTATATGTTTCTTGGAAAACTTCAATTATTATTCTATAAATAACATTCAAATTTGCTCTAGCAAGAGGTAGTTACATTATTTCGATTCCATTGAAATAGTTTCCTTAAAGTTTCGATAGCAGAAATCCAAGAAATCTCTGAGAAGTTATTCACCTTAAAACAACGAGCTGTAAGTGAAATGAGATGTCATTAAAAGTTTTCCGGTATTCTATGAAACTAAATAATAGACTAACGAATTGAATAGAACATCCGGGTAGGAAGGGCTTTTGTGGGAATGTCGGGTAAGTAACGGGGTTGTTTGGGGCCAAATGTTACACTCGTAGGCCCGTAGGTCGACCCACCTGAGAGAATATTTTATTGAAACTCCTACGTACCCTTTTGCGTAAAAGCCAACGTTTTAAGCTAAACATTCAATTTAGTACTTTTGGAATTAATGACATTGTACCACTGGATGTTGAGAATTCAGAACAAAATTCACGATAAATTTCTCCGAGTGAAGTTGGTGCGATTGGTTTCTCTCTTCATGATAAATTATCTTTTAACGAGTAACAAGTACCTATTTAACGAAGACTTTATATTATTATACCGCTTTACGCCATTGATTTATTTATATTACAAGTAGCTCACGCGATATCGTAAGTTTTATAAATGTCCAAAATAAATCTCCAGATTTGTAAAAAGAATTGAAGAAATAATCTTAGTTCACTTAAAAACAACATGTCGCAACAATTCTCAATACAAGAAAATATGATTATAATATTATGCCACGTCTGAAAACTTTAGCACATTTATTATAATGTTATATTATTATCAAAGTTTCTGACTAAATCCAGAACATAAAGCTATTGATAGATGGTTGTATTTATGCATACAAACTTTAGTAAAGGATTGTTATATATTACTATTTTATGTGTAATAAATAAACTATTATTTATATATCATACAGACTATTGATACCTACATAACAATACTAATAAAATAATAATTTCATAACATTAAATAATTTTATTTTTTTCATTTTAACTTTATGACTTTAATTTGCGACTATACAATAAAAAAATAATAATAAAAGGATTAAAAATGATATTTACGACTATAAGCCGACAAAAAATAATATGTTTTATAGACAGAACACTTAAAATAATAAGCGTTTCTCAACTTTGTCGGATAACCTAATCGTATACCTACTATTCGATAAAGTATATAATCGCAACTTTTCTATACGATTCTATCTTTTAGATTTCTTTTATTTTTGTCGAATTACAGTGTTTGCCTTCAGTGTAAACTACCAAATACAATTAATTAGCTAATAGCATGGATATTAAATTATACATCATTGGTAAACAGCTTCGCGTGATAAAATGAAATAGTTATATTAATATTTTCCATTTGACCCCTCCAAGCTAATTTTATTTAGCTTGTTAACTGTAACTGTTATTGTAGCGCTCGTATTGTTTTACTGCAGTAAGCCCAGTCAAGTAATAAAAGACCATATACACATAAAGGGAGATACCGCGATTTAAAATGTAAAGCTGACGCCGCGTAGTGTCTTTTATACCACAGGATACTATTCTACAATAGGTAATTCATAAGAGCCTCACGGTCGAAACGGCCATTCGACTCATTATAGGGTCTCATGAAATAATGTTTGATAGTACGAGTAAGTACAGACTAGATATTTCTATAGGTTTTATTCACTGAAAATTACCCTTTGTGATATATTCTGTATACTGTACCCTATGTTTCTTATGATAAGGTTTAAGCTATAACTAATTTCGTGTCAATCTGTAATAAGAAACGTATAGATATACAAATACGCAAATAGTTTTCATTTTTAAAGTGTCCTAACAAAAAATCTTTCATCTTCATCATCAAAACGTTGAACCCCCAACTCTCATCTGCTGGGCATAAACTTTCCTTTAATTTTCCCACTGTTTCATGCTATTCTCGTCCATACGAAAATAGTGCTAAGGAATTAATTTTATGGAAAAGTATCAAGTATCTACTCAATAGCTTAATTTCACTTTCGTTCGAGAGGTTCGATGTCTGCATTTATTAAATAGTCTGTATAAAAGACATAGTATGCGGAGTTCGTCCCTCACGTAAATAGTGAATCGCAGGCCATATTAGGCATTTGAAACTGCCATATATTCGCGTAGTAAGCTCTAACATGGCACACGAGGTTTATCTAGCGATATATCTCGACGTTGCACGCCATATCCGAACTCTTGCATGCTACGAGTAGAGACGAGACTTTTGTTCGTTATTTATCCGGATAAGAAGAACAGAAATTATATGAAAATTCATTTAAAAGATTGGGTGTTTATTAAACATAATGAAATGAAAATTATTTATTTGCTCTATCTTACTGCTTAAGCTTACATAGTGTGTAAAAAATTAGTGTACTCGCCAATGGGAACAGGCTCAGCGTTTCGTCGAATTCACCCTGAGGCTAACCTGACTACTGATTTTTAGCCTGCTCCCGAGCTCGATGCTGATGTTATAGCCGAGAAATAGTCTTGACATCATATTATAAATATTGGGATTTATCCCGCCTTCTTTACCGACAATGTCACGGCAATGATCGACAACGGTACTGTCGGTGCGTTGGCACCTCACTTTAACATCTTTTTAAAGAGCCTTATATAGCTCAATATAATAATATGTAGAATAGAAAAGAATAGAAAACTCTTTATTGATGACACTAATACAATAATATAGCTTAGAACTAAGATTACACAGAAATAATGGTTACAATTGGCGGTCATATCGCTAAAAACGATCTCTTTCAGACAACCAAGCATTATTACCAAGCATTTAACTATTAAATTGATACAAAAAGCCAATGTTGCGCTGCAAAACGGACAATTAGGTCCAAGAAGGATAGATTTGTTTGTTTTCTATCAGACAGCCAATTTGTACTAGAAAAGCTAAGAATGCTTGTAATTAAGGTATAGTGTGTGCTTGTTCAGATCCGATAATTGCTTGTCTGATAGCTCAGTGTTAGTGTGTGTCAGTGGTTTCGAAAAAAGGAGAATGTGTCATGCAAGATATAACTATGGATTACATCTTTTAATAGCATAATAAAATTTTCACTTTGTTCGTGATACAAAACCATTTATTTAAAATCGCTTGCGTGCGCCCATTCAATAACATCACGTGTGTCCGTCTGGGTCTAGAACGTGTCTATATATTAATATGGGTGCCAGTAGAGGTGACCTTAGGTTACTAAGACCGTTTTATAGCAAATACGTGTTTATTTGACCTATACTCGTAATATTGAATCAGTGATATGCGAGTATATGTCGACCCTTTATTGAATGTGTGTGAGGCGTGAGGTTTGAGATAAATCGGACGAATTGGCTCTTAGGTGTCGTATGTGCTACAATTTGATAAGTTTTGATCTGATATTCACAAATATTAATGATAAAGATGAAAGAGCAAGGTGGTTGTGTGCTTAATTACAAGTAAGTGATATTTTAGGTATATGAAGTTTTACATCAGACTAACACACTGTCTGACTTTATCACCAGCTTACGTTCGTCTATTGCTGGACACTGGACATAGGCCTCCCTCATGGCACGGCACTCAACTCGGTCCTCCATCTTTCTCCTCCAACCGCTCCCAGCAACCCTCCGGATACGACGATTCGACTTATTCTAAATAAATGGGAAATTTTATGTTAGAACCGAACTTCCAGGCAAACGGCACTGCGCCACCAATATCTGGTGAGTATACCAGCAGCTCGGACTAAGCGATTCGCTTCGTCTTTCATTATGAGAACGGCGAAGTTATGGAACTCGCTACCACTCTCAGTGTTTCCCGAATGCTATAACGTGGGTTTGTTCAAATCAAGAGTGAATAGGTTCTTACTAAACAAGCGTGCTACAACTTCGACTGCATCGTCACTTACCAACAGGTGAGATTGCAGTCAAACGCTTGATTAGTCTTCTATAAAAAAAAAAAAAAAAAAAAAAAAGACAAGCAGACGGCCAGCCTTATTATATCGTCGCCCATATACTTCTGCAAACTTTGTCTCACAAATGGAAAATGATTATTGCAACGTTATGAATCTGTGTCTGTACTTTTGTTACCTCTTTTTCACGCCTAAATTACAGAATTTATTGACCTAAAATTTGGTAAGAGAGATTTTTGTAGAGCCATGAAATTCCTAAAACAGTGGACTATATAATAATAGTATTAGATAAGACACGATTAAATAAGAAAATAATACTTTATTGCATACCAAACAATTACTAAGAAGCCTAATTAAGATAATTATTTAATGTTTAATATAATACGTTAAAGTGTAACCGGACATAACGCATCTCTACGCACTGGCGTACATACATAATAAGTGGTGATTCTGAATCGGTTTCAAATACCTAACCGAATTGAATTGTTGAGCTGCGAGCTCTAACTGCATTACTTCGTTATTTAATTGACAGTAACGTATTTAATTATTCAATTCATTGCAATATTAGAATGTTTGTAAATCGCCGTAGGCTTTAGAATATTTAACTGAACGTTCTGGCAGTTTGAATATTAAAGAAATGAGTTATGTAAATTTTAACATAATTTCACAAAAAATTACGTGACATGACCTAATATTATTATATCAATGCCCTAAGCATGATAAAGTAACATGATACTTTAGTTGTAATACAGGTGGACTGAAAATATAAAAAAAAATTGTCAAGGTCTATGCCAATAAACCTAGGACTTTACTGTAACTCAGGCGTCGCTGTCTTTCAAATTCGAAATTTGCTAGCGAGTGACTCGAAGGCGAATAGTTCCTTCAACATGAATTCAATAATGAATCATGCCCTTTTTTGTCCAAACGCGTGTTACCAAAATGCTTTACTGGTGGTAGGCTTCGGCTGTGACTAGCTACCATCCACTGGGCAAAACCGTGTCGCCAAGGCTGTGTTTCCGCATGATGTTCAGTGAAGGCAGGAAGAGATTTACAATACAATACAATACAATACAATAATACTTTTTCGCAAACCTGGTTACAAGAAATTGTTTCATAAGTAGACAATACACATAAAGCTAAAGGTATACAATCGGCAGTCTTATCGCATAGAACAATCTCTTACAGACAACCCGGACCCGGATTTATCTCGCTTTCTAGGTTTAGACTGCTATTATCTACGGCCGCATGGTTACTTAACATCACGCGAGATCCTACGATCTTGACTACTCATGTAGCAATTTAGGGTGTACTGACTGAAATTTCCGACTAGCAAAATTGTACACCAGCATGAGAGCCAGGGTCATGGATGGTTTCAGCCTAGAGAGGAGAAAGATCAGAAGAATTTAGAATAAGGGCGCCACTGATCTCCCTCCTACAAACGAGAAGCGGGGTTGGTACAAAATAAAATCATTAACAAAGTTATATAGGTTATTTTATTCCTTGGTTCCACATCATTTGTTACAACAGAAAAAACATGCATTAAATTATCTAAATAAATATGTAAGCAAGTTGAGGTACTGGTGAAATTAATTTATGGTACAAACACTTCCGACTTATTACTAGCCGCTTACACAAACTAGGATCTTATGGCGCGTGGCCTAAAATGGAACTAATTTAAGACAAAGGCCGTATTATGTTCATACGGTAAATTTACATGATATTAATATACAATAGGGTACCTAAGAATGGCTTAGGGCCCAAAAATAAAAAGGTACGTTACGATCGAAATTAAATTAGCAAATTAGGTTAAATAAAAAAAGGTTATTTAAGTAAGTCCAGTATTATTTATCACACGTGGTGATGTCACAGGGAGCTGCTGATGACCCTTCGACCGTGACCAGGAATCACCCACGTGGACAGAACAAAAGTTACAATAAATCTATTAAAAATCTTGCGTTATCGGCAGAGATTATATGGGGGGAGTACTATATTCCTCACACGAATACTACAACAGGAGCCCTAGGGTCCTGCGGCACGCACGTGGCTGTACCACAAAATGGCGGCGACGGCGCGGCTTGAAAATCGGGAATTTAACCACGTAGAACGCAGCTGGGCAGCTACAGTAGCGCCACCCGCTGGAATATGCTCGGCGGCAGCCTCGCCGGCGACGGGCGGCGGCCGAAGCTTGAAGAGGGCGGAGCCCTAACCCGGGACCCTGTGAACAATTCACAGGTCTTAGGCCCGTTCCTATCAACCTACGGGAACATGGCGTTCCAGAGTAGAACAATCCTACCCACTCCAATAAAAAATAAACTCACCACTTAAAAGTGGGTAGGCCGACACGGACACGTGGTCGCCCGGCGGACGTGCGGGGCAAACGGCACACGCAGCTCGGGGTGTTGGAAACAGTGCTATAGGAAAAGAACAAGATTAACATCGAGAAACCTCTAGAAATACCGACGTGGGAGGTCGGTCGGTGATGAAAAATTAACCGAGGTTACTCACCGGTGATTAAACAAAACACTGATTTTACTATACTTCTATTAAAACTTTTACTGGAGGCTGGGGAACTTGTCCCTATAAAAGAATAAAACACTCATGGGCGAGGGACGCCTCGGCAGAGCCGACGTTTTGCCTTATAAAGGATTTCATGGCGTCGTATGGCCTGGAGGGGAAAAAACATGGACGGCTGGGCTACCAGCGCATAAATCCAAATACTACTCAACAGACTTGACACGACTACCCTTTCGTTTCAAAATATTAATCCGACCCGATAAGTAAAATACATCGAGTCGGCCTCACATATGACCCAAGGCGATTCCCTCACTATAAACCCTACCTGTAGTTGGTAGTGCCTACTATTTAATTGTTATTTATTGGAGAGGAAACCGATATAAACTGGTATTTAAGTATTTTTAACAATTTTATTATTTTAGAATTTATTATCATTTATTTGTCTTGGGAGATAAAAATTTCCTACCATTGAGTGGATTTTTATCTCCCTGGCAACTATTTATTTTTATTTGGCACATGATTTGCGCTTGTGACATTCATTAAAAAAACTAAATGTCGGACTGACAGCTGACATTTTGACAGCTGACAACCAAACTTATTCATCCACCCACCTTTTTATAGGAAATTCAAGATATTTTTATTTGTTTGTTTAAATTACGGAGGGTGAATGAAAAACTTTAATTATTTACTTTAAAACATTGAAAATCTACAGTGAAAATATGCTAATATGATGTGGAATGTGTGTGAAGGTAAAATTAACATTATTTTCCTAGGACCTAGTAGCTTATATTGCTACACTCAAAGGCTAGCCTATAACAAATAGAAAAAAATGCGCTGAATAGGCACAAAAACACACACCCCAAACAAACACCCAAACTTCAAAGCACCCTATGTGTACTGTGGCTCTAAAATATCAATCATTCAAAACACAATATTAACCGCGTAGAACATTAAACATAGGTAACAAGTTCGAAGTCCCGCCGAGTTTGGACCATCTATAACAGTGAATTATCAATATGCCGACGACACGGCACCTGCTCAAATAGGATCAGGCGCACTTGGTCACATTCACTAAAAGACATTTCGACGCAAAATCTCATTTTCGTCAGTCGTCATGGTAGCACATTGTCACAGTCACAAACGTCGTAGTAGCAAAATGACACCATCAGAAACTCAAATTTTTATAGGTAAATAGTACCGTATGTAGTAGTTTTATAGATAGTATTTTTATTGACTATGAAATATTTAACTGCTATGACGGTTTACTACTATGACGATTTTTTATCATGACGATTTACTACTTTGACGATTTGAGACTATGACAATTTGGTACTATGACAATATGCTACTGTGACATTTTGCTGGGGACTTACTAATGTGAAATTTTGGCACTGTGACATTTTACAACAATCACATTTATCAAATTTTATAACAATCTGCGGTTTTTTAAATATCAATTTGAGAATGGGACCGAACACTCGTGATCCCTCACTCAAATAGTCGCGTGCCACCAATACATTTATCATTAACTGCCTATACTGGTTAGCCGATACCATCTTTCTAATAGCACCTGCTTAAGGCGTCGTAAGGGGTTGTAGCGCTTTAAAATATGGCTGCAACTTTTCTATCGATTTGGGATATTACTCGGGGGGGGTGGCCACTTAAAATATGATACGGGTAAACGTTAGGTACTTCTGGGGCAAAATATTGAGGTCTAGTAAACGAATTTTCAAGGCTTAATATTATTGTTTCGAAAGTATGAAAGTATGAAAGTATGAAAAAAAAAAGAGGTATATCTTTACAAAAACAACTTATGGACAATAACACAAAAATGGTGTTAAGTATAATCCTCTCCTCAACAAATAATTTTGAAATAAATCATTTTATAAGTAACTTTGATTTCGTTTCTTCATTAAAACGCACGCAAGCACTCTTCCATATATTATCCGAATTTGAAATATACTGGTTCATCGATTGACATTAAATGTATATGATTTTAATATTAGCAAAAGGTAGTAGTGTAACGTTGCGTCTAGCACGTTACTTAAATTTAAAAATATTAGACGGAACACTAACCTATATTCCGTTCTACGACAAATAAATCTCAATTTAACACAATAACTACCTAACTACTTACCAATGATAAAACAAAAAATTAATAAAGCCTAAAATAACTATTTACAATTTCATAAAACTTACGTATAAATTAATTTCGTAAAAATAAATATACGCAAGGGTTTTCTAATAACTGAATAAAACACCACGGGACCCCAAAAGCCGGCGACGCGATTGCGCGGGCGCAGGTGAGGTGCGGAGTGCGGGGCAACCGACCCGGCATTACGCGACCAGCTGCGGTCCGAGCCGTACGCTCCCTTACGAAGCATACGTGCGGCCGGTCTATCTAACGTCACAAGTACTAAAACTTTACGGAATCCCTCTAGGGTGAGTTTTTATTGTGCTTTACTATCACCTATTAGCTTCTCACGCACTATAGAACCTTTATAACATCTTCATGCTGCTCTGCCTAGCTTTTCACCGCGGCTAACGGTCGGTATTTAAATCACTCGGGTCGCGGACTAACGCTGCGCGACCGTTAGCGATGAGGCTTGGCAGGCAGTTTACTTGAAACTATCCTAACACTCGGATACCTGTATCCGTTCCAGGATTCTACGACTAGATTCTTCGGGGTAGATTCTACGACTAGATTCTTCGGGGTAGCTTCTGCAGCTTGACCCTACGGCTAGCTTCTTCGGCCTTCTACCACTTTGCCCGAGCGTCAACTACAGGCGGCCTAGACTCCGGCTGGACCGGCTGAGATCTACTCAGCGCTGCTGCTGCTACCTACGGGCAGTCGCTGACCTCCCCCGCTGACCTCCCCCGCGCCGCAGTGGCGCCCCAAACGTGGTTATAGTTACACAGCCAAGCACTTCCGTACTTATTATTTTGCAGTTAGCCCGGTGTTTTTGTGTTATGGTGTAAACGGAGAGGTGACCAACAGAAATGGTACGTACTTGCGCATTTGTTATTTGCTAACATAATCTACCCACATTTTGTGCTTTTATTTGCTTTTATTGTTACGGTTCGCAAGTAGTTTATTTAACTTAGTGTGGTTTTCATTAGTTGCCATCCGTAATTAGTTTTTGTATTATTGTAACAGACAGCCAATTTTTTCTTTAGTGCTCGGCAGTTGCTGCTCGCCGGAAATAAAAACACAGGTGTATTTAGGCCCATAATTTTAAATATTTTGTTAATGCAGTAGTATTCTAGCATTTTACTCGCACTTATTATATTATCATTGTATGTAGTTTGTACTAGTTTGTTGCTTTTATTTGTTGGCCGCTTAAATACAAAATGGAAACTCACCCTATAAAATTCCTACTATTAAATAAAAATGAACTTCTTACGAAGTACTCATTAGAGGTGACGAACCGGCTACTATAGTTCTTAAATTACGTAATCAGGTAACAAATTAACCGCGTTAGTACCCTCTTAAAAGAATGAATGAATAAATGAATTAAATTAATATGAACAAGGGTTTAGGTTTAGGTAGTCATTGCATCATTTAAATTTTTATTATTTTTTGCAGCATAAGTACACTTTCTTAATTTTATTATAATGAATCTGTAAGCTTAAAACGTAATATCGATACTATAACTACTAATGAGAATGGAAGTATGTATGTAGTAGGTAATAATTGTGTTAGTATGATTTGTCACGATAATAATATACTGAAATACTATAGGTACAAAACATAGCACCTACACTTATAAAAATTAAAGATTATATTGTCTCAACTTCTATATGTTTTTAAATTTAATTCTAAGCCGTTGTGTGTCTAGAAGCTAATCAAGAGAGTGATCGGAACACTACACAATAATAGGTCTATCTATTGTGGTAATTTCATGCTTAGTCATTATCACTAGTTTTGCAACTCTAATTAAATGCAAGCCTAATATTGTACTTCGATCTATTCACTTATACAAGTTGTGATTTTTTATTTTATTAGGGAGCTGAATAATATACTAATTATCTTCCCTTTTAAATTAAATACGGGCTATTACAGGACGTTACACGTACAGCACCTTGTCTACATGTATATTATCTTACAACCACCTACCTAGATGAGTTCTTGTGCTAAACACAATTATCTCTTTCGTGGACTGTTCGAGTTGCATGTTCTATCATACAGGCAAACTCAGTATGTTAGGGTCTCTGGAACCACTAATGGTACCGCAGACAGTATGGAAGATGGAAGATTGATAGATGAGGAATGAACGAATTGTGAATGTAGGGCAGTACCACTGAATCTTAGTGTAGTGAGACGGATTTTTGCATCAGGATAGGAAAAATCCTACGCTTTTTGGCGGGGTACTGTAACGTTGCGTCTAGCACGTTACTTAAATTTAAAAATATTAGACGGAACACTAACCTATATTCCGTTCTACGACAAATAAATCTCAATTTAACACAATAACTACCTAACTACTTACCAATGATAAAACAAAAAATTAATAAAGCCTAAAATAACTATTTACAATTTCATAAAACTTACGTATAAATTAATTTCGTAAAAATAAATATACGCAAGGGTTTTCTAATAACTGAATAAAACACCACGGGACCCCAAAAGCCGGCGACGCGATTGCGCGGGCGCAGGTGAGGTGCGGAGTGCGGGGCAACCGACCCGGCATTACGCGACCAGCTGCGGTCCGAGCCGTACGCTCCCTTACGAAGCATACGTGCGGCCGGTCTATCTAACGTCACAAGTACTAAAACTTTACGGAATCCCTCTAGGGTGAGTTTTTATTGTGCTTTACTATCACCTATTAGCTTCTCACGCACTATAGAACCTTTATAACATCTTCATGCTGCTCTGCCTAGCTTTTCACCGCGGCTAACGGTCGGTATTTAAATCACTCGGGTCGCGGACTAACGCTGCGCGACCGTTAGCGATGAGGCTTGGCAGGCAGTTTACTTGAAACTATCCTAACACTCGGATACCTGTATCCGTTCCAGGATTCTACGACTAGATTCTTCGGGGTAGATTCTACGACTAGATTCTTCGGGGTAGCTTCTGCAGCTTGACCCTACGGCTAGCTTCTTCGGCCTTCTACCACTTTGCCCGAGCGTCAACTACAGGCGGCCTAGACTCCGGCTGGACCGGCTGAGATCTACTCAGCGCTGCTGCTGCTACCTACGGGCAGTCGCTGAGGCTGTTGGGGGACGAGGAAGGAGTCGACGCCTGCCGCGTCGTGCCGCGAGTGTCCCAGTGTTCAGGCCAGTGACCCAGTGCTATCGATACCTACCCAAGTGCGGAAATTGCGTGTGCGGCTGTGTAACTGTTTAAGGACATTAAAGCTGTGTTTAAAAGAGCTGTCTTTTAGTCCACACACCCACAGTAGCTACCTATCTACCTATCTGCGTGTGACGGGGGTGACGACCCCCCCCCGCGCCGCAGTAGGATAAAGTGCTTTGATAACTTTATTTTAGCTAAAATGATATAAAACTTGGCAGAAAACTTTATTTTTGCAGTCGATCAAAAATAAATAGAACCTCGCAAAGTAAATCAACATAATTCATTAGAAGTGGTCCAAGCGAAGTGAACGTGTACTTTGTATGTACATGAATGAATGCGAGAGCTTTCCCGGGCTGGTTTATACAGAATACAGAGTTCTCGAAATAGTCTCTGAAACTGCTGGACCGAGTTAAAGTTGCACCGTTGTTAGAAATTCACACTTCTAGTTAAAACTTAGGCTACCTTATATCAAGGGTTATTGTTAAACTTTTATCAAAATAGGAACTGGGAAGTTAGTTTTTATCAAACCAGCATTTTATTTTAAACCACGACAAATTTAATTTATTCGAAGCTGAAACTTTTTCCTAATTTTGCCCTCATGCTCCTGCACAAGTAATGTCAGGGTACTTGTGCTTGGCCCGCCCTGCCAGGATAAGTTTTATTAGTCACCTACGGTGCCAAGTAAATCCAACAAAAACTGTTGAAATTGTCTGTAATAGACGCCATGACCTGATGATGAAATTTGATCATTGGCTTCTAATCATAGCGTGAACTTGACCAGTGCTAAAAGCCACAATCGTCAAAAATCCTTATACGGTATACTTGACTTATGGGGAATCTCAGTAGAGATATTTACTAGAACACGGCGTGTTTAAATGGCTCATTCCACATTTTTGGTTACAACTATGTTGCACTATCACAAATCCTGTGGTTACAAATTCCATTTGAGAATTAGATTGCAAATCTATGTCAAAGAAAACAAACATATTTATCTGCGCTATCTAGAACTTGAAAGCAAATAAGGAATCACTCCAACGAAAACAGAGTTGTCTGAAAAAGAAAAACCACGGTTCTTTCCCTCGAGCTATCTAAGAGTTCTACTTAGCCAAGTTATCAGTTTCTAGTTCAAATAACTTTCAACACGGAATGGAATGCTTAACGTGAAACTGTTTAAGAATCGCACTAATGGAGATTAATACTGAAGCTTTTCTTAATTGAATTTCTTTATTCTGTAACCTTTGTGAATTGGGATTGCATTATACTTGCATAAACACGAATGCCTTGTTTTGTTTTTATACTCGCTCGTTAAGCTTTGTAATTTTTATGAAATTAGTTTTTCATGTTATTTTTAATTACAAAGAAGATTTGGTACACAAACCATTCTAGATAGTTCAATCAAGAGACTCGATTTGCTGGTTCTTTGAGCCATAATTTATTGGTAATCTTAACCATTCTTTTGAGAAAATAAAACCTTTAGGGTGTCCGTAATGAACAGAGGACATACAAAAAGGAGCCTTTTATCCGCGTAAGCGCACCAAATAGTGCTGCACATGTTATCTTTTAAAAACAAACTCGGGGCGGGAACATGCCCCGCGGTCAACGTAGAAGATGCCCTTAAGTTGTCATGACCAACAGATATGAGATGAACCCTGTCATCTGCAAAAATACAAAGAATGAGTAAGCACAAAAGACCAGCGAAAATATGCAGTCTCAAATACACAAAACAGAATTAATTTTAAAACAGACAAGTTGCATTTGTTGTTTCCTCCGAGAGAATCACCTATGCTAGGTAGTCTGCTACATATTATAATGTCACCAGGCAGACAAGCCGCCGTTCCACTGAATAATTCATGAGACATATGGACCTAAAGCAGTCTGGATTTAGAACAGAATTTTAAAATATCTATACGGGTGCTTTAAAATTGAAAATTGTTTTATAAAGTGCAATATAACATAACGTCTTCCTGACAGCTTCGTTACCTGAATCCAATTTGTGTTCTGTTGAAATAAATATTGCGCTTCAATTTCGGGCTGAATTTTCGTTTATTTTAGTTCATTTTGTAGCTTTGACTCGCTAATGGATAATGAATTGGTTGGGATTGGCGGAAATGTAGTCGTAGATATATTATTGTGATTATTTGGTAAATAAATGACTCTGTTATGGTTAAATTGATGTAAAACGTAAAGATGAACGAAACAAGCCCGATACTCGCCCGATGCTAAGCGATAAAGCCTGTCCATTGCAGTCGCAGTGTTGCCTATGTTTTCAAGAGGCACTTGAAGAGGTCACTAACATACACACACATCCATATTTTTTCATTATCAATTGAATATATTTGCTTTTATTTTAAAAAAATATTTTGCCCGCTGATAAGTTATTCTTGTGTCTTGCTAGAGGTAATTAGTATATCACCGCCGAAAAGAAGCCTATTAGAGGATAGGTATAAACCCCTCTTTATCTATATCTCTATCACATTTTAATGTGGTCGATCGATATTTATATGCCGTCTAAGTTAGAAATACGAAGGATTAGTAGAGTCTTAAAGTGTTATTTGTTAACTGCAGCAATCTATATCTTTACATTTAAGTAAAGTTCAAGATCGTAAGTTCAATTTTTAAAACTGGCCAGAAAACTCCCAATTGCACAAAGACTCAAGTCTTGGCGAGTTTCCAGCTAAAGAATGTACACAAAGTTGAAAGAACGATCAGATTTTGACATATTCGACAAAGTCTTAGTTCGCTTTTAGAAAATTACGTAGTATGTACCAACAATTTCTTAATAAGATAAGATCCGCCGTTATAATACTTTAAGCCCCGTTGGCAGTTCTGATAGACTCATATAAACCGACGTAAAAGCGCACACGAAGAGTATTTTGGACAAATTTCTGGCATGATTCAAAGATTAAACGAGTTTTTCGTTCGTTTTGGTTCTTATTTGTTTCGCTGTAGTAAATAGATAGTCAAGTCAAAATCAACTAGAAAATTCAAACACAGTGGTGCTGGTGGCCAAATGTGGCCAAGACTTCGAGTTGACAAAATTGAGACTATTGAACAACTTGGTATATCATATTTCCACGAAGCAAGATTCTTAGAACTTCACTTTATTTAAAATGGCGATTCCATAAAATACTAGTTTAAGACCAAAAGTTAAGAGAATAGACCTAAAATAAATGACACTATTTAATTAATACTAGCGGAACCCGCGGTTTCCCACGCGCTCGCAAATTTATTTTTGTACAATTAGTATAATATTTGTAGGGAATAAAAGCCAGAAAGTCTTAATCGACGGCCTTATCGCTTATAGAGATAAAATAACCTTTGAATTTGAAACTCACTTTCAGTAAGGTAGCTAAGTATTGAATTAGTTCATATCGAGATGCACTTGCGGAGGCTTTTAAGGCATCGTCAGATTGCAGTAATAGTAGAAAGATGGAGGTTCTGAAATAGGATTAAACTTGCTCGTAGTTTCTCTTGATAGTGTTAAACGTAGGTGTTAAATAATTCATAGCCACTTTTCAACTCTTCCAAATAACAAAATGAATATTATTTAATGCTTGAGTTGTAAAAACATAAGCTCTTTGTCTGCGGGTGAAACTTCTTGTACTATATATGCAAAAGAGATCTGTGTATATGGGTTTTTTTTCACATTTTCACGTCTAAACAACTGAACGGATAGAGGTTAAATAAGGGCCAAAACCTAAATATAATTAGATTTATTTATTCATCATAGGTTATTCTTTGACCACAATTGCCGCAGGAGTACCGCAGGGGAGCTGCCTATCGCCAGCCCTCTACGGCCTCTACACAAATGACATCCCGGTCCTCAACGAAGACGAACTAAGGGAGGGTGAACGAGGCATAACACTCGCCCTATACGCCGATGATAGCGCATTCTTCGCATCATCTAAGAAGCCCGAGATCGCTGCGGGGAGGGTGCAACGAGTCCTCCACAAAATCCCGGAGTGGTTGGACAGGTGGAGGATGGCTGTGAATGTGGCGAAGACACAGGCCTTACTCACGGGAGCCAGCCGCACCTTCCCCCCACCGCTGCAATTGAGAAACATGGACATCAAGTGGGAAAGCTGTGTGAAGTACCTGGGTGTCCACATAGACCGGACGTTGAGGATGCGCCCTCAGGTGGACCACGCAGTCCACCAGGCGAAGGCTGCACGCGCGCTCCTCCGTCCGGTCTTATCCTCCAGCCTGCCGATGCGTGCGAAACTGGGAATATACAAGGCCTACGTCAGAACGCGCTTGACCTACGCTGCTCCAGAGTGGTACGCGCTTTGCTCCGCGCACCAGCGCAAACGCCTCCAGGTGGTCCAGAATGTGGCGTTGCGTCACATAACTGGAGCCGGGCGATACGTGAGGAACGACGTCATCGCCCGAGACACGGGAGTCCCCGAGGTGGGGGAGTTCGTGGCTCGTTTAGCGCGTCGTATGTTCGACCGCGCTGATAACGGGCCGCACCCCCACCTGCACAACATCGCTCCGCACCACGCCAGACCACCTGAGGCGCCACAACGGCGCCCACTGCCGCGCGACATACTCCCCCCCAGGGAGAGCGACGCAGCAGCGTAGGTCCACCGAAGCAGAGCCGCCGTGAGGCGCCCGGAAACGGCAGTCGACTCCGGCGGCCGCCAGTTACCTGAGGGTAGAGGCCCTCAGCGACGAAGCCTGGGAAAGGAGGAGTTACCTCGGGACCCACACCCTACCACCCCCAAGGGAGGCTGGAAGAATAACAGCAAAAAAAAAGACCACAATTTCACGCGATGTAGCAGACTAAACCTAGAAGGCGGGATTAATTCCTCCCGAAATTCGCTAGTATCACCAATAGCAATGTAACCGTTGGTAACTAGGTTAAAGACTAGTTTTATATCGCGTCCTTATTGATTAAATAAAGCCAGTCAGGTACTTTAATTTTATTTGATAATATAAGTTGAAGACTGAATGTCTTTTCACCATTCACGCTTTGCTAATCTTTAAGTTAGCTTTGAATGAATGAGGATAAACTTTTTTGCTTTTCAAAGTGATTTTTTACGAAAGTACAAACATTAGGTTGGCTTATCCAAAAAGATTTACGGAAAACCTGCTTTCTTTCGTACTTCGCTATAAAATACAGAGAGTTTGAGGCTTTTGCTTTTTAGTTTTCAAAGAACTTTGTGAGGGATTTATGTGACTCCCTTCAACTGAGGGTTATTTTTATAATAAAAAAATGTTTTGCTTTAGCCTCTCAAACCACTCTCGTTAACTTACTTTTCCGTTCCCTGCTCGATTGTTTGGAAGTGATCGTTCTAAGCAATAAGACCGTTTGATTATGCATGTTTTTGTTAGCCTCAACTATCGCACTGCTTGGTAAAGACATCCCCCAAATCCCAAAACTTCAATTCCCTAAATCTTCAACATTTATGCACAAAGTGTGCAAAGGCAAATGGACTGTCTTGCATTTTGTGAATAAAGAAATTAACACTGACAATAAAAAGATGAACGTCTAATTTTTTAATACGTTATAAGAGTAGGTTAGCTTTGACTATAATCTCGCGTGATACGTGCGACGATGCGATCGAAGGTGGCAGCAGACTAAACCAAGAAGGTGTGATAAATCCCTTACTGGCTTCACTGAACATCATACCGGAACACGAATATTTTTTACTATAGGTACACGGCTGAACCAATGGAACTATTCTATATAGACATGTATAAGTAGGTAGCTCATATCCTGTAGGTACATATAGGCTATTTTAGCCAGTGAGTCCACTGCGCATTGCGCATAGCTAGTTCTAACAATAATGAAATATCCAAACTTATAGAAAATGAATACCATAGTTAAACCCCTTTCGTTTGAATAGGAAAATTCATGAAGTATTCAATTTACGGGTAGCCATGTAAGCGGCTATTACGATTTAATATTAAACTAAGGTGCGGCTACATTTGCTGTTAAATAGCTGGAGGCACGCAACTCTATAATTATGTTAAGAACGCCCTACTTACCCCATTACATTTTCAGCTTTTGATAGAGTAAATTCATTGTTTGGATGTTTTTGGGTCAATTTGCCTAATTTAATAACATGATTTATAAGCTTCGATTTTTTATAGTGTAATTTTACTCGTGGTTACTCTATTTTTTATGGTTATAAGAAAATAAAAAGCGCTTTACATGCTGAATAGATTATGTCGTAGTCTGGTGTATAAGATAAATAAGCAAGATGTAACAGACACAATCGTTTTAATACTCATTCTTGAATTTGTGACATATTTTTACATGAAGAAGAAACTCAAAGAAGATTATTCTCGAAGCTAATTTACCTTTCGAGTTCATTTAAACAACTTACCAAGAGGAGATTAGAACAGCCGATATAACTCGTTAATTGAAGCACCTGTAATTAGTCGAAGCACTTGAAAATTGGGTACATATTCTGAAGTGGCGACGAACTTAATGGGTGAATGTGAGTAGAAATGGGTAAAGTTAGCTCATTTGAAGCTCAACCGCGTCTCGATCTCGCCGGACGAGGATCTTGGTACTCGGTACTTTACAATCACCCCTTTTTGCAAAATTACATCGATTCCGTGACTCGACTGCAGGCGTTCGACGCGAGTCTAATGCAGTACTTTTATTTTAATTTTATTGCTCCATTAGATTAATAGGTGCTTTGTGAGGATACTGGATCGCTTTACTGAAACTCGGTTACGATACAATTAAGTACATTGCTTTGCTATAAACGGTGGCAATAAATAATTTTGAATTGTTAAAGGTAAAATTGATATTAAAGGCCCGTTAAACGTAAGCGAATATCGCTCACGTTGAACAAAATTTGCATACAAATACCCAGCGCGATATTTTCCGCTATCCAGAACTACCGTTCTGGGTTGAGCGATATTCGCGGTAGCGAATATCGCTCGCTAAATATCGCTAAACAAGCCTTAAGTCAATCCACACTCACACTCAGCTGTTCCTAAATTTCATACATAAACACCTTTTTTTTCAATTACATTAATTCTAGTCTCATATTGTTACCACAAATAGATGATTTTTTGGTGTAGACAAAATATTCTACAAAAAATAATTGTTTGAACCGACGTTTTAATAAATTGAATCGGAAAAGTGTAGCGGGACTGAAAGCTAATTTCCTGTCTATCAATTCTCAGCGATGGGGTGATAGTCACGAAAGCAGTAGTTATTCTATTTTTCCCCGCTTACTTTGTACTATTCATACACCGACTTGATACGATTCAGTTAATACACACAAACCAGCCCATTCATTTGTAATTAAGCGAGGCTCACTGTTAGCGAGTGCTGTGAATTATAAATTCACGTTTTAGTTTGGTTTGTTTTATTTATGAGCATGAAATATCCGGCTCGAATTAAATTATAAAGCTCGCCGGCTGGGGATGTATGTCCGCACTTGACCCTGCCGACTGGCCACCGATGAAAATTTAACGAATGACCGCCACAAAAGGAAATTGCAACCGCGGCAGCCGAGAACGTGTGAACCCTTTACCTTGCGGCTTCGGGGAAATGAAAAACGCCGCGAGCCTACGGAAAAACCGTTCAGACTTAGAGCGCGGCTATTTTATTTACTGACGAAACGCGCAACAATATTCGAGAGGGACGCTGTGTTATGAGTCCGCGGGAAGAGGGGCTGGAACTTTATTGCGGCCTAAACAGCCGTCGGATCTAAAAGCCCGCAGCACGTGACGTAACAAATAAAAGCCCACTTAATTCACAGATCCAACTGGTAAATTTATGCTGCGCAGTATCTCTTTAATACCGGGGCCGTGACAGCGCGTACGTATAAACTTCCATCGCTCGAGCGAACAGCGAACGCGACAAGTCGTTTGAATCAACAATCGATGGGCCTCGTTTGATACATCTGTTCGCGGAGGTTTCTTAGAATTAATAGCCCGCGTTACCTTCCAGCAATTTACATTAAGCCTCATTGTTTTTAGGAACGCGCAGCTAAAAGAGCGGCGTAAATGTACGGTGTAATACCGACTTAAGCGGCTCTTATTTGGGCCTGCCTAATAAATGAATGAGACGCGGCTAAGCGTACCTATACGAGTACACTACATTCATTATTACATGTCGAGTAGATTAACTTTTGTAATGTAAGGCCACGTTTATAAGAAAAGCTGTGTTTATATCATGCACGAAAAAGTGACAATCTTTAGATAATACAGAAAATAGATTGTCACGTAAACAATAAATAATAATCCCACCAAAAACATTCTGTAAAAAACTAGCCAAGTCTCGATGGAGCTGCTTGTTTATCTCTAAAAAGTAATGAAATCTAGACAAAGTCGTGCCAAGTATAAGGTTCCTTACTGCGATTTCTTTATTATTATAGTTAATGTTGTGTGACTTGGCCGTTGAAGGGTACACAAGGGTACAAAACCAGATGCTCAATGACACTTGGATCGCCTAAACATAAGTATTATTGAAATATGCAGCTTTATCAAGCCTACAATTGACTGGTTATCCAATCAACGTTTTCCAAGCGGAAATTTTCTATCGTGAATGGGTAGCGGACAGATTGGTGCAATAGTGTCATGGAGCACCTGGTATAATACCCTTGTGTACCCTTCAACGGCCAAGTCACACAACATTAACTATAATAATAAAGAAATCGCAGTAAGGAACCTTATACTTGGCACGACTTTGTCTAGATTTCATTACTTTTTAGAGATAAACAAGCAGCTCCATCGAGACTTGGCTAGTTTTTTACAGAATGTTTTTGGTGGGATTTCACTTATTTTTGTAGAAACGCTCTATTATAAAGTTATCAGAAATACAAACCGTAAGCGCGTTTTAAAATACAGTCAGCGCCATCTAGATACGTGTGCGTTCACTCTTAGTCCAATGCATCATAATATTATACCGGGAAGTGGGCCTAATTAAACTTGCAAGATTTAATTACAGACAGACAGACCGACAGGTGAAAGTAAATAAAAGCTTGTAGTAAAGGCGGTATGTCGATCTCTTCTAATAGTTTGGTTGGGCTCTTATTTTAGTTGGCCACGCTAGATATCGCCCGATCATAACTGACGATTTACGACACATATACACACTCACATATACATATACTATGCCTTAAATATATTTTGAATTAATAAGTTGGATATTACACAATTTTAACCATTGACTGCAAATGTAACTTTGTAATCCTATACATTTATATGAGATTACAAAGTTATTTATGCAGATGAATTATCTCGAAAACGAGACCGAAATTGCATGTTTTTTTAGTTTTCCTATGGCTTATACAATAAATTCTAAGTATGTACCAAATTTCAGCTCTCTGAGTTTATGGGAAGTACTAGTTCTATTTTGATGATCATGAGTGAGTGAGTGTCGAAAATGCGAAACTTTGCTTTCGCTTAACTTCGGAACTCAATGACCTACAGACTTGAAATTTTGGATTTTAAGTATGTAATTATAGCTTACTGAATGACGAAAATTTCTGTGTTCTGGTCTTATCCAGAGGTTCTCAAATAGGGGCCTGAAAATGCGACGAAATGGTTCCTGTAAAGATGGTACGGCAGTGCTTGCTTCGCGCTCGACTTGGCGGGGGCACTACCGTGCCCCCAGATTACCACAATAGAAACGCTTGTCCTATAAATGGAGACTAAGGGCCAATTCACACGTACCACAACGACACCAAGTCGCAGCGACAAAATGTGGTCAAGCTGTGGTTACGTGTGAATAGTGTCGCAGCGGCTTTTTGCAGTTGCGTTGTGGTACCGACAAAATGTCGTTGTGGTTGCGTTGTCGCTGTCGTTGCGATGTGGTAACCACGTGGTCATGTGCAGTTAGACTCCGGCTTTCGTAGAAAGGCTGATCCAATCATAATAAATAATAAATAAATAAATAATCATAATAAATAATCAGTCAGATCGTATTTTAAGCAATAATGCCCATCTCCGGGCGCCAGCCAGACGCGCGCTGTTTATGACGTCATGTCGTTGCAATGTGGCCACGGTGTCGCCGCCGATAGTGGCGTTCCTGTCGCGATGTGGTTGCGATATGGTCGTATTACACAGGTGGTCGATAACGACGGCAAAATGTGGTACGTGTAAATTGTAATATTCATTTTCAATATAAAATATGTGCCCGACCACGTGGTGTCATTGTGGTGTGGTTGTAGTTGTCGTGTGGTTGTGGTACGTGTGAATTGGCCCTTAAACTGCTGCTGCACTAAATTCGATCCGTGTTGATCCGAATCCGTGAAATGGTTGGTTGACGTAGAATATTTTTATGATTGCTTGCAACTACAATAATCCGATTTCTGCCTGTCATCGGTCTGTTTTTGACGTATCTATAACGAACCGAAGTAGCCGCAGTAGTATTTGTACGAAATCTACTATATATAGCTAACGTACCATCATCGATCTGTACTCTGATTCGATCTAGTGCAGAAGCGCCCTTAATTGAACAAACTTAGCTCGCCACTTAAAAATTTAAGTCAACTCAAGTTAAAATGAAAACGAATGAAGGTGGCCTAGTTTACCCGAACTGCTCCAAATACTGAGCTAAAATGCTCAAAATTCGTGCCTTAATAGGCTAAACGTATTCATGGAATATGTGATTACGGTGACCTAACCATTGAAAATGCACATTATTATTAAGCATTCGCTCCGAATAGAAACAAGGCTTGATTGTAACTTTGAACTGAACAATAGTTAGTAGTTTCTATTTGGACTGTCATAGACCAGAATTAATTAATTATTTGACGTCTTTTTGCAAACCGTCACTAAAATTATACTTAATACTATTAAACACTAATACAATTATTAACCACTTTTCAGACAAAGCAACTTTCTAAATCCTTCATACTTAGAATGTCTGCGATTGGCGCAGGGGTTTATGAATGAAAAAGCTAGTTTGAAGAAAGCTGCGACACGCAGTAACTGTGCTAGTTGCTCCAAAAATTGCTCTATTTACGAAGCGCCTAAACACTATAATATAATAATGAAAAATATTTTCTGTTTCACGAATTAAATAAGTCTACGAAATATAATATAGAATACAATAATTATATTATATTCGTAGGTCACGACGTTGTAGCAAATAAGCAATTTGTGATGATACTTTAATATAAAAATATTTCTCAACATTCTCAGTAATTCTGGCAAATACTCAAATGAAGCTCGGTTTTAAAACGAGCGCAGCGTAAAAGTGAAAAAGTTGTTGCAATTAGCCGCGGCACCGGCGCCTGTTTCTCTTTGATAAACAGATAGGTGACCCACGAATGTCGACCTACATACACTCTTGAATGGAAACATTCATACGCGACTGTAATAGCATGTTTGAAGTGCCATTGATTGCACAATATTTGAAATCATGCACCTGTTACGGACTTTTATTGAAATTTTACAGTTTTGTTTTTATTGTTGTCATCATTGGCTTTTGGAAGTATTGTGGTGAGCAACACAAAAAACAGTAGAAATTGTTATTTTAAAAATAAAACTAAGCCTATTACACTCAGATCCCCTTCACACCTAAGCAATGTCAGAGCGTCAAAGCTGCGACAGCAACAAATGGCTTCATATTACCATTATTATAACGCGATACTATATTATGGAATTCTTTGGCAAACTTTTATATTATTATTACATGCGTAAAAATAAATAGAAATTTGAATAGCGCGCCTTATACAGCAAGTTACTACAATGTTAACATTGACGCAATAATTTATTAAACAATTAACGGTCATTATACATCACATTCGCCATCATCCACAGGACGTTCAATGTTCACTGCTTAAACAGTCTTCTCCATAGAACGTTATCACTCGCGGTTGTTTGAAGCCTGCATAGAGCAAGCGAGTAATGCCTCTTATACAGGTTGACCCAAATGCAAACCTATCATGACACCAACAGACACTATCAGGCTAAATTCAGAAGATGTCGCGTCGAACTATCGGTCTATAGCCCAGTTCGCAACTCGATGCCACTCACAGTTACCAACTCTTGCACATAGTCAGTTGCTAACTAATATATGAGAACGGACTATGTAACAAGAGGTAGAACCAGATCATACGAAACAAAAGTGAAGCCGAGTCTGATAGATTATAATTAAACAATATTACTCGTATTACCAAGTGGCACTAATTGGCACAATTAAAATGATGAATTTGTGCCACAACAGAATCTGCGATTTCTGTCGTGGTCCGGCCAGAAATGATTACACGAAAGATTTTCCAAAATCGTTGGTAGAAGTTGATAGTTGAGTAGTCCGATGATCGTAGTTGGACCAGATCCGAGCCAATCTTGAAGCTCCCGTACACGAGGTCCTGAGATTTGTGACCAACCGATCTAGATACCCCACCATTAAAAGGGATCGCATCCCACAAGGTGTTACGAACACTAGTTTGGGGTTTTCCATATAAATATATTTATCAAATGCACCAGTCAGAGGCACCCAACACCTTTAGATTACGTTACAGCAGGTACAGGTGAAAATGAACTAGACTCATTTTGTCCCTTTCAGTGAATCACGGTCTTAGGTAGGTATTTTATGTAGTTATTTAATAAATATACTCGTACATAAAGCACAACAAATAGGTTTACAGTGATCGGCGAAACGTACTCTTAAGGAGCTAAAATCTTCACAGCGCTACTTATACGTATAAAATGTCTTTCGAAAAGGATCTGTCTGTATTACCATAGTCTGGGAACACAAGGCACAACTTGTTAGGCCAACAATAAATATACAGGATCAATATGGGAATCTGTTCAACTATTTACGTAGGCAATTTACTTTTAGTAGTCTATTTTAATTTCTTTAGTCGAGGAGCATCCAATAGTATTTTATCTAGTAGAAAGAGTAATTTAAGTGTTTAGTGTTTAAAGAAAGTATATATCATAATGATGTTCGAAGCGATACTGTGTTTTATCAAGTACCAACTGCGTCCAGTAGGTTTTACCCGCTGAAAAGTAGCCTACGGATATTATTCTAGGGCCTAAGCTACAAGTACCTGCCACGGATTCGGTTTTGGTAGATAAACCCCGCCATCCATCTTCGGCCTGATAATGTTATAATGCATAACACATTTTTTTCATTTATAACAATTATACTTTTAACAATAATTTAATAAATATATGTATAAGAGACATGGTACAAAATTGCTTCTAAATGGCTTTTATTAACATAATATCGTTTATACTTATCGTACAAAAATAAAGATGCGAGCGTGTGCGAAGCCGCGGGTTCAGCTAGTCAATATATAAAATAGAAGTATATTTATTATTATGTTTTCTAAAAAGCTTTTAATTAAAACTGCTTGCTTTTAATTGATAACTGTTTTTTTTACTGTTTGTTCCTTTCTTTTTTTATTTCAGTTAGACTTAACTAGGCTTTTAGTCCATCAAAGTTGCCTGCAGTCAGTTTTAGCTCCAGATATTTCCAGCTCAATTCTAGAGCTGACTATATCAGTCTGTGACCTAAATCTTGCGGAAAAGTGTCGGCCGTACAGTCTATATACAGGGTGACTCGTTATGAACTAGCGATATTAGACATTTTGTTTATTTTGTTATTCATTATATGTTAGCTTTTAACCATGAGCTCGCGTGATGTAAAGCGACGATGCTAAGAGACAGACTAAGTCTAAAAGGGGGATAAATCGTTTTTTTTTTCAGCAATTATATCGGACGTGTTATTGTTTAACTACAGCCAATACCGTATGCAAAAGCTTACCTATTATAATGAATATTATAATTCTGGTGGCGGTACTACTTACTCTGGTGGCGCGAGAACCCAAAGTGAGTTTTGGCCTCCGACAATAAGAGCCTCCAATTGGTTCTGTCCTGTGCCACTTCCCGCCAGTTTTCAACTTTCAGGGCGTGCTCATCCCTTTCCACCAAAATCAAAATATTATGGCCACTCCAAATACTCGTAAATAGATAATATGTGAACCCATTAGAGGGCAAATAATAATAATAAATATTTTAGGACATTTCAAATGTAAAAGAATTTGATATTCCCAAATTTATTAAAAAATAATATTGCTAGTCGGTAACCAAGCACACTGTATAGAAGTATGTACATAGTAAGCACGTATAGATGTACTTATAGGCGACTACTGCAGTGATCTCAAGGAAACGAAATTACGATTTTTATGGTCGTGAAGGTACAAATCTACGTGATCTGTCAGTAAGGAGAGTGCTAACCGCTGTCGACTTAGCGGAGTACTGTCGGTGACACAACTCAAACATGACATTTTAGCTTATGTTTTTGTGCTTAGATTTAACGAGGTAAAAATTTGAGCATTTCAATTTTTCAATTTCGAAGCCGAAGCAAAGTGAGTTTATGCCGTTTATTTACAAAGATGGATATAAAATACTCACGAATCGTTTAGTGTAAAAATATTTCAATTTTTCTTTAGTCTAAAGGTAAAACTAGACATGCGATTTTTATGATGGTAAAAATACAAATTTATTATTTGTGATCTGTCAGTAAGGAGAGTGCTTACCACTGTCGATTTAGAGAGTACTGTCGGTGATATAATGTTTTAATAAGACATTTTGGCTTAAGTACTTGTACTAAATTGGGTTGTTAACTAAGTAAAAAATACAAATTTATTTTATTTCGACAATTTGTAAAAAAAACCTAGATAGGTTCATACATTTTATATTAGATATTTAATAAAATAAGGTTTAAAATTTATAACGCTCACGTATTTATTATGGGTAGGGCCGCAGTACGTCAGTTCTCGATGCAAAATGTTCGGCCGAGTGGTGAGCAGTGACGTCATAGCCCCCAAGCAACTACAATACGTTGTATTTAGGCCTTTTTATTTATTATTTACAAAGTAAATTGGCCGTCCAGTATTTTTTAAATAATAATCTATAGATAAATAGACATAATTTAATTGTACCACCACATAAGAGTTTTTTTTTTGTCAACAACCCAAATGTGAAATCAAAAGTCAGAGTCAAGTTAAGTGTTAAAAGTCGACCTACATCTTTTATCTGTTAAATAATGCCAACTAATAAAAACATGAATAAGTAGAGGAACTATAATATTGGGTACTAAAATGACAAAATGTTGCCAGCTCCCGCAGAATGCCTCTAACAAACGATTTTAGGACCCGATTGTCGCGAAAAATACATAAAACTTGAGTAATGTATTCTATTACTTTTATGCTAACAATACTATCGAAGAAAAACTGCCAATATTAGAAAAAATATCGGGGGCGTAGCGGATGATATAACAATAGTGTCTACGAATTGTCTACGCACGTAGAGGCACGTTCGTAGCACCTACTACGTGATTTCTCACCTTCACACCTCAGATTATCTCATACATTTTATTTTAAGGATACCAACGCTTCAATAATGGTTTTTCACACGGAAAAATAAGCGAATCAATAACATAGAGGCTAAATTTATTATTTATAGATGCTAAATTGAGTTTATTAAGTAGAATAAGTCAAGCAATCAATGAATTCCATTAATATTTAATTCGTAATTCTATCCACATCGACCTTATTCATAATAGAATATAAAGGCAGAAAGACACGTGAAACATATACCAGAATTGACTAAAAGAGATAATCTAAAATTAATAAGAGATAAAATCGCAAATACAAAAATATATATAGATTATAGTCGAATGTAGGTTAGACGACACAATGCGAAAACGCTCCGAATAAATCAGCATACTATACGGTACGAGATAAGCTTGCACGTTCACAAAAAGCCGTGTGTTCGGGTAGTGAAATCCGATTCGTCATAAAAGTATAATAATAGTGGGTCGGGGGTGCCGCAACAACGGCGGTGACCTACAGAGCGCGCGCCGCCGCGGCAGTCTTGTGTCGAGCTTTCTAATGACCCCAGGCGTCCTCCGCTCTCCGCGCAACCCACACAATAAAACCGATAAAAAATACTTAAAAAACGTGATCGGGACTCCTTGTTTCACGCGTGGACTAAGGACACGCGCACTTCGACCCGCGACACCCCCCCGCGCGATTTTCAACCTTATGTCCATAGGAATAGCGACGGTCCCTAATTAATGATGTCAATGCGACAACAAAAAGCTTGGTAAGTACAAATTCGTCATTAGAACTTTGCGGTGAGATGGATGAGGGGAAAAACGTAAGTTTTTTGTGAATTGTTTTGTAACAGTGTTATTGTGTTGCAGCTGTATTTATCTTAACGCTTACATGTACATTTATATTTAGTTGCAGTTATTTATTAAATATACATATTTTTACTTTATTTTTAAATAGAACCAGAGTTTTGCAAAACAGATTCTTCTTAATAGCTTTTTTATTTACATGCTTTACTTGTGTGTTTTTGCTCCTCGCTCGTTTTTATCCTTTTATTATGTAGTATGTGGGTATACTTTACATTCATTCTCATACGTTGTGTACTATGAAGTAGGTACTATAGAGGTATATTTTCACTCTCTATTTAGTATATAACAGTAAGATCTATACTGAGTATTAGTATGCCTAGGTATGTACCTATATGTGGGTACCTATAATATTATGTGTATATTCAACTAAGTGCCTATAAAGCCTCCTAGAGACAATACAAATAGATTCAAACAATTATCATAATCTCCGTGCAAGTATTGATAAGCTTCGTATTAAGGCTGTATACAATACACACGCGCCTCCATTTGCCGAATGGAACAATATTCCAAATTGTGCGCCAATTTCAACAGTGTGTGGTTTTCGCTTAAATTCATGGATTTGCTTGCGAAACTTAGTTTGAGTTTAGGATAAGTGCTGGAGTTGTTAATCTGGAGATTACTTCGGTATACTGCATTTTAGCGCTTCTCGTCTGATCATGCGGTAGATTGACGCAGCACACACGTTATATAATATGTACTCGTAAGCGGGCTTTATAGGCTGTGTCACATCTCTGGAGTGAAATAGTGGCAGAATCTTTTTACTATTGAGTCACTAGCTGTGACCTTTTCTGTAGATAAGTATGTTTTATTCCGGGTTGTGAAATACCTTTGAACCAAATTTTTACTCGACCTGTTTAGGCATGAAGATGTAGCTTTGCTGTTCATACTTTTGCATTAAAAGGGATATTATATTATGTATATCTATGGTTATAGGTAAATGAGTTCTTGCATGTAGGTATATTACTTTAATGCTATTTTGTGTCAGTCTTTGCTAGTTTCATAGCATTAACAATTGTTGTTAAAGATTAGGTTTGAAGATATACTTTTTTATGTACCATTCGCTTTTTTATTTTGTCACATTACTTCTTTCCTCAATTTGTCACGTGTTTACCTATTATTTTCCTAAGCCATATTTACGCTACCGGCTTTTCTTTCGGTAACTATTCTGTGGAGATTTTTGTCCGGCTGTTGTTTTATAGATCAGTTTAACTCAAGCCGGTACATACATGAAAATGAAAAAAAGAATTGGTGGATTTTTACCTCAATCTTTATGAATGGACCTTAGTAAAGTTTCATCAAAGTAATTTTTTGATTATAATATTATTGTTTTTGGAATTTTGAATTTAAACCAAACGTAATATTCTAGCCGCATTAGCTTGGCAAATGGGTGTCAAGTTAAGAATCATCATCGAATCATTAAAAAAACAACTACAATAAATAAATCGAGGGTGCAATATACTTGATAACCGTGTGTCAACTTGATACCCACGTATGCTTGTTGAGAAAACCACCTGCAATTTAAAAGTTGTCAACTTCTGTCATTTTAATACTGTTCAGACTGTATAACTATTTTCATTATAGATTTGCAATATTTCTACGAATTGTTATAAAGAAGGTTGTAGAATCGATATACGCGATGTCGTGAGACATGCAAACTGTGGAACTCCAGCTTTTGTCCAAAAAAGGTCACAGATTTTTATCTATGTCGTGGTTATGTACTGTTAGGAATCGAGTGTACAAAATGCTTTTACTAAAATAAGAAATATTTAGGTACAACTAAATAAGCAAAGTCTTGTTCTAAAAATATTGTACAGAGAAAAAACTAATACTATGACAGCAAAAGTTGCCACATCTGTAGTTTTTCAGCACAAAATTTATCTACAGTAAAATATGAGATTTAAATCAAAAATTTCATTGTTCCAGCAAATGAGCGAGCATCAAGAAGAATGTGATATTATAAACATAATAATGTAACTATGAAAAGAATTGCATGCCTTAAGACAAGGAAAAATGGCTGGAATGTTTTGCAAATTATCTCATTATTACTGCTTTTACCCTCCGTTTTGCGAGCTGAAAATACCCTCGAGTGCCCCGACCTAACCGGTACAAAATGTTCATGTCATACTGTTGAAAAAGGTAAGACACATCAATTTATATGAACTAGATAGGGACCGTCGTAATAAGTTTACGAAGCTTGCGCAGGTAAGTGGTGTTTATCAAGAAAATATCCTAAATGTTGACTCAACAAAAATGGCGTATTATTACGGTCAGGTCTCGCAGTTAGGCTAAATTAAGCTTGTTCAGAATCTGGTGGTTGACCTTAATTTTATATTTACTTAGTTAAATTCTGTACCAAGGACGGTATTACGAAGTCAGCTAAAATCTGGAAATGCTACGTTAGGAGTTTAGTCTTTTGTCGTGATCCACATTGCTAAACAAAGAGTGACTATCTATATAACAATAAAGTGGATCAAAATACTAGAACCACCCAAGTGTTGATGTTATCACCGTAATTAATTAACTAAAGTAGCCATTTCAATTTAGATAAACGACTCGAGCTAATGTTGCACTTGTAGACAATCTAATCTGACATGCAATCTGTTGTTTCAGGGCTGTCTCTTGATTGCTATTATACTGCCTTAAAAGACATAAAAAATGCACTTAAAATTGTGCCTGATTTACATTCGCTGTTTATTTATGATCTCGAAGATAAAGAAGAAGCATTGGGACCCCATTTTATACCTCAAAGCGTTTGCATAAAACGTATCCATATATCAAGTACAAACATAAAAGATATTGACGACGACACATTCACACCCCTCAAGAAATGCCTCGAAAAGTTGAGCATCGTTTCGAGCAAAATCAAATATGTGCCGCAAAAAGCTTTCTATGAAATGCAAAAGCTCACATCCATCGAGCTTTCATCAAACTACATCGAAGATATACCAAGCTATAGTTTCTATAGCCTCCCGCTTGCTAAACTGAAGATATTAAGGAATGAGCTACAAAACATTTCTGATTCAGCATTTTCAGGACTAGAGTCAACGCTCACTAAAATAGACCTGAGCGAGAACAAACTAACTGTGTTCCCAATAAGTGCACTCGCCAACCTCAAACATCTTCGATCACTGACTCTCTCATGGAATAGAATGTCTTCGTTCCCTGTAGTCGAGAACTCAGAATTGAGCTCATTAGAATTCTTAAATTTATATAAAAATAATTTTGAATTTATTTCCGAAGACTGCCTTAGATTTTGTCCGTCCCTGACAACGTTATTATTAAGTTTTAATTTAATCAACGGTATACATTTTAGGGCTTTTCACAATTTGATTGCCTTAAAGTCGATAGATTTAAGCCATAATAGAATAAAAACCTTGAATCCCAATATATTTCAGAAGAATCAAGTTTTGGAAGTGGTCGATCTTAGTTTTAACCATTTGCATCATATTCATGGCATATTTTGTAATTTGCCATCTCTAGCTGAGATATATTTAAGTCATAATAATATTTTGGATGTGCCAATAGATTCATTTTTAAATTCTAAAAATATAAATGCAATACACTTAGACAAGAACTGTATAAGCAACATGAATAGTGAGAGCTTTAGTACCTTAGAAAACCTAGTTAAGCTTCGATTAGAGTTTAATTATCTAAATCAAGTGCCACATAATATTTTTATAAATAATAGGAATATTTTAAAAATTAGTCTAGACAATAATAGATTTTCTGATATTATTAATGACACTCTAGGAGCCCTAGTGAATATGAACGAAATTAGAATAAGTAACAACAAATTACAGATGATAACGAGGCATTACTTTGCTACTTGTTTAGAATTAGAAGAAATATATTTGGACCATAATGAGATTACATTCATAGAAGCAGGCGCTTTTATTAAACTGAGCAAATTGAAATATCTTAGCCTTGATAATAATCAACTTGTAGATGTTAGCGATGTTTTACCAAAATTGAACTCAAACTTGCTAACATTACATCTAGAAACCAACGCTATATCATTGATAAATAACGTAATGCTTCGATCTCAAGGTAAACTAAATTATCTAAATTTAAATCATAATAATTTGAAATTTTTAACAAAAAATACATTTCGAAACTTGTCACTAGTGACTCAGCTAGAATTAAATTATAACGAGATTTCAATCATTGAAGATTTTTCATTGCAACATTTAAACTCAGTGATTTATCTAGATTTGCGGAATAACAAACTATATAATGTAACAAACTTTACATTTTACGGTTTATCTGAATTAGAGGACTTAGATTTATCTCATAATAGTATAACATTCATTTTCGATTTTGCATTCGATACTTTAAAAAAAATACGTAGTTTGAATCTCTCCTTTAATCCACTCAAAATTTTACATAGAAATATATTTCAGCAGGGTCTACCTTTAAGCTCATTGTTTTTAGACAATTGTGAAATAAATAATATTGAAAATGATACTTTTGTAGGACTTAACAATTTAAAATCGTTATACTTAAAAAATAACTCATTGAAGTCTAGTGATTTACTCTCTATTAATATTCCAGGGTTGCGGATACTGACCTTATCTTTTAACGTGCTTGATTTTTTACCCTTGGAGTCATTTTTCCAACTTCCTCTTTTAGAAAGTTTATATTTAGAACATTGCAACATAGAACACATTTTTGAAGGCACGTTCAAATACAACAAAAATCTGCTAAGACTGAATATTGCACAGAATATAATCAGTACAATACCACCAAAGCTGTTTGAAGAACACAACGCCGTATCAGAATTTAACATAAGCAACAATTTCTTGGATTATGTGCCATATGATACATTCCACAATTTTACTCAAGTTGAAAATTTAGATCTTGCCGATAATCTTTTGCCTAAGGTAGAACTTAGCGGTTTCGAAAAACTAACTAAACTGAAATACTTAAATATAAAGAAAAATGAAATTAAAACATTAACTATTAGAAAAAAAATTGTGTTCAATGATATGATTTCATTCGATGTAAGTTTTAATAGATTAGAAACTTTACCAAACTCTATATTCGAAGTTTTTCCAAACTTATTAAGTATAAATGTTTCTTATAATGATATGATACATTTTGATTTTCTATTGATTAAAAGAGTTAATGAAATTTCTCTTATTAATATAGATCTTAGTAAAAACAGAGCAATTACTTGGACCACGTATAGTTCTAAACGAGACAATAACATGCTCATATCCAAACTGTATGAGCTTCACGTCAGTGCCACTAACATGACGACGCTGGACGATAACACATTCGATTTGTTCACCAACTTGCGTAACTTATATTTAACCTTCAACAAAATAAGAAGATTATCAATAAGTCCATTTTCGAAACTTAAATTTCTAGAAACTTTAGACCTAAGCTATAACAGAATTTCTCAACTGAAAACTAGTAACTTTCGTGGCTTAACTAAATTAAAATCTTTATGCTTATCTAATAACAACATCGAATCTTTGGATTCATTTGCTGAGGATTTGAGTAACTTAAAACTTTTAGATCTATCTCACAATAAGTTGCAAAATATTCTCAACGATGATTTAGTCAATTTGAAAGAGCTTACTGTTCTGTACTTAAATTATAATAATATTAAATATATATCTGTAACAGCATTTGATTACCTGTATAGCATATTACAAATAGATTTGGAGCATAATAAGTTGCAGGCAATACCACTTGAATTGTTAAATTCAGTTGAAAACCATGTTCACGATATATCTATAAAAGGTGAGTTCAAATAATATATTTATTTTAAAGATAGAGACAAGACATTTCTGGCATTATATGCCTTTATGGAGAAGAAAAGCCAAACACAACCAAAATGCCAATTACAACCAAAAGTTACAGTGATAAAAAAACCTTAGACAATCCACAGATCGGTTATATGCCAATCTTAAAAAAAAAAACTTTTCCAAACCAATGTCAGATGGCAGCATGCCCGAAATGCTGGCAGCACTGCTTTGCACAATTAATAAACAATTCAAATCTTGTTAAAATAATTTTATTATTTTTATATAATTATGACTAATTTATAAATTTAATTCGCAGGTAACGTATTGGTATGTAACTGCCAGAGAGATAACGCTTGGGTGTGGATCCAGGATCATCCAAATATAATCAAAGCAAACGCTGTGACGTGTCTCAATGACCAATATCCTAAGGAAAAATGTGATATTCCTGTGATCTCACAGCTGTCTATCGATAAACACAAGGACAATTCTGTATCCTTGTCTTGGTTCATAAGAAACCGCACCGCAATAAAAGCTCTACAAATTATGTACTACGCTGAAGACGTCAATTCTGATGTAAGTATTACAACTGATATAACTTAATTATATTGAAGTTATTTATATTATTAGCTGAAATGTGTTATTCCAAGGTCTAATATAAGCTACCTTTTAATACCACGTTTCAAATAAATTGATTTTAATCGTTTG
This sequence comes from Hemithea aestivaria, assembly GCA_947507615.1. NCBI lineage: Eukaryota > Metazoa > Arthropoda > Insecta > Lepidoptera > Geometridae > Hemithea > Hemithea aestivaria. The sequence goes on along the minus strand of OX382332.1, from coordinate 6,242,317 downwards.
GGCTTAAAGAGATAACAAATATACTCATTTGAAGTGCGAAGTGAAATGAGATACAGAGCATATATAAATAACATGTTCTCGTATTTCAGGTCAAAACCAAATATCTGGATAAAAACGATATATCGATCAATATTAAAGATTTAGAACCGAATGCTAACTATGTGGTATGTGTCATTACTCTATCAGAAGAGACTATGGATTACGAAGAGGTTTTCGAAACCGAATCCAACACAACCATCAGTGATGCCCTCAACGATACTTCAAGTATAAGCCAAGACATCGCCGCTACAATACTCAAGCGGTCTCCATCAAGTGAATGTATCTCTTTCAATACATACAAAAAGCAAATAACCATAGAGCTAAAAGCTAAACCTAAATACAAGCTTTCATCTATTCTCAATCGTAGACTAGGCCTAATAGTCGGTTGTGTATTAGGGTGCATAGTTTTCTTTATAATGGTCTCTGTATTATTGTACACTAAGATTAAAGAAAGGAAAAGGATAGCTAAATCTGATCCGACGTGGTCAGAGATGAACGACTATCATTCTATGGCAAGCAAGGATGACATACTGCAACATTCTACGACTGCTTCCACTGATAACATTTTGCTCGGAATGGCTAAGAGTCGATAAACTTTTTGATCTCTAAGTAGCAGTAGAGTATAGATTTCTGAAGTTCTCTGTCACCTCGTTATTCATGAACATTGAAGATGAATTTATTGCGTTTTTCATACAAGTATCATAGGCAATACTGTTGTATTGACGTCTATAGGCGATGGTGACCTTAAGGCGGGCCGCCTTGCTTGTCTGTCTCTAACATAAAAAATACATACACATACAATGTTTATGAGTAAAGGAGCCCATATTATAATACCTTTATTGTTACATAAAATGCAGAATGCAGAAATTGTTTCAGCGACACTATTGTTATATCAATACAATACAAAACCGCTTTGAGCAACATCATTATAGGTAGGCGTCTATTTAATAGAATTCTAAAACTTCTAAAGAAATTTTAGTAGACTTAGAAAATAGAGATAATTTGTAGACTTTTTAATATTCTAGGGTATTTGTAGTCTAGATGTAGTAATTTTATTATAATATTGTAGGAGAATAAATTGTTGGCATGGTTGACAGTTGTTTTAATTAAGCCAGAATAATTATTATAATTAGTGTTTGCGAGCAAATCACCTGCTACCGAATTTTTACCTTTAGCTATATGTCTATATAGATATTGCAAAATATTTACCATGACATAGGAATGAGTGTAAAGAAAAATATTAGGACTTATCTTTGTATTAAGAAACCTTCATTTTGTATCCAACCCCATTGCAAAACGTTGCACTCTTCATATTTCCCCACAGTCAAATGACTACTAACTCCCAGGATATGATATATTTTATACTCATTTGATTTCATTTAAAAAAAGAAACACCGTTTTCTTTTTTAAACGGTTAACTCTCTGTTTGTAACCGCATTGAAACGAGATACTTAGGAAGTGGAAAATGAGTTAATAAAAGTTCCCCAAAACCATTTTTTCAGCGCTTAGAGAAGTTACTTTCTCTTGTGCCAGTATCTCTATTATCAAAAGCTATTGAGGAAAACAAAGTCTTTGAAGGAAGTACCTTCAAGGATGTAGCTCTTACGAAATCAAATTAATTTAAGTAAGTGGCTTTTCTGGTAAAATAGGTATAAGGAAATTTCCGCGAACAACGTTATTTATCGAAGCCACTTAAATATTTGAGCTGTTGAACACTTAACACATACCCTACGACATGTGATAATGATTATTTTTAACGTTGCGTTACAAAAGAGACTAATGTTTTTTTTCGCATGTTTCGGTTTTTAAGGGGAATTTTCGTGAAAGTAAAGATCACGAAGGTCAATGTTACAGGACTGTTCTGATGTTATGGAGCATGAAATTAGCTACAGGACTTTGTAAAGAAATAATGAATGTTAATGTTAGCCTAATTAGTTTTATGGACTTGAATTGTTTAACAGGTTTTTTTTATATATTTCATTAGAAAAAAGATCTTCTGAGGTATGATTAAAAAAACGATAACAACGAAGCAATAAACGAAAAAAGATATTATTCTGACGACACTACACAATATAGAAGTGAGGCTCTAGCTTATACCTAATAAACGTGGAGTAGACAGAATACAGACAAGCTTAGACTATAATGCCACTCAGAACGTGCGTGACAGTTGGACAGCCTAGGTATCCTAATTGGTGCGTAAGTGAGTAGCCCAAGAGAAATGAGCTAATGCACACATTCAATATTGACCGCCGCGTCTGTCTAGAGCTTCCTCCAGGTGATTAGTTATTAAACTACTTCGGACGATGATTGATGCACAGATCGTCTGACATTAGGGAAGAAATTATAGCTATTATAATAATTGTAAATGTACTAAGACACTTTTCGGTAGAATATGTCAAGTGGAAGGCTCGATAGTGACAAGTGATATTGATGAGAAAGCGTTGTTATGTTTATTTAGAGAATATTTTAAAAAAACCAGTATAACAGAAGTAAGACTTTTCGACGCTACGTGTGTATGTTTTTTACCTTCTTATGGTAAAACTTCTTTAAAACTGTTTTAAAGTTACTTTAATCATTGGGTTGTTAATTCGTTAAAGATAGAGTGGGCAAGAAATTAATTAAATGTTAAATCTTGCTAGTTTTTGTTATACTTTGCTAGTTTGAAAACAGGATTACATAATATGTAGATAGATAGTAACGTTATCGTCGTAGAAAGACTACATATCTCAGTATCTTATGTTCCTAAAATATTAGGCCATATGACCTTTGCCATTTGTCTGTGCAAAACCAAACAATACAAGACAATTATCTTAAATCCTCTCAGCGCCGTGGTGCCGAATAAATTGAACCTCAGCTTCGACAAAAGTAAGGTGGTCTCCTTTGGGCTCTGATCAGATAAACCTCGGCATTCCGCGAAACACTCCACCAACATCAAAGGAAACCTTTAGACCCCGCATAAGTAGATCAAGTAGTCCGTTTCTGTGAATTAAAAAAAGTAAGGTAAGTCGCGTGTTATCCGTGCGTTATGAGAACTATACTTGACCTGTTTCTGTAACCTCCTGGGGATTTAGTTTTGTCTAGGGATGGGGTATCCGGTCAATTAATAACTCAACATTGGCTTGTTTGTTAGGCTTGAGGTAAATCGCATGGTTTGACTTTTTAAAAAAAAAACTATACTAAAAGCAGAATGAAATAGTAGCGTGGGCAGCCAAATACAAATGACCTGGAAAATGGAAAAGTTCTTACATGCGTAGAACCGTGTTAGGTTGTGCTTTGCGACAAAGTTGAGAAATGCCTGTCATATCAACCATTCTCTGTCTATAACATTAGCCAAATGTGGCCTTAGATCAATCACATTTTGACTCTAGCATCTACAATACTCCACTGCTGGAGATAAGGCAAGCAGATGGCATGCCATCGTGAAGACGAAAACCTTGAGGAGATACACGACAGCCGGACCTGAGGATGGCGACGACTCATGGAGGTAAATGAATACTTCTCTCTACTTCTCTATGCCTATGGGAAAATCTTCTATTTCACAAAAGTATTAAAACAGTTATTTACTATATTCTTTCTTTATGCCGGACGAGCTAGTTTCCGGACAACTCGACCACATCATAGCACTAATTTAAAGGGTCGTTGTGACGGCTAATTATAATTCGAGGTGAACTTTCATGTTTATTCAAACCCTGTTTACTGGCTCGTAGTTCAGTTACACCCTGAGATTAAACGTTGTTAGAGGATTTGGCCTACATACAATTAACATGGGGGATAACAGTATTGTCTTAGCTAAATGCAACCGACCCTTCTTCACAAAATTATGGTAATACAGATAATGCTGTCTATACCTTCGTATTCACTGTACTGTGAAATTGAACCGATTTGAAGTTTGTTGTGTTGTAGTTTTACCATGAAGGAAGATCCTCTGTACTCGTACACCAGTGTTTTCTCCTTAGACAGTCGTGTCTTTGCCAGTTCTAGTCAATTTTTTTCGAGGAAAATGGACATTGAGGTAGTAGGGTACTAGGTTAAAAAATATCGTACGGTTACCAATTCTTCGACCTAGAATATTCTATTCTTCGATAAAGGTGGAGTAAAGCAGAGTCGAGGGCGAGGAACATGACTAAAAAAGTGAAGTTGTGAATTATGTGTTTTTGTATGAATTTGGTGTTTCCTTAATACACCTTTGAAAGCTTACACACATCTGAGAGAATTCAATTAGGTGACTTAAAAGTAAAAGGAAAAAATAATGGTAAATAAAATTTACCTTTTACATGTAAGTATATGAAATTACGTTAAAACATAATGTTATATAGGTAAACAAAATTTCAGGATCAATTGGGACAGACTCACACTCAGGACGACCACAGACAGGAGGGTCAGGAGGAGACTCTCAGGTGGGATGTGGTCAAACGTAGGCCTATCTCGTATAAAAAATAAAAAAAAAAGACTCAGTTCAATGCTGCACGAGGAAACCTGCTTATTTTCAGTCTATCCCTTGATCTAATATACGTATTAGTGTGAGTACCAAAAAAAATTTCTATTGTCGAATTATTAATTATTTACTAGCTGCGCCCAGCGGTTTTACCTGCTGTACTGTAGCCTATGTGTTATTCCAGAGTCTAAGCTTTATCTCTACCAAATTCCAGCTCAATCGGTCCACCCGTTTAGGCGTAAAGAAGTAACAAACATTTACACTCACAAATTTTCGCATTTATAATATTAAGTGTGATGTGTTTATGACTATTTTCATGAGCAAAGCGGTTTTATATTATTTAAGTTTAGTTATGTAAAAACTCATATTATCGAGTGTACACTCATACACTGTCACTCACATAGATAATAATAATATGTATGTATAAACTGTAATTACAGGTAGTGAGGTCAATCGATGGTCTAATAGCTGTAAATTTAACAATTATTGTCTACGTTAACACGCAAAAGTGACATGTCTTACAGAGTAGCGAGCTACAAATGAAATAATAAATCAGAAAATATACATTGCACTTAAAAATTGCCTATAAAAATCGTGTTCAACAGGATGGGAATTAAAAATCATGCACGCGCGCAAACCAATCACTGGTTTTTGTATTTAAACTTATCACTTATCTGTCTTCTTATGGCAATTGATTCACTGTTAAAATACGTCGTATAAGTTGCTTTGGTATTACATAGACCTGCTTTTTTTGGGAAATTTGTGCCCACAGTTAGATTACCCACATGAAAAAATATTTATTTGTCGCAAGATGTTGTTTTTCGGGCTTAAAACGCTGGGCAACTGTCTTGCTTGCATGATATTATGACAAATTTTTAAATATCAATTCCTTTATGGAAATGTTCTCGGCTAAAGATTTGGCCTGTGAAAACTTATGTATAAACTTTATATATAAAGTGTGCAAAGCAAATAAATAAAATAAATTAGCGTCCGTATTTACAAAGCACATTAAGGATGTAACCGCATCCACACACGAATACCACACAAACACGGATCTACTTCAAAATACAATAACTTATCTGGAACCGAACAGCATACTTTACAATTAAATCCTATTCAGCGAAATCTCCCTTGAGTAATGTGGGTCAGACCCATTTCCGCAAATAAATCCCGTTTCAAAATAAATAACTGGTTATCCCACAGGCGCGGGATGAATATACAGATATCGGATCATTGTTATCGACTATGCTTAATAACATTCGCCTGCAAGTTTGATTAATATAGTTTTAGGATCCAATCATAGAAATATATCTGGATAGATGACGCTAAGCCGTAAAAGCGAGCGAGTTACTATAATATTAATTTTACTACTTACTATACCTGGCCTTATACAGTTATTACTTATTATGAGCAAATTGATTAATAGCTAATTGATATTCAGGCATAACAGCTGGCAGACTGGCGTGAGTCTCATTTTTGGTGCACCGGATGCTAAGACTAAGATTGAACATGTTATTGCTGGCATTGTCCTACTTATTTCTAACATGCAAACTTTGTAAACTTACGGCATCTAGTTAGTAAAATGTGTGTGGGTCCATCACAAGTGTCGTGGAGCGTAGTACCTCTACACAAGGACGTGTCCTTGCGTGTCGTTCATTAATTATACACATCGACAATATTCCTATGGAGACATGATGTTCCTATTATTCGGAAAGAATACTACAATTTTCTCGAGAAATAACACGCTCTACTTAGCTGAGATGACAGTGACAGGTACGAATACAAGGCTACAAGGATAACGTTAGAAAAATACAATAAATGGGACACTGATCCTAAGTAATATAATACTTGCTGTGCCCTGCAGTTTACCCTTTGATAAGCATGTGCGCTTCTAAATCTGTTTAATCGCTTATGCGGAAAGATAACAAACCCACGTAAATGCATATAGGTACACACAAGCGCTCAAGTGCGTTTATAATATCTATATTTTGCAATTAATTACATTAAACTACTGTATGTATTAAATGAGCTGATTTTTGTGTAATCTTATGTCCCTTCTTACGAGTACACAAAGATATTTATTATCATCCTTGATGTTAATTTAAAAAGGAGAATATAGAGCACTACTTACCTAAACTTGTAGGGCATAGCTAGTATTATTATTGAGTACTAGAATGCTGACATTATATAGAACTTCAGCGACATAACAACTCTATAAATTTTATTTACGATTGTTAAATATATTGATATGTTGTGTCTTTGCACATAAATATCACTTATTCCATCTAATTTATAGTGTAAAGTTTCTATTTTCGTTCAGTATGCAATAAGAGCTTAGACTTGACTTACTCAAACTCAAACTGTGAGTGGATTTGGTGCGTTGTTGCGGTGCTGTAAACATTGGCTTATCGCTTATTTAACTTGAGACTCGTTGGTACGTCATCATTTTCCAATTTTACTATTAAGGTACATAAAAAAGGAGATTCGTTGACTGTTATGTTATTATGATTGTGTCCAGAAAAAGTACTTTTCTTTCAGATGCAGTAAGAGCTTCGGTATATCATTTATGTATGTATTAATTCATATAAAATTAAAATATAAGAAAAAAAAAAGTAAGTAATAAGTAGGCATGATTATATTTCTATCAAGACATCTACTCTGTTTTCTTATATTTCAGCCGTGGTTGTCGGCCGTCCCACCGCAGAGAAAATAACTTTTATTATATACATATATTCTTCTTTTCCTTGATCTTTAATATTTTTAGGCTAGCCGAAACATTATTTAACATAATTTATTTTACCAGACCTAATCTTCGCTAAGAAGATCTCACAATCGCCGACATAACCCCATGGAGTTGCACCTAATGATTACAATGGGAATATTTTCGCCATTGTGCTACATAATGCGATGTTCACATGACAATATAGTATGAAATATGACGTATGTACGAGAAAAACGAGCGCGGAAGATAAACGGCCGCGCGGCACATTAGCAGATCGGCATACACAACGCTACGTGATATTGCGTCGATCCGACGCCGCACTTTCGGATAATGGATTCATTTGTATTCAGGTTGCAAGTGGCCACTGTAACGAACATCGGGGAGCTGACGTTAGGGTACAATTACCAGTGTTAATATTTACCAACTGACGCCGAGGAGGTCTAATTGTAGCCGACTGGCCCGACTGGTGCTGACTGGTGCGCTTAGTCTCACGGCTGCGTGCGCCAACATAAGGGAAAAACACACTACCTACTGTGTCGTAGAGCATCTATCACATTGGCTTTAATACTTAACTAGATTATTCTCGCGGCTTTGTCCACACTAAAATCTTTTCGTAGCGGTCATCTGCGTCACAATATTTATGACTGTGCCAAATTTTAATTTACTCCGTTCAGTGGTTTGAGCTGTGCGTTGATAGATCAGTCACTCACTTTTTCTTTTCAATATATTTAACGAGTCACTCTAAATTGTCACACGTCAATAGCAGCTTGACTGACCTACAGCTTGTGTCACAGTGTACGTATTATATACTCGTAGTTCCTCTTAAGCAGAGTTCTCTAATTGCCACAGAAACAGAAGTCCTTGGTTTGTAAATGGTTACGTAGCAGATGGCTCAAACTGCCGCTTACAATTAAACTTGTGGGTGACTTAATTTAATTTATTACACAGCCTTGCTTTAATAAAAAGTGAAACTCATTTCTTGTAATTTCGTAGGAGTCTACTTTTTCAAGTTGAAAATCGTTTAAGTCTGCCAATTTAATGGGTTTATGTAAGCAAATCCATTATGAACCTAAAAACTTGTGACAGTTATAAAAATTAAATCCTGTTCAAACCTGATCAATTTTACAAAAAACTGAATAGATTTTTCTAGCGCGATATTTTGCGCTACCCAGAGTACCGAACCAGAGGTAGCGAATATCGCACAGATTTAAATAGGCTTTAAGGAATTAATTTGATCAAATGTGCCAAAAAACAATATAATTACGTTTCACATGTCGTTTTTATGTAAGTAGGTAACTAAAAGGCCCAAGAAAGATTTTTGCCACTAAGTAACTACTATTTTCATACAATTTGACCAACTATAGATATTTTTCATTATATATTAGCTATATCAGTGCACAAAACACGTAACATTTTATAAAAGACACATCGTAACAGACAAAAATTGGAGTGTAGCCAAACCCGACCGTTAAGGCCGGAGGCGACTGACTGAAAATATCGTGCCTTCAATAATAGCTATTGTTTTATGATCCCAACTTGCATGTGGTCCTGACCCAACAATTACTAGGGGCAAATTTACTAAAGTTTTTGTTGGAGAGGATAACTTAAGGGTTGTTTTTCTTCACTCTCCGTTCTGGGGGTGTGACTTAACCTTTTGATGTCACTATCAATTTTGTAAAGCATCACTTTTACAAGGCGAAATTTAATAATATATGTTCTCAGGACTCGTAATATGTATGATATTGTTTACGTCTAAGCGGTTGAACTAAATGAACGTTTTAGTACCAATGCCATTCTTGCTTGTTCTTCTCATAGAGATGTTTTTACATAATGTGTGATATAGATTTAATTTGTATCTGGAATCTGAATAATTACTTTAGTTATCTAAATATATAAAAGGAAAGAGTGACTGATTGATTGACTGATCTATCAGCGCACAGCCCAAACCGCTGAACGGATTGGGTTAAAATTTGGTTTTATGAGGTAGACCTATGCTAAGCAAGGATTTTACCACGCAGGCAAAGCCGCGAGTGCAAGCTAGTATAACATATTATGATATATTATACTAGCTTGCGCTGGTTATGTCTATAAAAGACATTGTTCTAACAAAAGCCGACAACTTCCGAGACAGAACGAGCTTGCGATTCCGTGGTACTGTTGATAACTTAGATTTGATAACCAGAACGTGGGTGCGACTCGAGACTGGATACTTTTGTTAGCATGAACGTGTATTTTTGGAAGACATTGTGATATGTTTATTTTTGTAAGGCCGTGGGTGTGTTTAATAGCTAATAATTTATACCTTGTTGCGCTCAGCAGTTTTTCTTACTCAAACGTATTAAGTGGTATTTTCTATTCAACTAAGTCTGAACTACCTTTATATACGAAACTTCTGCTTAACCGGTTCAGCATTTTGGGAGCAAATAGGTAACAAACACACACTTCCATACTTTCGCTTTTATTATAATATTAGTAGAATATATTTTCGCGTGGTTTAAACAGCGGTCATACATGGGTAATTATAATGTTAAATATCAGTCCTAATACATACCAAATCATATAATATTACAAGTACTAGAGCAATTTTGTAAAAATACTATTCTTTATATCTATAAGTACTCAGTATCGGCTTTTGTGTTCAAGACTTTTTTATTCTGGTTTCAACAAGATATCTCAAAATAAACCCTATTTTTACTAAAGAATAATTGTTTGCTGTATTGTGTTTATCTCTAACATTAACAATAATTGGTATTTTATCGAATGGCGTTAACGTAATTTACAACAAAACATTGTCCTCAAGTGAACACCTTGTTACTGTTAGATTCTTATCACAAAAGGCAAATTATAGAGGCAGACAACCCGCAAATTAGTGCGAGACAAAATGTACTGATATCAATTTATTTATACGAGTATTAAAGGTAAGGGGTATGGTAAAACTAAACTATGTAATATAATAATATAGGTATATACAAATTAGTAGGTAAAAAACTATAAATATCATAATAATTATTATCATTTAATCATCATTTAAATTGTATCTGGAGTTGGCGAAGGATTTGTTATATTGTTGTTGAAATACTTTGCAGAACTTAATTATTTAACTTGTAAATCATTACATATTTCTAAGCTATTTTGTCTCAAGTTACTCCTGAGTTAAAATAACCATACTAAAACCAACTTCAAATGATTTCCTAGTTTTATTTTCAAGGCCATAGTGTATACATATTGTAATTATTAAGTGTAGACAACGATGTTTCAAAGTCGAATAAAAATTTAAGGGTCGATCAAGTGCCCTGCGTATAACAGTTTTTTACTTTAATTTTATATTTGAAAGTCACTAGGTATAAACGTGTTTTTTTTTGTCGCTAAATCACAATATCTCTACGAATTTCCACAGCACGTAGAACTGATAGAACCAAGCTAGGTAATATGTCAATTAACGTGAGCGTGTTAGGTGAGTTTACAGAAAATCCCAGCACAGTTCGAACGGCCGGCCGGTGCCATAATCCCCACTAAACGTTCATACATTAGAGGAGCTATAACTCAATGCAACACTAATACAGTAATGCAAGGACCACGTTCCTCACAGATAATGTGGACTGAATCAACACGCCAGGTGTGTGAGGTGATATAGAGGTTGAATATTAATTTGTGTACCTTACCACCTGCAGCTAGGTGTTGCAGTGCAGTAATAGGAGGCAGATGTTGAGCTTCCCATAATCGATTGATCGCCGATCGTCGGTTGTTATCATGCATAATGAGATACTGAAGTTATTATATACGAGTATACGCAACAAGATCATAGCACAAGATGAAAAAGAAGCCGAAGCGGTCAATTTGCCAAGATTCTATTTTTCTTTAATTTTTTATTTGTTTATTTAGACTATATACAAAATTACTTGTCAATTCGCAATTTTCCCCGCTGAGGTGAAAAGTAACATGCTGTGCTCGAGTGCAAAGTGAGTGTGAATCCCTCGCTAATGCTTAGGATTCTAATTTTTGAAAATAAACGCTTTCTTACAGTTGGACATTATCCAGGAAGGAAACAGATACGTTTATATGCAATATAATACGTTTATACAAACACGCTGCTGGACTTTTCTTTTACACGATATTTTGCAAAAACGAGATGTATGACGAGATGAGATCGAAGATGGCTGCATAATAATCACATCGGATCATCAGTATTAAGGTAAGAACACGAAAACAACGTAACAATATTAAAGATTTCATAATAGAACTAAGTTTAGTCACTGCATGGTTATTACTTAAATTCAGCCTTTGATAGCGTAGTCTATAATTCCGCAAGCTGGTCGACTGAACCGCCATTAATGGCATAATGCATATGATACATTATATTATTATACTTGTGTATATAGGTATACATTCAATGACAATACCTGGTACCTAATATAGTATAGGAGTATATTTGATCCAACAATACGTATCTTTAATTAGGGATAACTATTATAATTACTGTTTAGTGACTGAAAATTATATATTTTCGATTTATTGTATACTAGCTTATGCTCGTGGCTTTGCCCGCGTGGCAAAATCCTTTCTTAGCGGAAGTCTATGTCATAAAACCTATCTGTGTTCCAAATTTCAACCCAATCCGTCCAGCGGTTTAGGCTGTGCGTTGATAGATCAGTCAGGCACTCTTTCCTTTTATATATTTAGAAAATGACCTAAATGCTTTTTTAGAAACCACTTACTGTACCTACTTAGATATATTTCAATATAATTTTTAAAAAAATATTCTGGAACACACATTAAATTTATTGAAAAAAAGTAACTATTTTAGCTAATTTCATATCATTATATACTACTAGAAATTTTATAAAGTTCAGAGATTGTAGAAAAATGTCAACAGTAGAAAATTCAAGCTAAACTATTGCTTCATAAAACAGTTTTATTATCCTTTCATAAAGATAATTGTAATTGAATCTTATCTTAAATGAAGCTTATCTTATTTCGAGTAAAAAAATGTGGCCGTCGAGAGTTAAAATAAATCAGGGGTTTCGTTCAGCCTCAGCGTAGCGCACGACCCATCATGACAAAGGTAGAAACACACTACTCTGTACGATGTTGTGCCTCATGGAGCATTATTTTATTCATACAACATTTTGTATGGCCTATAACATAATAAAAATAAGTTAATAAAAGAAGAACACGTTGCAGTCATCCTTGTTTACCGAGCTTGATTATCTTCAGAGCACGAGTGAATTGGTGCCTTTCTAGGCATTCATCGTTATTCATCGTCAAATGCATCTGCAATTTCCATTTAGGCCTATGTACTATGAAGTATAAAAAAGGATGTATATATGTACCTTATAAAATTATATATAAAATGAGTAATATACGCTGCCTTTAGCCCAGCGATCATACTACGTCCGTGTTGTAATACGAAAATTGTGTGTTTTCTATAAGACGTCCAATAAGAAGGCAGCTGTTTGGTAATGTCACAGGTCTTGTTAAACCTGGCGACCTGAAAACAAAAAATAGCCACTCAACCTATGATTGTGATTTGACACTGACAGTGTGGGTAGGGTTATTCTGTTCAGTTGAAGTATTCATCATCATCATCATCATCATCTCAGCCATTGGTCGTCCACTGCTGAACATAGGCCTCCCCTTTGGACTTCCATATGTACCGGTTGGAAGCGATCTGCATCCAGCGTCTTCCGGCGACCATTATAAGGTCGTCTGTCCACCTTGTGGGTGGACGTCCTGCGCTTCGTTTGCTAGTTCGTGGTCTCCACTCGAGCACTTTTCGACCCCATCGGCCATCCGCTCTGCGCGCTATGTGGCCTGCCCATTGCCACATAGCGCGCAGATTGATTTGTTGAAGTATTAACCCCAAATTAATATTAAACAATTATTCTGACGTGCCACGACGCAGTAGTGTGTTTCTGCCTTAACTCTCCCGAATTATTTGAAGAGCTCTTTGTGAAAATTTATGACATTCATTAGTCTAGTTGAATACGACACTTCTTTGAAAGACGCGACGATGCCACTAATTGTGAGGATCCCCTAATTTGTCACAAAAATGTTTTACCGCAATATTGGGGCTGAGACTGCGGACTCTTGCAACGGAATAATTATAATAGCTATTGAAGCTAATTGTTTTTTGCTTGAGAAAAAAATATTTAAACACATCCAGGCCATTTCATATGTACCTTAGGACTATTTGTGGTTGTACAAAAACGCAAAAAAGCAGATTTTACATCTTGTAAGTATTAATGATGTTTGTGATACAATTTTTTTTTTTTATGTGGAGAAGTAAGAAGATGAGCAAGACGCTCTCCTGATGTTAAGAGATAACGCTGCCCATAATCAGTACAATGCTTCCCAGAATTCCATAATGATGTGCAATTCTAGGTGCACTGCACTAACGCTTCTCACTCAAGAGTCATAAGATGTTAAGACTCTTTAGCCCAGTAATTTCACTAGCTACAGTGCCCTCCTACCGAAGCACAGTAATGCTTGCACATCACTGCTCAGGCGGTAGAATAACTGGCACTGTTGGGGTACCCACCTAGTCGACCTCCTGCAAAGGAAGTCTACCCCCGGTATATAATATTATTATGTTAGGTTCAATATTAAATTCTAATAAAATATTAATACACTCAATCTTTTCTTTCAGATTGTATTCTAAATGCCTCTAAAGAAAATATATTAAATTTGAAGGTCCATAAGAAAAATACAACAATATTATGATAAACGAAATTGAAAAACTCTTAAATTAATTCGTCTTGCACTCAATTGTATTTTCAATTTATTAAAATTTAACTTTATCAATTAATTAAATTTCCGGTAAAATGAAACGGAATATAATAAATTGCCTTTAACCGGAACAGCAAAAACATCCGAGCGCTTAGCTATCGTCGTATTAGACATTTCAAAAAGTTTTTTAACCGAAATTACGCCACCCTGGTTAATTAACAGTCGTTAATAGAGACTTGTGTCAGTGTTATAGCTTTAAAAGTTTTTGTAATTGCTTTGAAAATATATTATGTGGCTTCCGTGGCTAAGCTGTCCGTATATCTATACCGGGGGTAGACTTCCTTTGCAGGAGGTCGACTAGGTGGGTACCCCAACAGTGCCAGTTATTCTACCGCCTGAGCAGTGATGTGCAAACATTACTGTGCTTCGGTAGAAGGGCACTGTAGCTAGTGAAATTACTGGGCTGAGGAGTCTTGAACATCTTATGACTCTCAAGTAAGAAGCGTTGGCGCAGTGCACCCAGAATTGTACCTTTGTAAAATACTGGGTAGCACTGTACTAATAATGGGCAGCGTTATCTCTTACCATCAGGAGAGCGTCTAGCTCGTCTTCTTACTTCGTTGTATAAAAAAAAAAAAAAAAATCTCCGGCATAAATCTTACAAGTGCAATGAGTACATGCAATGTACGAGGTAAGACTACAACAAATCCATACATATAATAAGAATGGAAATTTCTCCCCATTCATTGTGATCCTTTACTAAGGTGAACTGTGAAAATACGCATATGAACAAAACGACGCGAAAAAGTCGCTTGCGCGATCTAATTCGTAAAACATTTTGTCAATTTTTCCTAGGGAAACGTAAAATAAAATAATAAAATAAATAATAATCATTTATATCAGACACATCGCCCCTAATTTACATCAAAAATTCGAAATAAAAGTAATAGAATATAAAGTAAATTCAATTCAAAAAAAAATAGTGCCAAAAACGCTACAGACGCCATCTATCGGTGTGGCTGTAAACTTGTGGTTGACCTTTAGTTTAATTTGGGCTAAATTTGTAAATAGTTTGTGTCACTGGTGTGGTTAAACAACACCACCGATTTGAATAAAATTTTCACTAATACGTTGCAGTTTTCTCTACTTGAACCTTAGTCTTGGTTTTAGTCAAATCGGTTCATAAATAAAAGAGTTATATCAATCTAAAGATTCGCATATAAAATGCTAATAAACAAGAAAGGTAGTCATAGGAACCGCGTAATCAAAAGACAAAACCTCATCGAGTTTGGGCTCATTTGATTCGTCTTGACGAGTACTTTGATACTATATAGTAACCAGGGTCCGAAACGGAGCTGGAAGGTGGCCATAGGAACTCCGTGATTAAAAGAAAAAACCCCATCGAGTTTGGGCTCATTTGATTCGTCTTGACGAGTACTTTGATGCTATATAGTAGCCAAACAAATTAGAATTCATTTAAATTAGTAAATGTAACTTATTTCTCAAATGAATCAGCGCCAGCGGAAAATAATCTAATGTGCGCATGATGCGTGTAAATATCAGTAATAAATATCTTTTTGCTGCTTATTTTTAATTTCTAAAACATGTAAAATCATCTGAAGATAAATAGAAAAATTCATTTACAGTTCATTGTAAAAGTAAATTATTTTTCATGCAAGCTAGCGCCACGGAAAATAATGGAACTAATGTCCTAAGAAAAAGAAATATCGTTTATTCTGCAAACAGTTTTAGAAAAGAAGTCCCGCGTAACCTAGCGGAACTAAATAATAGATTTATAATTACTGTGAATACTTCATTTATTATATATTTTTTATTTGTTAGATTAATTAAATATTATGTACCTATTTAATTGAGAAATTAAATATGAGAAATTATGAATTGTTAAAAATCTGTAGATATTTTAACTTAAAATCACGCGATTGTGGCGCTCCATCTAGGGGGATCTTTTGTAAAAATCACTGGTTATCCGGAGACACACAGACATAAAATCTGTTCACACCCATTTAGGCATACATCCAGACACAAACTGTCACGTTTATAATGTTAGTAAAATTTTGCAATGATTATTATAGAACCTTTTATCTGTGTTATAGATAATCATAGGCGGATTTAGGGAGCCCCCCCCCCCCCCCCCCCCCCGAGTCATTAAGCAAGCTGCTCGCGCACATATTATAAAGGATGTTTAAGCTTTAGGGGGGGGGGGGGGGGGGGGCAGGGGGCCAAGGTAAATCGATAAATTCTGGACTTCATGCCATAAATAATTTTTCACCACTCTCGCACGAAAATAGTGTCTTTGGTCATCGATTTCAGTGAGCAAAAGCCGTTTTTGCTCTCTAGAGAGTAGAGAGGCAAAGTGATTTGAATTTCGAACACAATTTTATTGGCTATGAAGAAGTTGGTGTGTTCTGAAACTTATTTGTGTACAATTTTTATTTAACTGAGATGCACATAATTTTTAATGTTATTTATTGAATTTTAACTTTATAAATTGTATTTTTTCAATAATATTTTAAATAAAATACTATTATAGAATAATAAGTCGTAAGTGAGTTTTTTTTTTTTAAATATTATTACAATTTGTTTTTCATAAATATGTCACACACACAAATTTCGAACGCAACTCTTTTAATAAAAATAAAAAAATACAAAATGGCGGGATGTAGAAGTTTAGAGTTTACAGTCAAATGGAGAATGCGGTGTGACGTCATCGATAAATGCCATCTTTGTCTCTCTCTTTTGTATGAGGTAAGTGAGATGGCACTTATAGTTGTCATTTTTCTTGCGACAGTGGTGTTCACAACACATTTTCCATTTGGTTCTAAACCTCTTGGTAAAGATTCAACTAAATATTTTCAACTTAAGTTGTAAACTTTTGCAAATTTCTATTTGTGATCTAATAGTCTGTTTAATTACAAAGAAATGAGTGACCCCAGTGATGAAGGTAGTTGTCTTACGCCAAAAGAGTAGAAAGAACAAGTTTCGAATGCCGAGTTCAGCTATTTGCCTGAAAAATCTAAAGTGAAATATGTAAAGGCGTACGAATCCTTCAATAATTGGCGCCTCTCAAAAAATGCAAAAACATATTCCGAGACCGTGATACTATCATATTTCATGGAACTATCTAAAACAAGAAAATCCAGTACATTATGGAGCATTTTTTCTATGATAAAAGCTGTCTTGAAAACGAAACGTGACCTTGAAATAGAAAAATTTCTGAATGAAGCACCAGACAGTAAATACCTCGCTTTAAAAGTAAGTAAATTGATACAAAAGCTAATTTATTTCAAAGAAAACCTATCTAACTGTACCTATCTAAAAATAAGTAAACTAAATTATTGTTATTTTTTACAGGTTGTATTAATTATTGGCATAAATGGTGCGTGCCGCTCAAATGAATTGTTGAATCTTAAGGTAAACGACGTTGAAAAGCATTCGGACAAATTAATATTAGTAAAATTATTGAATACAAAGACTAAAATCGACAGATCATTCGTCATTAGTGAAGAATATGTGAATGTGGTGGACAAGTATATGGCATTACGACCCGCTAATACAAAAACTTCAAGATTTTTCTTACATTATGATAATGGAAAAAGTAAAAAACAGCCCATAGGCATCAATAAAATCGGTGATATGCCAAAAACGATTGCTAAATTTCTTCAGCTTCCGGACTCCCATCTTTACACTGGGCATTGCCTGAGGCGGACGTCAGCAACACTCTTAGCTGACTCAGGCGCTGATATTACAGTTCTTAAACGCCATGGTGGCTAGAAGTGTAACAAGATTGCAGAAGGATACATCGAAGATTCTAAAGTTATTTAATATGCTAACTTTTAAAATTTGCGATAGTGGCGCCCCGCAAAAAGAACTCCTTTTGTGAAAAGCACTCTACCTATCAGTCACAGTTCCCGATTGAGCAGAAATTTTGCATACCGGGAATCGGATGACAATGCAATAATTTTATGACATGGAAGTGATCTGAAGTCTGATGATGGAGCTGAAAGGTGAAATTTGATAGATATATTATAATAAATAGTTTGAGTACGTAGGTATATGATAGTTTCATTTCAGAAAATTTCATTTTAGTTTTTTTTATACAACGATGTAAGAAGATGAGCAAGATGCTCTCCTGATGGTAAGAGATAACGCTGGGATTTAACGAAGGTTAAATTCTGGGTGCACTGCTGAGTCATAAAATGTTAAGATTCTTCAGCCCAGTAATTTCACTAGCCACAGTGCCCTCCTACCGAAGCACAGTAATGTCTGCACATCACTGTTCAGGCGGCAGAATAACTGACACTGTTGGGGTACTAGCCGATCTCCTGCAGAGGAAGTCTACCCACGGTAAAGAGATCACCATTAAATGACGCGGAAAAAAGTCAAGAGTAACTGTACGGAATCAAGCTGTTATTATTCCGTATTTTTATTAGTTTTTCTGATTTAAATGATAATTTGATATATTTTTGTTTACTGTATTTAATCTTGATGTACTATATGTGTAAGTGGTAATTTATTGCCGTTCTAATTTGTACTGTGGTATAGGTATAACGATAGTTCTGGGACTTATCCCAGGACGTCTCTGAAATCTAAGTATTATTCACAAAAAATGTTTCATAATATTATTTACTAGCTTATGCTCGCGGCTTTGCCCGCACGGCAAAATCCTTTCTTAGCAGTGGTCTACGTCATGAAACCTTTCTATGTTCCAAATTTCAACCCAATCCATCTAGCGGTTGAGGCTGTACGTTATACAGATACATCAGTCACTAGCTTATTCTCATGGCTTTGCCCGCATGGACGGGTTACGTTTCATAATACCTACGGTCGTTTCAACTACGGTCGATATAACTACGGTCGATTCGCATAAGTTCATTTCACATATTGGACGACTCGCTTACAGTGCAACTCGCCTGCGGTTGATTAAACTATGGGCATGTGAACTAATGGGCGATTCGGCCAATGTTCATTTGATATATTGGTTAATTCAACTATGGACGACTCACCTACGGTTTATAAATTCTTTGCTACGCGTGTTTTTAGTACAGTATTCAGGGCAAACCGAAATCTGTTGGTTAGGTTAGGTTTGAACAGTGACCACAATGCGCGAGCCGAGCGAGCGAAGCGAGCGTGCCGCGGCAGCGGCCGGCGAAGCGCCAGATATTTTTCTTATTACTGAATTATTTATCCTGTGTCATGGCATCTTCAGGCATTTTGGCATCTTCTTTCATCTACCTCATCATGGCAAAGTGGCATAATAAAAACAACACGTTTCTGAATTCTGTACTATAAACAAGTATTTTTTAGCTGTCATACCTGACTAGCAGCCGGAAACGTGGTCTAAAAATACGTGAACGGTCCGTTAGTTCGGTCAAAAATAGGCAAATCGTCCAATAGTTTAATCAACCATAGCTCAATCGACCGTAGCTGAGTTAACCGTAGGCGAATCGTCCAATATTGATTTCAACCAATAGTTATTATGAACGTAGGCGAAACGTCCAATAGACATTTTGAATAGTAGGTGATTCGATCGTAGTTACATATTGGCAAGGTTTGCCAGCCTTTACTAATTCTACGCCCATTAAGTCGCAGAAAACCCGTGAATTGAATCCCTCTTTTCTGTGGAATCGGAAATCGAATTAAATGGTCTGTATCAAATTCATTAATATATGAATAATTTACTGTCACGCGCTACGAAGTGCGCGCGGGTCAGCTAGTATTATAATATAAACGAATATCTTTATTAAACAACATTATTTACAATTTTTTAAAATATTTTAAAAACTAAAACTCCTCTTGGTTTTATAATCTAAAACTTACAAATAACTATATTATTATGTAAACAAACGACTAAAACTCACGGAAATAATGGTCGAAACTAGGCTCGACCCTGGGTTTCGGACAATTACGATGTCCTTCATCAGGAGCTCACGCCTCTCAGTCGCGACGCTGGCTACTGTACTTACAAATAACTTACTAGCAAAACTAAATTTAAACCTAATATAAGCCTATAGTGGAGTGATAATTTGAGACCAGAATGCTGGCAGCATTGCCTTGTTGATATAATATAGTAGATGAGAGTAACATAATTATGACATCAAAATCGAGATAAAGTCTATTAGATTTGCGCATCTTAGCCTATACATAAAACATACATGAATAGCCCATGCACTATGCATGTATAGCCTTTACATGAACTACTTAACTAAACCAAGTAAAGAGTGAGAGTGCAAGTATGGTTACTGATTCATTATATAATGCGGCGGTTACGCCCCAGACCAGCTGCTGAGAAATGCTAGTAATTGAGCCCGAGTTATGGCCCTCGTTTATTTTTAACTCAAAAAAGCCGCTTTCATTTCCTTACTTTCAATTAAAACTACGACTTTAGAAGAAATATTTTTCTGCGCAGTGAAAATAAACATGCGTACGTGCTACAGTTAGGACTCAAGTAACAGACACTTCAGCCCTTAATTAAAATACTTTTTAAAGACAGGCTTTAAGTGTTTTATTAAGATAGATATAACACTAGAGTTTGAGGGTTATTTATTGTAAATGATGCCACAAGTGAATAAAAAAATGACTCGACGAAACACTTTTTATTTCTTCTCTTCCTGACTTGAGAAATACGCACGTTTAATCGATGAACATAAATAAAATATATTATTATGTGTTTCGAATCTTTCCTCATAAATTTATTTAGAGGCGGTTAAAATACACAAATAAAAGGACAAATTATATATTTGAGCTATGTGTGGTAGATCTGCCTGACTTTCTTCAGCTTTCTCGACTTTCGTCAATATTTATATTTGTGCCAAATTTCAACTATATCCGTTCAGTGTTTCCAGCTGTGTTAACAGATCGGCCAGTCACTTTATACATGCATATTTAGATGAAAACAGATTCAGGTCAAAAGCTAAACATTATTCATTATAACGCTGATAAATATTTCTTGATTGTATTAGTAAAGATGTAGATAATACACCAACAATGTCATGACAATGACATATTATTACTAATATTGCAAACGTAAAATTTTGTAAGAATGTATGGATGTATGTTTGTTATTCATACACGCCTTAACGGGAGGACCGATTGAGCTGACATTTGGTATATAGAGATAATTTGGGATAGACCCTGGAATGACACATAGGCTCAAGTACAGCGGGTAAAATCGCTAACGCGGCTAGTAAACTATGATAGTGAGTTACGTGTGAGTTCGTGTGCGAGTTTTATATGTGTGCACTATATACGAGTAATTTAAAGTTTCTTGGTGTCAAAAAGTAGTGGGTTTTATCCACAATAAGCAACTGACTCCACCACGGCACTGGTCTTCCTGTTCTTGGACCGAGATACGATGACCTCTGTCAGTTTGTCGCTCCAGAGGGCTGGGGCTTCGTTTTCATCGCACGCCTTCACTTTCGAACCGAGCAACTTCATTCCAGTACAAACCTGAAATAATAATGTAGACATTAAAGAAAAGCGTTTACAACAATCGCATTCTGTATGAAATGACTTATTTAGTTGTATCAACTTGACGTGATATTTCACGTCATTTCATACATTTTTCACGATTCGGCCCCTGCCCTACAGGCAACTAGGGTTTTTCTTTAATGCAATCTATAAATAAATTGACTAAAAGAGCAGAATTTATTTTGTTAAAAGAATCCTATAAAAAACCTTATACGTACGTTGTAGAATTGAACGGAGGCTAGAATTTGTTTTGGAGGCATAGTTATAGGCGGTATCAATCGATGTACTTGGCGAGATTGGTTTCCTGTAATAAACAAATATGTTTTAATTATATGCAGCGGTTTTCCCGAAAAATAGCAGCTAGTGTTACCCAGGATCATAGCTATCTTATAGGTTTTTTATTCAGCACAAATCAATGACTAAGCTAATGCTAAAGTAGCATTTTCAACCAGTTATCCTGGAACTGGAGTAAAAGTACTGGACAATACACAACTGGACAATGGGAGGAGCGCAAACAATGTTAGTGAAATAAATCTTAAAACTAACTTACAATTTTCAAATTGATTGATTACTACAAGTCACTTTCAAATTATGCACTATGCTTAATACAGATCATATAAATTCCAATCGGATAAGCAATTTAGTCGAGAGTAAGTAACAGAAATACATACAAATTTTCGGCTTTATAAATTTGTCAAATCTAGTAAACTTCACATCAACTATCACATTTAGTATCGGAAAACACAACGAAAAAATATTATGAGACTACGCTACTTATGTAGGTACATAAACTTGCTTACGCTCACGGCTTTGCCCGCACGGAAAATCCTTTCTTAGCTCAACGCTATAGAACCTATCGTTAATTAAAATTTCCACTAAATCCATCCAGCAGTTTTAGCTGTGTATTGATAGATGAGTAGGTCAATAAGTCACGCCTTACTTAACATAGATTTATAACAACGAATATGTACTCGTACTTACCAAAAATTCCTTCAACGCATCTTTTTTTAGCTTCTCCAGTATGAAGCAAAGTACCTACACTCAAAATGAATAAAAACATACCCGTAGTTAACATTTTAAAAAGAATACGTAAACAAATATTATTTGTACTGTAGAAAAATAGAGAAACTAATCATTAACTTAATTCATACGGTTGACTTGTTATAACGCTATCAAACGCAAACTGGCACGAATTTAATAAGCGGTCAAGAGTGTATTATACGAGTAATTGAAGACATTACTGATAACCCCGAACTTAAAATCTATATCTTCCTAATATTATAAACGTAAAAGTTTGTAAGAACGGATTTCTGGATGAAATGTTGTTTTTTTCACGTCTAAACGGGTGGACCAATTCAACTTTAATTTGATATACAGATAGCTTAGACCCTGGAATAACACCTAGGCTACAGTATAGCGGGTAAAAGCGCTTGGTGCAGCTGGTATAATGTAAATACATATTTTTGACGTCCCCATGTCATTTTATACCATAATATACATATACATATTTAACTGAAAATGCTTTTAAAATATGTACTATTTTTGCGTTTAAATGTGTATAGTGTTTACTGCAACTCTGCGCGCTATGTGGCCTCTGCCCATTGCCACTTCAGCTAGCTAATCCGCTGGGCTATGTCGGTGACTTATATTCGTCTGTAAATATAACTGTAAATATAATGACTTGTAGACCTGACCAAGTTGTAAACCTTGCATTGTTTTAACTGCCTATTTATATTATTCGTCTTACTTGAAATATTAATATATTATACGTGACACTGGCAAATATGAAATTGTATATCCACACATAAAATATCTAGGGCTAATAGTCAACGAATGTAATTGTCTTATTTGCAAAAACTTTACACTCAAATGGATTTTGCAGTTTCCTTGACTACGGAAGCCAAAAAATGACGTCAGGGTTGTCTGCCATCTCACTTAAGTCATAAAAATTAAAAACAAAATACTATCGTCAACCTACGTATTCATAATAAGTAAGTGAGATGGCAAACAACCGTGACATCACTTTTCTTGCTTCAGTTTGGTGTTCACGTAGAAAACTCCAATGAATATAACCTTCTTGCTTATTGGGTACATTAAAAATAAAAATAAATTTAATGTCTTATATTGTATATTGGGCTACCATCAATATAAAAAACAAATTGTTCTTATTGTTTGTTTTAATTGTAGGCGCAGTAGACTGTTATATCAACATTGACAAGTTGACGCAAATTTCCAAACCGCTGGACAATAACTCGTTCCGGATTAGTGTTCTGTGTTTTTATGTCAGGGGCGACGTCGTCACACGCTATTGCTACAAAACCCACACGTACGCCGACTGAGTCGCATAGCTGTTCGACAAGAATACGTTACTAGATTAGATACTTATTAATATATGATTATTATAGGTGTATTTCTCATGTGTATGTCTGAAACTTTTGAGAGACAGAGGCACACACTACTAATTATACCAACCCCGCCAAAATTGTCAAACACTGACATAAAATACACATACTTACACAAGTAAATACACACAGAGCTACCCTGTCCTGTATTGCCACAAGTAGTTCTATTTTTTTTGGAAGTGGAGGTCGTCTGTCAGGGACGTATCCAGTTGATCCGGATTTCTAACCAAAGGTCTAAACAGCTGAACCGTTTGAAATGAAAAACACAGGATATTTGTTTTAAGCGAGTGTCAAATTTAAACTGTAAATAAATATTTAATGTTTTCTTCTCTATTGATTTATATTATGTTTATGTACAAAATGTACATAGAAACATAAAGTCTTTTTAATATTAGTAAGTATAGTTATAAGTACATTTACCTCTGGAAATAATATAAATCCAAGAATAGGCTCCCTTGGTGGTATATAAGATGTTGCGTAGGGCTTTGCAATATTGGTTTTACGTCCTGAAAAATAAAACAATAATACACCATATATGTTTTGCATACAAAGTATGAAGACGATAAAAGATAACGCTGCCCTTATAGGCATATAAATAAGTTCAATCCTTTTTTTAATAGTGAAGTTTTTTAATCTCCTAAGAATTAGGTACAAGGTTGAGTAGATGAACAATGTTTTTCTAAAGCCGCGTCTCCATGTACTTTTTTGGTATACACTCTCAACAAAAACACGTCAACACACAGCGAAATTCCCCTACACAAAAAAAAAATAATGTCTATGCTTCAAGCTTCAACAAATGTTTTTGCTTTGTTTATTCATTTGTTTATTTACTAGCTGAGCCCGGCGGTAAGCTTCAACAAATGTTTTTGCTTTCCATAGCCTATGGAAAGCAAAAACATTTGTTGGCACATGCATTAAATTCAAGTACAAAAACTTATAAATTATATATTAAAAGAAATGAAATAAACACTAATTAATGAGGATTGCTTGAGAAGATATTAGATATATTTCTAAAATTTAATACTTAAAAGACTTTAAAATTGATATTGTTGTCATTATGAGACGATGTTAGGTTGGCTAATTTACGTAATGACTTAAGGTAGCAAAACATCCTTTAAGTAAAGATTGAATAAATTTACCGACTTGGTATTACATGGATGTCACAACTTTTTACGGAAGAAGAACTGATTTGCCAGACTTGGTTTTATTAACAATATGTTTTTGTTATTGGTGGCATCAGTTTATTATTGTATTATTAAAGAATTTAAGAGCCAATTTCATACAACTTTTTAATCTGATATCTGCTAAAGCCATCACCACCCAGGTTTAATATTTCGTGGACTTACCTTAATTGGGGCTACCTATAATACAAACTTTCAACTTTTATAATATGATGAAGGTCTTTTTCCATCTAATCTCAAGCTAAGCGACTAAATTCTTATATTATGGTGGCTAGATAACGTATAGTTTAAAAGATTTTATAATTACTATAACAATTGATATAATATTTACAGAAAGTCAGAAACAAATATCATAATAGAAAAAAATCCCAGACGGGAATCGAACCCACAACCTTTTTCGTTGCTAGCGAGTGTTAGCCCACCATACCACTAGAGATAATAAAAAAATTAAATTACCTTCTTCATATCTGGTACACTGTTCTGCGCTAACGATACCAACGAGGCAGCAAACGCCCAAAAACACAAAATACTGGACGGAAGCCATTTCGTGTATCTCTGAAGGAAACTGAGAAATGAATGTTGATATTTTCAGACAATCTTTTTTATATTATACGAGTGCGTGTAACAATCATAATAACCGTGGCGTATTAAATATAATTTATTTAAAGCATTTTATGTTCTTAAATAGTATGACTGTTTAATAAATAGGATTGTAAAATTTAAATTTCTTAAAAAATTATAGCTAAGCCTAAAGCTGTTTTTAGGGTCCCGTAGCCAAATGGCAAAAAAACGGAACCCTTATGGATTCGTCATGTCCGTGTCCGTCCGTCCGTATTTTTTTCGGAGAGAGATCGATTTTAGCAATTTTTGACTTAATTTTTTTAAACACTGCTAAGTTTTTTGTTTCTCACAAAAACGACGGGAGTCCGTCTGGGGCATCGTAGCTCCCGAACGGATGAACGATTTTTGTCTATTTCTTTTTTTTTAAGTAGAGTTAGTTTGAGTTCTTAGCCATGTTTGGTGGAAATCGGTTCCAGATTCAAGATCACCGCCGCAAGAAAATGGGGGATTACTTCTTTTCCAAAACCCCGATAATATCGGTATCAAATGAGAGAACTAAACACGACTTATTGTTCTAGAAAAATACAACGCACAACGTTCTAGAAGAATACAATCCAAGATAGCCGCCATCACAAAAGGGCGAATTACATATTGCGTTGGAGGTTTTTCAATTTGTTTGTATTCTATAGCTAACCCACCGTACATTGGGCTTGTGCGTCTCTTGTGAGCGCAAGTTATTCACTAGCAAGTCGCAACGGTTACGTCGAACACTAGCCTTAGCATGACACACGGGATCCCGACGAATCTTCAAGAGTAGAACTGTCATCCCATCATTGTACTTTGTGAATGTATAGGATGATAGTTGACTTGACAGCAAGACAAGTCTTCGCAGCGTCAGCTTGAGGGGCTATTCACTTATCTGTCAAGTAATCGAACCGAAGACAGAATTTCAAAATGTAAGAAATGACATATTATATCAATACGATGTTATACGTCATTTCATACATTTATGACAATTCGGTCTTCGGTTCGGTTCTCTGACAAATAAGTGAAAAGCCATGCCGACCGAGTTTTAAACCTTATGTTGATTTGTCTTATTTGTAATATTATACGCGACACTGGCAAATATGAAATTGTGAGACCAACCCCCGTAGCACATTTTGACATTGACATAAACCTAGCAACTACCATCCCACTGTCAAGAGTAATTATTGATTTTTGTAAGAGCACAATGACATTGGGAGTAGCTGCAGATTGTATGAAATGGCAGCGCGAGTAGCAAGAGTAGCGTCTTAATATGTCAGATTAGCTAGCCAATGTCAATGTCAAAGTTTGCTACGGTTGCATAATATTTTTTGCGCTAAAGGTGCAATCGCACTTAGCGGCAACTGCGCTCAAGTATCATTGTATGGAACATAACGCACTACGCAGCAGCGGCACAGCGCGGCGTGTCATTTTTTTACAAAAATTACGTGCTAGGCCATGCCGTTGCAGTGCAGTTGCCGCGTAATGCTATTGCACCATAATAGTAGTCAACGAATGTTTGTCTTATTGGCAAGAATTTTATACTCAAATAGATTTTTCAGCGTAAACATCAAACCGTGGCCGTATCATGGGATCCCGTGAAACATCAAGAGTAGAACTTTCAGCCCATTACATTACATTGTACTTTTGTAATTGTATAGGGTGACTTGACAGCAAGACAAGTCTACGCAGCGTCTGTGCTTGAGGGGCAGTGGGCAGCAACGAAAATGACATCAGGGTTGTCAACCATGTAACTTACCTCAAACAAATTAGAAACAAAGTACTATCGTCAACCTACGTATTCGGTATATGAGTTAGTGAGATATGGCAAACAACCATGACATCATTTTTCTTGCTTCAGTTTGGTGTTCACGTTGCAAACTCCAATGAATATAACCTTCTTGCTTATTGGGTACATTAAAAAACTAAAAAATACTTTAAAGTTTTATATTGTTTATTGGGCCACCATCAATATAGAAACAAATTGTTCTTATTGTTTGTTTAAATTGTAGTCGCAGAAGACTGTTATATCAACATTGACAAGTTGAAGCAAATTTCCAAACCGCTGGACAATAACTCGTTCCGGATAAGTGTTCTGTGTTCTTATGTCAGGGGCGACGTCGTCACACGCTGTTGCTACTAAACCCACACGTACGCCGACTGAGTCGCATAGCTGTTTGACAAAAGTACGTTACTAGATTAGACACTTATTAATATTATAATTAGAGGTTTATGTTTTCATGAGAGGTGTATGTCTGAAACTTTTGAGAGACAGAGGCACACACTACTAATTATACCAACCCCGCCAAAATTGTCAAACACTGACATAAATTACACATACTACAAATACATCCATACATAAAATACATATACATGTAGCGTCCGTGGCCCAGTGGTCTTACGTCTGACTTTTAATCCGGTGACCCTGGGTTCATTAGTTCACCTAGACGCTACAGTGTTTCGGAAGGCACGTAAAACTGTGGGTCCCGGCTGTATCCTATAAGATATGTAGGAGGCAGTCGTTAGGTCATGTTGCAGGCCCTGTAGTAATCTCGGCGACCTAAAATTTGCAACATATACCACACAACCTTTAAATTGTGATTTGAATCTGACAGTGTAAGTAGGGTTGGATGTAAACACCAATTATTATTAATAATAATTATTATTATTTTTTTGCAGCGAAAGTCGTCTGGCAGTGACGTATCCAGTTCATCCGGATGTCTAACCAAAGGTCTAAACAGCTGAACCGTTTGAAATGAAAATGTGCCATTTAGCTCGCTTTAACACTAGACACAGATTACTTGTGTTCAACGAGTGAATCCGCTGGGCGCTGCTGGTTAACAATTATCCCAAGTACCACCAATGTTATACTCGTATATTGGCAAAATATATGTGTTTCGATAAAACATTACGCCCAATCTGCGGAATCTATTGAGCTGTGAATGGAATATGATAAGTACCTAAATTGAACAACATCTATGCAATATTTATTCCGAATGGTTAGTCTAGGGCAATCTGTGATGACATTGCATTCTATTAATGAAAGATTTTTAAAATCGTATTAGTAGTTTCGTAGATAATATTGTGCGATAAAACCACCGATTATTTACCTAGTAATGAAGATAAGTTTCTTAGTAAATATTCGGTATGCAATAGAGTATCTATCATACTATTCTATTAATTTCTAATTTTATTTTAATTGTAAATAAATATTTTATTTTTGTATTCTATTGATTTATATAATGTATAATATGTACATAGAAACATAGTCTTTTTAATATTAGTACGTATATATAGTTTTAAGTACATTTACCTCTGGAACCAAATCAAATCCACGACTACGCATCCCTGGTGGTATATGAGATGTTCTGTAGGGCTCCGCAATATTAGTTTTATATCCTGAAAAATAAAACAATAATACAATACATTTTGCATACAAAGTAAGAAAACGATAAAAGATAACGCTGCCCTTATAGGCATATAAATAAGTTCAATATTTTTTTAACACTGAAGACTTTTTGTCTCCTAAGAATTAGGTACAGTCAACTACAAAGAGATGTATCCATGTTAGGCTTACAAAATGAAGTAAATTTTCATTTGCCACAATGAACTACTCTTGGATCGTGACATTTCTAGTAGCAATCAAACTTTATATTATCATCGACTCGTTTAATATGCAACAATGATGTATCCCACTACTTTTCCTTAGGTGATACATAATAATAGCATTTGAAATGAATCGAATTTAGTATAAGATTTGGTGGATACTGAAAATGTCACGAAGTAAGGGTAAATAATTTTTGCATACTATAAGTTCATTCATTTTGTAAGACTAACATGAATACATCTCTTTGTAGTTGACTGTACCAGGTCTTAGACTAGTGAACAATGTTCTTCTAAGGAGTTTTTTTAATGTTTGTGGAGCACATGCATTTAAAGTAAAAACATATTATTAAAAGTAGTATTTATTGCATGTTATTGTTTATGATGTTAGCTAGTTAATTCTGCACGGTTGCATGTGTTTTAAAAATAACCCTGTAGAACAAAAGTATGCATCTAATTTATCATAATTCAAGGGGGTTGAAATCGTACTAAGTACATGTCGATGGAGGGCGTCACTTCTAATGTAATTTCAAAGAAAATATATTACGTAAACTAGCTTTTACATTATAAAGAATTTAAGAGCCAATTTCATTCAACTTTAATATCTGCTAAAGCCATCTCCACCCACAGGGCCTATTGGCTATCGCAAAATGACATGTAAAACACTAGAATCCATAGACAAAATTGCGTACATTACGTGCTTAAACCGCCTCAATAATAGGAGTAAAGTAACAAAAGCAGCAATGTGCATTGAAGGTGCCATCAATCGTAGTGGGTGAGAATTAGCCAATAGGCCCTCTGGTTTGGTGGTCTTACCATTATTGGGGCAACCTATACACACACTTTCAACTTTTATAATAATATGACGAAGGTCTACTACCATCTAATCTCAAGCTAAGCAAATAAATTCTTATTTCTTATATTATGGCTAGATAACGTATAATAAATAATATAAAAGAATTTTTAAATTACTATTTACCGGGGGTAGACTTCCTTTGCAGGAGGTCGTCTAGGTGGGTACCCCAACAGTGCCAGTTATTCTACCGCCTGAGCAGTGATGTGCAAATATCACTGTGCTCCGGTAGGAGGGCACTGTAGCTAGTGAAATTACTGGGCTAAAGAGTCTTAACATCTCATGACTCTTGAGTAAGAAGCGTTGGTGCAGTGCTCCTAGAATTTCATAATTGTGAAATCCTAGGTAACACTGTACTGATTATGGGCAGCCGTTATCTCTTAACATCAGGAGAGCGTCTTGCTCGTCTTCTAC
Source organism: Hemithea aestivaria (assembly GCA_947507615.1). Taxonomy (NCBI): domain Eukaryota; kingdom Metazoa; phylum Arthropoda; class Insecta; order Lepidoptera; family Geometridae; genus Hemithea; species Hemithea aestivaria. Next base: position 6,211,869 of record OX382332.1, on the reverse strand, counting down.
TTCATCACATAAAAAAAAAAAAAAAAAAAAACAATTGTTAAAATATTTACAGAAAGTCACCCAGAACAGAAACAAATATCATAAAATAAAAAAAATCCCAGACGGGAATCAAACCCACAACCTTTATCGTTGCTAGCGAGTGTTAGCCTTTTTTTTTTTTTTTTTTGTTTTTTTTTTTTTTTTGACCCAGGAAAAATGCGTTGCGCATCATCACCCCACGCCGGGGGGTGCGGGGCGGTATGTGGGACTCCCCCGCCAAAGATGGAAGCGGCGGGGATACCCACTAAAAAACTTGGGGTGTTTCCACCTCGCGCCTTAGTGCCGGGGCAACGGGTACGCCGAAGCACTCGTCCGCGGCCCCAGCGGCGTTGGTCCTAAGAGACCCCACCTCTCACCGAAATGGCGCACGGAAACACCGCGCGCGCCACCTCCCGGACCTGTTCAGTGACAGCGAACGCCCCCGCATCCTCCGTCCAGGTCCTGGGATTCAGAATTGGACTCTCCAACCCCCCAATGCATACCACCCTGCAAAAGAGAAATCAGAGAGTCCTTTTCTTCCTCCCCTCCTCCTACGGAGCGCCGGAGATGTCCGGAAAACGACATCCCTCTTATCGTCACCAGACACCTCCCGCAATCCAGCGCCGCCCTGCTCGCCGCCTAACGGCCGAGCCCTTTGACCAGCATCCCGGGCCTGGTCCCACCCGACAAGGGGCAGTGGTGTGGCCCATCACTACGCGAGGGACACGTAGGTATGGTCTACCGGTCCACTGCCCCCTTCCGCCACGGCGCGGCAGCGCTCGCGATGAGCCCGCTCGCGCCATCCACTGTGCCCTATGCTGCCTTCATAGGGACACGCGGAGGCGCAACACCTACAACACATATCGGCCGCAGAGGATAGGGAGAACGGCGCACCGTAATACCAGCACTCCTCTTCCCCTGCGGCCCCACCGCGTCCGCCATCAAACGGTGGCGACCCCGTTTGGGCCGCGAAAGGCAGGGAGAGTGGCGCATCGTGATACCAACACTCCTCTCCCGCCGCGGCCCCCGCCATAGACCCACGGTGCGATGGTCAACGCACCGCGGTCCACCTCGGTTGGGATGCCCCTGAAGGAGGCACCGCAACCCACTCGGCCACTCGCACATGGGCTGCTGGAGGTCAGCCCGGCGTGGAGCGGCCGACCGCCTCGGGTTCCTCTTAGTTTCACCGTGGTCTCCTCTACCACGGCTACTTATCCCCACCGCCACGCAAAGGCGAGAACCCACCGGGGGGAGCGAGTGTTAGCCTACCATAACAGAAACAAATATCATAAAATAAATAAGACATATAAAAAATAAAATTACCTTCTTCATATATCGTACACTCTTCTGCACTAACGATACCAACAAGGCAACAAATGGCCAAAAGCACAAAATATTGGACGGAAGCCATTTCGTGGATCTCTGAAGGAAACTGAGAAATGAATGTTGATGTTTTCAGACAATGCTGTTTATATTATACGAGTGTAACAATCATAATAACCGTGGCGTATTAAGTTATACATATAATTTATTTAAAGCATTTTATGTTCTTAATTAGTATGACTGTTTAATAGGATAGTAAAATTTAAATTTATTTAAAAAAAATATAGCTAAGCATATCCTAAAGCTTTTTATTCTGGGAGAGATCGATTTTAGCAATAAAGCCGTCAATTTTTACAATATTTTTTAAACACTGCTAAGTTTTTTGTTTATCAGAAAAACGATGGGTGTCTGTCTGGGGCATCGTAGCTCCCGAACTGTTGAACGGGTTTTTATCTATTTCTTTTTTAACCCCCGACGTGTCTGTCTGTGTGTGTGTGTGTCTGTCTGTGGCATCGTAGCTCCCGAACGGATGAACGGATTTTGATTTAGTTTTTTTATTTGAAAGTAGAGTTAGTCGTCAATGTTCTTAGCTATGTTTGGTGGAAATCGGTCCAAGATGGCCGCCGCTACAAAATGGCGGATTACTTTTTCCCTATCGATATGGGTATCAAATGAAAGGGCTTATCGAATTTTATTTTAGAATACAACGCATTATAATAAATTTTTAATCCAAGACCATGGCCGCCACCACAAAATGGTTAATTACATATTGCGTTGGGAGTTTTTTAATTTAATTAACTTATTATAAAGTAGAGTTAGTAGTTTGTGTTCTTAGCCATGTTTCGTCGAAATCGGATCAAGATTCAAGATCGCCGCTGCAACAAAATGGGAAATAACTTTTTCCAAAACCTCCTGATTATGGGTATCAAATGAAAGGACTTAATTAGAAGAATACAACGCACTATGATAAATTTAAAGTCCAAGATGGCCACCACCACAAAAAGGCGAATTATATAATGCGTTGGGGGTTTTTCAATTCTTTTGTATTCTAAAACTAAGCCCAATGTACGGGCTTGTGCGAATTTTGTGAGCGCAAGTAATTCACAGGTAAGTCGCAACGGTTACGTCTGACACACGCTATGAAGCTAAATGTTGAATGATGTTGTTGCACGTTAAATTTTGTGTTAGCCTTTTTTATAGCAGACTAAACAAGCCTAAGACGTAATAGACGATCGTCGATGGGATACTGGATGCTAAGGCTCTACCGACACTTTCGGTCCCTAAGTAGGTACGTCATCGAGCATTCTAAAGGTAGTCCATCCTAAATGTATGCGGGGCTATCTTTGTTTTAGTTCTCTTCATCATGTTATTTTCTGGTAAAAGATTCCCTGACTACAATTGGCGAATTGTATATGTGAGTCGGCTGTCATATCGCACATTACCTTCGTCTTAGACACATTTATCTTTAAACCATAATATTTTTTTTGCAAAGCTTGATTGTGCATCATAGTCACAGTGCCACCAACCACAGACCAATTTCGGTGCTCACCTCCCTTTCAAAAATATTAGAAAGAACCTTAAATAATAGTTTAAACAATTTTCTAAATTCAAACCAACTAATATCAGATAAATCAATTTGGATTCAAAAGTAAGATTTCAACGGAAGATGCTGTAATAAATTTAACAAACACAATTACTAAAACATTGGATAGTAAAGCCTTTTGTGTAGATATTTTTCTTGACTTATCCAAAGCATTCGACACTGTTTCTGACCCCAAGCTCTTGTATAAAATGGAAAACATGGATATAAGAGGCATAGCCCTTGATATATTCACTGATTACCTATCTGACCGTACGCAGTGCGTAAAAGTTGGGAACTGCCTAAGCACTGAAGAAACGCTAAACTATGGTATTCCACAAGGAAGCATATTGGGCCCATCGCTTTTTAAAATATACGTAAATCAATTATGTAAACTGCAGATTCCAAATTGCAACTGCAATTGCTCTTGTAGTTGACGGCAAAACAATACATGATTTGAAACAAAACGCCGAAAACAGAATTAGAATAGTAATGGCTTGGCTCCACGAAAATCTTCTAACGTTAAATGTCAGTAAAACTAAGTTTGTTCAATTCTCTCCAATAACACAACAAATTCAATGTCAAGAGATTAAGGCGCACAGTTGTTATTCTGCTTCCTCAAACTGTACTTGTCCTACATTAACACAAGCGATTGTCATAAGGTACTTGGGAGTAGAGCTTGACCAAAGACTAAGCTGGCAAAATCACATAAATACATTATCAAACCGCGTAAGGAAACTTATATATATTTTTAAAAAGTTGCGTCATTGTGCTGACGAAGAGACCCTAAATGTTGTGTACTCAGCTCTTTGTGAGTCAATCATCACCTACTGCATCCCAGTATGGGGTGGAGCAGCAAAGACTCTTCTCATTGAAATGGAAAGAGCGCAAAGGGCCATATTAAAGGTCATGTATTTCAAGCCTTTCCGACATCCTACTACACAACTATACGAAGAATGCCGTGTATTAACCGTAAGACAACTTTTTATTTTGCGTACAGTGTTACGGAAGCATCCTGTTGTTCCCTGTGACTCGACAGGGAAAAAACGCAGAATTCAACCGAAAATATGTCCTCAATTATCATGCAGAACCACATTTGCACAAAGACAAAATTATATCATAAGTTCTAAATTATATAATAAAGTACATTCACGCTTAGGTTACAATATTCATAAACTAAATAAATTTAAGGTTAAAAATAAAGTCAAAAAATATTTACTACAACTTAATTATTCGGAAACAGAGGAACTACTCACTTAATCATCTACACGCAAAAAAAACACTAAGGCTTACACACACACACACACATGCGCGCACGCTCCTTCACATACAATCCAACATTTTCACACATACATTCTAGTTAAATTGTATTTACTAATCTACGGAGGAAAACTGATCCCTAAAATACAAGTCTTTGACTTAGTTCAGGGATCAGAACAACAATCCTAACATGAGCCTTTACTAGAAATCTATGTGTAATTAAATTTTGTGTAATTTTTTTGTGTAATGTTTAATCAATTTAATTTAATTTAATAGTGAATTTGCAACATGCAAATGTGGTGAAATGATAGATCTTAAAAACTGTGTAAATAACTAATGAAAAACATCACAAGGAAAATCTTATAGATGCTGTAAAATGGTTTAAAATAAAAATAATACACTACGTATTCTTCTGTCCCTGGTGCCACTTTCAAACTTCTCCTCAGATAACTGATTTTGTATTTATTCTTGTCACTTCACACATCCTCAATATTGTGCTCTTCTTTCTTTCATTCGTAACTTACGTAATCCAGCACTCCAATCAATACAACAGATGTTATCGCCGTTTTGAATATTTTGCTCATTAACACGCGAGGAGGCGCTACCGGGTAAAATTTACCACATAGTGTATAAATTCGTATATATCTTTTTTTCTGATTTTTTCTCAACGATGCCACTTCAGGTACCTTTTGAGAAATGTGTGACAGTCCACCATTGCCAATAAACAGCGTATTTGAGCGTTTCGTTTAGCTTAAACTGATATATAAAGTCCTTGTGGGTGCTTATTACCCAGTAGCGACTGTTTGTGTCATATTATTTTTATAAATCTTTGTTTAGTTTTATGATGTTATATACTATGAATAAGCCTTATTTTTACTATCATTAAAAATAAAAAGAAGAGTAACAACTTTTTATAAGGATTAAAGAGGAAAATACGTACATCAGTGAAAGGTGCAACACGTAAATCCAAATATTGAATAAAAATATTAACATATTGTAATTTATGCCATTAAAATATAAAATGTTAAAGAATGTGCTCGAAAAGTACTCATAAAGAATTTTTCCAAAAAAAAATCATACACAGAGTGTGTTATTTTAGGGTAAACTTTGGGATTTTTTTTCTCAAAAAATTGCCAGTATAATATATATCGCAATTATTATTGTAAGCCAGAATATATTATGTTCATTTAATATCATTGATCACAATTTTTTTGATTTTTTATTAATTTTAGAGTTTAATTGGTGTTTTTTAAAAGCTAAGAGCAAAAAGTGTTAAATTCTATGCAAAGTTTTCATTATATTACCAAAAATATATTTTAATAAATAAATATTTCATTTACACATTTATATCATTAGAAACATATTCAAATTACGACATAAATAATTATCGACCGAGCGAAGCGAGGTCTTAGAGTCGAAAGCCGCGAAATGCCTGCGTTTGGACCAGTTTAACGCTTGACCTCTGGTGCTTAATTTTGGTTGACGTTTACTTGAAAACGGTTAATCCAAATTAAATGAAATTTTACACACAAGTTAAGAAGGTTAATTGGATAATTGTAGTGAAAAAATTAGCAAAATAAGTTACAGGGTTGCAGAGATATAGGTGACTTAAAGTCTTTACGATAGGTCTGACGATTATTACAAAACTGGAGCGCTGATAATTTTTTTTCTAACATATACACATTTTTTATAAGCGACACAAATATATTAGCCATAGTGTATGTTTGTATGTATGTTTGTTACGCGATAACTGGAAAACCAATGGTCCAATCTGCATGAAACTTTGCAAACGCGTAATATAAATCCATAGAATTTTTAAGTTCGAACATGAGCCAAATCGGTCGAATGGTTCTAGAGTTTTAGAAAATGCTTAATTTCAACGTTACCAAAGTTCCAATCTTAATGGAACTTAGCAATCAGGTAGTATAAGCTAAAAGAATTCTCATGTTCGAAAATGAGCCAAATCGATCCAAAGGTTGTAGAGTTATGAAGATGATTAAATTATAATGTTTTGCACAATTTGTTAGGTACATTAAGTTTGAGAAAGATCCTACAGGCAAAAAAGAGCAAGCAAGTTGATAAAGTTAAAGAATTAATAGCGATAAAGTCCAATAATTCGAGAATTTCAAGCAATTTATCATATTTTCAATATTTCTTATTTTTAATTATTTTCGTATAATTTTTTAGTACATTGCGTAATACCAATAATTGCGTCAATTATAGTCCGGCCGCCTAAAGTTTGCTTTTGAAATAGGTGTCACATACATGTAGGTAAGTACACGTTTTGTGCTGTTTTTTTTAACTTTTTATAAACCTCATTTCGCTCGATCGATAAAATATAATGTTATATTTAATTTAAGTAGTATGAAAATAAAGTAAAATAGTTATTTAAAAAAAAACCTTAATAGCGTTATTTTATGCCCATCGCTAATGGCAAGCAACCAAAGTTGGACTTAGTAGTATAGGCATAATTATAATATAATATAATATAATTATGACGACATAACTACGTCACATTGCCTAAAATTTTGTATAAATTATCCCGAACACAATGTACCGGACTATAACTAGCTGTCAAGTAAAATAATATTTTACAGTGGTCGTAGCATGCCAAATGAGATCCCGCTGAAATGTCAAGCGTAGAACTGTCATACCATACATTGTAGTTTTGTGAATGTATGGGATGACAGTTCTACTCTTGAAGTTTGGTCGGGATTCTGTGTGGCATGCTACGGCCACTGGCAAAACACGAAAGTGGAGACCATAAACAATTATAAGCAGGTCACAATGTCTGTGGAAGTGGTGATAGAATAAAAAAACTCGCTGAATCGTTTTATGATAAAATATAATTTAAATACATAATTTATATGAATACATACAAATATCATCGACCGAGCAAAGCGAACTCTTAGAGTTGAGAGATCTCTCGGTGGCAGTAAGGTTATTTGAGTAGTCTGCATAACTTTTTAAAACCTAAAGTAATTGTTTGTGCCGGCACATTCAACAATAAAGGTGCACGAGCACACCATAATGCATCGCGGGCCGTGTACTTATAGTCTGCCAAATTTCATAAATATATGGTAACGGCAAGTTCCCTATGAATGTTGATTTATTCAGAGGGTCAAAAAAATTTAGGTACGTTTTTGAAGGATAAACGGGTGTATTTTTTTCTACGTTAACTCAGAAGTTTAATTTAACGGGCACCAAGCGGCTATAGACCTGTGTATTATGGTAAAAATATACAATTCTACGGGATGTAGAGTATAAATTGGTCTTGACAGGCATACGGATGACCAAGTGATCCTATTTATTAGGGTTTCGTTTTTTCCTTCAGAGGAACGAAACTCTAAAAAGGATTATACTCGTACCTATTCAAAAAATCTCGGTACGTAGGTTTATTGAGTTTTAATTTCTCAGAATTTTTATATTTTGAGTTTTAATATTAATGTTAAAGTTCTTGTATTAGGATATATTTAGTCGAGACCTAAAGTCTAAGGTTTACCACGGAAATTGGGCTGCGAGGTCACAGTTCGAGGCGAACTACTAGTTAAACAAAAATATCAGTTATAACCCCCCATTTTCGCAATAATTCCACTGTGGTATTTTTTACCCGGTAGCGACTGTCCGTGATTCATTACGGGGCGCGCCTTCCGCCGAGTTAAACTAAGGGGCAAACGCGGATTACAGGTGGTTCTCAAGACCAGCCGTCACTTCATAAAGTCATCATTTATTAGCTTACAACTTCGCGATCAATATCACCTTCAATCTTGCAAGACAGAACCGTGAACCGAGGTACCTGATACCTGGTACCTAGTCAAATAGGAGCAGGCTTTTCTTTGAATTAAGAAGCCAATAATTAATACGAATGTATTGCTTTTTTAAATTATATAATGAAACCCAATAAGTCAGTCCCCAATTTAATTTTTATGTAAAAAATTACACGTGACATAGGCCAGAAAAAATTGAAAAAAAATACGCTCCTAAATGTACAGTCTTACTAATTTACTAAGTCCTTGGTCACTATATGTCAAGACTTTTTCGGGAAATCTAGGACACATTTAGTAGAAAATTACCATCGCCTTTACTATATGACTTGTTGACCAGCAGTGGCAAGACCGTAGCCTGACACATGGGATCCCGACGAAACTTCAAGAGTAGAACTGTCATCCTATACATTGTACTTTTGTGAATGTAGGATGATAGTTGACTTGACAGCAAGACAAGTCTACGCAGCGTCTGTGCTTGAGGGGCTGGGCTATTCACTTATCTGTCAGGTAATCGAACCGAAGACCGAATTTCAAAATGTAAGATGACATATTATATCAATACGATGTTATACGTCATTTCATAAATTTATGACAATTCGGTCTTCGGTTCGGTTCTCTGATAAACAAGTGAATAGCCGTGCCGACCGAGATAATACGCGACACTGGCAAATATGAAATTGTGAGACCAACCCCCGTAGCACATTTTGACATTGACATAAAACTATCAACTCCCCTCCCACTGTCAAGAGTCAATTACTCTTGACAGTGGGAGGGGAGTGTTTTTGTAAGAGCACAATCACATTGGGAGTAGCTACAAATTGTATAGAATGGCAGTGCGAGTAGCAAGAGTAGCGTCTTGATATAATATGTCAGATTAGCTAGCCTTATGTCAATGTCAAAGTTTGCTACGGTTGCTTAATATATATTTTGCGCTAAAGGTGCAATCGCACTTAGCGGCAACTGCACTGCAGCGGCGCGGCGCGGCACGGTGCTCAAGTAGGTATCATTGCACTACGTAGCAGCGGCGTAGCGCGGCGCGTCATTTTATGACAAAAATTACTTGCCGTGCTGCGCCACGCCGTTGCAGTGCATTTGCCGAGTAATGCTATTGCACCTTAATAGTAGTCAACGGATGTTTGTCTTATTGAAAAGAATTTTACACTCAAATAGATTTTTCAGCGTGAACATCAAACTGTGGCCGTATCATGGGATCCCGCAGAAACTTCAAGAGTAGAACTTTCATCCCATTATCCCATACATTGTACTTTTGTAAATGTATGGGGTGACAGTTGACTTGACAGCAATACAAGTCTACGCAGCGTCTGTGCTTGAGGGGCAGCAGAAACAAAAATGACATCAGGGTTGTCAACCATCACTTACATCATACACATTAGAAACAAAGAACTATCGTCAACCTACGTATTCGGTGTATGAGTTCGTGAGATATGGCAAACAACCGTGACGTCATTTTTCTTGCTTCAGTTTGGTGCTCACGTTGCAGACTCCAATGAATATAACCTTCATGCTTATTGGGTACATTAAAACATAAAAAATACTGGAAAGTTTTATATTGTTTATTGGACCAACATCAATATAGAAACAAATTGTTTTTATTGTTTGTTTTATTAGGCGCAGTAGACTATTATATCAACTTTGGCAGTTTGAAGCAAATTTCCATTCCGTACGACAATAACTTCTTCCGGTTTAAATTTCTTTGTTTTTATGGAAGGGGCGACGTCATCACACGCTATTGCTCTGAAACCCGCTTGTACCTCGCATACCTGTTCGAGAAAAATACGTTACTAGATTAGACACTTACTTATTAATATTATTATTATAGGTGTAAGTTTTCATGTGTGTATCTGAGACTTTTGCGAGACAGAGGCAATGGAAAAGATGGGTGTTTCTATAAAACATCACGCCCAATCTGCGGAATCTATCGAGCTGTGAGCTGAAATTTGGTTTGTATAAGCTTAGACGTTGGAATATGATAAGTACCTAAATTGAACAACATCTGCAATATGCAATATTTATTCCAAATGCGTTCAGCTAGTCTAGGGCAATCTGTGATGACATTGCATTAAATTAATTAAAGATTTTTAAACACTGATTACTAGTTTCTTTGATAAATATTGGGTTCATTAATTGCCTTTTGCGATAAAACCACCGATCGTTTACGTAGCATTAAATATAAGTTTATTTGTAAATATTCGGTGTGCAATAAAGTATCTAACATTCTATTCTATTATTTTTAGTATTGTATGTTTTTTTTTCTCTTTCGTAAATTACATTTGTTTAAATTTTCTAAATTTATACTTAACGTCATAATGTTAAATGACATAATAGACCTAAATTCTTAAATGGGAGAAGCCACTGGTTCCTGAAACACAGTTTTTACTAGTTCGGGAGCCTATGGATTCAGTTTATTGTATTGTACATTTATTGTGTCAAATAAAGTTATTTGTATTGTATTTGTATTTAGTATTAATTTTAAATTAAATAAAAAAAACTATTCTATTGATTAATCTTACTAATATTATAAACGTGAAAGTTTGTAAGAATGGATGTCTGGATGTGTGTTTGTTACTCTTTCACGCCTAAACGGGTGGACCGATTGAGCTGAAATTTAGTATAGGGATAGCTTAGACCCTGGAATAACACATAGGCTACATAAGTACTGCAGGTAAACCGCTGGGCGCAGCTAGTATTATATAGTATATGTACATAGAAACAAAGTCTTTTAAATATTAGTAAGTATATATAGTTATAAGTACATTTACCTCTGAAAATAATTTAATGCTACGACTACGTATCCCTGGTGGTATAGAAAATGTTACGTAAGGCTTCACAATATTGGTTTTACGTCCTGAAAAATAAAACAATAATACAACATATTTTTTGCATACAAAGTTATTTATTCGTAGATACAAAGTAAGAAGACGATAAAAGATAACGCTGCTCGTAGGCATATAAATACGAGTAGAACAATCAATTTTTTCAGTCTTATTTGTTCAATCTTTTCTTTTAATATCAGTTTTTTAGTCTCCTAAGAATTAGGTACAAGGTCTTATACTAGTAGGTGTAGAATGTTTTTCTAAGGACCATACAGTTTAGGTTATATAATTTTCGTAATAACTTAAGACAGCAAAAGGTCCTTTAAGTAGAGATTGAATAAATTTACCCTTGGTATTACATGGATGTCACATCTTTTTACGGAAGAAGAACTGATTTGCGAGACTTGGTTTTATTTACAATATATGTTTTTGTAACTAAACTTCCACCGGAAATTGGTTTGAACGAGGTCTAATAATTAGTTTTTTTCATACGTTATAAATCTTAAACCGCATTTTACCTTTCATTCAATCAACTCAAAGAATTTATTATAAAAAAATTATATTATGTAACTTACTGCTACGGAACCCTTCATGGGCGAGTCCAACTAGCACTTGGCCGCTTTTTTTCTAAATTATAACCGCAATATTTCTGAGATATGGTCTTGGTTTACTTAACACGAGTAAAATGACTAAAGTTATGGCAAGGTGAGGTGAAAATAATGCGTTATTTTACTAACGATAACTGCAATATGTGTGGTTACTTTATTTGTAGGAAGTATTCAAAATTTAAAAGCCTCATTCAGTAGTCGTAAGGGCAATAATAATTGGTGGCATCAGTTTATTACAAGCTTTATATTACTTTTACCTGTCTGTTGTCTGTCTGTCTGTCTGTCTGTCTGTCTGTCTGTCTGTCTGTCTGTAATCAAATCTTGCAAGTTTAATTTGACCCACTTCCCGGTTTCCAATTGAGCTGAAAATTTGCATGCGTGTGTAAATCGGATGACAATGCAATATTTTTATGACATCGAGCTGATCTGATGATGGAGCTGGAAGGTGGCCATAGGAACTCTGTCATAAAACAACGCAACCCCATCGAGTTTGGGCTCATTTGATTCGTCTTGACGAGTACTTTATGATGCAAGATGATAACAATAATTAAAGCTTGTTTTTAAAAAGTATTTTTTAAATTTCACTTGTTATTATTTTCATACTATAAAGAATTTAATTTCATACAAGTTTATTATCTGATATCTGCTAAAGCCATCACCACCCGGGTTTAATATTTGGTGGTCTTACCTTTATTAGGGCTACCTATACGCAAACTTTTATAATATGACGAATTTTCTATTTCCATCTAATTTCAAGCTAAGCAACTAAATTCTTATGTTATGGCAGGCCCATGACACTCGGCCGCGGATGAATGCTTCGGCGTACCCGTTGCCCCGGCATTATGGCGTCCCGCAGGAACACCCCCAGGTTTTTTAGTGGGTATCCCACATACCGCCCCGCGCCCCCCGGCGTGGGGTGATGATGCGTAACGCATTTTTCCTGGGTCAAAAAAAAAAAAAGGCCCATGACACTCGGTACAATTGTCGACCAGCAGGGCTATTCACTTATCGGTTAGGGAACCGAACCGAATACCGAATTGTCAAAAATGTATGAAATGACGTGACATGACATGTCAAGTTGTATCTACGTAATATGTCATTTCATACATTTTTGACAATTCGGTATTCGGTTCGGTTCTTTCACGGATAAGTGAATAACCCTGCTGTAATTACCTACTACTACTACATTGAACACGTAGCGTGCGTATACTCATCATAGTGTGTGTAAACTACGTAGGGTTGCTACGAAACTCACTTTGCAGCAAGTGGTACGTGTTAAATCGACTAGATGGCGCTTTTTGCAATATCCGACAGCATAGGCGTACCCAGCTTTTGGCCTAGGGGGGGGGGCAGGCAAGGGCGGATTCAGATTTTTTTTACTGAACTTGAACTTTATGCCTATGTTATGTACCTATATGTTTTAACGTTGAGTGGGTAGGACCTATTTAAAGGTACACCACACTTTGATTTCGTCGCTAGAGTGGTAAGAAAATTAAAATTTTCTTCCCTTAAATAGCGCGAGCAGCTTGCTGTGAGCCCCGAGAAAATTTTATATTTTTGGTAGCAAAAATACTGCAGTTAATTTGATGCGAGCGGTAGATAAATTAAAATAAACTTCCATAAAAAAAGCGCGAGCAGCTTGCTGCGAGCGCCAAGAAAATTTTATATTTTGGTCAAGGAAAAGAGTGCGGTTAACTTGCTCCGAGTGAAAAAAAATTTATGATATTTTTCCTTAAAATAGCGCGAGCAGCTTGCTGCGAGCCCCGAGAAAATTTTATATTTTTGGTAGCAAAAATACCGCAGTTAATTCTGTAAGCGGTAGAAAAATTAAAATATACTTCCATAAAAAAAGCACGAGCAGCTTGCTGCGAACGCCAAGAAAATTTTATATTATTGGCAAAAAAAAGTGCGGTTAACTTGCTCCGACCAGTGAAAAATTTATAATATTCTTCCTTAAAATAGCGCGAGCAGCTAGCGCAGCGGCGAGAAAATTTTATATTTTGGACAACGAAAAAATCAGTAAATTTGCTTCGAGCAGTAGGAAAATTAAAATATTCTTCCGTAAAATAAGAGGGCGGTTTGATAAGTCCGTGACTTTTTGAATAAAACATTTTTTTTTGCGGCAAATAAACTTTTTATTTTTCTACATAATCACCTTTTAGCTCGATACATTTAGTCCAGCGTTTTTCTAATTTTTTTATTCCCTCCAAATAATAGGTTTTCTCAAGGCTCTCAAAATACGCGTTTGTTTCGGTAATGACTTCTTCATTAGACTCAAATCTTTTACCACCCAGCCATTTCTTTAGGTTTGGAAACAGATAATAGTCGCAGGGGGCTAAATCTGGAGAATATGCTGGATGGGGTAGCAGTTCGTATCTCAATTCGTGGATTTTGGCCATCGTGACTAAACAAGTGTGCACACGTGCATTGTCTTGATGGAACAGCACTTTCTTCTTCGCCAAATGCGGCCGTTTTTGCTTCAAGTCAACGTCGAATCTGTCCAAAAGCTTTGAATAATATTCGCCGGTGTTGTTTTACCTTTCTCGAGGTAATCAATGCCTTTAACCTTGTTGGCTGACAGACTCTGTTTGGCCTTCTTTGGTCCACGTTCACCCTGAGCAACCCACTGTTTCGATTGTTCCTTGGTCTCTGGCGTGTTGTGATGGATCCATGTTTCGTCCACAGTAACAAAACGGCGCAAAAATTCGTCCGGATTACGGCTGAACATCGCTAAACACTCTTTTGAAATTGTCACACGATTGCGCTTATGGTCGAGTGTGAGCAATCGCGGCACCCATCTCGCGGAGAGTTTTCTCATGTCCAAATATTCGTGTAAAATATGATGTACCCGTTCAGTTGAGATGCCTACAGTATGAGCCAACTCACGCACTTTCATTCTCCGATCATCCAATATTATTTCATGGATTTTATTGACGATTTCCGGCGTGATCACTTCTTTTGGGCGACCTGAACGTTCGGCGTCACTAGTGCTGGTACGACCACAACGGAACTCTGTAAACCACTTCTTTACCATTGAAATTGATGGTGCCGAGTCCCCGTAGTATTTATCAAGCTTTTCCTTAGTTTCAGTGATGGTTTTTTTACGTAAAAGTAATGCTTAATCAGCACACGAAATTCACTTTTTTCCATTTTCGTAAAAAATCACGAGGTTGTCTGCTTTGTATGGCTATCAAACACCAACTGCATGACGTAGCTTGCTCAAAATTTGACAGTTGCCCACTAATAGATGACAGTTGACGGCAGCACTGTTGCATATGGAATAACCGCGCGGGAAATTCAAAAAGTCACTGACTTATCAAACCGCCCTCGTAGCACAAGCAGCTTGCTGCTATCGCCAAGAAAATTGTATATTGACAACGAAAAACGTATGCAGTTGTCTTTTTCTGAGCGGTTAGAAATCTGAGTATTTTTTATATTTCTGACTACGAAAGGTGAGCTTAGTTCCTTCCGAGCTGCAAGAAACATGAATGTTCTTACTAATAAAGCGCAAGCAGTTTACTGCGAGCCGAGAAAATTTCATTATCTTCATTATGGATAATGTGCGAAAGGCTTATTTCGAGCCCCAAGAAAATATCCCATTTCTGACCACATGTAAGAGATACATATACTACTACTGCCTCTATAGCTAGTAGCTATAGAGGCAGTAGTAGTAACTTAGCTACCTACAACTTGGTGCAAGTGCCAAGAAATTTTATAAATATGATGACAAAATGTGAGCATTTAGTACGCTCCGAGTGTGTAGTGGTGAAAAAATTAAATATTATTACTAAAAAGCTAAAAAATATATAAATTCTGACTACGAAACGTGTGTGATCGCCTTATAAGCTGCGTGCCAAGAAATTTTATATATTATTCTACAGATATAATATAAGACATTCGATTTCCAGGGGGGGGGCAGCCCCCCCCCCCCTGCCCCCCCCCTGGGTACGCCTATGTCCGACAGGGTCCATAAATTATTATTATTAGCTACGTAATTAATTATGCTGTGTTTTTAGTTTGGCAATAAACGGTCTTTTTTTTTTTTTTTTTAATGTTATTTTTAGTTTTGAAACATTTCATTTGTGGAAAATGAATACACTTAGGACCTATTTGAATACATTTAGGGCTGTGAATACATTTAGGACCCATTTAGAATCTAAAAAAACTTCTGATTTTTGTTGGAATAACTGATTGGTAATATCATTCATACACCGAACGATAAAACCCAATTTATAATGTAATGTTATATCTTAAAATTAAAAATTATTATATACGCGCTATTGATTACTGCCAACTGCCAACCCTGTGCATGTAGCCAACTCGTAGACCACTTGGCGGGGAGGAAAAAAATTTGGCGGGGGGAGGTGAGTGTCGCTTCTTTACGTAGTAATAGTATCTTTTCTTTGGTTATGGTGTCTAGATAACGTATAATATAATAAGTACATATATGATGTACATATTACCACTTTTTTACTATAACAATGTACATACATACATGTACATACTGACATGTATGTATGTACTATTGATGTATTATTGACTTCGACTTCGGGCACTACCGTGCCCCCGCCAAGTCGAAGTCAATAATATTTACAGAAAGACCCAGAACAGAAACAAATATCTAGACACGCGGCAGCGAGTCAAGCCAAGTTCAAGCAAAGGATCTGGCGACCGCGCCGTGTGTTATATTACACGAACCGTCCAAAGCGCGTTTTGACGACTTTTTACACCCTCGTTATACAAAAACTATTACACATAGACAAGTCAAATTTGGCATATATATATATATATATATATATATATATATATATATATATATATATATATATATATATACTTAAATATACGAACTATATCTCTGTTCCAAATTCCAGTAACACAGCTCAAACGGTTATTTAGATATAAACATCCAGTAATCGGTGAAGTTAATACATACTGAGGGATAGATCAAAAGTAATATCCCAGTTCCAGATGACCTAGAAAGCTGAAATTTGGCATCCTGATAGGTAATATCGTAGTAACAAAGGGAAAAATCAGAAACTAGTATTTTTTTATCATTTTAAATTATTATTAATTTTTAAAAAATGTATGATATTAAAGTTTGGGACGCCTAGGAACGCATAAAGCAATACATGTAGCATGTTGCTATAATTTTTTTGTAGGCGGCTATTTTCTGTTAGATACTACGAAGTGCGCGCGAGTCCACTATTCCTACTAATATAATTATAAATATAAATACAAACTTTATACCTACTGTACGTATGGATATATTTCTTTTACTTTTTCACGCCTAAACGGGTGGGCCGATTGACTTTAAATTTGGTATAATAAAAAATATAGCTTAGACCCCTGGAATAACATAATATACACTACTGTACCAAACTGTATAGCGGGTAAAACAGCTAGGCACAGCTAGTCACTAATAAAAATAGGTTCCTGGTACCTTTTTTTTATGTTATGAAGTAGAAGACGAGCAAGACGATCTCCTGATGTTAAGAGATAACGGCTGCCCATAATCAGTACAGTCTAACCTAGGATTTCACAATTATGTGAAATTCTAGGAGCACTGCACCAACGCTTCTTACTCAAGAGTCATAAGATGTTAAGACTCTTCAGCCCAGTAATTTCACTAGCTACAGTGCCCTCCTACCGGAGCACAGTAATGTTTGCATATCACTGCTCAGGCGGTAGAATAACTGGCACTGTTGGGGTACCCACCTAGACGACCTCCTGCAAAGGAAGTCTACCCCCGGTAAAACTTAGTACCTACATAACAATTGTATATCCTATGTAAATACCTATCAATATATCGACTCACCAGCACAAGGCGGCTCAGTAACATAGAGGTAATAATATTAACATTGTTTACAATAAAAATAATGTACATATGTATATCGCCTTAGGTGCTAGTTGCTGTAAACATTTTAGATACCTACGTACCTGTAACGTATAGTCATAATATTATAGGTATGTGGCGGTCGGCGGTATCTGGGGGCACAGCAGTGCCCCCGCCAAGTCGTCGTCATTACAAGTCTTGTCGGCTTAGGCTCCTTTTGATCGAAATTCTAATCCAGTTCCAGATGATCTAAAAAGTTAAATTTCCATCCAGGTAGGCGGTAGGTATAAGATAGCTGGGTGAATATAGATAAATGTATCAGTAATTATTATAGTATTGTTTATAAATCAATTGATTAGGTACAATATTCAAATCAATAGTGCACATAAATGCTATATATAAATAAGTACTAAATTAATTATAGGTATAGGTATATCGAAGCACACGAGGCTCACGGGCCGCGGTGCGCGGTGCGACGGTCGTGCCATGGAGCAGTGGGGTGGGAGGAGGTGTAATAAAATAATCATTTGGTATTAATCTTATTATGACTGGGTGTCTTAAACCTATTACATACTAAAAAGTACTGTACAAAAAGCAATGATATCCCATCAAAAACATAAATGTGAAAAGAGAGCCAAGTTCAATATTACGATGTATGTACTCATAGTTACCTATGATTTGGTAGTTGACTTCAACGACAAAAGAAGTGAGATCTAAATGGGTGCCAAGTTCAATGGTCGGTCCTGAAAAATATTTACAACATAAAATATTTTATTACAACTTAAAAGATTATTTCTTCTTATCACTTAGAATTAATATTATTTTGAAGCCCAAAGTTTGACTTGGCTAGTTCTCATGGGTACCATACGACGAAGTATCATTAAGATAAGACAATAGATACTTTATTGTACACCACATAATGTTACAGAAAATACATAAGTACATAATTAAAATTAAAAATTACAATGTACAAGTGGCGGTCTTATCGTTAAAGAGCGATTTCTTCCAGACAACCAATGGATGGAGGGGCTTAATTTACACGATAAAAGACGGTGGCGCACTAATTCGCATTAAGTGCGTTTAATAGTGATGAAGCTAAAGTTCAGAGAGTACCTACCTAGTATATTATGAGAACTGGCCAAGTCAGTCTATAGGCTTGAAAATAATATTAATTCTAAGTGATAAGAAGAAATAATCTTTTAAGTTGTAATAAAATATTTTATGTTGTAAATATTTTTCAGGACTGACCATTGAACTTGGCACCCATTTAGATCTCACTTCTTTTGTCGTTGAAGTCAACTACCAAATCATAGGTAACTATGAGTACATACATCGTAATATTGAACTTGGCTCTCTTTTCACATTTATGTTTTTGATGGGATCATAATATAGAAAAATCCCAGGCGGGAATCGAACCCACAACCTTTTTCGTTGCTAGCGTGTGTTAGCCCAACGTGCCGCTAGAGATGATAAAAAATAAAATTACCTTCTCCATATATTGCACACTCTTCTGCGTTAACGACACCAACCAGGCAGCAAACGCCCAAAAACACAAAATACTGGACGGAAGCCATTTCGTGAATCTCTGAAGGAAACTGAGAAATGAATGTTGATGTTTTCAAACAATGCTTTTTGTACTATATTAGTACCAGTGTAACAATCATAATAACCGTGGCGTATTAAATTATACATATAATTTACTTAAAGCATTTTATGTTCATAATTACTGTTTAATAGCATTGTAAAAAATATATTTCTTAAAAATTTATAGCTAAAACGCCGCCGACAACTGTTATTCCCATAATTTTGAACACTGTGTTTCGTATTAAGTTTATTCTGTATATTAGTGGTCGATTATGAATTAAGAATTCTCTATTAAGACTATTTTATTCTGAAGCTGACCCTACATACATTGAGCGTGTGCGACTCTTGTGACTTATTAGTTTATCCGCAAAGTGGACGGACGGACAAAGCTAAACTAAAAGGCTTCCGTGGTCAACAAGGAAAATGACGGGATAGAAAATAAATAGGTAATGAAATATTAAAATTCAAACAAACGATTTAATAAATAGAAAATGTGTAGACATATATTCAAACATTGGTAAAATAACATCCTTTATAATATAGGACGGTATTTATTTGTAAATAATGTAAATCGTAATGTTAATGTGATATGCTCATTAGTCATTAAAACATTACATGGAAATTAGTCGATTAGTATATCTTTAGAGATCCGTATGTATATTTTTGGCCTTTTATAGAGTAAGGGTCAACGCTCATTACACCCACCCGGGACCCACTCAGCACCGCCTCGCCTCGGCGTCCACCCGGCGTCCACCCGGCGTCAACGCGGCGTCCACGGGTGGACGCCGCGTTGACGCCGGGTGGACGCCGCGCGGTCAACCCGTGAACGCCGCGTGACCAACGAGTGGACGCCACTTATCCACGAATTTAATTCCACAATAAAACCTTTTAAATGTTTAATAAATAGTTGAATTTATAATTAACTTAATTTTTAATATTAACTTCGGGTTAAAGATCTTTATTTCTCATAAAAGAATTTACATTCACTTACTATGAGACACATACTAAAACTAAGCATAAGTTATAATAGGGCTAGTCGTACAAAATTTTGCAATGAACTTATAAAATATAAAATGTAGGTAGTCTAAGAAAAAGTTATAGGCAAATATTGCAAAAAACACTTAAACAGGTCCAACGCCGCATCGCGTCGATTGCATTGTTTTGTTGACATGCAGTAAACCACGGAGTCATAAAGTAAGCGCATCAAATCTGGATATGGCAAAATATTCAATTTCAATGTAATTTATTGTTATTACATCATTGTATTACTTTATTTTTTCTCTTTGTTTAATTTATCTTCTTTGATAATATTTATTTATTTATTCATCTTTAATTCATTTCTTCTGCCTTTTTTTTCTATAATATGTATATGTATATAGTATTTTTATATGAATATTGAAGTAAGTTTTGAAGGTTCTGGTGTATTTGTATAATATTATTTGTGTTTTTATATATTCTTTAGTTCCTTTCTTCTGCCTTTTTGTATAATACATAATATGTATGTAATATTTTTTATATATGAAAATTGAAGTAAATTTTGAAGGTATTTAGTAAGGGGTGTTAATATTACTTATTTGATAAATGTTTCGGTTATTTGTGTTACATTTCACAACTTTATAATCTCAGGTACGCCTTTTCTGTAACGTATGATAAGGTCTTTCTCTCCATCATCACACCGACGTAACATTTCATACTGCAGAGTTTTAATGTAAGACTGTTGTTGAGGCGTTTGATCAGAATATGTTTTAACATTTGTCAAATTTATGTTATTTCTGTTACGTAAAAGATTAATAACAGTGCCCTGGGTTTTATAATATACTTTGATAGGACGATTTTTGTTCGGATCATATTTTCCGATACGCATGATTTTTTTTGGTTCTGGGCACTGTTTGTTCGCCATTCTTGTGATTTTTAAAACTTCATTGGTGTCATTAGTTTTTCTATCAAACTTATTTCGTGAGAATAATTCTGGAACGCCGGTCACTATAATATTTTTGCTTCTATCTTCTCGCTCCTTCACTTCATTTACAACGGATTCTAGGGTAATGGATGAAGGAGTCCGTTTCGAGTCATTGAGTTTAAGCTTCACCATTTCTGTCTTGAGAGATTGTATTTGTTTTTCTGTATTATCGTTCTTTATTTTTAGGTCTTGTATTTCTGATTTTATAGTAATTTGCTCTTGAGTTAGGTGATGTGTTAAAGCTTTTATTTCACTCACTTGATCTTTAATCGAAGCAACATCCATTCTTAGATTTTTTCCGAATTCCTTCTGACCAGCGATCATTACTTCCATCATCTTCATCATCTGTGATAAACAGGTGCGCATGTCTCTGATATCTGGGCTTAGAGAACTTTGCGAGTCACTGCGCGACATACCGCATCCAATAAGTTGATTTGTTGATCCGTGGTCACTCATTTTGACAGTAGAGCAGGCACGATGTATACTTGTCGTCTCCTTCGTTTGACTTGTTTTGCGAGATTAAATGGTGTAACCGGCACAAAGTAATATTGAGTCTAATTGTGATGGTTTTAAAGTTGACTTTGTTTTAATCACATGGTAAAAAATTTGTAACACGACTGCTTCGTACGACGCCCAGTGAGCGTATGAGTGAGTGAATCTAACTATTGAAAATAATATTAGACCTGAAGTAAATAATAATTTATCAATTTAATTTACCTTTATCCTGCATTTTTTCATGGCGAATTGCGTAATTTAAATAAAACTTTCGTTATAAGAAAAAAATCGTAATTAAATTTAATATTTCGTATAAAATACTATTACTAAGTACATAATCTTACTAATATTATAAAAGCGAAAGTTTGTGTGTATGTGTGTGAGTGTGTGTGTGTATGTTTGTTACTTTTCACGCTTAAACGGATGAACCAATTGACTTAAAATTTGGTATGAAGATAGCTGAGACTCTGGAATAACACATAGGCTACATTTTATCCTGATAAATGAAACAGTTTCTGTAAAAATCAAAAATATATTAAAAAATGACAGTTCTGAAATTTGACATTTATTTTTCAACCATGAAACCATTTATTTTTCAAATAAGGCACCCATAGTAAGCCCATTTAGTTTTCAAAAGAAGCACCCATAGTAAGCCCATTTGATAAACTACAAATGAAGCACTCATAGTAAGCCCATTTAGTTTTCAAATGAAGGACCCATAGTAAGCCCATTTGATAAACCACATATTAAGCACCCATAGTTAGCCCATTCGATAAACCACAAATGAAGCAGCCATAGTAAACCTATTTTATAAACCACAAATGAAGCACTCATAGTAAGCCCATTTAGTTTTCAAATGAAGCACCCATAGTAAGCCCATTTGATAAACTACAAATGAAGCACCCATAGTAAGCCCAATTAGTTTTCAAAAGAAGCACCCATAGTAAGCCCATTTGATAAACCACAAATGAAGCACCCATAGTAAGCCTATTTGAGAAACCACTAATGAAGCACTTATAGTAAGCCCATTTAGTTTTTTAAATAAAGCACCCATAGCCCATTTGAGAAACCACAAATGAAGCACTCATAGTAAGCCCAATTAGTTTTTTAAATGAAGCACCCATAGTTAACCCATTTGATAAACCACAAATTAAGCACTTATAGTAAGCCCATTTGAGAAACCACAAATGAAGCACTCATAGTAAGCCTATTTAGTTTTTTAAATGAAGCACCCATAGTTAGTCCATTCGATAAACCACAAATGAAGCACTCATAGTAAGCCCATTTAGTATTCAAATGAAGCACCCATAGTAAGCCCATTTGATAAACCACAAATGAAGCACCCATAGTAAGCCCATTTGATAAACCACAAATGAAGCACCCATAGTAAGCCCATTCGAGAAACCACAAATGAAGCACTCATAGTAAGCCCATTTAGTTTTCAAATGAAGGACCCATAGTAAGCCCATTTGATAAACCACAAATTAAGCACTCATAGTAAGCCCATTTAGTTTTTAAATGAAGCACCCATAATAAGCCCATTTGATAAACCACAAATGAAGCACTCATAGTAAGCCCATTTAGTTTTCAAATGAAGCACCCATAGTAAGCCCATTTGATAAACCATAAATGAAACACCCTTAGTAAGCCCATTTGATAAACTACAAATGAAGCACTCATAGTGAGCCCATTTAGTTTTCAAATAAAGCACCCATAGTAAGCCCATTTGATAATCCGCAATTGAAGCACTCATAGTAAGCCCATTGGATAAACCACAAATGAAGCACCCATAGTAAGCCCATTTGATAAACTACAAATGAAGCACTCATTAAAAAAAATCTACCATAAACTATCATTAAAATTTCTAGCATTTTTCTAAAATTAAAAATCTCAAATGTCAAATTTCTCAAAAAAATATTGAAAATCGAATATGTCAAATTTCTCAAAAAAAAAAGACAATTGAATACGTCAAAATGACAATTAATTGTCAATTTTTTCAAAAACAATGGAAAATCGCAAATGTCAAAATGACAATTAATTGTCAAATTTCAGAACTGTCATTTTTTAAAATATATTTGATTTTTTACAGAAACTGTTTCATTTATCAGGATAAAAAGTAGCCTATGTGTTATTCCAGAGTCTCAGCTATCTTCATACCAAATTTTAAGTCAATCGGTTCATCCGTTTAAGCGTGAAAAAGTAACAAACATACACACACACACACACACACACACACACACACACACACACACACACACACACACACTCACACACTCACACACATACACACAAACTTTCGCTTTTATAATATTAGTAAGATGAAGTAAATTATAATTTAGTTTACCTTTATCCTGCTTTTTCCCATGGCAAAAAAAATCATTTTGTTGTGTTTTGTTTCGTAGGCTTGTTTTTGTACGTATAATTTAATAAAATCATAGAAATATTCCACGCATTTTTTTCTATTCTAAAAAATGCAAAAAAAAGAAATCGTAGTATAATATTGGAAAAATTGTATAATTTTCATTTCCAAGACAATAATTTTGTGATGCTCTCAATCCGACCCTGCTCATCAACTCGGGACCGACGCAAGGCAAGCATGCGAGCCGCGAGTTGTCAACGGGTGGCCCACCCGCCGTCCGCGCGCGGACGCCTCGCGGTCGAGGCGATGCGGCGGCGTTCCGGAGTTGATGTAGTGAGCGTTAGCTCATACAAATCCATATAAAGAATACTAACCGCGCGAGGCGAGGCGGTGCTGAGTGGGTCCCGGGTGGGTGTAGTGAGCGTTGACCCTAACATTCAAGTATAATTATTAAAGTTTTACTGGCGGTAGACTTCCTTTGCAGGAGGTCGTCTAGGTGGGAACTCCAACAGTGTAAACATTACTGTACTTATGTAGGAGGGCACTGTAGCTTGTGAAATTACTGGGCTAAAGAGTCCTAACATCTTATGACTCTTGAGTAAGAAGCGTTGGTGATGTGCACCTAGAATTTCACATAATTGGGAAATCCTGGGTGACATTGTACTGATTATGGGCAGCGTTATCTCTTAATATCAGGAGAGCGTCTTGCTAGTCTTCTTACTTGCATCATCGCATTGTCACGGTCTTCAGCTATTTTTTTTTTGTATAATTGTAGAGTAAGAATTTGATTGGCAAAATGGGGCCTCGATATCGCTGAGAGTAGTTGGTGGAGGAAGACGGACAAAAAGAGACTGAGTTGAGTGGCGTGTCATGGGGGAGGCCTATGTCCAGCTGTCGACGATCGTGCGCTGGTGATGATAAATTCATAATAATAGTTATTTGTTATACAAGAGTGCAAAGTTG